>JARCFY010000009.1:21238607-22488607 GCA_029233225.1 Lepidodactylus listeri
GATCCAGAGGATCCAAGTTGGGACCGATGGGGAATCCTGCATCCATAGAGAGATCTATAGGATGCAGGGGCACTGTAAATAGCAAATCACGGGTGTTGGGTGTGGGTGTGGTTGAGAATGGGGATTTAAGTGGGCCTGCAAGTCCAGCTAAGCAGTCTAGTTCTGACCTCTTAATAAACTTATTAGCTGATTTCACTTCAACACGTCTCTGGACCCAGTACTTTATAAAAACACACACACTGTAGCAAGGCACACGAAAGCTCATACCCTGAATAAAACTTTGTTGGTCTTAAAGGTGCTTCGTATTTCTCCCATGCAATTGAGGCAGCTGAGCAAAGCAAGGCAGGAAGAAGGGGAGGAGCCTCAGCCAACGGAGGGGAAGAAAGGCTTGCCTTTGTCTCCTGTGCAATTGAGGCAACCTGGCAAGGAAGCAAGCTCTGGCTCATTCCCTCCCTCCCTCTAGGAGGAGGAGGAGCCTTAGCCAGTGCAGGGAACAGAAGTTTGCCTATCTAGCCTAGCCAGTTTGGTGTAGTGATTAAGTGTGCGGACTCTAATCTGGGAGAACTGGGTTTGATTCCCTACTCCTCCACTTGCACCTGCTGGATGACCTTGGGCAAGCCATAGTTCTGGCACAGCTGTTCTTGAAAAAGAGCAGTTTCTGTCAGAGCTTTCTCAGCCCCACCTACCTCACAGGGTGTCTGTTGTGGGGAGGGGAAGGGAAAGGAGTTTGTAAGCTGCTCTGAGACTCCCTTGGGTAGTGAAGGGTGGGGTATAAATCCAATCCCTTCTTTTTCTTCTTCTTCTTCTTCTTCTATCTCTCCTGTGTGATTGAGAGAGTCTGGCAAAGCAAGCTGTGACACAGCAGCAGCAGCAGAACTGAAGCAGGAGACAACCAGTTTGTGTGGGCCTAATAGGAGCCCTCCGAGGGCCTGATCTGGCCCGTGGGCCACATGTTTGACACCCCTGTCCCAGAGCATCACTTCTGGGTTTTTAATGGGACATGACATCATGGCATCATCCAATGCTGTTTTGAAGTCTCTGCTCCCTCCCCAAATGCTCCCACAGCAACTCAGAGCTGAACTAACAGCCTGATACGCAATGTAGAGTAGACCTGTGGGAATCACTGCCACAGTTATACGGAGAAGGCATCAGCTGGGTCTCATTCAGGTACTGGCATTCAAAATACACCCCATGCTGGTCAAGAGAGAAAAGAGAGGGACCGTGGCTCAGGGGCAGAGCAACTGCTTTGCATGCAGATGTTCCCCAGTTCCATCCCTGCTATCGCAAGTTAAAAGGAACTGGTCGAAGCTGATGTGAAAGACCTCTGTCTGAGACCTTGAAGAGTCAGTCAAAGTATACAATGCTGACCTTAATAAACCAGGTGCAGTTTCATGGATTCGATGTCATGTGGCATTTGGCATCCAACTCAGATGCTCACAAAAAGATCCTGTTTCTGCATCAGAGGACATTGCATGCTCTTTCCTCTCTTTTTTTTGAAAAACTAGAATATTCTGACAATTTAGACTTCTGCGCTTTCAGATGGCTACACAGAGCATCCAGACCTCACATTAAGAGTGTGATGCAGGGCGGGTCATGCCTGTTTCTTCACTATAGGATAATTGCATTTGAATTTTCAGCCCTGGACTAGTTGGGTAGCCTTGTCACTTAGATGCAAGGCTCAGTTTACACTTTCTCCCACCCACCGGCACCCTCGTTTATCTAAAACAACATTTTCACTTTAGCAAATGCAGCCTCCATGAATGTTTGATCAAGGGAGAGAACAGCATGGGGGGGGGGGGCTTTAACCCTTTCTTCTCCTGCTGTTTTCTCATGGTGGGGGAGCTGCTTTGCCCCTGCTGGGGAGAGAAATACAGGTATCCATTAAGCTTCCCTCAAAGGAGTTAAAGCAAGCCATGGGGTTGCTTTTTCTAGAAAGAAGAAAAACATTCCCTCCCTCTCCACCGCATGTTCCTTCTTGATCAAACAATCCTGGGGGCTGCATTTGCTAATAGAAAGGGGGGAAAAGGCCATTCAAAATCAACACGGGGGAAAAAACGTTAACGTACAAATTCCCACCTGTTAAAGGGGAGCTGGACGATTCAAGCACTAAATGGTATATAAATGATTAATAAAATACAATTTGACAGTATCTTGAAGCACGCAGGCGAGGGCTGAGTGTCTCCCCTGTGCCTGAGACTCTGGCAGAAATGAGGAGTGATTAGCTAGATGATACCTGATACCATCAGAACCGCAGTGACTGAATTCCCCAGTGGCAAACAATATTTGGGAAACAAAGTGCAGAATCTTGGGAAACAGTCTGCATGCCAACAAACAAGGATTGGTGTCTTCTCTCCCACCCCCATTCAAGAGGGAGGTTTTAAAGCCCCATTTTGAATTAGGAAGCTCAAAGTGTCTTCAGAGTCTTACACGCCAGCGTGTGTGTGTTTGTGTGTGTGTGTGAACTCAACGGAAACTCATGTCATTCTTTCCCTTTCAACGCAGGTGATTATTTGAGCTGCAGTAGCTCCCCTTGCCAAAATGGAGGGACCTGTGTCAACGAAAGAAAGGGCTTTGTCTGTGCTTGCCGTTATCCCTTCGGAGGAGCCACCTGCAGTACAAAGATGATGGAGGAAAATGCTGCCGCCATAGGCAAGTATATGCAGAATCAAATAATCTTTTTCCCTGCCTCTCTACCTGTAGTCCAGGGATTAAGAGCCACCGGCTTGCCTGAACAAAAGCACCAGTTTAATCTGAACAGAAGAGTCGTTTTTAAAATGCTCAGCTCCCGAAGACGCTCCACGATCCCGTTTTGATGGGTCCCGCATTGCAAAGTATAAAATTTGATCTCTTTTTCTGGCCTCCCTGTAAAAAAAGATAACACCCAGGCCTATGGCGGATTGAGCAAGATGGTTGTTAGCTGAGGTGTACTATCATAAATAGGCCAGAGCAAGCTGGCAATTTTTGGTACAAAAGCTGTGAAAATTGCATTATTGGGAAATTACATGTGCAACTAAAGCTGCCCCTTCCATTTTACAAAAACTCAGCTCAGAGACGTTTGTGCTTATGGTTACAGCCTTTGGGCAATATTTACCATGATTAACGTTCTCTGTGATAAGCTGGAGCAACTGTTTTTCAAACCATGCTTCTAGATACTGTGAGCTTCCTCAGAATACAGTTTCTTAAGAAGAAGAAGAGCTGGTTTTTATACCCAGCTCTTCATTACCCAAAGGAGTCTTGGAGTGGCTTACAATCTTCTCTCCTTCCTCTCCCCACAACAGACACACTGTGAGGTAGGTGGGGTTGAGAGAGCTCTGAGACAATTGTGACTGACCCAAGGGCTGCAATCACATGCTCCTTTAGATCCAACATAGGTGCGAATGCCTGACAGAGCTAAAGGGAGCGATCAGACAGCAACATCTGGGAAGTGTCCTGCAGTCATCGGCAAGACACCGGGGAAATTCCAGTGTTACCCGGATAAGGTGGGCCACAGGCGGACTTTCCCCTGTCTGATCACTCCAGCACACTCTCAGGCTGTCGGGATGGTCTGATGAGGCCATCCCGACTCCGTGCCACGTCGTCCCCGCTTCATAGTATGCACATCATCATGTACTCCATAAGGGTCCCTCATTGTTGAGGTGCAATTCCTCAATTGCTCATTTATGCGCAAGGGAAACAAACAGCAAAAAAAACCCTCCGACTCATCCACAGTTGTGTCTGATTACACAGTGATGGGTTCTGCCCGCAGCTTCAAAGGGCTGTGTGATCTCACAACTGTGTGTCAAATTCCCCCGGAGGAAATAGCCTCTCTAACTGGCATGTGTGACCACAGCCAAGGTCACCCAACTGGCCTCATGTGGAGGAGTGAGGAGTCAAACAGGGTTCTCCAGATTAGAGTCTGCCACTCTTAACTGCAACACCATGTTTTCTTTCAGAGGTTCACCACAATTGGTCTCCTTTGTAATGAGCAAGTCTCACTGGAAAGTGTTGGGGACGCTCCAGGACACACTCCCAGCCATGAAAGTCAACCAGGGTACCCTAGCCAGTGACCCAGACAAACTGGCCCTATGCTGTAGATAATGTATTCAAGTTCTCTGCACTGGACCAGGTTTCCCTGAATAAATATGAGGGGCTCCTCTTGGGTTGCCAACTCCAGATTGGGAAATTCTTAGAGATTTGGGGGTGGAGCTTGGGGGGAAGGCAGCATCCAGGGAGGGGAGAGACTGAGCTCTGTGGGATACAATGTCACACAGTCCACCTTCCGAAGCGGCCATTTTCTCCAGGGACATTTCTGTCACTTGGAGATCAGCTGTAGTTCCAGGAGATCTCCAGGACCCACTTGGAGGCTGTCAACCCTAAGTTCCTTCCACAAATGAAATCAGTCTGGGCTAGGATCCCACAGGGAGAATGTTGGAAACCACCATTGGCTGTGATCAACCCCTCCCCCTGTTTTATTGTTTACATGACATGACTTTCCTCCAGTTACAGTGAAGGGTACAAGCTATTATATCGTAGAATAGCAGTGAATCCTTGTGAGGTGTACTGTCAAGAGTGGTGGACTGGGTTCTTGGAAGGAAGAAAGGGATGTGCCATCAAGTCACAGCTGACTTATGGTGACCCCGTGGGGTTTTCAAGGTGAGAGACGTTCAGAGGCGGTTTGTCATTGCCTGCCTCTGCATCACAATCCAAATACTAGCCAGGGCTTAGCTTTTGAGATCTGATGGGCCTGGGCTAGCCAGATCAGGGGGCTCTTGGAAACCTGAATTCCAGTCCTCATTTTGCTGTGGGAATCACTGGATGACTTTGGCTATGAGCTGTGACACATTTGCAATGTTCTTTTCAGATAAAGTCTCACTCCTTTGCCAAGACTTGGCTGCTGGATTTGGAGTCAGTAGGGATCTTGGGACACTGTGTGCACAATCCGGTCCATTTTTTGACTCCTTCAACCCACTTTCCCAGGCGGACGTGGACAGGGTTTTATCGGCTGTGCAGCCTACTACCTGCTCCCTGGGTCCCTGCCCTTCCTGGTTCATGAAAGCCTCCAGGGAAGTGGTAAGAGGAACCTTGGGAGACATTATAAATCTCCCACTCTCCCAGGGCTCTTTCCCTAGCTCCCTCAAGGAGCCAGTGGTGACTCCCCTCCTGAAAAGTCATCATTAGATTAGCGGGACCTAGCCAATTACCACCCAGTATCTAATCTTCCATTTCTGGTGACTGAGCGAGCAGTGGCTGAACAACTCCAGGAATTCCTGGGTGAGACATCTGCCCTAGATCCCTTCCAATCTGGCTTCCAGCTGGGGTTCAGGAATGAGACAGCTGGGGGGAAGTGGTTGCAACCTACTATCGGGCCAGCAGCTAGTACCCAGAGCTCGCTGTCCCTCTGCTCAAATCTGAACATTTTTACCCTTTCCAATACAAAAAAAATCTCATTTTGAACGATGGCGCCTAAAGGTGGAAAGAAGGGAAGACAAAAAGGAGACAGCGGGCTGCATTTAACAGAGTTTTTTCCAGCTACAGACGTACCTTCCACTTCATCTGCAGTGCTGGGGAGGAGTGAACAAGCAGCTGAAGAGAGCCCACTTTCTGCAAATTTTCTGATGCAGGCGCTAACCAGACAACGTCAGGAGCTGAGAAATGATATTACAGAAATGCTGAAACCAGCATTTCAATGCATGGAAGAGTTAGACAAGCTTCAGAAACAAATGAGTCAAAAGGCAGAGAAAGCTCTTCTGATTTACACCACCAGAGGGTAACCCCTGCAGATTTCTTTGTCAATTTCACTCCTGCCAGTCAGCTGTGAGTGAAATTGACAAGGGAAAGTCTGGGCTCTCTGCCTTCCCTTTTCATGCTGACATGGGCTAGCTGGAGAAGGTCAGCCAGGCGGCTCAGCCTGTTAGGTTTAAATGAGACCTTGTATTCAGTATAGCAAAATGAACCTGAAAAAAGCCGGATAATATCAGCTTTTTCGGGTTCAGCTATACCGGTTGCCGAATACAGATCTCTGTATCTGGCTTATGTGATACCCAAAAAATACTGACAAGGTTTTTTTTTTTTTTTTTTGGTTTGGCTATTGCTGAATGCACGCCCCTAGATAGAAGAGATGGGGTATGGTAGCCCACCCAACCCAGTGGTTCCTTATGAGCCTGGTGACTTTGATGTGCATGTAGAATTCCCCCGCTTGCAAAAAGCTTCACCCCCACTTCAAAAAAGAGGAAAGCCCCCCCTCCCCGGATCTTCCAGAGAAATGAACTGGGAATGCCTGAGTGAGCGAGATCTCTGTGTGCTGAGGGGAAAAAATCTCCGGAGGTACTTCTCTTCTGTTCTGGGACTCCTAGTCCAACACTGATGACAACATTGTTTCCCTCAGTGTCTGTATAGTGCACTGCCTGAAGTCTGTCCTTTGTTCCTGCCGTAGCTTTAGGTTTTCCCCAGAGCCTTTCTTCTGCTCCTGTTGCTACATACTGCAGGCACCCCAGAGAGGAGAACGTTGTCAAACTCTGTCATTGAGGCATAGGCATCAACTACGGGGGGGCTCGAGGGCTCGAGCCTCCCCCGAAATTTCCCGGGGGGGGGGCTCAGCCACCCCTGGCAAAATGGAGCGCCCGCCAGTGGCCAGTCAGCCGGCCAGCTGGCTGCCGTCGCCGCCTCTCCTTTCCCTCCACCCCCGGCCTGCCCTCCTGCCTCCCTGGGGCGGGAGAGAGGCGGCGGGGACATGGTCCCGTGCTTCACGCGTGGGGCAGTCAGCCGGCCAGCTGGCTGCCACTGCTGAGACTGTGCTCATCTGCGCCCCTCCACATGCCCCGAGGCAAAGAAACCAGGTCTGCCTCCCTGGGGCCGGGGGGAAGAGAAGCGGCGGGGACATGGTCCTGTGTGCGTGCGCGCTTTGCGTGCATGCACGAAAGAGCCCCCCCCCCCGGGGATTTACAAAGTCTACGCCCCTGCATTGAGGACCATGGTAGAGGACGTTACTGAGGCCAGTTATCTCTTTCCTCAGTGCCCATTCCCATTGCTCATCAGCCACCGCTCACTCACTGAGTTCCTGTCCTCTGTTCACAGATACTACATAAATAATCCTTTGCTATTTAAGGTACCACAGGACTCTTTGCTGGTTTTGCTGCAGTACACTAATGCAATATGTGTTGTGGGTTTTTTTAAAAAAAATTGTTAATACATATCATACAAAGATTTGTTGGAGAGGAGCTATGGCTCATCAGTGGTAGACCTTCCCTCTCCCCCACTGCTTTCCCACAGGTCTAGGATTGCCTAAAACCTAGAAAAATGACCTGCCCCTTTAACAGAGGCTTACATTGTTTAAATGGCAGGTGAAGCTTTTCTTGGAATGGAGGTAAATAATATCACCTAACAAATATCTCAGAAGCTAAGCAGGGTCAGCCCTGGCTAGCATTTGGATGGGAGACCACAAAGGAATACCTTTGTGGCAGGCCATGGCAAACCACCTTTGAAACGTCTCTTGACATGAAAACCCTACGGGGTCGTCATAAGTCAGCTGTGTCCTGAAGGCACTTTCCACCACAGCAAATAGCATCCTATTATGTCTGTGTTAAGGGACAATTGGCAACCCTACAAATCACAAAGAAGGGGGACACCGGAACCCATCTCTTTCCCCTCTCACATGCAGAAAAGCCTCCACCAGTGGAGAAATTGGAGCAGGGGGGCAGCTGGCAAGGAACAAACCCATCTGAAGGAACTCACTGGGTCAGTTCAAGACATAACATAAAAACATGATGTGTTTTAACTATGGTTAATCCGTAAAGCTAGGCTTCATCTTGCAGACGGTAACTCAGAATCATGGTTTGGCTGAACAAATGCTCATTTCAGTGACTTTACTACGTAGACAGAGAGGGCAGCCAGGATTCAACCAGAACGTTTACATTCATACATTACAAGGAAGCATAGTTAAGTCTAACAGACTATGGTTCCAGAACAGGTTTGACGCACCTTAACTAATGGTTGTTCAGAATACCACACTTATGATAGTCTAATTAAAACACATTTCATGTTATACCTGAACTGAGCAACTGCTACTTTATATTACAAAAAAATGGGGTGGGGGAATTATGGGTAATATATAGATTGTCCTGTAGTGTACACCCAAAAAGGCATTATGTGAAAAACCCCTTAAAATGCAAAGTTTGCAGCAGCAACAACATAAACTGATGAGGAATTTCTATCTGAGTTTCAGCCCTGATACTCACATAGACTTTTCTCTGCTGAGAATTTCATTTCAGCTGTAACTGTCATGGTGATACTTGCCATAAAAATGAATAAACTAAGATTTGCATCCGGAATATATGAAATGTGTGTTTTATGCCTCTTTCAGCCACTTTTTCAGTATTTCTCAATCATTTTTACAGCGGTACAGGCACTGGTTTATATGCTAAGGGTGAGAGGAAAGAAACGAAGAATGTTTTTCATTTCCCCATTCATTATGAAGCTTTCTAAACCGCTCCAGCATTTGTTAGGAACTTCCAAGCACAATTCTGGGCTCCACGACATACACACACGTTAGGTTTGTAGAAATTTGTGATACTGACATGGGGAGAGAGACATGAGAGCTTTTCTTACTAATAACGCAGCGCAGCCAAGACTGAAATTTTCTTGCTGGTTCCAAAGAAAAGCTTTTTGTTGGCGGTGGTGCATTTGATGCTAATTGTGGAGAAAATTGCTTTCTGTGTAGTAGTTAAGAATTCATTCCGCTTTTCTTCTTTAGCTTCCTGGGCTGGAAGGGGGAGTTTGCAACTGCCCGTGTCTGCTATGCAGAGCTGATCCCATTTAAATCTGCAACAACTAATGAGGGATCGAAGACAAAAGATGGATCTAGATGTTACAACTGCACCTGCTTGCCGCTGAAAATAGAAGCTCCATGGCTGGCTCTTCCCCTCCTCCCCATAATAAGTTAAAGTCACCTTGCTGACATGGCATCATCATGCGAGGGGTTTACCCATCCCTTCCCCACACTGTCGGCTGCTGGCAGACGGGGAGCTCACACCATGATGGTATCATGGCATGCGGTAAATTTGATTAGACATTACAGGAAAGGGGGGGAAACTAGACACATGGATGTCATCTTCAGTGGCAGAACTGTGTCAACAGTAATAGCTAGTTTTGACCGAATAGATTGGAAGACTGACTTCTCCACTGTTCTTCCCTCTGCAGATTTCTCAAAGGGATCTTACAGATATGCACCCATGGTGGCCTTTTTTGCTTCGCACACCTATGGGATGAACACTCCTGGCCCTATTCGGTTCAACAATCTGGACGTCAACTATGGTTCCTCCTATGTCCCGTCAAATGGAAAGTTCCGTGTGCCGTACCTGGGGGTTTACGTTTTCGAATATACAATCGAGTCACGCAGCCCACGCCTCTCTGGCTACCTAGTGGTTGATGGGATAGACAAGCTGGCTTTCCAGTCTGAGACCACAAATGATGAGAAGTACACGGACAGGGTGGTTACCGGGTATGCCTTACTGGAACTGAACTATGGTCAAGAAGTCTGGCTCAGGTTGGCAACAGGATCCATCCCGGCCAAATATCCACCTGTAACTACCTTTACTGGGTACTTATTGTACCGTACATAAATCCGTTGCACGTAAAAGCTCCCCTCCTTTGCTTCCAAGCTCTCCTTTTCCTCTTTATTCCAAGTTCTCCTTCTACCACTGCAGTGTCACTTAGAACCGCCCTGTTTCATTCAAAATGGCACTTAGGTCTTCAAGCAGAAATGCAGAAACTTCCCCTTCACTGTAATTCCATGAGGAAAAGAAACGCTTTCTATCCTCCTGTCGTTTTTAAAAGCCAAGGAGCCCTCATGGAAAGTGTCAGCACTTATCTCATTAGATACAGCTCAAACTTCCAAATGCCCCAGTTATACCAACTTGTCTTTCACTGGATGACTGGAAGTCCGTATAAATAGCTCTTCTGTCTGCCCAAGCATCTCATTAGTTCGATGTATATCCACAGTCTTACCTAGATGTTTGCGCCAATTAATATTGATTAATATTATCACCATTGTGAAGTGAATTTGATTTCAGCAACTGACGCTGGTCAGCAGTCATGTGATCTAGGGGGCTCACACACAGATCAGGATGTCTCTCTTCCCCTTTTTGGAGACTGTTCTGGAGAAGTAGGGGGTCCACTGTGAGCAACCTTGCCCACACAGATGGAAGGTTTACATACATCATGAGTTGGCATCATGAGTTGCCATCCTATGCCACTGAGAACATGTGTGAAGTGGGCCGTAAGATTCCAGACTGCCCGAAGTTCATTAGATTTGGGTCTTAACAACGCAATCCTTTACGGAGATCCAGTGTGCTGCAGCAGTTACAGTGCTGAAAGGACCCAAGAGACCCAGGTTTAAATTCCCACTATGCTGTGAAGTTTTCTGGGTGTCCTTGGGCCAGTGACTCTCTCTCTCTCTCTCTCTCTCTCTCAGACTACCTCACAAGGTTGTTGTGAAGATAGACTGGAGGAGGGAAAATTCTGTACACCACCCACGGCTCCTTGGAGGAAGGATGGGATTAAAACATCCTAGATCAATAAGTCTAAGCCCATTGTAGTCAACATTTTTCCTTGGTATATTAATAGCGCTCCTTCAGCCTAAGCCTACTGAAAGCCTACTGAGGTTTGGCTGAGGTGGCTCAGTAGTTACGATGCTGAACTGCAGACTGGAAGATCAGTAGTTCAGCAGTTTGAGACCCGAGTACTGTGTGACGGAGTGAGCTCCTGTCTCTGATCCCATCTCCTGCCAACCTAGCAGTTCAAAATCAAGAAATAGATAAATAAGTACCACTTTGGTGGGAAGGTGACAGCATTCCATGCACCTTGGCATTTAGTCATGCCGGCCACATGACCACGGAAGCATCTTCAGACAGAGCTGGCTCTTCGGCTTGGAAACAGAGATGAGCACTGCCCCTAGAGTTGGATTTGACTGGCTTTTTAACAAGGAAACCTTTAATTGTATAGAATTGCTCTGCTAGGATAACTATCATTTTGTGTCCAGCATTTAAACCCTCTGCTCTCGTTTGTCTATTGCCATGTTTTGTTATTGTTTTCTCATACAAAAGACACAAAGTCTCCATTTAAACACTGGAGTTTCAAGGGATAAAAATCCCTCTTATTCACTAGAGCTTTTTATAAAAATTGAATGGTCTCTATTTAAAAGAGTAATAAATTAATCAGCTCGCTAAAGTAGGGGTGATACTTTGAGGATACCAAAAGATGGTAATTTCTCTTGACTTTTTTTTAAAAAAGAAAAGCATAGATGTGGAGAAATATCACCCTTAGAGCATTGTGTAATTCAAGGGAAATATATGGGGTTGCTTTTCTTCGGCATGCTGTACCCTTCACAGGGGAGAGCTTTGATGAAAATCTGATTAAAAATCCATGTATTTAATCTGCAGTGAGTAAATTAGACAATTAATAGCATCAATTAAAGGATTAACACTTCCCGCTGTCAGTCCTGCCGGACTGGATTTTACTGTTGCTTGAGAAAGGAATTGGTGACACTTAAAATGCCAAGGAAAAAAGAAAGGAAGGAAAGAAAGGAAAAAAGGAAAAAGAAAGCAATTTGCCCACCACTCCTTTCTGTCCATTCCGTGTTTTTAAGGCTTTTGCCTTCTGTTTATGAGATTAATCTTCAACGCACCATGATGAACCCTGACTGTATATACCCTAGTCCCTTCTCCTGCTGCTGTTCTATATCATCCTGTAAATATGTGAATTCCTCAATTTGTCACTAATTTAGCTTTGCATATCATTGAATTTTATCAAATGTCTGGCCCACATGCCCAAATCCCTCCCCACTCCTTGTACGACTTTGTCAGCTTAATAACCTGTTTAGTCCTCTTTATTCCTGCTACGGATAGGGCTAAATGGCGTGGAAATTACTCTGCAGATGAAATTCAAATGACCCACCAGAGACAGCATCTCTCTCTTTAAATATGACTTTCTTTGCCCTTGCTGCCCTTCCAATTAAATCCTTCCAGCCAGGTCTCCATCTTCCAGGAGGCTAATTGTTTTCTTCCTAACTCAGATTCCTGATAGGCTTTTTGTCTGTTTATTTTTCCTGTTACCGAAAAAAAAAATCATCTCTTTACAGCAGACCTCTGACCTGCAGCCCTTTCAAAGCAATATGTAAAAAAAAAAATCTATAGCTATCCTGGGTGCACTGATCATAAGAAACCACACCCAGTTTGCTTAGAAAATTAATACTTGCACACATACACACACAAAAAAAAGGTCTTTATCATTCCCCTGAGGGTTGTATAACCGTGTTACTGATAAGATTTTCATAGATCTGAGATTCTGTGGGTTCATGTTTAAGAGGGTCTTTGCTAGGGTTGCCAGCCTCCAGGTGGGGCCTGGGGATCTCCCGCTTTTACAACTGATCCCCAGCTGACAGAGATCAGCTCCCCTGGAGAAAATGGTTGCTTTGGAGGGTGGGCTCTATGGCATTGTACCATGCTGAGGCCCCTCCCCTCCCCAAACCCCACCTTCTCCTGGCTCCACCCCCAAAGTCCCCAGGTATTTTCCAACCCGGACTTGGCAACCCTAGTCTTTGCTGTTGTTCAGACAATCATACCGCTTTCTGTTTTGGGTGAGTCCAAACTAAGTGGCTTCCCTGAGTTTTCAGAATGGTTCATTTTGAACTAAGGGACAGCCAATATGGTGGATGCCTCTTGGTTAGGGTCTGTGATGTCATCAACATACCTCCCCCTTACCACTCCAAGATCAATTTTGCTACTACTTTGAATCTCTCTTTTTAGATGAAGGATGGTTGTGTAGATAAATAAATTGTATAAACATGTGCCACATAAAGCAAAAATGCAGATGGCCTGCCTGGTGCGAAAGATGGAGGTCTGACACCTCTTTGGCATGGTATAAATTGCTAGTCCAGCAACTGATTGGATGATGGGCATTTCTGCAGCAGAGAGTGCAAGGCCGGATGTTTTTGTTCTTGCTATGCTCTGCCTTTCGCCACCACATTGTAAACCGTTATTATTCACCCTTTTATTTGAAATATTGTGTGATATGGTTCCTACTATCTGAGGATGGTTTTGTAACAATGAGAACTTTCATTAATAAAGTAACAGGAAAATAGGAGGGACTTTCTTTGTGTGTTTTTCAGCGGAGTACTTCAGTTCGACTTCGAAGGTCGTATATAGTTGGCATCCCATTTTTAAAAACACATGTACGTAGCAAACAGAAGGATTATCTTCTTTTGCCTGCTCCTGTTTCCTTATCTGAGCATGAAAAACAGCTCATTGGACGTCATAAATTCCTAGCAGGAGCAGTGGGGCAAATCACCCCACTGTGTCAAGGGGCAGAGGCAATCCCATTAATATAGCCAGGTGCTCTGGATCAGGTGCATAAGATGAACCAATAAAGGAGATCTTCTTTTGGTGTGTGTGTGAGAGAGAATGCATGGAAGTCATGGTTGACTTCTGATGACCCCCAGTGGGGCTTGGACGTTTCAGGGAGGTGCCTTAGTACTGCATGCCTCTGTATTCCAGCCCTGATATTCCTTGGATTCCAAGTACTTGCCAGGATCGGCCCTGCTTAGCTTCTGAGATCTGATGAGATCTGGCTTGCCTGGGTTATCCAAGTCAGGGCAAGGCCGAGAGATCTTTTAACACGCTGTCTTCTCATCCTGCTTCTACTAAACACATTCTCTGCATGTTTTTGAAGACATGACACTGCTAGGCCTCATCCAGTCATGGAACAAGAGTAATTGACAATGGAACCAATCAACCTAAGACATCCTTCCATCAGGAATGCTGTAGCTCTGGAATTATTGTATTTAGTGGGTAGTCAGACTAAATGGCCGCCTGACACTCCGATTTTGTGGAAATGGCTCTTAGCATTAGAGCATCAGTCCCAGCTGCAGTGTCAGCACAATATGCTTTGCACGCCTCCCAGACGGCACATATTCTGACTTTGCAGTTCTAGGGTTGCCAACCTCAAGGTGTGGCCTGGAAATCTCCCAGAATTATAACTGATCTGCAGAATACAATGATCAGTTCCCCTGGAGAAAAAGGCTGCTTTGGAGGGGGTGGGGGGCTCTATGGTATGATACACCACTGAGGCCCCTCCCTCCCCCAAACCCTGCTTCCCTGTGCTCCACCCCCAAATCTCCAAGGATTTCCCAAACAACCCTACAGCTCACGTATACGATCTTGCACACTCATTTGCTACTGCAGTGGCCCTAGGAAAGGGGCACGAGGCTATCGGCTGCTTGATCTAATGAAGCATTCCACGGTGAACGTAACTGTAGATCAATACAATCAGTAAGCAGAACCATTATGTAGAAGAGAGTGAAATCAATCACTCCGGGCTCCTGTGGATCACTCCGTCCTCCTCCTGCCCTCCTCACTGCTGCCTTCTTTAAGAATATGTGCAAACCGCGTCTTCAGCGGCGCCTTCGTTTTTATTTTCTCCCCCGATTATCCCAGACCGACTGCCTTATCTCTACACCAAAGCTCGAAAAGGTATCCGAGTCCTGTGCACAATCTATAGCAAAGTGGAGTCTCCTCTGTATATTTGGAAAGCCCAATTACCATGGCAACATTTTTATCGGCTTGGCTTTGACAAGCCCATCCAATTTATTGTGGCGTTCTGCACTATCATTTTCTCCCTGGTGCCAAGCGAGCCCTCCTGGAATGCATTTGCCAGCCCTTCACCTTTTGAGATATTACATTGCAATTGGCAGGTCTGGGAACAAGCCAGGTAGCCCCTTTGCTTGGCTCAGCAGCATTGGCTGCGTGGTCCCATCCCCCCCCCCCAAGACCCTCATAGTGGAAATGAAGAGGAATTACTGTCCTTGATCATCCAATCCTTTACACAGGCTCTTAATGGTGAAATGAAGGGAACCATTTGCAGTAAGTAGAAACACAATAACCAAGGCCTAGCTAAGCTCCTTCATGAGCGTCTGGAGGATCAGAGTTGGTAAGCCAAAGATGTTTTCCTTGTGCTCAGAATTTTCATGAGGAACTTCTTTGGGGTTTGTTGTCCATAATTGTAACCAGCACGGCTGCCACCACCCATGCACAACAGATGCTATGTTCCTCACTTAGTCCTAAAGCTCAAAGCCCAACCACATGAATAGTCAGACCACTGGCCAATCAAGGTCAACACTGTTTATTCTCACTGTCGGTGGTAGGGCTGCCAAGTCGTACTCACATACTGGTGGGGGGGAGTCCTTCTTCGCCCGGTGACGTCATTACACTGGGGAAGTCATCCAGGCTGGACAACTTCGGGGGTGGGGTTCCCCCCACCGGCCGAATGCCGGCCGGCGGATCGGGAACCCCTATAGCGGGGGATCCCCTGCCCCCCGGGCTGACTTGGCAGCCCTAGTCGGTGGCATTCCAAAATCTCTGCCAGAGGTCTTTTATCAGCTATCCAGTCCCCTTAACCAGAGGTACTGGGGGCTGGACTTCACATGTAAAGCAGATCCTCTATCACTGAGCCACATCTCCTCTTATATTGACATATTACAGCATCCATGAAACCTCCTTCACAGAGCAACGTAGAGCATTCAAGGTAGGTCCCTGCCCTGAGGACCGTACAATCTGAATCATGATAGGCAAGCTGTCAGTACAGAGAAGGGAGCAAAAGAAGTCAAGAGAGAAGTAAGGGATCCAAGTATATAGTTTGCTATCCCCCAAAATACATGGCATGAGGCTTAAAGGTCTATCCATCCATTTTATGTCACTATAAAGGAGGAGGAGAGTTAGTTTTTAATACCTCACTTTTCTCTGCTCAAAGGAGTCTCAAAGTGGTTTACAATCTCCTTCCATTCCTCTCCCTACAACAGTCAGGCGGGTGATATAGGTGGGGCTGAGAGAGTTCTGAGAGAACTGTGACCAACCCAAGGCTTCATGTAGGGGGAATCAAACCCTGTTCTCCAGACAGATTAGTGTCCACTGCTCTTAACCACTATACCACACTGACTCTCCATCAGTTCCCCAAATCAGTTCCCAAGATCCATTGCCTCCATCAGTTCCCAAAGGGAACCCCTCAGATTCAAGGTATTGGCCTGGTTGAAGGAGCAGTGACCTGAGTACCTAGGCACCTCAGTAGCTGACCGGATACAAGAACCACTAGTTATTGTGACCCACTGTCTAATCTGGTTACTTTCTCTAGGATTATCCTGCCAGACAAGAGTTAATATTTTTTGAGATCTAAAGTAAGGCATTCTAGCCCTTCTAGTGGCTACTCGAGACCTCCTTTCGTCTTGAATGTATTTGGAGGCCTCTGTAGCTTCTGGAGAAGTTGCAGACTTGCCACAGCGGCCACAGTTGCATTGACTCAGTTTAGAAACCACTGCTGCTGGGATAGTCGCCATCATGTCTGCCTCCACTATCTGTTCTTTGAGATACTCCTCTTCCCCTTTGAGAGTGCAATAACATGAAAAATAGGGACATGTAAAACTTATTAGTGTTCATCTAGGTGTCTGTTCTGAAAGCTGACAAACTTGCAAGTGCATATCATGAGTTGGTAGCCAAAGCACTGGCTGATCTGGTTAGAGTGCTGGACAAAGAGCTGGCAAAGACATATGTTCATGCGCCTGCTCACTGAACAACCTTGGGCCAGTCTCATTCTCTCTGCCTAACCTACCCCACAAGGTTGTTGTGAAGCCAGAATAAGAACCCTGGTCCTTGATAGAAGGGTGGAATAAAAATACATATAGAGCTAGATTTTTCATGTAAGTGTATGTCCTCAAATACATGGGTACCAGGGACTGTGTGAAATGGCCCCTTCCTTAGATGGCTGGATCACTATTAGAAACCCGGTTCTGCATACAGGAGACAGCATTCTCTACATACAAGTCTGTGCCCAGGAAAACCGTAGATTTTTCTCAAGCAAGCGCTGCAACTCGTCACGCACAACAAAGCTCTAGCAGGAAAATAAAAAAAGTAGCAAGTATTATATTAGCATTGTTAATTATGTGCTGACAGGGTATTTTGCATTTTACACGACAAAGATAAAGACGCGGTTCCTGGCCTGATGAGCTTGTAATGTGAAAATCAAACTCTCATCGACTGATCATACCCTGAATGTATCACCCAGTTACCTAGCAACTTCAGAGACCTGATTAACCCTTTTTTTAAAGGGTGTCAAATGTACAACACTTTGGAGAGTGAATTCCCAGATGATTTTTTTCTTTGGGCCTAATCTTATGCACATCAGTTCTATGCATTCCCCTACACTCAGCCAATTGTTAATAGGAATGATCCCTGACAGTTACTCGGAGTGTGCTATTAACATCCCTACGGCTGGTACAAATCAGCTGAAAATAAAGCTAATTTGATTTTTTTTTTTTTTTTTTAGCAAAAAGTCTTCCGATATCATTTATATAACGAATTTTAGTATGCTTTACAGACTTTGGGTGCACCTTGCTGGAGCCCAGTTTAAGTATTAACTTTGCAGAACAGTAGCATACCCCCATTTTTTGGCTTGCTTCTATAACACCTGAAGTTTGGCATCTTATTTATTTGTGTATTTATGTGTGTCATTGGGGCTGCAGTGGCTCAAGTGGTTAAGACACTGAACTGCAGACCAGAAGGTCGGTAGTTTAGCAGTTTGAGACCCAAGTGCTGCATGACGGAGTGAGCTCCCATCTTTGGTCCCAGCTCCTGCCAACCTAGCAGTTCAAAAGCAAAAAAAATGCAATTAGATAAATAGGTACCACTTCGGTGGGAAAGTAACAGTGTTCTGTGTGCCTTGGCATCTAGTCATGCTGGCCACATGACCATGGAAATGTCTTTGGACAGCGCTGGCTCTTTGGCATGGAGACAGAGATGAGTACCGCATCCATAGGGTTGGATTCAACAGGCTTTCGAGCAAGGGAAACCTTTACCTTTACCTTCTCTCCTATCTTTCTTTTAACATAGAACTCAAGGCAGCATATATAGGGGGCTTGGATTGCGGTAAAGCTAGGCTGGTGGAAGGGACTTCCTCATTTCCACCTCTCTGCAGTCCAAAATGCACAACAAAATGCCACTCCTGGAGACTCAACGTTTCCTCAGGAACAGCATGAGGAGGGAGGTCTGTAATGGAAAGGCGGAAATCCACAAAAACTAACTCCATTCATCAGCAGGTGGGGTTTTTTTTTTGGTGGGATCCAACTCATGGTTTCCTAGAGATCTCCCAAGCAATTAGAATAATTCCCAGTATCAGCAGCTGCAATGAAGGGGGTTACTGGAAGAACTTGCGTGATGAACTTCAGATACTGCATTGGCCTGGATGTCCCAAGCTAGCCTCATCTTATCAGATCTTGGAAGCTAAGCAGGGGCATCCCTGGTTAGTATTTGGATGGGAGACCACCAAGGAAGTCTGGGGTCCCTATGCAGAGGCAGGCAATGGCAAGCCACCTCTGAATGTCTCTTGCCTTGAAAACCCTGTGGGGTGGCCGTAAGTCAGTGGTGACTTGATGGCACTTTCCACCACTACCACCACTTCAGGTATCAGCCATGTCTTTTATTTGCTGTTGCTTGTGCCTTAAGAGTGGCTCCTGTCCAGCAGCCACTCATTGTAACCTGAGCAGTTTACTAAAACTGGAATATTTTTCTACCTTCTAGTGTCTGGAGTTACTTACTGAGTGCATGCAGATAACCTCAGAGGAGAAGCTGGGAAGCTGAAGGCCTCTGGTAAAAAGTCTGAAACGCTTGAGGCTTCTAGCTGGCCCAGGTGGCTGTAGTCTCAGCACCTGGGAGCAGGAGCAGGGCTCTCAAGGGCCATACAGCGGGGTATAAATCCAACTCTTCTTCTTCAAGAGTCAGAGCTCCCTTCTCTCGGAAATCTTGTTGGCCTCTAAGGTGCTACTGGGTTTGAAGGTAGCTGTTTTGCTGCACAGAAACACGGCTACCCTCTGGAACTATTTTACAACCAGGAGCTGATACTGACAGTGCATTCCTCTTGTGAAATTGCATGTTGCTTTGCCTGAAAGTGGGCTAGTCTAGAAGAAGAAGAAGAGATTGGATTTATGCCCCGCCCTTCACTTGTAGTCTCAGAGCAGCTTACAAACTCCTTTCCCTTCCCCTCCCCACAACAGACACCCTGTGAGGTAGGTGGGGCTGAAAGAGCTCTGAGACAACTGTCCTTGAGAGAACAGCTGTGCCAGAGCTATGGCTTGCCCAAGGTCATCCAGCAGGTGCAAGTGGAGGAGTGGGGAATCAACCCCGGTTCTCCCAGATTAGAGTCCGCGCACTTAACCACTACACCAAACTGGCTCTCAAGAAAGTAGGCTTAGTCTTAGGCTTCCTTCATCATGTGGAGGAAGTTAGGCTTTGTGGGAAACATCACTCTGAAGGGAAGGAATCCAACAAAGGGCAAATCTGTTTTAGATGCTGGTCCACTTTGGCTTGCTGGGCTTATAGTCAGAGAAACTATGGGATACTGAGGTGCCCGTGTGTGAGCAGAGATCGCTCCATTCATGTTGTGTGCGCATGGAACTTGCATGACTGGGATCTGCCTCATCCTTAAGGTGCAGCTATTCTCAAAGAACACTGCACACAGATACTGTGTACACATGCGCAAGGGATGCCACCACACTGAAGAGCAGAGTGTAGCCTCTGCTCATGAGTATTCATCAGAATTCACAGCATGCAGAGTGGAACAGGGCGAAACTGTGTTCTTTGCCAAAGAGCATTAATTCAATAAACATTAGCAAAATGTAATATTGTGGCTCTGCAGAAACAAGCTTCCCCAACCGTAATTTTCATCTACTGTGGGGGAAATGATGTCTTGTCAATCATGGCCAGGACTATCACCGGTATTTGTAACCAAGCAGATATGCTAATAGCCACCAGTGGAAGGTCATCTGTTGTTTATGAAGTCATGTTAGAAGAATCAACATATAAAACAAACAGCCAGCAAGGATATGAGTATTTACCCAAAACGCAGAAGGCGCTGCCAGTAGCCTTGTTATCCCACAGGATCTGAGAGCTACCATATGTCATACGTCCCCAAAGAACGCAAATTCTTGGGAAATCCCAGGAGTCTTCAGAAAGGTCTGTGGACACGACACTAAAGATCAGGACATTTCCTTTCAGTGGTGGCCCGACAAAACATTTCGCCTCTGATGAAATTGAGATGGATTTTGGTGCGCATGGGCAGGATTTTGTGCTACCTTCATCACACATAACAGACCCTGCAGAGAACAGTCAAGTTGCCACATGGAATCATCTACAGGAGGAGGCGATCCCTCAAGTTCAGCAAGGGGGTAAGAAGCTGAAACCCCTGTCACCTTGCAGAGATCTTTCAATGGATTTACACAAACGGCCGCAGTTAGATAAGTTTCCCCACCTTAGTTGTTCATTGGGTGACTGAGGCCGCTTTTGGACACTGCAGTGATACATACCAGAAGGCTACCAATGGCACATATTGGAAGCATGTGCTACCTGTGTTCCTCCCAATACATGTAGTCACTGTGTTGTGTGAATAGATGCAATGCCCGTATTTACCATGAGCCTACTGCCTTGGTACAAGCTGAAAATCCAGTGGTCAGTTTGTACGCACTGAACCTGTAAGCACGTGGTAAATATGTGCATTGCTCTTGATCATGCAACATGGCAACTGCATGGCTATGAGTCTCTCAGCAGGCAAAATGGTAAAGTCTTAAGAGGTCTGGGCATTGACTTGGATGATCCAGGCTAGCCTGATCTTGCCAGATCTGAGGGTTGGCCCTGGTTAGTATGTGGATGAGAGACCACCAAGGAAGTCCAGGGTTGCTACGCAAAGGCAGGCAATGGCAAACCACCTCTGTTCCTCTCTCGCCTTGAAAACCTCATTGGGTCACCATTAGTCAGCTGTGACTTGATGGCACTTTCCACCACCAAAAAGATCTTGACACCACCACCTCCTCCCCCTCCTCCTCTTCTTCATTTTATCTTCTTCTTTGTCTTCATCATCTTTGTCATTGTCTTCCTTGTTGTCATCTTCGTCTCCTTCTCCTGAAGGAAAGACACCATTTCCATTCTACTGCAAGCCCATTTCAGTGCAGAGATCGGGTGTTGTGCAGCTCCAGTTTAATGTCTCCGTGCACCCTCCACGGGAATGGAGCTGAATCTTAGAGCAACAGGAACTGTTTGTGGGAGCCTGGCTTTAGGCAGGCTGAGTTAGTATTCTTGTGGACCAAGTGGCCACAGTGAAGCCTGTCTCTTTGGAGACAGAGGCCCCACTCTGGTGCAGAGACCACTAAGGAGCTTGCTTGGACACGGGCTGTTTCCCTTCAACGAAGAGTTAACCGCAGTACAGATGCCAGCCTCCAGATCCTGGAGAAGATCCCCCCAGAATCACAGCTCATCCCCAGACTACACAGATCAGTTCCCCTGGAGAAAATGGATGCTTTGGAGGGTGGACTCTATGGCATCGTGCCCCACTGAGGGCCCTGTCCTCCCCAGGCTCCATTCCCAGATCTCTAGGGGTTTCCCAACCTGGATCTAGCAACCCTACCCCCCATCTTCTGCCAGTGGGGACCTGGCAACCCTCAGTCTCGGCAATGGAGGGAAGGACTAATCCATCAGGCCATCCATGCCCTGCTAACATTATCATCCATTTGTCTCCACAATGAAATCCCTCCCAAATGAAAAGAAATGTGTACGCAGCCGCCTCCCACCTTGTTTCTTGAGGCAAAGCCTGGAGAGATAGCAATTAAAAACCCACATGACAAACCTGATAGACAGTTAGAGAGAGAGAGAGAATCAGTCTCTCTTCCTCATAAACCATCTGACCTCTGTAAATTGCCTTGCAAGGGGAAGGAAAGAGTTCAGTGACCCATTACTGTGGTCCTTATCTCTTTTTTTTTATCATGTCGAAGGCCACAAACATGAGGGGAGGTTATTTATGATGATTATTACTGTCAGGGATAGTCCCATTACCTGCTTATATACTACCCAAAGGCAACACCTATTAAGCCTCGGGAGACAGGGCTAAATCCTAATTTAGTACAGCACAGCCGGCAACTTGTCTGCTTTCGCTGGACTAGAGAAGATTCAGCATGGGTCCGGGTAGGATATGGACATGTGGCGGGCTCTTATCAACAGGGCATCCTTTTAAAACATGCTGTATTTCCTTCAACAATAACAACACTTTTGGTAGGAGCAGACCATCTCTTTGTTTGCGAACTGTACTTTAGCACAAGCTGCATTGCCAGAATGGCTTGCTGTGGAGAAACTTGTCCAGCAGAACAGCCATTCAAGAGAGGAATCACAGCACAGACTCCTTGGAAAGGAGGACACGCCAGCTGAGGTCCTTCTTCACGGCCAGCTGTTGATTATTACCTCTTCTCAGCCTTCTGAGAGCCAGTTTGGTGTAGTGGTTAAGTGCACCAACTCTAATCTGGGAGAGCGGGGTTTGATTCCCCACTCCTCCACCTGCAGCTGCTGGATGACCTTGGGTCAGTTACAAGTTCTTTCAGAGCTGTTCTCTCAAGAGCAGTTCTTGAAAGAGCTCTCTCAGCCCCACCTACCTCATAGGGTGTCTGCTGTGGGAAGGGGAAGGGAAAGGGGTTTGTAAGCCACTCTGAGTGAAGGGCAGGGTGTAAATTCAATCTCCCCCTCCTCCTCTTCTTCTTCTCTACTGGAGGGAAGGACTAACCCAGCAGGACATCTATGCATTGCTAACATGATCATTCAGTATAGCAGGAAAAGGAACCAAGGAAAAGGGAAGAACTGTGGGGGAAACTTCCTTTTGAGATGTACAGAGAATGCATGCTGAAGAGTCCTTTGAGGAGGCATCCTCAGTGAAGATCAAAGAAATGTTACCTGCAGCATAAGATCACCTTTATATCCAATTGGACTGCTTATTCAGCCACCAATGGAAACAGAGTTCAGACTGATGGAAGGCATCCAATAGAAGGCCACTGTCCCACAAAAAAGGCAATGGCTATCATGAAAATGAATGTTTTCCCTTCTATAAAGGCTCAGAGTAGGTGTGGCAGGCCAGCTCTGAGCTTCATGCTACTTCTTCAGCTCAGGGAGCGGGCAGAGACTTGGTATAACAGGCCCATGCAAACACCTGGGGCTCCCTACAGCCTCTTGGGGTTGGGATGAACATGAGACACAGCCCCTGCAAGGTGTCCCCAGTTGAAAGAGGCTGAAAGAGGCTGTGGGTCAAGGGAAGAACATCTGCTTGGCATGCAGGATCCTTGGCATCTCCAGTTTTAAAAAAAAAGTCCAGGGAGCAGATGATGTGAAAGAGCTCTGCCTGAGACCCTGGAGAGTCACTACCAGTCTGAGATGACCTTGATGGCCTGATGGTCTGATTCAGTGTAACGAGCTTCATGTGTCTTCATGGGTGCATGTTGAAGAATGCCTCAACAGCAACCAGGAATGAACACTGCTAGTCAGCCCATTATGGCCGAAACTAGGGCAGAGATGAATAGGGGTTTGTTCTAGCAGGGTTGCCAACTCCAAGTTCCAGCATCCAACTTATGGTGACCCCAGAAGGGCCTTTCAAGGCAGGTGAAAAGCAGAGGTGGTTTGCCATTACCTTCCTCTGCAGAGTCTTCCTTGGAGGTCCCCTGTCCAAGACCAATCCTGCTTAGTTTCTGACATCTGATGAGTTGGGTATGCTATGCTGTAGCTCCTTCACTTTTCACTCTTTCTGAAATTCTGCAAAACTTCCTATCATCTCTTCGAATTTTTCTTTAACCAAAACAGAACTAATTAGAAACAGACTCCAAATGCCTAAAAAGAGGGAAAGAAGTAAATAATTGGCTTTCAGGGAGAAATTGGGCAAGGAGCACTTAAAATAATTTCTTTTAGCAATGCTAATTTCTCCTCACAATCACACAACACAGTGAACGGCAGCTGAATATATGGGCTGCTTTTGAAAAGTGCCACATCTGAGGTGTCTTGGCGCTGTGTGAAAATTCTGTATGTGTGGTAGCAGTCTGGGATAGTTTTATACACATATGTAAACTATCACTAGTTATGACAAGGCTGGTAGAGACATATCACTTGTTTCTTGGGAATCAAATGGTAAGCCAGTTTGGTGGAGAGGCAGTTTGGCACAGTGGTTAAGAGTGGCGGACTCTAATCTGGAGAACCGGGTTTGGTTCCCTGCTCCTTCACATGCAGCCAGCTGGGTGACCTTGGGTCAGTAACGGTAGTCCCAGAGCTGTTCTCTCAAGAGCAGTTTTCTCAGAGCTCTCTCAGCCCCACCTTTCTCACAGGATATCTGTTTTGGGGAGAGGAAGGGAAGGAGATTATAAGTCACACGAGACTCCAAGTGAAGGGTGGGGTATAAATTCAACTCTTCTTCTTCTTTGCCTGCTTCATCGTCTTCTTTGTCTTCTGTAAACAAATAGTCACCGATAAAACACTATTGATAGAATTTATGATAAAACTCAACAAAACTGCAGGCACAAAATTTCTTTTGAACTGATTCAGTTCACATGTTCAACTGCCAGTCATCAAGGGTTGTATGTGCATATGTGAATTATCATTGAACAAATGGGAAACCCACAAGGACTTGTGGAGGGTATCTCATTTCCCCCTGTATCACCCTCCCCCACTATTAACTCCTATCCTTCCCTGGAAGTCCCCAAAGCCTTTCTCCTTTTCCTGCTTCCTTGTTTCCTTCCCATCCCCCCCTTCAGATTTCTCTCCTTCTTGATCCTTGGCAGATTCTTTCCGGGAAAAGTCTAGCTGAGTTGCTTGGTGGCCTCCAGCACTGGGCTAGTCCCAGGTTTACAGTGGCCACCAACACCAGGCCAAGTTGTGTGAGGGCCGCTGCCGGCACTGGGCTGGGCCCAGTGGTGCAATGGCCACTGCTATGGCTGGACCAGCTGTCTTCAGCTTTCATTCCGTCTGTACTCCTAACAGGCCCTGCATGGGAAAAGTCTGGCCATGTTGCGTGGTGGCCAGCTTTGAGCCCAGTTTCACAATGGCTGCTGCTGGACCAGCCAGGATGGGATGAACTGTGTAGGGGCCACACCCACTGGGCCAAATTGTGTGGATAATGAGATTCCAGCAGTCACTGTTAGGCCTATCCCTGGCAATTACTCCTCCCTAATAGCTCCATGACAGTTGAGGAGGGGTAAGAGCTTTTTCAGGACTGTTTATGCCTCTCAGGCCACTCAAGCTTTACAGGAACCAAGGCCTGCAAGGTTTGGAAATATTGCTGTGGTTGCCTAGCAACTCCAAACAGCTGCTGAGATCCAGTGGACATACTTTTCTTAAAGCTCTGAGCATTGTTTCTGTTGTTGTGGATTGTTTTAATCCTCAATTTCTTTATTTAGTTCAGATTTTTTTGGCAACCCTGTGACTTCCTTCAGGTTTATGGTGAAACACACACACCCTTTTCTTTCCCTAGCTGTGTTTTACAGCTCTGCCAACTATTGCATAGTCTGGAAATATTAATGTTGTCCATGGTGTGTGAAGCAATGCTCAGATCATTTGGCTGTATTACTGGAAGATGCTATTTGATATGGGGACAACTTAATAACATGTTAACACCTGAGTCTTGTTCTCTGATTTTGGCACTGTGGTATCATGTGCATTAGAAGAATCCGGTTTGACAACAGTGCGCTGAGCCTGATGGTTTTCTGGTAAAGATGAGTGGATGTATCTTGTTTCTTTATTTTTATATCCATTCATATTTTTTATCTGTTTCAAATCTCTGCTTTTTGCAGCAGGCTTTGTAGACTCATTTGCATAACATAGTCATGTACACTTTTAGATGCAGTTTATATGGTATTCATATATCCAGTGTACATCGTTTATATATGCAATATATGTATGAGGCTGATTTATTGACATACAAATAAAATTGGAAAATGTACACATTCTACCAGAAAAAAAAAATTGGCATAAGGAAACAGAATCATGGTTTTCATTTTCCACAAAAGAGAAACAAAACCAAAATGGAAATTTTCAGGCGAAAAAGGGTAAAGGAGAAATTCAAATCCATCCATTAATTTCTGGCTTCTTCCCACATCTGTGAACCTATGGTTTTATGATGTAGTAGTGTATAAGTTTGTGCATTGTTGCAAAACTGAATAACACCAAAACTAAATGCACATTGCCTGTCCCGCTGCATTTTAGACAAACTTTGCTCAGAACCATACCTCAGCAGATCCCACCTCTTTAAAAAAAAAAAGTATTTTCATGGGGAAAAAACCCTTAAGATTAAAATTCACATTATTTGCCTGCCTGTAATAGCACAACTGAGGTGACACGAATAACGTGAAAGGTGGCATTAAGATGTCAACAGGAGTCACCTCAAGGAAGGGAAAGAAAAGAACAGATTAGCCAACGAGCGTGAAATTTCTGTTTCCATATGCCAGTTTTTTTTTCTGGTAAAAACTTTTGTTCGATACCGAATAAATACACTGAAGCAGAAAAGAAAAAATGTCACTCTACATACGAATTCCATGGTTTTTTTTTCTAAGTCTGGATTTTATTCTTCCATCATTTTCTCTCCTTTTTTGGTTTTGTTTTCCTCCTGACAAGACACGGATGGCTGAAGAGACATGTGGTGCTTTTATCCAGAAAAGAAGAAGCTATGAAGAGAGAAACGTTACCTTCTTTTGTACAGTAAGAAACAAGCATTTCTGACAGCATACGTCTTGACAAGTGAGGAAAACATGTTTTTTTTTGCTGGTGGACTATAAATCTGGAAAGGAGTAAAAACCAGGAGCAGCCTATTACATTGTGGGGAGAGTACAAGGCTAATTCGGTAGTACTGGCAATCCGTGGGTTGATCGAAGTGTAGCATACAGTTTATACTGACACTGGATTCCGCTTGAATTTGGGTTGCCACTTTTTCTCCTGCCAACCCCCCTGTGCATTTAATAGTTAAAAAAAAATGGTGCAGCATTGCACCAGGCACCTCCCCCCCAGATAAGGACATGGCCCACACAAATATGAATTTAACTAATTTATTTAAGTGCATGATCTACATCAGGGGCACCCACCAACAGCTTTCCTGGTGCCTGCCAAGTGGTTTTAGAAAGTGGGTGGGGACATATGGGGCTTTTACCCAGCAAAGCTTCTCGTTGGCCACTGGAGACATGATTGGCTGTGCAGTTTTTTAAAAAACTTCGCTGGAAAGCATTGGAGTCGGGAGGCCGGTAATAGTGAAATCAGCATAGTGGTTTATTGTGGGTCAAGATGGAACATGAGAAACCCTGGGATCAGAGCCCTCTTTTTTTTTGCCCGTCGGAGATAATCCCCCGACCTCGCCCCAATGTCCTGATAGGACCTTAAGATAGTGGTTACAGTTCATAGGTCCCCTGGGGGAAACCTAGGCTTGTGCTTGGCGGTTGTTTAGGATCCGACCAGCTATTGTTCTACCTGGCTGAAGCTCAGGTAGATTCATTGCCATGTGCGATGACCATGTGGTGGTCGCCATTACGAGAGTCCCTGGCGACCACGGTCTTGATACACAACAGTTGCTTTGGCAGCAGCTGCCACCACAGGACAAGGATCTTCACTGTGTGACTGAAAGGAAGAGGCTAGGGTTGCCAGGCCCCCAGTCGGGGCAGGAATTCCCCCATTTTTACAGGGCCCTTTCACCACCAGCCAGCTGGCTGGTGGGGGAAAACCCTGGCCACAAATGCCCCTGAACGCAACATAATGATATCACTTGGAAATGACGTCAGGGGTGACACTCTAGTTTTGGGGGGGAACTCTATGGTAAAACTGAGCTTAGACCGTAAATTTTGTCCAAAAACTAGAGTGCCACCCCCCGACATTATTTATGTATTTATTATTTATTACTTTCAATTTATATGCTGCCTTGCCGGGCAAACTGGCGATGTGATGTTGGCAGTGTGATGACATCACCTCTGGGTGATGCTATCATGGCACGCACGCTTTGTGCAAACAGAGAAGGATCCTGGACAAGATCTTGGAACCCCCCGCCGGCAGCTGGTAAGGACATGGCAACCTAAGAAGAGGCAGCAGCCATTTTGTGTTATACCCAGGGCTATTTTGGGGCAGGAACACACAGGAACGGAGTTCTGGCTGGCTTCTGAGTTGGTCACGCCTACAGCCTCCCCCACCTTGCAAGCTGCGGGGCACCTGGGGAAGCCAAGCTGATCCAGGGAGGGAAGGCAGTTTAAACTGCTTCCCCTCCTTGGGTTCCCCAGGCCCCCCGCAGCTGGGCAAGCCAATCCAGAAACTGCCTTCCTTCCCTCAGGTTCCCCATGTGCCCTGCAAGCTGCGGAGCCCCTGGGGAAGCCGATCCTGGGGGGGAGCTGCACTGTCAGGGGTGTGGCCTAATATACTAATGGGTTTCTGCTGTTGGGTGTGGCCTATTATGCTAATGAGTTCCTGCTGGGCTTTTTCTACAAAAAAAGCCTTGGCTATACCCACCACATTGTCTCAAAATTCCAAATGCACCCACAGGCTCAAAATGGTTGGGAACCCCTGATCTACATCATCATCTATGAATCTATTAAAATATCCTAACATATTTAAAGGGGTGGCCTGCACTCGGCTGCCATTCTTCGGGCAAATGCACCCAGGCTACTTGGCCAGTAGCTATGCCAGCTGCACAATGTGTTGAGGGGTGCCAAACTTCACCCCCTCCTCTAATGCCCCATAAACCATGCCACTCAGCACCAAGGACACTCCTTCTCAAGACAAGGAGCCCTCCCCATCATGCCAATTTGTCCCTACCGGGATGCTCCAGGAGAGGGGAGGGAAGAAACACGCCATGCCTAGACCACCCAGAAGTGACGTAGGCACATCGGTGATGTCGGGGGGGGGGGGTGAGACTCTGGTTTGGGGGCAAAACTCTATGTTTTGAAGCTCTACCATAGAGTTTTGCCCAAAAAACTCACTGATGTGCCTATGTCACTTCTGGGTGATGTAGGCACGGCGTGCTTCTTCCCTCCCCTCTCCCGGAGCATCCTGGTAAGACCCCTGCTGACTTGTCCTTTGGACCTGGTGACGTTACCAATATGCCTACGTCATTTCCAGGTTAGGTGGGCATTTTTGAGGCGGTCATTATCCTCACTGGCCAGCTTGCTGGCACCTGGGAGGAGCGCCAGTAACCGGGGGATCCCCTGTTCCCCAGAAGGGGGGGGACGACGGACCTGGCAACCCTACCTTTCTTATATGCCCCAGGGTAATGCTGATCACCACTCTGGGTTCAGGAAGGAATTTTCCTCCAGGCCAGACTGGCCCAGGAATCCAGGGGGTTATTTGCTTTCCTCTGGCCACAGAGCAGGGGGGTCACTGGGGGAGTGGGGGGGGAGGGTAGCCGTGAATTTCCTGCATCATGCAGGAAGTTTGACTAGATGATCCTTGGACTCCCTTCCAGCTCTATGTTTCTGTAAACCTTGGGATATCCAGTCATCCAGAAAGAGAGCTCTATATGTGTACAGCTGTATACCAAAAAGCTCCATTCTGACCCAGAAATGGATACAGGGAGGTTAGGAGAAGAGACAGAACCCATTTTCCATGTGCCTCTGGGGCAGCGTGTTGGGAGGGGGTCAATTATCCTGCTTGTGAGCAATCCACTTCCTTTTTCGTTATCCCAGTAGGCCAATGACAGACATGGCAGGATCAGATCTTTGGCTGGCCGCAGTACAGAGCTGGTGAACAGCATTCAGTTGGGTGGCGCTCAAGCGGCGGGGACCTGCCTCAGTTCACCGGGTTTCCTTACTTCGATGGAGTTTTTACATCAGTGAGACAAAAATCAAGAGCAGTAATAGATAGCAACGATGCAAATGTCAGGAGAACCCTGTTAAATCGCAGGCCCGTTTATGCAAAACTTAAGATTCCTCTTAATGGGCTTGATGACCCCCGTCCCATTTAGAGACATGAAATGGTCTCGTGTTATTATCTGAAGGGAAAGAGAATGAGAGTGATAAAATATGGGCTCATGCACACAAAGCGCCAAGCTACCAGGGTAGAAAATGCTGATGAATTGAAGCAATTTTTTATATATATTGGGGTGGGGGGAAGACATCTAATTTGCTGCTCTTCTAGTTAAGATCATTGGAAAAAATGCTGACAATGACAGCCCAGAAACAAAGCTGCTTCTCAACTAACAACCTTAATGAGAAATTTTCTGTCTGGGGTTTGATCTGCCCCCAGCATGATGGCTGCCCTTTTGCAGAGTTGCATTCCGATCATGAGCTCATGTATGCTGATAACAGCATGCAGCCCGCCAGTAATAGTGCTGGCCTGCCTATTGACAGTGACGGTATCGACTGCAGGAACGGTGTCTTCCGTAAGCCTTGGTATTGTCTAAAAGTAGTGGAGGAAATCTATTATTTTGTGCAGCTCGTATGGATTTTTGCTCATAAGTCCCTTTCACCTCTCACAACAGTGTTGCAAGCAGCAGTTGTTTTCTCCCACTTCAGTTCTGGGACTGCAAAGTACATATTCATTTGAGGGAGTTTCACGTGACTTTGTATACATGGTACAGCCTTTGGCGTGAAAGTCTTCCAAACGCACATTCATCCTCATTTTGTCCCTGGGGACAAGTTCCTTGAAGTTCCCCAGACCACATGTATAACTAACTGAACGGACATGTAGATGATCGTGGTTCCACAAAAGTCCTTTTCAGATGTGACAATCATGCATACTGGGAACCCACTAGCCATGTGTAATGACAACACACATTACCTAAGATCCTCCCAATGTTAATCACTTCCATGTTGTGTGAACAGGGACAAAGCACTTCTTTACCTTACGTGTACAGCCTAAGTATGCATGAATGCAAACCCTGAAAAAAATTCTAGTGGTCATTTTATACCTAGTGAAGCCGGACGCATATGGCAAATGCACACACTGCCCTTGTTCACAAAACATGGCGACTGCACATAGTGGGATGACCGTGGGTGATGTCATGGTTGACAGACTTCCAGTATGTATGATTGCTATATCTGATTGTTATTTGTGCACTATCTACATGCATACAGAGAACACGAACTGAACGTATGTACACTGCACATGTGAAAAGGGCTAAATTTCAATATATGTTTCACTGACCTTGCATTCTTATATGAACAGGAGTTTATTTATTTATTTAAAACATTTGTCAGCCGCTTTTCTCCGTTGTGGAACTTAAGGTGGCTTACAATATAAATAAAACATTAAAAACACAATAAAAACAATGATTATAAGATCCATGAAAGTCACAGTTTAGAAAGTAGGATTGGCAATAATAAAAGCTAAACCAATCAAAATGCAATCCTAAATAAAACTGTCTTCAACTGCCTCCTGAAGTTCGACAATGAGGGGGATAGGCGTACTCCCTTAGGGAGCTTCTTCTTCCATAATTGTGGGGCTGCCACAGAAAAGGCCCTTTCTTGTGAACCCACTGAATGAGCACCTTTCAGTGGTGAGACAGTCAGGAGGGCATCTCCCTGCAACCATAATTCCCAGGCAGTGACATCAGTGGGGTACAATGCCATAGAATCCCCGATACCATAGAATCCACTCTCCAAATTATCCATTTTCTCCAGAGAAACTCTCCAGATCATCCATTTTCTCCGGGGGAACTGATCTCTGTAGTGTGGAGATGAGATGTAATCCTGGGGGATCCCCAGGTCCCACCTGGAGGCTGGCACCCCTTAATAAGAGAGTTCATGAAGAAGTGTGCTTGCACATGAAAGCTTATAACTTGAATAAAATTTTGTTGGTCTTAAAGGTGGATTCTGTGGCATTGTACCCATGGCAACCCTATTCTTATCTAAGTCATCCTTATAAACAGCCCTGTCAGGTTGGCAAGATGAGAGACTGCACTTAGAGCCGCCAAGTGTTGCAAGGTAGCCCAGGAACTTTCCAGCTACCAGACATTCAAGGTTCTCCCCTTCCTGTTTCCCCAGTGATCAGCTACGTGCTGCCTGCTAACAATCTGTAAACAATCACCAACTAGAGAAATCTGAAAAATTCTTTCCCTAGGGATTTATAAAGTGTGCTTCACAACAAGCAGATGCATGACTCCATCAAAGCCAAAGAATGTCAACTGAAAATCTACAGACTGGGGGTAGGGGGCAAAAGCAGTACACGGAAAATGCTCAGACAGGGTCGGGGGTGCCAAAAAGCTGGAAGACTAAGGATAAAGGGGGTGGAACTACATGCATATCTTTTAAAAAGAGAGAAATCATTATTGCATGGCGCAAGGCCTCACGGAACTTTTCTCAATAAAGCTTGCTGAATTTATTTCTTCCCCATATTATTGTCATTTACATGGCACCTCAGTCTGCATAGGAGTTAGGGATGCCAAGTCTCCAGGTGGAACCTGTGGCTCCCCCCCAAATTATAGTTCATCACCAGACTAGAGAGATCATTTCCCCTGGAGAACATAGGTGCTTTGGAGGGTAGACTCTATATCACTGTACCCCACTGTCCTCCCCAGACTCCATCTCCAGATCTCCAGGAGTTTCCCAGCCTGGATCTCTCAATCTGTTATGTCTGGTACCTGACTCGTCCACAGACAGGGAACATGTCTGACTCGTCCACAGACAGGGAACATGTCTGACTCGTCCACAGACAGGGAACATGTAATGGGATGTGAGAACAACAGAGCTTCCGTCCCCAGAGAACAATAGACCTAGGGATCCTACCGGTCCCCCTATCAGGGGCTGAGGATATTTGAATGGACCTATGACAGCCCCTGGTGGGAGACTACTCCCTGTTGGACCAATCCCCTTAAGGGGGAACACAGTCAAGGTGTGGTTTACCTGTACATATAAGTGGGTTACTCATCCCTTTGTCCCCATGCTTCATCTTGTCCCTCAATAAACCACAATGCTGATTTCACTGTTACCAGCCTCCCGACTCCAACACTTTCCACTGGCAATGAGGATGAGATCCCGATGAGTGACTCTTCAGCCAAACCAAGCAACCCCGCACCGAGCACCGACCCGCTTCTGCCTAAATTCTGACTCATCTCTACCTCTCTCCCATTTTAGATCTTTGCAGCTTTGCTTCACATGGCTATGCTCAGAACTTGTATGAGTTCATTGAAGGGCAAATCAAAGGAAATAATTCTTTACACAGAGACCGATTTCCCACAAGCCACTGCTCTGCCCTCGCTCTTCCCTTTCCCCCGATTGTATGTGTCAATTTCCCACTAATTGCTGTGCGGCCGCATTTTGACCTGCAGCTTTGCCCGATTTCCCCTGCATCTTCTCTATCCTGTTTTTTGAGGATCAAGAAGATGCGGGGGAAATCAGGCGAAGTTGCAGGTCAAAATACAGCCACGCAGCAAATAGTGGGAAATTGACACATACAATTCTGGGAAAGGGAAAAGCAAGGGTGGAGCAGTGGCTTGTGGGAAATCAGTCAAGAGTGAGTAAAATGTAGAATTTGCTGCCAGAGGATGTAGTGATAACCACAGGCAGAGACAGCTTTAAGAGGGGATTAGATGGATTCATGGAGGAGAGGTCTATCAGTGGCTACTAGCCATGTTGACTGAGGGGAACCTCCACATTCAGAAACACTAAACTTCTGAATGCCAGAGCCAGGAGGCAACATCATGGGACAGTCTCAGCCTCTATGCCCTGTTTGTTGGCCATCCAGTGGAACTGGTTGGCCACTGTGTGAGATAGAATGCTGGACTAGATGAACCACTGGTCTGTTCCAGCAGGGCTGTTCTTATGGTCTTAAACATATGAAAACCATAGTTTTCCTTTCATTAAGGGGAGCTTTTGGGCTTTGTGGACTGTGGAAGAATGTTTTGCCACACTCTTTATTTTCTGTTTATCTCTGCAGAGTGCCTAGTTTTATGTAAGCCCTGAACGACGTTTGTGTGACCTTTGTAAGTGCCTTACAGAACAGTGTTAGGCAGAATTACACCCTTCTAAGTCCAGTCACTACAAGGGGCTTAGAAGGGCTTAGGATCGCACTGTTACTCTCATATCTCCATTGCCTATATTAGTAGTATCATACAGAGAAAACATCCATTATTGCCTGTGACCCGGAGTTCACCTTCCCCCAGAGCTTGTAAAGAGTCACGGAATTCTTAGAATAGCTGATGAGAGACACAAAGCAGGTAAGCAATGCCTTTTACTGAACTTATAAAAATAGGGAAATTGATTCAATAAAAGGTATCTCCTTACCTGCTTTTATGCTTCCCTTTTTCCCCCTGGGATCTGACACATTAATAACAAGTCTGTGCGAACCAAGCAAGAGCGGAAAACAGATGTAGGAGGAGAGAGCGAGCCAACAGATGAAAAGGAAAGCCACCATCCTATGCTGAACATTGCAAACTCGACAGAATCCCACATGCAAAACAGGAAGTGGCAGAGGAAAAGCAAGATTTGGCAACGCTCCACAAGCCAGATGAAAAACAGGAGAAGAATATAGAATGCCATTTGGGGGCGGGGGGAGAGAAGGGGAATAGAAACACAGGAAACATAAAGAAAGCTGACTAAAGGCAATGCTTAGCTGGCAAGGATTCCTGCCCCACTAAACCCTTCTGAAAAGACCGCTGCTTTCCTAGACATGCATTTGTTTGCCTTGATGAGTCATGCCAATGGTCTCTTTGTCCCAGCATCCTGCCTCCCCAGTTCCAGGTGCTCCAAAGGAAATGCACAACATTGCAAGCTAGTAAGTGCTTTTGGTACATTTTTCAAGGGTTGCAGTGCAAGCCACAGACTTTGAAAGGTGTAACTCAGCTGAGGACTGCCTGTTCATTCTTGATCTCCAACTAGAGCCGGCAATTCTAAAGGAGGGGGGTGTCAATGGGTGTGTTCAGACAGCGTGCAGAGCCGGCTCAAATGGCTCCGCCTCGATGCGGCTCGGTTTTAACTTGCAATAACATGGAGTGGTTTGTTTTTTGTTTTTTAAAAGTTTGCGCATGCGCATAAGCAAACACCTGGAGCTACGAGCTTGCGCGTGCGCAAAGGGGGCGAGCAAAGCCTTTCAGAAGTTGATCAAAGTTGACCATGACTTCCCCGCTGTAATAGAACACGTCCCTTTAAACTTCTTGCCCGAAACTGGCCTTCGTGGGATCCCAAACGTGGCGGTAGTGGCCATTTAAAAAAAAAATTCTTTTAACAGGGGTAAAAAAGCGCTTATGTGAACATTGGCAAGGCAAAAAAGAAAATGTCGGGCAAAAAGTGGAAGCCAGAGGCTTTTGCGGGGGGGTTGTGTGTTAAGACTCGGAAGTGGGCTCGGTGACGGCTCCAGGATCACACAGGGAAAAGGCGGCTTGAGCCGGAAGAGGACAGGAGAAATCACCTCAGGACCTGGTCTCAAAAATTCTACGCTTTGAGACGGTATTTGGTCCGGTAGGTGATGGCTGGGGACAGGAGGCAGCTGTGGCTGTCTGAACGTGCACCTTTGAGCCGGCTCGAAGCGTTTCGAGAAGGCTCAAATATGCACATCTGAATGCACCCGATTGGTCTTTTAAGGTACTTAATGCTGCAATATTAAGGACACTTGACTGAAAGACCCACTGAACTTCTGAGAACGCGCACAGTGGCTTGCTGTTTGCATAGACTACCCCTGTTGTTTGAGGTCTGGATCTGGACTGTGTCTGGAAATTGTCCCCTCTTTGTATTAGTTTCAAAGATGAACTTCACATCTATTGATGGACATATCTGCATGCATTTGTACATGGGCATTTTCTGTTTTCTCATTTACAATGCAGTCCTAAGCAGAGATACACACCCTTCAAAATCCACTGAGGTCAATACGCTAGAAGAGTGAAACTCTGTTTAGGATTGCACTGCTGGTATAATTGTTTCATGAAACTGCAATTTTGTTGGCTGCCCTGAGCATATTAATGGGAAAGTGGGATGCCATGTTTGTTAATAAACGTATCACTAGTACACTCTGGAAAATGTATTATGTTATGTAATTAAAATTGTTTACGTAATGATCAGGATGGCTCCCAAAAGAATACCTGAAGCTATCCATGATAACAATAAAGACACACACAAAAATTCTGGTAACAACCACATACCTCTCAATGTGCAGTTGGTGGTGGTGGAAAGGGCTGTCATGTTACAGCTGATTTATCGTGACCCCATGGGGTTTTCAAGGACTTCAGAGATGGTTTGCTATCGCCTGCCTCGATTTAGTGACCCTGGACTTTCTTGGTGGTCTCCCATCCAAGCACTGACCAGGGATGAGGTCCTGAGACCTGACAAGACTGGGCTCACATGGGCTATCCAGGTCAGGGCAATGTGCCTACAAGAACCAAGAACCCCACCCTATACCACACGCTTCTGTTATCTAGCCATGTGCCGGAAACCACCAATGGACAGCCCTTCTAAGAAACACAGCCTTACAACTCCTTTGAAAAGTCTTCAGTAAAGAAGCCCTTCATGCCTCTTCTAGCAGACTATTCCACAACAGCGGTGCAGCAACCCAGAAGTCATAGGCAGAGAAGGATCATGTCCTTCTAGGAGAGGGAGGGGAACCACAACCAATAGTCTGCTAGAGAATGCTAAGTATGCTTAAAGCCCACTTGAAATCAAATTGGTGAAATGTCCCTTTGTGGCATGTAATGCAAGAAATAGCTGATATTTCCCAGACATAGAGCCCTTTAATTCAAATTACCTTGGCCATGCTTATGTTTCTGTTTATGTGAACTGACATCGTCTTTAAAATGGATATTATCTGTCATTGGTTGCCTGCCAAGTTTGCCACCGAGGAACATAAATTCTAGGCACTCCTCTTCAAACTGGCCTTTATCAGACAGGAAAATAACAAGAGGGGCTTTTAAGAGACCCCAAATACTAATGTTTGAACATGCACAATGCAAGGTTGCTTTGATATCTTTCAACAAATGTAGAAAACATACAAGTTTTAAAGATTCCTTGTGAAAGCACCCCAGAAACACAAGCTATTTCTGAAATACTCAGATTTTTCAAATGATCCCCACTAAAAACTACAAAGAAAAATAAAAGCCTATTGGTATGGCCAGATCTGAGAGCTAGGGATTCACATGTAGCAATTAGTATTTCAAAAGGCCCGGTAAAATTATTTTAGCGAGGGAGATAGGCATTTGTTTCATTTGTGAATTCTGACGTCCATGGACAATCAGCTCAGCATTAACCTTTTGAGTTGGATTTATAAATAATGTATCTTGCATTCGTTGCTATAATGGTTGTCCGGAAAAATCAATAAAAAGTTATTTTTCTGAAAACCAAGAACATAAAATACCTAGTAAATACAAAATACAATATCAAAACAAAATTATCCCATTGAGCCTTGGGCGCTGGAGAAAATGTGAGACTACCCTGAAAGCAGCACCTTCCCATCTGTTCCTTCTTTCTCTCTGAGTAATATCCAGGAAAAAACACAACTCACATCACAGCCTCCATGTACTCTGGCCCCTGCAAGCTTCAGTCAATGGAGTGGAGCAAGTGCAGGGAAATTAAGAATGTGAAACATCATATCTCATGTTTTGTTTTATTGGGCTTTTCCAAGGCTCAGAGAAAGAGGAGACATGGGTATCTGCATCTAGCTGGAAGAACAAAATACTTCCAAAAATACTTTAGTTATTCCTCCAACGGATTAAGGGGGCTATGGCTGAGTGATAAGAGGATCTGCTTTAGGTGATATAAAAGACCTTAGTCTGAATCCCAGGAGAACCTGTCTGAGAAGGCAATAGTGACTTACATAGACCAATAGTCTGACTCAGTTTAAAGCACCTTCCTGTATGTTTATGCGAAAGATTGCTTCAAGGGAGCAACTGCTAAAAGGTGTCTGGCTGCATCCTTTTCACATGGACCTAAGACAAATATGGGACAATTATATGGGTGCTCTTGGCGTATCTAGGAAACTGTACTAGGACACAGAGAAGAAAGCAGTCTCTAAAATGCTTCCAGATGGAGGATTTGAGACTATAAATCATACTGACTCACTGTGCCTGCCTGATACCCACAGAGGAACTGATGATCCCTGTTAGTCCAATGGGAAAGCATGGGTGGCAAAGTCTGGAAGACTGGCTGTCTCTCCACTGCACTGCTATTAATCAACCACTTTACTGGATGGGTGCCTATTGTACCAAACTCTGCCAAAGCTTAGCTTCTTGTTCTTTCTCTCGATTCACTTCTTTTTTTTCAGCATCACTTTCTCTTAATAATGCTGCTGTCTGTTCTTCCCCTACAGTGTGGATCCTTTTTTTATGGTTCTCGTTTTTTCCTTCCCATGCCCATGTGCTTGTCCTGCAGTTTCAGCTGATCAAGAAGGTATCTAGACTTTGTTTTATTCTTTCTACTGACACTACCAACGTTCCCCTTCATTCCCTTCTTATTCCTTGTCTTGATTGTTATAACATTCTTCTTTTTTGGTCTTCCGTTGTGTACTTTTGAGACTCCCCACACTGCCTTAAATTATTCTAATTATTTCATATTTACTGCTCTTCTTTGAGATCATATCACTTTGTACCACTCTCTTCACTGGCTCTCCATGCCATCTCTTTTCACCATAAGCCCATAACTTTCGATTGTCTCCATGGTTTTGTACCTCTCTATATATCTGCTCTGCTTTCTATGTATGTTCCTTCTTCAGCCCTTCACTCGACAGGTAGGAAATCTGAATTTATCTTCTCTGTTCTTTTCCTGTTGTGACCTGGATGGCCCAAGCTAGCCCAGCCTCATCAGATCTTGAAAGCTAAGCAGGCAGCCCTGGTTATTATTTAGATGGGAGACCACCGAGGAAGTCCTGGGTTCCCATGAGGAGGCAGGCAATGGCAAATGGCTTCTGAACATCTCTTTTCAAGAAAACCCTACAGGTAGATAAGTCAGCTGTGACTTGAAGAAGGGTCAGTTTTTATATCCTGTTTTTCTCTACCTAAAGGAGTCTCAAAGTGGCTTATAATCACCTTTCCCTTCCTCTCCCCATAACAAGCACCCTCAACAGTGTGAGGTAGGTGGGGCTGAGGAAGTTCTGAGAGGAACTGTCACTGGCCCAAGGTCACCCAGAAGTCTTCATGTGGAGCTGTGGGAAATCAAACCCAGTTCTCCAGATTAAAGTCTGCCACTCTTAACCACTGTACCATGCTGACTTGATGGCACTTTACACCACCTTTCCCTTCCTAGCTCTCCTTTCCTTTGAAGGTCCCTAACATTGGCATCTCTTTTTGCCTTAAAAAAGTCGGTGTTTTTACATCCAAGTGTCACATGGAAATTTAATGCACAATTTACTTGCAGAACTCTGTGCTACTAGATGTGGTGGTGGCTGTGGTGGTGGGTTTTCAAAGGGATTCAACAAATTCATGGAGGCCAGGTCCATCGATGGTTATTAACCATGATGGCACAGTGAGTTCACCATATTTGGTAGTGATACATCTATGAATGTTGGTCACTGGGGGCAACAGGAGGAGATGTAGGCTCCTGGGCCCTGCTCATAGGCCACCTGGGGTCCTCTTTTTGGCCACTGTGAGAAACAGAATGCTAGACTACATGAGCCATTGATCTGACACAAAAGATCTCTTCTTATTTCCTTATATTCTTGTCTGATCACTTTTATTTTCCTTGACTGAGTCTCCCTTCCTTTGAGTCTCCTTTTCTCTCCAGTGTGTCTTGTTTTTAACCTTTCAGCTTTTCAATTTTATACAGCATATGTGTAATCTTCATAGCCACCATGCTGGCTGAAACTTTCACTCATTTCCATCTTAGAGCCATAATCACCAGGAGAAGATGCCATCTAGACAGAGCCTCACATGAGCCATACCCAAGCCTTTCAGGAGAGCCAGTCTGTTGTAGTGGTTAAGAACGCAGACTCCAGTCTGAGAGAACCAGGTGTGATTCCCCACTCCTCCACATGCAGCTGCTGGTGTGACCTTGGGTCAGTCATAAGTTCTTTCAGAGCTGTGATCTCAAGGACAGTCCTCCAAAGAGCTCTCTCAGCCTCACCTACCTCACAGGGAGTCTTGTTGTGGGGAGAGGAAGGGAAGGAGATTGTAAGCAGCTCTGAGACTCCAAATGAACTATAGGATATAAATCCAATTCTTCTTCTTCTTCTCTGTAAGTCTACCTTGAACTTTGGCTAGAAGACTGGAAGAGACCAGCAAAGAAGCTGGAGGCTGGGTGTAACATATCCTCAGTGCTTCCCATATAAGTGAGAAATCACCATAATGGACAGGTGTTAAAACAAACAGACAACTGGTAGAAAAATTAAAAGACATATACGGTCATTTATCTTCTGGTAGCCTGAGCCAAGCTGGAGCCTGTGCCAATTAAATGAACTGAAGCTGTAACAGTGCCTTTTGTCCTGCTTGAATTAACAAAATCAATCCTCATAAATTAAAGTATCATTGATCTATGATACAATTAAGTCCTATAATCCCCCCCCTGGAAACAAAAAACCCCTACTCTCAGCATATGCAGCATCAGCCAGCAAGTTCCAACACTGAATTTTAACCAATGTTGGCTACCTTCTCCTGCCACTCTGTGTAAAACTCCCATCTGGCGCCTAAGAGGCTCACATTAGGATACAGTCAGTCTCTCTCTCTCTCTCTCTCTCTCTCTCTCCTCTCTTTCCCCTATTTTTCAATTTAGGCTGACATCTGCTGGCCTTAGCTAATGGTTAGGCAAACAATGCTGAACGTAACCCAGTTTTCAGGAGGCAATTTTTCCCCTTTGTCACTTGTGCAGCGCTTTGAAAGCCACAACCAAACCACTTAATTACGTAGGAAATTCGCTTGGAATAATAATTTGGGGGGAGTGGGGAAGGCAAGGGACGAACAATAGAGGCAGATGAAAATGACTTTGACATAATAAATTATATGCATTGCAACCACAGTGTGCCACGTTCTTAATACAAAGAGTCAATAGGCATCATCGTATATTGGCCAATTAAGCCTATACAGAAAGGGGGCCGTTCAAATGGTACCACACTGCGGGGTCATAATGGGGAGTCAGTGCACACGCCCCGTCTTTTAGCCTTGCGGGAGAAGGAAGGGACGGGGAGTGGTCTCCTGGCTGGTAATGACCTGTAGAGGTTTGATCTATAAAAGGTACTTTAGGACAAATATTTGTCTTTCATTGGGGTGCAGGAGACACTTCCATTCATTAGAGGCCGTCTGGAGGAAGAGCTCCAAGGCTTCTCAGAGCGGGCGGAGGGGTGGGCTGGTTTTGATCAGCACTGCAACAGCTCGAGATGTATAACAGTGAAGACATAAATCCGTCCCCTCAAATAGAATGCATACAATACCCAAATGAAAATTGCATAATGATATGGCAAACATGAAAACTCATTGCAGCTAGCCAGGTTTAGTCCTCGGAATTAAAAGCCAAATAAGGAGGCCCGAGAACACACCCAAAAGATATTCAGACAGGGCTTTAGTAAGCAGAAATGCCTCCATAGGAAGTACCCACGGCTATTCCTTTTCTGCCGGGCTTCATCAAAGGTACATGGCACAAGAGCAGGCCAGTGGGAGGAGGAATACAACATTCCCTGGGCCCCAGGTGGATCTGGGGGCCAAAAGAAGTCTATACGCCTCATTTAGGTCTCATGCTGCTTCATACTTGTGATCATGAGTCTCTAGAAACATAGCATGGGGTTGCCAGCTCTGGATGGGGAAATACCTGGAGCTTTTGGGGGTGGAGTCTGGGGAGGGTGGGGTTTGGGGAGGGGACGGACCTCAGCCAGGTACAATGCCATTGAGTCCACACTCCAAAGCATGGGAACTGATCTCTGTCATCTGGAGATCAGTTGTAATCAGGCATAACATCCAAATAGCAAGATGTGATAGTCCTACTGTACACACTGCACCTGGAGTATTGTGTGCTGTTCTGGAGGCCTCACTTCGCAAAGGATGTGGACAGAATGGAGTGGATGCAGAGGACAGTGACAGAGATGATCAGGGGCCTGGAGACCAAGCCCTAGGAGGAAAGGCTGAGGGACTTGGGAATGTTCAAGCTGGAGAAGAGGAGGTTGAGGGGGATATGATTGCTCTCTTAAACTCTTTGAAGGGCTTAGAGGAGGGCAGGACGCTGTTCCTGTTGGCAGCAGAGGACAGGACTCATAATAATGGGTTTTAATTAAGGGTGGGAAGGTACTGGCTGGATTGTAGGGAAAACTTTTTTACAGCAAGAGTTGTGCAACAGTGGAATCAGCTGCCTGGGGGGGTGTGCTCCCCCCCACTGGCAGTCTTTAAGCAGCAGCTGGACAAACCCTTGTCAGGGATGCTCTAGGCTGGTCTTGCATTGAGCAGGGGGCTGGACTAGATGGCCTGTATGGCCCCTTCCAGCTCTGTGGTTCTATGAATGGTGGGAGATCTCCAGGCTCCACCTGGATGTTGGCAACCCTAGTTAGAAGATTGTCTTGGAATCTTATGAGTCACTGCTCACTTCTTCAGATGACTCACGAAAGCTCCTACCATGCCGCACATTTTGTTAGTTTTTAAGGTGCTGCTGGACTCTTACTCTTTTCTACTGCAACAGACAGACTAGCAGGCCTACCTGTCTTGGCATTTTGCTCTATTTTGACAGTTTACTTGACTTGAAATCACAGAAAGGAACTGTGTGTGAGCGATCATAGATTCCTAGAAAGGCTTTTTGCTCCATGAAGGCAGGGTGAGTTCCTTCCTCTTCTTCCTTCCTGCTACTTGTGTAGTCTCTCTGTGGCCTTTAAGGGGGGGGGGGTGGCCAGAGGGAATCTTTTTCCAGGGATTTGATGTCTTTGGGCAGGGTGAAGTCAATTAATTGTCAACGGTTGCAGCAGAGCACAACTGAAACTTATCTAAGCAAATAGAAATCCTGGACACATGGAAGCTTTTGGGGATCTCCAGTTGCTTAGATCAGTCAGGCTCTTTTGGAAACCATGAGAATACAAAACAAAAAGACTTGTAGATCAAACAATAGGCCCATCTAGCACCTTGTTTCCGAGTAACAGTGCCCTGCCAGAAGGTGGCTTGAAAACAAACAAGCGTGAAGATGAAACTGTATCAAAGTTAGGGAGGGACATTTTATTCAACAATGCTGGAATCATTAAGTATGATCAAACTCTGTGTCGTCGTATTGGCAATTTTATACGAAAATTCCCTTCTGAAGAATCATGTTATGTTCTTGCTCCTAGTCTTGGGCAGCTGGTCCTGTCAGTTAAAGACCACCTGTAAGAGACAGTTTTTACCAACTTCTGTGCATGTTGTCAAATAGTTTAGGGCGGCACGGCCAGCTAACCTAAGTCCTAGAGCCAGGAACACCTGGGATTTCCTGGTGGCCTCACATATCGAAATAATCATGTGAGAAAACCTTCCGATAGCTCCTGTCAAGCTAAATACAACCAATCAATGTGATGTCCTTCTCTCTTAATATATTCACAATACACTTACAGTGGAATACAAATGAAATATGAAGTTCATTTATTTGGCCTATTGGTCTGTCTAGTTCAAAACTGTGCTTTAACCGGCAGCAGCTAACCATGGTCCCAGAGAGAGGCTTTTCCCACCCTTAGTATGTTTTCAACTGGAGCTGCCAGGAATTGACCCCTGCTCTTTCTGCTGCACTGGCTTTGTAATGTTAAAGACTGATCTGTCTGAAAACCCATGAGTGGTTGCCCATCTGAAGATTTATACTCTATTAAGAATAATCTTGAATTCTAACTGTTTGGAAACACAGAAAATGCAATGTGCAATTGTATAAAAACATCCATGAAGAAGAAGATGCTCAAAACAAAGCTAATACCTTGGATCTCTGTTGTACATTCAGTCACTATTTTGTATTGCATATTTACTGTATTTTGTATTCCTTGCATATTGTAATTCACATTTATTCATTACTTAAATCGTTACATAGCTTAATAGGCTCTTTGCCTTGTTTAGCATTGCATTCCACAGCTTTTTCTTTATACACTTTCTGCACCTCTCCACTTACACCTGTAGTCCCCCATCTCACCCAAGGAACTGAGAGTGGTGTACAGGAATTGAATGGTCCCTTTTTTCCCCCTTAACACACAGCAATTTGAACCCAGATCTACTGCACTGGCTTATTAGTAATGGATGCGCTCTGCCCCTGAGCGGTGGCCAATTTCCTACCAGGCAGTTACAGAAAATAAATGCAATGCCTAGAGTAACACCTTCTGACTTCCCTATCGTTCCTTGCTTGGTTAGCTACGAATGGGCCACTGAGCAGGCACTGTGAATGCCCCTGCAATGCAACCCCATGCAAAAACGAGCAGGATGTATTTCAGGCACATGATTGTCTCTGGGAATGGCAGACAACAAATGTCTCGGAACAGCGGATCTGCACAGCCCTCGGCTTGCGGCTTGGCAGTTTGGAAATGATGCTGGAAGCAGAGTGTTTATGCTGACGGCGATAAGGGAAACCTTTTTTTTTAAGCCACAGTATTTCCCTGTCTTTGTAAGAGATCATATTATCTATCTGAGGACAGACTGATAACCATCTGAAAACTGTGTAAACTGCTTTGGACAGATACAGCCATGGGTACACATCTGTATGGTGCCATTTGTCTATTAAGAGAGAAGCAGAGAAATGCCTAAACAGCAGTCTTAGCATGACCATAATCTGGTCCAGGAAACTACAGTGCAATCTAACCAGGGCAATCTGAGTTTTTTATTGAGGTCACTGGATTTAGGAGGGTGTAACTCTAGGAACATAAGAATATAAGAGAAGCCATGTTGGATCAGGCCAATGGCCCATCCAGTCCAACGCTCTGTGGCCAAAACCCAGGTGCCAAAATGCGACTCTGTTCAGGACTGCACTCACTGACAGTTATGTATTTGGCCAGTGTTTGCAAACTGGGCGATATTGGGGGGAAGTGTTAAAAAAAACCTCCCCCCCCCTCAAAAAACAAAAATGGAAAAGATACTTCTGATAGATTCAAGGCAGTTGCCCTTTCTATTCTTGTATATATAGATGGGCTGTTGAGTGTGTTCTTCTAGAGAAGTGGTTGTTGACCTGCAGGGAATGATGCATTGTGTTATGCCAACCTTAAGGTTCTTCTGGTAGAAAGTTTTGTTCCAGCAAGGTAAATTCTTGCATGTTGCAGTGTACTCACCAGGGATAGCCAAACTCCTGTGGGTTTGATTTGTGTCATAATTGTCGGTAACTGCCAATCATGAATATTCCCCAAACTGATAGATGATCTGATGGAGTAATCGCTGAGCTATTCTTTGGAATTCACTGGGCGGCTACATGTCTGGTAGCAAATTACATACACACACGCCACTGGCTTTTGCACAATTGTGCTAGTATATCAAGGTCCAAGATCGTCCACCCAGACTGGAAGCAGCTCTCCAGGATTTCTAGCAGAGATCTTTCACATCACCTGTTACTTGACTATTTCAACTGCAGATGCCAGGGAATGAACCTGAAACCCTTCTGTATGCAAAGTAGAGGTTCTGTCACCAAGCCATGGCTATTTTGCCAGCTTTAACTGGCCCTACAACAGAGGTGGAATCAGATGGCTTGACTGTCCTCAACGACTGTACAGGTGGCTCGACTGTCCTCAATGAGAGCAAGAGTTCTTTCTGTAGTGGCCCTTGCCTGGTGGAACTCTTTGCTAGATGACATCTGGGCCCTGAGGATCTTTCTAGATTCCATAGGGCTGTAAGTGGGAGCTGTTCTGCCAGGTTTTCTGTTGAGGACAGTCAAGGACAGTCTCCTACCATCTATTAGTAATGCCGCCTGTTGTTTTTTCTTGTTTGTTTGTTTGTTTTTGCAACAGCCCGGGGTGCCAGTTGTTAGGTACCAAATGGCTATGTTTTTAATTTCTGATGCCTAAGTTGGGTGCTATTTTATATATTTTAATTTAATTATTTTGTAAGTATGTTTGTATCTTTACTTATAGCTTGTTTTATGGATGTTGTGAGCTGCCCTAAGCCCTGTGACCTAGGGGAGGAGGGGGTATAAGTAAAAAATAAACAAAAAGATGCCATTGGCAGGCGCTCAAGCTGTGGCATGGCATTTTCAGTGCTTCACTGGGCAACAGTAGAATGCTGTTGACCTCTGATACTCTGCCGGGAATATTCTTGCCGCTCGAACTGTCCTGGCACCTGTTTAGTTCTGCAGACCCTACTGAATTTATTGCTGTTTCCATAATTCTTACCTACCATTTTGGGTATATTTCTGTCTATGGATTACACTGATGCTCTTTTTTCATGATTGCTCTTTTTTGCTGCTTTGGATTACTCACTGCTGAGCCTGTCTGCTATTTGTTATTGGGGGGGGGGTGCCATCTGGGCATGGAGCAGAGATCACTGCAGGTGGGAGGGGAATTAGGTGTGAATTTCGTGTGTTGTGCAGGGGTTGGACTAGATGACCCTGGAGGTCCCTTCCAGCTCTATGATTCTATATTGTTCTGTGTGAATAGTGCTATTGGTTAGATCCAAAAATGCTGGGGATGGCAGTGGTGGAGGCGATGGTGATGGTTTCACAACAATAACTTCTGTTCCCAGGAAGGATGCGGCGTAATAGCAGCCAAGCCCATGACTCTTCCGCACGTGTCCATCTGCTGAGGATGGATCACTTTCAACCATTAGGAAAACTTTCCCAGGGTATGTGCTTGTGGAGTCTGTTGGATGAAACATTTGCAAGAATTTGGAGGGATGTTTAACATTTTTTAATAAGATTAGCAATGTTCCTCAGGGGAGTGGGCTCATGCAACTCTAAAATATTTCCTCCATTTCAAAGCCTATCACATAAATATCTATGTGGTAGTCTGTATGTAGCAGCCAGTGTATGATTCATGGGTATCTTCCCACAGGTTAAAGACTTCCCTATTATCTATGAATTAGAGTCCAATCAATCTCTAGAGTCACTTTATGCAAATAGCTCTATTTGCTGCCCTGTTCTCATCTTTCCCCACTGGTTTGCATTTTTCTCTAGATATCTTACTTCTCTCTGAGGCTTAATATTAACCCCAATGTACTGCCTGGTGTGCAACTACTTGGGACTCCCAATGTGCAGGATTAATATCAGAATGAAGAGGGACTTGATCTGTTGCTAGTACTTGAGAGACATGGTGGGTTGTTGACATGCATAGCGCTGGGTTCCATCCTAATTTGCATGTGCTGCCATTTATTTTCAGGTTGGCATCTGATGGGCAGAGCACCCCCTCTGGTACTTATGTGACATTGCAGCCAGGTCCTGAGAGATAATGTTCTTTCTGTGACATCCATGCTGAACAGAATTCTTAGTGCCTGCCAATTCAACGACAAAAGCTGTAACAGCAGCATAGGTGGGATTCCAAACAAAGTATTTCTGCATTCTTTCTGGATTAACATAATTGGACGGGATTTGAAGCAGGAAACCGTTAGTCTCTGTGTTAGGGCACCGTATAGTGACAGAGTCAGGGTCACCAGCCCCCTGCAGGGGGTGGGAGATCCTGTGCTCCCAGTTCCTGTGTCCTGCTGCCATCGCTGCAGCCAATGGGAGAAAATTAAACTTTTAAAAAATCACTGTTGGTGACAATGTGATGTCATTCCTCTCTAGGAGTTGCCAAAAACTTTATGGTTTTACCATAGAGCTTCCAGCAGTTCCTAGAGAGGTGTGATGACACATCTGGGTTTTTCCTGGAAGTGATGACACACCATTGCTGATAGCATCCCCCATGTCCCTGCTCCCCAGTTTCCAACTAGTTCCCAGGCCATGCCTGTCAACCTTTGGCTGAGTACAGAAAGGACCTGAGCAAGATCTGAGCAAGGCTGTTAATATTAGGTTGTTTTGAAGGTCATTAATTCATAAAGTTACCACATAGGCGTCAACTACGGGGGGCTCGAGGGCTTGAGCCACCCCCGAAATTTCCCGGGAGGGACTGAGCCCCCCCCCCCGGAAAATGGTGCGCCCTCCACTGCGCCTCCCCGGGCCCTTCCTAGGGCCACTGCTGCCGCCTCTCTCTCCCCCCCCCCCCAGCCTGGCCACTCCATCCCTCCCTCCATCCGTCCAGGGGCCAGCTAAGCAAATGCCCAGCTGGCCCCCAGAAAGACGGAGGGAGGGACGGAAGCAGGAGAGGTCAGGCCGGGGGGGAGGGAGGCGGCGGCGGGAACATGGTCCTGGCGGGTGCACGCGCTTCGTGCGCGCACACGGAAGAGCTCCCGCCCTGCCCCCCCCCCCCCGGATTTTGAAAACTTGACACCCCTGGGTTACCATAAGCTGGAAGCAACTTGAGAGCACTAGCAGAAACACAACTACTGAGTAGCGAGTTTGTCTGTATTTTTAAGAAATAATGCAAGAAATAAAGAAATCCATTTAGAGGATTTCTACTTATTTAGAGGATTTCTACTCCCCCCCCCTCCGCTCCTCTGTTACAAAAGCATCCAGACAGGGCTGCCCAGAGCTAACACAGCCTCCCAAGCCACAGTTTTGTCTTGGCCCACTCTCATGCCACCCAGACCCAACCCAAAGATCATATCAAGACAAATGACTTGACTGCAGCATGGGGCCCCAGGGCATCCAGAGCCCATGGAATTTTGCACCCCTCGCCTTCTCAATAATCATTGCATCCAGAGACTCATGAAGGTCATTGTGAAATGTAGGAAAGGGGAAATTATGTGCAGGATGACATCTGCATGGACTATCACTGCATGCCTCATGGGCTGCCGTCAGTGCTGGACCTGTAAAAGGTAGCTTCTGTGTGTGCACAACCACTCTGGGATCAGGGTTACGTGGGAAGGGGGAGAGGATTTAACTTTTTAAATCCCCACTAACTTTCCTGAATCAGAACTGGGGTCCCTGTGCTGTAGTTACAATTTCAAGGAGGAAAGATGGTACTTAAAAAAAACATAAAACTGCTGCTTTTTGAGTTGGCTTTCCACATCCCGCTAGCTCTGGCTAAACAAAAGTGTTACGCTGATGAAGAGCACCAGAATGCATTGGGCAGCCTCTTTACTAAAATATCTTCTTCACAGACGTAGTGCCCACCACGTTGGGAATGTTCTCATGAAAAATTGGTTTCAGGTTGGTCACTCCAACGTATCAATTATGGGATGCAATAAAGAATTCTTCTGAAAATGCAGAGATTGGCAGCAGTTCTCAGGTTGCCAACTCTGGATGGGAAAATTCCTGGAGATTTGGAGATAATGCCTAGAGAGGGTGAAGTCTGGGGAGTGAAGGGGGGATACGATGATATAGAGTCCTCTGAAGATGCCATTTCCTACAGGAAAACTGATCTCTGTAGTCTGGAGATCTTCAGGCCCCACCTTGAGGTTGGTAACCCAAGATAGCACTGATGGTAGCTCCATACATGGAGCTAGAGGGGGCCTGAAATTCTGAGTATCCCCATGTTTTGGGAGATCCTAAGCACCACTGTAATTCATTGATGATCCAGGTGATGAAAATGATTGATCCCTCTGAGCCTTTCAGAATTTATGGATGAGGAACCACCAGCGTATGGATTATTGTATTCAAGGCAAATTTTGTACAAGGATGTGACATATCCTGTAATCAAGATATTAATGCATGGTGTGGGTTTTAAGAGCCCCGCCCTCAAATGTAGTGTCCAGTGTAGATCTGAGGTGTCAGAAAAATATAAGAGGTCACTGTACGGAGTAAAAATATTGCAAGGGATCATGAAATAAGCAGAATATCTTTTCCCCAGTATGCAGGCAGGGTATTTTGTGGTAACCCAGGGAAAAGATGGGTTGTTAAATCCCTAATTGATCTGTGTGTGCAGAGACTACAGCACCACATTAACACTTCTGAAGTTACCATGGGAATGAAATTGGGAGTTAAACAATAAGTCGTGTGTTCTCAGATTTAGTTCATACTTGGAAAGGGGGGGGGGGGATCTTGCTAATCCGTCCATCAAATAGATGTCATTAGCTGTCTCTCTGACAAGGCCATAAAGGAAATGCCACATGTAAGACGATTCTTTGTCCATTTACACTGCTGTAGTCCCATGGACATGGATGTGCTTATTATCACTGAGGGCAGTACTCATTAAAAGGTTTTTACACATGTCTTCTCGGTAAGGCACATCATGCCATAATCTGAGATGATTGTCACTGATTTGCATACGTGACCAATTTTCACTTCCCGCCAACTTTCTCACACCATTATTATAATGCTGAAATTGATCTGGGCCCCCAACTTTCAGCCCGAGCCGTCTCTCGATGCCATTACGGCGGACTCCAGTGTCAAATATTTGAAATTTCAATGTTTGATTTTTGACACTCGCCCTCCAATATTTGACATAGCCGACATTTGACAGTCTGTATTTGCTATTCTATAGTTGACATTTGACATCCTATGTTGACATTTAGCATATGATAATCTTGGGAAAGACTATTTGGATCGATTCCATAGGAATGTTATGTAGGGCAAACACAGAAGGACAAGCGGTTTGCATCTTCTGGGAGAAGTGAATTCAAAATTTATTTATTTATCCATCCATTTGATTTGATTTCTATCCTGCCCTCCCCACGAACGGGCTCAAGGTGGGTTGCAAGGTCCCACAAAAATCTTGACAACAATAAAGTTAAATAATTAAACACAACATTTTAAAACAATAAGAACAACAATCAGCACAAAACCCTCATCAGCCATGCTCAGAAGCCAGCGATTTTAGTAGGGCAGACCAGAGATGGATTTTGGATGTCCGCCGTCTCGGCCGAAAGCCTGGCAGAACAGCTCTGTTTTACAGGCCTTGCAGAATCATTCAAATGTCAGGTAGGAACTTGTTCCAGCAGGTTGGGGCCAGGGCAGAGAAAGCCCTGGCCCTGGTTGAGGCTAGCCGGACATTCTTGGGGCCAGGGACAACCAGTAGGTGTAGGTCAGTTGAGTGCAATCCTCTGCGGGGCACATATGGGGAGAAGTGATCCCAAAGATATGCAGGTCCCTGGTAGGGTTGCCAGGTCTTACCTTGAAGTCGGCTGGGGGGGGGGTTCCTTCTCTGGGATCTCTTTGGTGCATGCACAATGACATCACCCAGAACACATGGCACATTGTGGGGGATGCTCTACTGTTTAAGGAAAAACCAGGGGTCATTTCAAGCAGGAGCGTGCAGGAACGCCGTTCCGGGAGTAACAAGCCCAGGAGCGGGCACATATGGTGATGCGCTGTGGAAAAAAGCAAAAGCCTACTAACTTGATCTGTATTTTCATGCTTGCTGTAGGGTCACTTCCCTGCAAGAGCAAAGGAAACCTAAAGTGTCTTTAGCCAAAGTGTAAAGCTGGCTCGCCAGCTCTGAGTTGGGGAATACCTGGAGATTTTTGGGGTGGAGCCTGAGCGGTGGGTGTTGCCTTCTGACACACTCCTGGTGATGTCAGGGGGTGTGCCATATGCAAATAAGTAATGCTAATGAGTTATGCTAATGAGCTCCTGCACCTCTTTTTCTACGAAATGACCACCCTGCCCCCCCCCCCGGGCAACGTGCCCTGCACAATGACATCACCTCCAGGTGACATTGTTGCACCGAGCACATTGCTGTGGAACTGGGGACCCGAAGAATGGCAGCTATAGTCCCTAGCCACTTTCATGCTTATGAAAGCAGTACCATATCAAAAAACAACAACAAAACAATAACTCAAATTTTTAACATGTTAACCATGCAGACCTAAGGAGAGTTATACCCTTGTAAATCCGCTGAAGTCAATGGGTTTACAAAGGTGTACATCTTTTAGGATTGCATTGTAAGTCTTCACTGCTGCAGGAAGTTGTGGCAACTACAAACACAAATAGCTTCAAGAGGGGGGTGGATAAATATATGGAGCAGAGGTCCATCAATGGCTATTAGCCACAACGTACAGATAGAAAACTATGTCTGGGGAAGTGTTGCTCTGTATTCTTGGTGCTTGGGGGGCAACAGTGGGAGGGCTTCTGGGGTTCTGGCCCCACTGGTGGATCTCCTGATGGCTCCTGGGTTTGGCCACTGTTTGACACGGAGTGTTGGACTGGATGGGCCACTGGCCTGATCCAATATGGTTTCTCATATGTTCTTATGGATCACACTTTTATATACAACATTGGGTATATGAAGGAATATCCAGGAGAACTTTCATATGAAAGAGTCACAGTCTTCAAACCAGTAGTCAATGAAAGCCAGTAGAAAGGCATGTAGAAAACCAGTGATTGGTAAAACCTCCTCCACTTAAATTGTATAATTATTTGTTTCTTCCTAAACCACTGAACATTCTCTGGGTATCTCATGTGTACCGATAGCATGACAGTTCAATTGTATGCTGGAACACGTTCATGTTTATAAAAACAGCCACCAAAAATGGAGGGGGATACAGCATCAGCCTCTTCATGGGCACTGCTATCATTGGCGAGCAGGATGGCAGTTACCGTCTTGAGTGGCAGGCATCCTGTGCTATTCCCCATTTGTCTTTGACCTTGTATGGAGGTGGAACCTGAGGCATTCATGGCTTGCATAACTTTTGTGGCATGCAAAAGACCTCTGCCTTCCAGCACCCAATAAGGGGTTAAAATCCTGAGCGAAAATCTTGGGCTGCCTGATCTGATGAAAGCCAGGGGGGAGGAGCAAAAGCAAGACATAACTTTGCAATAAGTCTTATTCATTATTATGGGGAAAGGACTGGATGGCAAGGGTGCTGATATTGTGAGCCCAAAGTTTACTTTTCTTACTTTGTCAGCATCGATATGCAAAGTTCCCAGGACAAATTTTCCCTTGAAGCCCATTTTCTAGTATCAGGACCACAGATTTCTATGAACAATTCATGCATTAGGGTTGCCAATCTCCAGGTGGGGCCTGGAGGGCTCCCAGAATTTCCACTGATCCTCAGGTGACCACAATCAGTTCCCCTAAAGAAAAATAGCCTCTTCAGAGGGTGGACTCTGGCATTTATACTCTGTTGACCTCCCTCTCCATGCTGTACCCCCAAGATCTCCAGGAATTTCCCAGCCTGGAATTGGCATTGATGCTCAGTGTTGGCCACTACACTGCATTGGCTCAGAGGCAAAAAGAAACACTTTATCAGCACTTGCCAAGAAAACTCCTACATTCTGAGCCAATTCCAAACCAAGCAAAGAGTTCTTACACTATGGGGCTTACTCCCAGATAAGTAAGTGTAGGGTGGCAGCCTTCCCCTCCACAGAGCACTTTCCTGGAAGTAAGAATAGAATTAGACTTACTCTGGAGCAGACATACTTAAGCATGCTCACTGAGTTACTTACTTCTCATGACTATTGTGAGGCTGAACAAAAACCTGAGAGAGAGAGAGAGAAAAGGAAGGAAGGAAATTTTATCTTGTTTTTCTGTCACAGTGGCTCATCATAAAATAAAAACATTTTAAAACATCTGAAAGCTCTGAAACAGCAGTCAGTTTCAGAATAATAGTAGGCCTAAACAGGGGTCATTTCGTAGAAAAAGAGGTGGAGGAGCTCATTAGCATAACTCATTAGCATAACTTATTTGCATATGCTACACCACCTGACATCACCGGAAGTATGTTGGAAGGAAGGAAGGAAGGAAGGAAGAGAAAGAAAGAAAGAAAGCTGACAGAGAGGGAATAGCTACCAATCCAAGCCTCAGAAATACCACTATTCTGGGAGGATAGCTTCAGTGGTGGCTGAAGCCTTCAGAAGGCTGGTCGGAGGAACAAGGACCTTTCCAGGGGATGGGGTCATTTTGCTGCAGCCATGACACAAGCAGGCATTCCCCCGCCGGGGGGCGGGGGCTGGTACCAACTCCCGGAGCTGAGCTCCCTGAAGCTCCTGCTCAAAATATTAAATAATTATAGTAACATTACAGGGATCCCATTCATTTCAGTGAGCAGGATTAATTGCGTGATCATGGGATTTCTGTGAAAGCTTTGTTTGTTCCTGGGGAGGTGGCGGAAGATAAACTATGCTTAATATTGTGTTCGGTTGACACTTGTTCATTTGACCCGAGTAAGGACTTATAGTATGAATCAGAAAGACCCTAAACAGCTTGATTTGGGGAGAAAGAGATATCAGAGAGGCTGCTTGAGAGACCTGATGCGCTCCCAGAAAGATGCCATTGTCTCAGCGGATGCCCTCTGACCCCCTGCATTAGCTCTCCGTTTGCTACCAGCAAGCCGGGTTGATTGTAGGCGTGTGTGACTCGCCAGCTAGAAGCAGGCCCACAGTGGGGGAACTAGGCCGAGACAAGGAAGAAAAGCGAGAGATTTCCAATTAAAAGCGCCCCTCTGCAACAGCTACCCTCCTTTCCCTGGCCTTCACAACTTCACAGGAGTGAGAGGAACAGTGGGGTTTTCCTCATGCAGTTGCCGAGATCACGCAGCTCTCTTGACACTAAAGCATTTACGGGCCTCGCTGTCTTTGATAAATGACACCTCCAACAATTATAAAAAGGGCCTTAAGCTCAGGTAGATCTTTTCTACTATAAATATCAATGCAATTTCCTCTCAGGCACGTAGGACGAGACAGCCTTTCAACCCTCCATTCCTGCTCTGAGCCCTCGTGTCCTGTTTAATTGTTAGCCGAAAGACAACCGCTCACGTTCCTGAGGATTTTTATGCCTTTTAGGCTTAAAACCTCCCATAGCCTCCCCCCCACTCCCCAAACAATTCACACAAACATTTAATTTACAGAACTGACACATTAGCTTCCACTGGCCGGAGAGAAGAAATGAATAACACTATATGTTCCCTTTTGTCGTACAACGGCAACATTTTCTCAAAGATTGTTTTTAATTGAAACCATTCATCATTTTGAATGTAGGATGTATTCATTAGAAAAGCCACGTCTCTGAAAGGGATGAGAGGCTTAGGAGATCACCAGTAATAGGAAATGAAGGCCCGCCTCACATCGTTACTTCCTCCAGCATGGAGATTAATACACATGATGGGAAAGTGTGTAAAACCTAATGTGTTCGCAGCTGCCTGACTATATCTATTTTACTCTGGATATGGGCATCAGAGAACCAGTTGGGGCAGATTAGCAGTATTTGCGATAGTGTCCCATGCAAAAACTGGGAAAGCTGGTACATGAAAGTTGCTTGCATTTTTAATGAAATTATGTTAATGCTAACTATTTAGAAACCTTTCAATATTCCATGGAAGTTGTTTATTTAGAGAGAGAGATACCTAGGGTTGTCAATTCTGGTTTGGGAAATTCCTGGAGGGGTGGAGCCTGGGGAGGGCAGGGTTTGGAAAGGGGAGAGACCTTCTAGGGTATAATGCTATAGAGTCCACCCTCCAAAGTAGCCATTTCCCCCTGTCATCTGGATACATGGATGCATGAGAGCAATTGTAATTCTGAATCTGGAGATCAGTTGTAATTCCAGTAGATCTCCAGGCCCCACATGGAGACTGGCAAACCTATATACCCCACTTTTCTAAAGGGGACCTAAAGTGACTTACAGCATCCTCCTCCTCCTATTTTATCCTTCTGTCAACCTCGGGAAGTATGTTAAGCTGGGGGGGAGGGAGAATGGCTTGCCAGTAAATTTCCATGGCAAAGTAGGGATTCACACATGGGTCTTTAGGGCTGCCAAGTACCGGCGACTTACCGGTGGGGGGGAGTTGTCCTCCCCCCGGGAGCTCTTCTGGCGCGTGCGCTTTGCGTGCGCGCCATGGTGACATAATGACGTCACCTGGAGGTGACGTCATTACATGGGGGAAGTCGTCCTCACCGGATGACTTCTGGGGCGGGGTTCCCCCCGCCGGCCGAATGCCGGCCGGCGGATCGGGAACCCCTATAGCGGCGGATCCCCTGCCCCCCGGGCTGACTTGGCAGCCCTATGGGTCTTCCAGACCTGACAGTTTGAGACTGGGTAAAATAAGATGGAAAATATGCAAGTCCTCTTTTTTTTTTTTGGTCACTTTCTGTTTCCACAATTTAGGCCTAGTCAGGCCGATGGAGCCCATCTCCACATACATGTAATTGTTTGTGAGCCTGTGTAAGACTGTTCATAAGCTGGTGACTCCACATGATCTCTGCCATGTGTGTGTGTGGGGGGGGGGGTTTGAGATAGTGGAGGAGTGATAGGAACAGCTCAGCAAATTATAATTGTGCTTAGAGCTTGCGGAAAGGGAGGTGTCCTTAAGAGTTCTCCAACGTCAATTATAATTTTCCAGACCATTTCTAGTGCTGGTCTGGGGAAATTCCCTTGCTAATTCTATTAAAATACTATTTTAATGCAATAAAATGCAATTTAATACGACTAAAAATGCAAGCAAACTTTATGTATCAGTTTTTCCACTTTTTGCATGGGACACTATTCCAAATACTGCTAATCTGCCCCATAATCTGCAGACTGAATAAGGCATGTTCATTCACCCATTTTATCTCACACATTTTGTTTTTTCCCCCATCCATGTAAATAACATGTCAAGTAGAACAAAGAACAACATACAAAAATTTGCCTGGTGCTCTAACTTGACTCTGTGCTATCTGTTGATTCAGATTCCACTAGTGTTATTTTGTACAAATCTTAATATTGCTGAATGCAAGGCTGCAATAACTGTTTTTAGGATGTTGTTAGGTTAGACAACCCTGTTCTTGCCAGCAAACTTCAGTGTGAGAACCCCCATTTCAAAGATGTTTCTCGTCACATGAAACCAGGCCATTTCAGAGGCGTCAAGTTTTAAAATTCCGGGGGGGGGGGGGTTAGGGGCTCTTGCGCGCGCCGGAACCATGTCCCTGCCGCTGCCACTCCCCGCCCGCCTGGCCACTCCTGCCTCCCTCCTTCTGTCCAGGGACCAGCTGGGCAAATGCCCAGTGTGATGGCATCACCCGAAAGTGACGCCATCACGCTGGGCACGTTGCCAGGGCGACACTCTGGCAATCGCCCCGAAACTCTATGGTGCCATAGAGTTTAGGGGCAATTGCTAGAGCTTCACCCCGGCAACGTGCCCAGCGTGATGGCGTCACTTACGGGTGATGCCATCACACTGGGCATTTGCCCAGCTGGCCCCCAGACAGAGGAAGGAAGGGACAGAGGGAGGGAGAGGGAAGGAGGCAGGAGTGGCCAGGCAGGGGGGAGAGGCGGCGGCAGCGACAGGCGGGCGGGCCTAGGAAGGGCCCTGGGAGGCACAGCAGTGGGCGTTCCATTTTGCTGGGGGGGCTCAGTCTCCCCCAGGAAATTTTGGGGGTGGCTTGAGCTCTCGAGCCCCCCCGTAGTTGACGCCTATGGGCCATTTCCATTTTTCCCAGCTCATTCCAACCTGAATTTCAGATTGTCTGTGTGTCCATCGTCTCCTGTCTCTTAGGTCTGGTTGCGTAGAAAGAAGAGATCCTCCCACTAAAGCTTAGTATTTGCAACCACCACGATGTCCAGTATCAAGATCAGCCCAAAAGCGCATTCCCTAGCCCAACAGATTGTTTTAAATGACAAGTCCATTTAAATCCCTACCCAAAATTTTACTTGTCCTTAACATTCTTATAGGTGGTTTGCTGGAACAGGATCCTGTAGCTGCTGCTCAGAATTTGGTTTACTAGAAATTTGGTGGCAATTTTAATAATGGAAACCCTTTGTAATGTCAACATGTAGAGAGGGTGGGGAAATCGTAAGAGACAGATTGGTCCATCCGTAAGACCTCAATCACTAATATTAATTTAAATAAATACTAACAGGGCAGAGCCCCTGGCTAACATTAACCCAAGTGATGAATGTGACACACTCCTTCGAGGTTACTAAATAAGTGCGCTCTGTGGATTGTCTGTATGCAATTCATCATGTCAATGAAGGCAAAGAGCCACTTACATTGCAGGTTGTCACACCATATATTAGACACCAGACACTGATGGACCATTCTGACGTGTCTTAAACAAAACATATCATATTGAGGATTCCTGTCACAGACAACGTTCTCCTACAAAGACACAATCACCTATAAGCCAAAGGACTTAGTTTTAGAATATCAATCCTACACAGAGTTACTCCATTTAAAGCCCATCTGTTTCAATGGTGTTTTATTTTTATTTTTACTTTTTTGCCATCAAGTCACAACTGACTTATGGTGACCCTGTAAGGGGTTTCAAGAGACATTCAGAGGTGGTTTGCCATTGCCTGCCTCTACGGAGTGACCCTGGTATTGGAGTTCTCCCATTCAAGTATGGACCAGGGCTGCCAAGATCTGACAAGAACAGGGTAGCTTCATTTATACTCCACCTTCATCCACAAGGGGGATCCAAAGCAGCTTACATCATTCTCCCGTCTTCCAATTTTATCCTCACAACAACCCTGGGAAGTGGGTTAGGCTGATTGTGAATAACTGTCCCAAGCTAGTGAGCTTTCACAGCAGAGAGGGGATTCAAACCTGGATCATGCAGATTGTAGTCTGAAACTCTAATGGCGGTGCCAAAGTGGCTTTCATGGCGTGCCTGCTGTTGAACAGTAGCAAGCAACCAGGCTTGGGTGAGTCATACAATTCAGTTGGTATCAAGATGCCTGGAAGTTGCTACCGGGCCTGGCCCCAATGAGTCCTCCTACAAAGAGTCCTGGAAAAGAACTTGCCCCCCCTCCCTGCTTTATATTGACAGAAACCAAGGCTTAAATGCTGGCAATACTGTTGTGGCCACAGAAGCATTCATTTCTTACATTTATTTATTTATTTATTTAGACTTATATCCCGCCTAGCCAGCAAAAGCCGGCTCTTAAAGCTACAGGTGCTGCTTCTATTATTTGAGGGGTTAATCCCCAGGGCATTTTTTAAAGATTTCAGATTTTTCTGCAAATATGGGTTTTTTCAAATTTGTACAAAGATAAACTTTTTCAGTTCATGGCTCCTATCTCCAGATTTAAGTATCCACAGGTTTGACCATGCTGAGCATAAGATATATTGATTATGATTAGTATCATTTGCATGTTGGAGATGGGGGACAGAGACAGAACACTATGGCCAAGACCACCTAATGAATTCATGACAGAGGTGAGATTTGAACTGAAGATTTCCCTGGTTCACAGTTCAGTCTCTTAGTCACGATGCTGCACTAACTTTCATGGATGGGGAGACTGACTGATGATCACAGCCAAAAGGTGGCTGCTTTAAATGATCCACATTGGCAGTGCTAACCATATGGAGAGACCCAGGCATTTATAGGCCTTCAGCCAGGTCTGAGCATTACAGACATGCTCCAGTTTCTAGTTGAGCACATGGCCCAAGCCAGGAAGCAATTACATACCTGACAACATTTATTTATTTATACCCCATATTCTAGGGTTGCCAGGTTGGGAAATACCTGGAGATTTTGGAGGTGGAGCATGAGAAGGGTGTGGGGAAGGGGAGGGACCTCAGTGGAATATAATTCCATTGAGTCCACCATGCCAAGCGGCCATTTTCTCCAGGAGAACTGACCTTTGTCGTCTATACATCAGTTGTAATCCCAGGAGATCTCCTGCAACCACCTGGAGGTTGGCAACCCTACCATATTCTCACCACTACAACCCTGTGAGGCAAGTTAGGTTAAGGGACAGTGACTGGCTCAATGCCACCCAATGATTCTACATGGTTAAGAGGAGATTCAAACCTGGCGGTACTCGAAGCTAGTCAGGCACATTAACTAATACACCATACTGGCTCTCTTCTTTGAGCTTGCCACTTGTTCCTTATTTCAAGGAACAGCTATTTATTTAGTATTAACAGGACTACTCACAGAAAAGAAGAGATGAACCATAAGTTTATAAGGCGATTTTAATTGAATACATTACAAGGACAATAAATTTTCATAAAGTACTGTTAACATTCTGACACGCGTAATACGTCATTTCCTTATGGTCTCACCAGGTGCTCCTTATTTCGGAGCTCTTCAGGTGGGAACGCTAATGATATTCCATAGGGAAACGTGTGTGTACTTGCAATATCCCTGTTTCTCGCATCGTTGCCTGAGCTCTCTCATTCTGTGCCGCTGGAGGCTCTATTCTGCCTACCATACACAGTATTCATTGAGTTTGTAACAGCCAGTCCTGCAGTGATCTGGGAATGTTTCTTTTTTGAGTTAAAGACATGACAAAAAAAAGTACAGCTGTCCTGTAATTCATTATCAACAGTCCAAAAGGCTGCAGTCTGTGAAATGGCAGTCTGTGTGCTACGTAATGCCTTAATATTCATGTGCATTTACACACATGTGCACTAGGTACAGGATGCATCTGTCTCCTATTCAGAGACTAGGACCTGATTTTAAACATGACGCTGATGGTGCAAAGTGATATACCTGTGCATGTTTCCTGATATGACCCCCCTCATCCCCTTCAGTCTTCATCACAGGCCTACTGTCGGTGCCTGGTCCATGAATAGCCCGTTTGTCATCCATTAGGGGAAGGGCCTTCTTGGGGACTGCCCCTGCCCTTTGGAACTGGCTCCCCAAGGAGGTTTGTGCCCTGCAGCATCTATTAAGGTTCCAACAGGCATGCAAGGCTGCCTTGTTTTGTGTGGCATTTAATTAACCAAGAGAATGGGTGAGGTGGCTGGCTGTCCAGACTTGTTCCAGAGCTAATGGCTTGTTGAATTTTAATTAGAATCTGTTTTATTGTATTTATTTGTATTTCTCAGTTTTTATTATCTAAGTTTTGCAGCTGTGTTGCGTGTGTTGTGAACGGCCCTGAGTCTGCTGACAAACAGAAGGTGTGAGTTATAAATCAAAAACCAATCAATAAGAAATAAATAAGTTTGCACAGGCCCAGCATCTCATTTAAATGGGGCTGCTACCCATGCGAAGCAAGCTGTGTGTGCTTTGTTAGCAGGCCTGAGCAATCCCACCAGGCTTTGCATCTAGGGTTGCTGGGTCCGAATGCGGCACTGGAGTGGGGTGGAAGGAAACTTTCCGGAAGTGGGGTGGAGGGCCACGATGAGCTGACATCACACGGAAGTGACATCAGTGTGTTGGGGATGTCGCACACTGACACTCTTGTTTTTGGACAAAACTCTATGGTAAAATCAGCCTCAAATCATAGAGTTATGCCCAAAAACAAGAGCACTGCCATACAACATCCCAATGTGCTGATGTCACTTCCGTGTGAAGTCAGCAAGCCGTGTTTATTTCCGGTGATAGGGTGGGGTTTCCTCCCTCTGGCCAGCTGGCCAGTGGGCAGAACCCTCCCCCCCCCCCCAAAAAAGGGAGTTCCCCCGCTGTCAACTGGGGAATAGCAACCCTATTTGCATCTAGTTCAAAATCCCCAGACAAACAGTCAAAATATTAAAACAAATTTTAAAATGTCTGTGTGTGTGTGTGTACACACAATTCAACACAATACAACAAAACACAAAAAACATAGACACATACACATAAAAGCATCAGGGGTCATTTCGAGCAGGAGCTTGGGGGAGCTCAGCTCCAGGAGTTGGTTCCTCCGACCAGACTTCTGAAGGCTTCAGCCACCACTGAAGCTATCCTCCCAGAATAGTGGTATTTCTGAGGCTTGGATTAGTAGCTGTCCTTTCTCTGCCAGCTCTTTTCTTTCTTTCTTTCTTTCTTTCTTTCTTTCTTTCTTTCTCTCTTTCCTTCCTTCCTTCCTTCCTTCCTGACATACTTCCGGTGATGTCAGATGGTGTCACATATGCAAATAAGTTATGCTAATGAGTTATGCTAATGAGCTACTGCACCACTTTTTCTACGAAATGACCCCTGAAAAGCATAAACAGGAAGGAGGTCCAAGAACCGTTGGGGGGGTATGCCAAATGAAACAAACAAGTCTTCACCCACTGGTGGAAGGCAGTGATAAAGGGGGACAAGCAAATCTCCCTGAGGAGAGAATTCCACAGTTTCAGTGCCATGACAGAGACGGCCCGGTTCACTTGAGATGGAGGAGACACCCCAAACTGGGCCTCCAAAGATGATGGTCATTTAGGTTCTAAGCAGGCATAGGTGGTTTTGCACAGGCAGTAGGCTAGATTAAGTGAGATACAGGGCTCATACAAAGTTGTCCAAGTAAACTTTGTTTTCTTACCTGTGTCATCACTGAATCAGTCCCAGGATCTGGTCTACACATGCAACAGAATGATATGGTAAGAGTCCTGAAATGGAAGAGTGGGCTGCACCACTTCAGACTGCAGGTGGGGACATCATTGCATACAAACAAAAAATTAACACATCAAGAAGAAGGGTTTTTCACTTAGCCATCTTCATGCTGTGCTAGTTTTCCACTTCTAGAGAATTATTGATGTAGAGGGACAATGGAAAATGTAATTCTTCCTACCCTGTCTGTAGTGGTATGGTCCATCCTGGGCCACCACATTCTGCTGTATGTGTAGACCACACTTTAGCTTCTAGGAGTTCCAGGAAAAGGAGCTGGAATCTAAAGAACACTAATGAAAACACCACTCGGAGGGAGAGAGAGAAAAGAGAGAGATGATGGTGATTTATGAGGAAGAGGTGCAAGAAAATTGGAGCAGTGCCCGGTGAATAGGTAGGGTGTGTACAACCGGCTGTCTGAACAGTTAAAGGCTGCCACTTGGGACAGTGTAAGTAGCCACTGCCAGGTAAATGGCCATCTGTATCTAACATAGAAAAGCCCTTAGCCTTAAAATTAATACAGGGCTCATAATTATGTATGCTTTTTCAGCAGAAGAGCACACTACACAACTGAACAGGAAATTGGGGTATTGATGCAATGAGGAAATTGTTCTTTTCTGTCTCAGATCTCTCCCTTTTAAAGAGGCAAAACAGAAAGGCCAGCATTCCCGCATACTTTGATCATAAATGCGAGCTCAACAAACAGAGGTAAACACTAATCTTTTCTCGGATACATTTTGATGCTGAAGCATTCGCAGGCATTTTGCCGTACAGCGACAACAACACGGGCTTGCCGCAATGGCACGAGAGGAGCTGTTGACCTCAACAACCTCAGCTAATTGGCCATTCACAGCAGCATTTCAGATTTGGATAAAAAGTCAGCCAAGGCATCCTCATTAAAATAGAAAAGCCATTCAGGCACCCTGCGTTCCAAACATCCAAACACGGCTCTGGCGGGCCGGCCCTTGATGATGAAAGAGAAAGGGAAATCAGATGCAGTGGAGAAGGCATCTCAAGGCTGTCGGTAAGGGGGAACGCTTATGAGGAAACCATCCGCGAGACATACGGCAGGTTTCCTTAAGCTAATCTGAGTGAATGGATCAAAGCGCTCAGACAGACAGCCTACCAAAGCAGTCAAGGGGGTGAAAGCAGAAACAAAAGCTAGAGAGGGCAATCCCAGACCCCAAAGAAGAGGAGCAGTCACAGGGTGGGGCAAGGTCTTCCCTTTTAAAAGCCTCGAAATAGTTTTGATTCTGCCCTCACATGCCAGGGGCATATGAAATTTACTGGCTCTTGGAATGCCAACGGCATCTCCCCCACCCCAAAAACAGGTATGGCTGACCAGCCTGCCTCAGAACAGTGATCACCAGTCTGACCGCCAGACACCAAGTGGGACTTGGGGATCCTCCAGAATTACACCTCATCCCCAGACTACAGAGATCAGCTCCCTGGAGAAAATTGATGCCTTGGAGGGTAAACTCTATGGCACAGTACCTAGGGTTGCCAGGTCTGGGTTGGAAAATACCTGGAGACTTTGGGGGTGGATCTGGGAGAGGGGAGGGTTTGGGGAAAGGAGGGGCCTCAGCATGATACAATGCCATAGAGTCCACCCTTCAAAGCAGCCATGTTCTCCAGGGGAACTGATCTCTGTCAGCTGGAGATCAGTTGTAAAAGCAGGATATCTCCAGGCCTTACCTGGAGGCTGGCAACTTTAATGGTACCCCACAGATGTCCCTGTCCTCCCCAAGCTCCATCCCCACATCTCCAGGAGTTTCCCAACCTGGATCTGGCAACCCTACCCCTCCATCCCTCACCAGTGGCCAGGGGGACCTGGAAACCCTCATTCAAAATTATGCCTGATGTCCTACCATCTGTTTCCAGTAACAGAAGGAAGAGTATGAGAGAGCAATTTCCTCTAATTATACCCTCCACTGTACATCTTCACTTCATTCATGCTGTTCTTGAGGGCCTGCTAACCCCTAGGAACATTAGGGGAAGGGGCTTGGTGGATCCCACATCACCAACTCCACTCCACTCGTGGATCTCATAGGATATAAGCCATCAAGTCTTCACTCATGTTTAGCAAAGCAGGGGACAAAATTCCATCAGCCAGTGAGCTGTACGATAAGAGGACTGGGAGTGGACCAAGGTGACCTGGATTCCAAGCCCAATTCAACCATGGTGGTCTTATGCAAACCACAGTCTCCTGGTCTTGTCGACATCACAGGACTGTGGTATAGCTACCATGCTGTTCTGGTATACAAATGTCAAAAATTAATAATATACTGTTCTCAGAGCTCTGATACTCTCTGGCACGGCCAAGAAAAAGAAGCCATGTTAGGACTATGCAGACTCAACACTTGGAGTTACCCAGAGTGTCAGTTTAGCCCTCAAAAGCTATGCACCCATTCTCATGTGAATGGGTGAAGCTGCCTTATAACTGAATCAGACAATTTGTCCATCAAGGTCAGTTTTGTCTACTCAGCCTAGCAGCAGCTCTCCAGGGTCTCAGGCTGGGGTCCTTCACAAGACCTACAACCTGATCCGTGCTGGAGATGCTGGGTCTTGAACCTGGGACTACTTTCTGCATGCCAAGAGATGCCCTACCACTGAGCTACAGCCCCTCCGTGGTTAAATGGTTGATGTTAAAGATATATAAAATATGCATTTTTTCGTATCTTGTCAGTTTTCTGCATGATCAGGAAGATCATTTTTGTCCTGCCTATTTTCTTTGGGCAAGTGTCCTGTTTTTGTTTGCTTGTCTTATGGTACTTATACGCCCTTTATATGCAATAGATGCAAAAACTGGCATCAATTTTAACTGCAACATTTCAACTGAAATTTGTCAATATGTCTACGGAAAGGATGCCGTTATTCTTTTTTTCCCAGGCTGTATGAACAAAAGGCTGGAGAAACAGTTAAGCAGACTGAGTAGACTGCCGCTGCATCCTGAGGGTGAAGAAACCATGAAAGAAACCAGGGTTGTCACAAAATTTGTTAATTCCCTAGGAGGTATTCAAGCCTAGAGGGAAAAGTTCAAACATGGCACTCGTCGGGACAATGCTGTGGTGAATATTCACCTCTGATGTCAGGGGACCCACTGACAGGTATATCCCTGGTGAATGTAATGTGCAGATTTTTCATTCAAATACACAACACAGGCCTTTTTGCACATATCCTACACGTTACCCTGATCCAAATTTTGCTAAGAATACATGAAAAGCTGTGAGAGAACATTCAGTGGGAAAAACCAAGGGACTAGAGAGAAATCCCATAATTATATTTGCTTGTATTTGCTCTTTGTAATGTATTTCCATAATGCACTTTGCCCTGACCTGGATAACCCAAGCTAGCCTGACCTTGTCAGATCTCAAAAGCTAAGCAGGGTCAGCCCTGGTTAGTACTGGGATGGGAGAACGTCGAGGAATACCAGGGTCATGATGCTGGGGCAGGCCATGGCAAACCACCTCTGAACATCTCTTGCCTTGCAAACCCTATGGAGTTGCCATAAATCAGCTGTGACTTGATGGCACTTACCACCACTACCACCAATGCACTTTACATGGAGCTGCCCTTGAAAACAGCCCAGAAACTTCCATTCATCCAAAATGTCAGGGATGAATTGTCAGGGATGGGATACAGGGATCCTGTCATCCCAGTGCTGAATGATCTGTACTGGTTGCTCATTTGTTTCCAGGCAAAATTCATAGTGCTGGTTCTTACTTTTAAAGCCCCAAAGGGCTTGGGGACAGGATACTTGAAGGACCTCCTCCTCTCAAATTGCCCAGCCTGCTAGTTAAGATCTGCCTTCCAAGTCCTGCTCTCTGTGCCTTCCACAGATGAGGTGGCTGGAATGGCAACCAGAGACGGCTTTCTCAGTAGTGGCACCTTGGTTATGGAAGGCCCTTCCTCTTGAGGCTCACCTAGTGCCCACATTGCTTTCCTTTAGGTGCCAGCCCAAAACATTTATCTTCACCCAGGTTTTTTAAAACACAATTTTAGTTTGGAAACTTAATGATTAGTTTTTATGGCCTATGTTTTTATGCTGGGCTGAGTTTTTATGCTGGATTTTAATTAATACATTTTAGTGTTTTGTTTTTATTATGTGGGCACGTTTGTTTGTTTATTACTTCCATTTATATCCCGCCTTGCCGGATGAGCTGGCTCAAGGCGGCGTACAGACATAAAATGTAATAAAACAATAAAAAGTATTAAAACCAAGTTATATATACAACAGAATGCTGACAAACAGTGTAAGTGGTGGCGGCATTCAGAATACAAACTTATGGTAAAAGGCAACATCCAACGGTGTGTCATAGGCCAGAAGATGTTCCTATGGCGGGTCATTTATTTATTTATTCTGTTTCTATCCTGCCCTCCCCATGAGTGGGCAAGTTACAAAGTCACATAAAGATCATGACTAAAATAACAATAAAGAGAATTTTAACAATAAAATTCACATTAAAATCAACCATGCAGCAAACCAGAGCATGCTTGCCTTGATAACAAAACTTGAATGAATGCATTTCAGAATGGCACAGCTGGATAGTTTGCTAGTTTCTGGGGAGGTGGCATTTAAAAAAAAAAACATAATAAAAATAAAGATTTTCCTGCCTCTTCTTCCTACCTAACCAGTTGAAAATATGTTGCCATGTATGGTCTGCATGAATGCGGCCCACTTTTCAGTTTCATCCAAATTCACACTTAGATACCTGAAACACAAGGAAGAAAGTCTTGCTTCCACTGCCTTTCATGTAAAATATATTTTTGGCTTAGTTACTACACTTATCTTAAAGAGTGCCAAGTCTGGGCAGTGGCTCACCCAAACAGCTATAAATGGATCTGCTGACAAAGTGGTGAAGCTCCTTCTGTGAGTAGAGTGGAATAGGAAGCAGATTTTACTGAGGGGGAATAACACAAACAGCTGGTCTGGAGAATTAGCAAACTCAATAATTACAGAGAGCACCGAGCAATAATATCCAACACCAGAATGCCCACATTAGGCATTACATATTTCAAACATCCGCACAAACTGTGCATTGTACTCCTTTCAAGCAGGAGGAGACAATGACCCAAAGAGGTAGGAGAGGGGAAAGTAGGGGCTTATAGGTATCTCTCCCTGTGGGTTCCAGCAGAAGTTCAGTTCCCAAGGCAGAGATCCAAACACCTAGTCAGCAAAATAATGCAGACAACAGAAAGTGCCGCAGAGATGCATTGGGTGCATCCAGAACAGGTATCTACATAGCTACACATGCCTGAGTGGTTTGGAGCCAGTTAGACTTTCACTTGCAGGAGCTCAAGTCAGCATACTCAAGTAAAGCAAAATTTGGGGAAAGTTTCTGACCTCAGATATAGGGCAAAAGACTTGAGTCAAAAACAAAAGAGTAATGGGAGTCAGTTAAAAGACTGGATTAGCCAAAGGGAGAGGAAGGGTGTGACTTTGAATTCAAATATGATAGCGAAAAGAAGTCTTTGGTTGGGGAGTGTTTGGAAGCAGTCTTAGATATATCATTGAGGGTTTGGGGGACAGGCGAGTCAAGTAGCCTAAACTAGGTCACCTGTGCTGTCTGACCTATTTGTGAAAAATGCTCATGAGGGGATATTTCTTTATTGACAGGAATGTTAATACACCAAGATTCAGTTAAGTTTGAGCCTGCTCTTTTTGCTAGTTCTTAGTCATTTGACATGCTAAGGGACAGAAACTTTGTTTCTAGGCCTCATGTGGATATCAGGCAGCAATTGGATCCTGTGTCCTTAAGACAAATAGGAAAAGAAAACAAGTCCAGCATAGTGGAGATGTGGTGAGAACACAGAAGTGGTATCCAGTATAAAGACAGCTCACCTTATTCTTGCTTCCCTCAGCTGCTATCAATACAGAAGTAGGTGAGGATGGATTCCCATCTCCTGTCCTTTACTGTGAGAATAGTTAGTGGTTAAGAACAGGGACTCTAATCTGAGAGTCCACTCCTCCACATGCAGCTGCTGGTATGACAAGTTCTCTCGGAGCTGTTCTTGAAAGAGCAGTTCTTGAAAGAGCTCACTCAGCCCCACCTACCTCACAGGGTGTCTGTTGTGGAGAGGGGAAGGGGAAGGAGATTGTAAACTGCTCTGAGACTCCAAGTGAAGGGCGGGGTATAAATCCGATCTCTTTTTGTTCTTCTTAGAACAACCTAAAGCCATGTAATTCGTCATGGTGGAAAGTGCTGTCAAGTCACAGCTGATTTATGGCAACCCCATGGGTTTTCAAGGCAAGAGACATTCAGAGGTGGTTTGCCATTGCCTGCCTCCATGTCACGACCTTGGTATTACTTGATGGTCTCCCATCCAAATACTAGCCAGTGCCAACCCTTCTTAGCTTCCAAGATCTGATGAGATCCATGCTAGTCTGGACTATCCAGGTCATGGCTGCCGTGTAATTAGGGAACTCATATTGTTAGACTTTTCATTCTCTGATGATACCAGTGTTATTAATACAAAGCACTGGATGCTTTTATGTCAAGCCTAGGGAACAAACAAATCTAAGCTCTGAAATGTGAAAACACCCCTGATTCTGGAACAGAAGACTGCATAGCTGGCCTCTCTTTGAATAACCATGTATTTTCTTATCACAGAGAAAGAAGAGGAGGAGGAGTATATACCCCGCCCTTCACTACCCTCCCCTTCAGTACCCAAAGGAGTCTCAGAGCAGCTTACAAACTCCTTTCCCTTCCCCTCCCCAGTGAACCTGGGACCTTCAGTAGCTGGCACTGAACCTGGGACCTTCAGCTTGCAAAGCAGAGGCTCTTCCACTGAGCCATAACCCCTCCCGATAACTGGCTTTTCCCCATTACCCCGCTGGTCACAGATCTCTATGGAGAAGTCTTACAAATCCATCCCTCGTGGCATATATTCTCCCTAACCTAGTCATCTGAAATCGTTGGAGTATCATAAGGATCAAGACTTAACTGCAGAACCATAATTTAAAATTGCCGCTCTTTGTGTCAATGAAACAATATTCTAGAGAGGCACAGGAAAAAAAAAAAGAATAGAAACAAGAACAAAACCCAGTGACCAAGACAGAATAGGTTGCTCAACGAAGGAGGGAATTTATAGCAAAGCTGCTTAAAAAGCAAACGTTATTAAAGCAAAAGATAATTCATGAGACAATTATAACCAGAAGCCCCCTGGTGCCTGGTGCTCGCTGCAAGCTAGGAGAGGTACAACCGAGCTTCGATGACCCAGTGGCCTCGCCTCCCCTGAAAATGCCTGGGACTCCTGTGCTTTGGGGTTTTTCCATTTGCATTTTTCATTTGCTTTCCATCAGGATTCCTGTAGAGATCAATAAATACATTACGTGTCAGGAGGGAAAGCGCTGGATTCTAGCTTGGGTGTTGTTGTTTTTTCCTCTCCCTTCAGCTTGAAAAGCCTGTACAGGAAGAAAAGCACAATGGTCAATTTACAAAACAAAAAATAAAAACCCGGTCCAGCCTTGGACAAGTCTTGAATTCTTCAGGAAAGAGGATTTGACAAGGGTCGTGAAGGAACCGAGCGAGAGATCAAGAGGTCTTGTAACCCATTCGCCATACAAAGGAAGAAGCAAAGTCTCGGCGTCTTCTGATGAATAACTTTTCTCCAGGAAAGCTGTACTAAGCAGAACTGAAGGTCTGAGGGGGAAATGGGGTACATGCTTTGCATGCAGAAGGTCCCAGGTTCAATCCAAGTGAATGGGATTTGGGTAGCAGGACGGGGAAAGGCCTGGAATTTTGGAGAACCAATCAGAGTAGACACAGTTTTGGGTTTGAGGGATCAATGTTATGGCTCAGCCTAAGACAAAGTACATTCATGTGCAAAATGAAGATATGCCCCAGAACTTCCTGCAGCATTTCTGGTACTTCTGGAGCATGGGTTTAGTTTCTGCTGGGGGCTTGTCTACTACTTCTGGCATGCCTGATCCTTATTTGCTGAGACTGTTCCCCAGATCTTCATTAACTGTTGTGGATTCCTTTGTCGTAAGCAGCTTTTCTCCAGTGCGAGAGAAGGTGGAGGGGGGTGAGGTTTTTATACCCTGCTTTGGTCTCCCTAAGGAGTCTCAAAGTGGCTTACAGTTGCCTTCCCTTCCCCACCCCACAAGAGGCACCTTGTGAGGTAGGTGGGGCTGAGAGAGTCCTGAGAACTGTGACTGGCCCAAGGTCACCCAGCAGGCTTCATCTGGAGGAAGAATGGGGAAGCAAACCCGGTTGTCCAGATTAGAGCCTGCGGCTCTTAACCACTTAGGAATGCCAGTCCCCAGATGGGGGTGGAGGATCTCCTGATTTCATGGGCTCCTGCCCACCATTGGCCAGGTGGCTGGTGGGGGGAGGCCCTGCCCCAAGCGCAACACTGGTGGCCACCCCTCTCCCTCCCCTCCTGCAAGATTTAAAGGGCCCTCCAGCTGATCGACTGGAGCACACAACCTGCTGATCAGCTGGAGGGCCCTTTAAAACTCGCAGGGGAGGGGGTGGCCGCCAGCCACACTTCTGAACTGCAAGTGGCAAATTCGCCGCTTGGAGTTCAAGTCGCGGGCAGCTCCCACTTGTAAAAAGCATTTAAAGGGAACTTTTAAATGCTTATTACAAGTGGGGGCTGACGGAGCCTGAACTCCAAGCAGTGAATTCACTGCTTGAAGTTCAGGCAGCCTCCCTAATGTGAAGATGTCACTGTTGTGTGATGTCATCACATTGGGAATGTCCCTGCCCTCTGCAGGGACACCCTCCAAAGTCCCCCACCAGTGAGTGGACAGGAGCTGGCAACCCTATAACCACTACATCACACCAGTTCTCAGAGGCTGTTCCACCAGTGGAAGGAATTGCTGCAGTAGGCAGTAGGATACGAAACGTTACAAACTCTTTAGAGAAAGGCCTATGTTCTGTGCATATTTGTTGCTAGTATATCTTTATAAACAGCTGCCTCGGACCCTCTAAAACATTCCCCATTGAAAGTACTGGTCCCAAAGGATTGTAACCCAAAAAACCCACATGCGTTTAAATCCCAAGGCAGCAGTGTCCTACGTGAACATAAACAATTACAGAAAATATTCCCCCCCTCCCCACAAGCCCTGGATACAAAAGTATAACCATTGTTTTCCTTGGCACACACCCCTTCCACTTTGTTCAATCCACGGGACTCATTCTCCACCCAAGGTTGTTACCCCCAAATGCCTGCCTGCTTACAAGGTGACCTCTGAGGTGCGGCAGCACAGTTCCTCCTGGGCTTAGCTGGCACCCAGCCCAGACAGCCCTTCCTCTCCCCAGGGCTTGTTTGCCAGCACACCAACATCTTCACAGGTAGATGTTGCTCTTTTTTTTCAGTGTTCGGGTCACAAAGATTGCCTACCCCTGCAGTGCTGCATCAGGTACCTTTGGATTTTGGGTTTCCTCTGCCCCTCCCAGTGGCTTGAGTTCTGAACTGACACTGGAGCGTCATTACAGCTGCTTCTGTTTCAGTTGGGGTTGAATAATGATGGGATTTTGAGGAGGCACAGCTGTGCTCTGTTGAAGCTCGCTTACTGAAAGGTGTGTGTGTGTGTGTTCTCAGCATTGGAAAGGTTTGCTGTGATTACCAGGGAGACAAAACGGGAGAGGAAATTTCAGTAGAATAAGTTCTTTTGTTTATCTAGTCGCCTGTAGGGGGGAAATGCCTCGCTACAGGTAAGAGATGCAAAACAGAGACCTGAAGGTCACTTCGTCCTCACATGTTAGAATCACAACATTTTCTCCAAAGAGTGCCGGCTGACACTGTGCTTTAGGGTCACATAAGAATGGCAACCTGTGTCAGTCAAGATTCTGCAGGGCCTGGAGTCCCAACTTTTTATCTTTTGTTCCTGAACTCCTGCTGTAAAGGAAACAATCAGCTTTGGGCTTCCTGCACAGAGAAGAACAAACACGGCATCCCAATGCAGCGGTTCATTTGAAGAGGGCTTCATACCCAGTCATTGCTCCAGTTATATTTTTCCTGCAGGTTTTGTCCTATAAAGATACGACCCTGGTGCTTATTTTGCTTTCAGGGGACTCTTTGAATGTGGATTCTTGTTATGGAAAGGGGGATTACATTCTTTTGAAAGTCAATCACATGTTCAACAGAAGTCATTTTGTATATGTTACTGTCTCATGTTCCACACAGCTGCAACTCAAACATTTGTAAAAGGCCAATATAAATCTAGGGGAGGGACTTTAAAAAAGAAGACTTAATCACGAAATAAAAAATATCTGGGTTTTTTTTGTTATCCATGTTAGTTGGGTGATAATATTCTCAGAGGGAGTCCTTGAACCTCAGTCTCTGCCTGTCATTCTTCCTTCCTTATCTCATTTATTTGCTAGCTAGATGATGTTTCAGTCACAAAGCAAGTCTAATAGGTCAGGCGCCAATCACATAGGTCAGCCAAGCTGCCACATTTCCATCGGAGCCATTGGGTTGGATCCAGTGCTAGATTTGCACTAACGGAAGAGGGGGCAGACTTCTGACAGCTTTTATGCTGTTCCAGGGGGGAGGGTCCCCGGTCCACAAGGAACAGGGTTTCAGGGAGCATTTTTAGCTGCACTGGGATGGGGAGAGGGAGAAAGTTTTGCTGAACTGATGGAAATCCTTTTTAACAGCAGAAATTACCACTAGATCCTGGCTCCAGTATGGGAAGTAACCACACTGTTATGGCAGCCCTCATTATTGCGATTTACCATGGCAGAGCTTGGATCACCATCATGTGAAAACTGAGTTTGATAGCTACCATGTTATCTAGATAATATATGGATCAGGCACAGTTCTTTCACTTTCTCCCTCAAAAGATGAGTTTGGGTATGTTTGAAACTGGGATGCTGAGGGACCGTGGCAAGCTGGACTGCGAAGGGCCAAGAGGACCCTCATTGGTTCCTGTCCTTGCCACTTACACATAAACTCAGGCACACTACAGCATACTAACGACTGTGAAAATGGGCCCATTTCCCTTTGTGTTTCTCCATCTAGCCAATGCAGGACTTTCAATAGGTGGTTACTTGAACTCAAGGTAAAGTTTGGCCTGGGAGTTCCATCAGAGAGAGCAGCTGAACAGAAAAAATGGAAATGCTCTAACCTCTTGTCCTGGATAATAACCAGGGACACTGGAACACCTGGCATTGCGGCTCATGTCCTGTTTGCCTGTTGTAAACAGGGACCTGATTTTTCAGTGATTGGTTCAATTGTTCATCACTCTATCTGCTGGTGTTCAGCAGGATTTGACTTGCCAAGTAAAGCATGGAAGATGGCTAACAGAATATGAACAGGCTTTGGCAGATGTGCAGACCTCTTGTTAAAATGGGGCTGTTATGTATTGATCATGCAGTCGCCATGTGCTCCCGTAATGGCGACCGCCATGTGGCCAGAGCACATGGCCAAGAAACTACCTGAGCTTCAGCCAGGTAGAACAAAGGCCAGGTGGATTCAAACCGGCCACCAATCATGTACCTAGGTTTCCCCCAGGCAACCTATGAAATGTAAATAGACTTCTAATAGCCTATCAGGCCGGTTGGGTGAGGTCAGGGGATTGTCCCTGACCAGCATAAAAGGAGGGCTCCGAGCCCTGGGTTGTGTGCTTCATCCGGTCCAGCAATAAAGATCTAGCTGTTTCACTGTTCCATGGACTCCCGACTCCAATACTTATCAGGGGCAAAACAGCAGGACCCAAATGCAATTGGGGTGCAGCCCACCAAACTGTTTTTAATCTTTCACAGGAATGTGAGGGTTGTGCTTTCCAGAGAGATGTGACAGAGCTCTTTGAACTTTTCCCAGCTGCGACTGAGTGGATTGAAATTTTAGTTAGTAGTATTTTGTGGGATTGTTCAATTGTATCAGCTTGGTTACATATCTTATATTATTATGTTTTCTGTGTGTAATTCTGCCATACGATAAATAAATAAATCTGATGGCTACTTTCAAACACTGCACATTCAACTGTCGAACGTGTTCATGGCAACATGTGCAGCACTTAAACTGGGGAGGAAGGGATACATAGAGGTGGCCCCTGCTGGACTCTATATACGTAGCTGAACTTATGCTGAGATGGAGCAATTAGACAATCCAAAGCTTCAGCCTAGAAAGAAACGCCATCTTTAGTACTTCTGAGCGATGCTGGCTTGAACTTGGAACGTGAATTGTCCCAACTGGAAATGCTCATACTTATGAAAGGCATGCACAGATACCAGTTGAAATCAACCTAATCTTGCCAACCAGACCGTATCTCCTCCCCCCCCCCCTCCCTCTCTCCTGCCACTACTGGCAGCCATAAAATCACATGGAGCTACCTTATACTGAATCAGACCATTGGTCCATCCAGGTCAGTATTGTCTACTCAGACTGACAGTGTCTCTCCAGGGTCTCAGGCAGAGGGCTTTCACATCACCTATGGCCAGATCTTTTAACTGGAGACGCCGGGGATTGAACCTGGGACCTTCTGCATTCCAAGAAGATGCTCTACTAATGAGCCACAACTCACTACATATTTGTTTTCCCTGCTGCCCTGTTCCCATCCCTCAGATTTACCTGTTGGTGAGACATTGATGTAGAAGCTCTAGAGAACTGTGTTTCCCAGAGTTCCTTGCCCCTGGGACAGTGTTACTGCAGCAACTTTCATTACCCTACGGCTTTTTTTTTTTGTGAACACTCAGAAATAACCTTGCCTTTTTTTCGCACTTTCTAGGAAAACTCACAACAAGCATGCAAACTGAGACAAGCTTCAGGGAATTCACCCGTCGCTAAAGTTTTCCTTTTCAAACCCTGTGAACCGAAATAGCATCGCATAAAGAGCAACCTTTACTCAGAGCTCCTCTGAATAATATTCTCCATTCTGAATTTATCAACAAGAGACTTTATAAAGAGATACACCCTTCTACCTCCACTGAAGTCAATGGGCTTAAAAGGGGCATGAAGGGTATAGCTCTGTTTAGGATTGCACTTGTAGTTGCTGCCTTTTAACTAATGGAGTAATCCTGGGAAGCTCTTTTCAGGAGTATCCCATTTTATTCAGTGGGGCTTACTCCCAGAAAAGCATTCTTACGATTGCAGTCTGGCCTACCAATTAAAGATTGCGATCCTAAAAACAAAATGAAGCCCCAAACGGATATTTACATTTTTCTCTCATTCACACTACAGTATACTATTGTTTTGCTGCTCCTTGCAGTCCTGATTTAAAAATCAGATTTCATTTTTAAAAAGGAGGGTGGAGTGGTGAAGCAACACATAACTGCAGTATTACCTATGCAAAAAAAACAATGGAATGCAGACTGTAACCAGGTTATTTCAAACCAAACATGGAATATAATCTGGTCGTTGCCTAACAACATATCCAAAGTGTTTAATATTCATTTTAATATGTTCAAAGTAATAAGCAGGTGGTATTTTACCTTTCAAGTTCTTCACCGGATCAACCCCAAAATTCCAGCTAACTGCTGGAAAAAATGCGGATACTTGGGGGATTATGCCCATTCTTGGTGGTTTTGCCCGCAAATTCAACCATTCTGGGAAAGCATTTTAGCACACATTTGTTTAATTACCAGACAGACGCTGATCTCATCACTTGAGTCAATTGTACTGGAATCAGGTTTGATTTCTATTGAAGAAAAGAGGACAAAATTACAAGTATTAATACTTATAGCAGTAGCAAGAATAACAATTGCACAATTTTAGAAAACTGAGAAAGCACCATCTTTATATCGTTGGCAAAATAAACTGTGGGAATATTTTATATATGGGCGTATTGCTGGTTTTCAGGAATAAATGAAACAAAGAGGCAGAACGAGTTTCAAGATACTTGGTTCCCCATTATAAGTTAATCAACAGAGTGTAAGATAGTCCCTAAGAATCCTTTTTATGGAAACCTGTTATATTTTTAAGATGTTAAATATTGTGAAATGGAGTTAAACCGTAATGTAAAGTAGAAATTATGTATTATTTACCTTGATGCTGTAGTGTTCTCTGGTTACAATTATTATGCTTGTTTTGTTGTTGTTTGTATTTTTGAAAAATAAAAATTTTATTGGGGGGGGAAAAGGAGGGTGAAGGAATTTAGGTCCCTGCCCGAACCTGTTAAAAAAGCACACCCACACCCACGCAGATACCAGTCTTTGTCTAAAACTGCCCAGGGATGGCAATTCTGCACTCTTTATTCAAACTACTAAATTCAGGCCATGCAGCTATTTACATCTGAATACTGATTTGTTTATAAATAAGTGTTGCTTGCATGGTGTGTGTGGCAGAAAAAAAAGATTAATTGCATGACATTTCGTATGTTTCTGGGAGTTAATGCATCTTAAACTGTGTAATTGTCCCCCCCCCTTCCATAATTATAAATCACGACTCTGACCATCAATTTTGCAAGGAAAAAATGATCCCATTTTTCAGTTTGCTCAATAGCCATGCCAAAGTCACGTTTCTTGTTTTCTGCATCCATAATTCAACACAGTTTCCCTTCTGTATTTGTATGGGGCGGGGGGGGGGGGAATGTAAAAGAGTATCCTCGCATTTCATATCTTAATTCAGAGCTCCCTAGAAAAACAAAACAAAACCTGTGTCGACAAGAAGAAGGGATCATCGTGTTCAGTTATAATAAGTGTCAGCCGCTGGAGCTACCCTACAGTATATTACGAAAAGAACCAATTACATGTCATTGACTCCTTTCATGCTACAGTTTACCTTGATCAGAAACTGATGACTTGTCTACTGTGGGTAGGAGGTGAAAAAAAGGAAGGGCACAAACTCTTTTTAAAAACAATCCTTATTCATTGATTTCTCCTCTGATAACTGTCCGTTTATTGTCAGACTCGATCCTTTGTTTCTTGCCTTCCTTTCATATAAATATACTCTAAATTACAGGCGCACACTTTTCCTCCTGACCTAGGAGAAAGGCTGGGTTAATGACACTGTGCAGTCTCAGAATTAGCCAGTTGCCCAAGGCAAGAATTCCTTCCGTGGGGGGCTTAACTGCAAGACTACCATGATGCTCTTGCACTGCGTCCATTCATTGCAGTGGGGCATACGCAGGAGAACGACCTGATGGATCGTCCCTGGGATCTTCATTAATGATTAAGGGAGGAACTCAGGGTTACGAAAAGTGTGGCACCGCTGCCCAAAATGGCAATCCTTTGTTGAGTTCCAACATAGTGCAACCTACTACCGTGACTCAGTATCACTGTACTATATATTTCTCACCCACTGCAGGTATGTTCAATGGGGTAAAGAAATATGCAGCGCAGAATCATAGAATCACAGAGCTGGAAGGGGCTATACAGGCCATCTAGTCTAACCCCCTGCTCAATGCAGGATCAGCCTAGAGCATCCCTGCTTAAAGACTGCCAGTGTGGGGGAGCTCACCACCTCCTAGACAGCTGATTTCACTGTTGCACAAGTCTTACTGTAAAAAAAGTGTCTCCTAATATCCAGCCGGTACCTTCCCGCCCTTAATTTAAACCCATGATTGTGAGTCCCGTCCTCTGCTGCCAACAGGAACAGCTCCCTGCTCTCCTCTAAGTAAAAGCCCTTCAAATATTTAAAGAGAGTGATCATGCCCCCCTCAACTTCCTCTTTTCCAGACTGAACATTCCCAAATCCCTCAGCCTTTCCTCATAGGGCTTGGTCTCCAGGCCCCGATCAGCCTCATTGCTCTCCTCTGTACCCACTCCATTTTGTCCACATCCTTTTTGAAGTGAGGCCTCCAGAACTGCGCACAATACTTCAGATGTGGCCTGACCAATAAAGCGGAACTATGACATCTTGCAGTTTGGATGTTATGCTTCTGTTGATACACCCCAAGATCGCATTAGCCTTTTTTGTTGCTGTATCACACTGGCTACTCATATTTAACTTACAGTCCACCCGTACCCCCAAGATCTTGTTCACACACACTGCTACTCAGAAGTGTATCCCCCATCCAAAATGCATATTCCTCATTTTTGTTATCCAGATGTAGAAATCAGCACTTATCCTTGTTAAATTGCATCTTGTTCACATCTGCCTACTTTTTCAGTGTGTCCGGATCTTGTTGAATCCTATCTCTATCTTTTGGTGTGTTTACTGCTCCTCTCAATTTGGTGTCACCTGCAAATTTAATGAGTATCCCCTCTACACCCTCATCCAGATCATTTATAAAAATATTGAAAAGTACCGGGCCCAGAACAGAACCCTGTGGAATGCCCCCGGACACCTCCCTCCACTCAGATGAAATGCCATCGACAACTACTCTTCGACTGCGGTTCTCCAACCAGTTCCCTACCCACCTAGCTATCCTAGAGTCCAGTCCACAGCCCTCTAGTTTACTCATCACGGGGAACCCTGTGTAGTGACACTGGGACAAATTTACCAGCTGTTAATGCCACTGAAGGGAGAATTAAGCAGACGGCTGCCAGTTTCAGTGGCAGCCCTGCGTTTTCCTGCAACTTAATTTTCTGTCTCAACAGTGCATCATACCTTTTTATTTTCCATTCAGGATGCCTGATAGCAACAACTCATTGGCTCCGCTATTATGAAATACTCGCTAATTCAATTGCCCACTTCATTTATTAATATATCTCCTTTCCTCCAGTATCTCTCTTCTGCTTTTCTATTATTGCTGTTAGCCTTATTAGCTGGCAGTAAGTCATTATGTTTCTCCTCCTTCCCCCACCCCCCCCCCCTTCCTCCTTTCGCAAGCTGTTACTCATCCTCCCTGTTTATATTTTCATTCCCTGCCATTCGGCTCAATTTTCCAATATAGCTTCATCTCTCTTTTCAGCTTTGTGTGTCAGTACATGATGTAGCTTTATAGAGATATAAACATATCTGCCATCCCAGACAAAACAGCGCATTCTTGGAACTCTTCTTAGGTTGGTCTCATGGGGGAAGGAGTTTCCAGGGTTGGTTTTAGTGGAGTAGCACAGTGCAGGGAAAGTCGGTGTGATTTACTTAGCTATTGTGAAGTGCTGAGTCCATGGTGGGTGATGGTGATGTAATGATGCTTCCCTTGTGCACTGAGGACATCTGCAGATGACTTGTTAAAAATGACACCCCCACGGTCTGAAATTCTGACATGAGAGTCTTAGAACTAGAAACGTCTCCACTTTTTCCATGGAACTCACTTCCTCAGGAGCTTATTCATCTGGCCAGTACACTTCAGATTCTCAGAATTAAAGATACTCCTTTGTAGATGAGCATTTTGGAACTGCTGCTACCAGAGTTAACGTAGGAAGAGCCCTGCTAGATCAGACCATCTAGACAACCATCTTATTTTCCACAGGGGTTGGCTCAGTGATTTTGGGAAACCCACAAACAGGGCACAAAAATCAACAGTTACGTTTGTCTCTCACTAACCATATCCAAACATACTTGCTTGTCTAATACATTTATTCACTGCTCCCCCACCTCTCAGACACTCAAAGAAGCTTACAACTTTAATCAAATACAACAGAAAAAAATGTAGCAGCTGTAACTTTGACCAACCCTGAATTCATGGGCCAGCTCATTTGAGCTATGGGCATGACCTGTGGGCTACGAGCCAAGGACTCTTCGGCTTACACCTCTGGCATGCTTCAGCAGCTGAGTGTCTTCTCAAACTTATCAAGTTAGGAGTGATGTGAAGATTATGGCATTAATTCCTCTGCAGCAAACTAGCAAGAGCTGAATCCCATCTAGGTTGTCTGTTTTCCTCCTCTTCCTGCAGGTATCTAGCTTAGGTGGGGGTTGAAGGTAGAAGTCCTTGGGCATGAGCTAAAGGGCAAGAGCTTCAGGGCTCATAGCTTGCAACCTGGGGCCTATGATAGAGACCATGGCAGACCTGGACCAGGCTGTGTTTTCTTTATCTGCCAGTTCTTATATGATATTGTAATGTGGTTCCTTCCTTCCATTTTTTAAAGCTGCTTTGGGTCTCTTCAGGAGAAAAGTGGCCTAACTATGCCCAAAGAGGTTAAAGCAACAATTGGCATTGCCAAGTCAAGAACTGGCAGCCCTAACTAACAGAGAGCAAGTGTGCTGTTGCAGAACTATTGACCCAGTTGCTTTGCAGTACATTGTGATCTGGATAGCAGAGGTGGCCAGGGGAGGTACAGTTCAAAGCCATGCCTCGAAGCAAATTTCTGTTTATCTATTTGGGCATAGTTAGGCCACTTTTCTCCTGAAGAAACCCAAAGCAGCTTTAAAAATGGAAGGGGAAAAAAAAGAAAGGAGGGAGGGAAGGAGGGAGAGAGGGAGGAAGGAACCACATTACAATATCAAATAAGAACTGGCAGATAAAGAAAACACAGCCTAGTCCAGGTCTGCCATGGTCTCTATCATAGGCCCCAGGTTGCAAGCCATGAGCCCTGAAGCTCTTGCCCTTTAGCTCATGCCCAAGGACTTCTACCTTCGACCCCCACCTAAGCTAGATACCTGCAGGAAGAGGAGGAAAACAGACAACCTAGATGGGATTCAGCTCTTGCTAGTTTGCTGCAGACAGGGGTGTAGAGTTTGTAAATCCCCGGGAAGGGGGCTCTTTCATGCGCGCGCGCAAAGCGTGCGCACGCGCATGGGACCATGTCCCCACCGCCTCTCCCCCCCCCCCCCGCTCTGCAGACCTTCTCCTACTGCGGGCGCTCCCCGAGCTCCGTCTTGGTGGCGGCTTCCACGTGGATGAGGCGGCGGGGTGAGTGGGGGGCGGCGGCGGGGTCCCGCTGCAGCTGGTAGGCGGCCAGGAGGTCGGGCTGCTCAGGCCCCGCCAGCGTGTAGTTGAGCTGCAGCAGCGCCGGCTTGGCGCTGCGGAAGAGCAGGCAGTCGCGGAGCCAGCGGGCCATGGTGGCGCGCTTCCCCCCGATGCTGCAGCTGCCCGCTGCCCAGAGCCAACACCAGGCCACCCGGCTGCTGCCCCAGCCCCAGAGCCCGCTCACCGGCCGGGTCGGGGGGCCGGCCGGCGCAGCGGAGTCCCTGTGCCATCGCGCCGGCTCTCGCCCTCCCTCCACCCCCCCTCCTCGGCGGCTGCCTTCTGCCGCGCCCGGCACCCCCGGGCTCCCGGCGGCCCTCCCCACCTCCCCCACTGGTGGGTGCTCCATTTTGCCGGGGGTGGCTGAGCCCCCCCCCCGGGAAATTTCGGGGGAGGCTCGAGCCCTCGAGCCCCCCCGTAGTTGACACCTATGGCTGCAGAGAGTTAATGTCATCTTCTTCGAGTCACTCCTAACGATGAGTTTGAGAAGACACTCATCTGCTGAAGCATGCCACCTATGCTGGTCTAAACTGGAATGCTGATTAAACTGGAGCAATCAGACAAACCATACTGAACCTCCTGGCTTTTTTTTTTCCTCAGCTATTCCTTGTGGCCCTGTCAGGGAATGGACGGCTGATTGTCTCTCCGCTTTCCAAATACACGGAATACTGATTGATGGTAGGTGTCAGCCAGGTACAAGACGCAGGACTGCTGCTAGTAAACCTTCCCTTACGGATACTTGCTTCACTGTTGCTAATTCCTTTCCATTACTGTGAGCGATCAGATTGAAATCTAAGAGGAAGACTCCTCTCAAAGGAAATCGGTTTTTGCCTTCTCCCCTATCTGTCGGAAAGCTTTACAGATGAGACGCTGTCTTTCGTGTAAGTCTGCCTTCCAAAATCAAGTAATGGTACATTTTTAAAAATTTGTTTGTTTATTTATTTATTTATTTCGACTTGTATCCCGCCTAGCCAGCACAGCTGGCTTTTCCCCTAACGATCTTTCTTTTCTTCCAAACATTCAGCAAGTACAAATAAAATTCAAGGGGAAAAGAAAAGAAGAGAAGAGATTAGATTCATACCCCGCCCTTCACTTGTAGTCTCAGAGCGGCTTACAAACTCCTTTACCTTTCTCTCCCCACAACAGACACCCTGTGAGGTAGGTGGGGTTGAGAGAGCTCTGACAGAAACTGCTCTTTTTCAAGAACAGCTGTGCCAGAACTATGGCTTGCCCAAGGTCATCCAGCAGGTGCAAGTGGAGGAGTGGGGAATCAAACCCGGTTCTCCCAGATTAGAGTCCACGCACCTAACCACTACACCAAAGGCTTTACATTTTCTTGGCAGTAAGTAATTCCCATTCAAAGCAGTGGGACTTATTTTTGAGCAAGCTTGCTACATCAGCCTGTATCATTGTGTGTGCAAGTTTTTCCTTAAACAACAGGTGCGGGTGGAGACTCTGCTATTCTACAGGAGGTCTTTCTGTGTCCACTGAGGGTGAAACCAGACAAGACGAACATATGAAGCTGACTTATGGGGAGTCAGGCCTTTGGTCTGTCAGGGTCAGCTCTTGTCTGCTTGGACTGGCAGTGGCTCTCCCGGGTCTCAGGTTGGAGGTCCTGGTTTTTTTTTTAATATACAGTGGTGGTTTTAATTGTAAGACACCTTGAGCAAGACTTGGAAGAGGTGGCATGGAACTATCCTCAGTAAATAAAGAGATATCCATATGTTTCCGCTGTGCAGTAAATTTTGCCTCCCTGGGAACTCTGTGTATCTGAAAACTTGCGTTGTGGAAATCCCTCTTCTTGTACCATAGTCCCAATCCCAAGCAGCCCCCCACCCCGATATTTTAATTTTTAAAACTTCTAGGAGCTTCAGACTCTGGCAGAGTGGGGTGGAGTCCTGGGACATAGCGCCCCCCCCCAGCTTTCCCTTATTTTAGGTCTCAGCCCCAGAAGAGCCACAGAATCGGGCAAGGAGGGGAGTTTTCCGTTCATCCTAGTCTCCTTTTCTCTCCCTCCAGTTGCCTTCCCCCGGAGCTCTTGGGATAGGTCTGAACCTTCTTCATTGGCTCTCCCAGGGTCCACTTTTTTAAAGGGTTCCCTAGGGGGATGGACATCCCCCGTCTCACCGACTCCCTCCACCCCAGAGGTCGGGCTTGTGCAGCGGCAGGCTTGAGGGCCAATAGGCCTTAAGTCTGGGCTTCCATCCCTCCTGGGCCTCTTGAAAGGGCTATGTCCGTAGCCCTTGTGGGCCTAAGAAGGCTGAGGCCACCTGCCCCCTCCCCTGCCCCTCTATAGGGGACCTCCTGGGCCCAGAGACTTGCAGAAAGCTGGCCGGTCACCACACATGGCTTGCCTGTGCCTCCTCTGCTTTTCTTGCGTCACGCAGCTGCCACTCAGCCACCCGGTTCTGCCACATGTTGGTCAACTGTCAGTTGCATCAAGCACCCAGTGGAGATCCTGCTTGGTGCTGCTCTTGCCATCTTCCCACCTTTTCTGCTGGCTACCTCCTCACCACTGCCTCTCCGGGTCTCTCCTGCTTTGCCCTGTAGTCTCCCTGGCTGCACCAGGCGTCACAGCAGCTTGGGATGTGGCTCCACCAGCAACAGGCCATGCTGCCATGGCTTCTCCCTGCTGGGGATCCCTCCCTCCTTGGAGTTGTGTGTGGGCTCAGGTGCCAACCCTGGACAGGGCTGTGACCATGAACTCCCAGCGTCACATCTGGTTTGGCTATAAGAGGTGCCCAACAAAGGTTGTTGGGAAAATGCAATTTTTGTGTGATTCCCAACAAAGGCTGCTGGTTAGAACAGATAAAAGGAAGTACTTCTTCACCCAAAGAGTGATTAACACATGGAATTCACTGCCACAGGAGGTGGCGGTGGCTACAAGCATGGACAGCTTCAGGAGGGAATTGGATAAACATATGGAGCAGAGGTCCATCAGTGGCTATTAGCCACAAGGTATAGATAGGAACTCTCAATCTGGGGCAAGTGATGCACTGTATTTTTGGTGCTTGGGGGGGCAACAGTGGGAGGGCTTCTAGTGTCCTGGCCCCACTGCTAGACCTCCTGAGAGCACCTGGTGTTTTTGGCCACTGTGTGACAGAGTGTTGGACTGGATGGGCCATTGGCCTGATCCAACATTAGCTTCCTTATGTTCTTATGTTCCCTTCAGCTATCATCCCCATTGCTGCTGCTAAGATTACTGGCTTGGATCCTATGAACAAGTCCCAAGAGCACTAGATAGATTCTGACATGGCACATGCTTCCTCTTCCACTAAAACCTCCATTTACACCGCAGCCCCTTAGACACCAATGATCTTGTCCAAGTGGATTTTTTAGCGAAGAAGGAAGCATGCTTCATGGCAGGGACTATGGTCGCATTCATACAGCTCTTTTGAGCTGCGCCAGGCATGAGCGCCTGATGGATTTAAAAGGCACATCCAGACTGCAACATCTGGGAATGGTGCTGCTTCCACGATCAGCCCGTTGATCCCCATTGGGGAACCATACTTAAAAGATAGTGGTGAAAGTCTGGTCCTATGACAGACTTTCCCCCATCTGGTCATTTCCACCAGCGTGCAATCAGGCTGCCATTTAAAAAAATTCTTAGCAATGAGTGCATAACCGCTTAAACATGCAACGTCCGCAGAGCGCCACTCAAACGATCAGGACAGTTTAATGTTTCTGAAGGTCCCGTGATAATGATGCACTTTGTTAACTGAAATGGTACCTAGAGGAAGGTACTGCTGGTGGTGCTTTTACCATTTAAGTCCGCACATGCGTGGAAAAACAAGTAAACGGTGAGGCACATATGCGCATGCACAGATGGGATTTTTTTTAAAAAAAAGTTGACCGCACGGCTCCTTGTGGTGGATGCTATCTAGACAATCCATCGCAGAGTCACGTGCAGTAAAGCAATTCACAAGGGAGCTGTCTGGTTGCGCAACGCTGGATAAAAAAGATCTAGATCAAATTACAGCCGGACCAATGGCTTGATTAGCTGCCCATCTGAATGCACCCTATGTGGCCCAAATAGAACTCCTTCATAGGATCCAAGACACTGGATCTCAAGTGGCTGTTCAGGGACCATGGGCACCTAATGGACAGTTCCCATGACATCTCACAAGCAAGTCTGTGATTTTCTTTCCCTCAGCATTTCTGTTAAACCGTATAACTGACTCTAAGGACACAAACTGCAAAGTAGCCTTTTTAAAAAAAACAATCCAACCCTCTCCACAACTCAAAGGAAGGAAATGGGCCAAGGAGGAACCGCAATCCTTTTGCTTTGTATCAGCTGGAAGCATGTCAACCTATTCCACATTGTATAATTACATGCCTCGCTTTCTGCTGGCACAAGGTTCGGGACCATTACGCTCCAGGGCAGCCCCACATCCAGGAAGCTGCTGTCGGTAATATCAGACTGCAGGAGCCAAGCAGGCGAAAGCTGCCGTGCTGCTTGATGCTGCTTGCTTGCAGAGAGCGACCTTTCCCACTCCAAACAATCTTCTCTTCCCCTCTGTCTTTTGCAAATAGTTTCTTCCGTCCTCCCCACTTCTCCCCCATGACTTATTACAGTGGTTTGGGTAGCTTGTGTTTTCAGGTAAGTATAATAACGGTGTGGTAAACACAAAAGGTTAATTGGCTGGTCTGCCCTGCAGGGTAGAATGGGACACACCGCCGAGTCTTGTGAACCTTGGCTGAAAATGGAGTGATGTGATCCGATGCAAAGGAAGATCCCCCTTTAAGACCGACACAGTATTTGGCAGGGGTGGTTTGTCAGGCGTGGACAAAGCAAGTGGTGCCTGACACTCTTCAAGGAGCCTTTTGCCGCTTTGCATTTGGGTGGCCAAACAAAGTCGGAGAATGGGGTAGTTCTGATTCCTGCCTCATTTCAGTGCTTGCCTCAAACATACAGTATTTGCTAAATGCAAAAAAAAATAGGCCCCCACTGCAAATATTCTCATTGCTTCACTGCTGTTCGGCACTCTTTTTGTTTCCCCAGATGCTGCTGCGTCTGTCATTCTCCTCCTCCTTTGCCCGTATTTCCCCTCTTCTTCATTTATTTATTTATTTACATGATTTAGCATCCGCTTGGGGAGGGAAGGCAGCATGGTAATGCCCGATCTCGTCAGATCACAGAAGCTAAGCAGGGTTGGTACTAGGAAGGGAGACCACCGAGGAAGGCTCTGCAGAGGAAGGCAATGGCCAACCACCTCCTCTTCTCACTTGCCTTGAAAACTCCTCTCTGGGATTGCCATAAGTCAGCTGCACCTTGATGACACCCTCCACACACACATAGGCTGCCTTTCTCACTGGGACTCAAGGTGGATTGCAAAGACTAAGTTAATACAGTCGACAGGATGAGACATTATTTCCCCTCCCTGCTGTTTGGTCAGATTGACTGAAGTGGGTCTCTGTGCGATGGCTTATAGGTATCACTGATGTCATCCCATTGCTCAGATATACCATCAGGACATCACTGACAAATCCGGCCATCACCACTCTGATTGCATACAATAGCAGTGAGAAGAACTCAGGCTGGGGGCAGTGAGGTCCAAGAAGAAAATGGGGTGAAGACGATGCCGCCAAGCATCCAAGCAATGTATGTTCACAGGTGATACAAACTGCAAAACGCAGACACTTCTTTGACACAAGAATGAACACCAAACTAGACCTTTCAACTTTGCTGAAGTCACTAGGAGGCTGGTGGCATGTTGGATCCAGACAATCCTGGCAATTTCCACTGATTTCTGCCTTCCTGTTGTAGACCCCCCAAGGGTCCCCAATCCACCAGGAGCAGCATTTAAGGGAAACCCAGGTTCAAATCCCCACTTAGCTATGAAGCTCACTAGGAGAGCTTGGGCCAGTCACTTTCAGCCCACCATACCTCACAAAGTTGTTGCGAGGACAAAATGGGAGGGGGAGAACCAGGTATTCTACCCTGAGCTCCTTAAATGCAAGGTCAGATAAAAACTGATGGATAGGTGTGGGTGGGTGGGTGTGTGTGGGTGTGTGAACTGCCATCAAGTCATAGGTGACATAAGAACATAACAAGAGCCCTGATGGATCAGACCAATGGTCCATCTAATCCAGCATCCTGTCTCACACAGTGGCCAACCAGTTCCTCTGGACGGCCAAGAAGAAGGCATAGAGGCCAAGGCCTTCCCCAGTGTTGCCTCCAGGCTCTGGGACTCAAAGGCTTAGTGCCGCTGAACGTGGAGGACTTTCCAGCTCTGCAATGTCCTTTTGGAGATATGGTGACCAGAACTGTACACAGTATTCCAAATGAAGCCGCACCATAGATCTATTTTATAGTTTGTCTTTTTCAGTGCTGCAGCACACTGGGTTGACACTTTGCTTCCCATCTTTTAACCAGTTTTTAATCCATAAGAGAACCCATCCTCTCATTCAATAAACTGCTAAGTTTATTCAGGAGTCTTTGGTGAGGTACCTTGTCAAAACCCTTTTGAAAGTACAGATATATAATGCCTACCAGGTCACCATAGTCTACATGCTTGTTCACTTTCTCAAATAATTCCAAAAGGCTGGTGAGTAGGGATCGGCATGAACCAGCTCATGAACTATTGTTCGTGATTAATTTTGGCCAGAGCATGGTTAACAAATTGAAGTTCATGAACTGCAGCCTGGCCACAAACCTCCGTGAACTTTTAAGGCAATTTGTGGAGGTTCATGGGGAGCAAAAACCAGGGGCTGCCAAAAGATTGGAAAAGCTGCTAAAAGATCGGAAACAGCTGAGCTGCAGGGGCAGCCTGCTCCCATGGCTCAGCTGTTTAAAGGGGCTTTCTTGGGCAGCCCACACACCATGAACCAAACTGCATTTTTGTGGTTTGTGCCCATCCCTCTTGGTGAGGCAGGACTTCCCTTTGCAGAAGCAATGCTGATTTCCCCTCAGCAGGCTTTGTCCCTCTATGTGCCTAACCATTCTATCTTTGATTACAGTTTCTATTTACTTGCCTAGGACAGAAGTCAGGCTGACTGGCCTGCAATTTCCTGATTCTCCTCTGGATCCCTGACCTCATAGGGTTTTCAAGGCAAGAGACATTTAGCAGTGGTTTGCCATTGCCTGACTCTGCATAGCAACCCTGGACTTCCTTGGTGGTCTCCCATCAATGTCTTAACCAGCTTCTGAGATCTGATGAGACTGAGCTAGCCTGTTCAACCCAGGTCAGGGATAGATGGGTAGATAGACCAACAGATTTCTTACAGCACAACAGCATGGCATGGTAGCCCTCCGTATCACACATTAGGATAACCATTGGGCTGTTTAAGAACATGCATGCATAAAATGCTGCTGATTGCACTGTGGAATGATAGAGGCTGAACAGGCTTGAGTAGTATGCAAACAGTCAGCCTACTTTGAAGAAAACCTGGCTTCTTGCTTGCCAGTGTTGAACAGAACACAAGACAAACTGGTAGGTGCTCAAGCACATTATGTATGTATGTAATTGCTGTCCAGTCACAACCAACCTATGGCAACCCCAACAAGGGGCTTTCAAGACAAGGGAGAAGCAGAGGTGGTTTGCCACTGCCTTCCTCTGCAGAGTCTTTTTTGGTAGTCTCCCATCCAAGTATCAACCGTGTTTAGCTTCTGAGATAAGATGAGACTTGGCTATACCATGCTACCTTCCCTCCTGCTCAAACACATTAGAGCACAAACAACTACTGCACAGACACAATGCTGCTCGACACGGTGCATAAGATGAATTTCTGCAAAACCCATCAAGGTGATCTAATTAAGAGCTCACCTTGCCTCTTATTGAAGAAGTTCAATCAAGGTAAACTTGGCTGGCGATGTGTGTCAATATTCTCAATAGCCATGATTGCTCACAGGAAGAAAGTTGATCCATTTGAAATGTGCTGTTGGAGGAGAGTTTTATGGGTACCATGGACCTCCAAAAAGGCAAATGAGTGGATTCTAGATCCAATCAAGCCTGCACTCTCCATAGAAGCTGAAATAACTAAGCTGAATCTATCATACTTTGGTCCCATTATGAGAAGACGAGGAGTCCCCAGAAAAGACAATAGTGCTTGGAGAAGTTGAAGGCATCAGGAAAAGAGGAAGACCCAACATGAGATGCATTGGCTCAGTCCAAGGACAGACTGGCAAACTGAAGCGCAATGGAAGTGGGGCAAAAAGCCCCGTGGGGCCACACTGATGCGGGTCCACACTGGGAAGGAGCCACAACATAGTGTTCACACTGTGGGGCAGCCCCTGGTGTGCTGCAGTGGTGCACAGCTTCAGTCCATTTTGCCAATATCTGCATAGGCGCATGGGCGCAGCAGCCGGATCAGCAGGTTCACATTACCGGCACTGCTTGATGTGTGGCTTATTTGCATCCACACTGGCAGGAAGCGGGATGAACGTGCACCCAGACGGCTTGACACTGGTTTCACCAGGTACCTGTTTAAAGCGCGATGAAAGCGCTTCAGGACCAGGTGAGTGTGGCACGGCAACACCAGGCAGCTGCGGCTGTCTGAACGGGCTCTCTTAATCAGCTTGACAGCACTTTTCACATGCACATGTTTGAAATGGATGTCTCCAACCTAAAACCACAGGGGAAACAAAGGGATCACAGTCTGAAATACAAACCAGAAACCCAACACACTATGCTTTTTTTAAAAAACCCATAATCATTTACTATGACAAAGACTGAACAAGGAACAAACAGATGTCTGCAAGAATTACAAAAAATGGCCAAATAATAAATAGCCAAAATGTTAACAACAATGTTTACAAAAGTAGAACAAAACGTTGTACAGTAGTAGGAATGCTGACAGAAGTCAGATAAAACTATTACGGTAGTCGGAGCAGGGTTCCAGATGTAATCCCATTTCAAAACTCTTCATCAGCTGAAGCTTCATGCTGGATAAACTGAAGGAGTATCCTAAGACATAAGAAAGGAGCTCAGCCACTCTAGCCCCTGTTGAAGATTTGATAAGAGGCAGGAGCAGAAATTTAGCAAATTTAGCAAGACGCTAATGCTGCCTGCGCTGGCAAGAAATGTTCTCTCTCCAGGCCCCCAAATACAGGTGCTGTTCATGCTGCAATTAATGGGCGACAACCGGAGCAATTCCAGAAATACCCATCCTAGCTGGGCTTTGAGGTGCGGCATTATTCATCACAGTGTTACATCTAGCCTGCTTTCTGCAAAGATGTGTTTTATTCTGTGTTTTTAGCCTGCTTACACCGCTCCGCAAAAAGACGTTTTTGGAGAGCATCTTTATTTGCTTAATCCTCTCCCTCTGACACCCCTCTTTTCTCTCTCCCTCCTTCTGTTCTATTAACCCACTTGCGCTACCAGCTGAGTCCCGGAGCTTGACAAGGAGACACAAGCTGTTTGCAAATACGAGATTTTCTCTCGGCCCTATCATCAGGCAAGGAGCCCTGCCCCTTCTTCTCCTGCATTCTCCCCTCCTCTTTAATGTGGGTTTTTCACCTTAAATAAGTCACCCTGGTTTTCCTGAAGCAGATGGATAATAAACCATCCTGACCCAGATATTTCGCTTCCCTCCGTTTTTTATAACCGAGCAGGTAAACGGATGTGACAAGATAATGTTGGATGACTGCCGCTCTCTTGACAACCTCTGAGCAAAATGTGTGCAATAACCCTGCACTTGTTCAGAGTGGCTGGTGTTTTGGAATGGGCTTAGGAAGCGAATGTAGCCCGGGCTTGTTCCTTTTAATCTTGACGGGATAATGAAACCTAAGCAGAAAGCTGTATACTCAGCTGTTTGGTTGACCAGTAGCCAAGGAGAGCTCCTACACCTAGAAGAGCAGTGGGAACAAAGGTGAGCGGCATGAACTCCTTGACACTGTAGGCAGAGAGGAAACTGGTATGCTGCTGTGGTTAAAGTTAGGGGTGCTCAAGCCCCCCTCCACCACCACCACTGTCGCCACCGCCACTTCAGCTCGCATTCTGGCCACTGGCTGCAAGCAGGGAGCTGGTCTTTTGATGCGCGGCTCAGCTTAAAAGAGAGCCAGTTTGGTGTAGTGGTTAAGTGCGCGGACTCTAATCTGGGAGAACCGGGTTTGATTCCCCACTCCTCCACTTGCACCTGGCTGGATGACCTTGGGCAAGCCATAGCTCTGTACCAGCTGTTCCCTCAAGGACAGCTTGGGAAAGAGCTCTCTCAGCTCCACCTACCTCACAGGGTGTCTGTTGTGGGGAGGGGAAGGGAAAGGAGTTTGTAAGCCGCTCTGAGACTCCCTTGGAGAGTGGAGGGCAGGGTATAAGTCCAATCTCTTCTTCTTCTTAAATCTAGTCAGTGAGTTAGGTCCACAGTATATTCAGGCAGAGTGCCATTAGCCACATATTTTGTACGCATGTATTTTGCAAAGCCCAATGGGAGGTGTGTTTCCTCCCCATAGGCAGGCATGTCATCGCTGTGTGCTGCTCCACTGCCAGTGGTTTAAGTAAAGAGTGAGCAACATAGTCATCCCAGTCATAAATAGAACACTGTGCAGGGTTGTTTTTTTAAAAAAGAAAATGCGCAGTTTGGTGTCCATCTAAGCTGTATCTTAGCTCTGTTGGTGGCTGACAGTCTGTTTGGATCAACTACATTTTGCAAAGCCTGATGTCGTTTTCTGCTCCCTCCCCCTGCCAGACCTGTTGTCACTTTGGGCCTCTCACAGCAGCCCTATATACAGTACAGAATGGGAAACAGCAAGAGAAAGCCTTATCCCCACCACCACCACCAGGATACCTGTGTTGAAAGAGCTCAAGCAACCCAAAGTCTGGAGACAGTCCTATGAGGAAAGGTTGAAGGAGCTGAGTATGTTTAGCCTGGAGAGGAGGCGAGACGACTGAGAGGTCATATGATAACCACCTTCAAGTCCTTGAAGAATTGTCATATTGAGGATGGTACGGAGTTGTTTTCTGTTGCTCCAGAAGGTCGGGCCAGAACCAACGGGATGAAATTAAATCTGAAGCGTTTTCAGCGAAACATCAGGAAGAACTTGACAGAGCGGTTCCTCAGTGGAACAGGCTTCTTCAGGAGGTGGTGAGCGCTCCTTCTTTGGAGGTTTTCAAACAGAGGCTAGACGGCCACCTGGCAGCAATGCTGATACTGTGAGCTTAGGCAGATCATGAGAGGGAGGGCAGGAAGGGTTGCATCAGTGCTTAGTTCTCATAGCCTTTTCTTACACGCCCAGGGAAATGCTGGTCGCCACTTTGGGGTCAGGAAGCAATTTTTCTCCAGGCCAGTTTGGCTGGAGATCCTGGAGGTTTTTTGTCATCTTCTGGGTGTGGAACAGGGGTCAGTGGGGGTGGAGGGGGGGGCGCATTTGTGAATTTCCTGCATTGTGAAGGGGGTTGAACTAGATGACCCTGGAGGTCCCTTCCAACTCTATGATTCTATGACTCCAATGTCATTGACCACTTGTATGGATAAGGGGTGCCAATCCAATGGGTGTGGGTTCAGGCTGTGGAACAGATGCTCAGAATTTATCTAGGGGACAGATCACAGAAACTGAACCTGTGGAAATGGCATCTTTCCATATTAGAACATTGTGGCCCCCTTGTTAGGACATGTAGTGCAGCAGTGAAGGCAGGCCGGCCGGCAAGGTAGGGAAAGAAGTCAAGCAACCTTTCACATTCTCTCTCCCCTGTTCCCTACCATCCATAGAAGGAGAAGTTTTGGTTTTTATACTCCACTTTTCTCTGCCCTAAGGAGTCTCAGAGTGGCTTACAATGGCCTTCCCTTCCCCTCCGCTTAGCAGGCACCTTGTGAGGTAGGTAGGGCCGAAAGGGTTCTGAGAGAACTGTGACTGGCCCACGGTTCCCCATCTGGCTTCATGTGGAGGAGACATGGAGAATCAAACCTGGCTCTCCAGATTAGAGTACCGCTTGTAACCACTACACGACACTGGCTCTGATTTATATAGTCCAATCCAGCTCTGTGTTTTAGGTCACATTATTCTTGTCCAGGACCACCTTTACCCATTCTCAGATGCAAAAATGTACCCATGACAAATACCCTTAAAATATACTAGGACTTCAGCTGTTTGATCTTAAACATATCGAAGAAAATCCCTTAGTACCTTAGTTTGCTGTAGTGGTTAAGTGTGCGGACTCTAATCTGGGAGAACCGGGTTTGTTCCCCCACTCCTCCACTTGCAGCTGCTGGATGACCTTGGGCAAGCCGTAGTTCTGCCACAGCTGTTCTCTCAAGGACAGTTTTGAAAAGAGCTCTCTCAGCCCCATCTACTTCACAGAGTGTCTGTTGTGGGGAGCGGAAAGGAAAGGAGTTTGTAAGCCACTCGGACTCCGAGTGACGGGCGGGGTATAAATCCAATCTCCTCCTCCTCCTCCTCCTCTTCTTCTTCCCTCTACATTCTGAAAGGCTTTTTCTGTCCCATAAGGGCTGCCAGCCTCCAGGTGGGACCTGGGGATCTCCTGGAATTACAGCTCATCTCTAAACTACAGAGATCAGTTCCCTTGGAGAAAATGGATGCTTTGGAAGGTGGTCTCTATGGCATTCCCAGCCTGGATATGGCAACCCTATCCCCATCCTGCACCAGTAGCCAGGGGGAACCTGGCAATCCTAACTCCCACACTGAAGCCTGAAATGACACCCCTGCTTTTCTCACTCTTGCATGACAAAACATCGACTTCCAAACTGCATCTTCCATACGTGAAACGAGTGACCTGTCCTCTTGACCACCCCGTTGCATGAAAAAAAACGAGCCTTTGTTGCTTAGCGAAATAATGAGCAAGGAATCTGAGAAGGTGGCCTTGCATAATTTATATAATCTGTTTGGAACTGGAGAACGTATTATCCATCCATTCAGCTATGTGGAACTTGCCGCCCCCCCCCCCCCCCAAACCTCGGAACTAGGTTACAATTTTTTAATCGGCATCAACTAGCAATTTCAGCCAGGAGGAGTTTATTATACTCATCTTTCTGTATTTTAAAAATTATTTTCTGTCAGGCGGCACTGGCCTAATATCAGCCTTCCGATCTGCGATAGCTGTCACTGGAAAAGAAGGGATGAGATGGGGAATTAACTATTTTTTTTCCAACCCATGTCTATGCAACCGTATCTAGAGTAGTAGGACGAGGACAATAAATCCCATCTTATTATCTCGCGCCTGAAATGTAACTAGGCTAATGACCATATGGATCAGACTAATGCGACCAGAGTTTAATTTAGTAAAGGCATGAACAAAATTGAAAATTCTTACTTAATTATCCAGCAAAGGAGCACATAATAGGACGGGGGTGCAACAGGAGTCGTCGTTTTTTAACGAACTTCCCCTTGAAAGGAAGCCGGAGGGAGTGGAAGAAACCCATTCAGCAGCGTGTCTGCCCCTCTATTCATAAAGCATCTTTGCATTTTAAAAAGCTTTGGCACCAGGTTGATGCGCAGAGCATTTTTAAACTGGCCAGCCATGTTCATGGCTGCCTGTCTGGCTTTCTGCTTTCTGCTCCTCTGCTAACTCTAGGCAATAGGCCATGTTATATTTGCATACATTTTGATTCATTAACATGGAAATGAATAGGGATTGTGGGGTTTTTTTCTCTCCTTTCTCACCTCAGGACAGGTGTCAACTTTTATTTGGACAAAGCCCACCCCACAGCATACTAATACGTAAGAAAATATCACCGAATGTTGGATGCAAACAAAATTTCAAGATACATTTGGAGCTTAGTGCTTTGGTGAAATATCTCAGAAGGTTTGAGAGAAGTGAAACTGGAAAATAAGAACAGAAATACCTCAGGGGGCTTACTCCATACAGCCCAGCTTGGGACCACAGAAAGCTAGAATGCAGATTGTTTAACAAGCCACACCAAGTTCATTTGTTTCCCTGACATTAACCAGCTTATTTGGAGTCTGGAGTGATGAAGACGTTCTCCACAAGGTGGTAATATCTAGGACTAGAGTTGCTACCAAACGTTCAGGCTCAGTCTCAGGTGAGATGCAAAAAGGGTTTCAATACAACTAGAAAAGCTTCTCAGAGGGGCTCTGAGCCCTGAGAGCCAGTGTGGCATAGTGGACAGAATGGTGGGCTAGGATCCTTGAAAATCTGGGTTTGAATCCCCATTTCTAGCATGGAAGCTTGCGGGCTGACCTTGGGCCTGTCACAAACTCTCAGCCTGACCTTCCTCACAGGGCTATTGTTGTCAGGAAATAGAGGCGGGAAGAATGATGTTCTAAGCTGGTTTCCTGTACATAGATGGTCTGTAGATAAATGAAAACTTTTCTGCTTCATTTACTCGTAGTAAGGGTAAACAAATCAGCTTTATTTAAAACATTTAGGAAGCCAGTATTTCATGGGCAAGAGGCTACTGTCATGAGCAGGGGGGTTTTTATCTGAAGAAAAAACAGCATGATTGCAGAATTTCGGTGAAGTGCTAGTCCGTTACTCTTCTCATTTGCAGATGACCACAAAAGGCCAGTCCCTGTCATCAAGTAGCACAATGGAAGAAAACTGCCTGCCTTTTAGACAGATGTGAGGAGATCACTGGAGGCTCTGCAAATACAAGGGTTGTTTTTTTAAGCTTGTTTGAGGTATCGCGTTATTCCTTTCCAGTGTTACACATGCTCATTTTTTTTTAAAATGGGAGAATCATCCCAACTTAGCCTACCTTTTAAGGTGAGGGGAAAGTTATTGTTGGAAGTGTCTACAAATACATAGGAAGGGGGTTCAGGGGAGTTATTTTATGCAGCCCTGTGTTACCCATGCTCCACAAAATTTAAAAACAATAACAGAGTGTTCAGAAGAATAAAAAAAGAGCACTGCTGGATCAGACCAGTGGTCCATCTAGTTCAGCATCCTGTCTCAGTCTGTGGTCACACAGTGGTTTAAATCCGGGAGCCCTCCTGGATTTAAAGCAACCAGGGGTTTTTTTCCGGGTTGGGATGATTACACATCCCAACCCCAGTGGAGGAGGTGGCAGCGGTGGGGCGTGGCGGCCGGGGGAGGCACCCTTCCCCAAGCCCTGCTGGCCACCTGGTAAGTTTTTTGGGGAGAACCCTGGGGGGGGGCAGGCAGTGGCGGCCGGCGGGGCGCAGAGCAGACCAGGGTCCCCCCCCCCATTTGCACTTGGACGTTTGAGTGCCCAAGCACCCAAGTGTAAAAGGGGGGGGAACAGGAGGGATGATCTGGACAGCCCTCTCTCACAATCAATGCGAGAGAGGGCTGTCCAGATTGCCTCAATCGCGGGTTCCTCACGTGACCACTGGGAAAATACTTGATTTTCCCGTGGTCAGGAAATATTGAGCCCGCTTCAGCGCGGGAGTTGTCCCGGCTGTTCTGAACAGTCCCTTTAAATGCAGGAGGAAACAGCAGTTCCTCCCGCATTAAAGGGCTGTGTGACTGTGGCCTCACACAGTGGCCAACCAGTTCCTCTCTAGACTGCCAATAACAGGGCATAGAGACTAAGACCTTCCCTTGATGTTGCTTCCTGGCACTGGGATTCAGATGTCGACTGCCTCTGAACATGGAGGTTCCCCTCAGTCACCATGAATAGTAGCCACTGATAGACCTATCCTCCATGGATCTACCTAATGCCCTGTTAAAGCTGTCTGTTCCTGTGGCCACGACTACATCTTCTGGCAGCGAATTCCACATTTTAATCATTCTCTGTGTAAAGAACTGTTTCCTTTTGTCCATTCTGAACCTACTGCCCATCAGCTTCATTGGATACTCTCCAGTGCTAGTATTTTGGGAGAGGGAGAAAAAGTTCTCTGTGTCAACTCTCTTCACTCCACTACAAGCCTCTATCATGTCCCCACTTAATTGTCCCTTTTCTAAACTGAAAATCCCCGACTCTTCAGCCTTTCCTCATGGAAGGTGCTCCAACCTCCTAATCATCTTGGTTGCTCTCTTCTGTACTTTCTCCAGCTCTGCAATATCCTTTTTGAGACATGGTGACCAGAACCATACATAGGATTCCAAATGAGGCCACACCATAGATCTACACAGGGCCATCATAATATGGGCCATTTTATGTTCAATCCCTTTCCTAATAATCCCTAATAATCCCTAATATAGAGTTTGCCTTTTTCACTGCTGCAGCACACTGGGTTGACTCTTTATTGAACTAGCCACTACAACCCCAAGATCTTTTCCCCTCTCAGTCTTAGCAAGTGCGGACCCCATTAGCCCAATTGGGGGGAGGGGGTTGTCCTAATGTGCTTCATCTTACACTTACCAACACTGATCTTCATTTGTGCCCCCTCACCCAATTTGTGGAGATCCTCTTGGAGCTCTTCACAGTCAGCCTTGGTTTTCAACATCCTGAATAATATTGTGTCATCTGCAAACTTGGCCACTGCACTATTCAGCCCTATAGCCAGATCATGTATTAATAAATTAAATAGTACTGCCCCCAATACCAATCTTTGTGGGACCCCACTGCTTACTTCCCTCCACTGTGAGAACTGTCCACTGATTCCTACTCTTTGCTTTCTGTCATTTAACCACTTTTTAATCCATAAGAAAACCCATCATCTCCCAAGACTGCTAAATTGGCAGCCAGTGCAGTGTCCTCAGCACAGGCTGGATGTGGTCCTGCACTGAGAGACCCATCAACAGCGTGGCCGCGGCATTCTGCACCAGCTGCAGCTTCCAGAGCTGAGACAAGGGCAGCCCCATGTAGAGAGCATACAGTAGTCTAATCTCGAGGTGACCATAGCGTGGATCACTGTCGCCAGGTCATTGCATTCGAGGAAGGGAACCAACTGCCTAATCAGCCGCAGATAGTAGAAGGCTGCCTTGGCAATGGCTGCTACCTGGGCCTCCATATTTAAAGAGGCATCCAGGAGCACTCCCAAACTCCGGACCTTTGGTGCTGGAACCAATGGTGCCCCCCCCCCCCCAAGGCCAGCAATGAGATCCCTACCCCCGGTCCACTCTGACTCAGGCACAGGACCTCCGTCTTCGTTGGATTTAATTTCAGTTGGCTCGGCCTGAGCCAGCCCTCCACATCCTGAAGCGCATAATGAGCTGAACACCAGAGGTTGCCCAGTGACCATCATTCTGAGACAGATTCCTTTCACCAGTACATGAGAGCACCACTGTTGAGCAAAATGAACATCCTCTTCTTACAAGCAGCTCCAGATTCAATCATTTTGATCTGGCAGCTCTAATGTCATGCTGATCGTTGATTTGCCCTCGCTTGTCAATGTCAGGTAATTCGATAGAGATAATGCGGTGCTTCGTTACTTAGGGCATGACCAATGCCCTCATTCCTATGGAAATCAATCAGGAAAGCCTAGCGAGAGTGAAAGAAGCCTAACACCTTGACATAGACCCAAATGTGAAGGGGAAGGGCCCGAAAACACAAGTACAGTCTTCTTGAACCTGCAGGAGATCTCCTTGTGAGCAATGGCCTGCTCAGGAATAGAGGCCCTCTTCACTTGCAAGGCGTGGGAGACATAGGTGGATAGCCACAGATAAAAGGCCAAAGAGAAACGAAATGTGTGCCTCTGTGTAGCACGAGAGAGAAACAGGAACCTATGGGAAGAAAGAACACAGCATCTGGGGACAGATGAAAGTCTCCTCACCTCACCACAGTCTGTGCTCCTACCACTACCCCAAGCTCTATAAGGCAGCTTCAGGTAGTTCACAAAGAGAGCAGTGAGTAAAAGATGGCTGAATGTCTCCAGTTTAATTTCGTTTTTATATCCATTTACATTTTTGCCAGCTGTTTCAGCCATTTCACAGCTTTCTTTGTAATGCTTATGCCCTGTGTTTTTTCCACACAATGCATTCAGTATTAATATATACAACCTCCATTATTTATATGTCTAACATAATATGAGTTATTGCCAAACAAGTGACATTGAAAGAGCATACATTCAGAGTGGGGAGACACAAAAATAAAGAATCACAAGTTCAGTTAGTACAGGGGAGAAGCAACATCAAAACAGAGCTCCAGGATCAAAACAGTAGGGATGAGACATTCAAAATCATCCTCAGAGCAGATCATGAGAAGCTCCACGGCCCCCACGGTTTCTTGGACATTTTTCAAGTTTGTTTATTTAATTCATTCATTCACTTAATTCATTTATACTCTGCCTTTCTCCCCAATGGGGCACAAAGTAGCTTACATCATTCTTCTCTCCTCACAACAACCCTATGAGGTAGGTTAGGCTGGAAGATTGTGACTTGCCCAAGGTCACCCAATGAACTTCCATGCAACAAGTGGGGATCTGAACCTGGCTCTCCCAGATTCTTGTCTGACACTCTTAACCAGAACACCAGATTGGCTCTCTTTTAAGTGATATGCAGAACCTCCAGGTTGCAACTTGGTGGCTTTCAGTCGCGGGATGGAATTACACTGACATAAGCTGAAGTTTTCTTACTGGCTCACTGAATTGCCCTTCCTCTGAATGAATGAATGAATGAATGAATGAATGAATGCTTTTGTTTCTGGTGATGCACACGCCCTGGGGAGGGGCTGTGGCTCAATGGTAAAGCATCTGCTTTGCATACTGAAGGTCCCAGGCTGAATCTCTCACATCTCCAACTATAAGGATCAGGTGATGAGTGAGATCCTGACAAGCCACTGCCGGACTGAGTAGACAAAACTGACCTTCATAGACCAATGATATGACTCAGTACAAGATGTATGTTTGCCTCCCCAAAATATGCCAACAGGAGGGTGCTTTTTGCAGCATGAGGAAAATGTCCTCCTCTCTTGTACCCCTGAATGGGTCCATTTTGGTGTAGTGGTTATGAGCGGTGGACTCTAATCTGGAGAAATGGGTTTGATTCCCCACTCCTCCTCCACATGAAGCCAGCTGGGTGACCTTGGGCCAGTCACAGTTCTCTCAGAGCTCTCTCAGCCCCACCTGCCTCAAAGTGTCTTGTTGTGGAGAGAGGAGGGGAAGGTGAATTGTAAGCTGTTCTGAGACTCCTTCGGGTAGTGAAAAGCGGGGTATAAAAACCACCCCTCCTCCTCCTCCTCCTCTACTCCTCTTCCTCCTCCCAGGCTATCAAATACTTGGAAGCTTCTCCTCTGGCCCTCCTGGCTGACCCCGCACCCCCAAGCCATCTGAATGGAAAATAACGATTGTCAATGGGGCAAGGCTATGGAAGACATTGTGGTATCCTGCAGGACAGAGACCACAAATGGTGTGCCCACCATTTGTACTTCTGCTCCCTCTCATTTCCCACCCTGGGCACGAAAGGCACCTCTGTTCACGGCAGTGAGCCCACGGCTGGATCTATGGACTGAACACTGCAGCTAGAACTATCCTAGCTCCTCGCATTCAGCTGAGTTGGGGAACAGAGACTGTCCACACATTAAACCTGCCAGTCACTGGGTGCCGAGCAATCAAGGGATATAATGCAGGCTTTAGGCTGCCAGCAAAGGGGCACGTCGGGTTCTTCTGTGTTTGTAAAGCTGGAGGAGCATTCCTTTCACTGTCCTGGGGAATCTTGATAGTGCAGGAGATCTTTACTTCAAACACTTCAGAATAATTACGCTTTATCAATGACCTTGACTAAGAAGGTTAGATCCTTTTCACTCATCTCCGGGGTTGAGTGTTATCTTTTTCATGCAGCTTACATTAGCGCTGGAGTAATCCATACAGTATAATTAGCAGGGAATGACCATAGGTTTTATATCCAGAAGAGGCGGGGAGAAAACAGAGGTGTGATTTCCCTCGCTCCTCTTTCCTGACGACCGGCTAATTGACTCCTGTTCCATCATCAACGCCACATATAGATTACCTAGGAAAGCTGCCCGACTGATAATTCATGCAAAGCACTCAGAATGCTCCATTGTTACACACTGTCAATACTGGTAGGAACTCATTTATGTGCACAGCCTTAACTTCGGGGCTTTGCTTTCTCTGCTGCACAGGCGCCCTAAATGAAGGGTACTGAGGAGATCGAGTTTGCAGGGGAGGGGGGTTGGGGGGAGGCTGGATGGGGAAGCTTGTGAGAAGCTGTAAAGATGCCAGTAAAGCCATCTGTTAATAACGTGTGGTTGATATATTATCTCGGAGGCCTGAAAGCACGTTGGGAACTTGGTGCAGAACAGCTTTGCCCTCCAAACTGGTGGGTGTGTTATGTCAGAGTAGAACAGGGGTGGCCAACCTTGCTTAACGTAAGAGCCACACAGAATAAACGTAAGAGCCACATAGAGATGTCTGAGAGCCGCAAGACAGGAACAAATATCACACACATGTTTTTATTTTTAAAAATATGCAAATTTGCTTTTTATTAACGTTAAATGGGACTGCCAAAAATAAAAACAAACAAGGAAAACCAGTTATAAGAAAGAGAGAGAGAGAAACTAGGAAAGCAAATAGATGGGAGGGAGGAGGGAAGGGAGGAAGGAAGGAAGGGAGAAAGAGAGAAAAAGCATGCCTCCCCTTTGCTTCCCCAGCCGCCCTGCCAGGAGCCGCACAATATGTGTGAAAGAGCCGCATGTGGCTCCCAAGCCACAGGTTGGCCACCCCTGGAGTAGAAGAAAAAAAGAAGAAGAGGAGATTGGATTTCTACCCCGCCCTTCACTTGGAATCTCAGAGCGGCTTACAAACTCCTTTCCCTTCCCCTCCCCACAACAGACACCCTGTGAGGTAGGTGGGGCTGAGAGAGCCCTTTCCCAAGCTGTCCTTGAGAGAACACCCGGTACAGAGCTATGGCTTGCCCAAGGTCATCCAGCAGGTGCAAGGAGTGGGGAATCGAACCCGGTTCTCCCAGATTAGAGTCCGCGCACTTAACCACTACACCAAACTGGCTCTCATTTGTACATTTGCAGATGGGGGCGGGGGGAGAGGACAGAGGCGACTTGGTGCAATCCCCTGGCCTGCTCTTGGATGCATTCCCATTTAAGTGGCAGAACAAAAAGAACAGCTGCTTAGAAAGCCATGGCTTGATGTGTTTGACTTCCCAGCGCCATCAGGGTGCTGAGTTTTTCTTCTTTACTTCCTACGGGTGGAGGATTTCTGTGGACAGAAGCCGGGGGGGGGGGGGGAGCAACTTTTACTTACTGCTCCCTCACATCATATACCTCCATTGTTGTGTTCTAATGGCAACCACCATGCAATCAGGCCATGCGGTCCGGGGCAAGCACATGGCCAGGCACAGTCAGAGCTTCACTCCAGAACACAATAGACTGGCTGGATTGTAATTTAGACCTATCGGTCAGCCAGGATGCAAATAGGGGCCAATGACCTGGGGGAGACTTAATTGTATTAACTGTAATCCTATCAGAGTGTGTGGGCAAGGGTGGGGGCACGGTTTAGGTGCGCATATAAGCAGACCCCCGAGCCCAGCTCAGACATGTGTTCCTGAGCCTCCTAATAAACCATGAGCTGATTTCACTCAAAGGCGTCTCTGGACTGAGTACTTTACATCCATCACACTCTTAAGGGCTGCCAGGTCTCCCCAGGCCACCAGCAGGGAATTGAGGGGGGGGGGTTAGGGTTGCCAAATCTAGGTTTGGCCTTCCTGATTTAATTGTTGGTTCTTTTGGCATCGATTATTAATTAGGCTGCATTTCCTAATAAATACTATTATTGTTGACTGGTGGTTCTGTTGGCGTCAATTTTGTGTGTGTGTGATTTTTTTTAAGAAATGGTTTTATGGTTTTAACTGCTATTGTTAGAAGTCTCAGGAGCAAACACGTGACTGGCGCAGAGTATAATTATTGCAAACTGAAACAAATTGCATTAAGAAAGAGGCCCTTTTTGTTCACAACGAAAGCAAATCTAAAAGTAAACAGAAGGTTTTAGTTTGCTTCTACTTCTAGATATAGCCGGTTCACCTTCCTTGCACCCCATGATAAGAAGTACAGGCAAGGCAATTCTGCAAAATTGATGGACTATCTGCTCAATAAACCATGAAAAACTCAAGCAGGCTTGACAGTTTCAATAAAAAAAGTTATTATCACTTTTTATTTTCAAACTGTGTGCAAGCAGGGTAGCGTTAAGCGACCAATATTAATGCCTGAAACTTGCATTTTCTGGCTCTGTAACATTAAGGGCTGGAAACCGATGCACTTTTACTTTGGAGTAAATGCAACCCAACCCCCTGGGACCAACTTCCAAGTATACATGCTGAGGATTAAGCTGTTGGGTTTTACATTTACAACCCTTTCATTCCTGAATCTTTCTGCCCTTATTGCATGTGATGTCTCTGCCTATGATCTTGGCTTCCTCAGATCTCTCCCCCTGAGGCACCTATAAGTCTCCCGCTCCCTTAAACGACTCTGCCCATTCTTTTCCTTTTTAAAAAATATCATTTATATGTTTCACTCAGGATTGTTTCCCCTTTTCAAAATAATGGACACACACACACACACATGGAAGACAACATATCAGAACATCAAATGGAGAGAAAAGAAGGATGCGGCTCATTCTTCTCCCCTGCCCTCAGCCTCGAACTTCCTTCTGACTGGTGCCCCCTCTCTCCCTCCCTTCGAATTTCAGTTCAAAGGCCACCTTGTTCACTCCTCCGCTTCTCACGCTGGCTGAACCAAAGCTGCATGACTGCATGTGTGACTGTCATCTGGCCTCTCCCATCCCATCGTCTTGATCCCAGTTGAATTGAAGAGGGCCAGTTTGGTGTAGTGGTTAAGAGTGCCGACAACCGGGTTTGATTCCCCACGCCTCCTCTTTTAGCTGCTGGTGTGACCTTGGGTCAGTCATAAGTTCTTTCAGAGCTGTTCTCTCAAGGTCAGTTCCTGAGTGAGCTCTCTCAGCCCCACCTACCTCACAGGGTGTCTGTTGAGGGGAGGGGAAGGGAAAGGAGAGTGTTAAGCTGCTCTGAGACTCCTTTGGGGAGTGAAGGCCGGGCTATAAATTCAATCTCCTCTTCTTCTTCTTCTTCTTGTTCCCCCTCCCTGTAGTGCAACTGCAAGGCAGTACCACCAGACCTCAAACACTCCTTTGCCAACCTGGCAGGAGGATGGGCTGGAGGACTGACAGGCAGAGCACTCTGATTAAGATTAACAAAATCAGGAGTCAAGTTCCTCTTGCTCCCAAACCACAATAGAGGGCTGCCACCAGACCTGCTTCATCCAGGAATGTAAGGCACAGGCCAACCCTGCTTCCTTTAGGACTTTGAGCAGAAATCCAAACCCTCTCCAGAGTCAGGAGTTCCACACATTTAATAGGAGTAGGGCCAGAAACTTGAAAAAGCCTTCTGCAAACCCTAGACAGAAACACACCAAACAGGTATGTAACTAAAAAAATTATTTAAGGTGCAAAGCAATACCAACACACTGAGCACAGAAAACAAAAAAAGGCTTTTTAATATTTCTAGCTAAATTACCTTGGATAGCCCACACCAGTTATCCACAGCAATTCCTGAAGTACAGACAAAGAGTAAACTGTTTACAGCAGCTCAGCAGGGCAGACCACAAAATCTCAGTCCATCCAACAGAGGTTTAGGGTTTCCCCCAAATGGACCAACAATAGCACCCTGTAGCATAACCAGCTCAGGATCTAGTTAGAGAAGAAGATACGAAAAGACTTCATTTTTAACCACTTTGGGGAACGCCTGACCATAAGCACCAGTTATCAATTAGACCTAGCAACTGGGTTCACCTGATCCCAATACAGGTCAGGGAATCTGACATATGTAAATGAAAACTGGAATGGCTGGCATTTGCATGCTCAACCGTCATGGGAACCCCAACCAGCCTCAGCTGTCCAAGGCCATTCCTTAACAAAAACACAAGTCTTAGTGGTGTCTGTGCTAGGCAACCCAAAAGCTAATGGTCTGCAGGTGGCCTTATCGGCACTTCTCAGGCTCAAGAACACAAAACCAAACGCTGGGCTTCCACAAGAAACTAAATACAAATGAACAACTAATAAAACAATAAAATAACCCCTGGTTACTACGCTCCCCCCTTCTGCTATGTATAGGTGTCAACTAATGCTGCCATCTCCTGCCCAGGAGGTGGGATGAGTGAACCCTTGACATTGGGTCTGTGGAACGTTATGTTATATTTCTCATGGCATGCTTATCGCTCTTTGAGCTGCTCTGACCTTGGGAGACTGTTGGTGCCTGCCCATGTATCTCTTCTCCTGTCTGACTCTAATTCTTCCCGCTTTTTCCCTGGGAACTGTAAACCAGTGTTTTAAGCGTCTTTTCCCTGACATGGTGATTGGTTGCAATGCATTACCAGACCGCTTTTTGAATTCTGTATAATTGTCCTGCTTGGGGCTGTGTCAGCCATTACTAACACAAAAAGTGCAGATGACCATAGCAGAGCTTTCTCAACAAAGCATTCCTGTTTAAGGACACTTGTTGGTGACTGACTCTGTGGCTGCGGTCACATGGCCCTTAAATGCGGGAGGAAGGGCTATTTCCTCCCGCATTTAAAGGGGCCGTTTACAACGGCCGCAGAAAGTCCCGCGCCGAAGCGGGCTCAAATGCGGTTCCTCCCGCATTTTCCGACCCTAGGAAAATCGACAGTTTTCCTGGGAGTCGCAGGAGGAACCCGCATTTGAGGTATCTGGACAGCCCTCTCTTGCAATCATTGCGACAGCAGGGCTGTCCAGATGGTCCCATCAGCCATTCCCCCCCCCCCCTTTTACACTTGGGCGCTTGGGCAGTCAAGTGCCCAAGTGTAAAAGGGGGGAAAAAACCCCAAAACTTACCAGGCAGCTGGCGGCTCCTTTGCTGCTTCTGCCGCCGCCACTTCTGCCGCCGCTGCCACCTCCTTCGCTGCCTCTTCCATGGCCACCGCTGCTTCTGCCGCTGCAGGGGTTAGGATGTGTAGACATCCCAACCTGAGGCAGAAAAATGTGGCCCCTTTAATCCGGGAGGGCTCCCGGATTTAAAGGGGCCTGTGTGACCGCAGCCTGTAGGACTCGCAATAGGTAACAAGGATGGCACTATATAAATAAATATGAATGAACTGAAAAGATTGTTAAGAGCACCTTTTCAAATGGCAAATACTCCTGTTTCCCCCTCCATGCACCCCCCCCATGTAATTGGACTCTGTCTTTTAAATACTGTGTATCTTTTGATATGAACCTTTACAGCATCTCCAGAGATCCAGTGTGGGGTGTTGACTACAATGTCAGACTGCCATGCTACTGTGGAAGCTTGCTGGGTGAACTTGAGCCAGCCCAGCATACCTCACAGGGTTGTTGTGAGGATAAAATGGAGGAGAGGGGAATGGTGTAAGCCATTGATGGTTCCCAATGGGGAGTAAGGCAGGGTATAAATGAAGTGACTGAATAAAAACAAGATCAATAAAGCTCCAGTCCTCACAGCAATATCTTTGTGCTGCTTTTGTGGCATGACTGTTAGAAGTTGTGCCGCACAATCCCACACTTTTTCCAGATCAAATAATGTATATTCAGTCTTTGAAAAATCTAAATCCAGCAGAGAAAAGTGAAGACCTGAAGCGGTTGACCCCCCCCCCCAAAGTAAATTAAATACAAAAAGAAACAAAAAGGGGACATTCGCTTATCCTGAGGCAGAAGTGAAAGAAAATGAGGGAAGGCTGGAATGCAGTGCCCTGCGTGAGAATCTTTGTGCTGCTTTGGAGGTGGCGTGGACAGTCCTTCAAAACTCTTTAAAAGAAGCGAAAGCACGTGTCCGCTGCCAATGGCCCTCCCTTCAGATCACAGATAACTGATTCATTATAAAATGTTCTCTGTTTAGGTCCGGTGCTTAGCTCCTTTCTGGAGGCTATCTGTGAATCTGCATTGCACTGAAGTCCTTTTAATTGTAGAGGAAAAAAAGGTATGTGCATAAAATCAAAGATGCAAGCTTATTTTTAGTTCCCAGAGGTCTATTTGCATGACATTTAGGTGGTGAAGATTCTTGAAGTGAAGAAATTTATGCACATCAGAGACGGGAATGGGTTGAAAGACAATTTTCCCTCCTACTCATCTCTAGTTATAATAATATCTTCATCAGATACTGGAAAGAGAGAACCAACTTGGCAAGTTGACTGCCTAACTAAACAGTTCCATATATGGGTGGCCTCTTTGAGGTTTCTAAATCTTGTGCTGGTGTCTAGGAGGTCTGTTTACATCATATGGATGGAATGTAGACTTGGAACCACAGGCTTTGGTGAAGAAGATGGGGGAGAAAGGAATGCTTGTTTGGATTTGCCCCAGAGTTGGAGAAGGCACCTTTTCATGTCAGCATTAGGGATGGACATGAACTAGGAAAATGCAGTTCATTTCAGTTCGTGGCATGCCTGGTTCATGAACCACGAATTATCACAAACTTTTAAGAGCTAAATGCCCCCCCCCATACTAGAGACACCAAACTTGCAAGGGATCTCCAACTGACTATCTGCCTTCCAAATTTGGTGAGGATTGGATTGCCACAAACTTCAGTTTGCGACCCACGAACTGGCCAAAATGCATCACGAACTTTAGTTCGTGAGCCAGTTCATGCCCCCTACCTATTCAGCATCTTGTCAGATTATCACTGCCATTGCAGTGGAATTCCTCCTGCAATTAATCACCCATTCCCATAGATCCTCATCAGGGCTCATTTCGTAGCAGGAGCTCCTCTGCATATTAGGCCACACATCCCTGATGTAGCCAATCCTCTAAGAGCTTACAGTAGTCCCTGTAAGAAGAGCTCTGTAAGCTCTTAGAGGATTGGCTATATTAGGGGTGTGTGGCCTAATATGCAAAGGAGCTCCTGCTACAAAATGAGCCCTGATCCTCATTAAACATAAGGCTTGCTTCTCTCTTGGCTGCCTGATACTGTAAAAAAACCCCAAAAAGGCACATGGAACTAAAAACTACCAGTCCATAGAATGTCTACCAGGCTTAATTGCTACTTGAATGTTAGGGTTGTCAACATCTGCTTTTGGCTGCAGTGTGGTTTTGTGGTGCTGCTCTGCAGTGTGGTGCTGCTCTCTCATGCTGGCTTCCCATAGTGGTCTGTTAGAAGTAAGGTCACATGGAAGGGGCTGACAACATGGTTACTATGTACCCCCCAATGTTTTCCTGTTAGCCATTTCCTCCTTCTGGCTTTTCTGCATCTTACTAGGATAGGAAGTACTTTGGAAGAGCCCAGGATGGATCCCCTTAGTGTTTACCCAGTTGGAAATAGCTGACTGCTTTACAAGAGGACACTTGGCTTAGAACTTTCCAATATGGAAGCCATTGTGCAGTGGTACCCATTGCTTACTTTTAATATTCCCAGATTGCACACAGGTTCAGTAATGTGGGGGAATTTTGATATAAATGTGACTTAATTCAATCCATGTTATAGTTCCTGCTGTCAGAACCCATTATTGTTTGGACATGCTCTGTACCATGTGAAACCTGACCAAAACTGAAGATGCCTAAATGACGAGAGTTACCAAATTTGTTTATTTACATAATTTATAGTCCATCTATCTCACTTGGACTCAATGCAGATTACACTCAGTAAATTCAGTACAAGTCATGGATCCTGTGCTGTCTGAATAACAGAGTCTCAGAAGATATTGTTTATCGGATCTGTACACTGGAAACCTGTAACAGTCAAAATGTTCCCCTTTTTAAAACAAATATCAAAGGTACAAGAGCCTATATATTTCTCCAATGTTTATTATTTATTTTACTAAACATATGCCCTGCCTTTCTGCCCACATAAGAGCCCCCAAGCCAGCTGATAAATTTAAAACACACACAATAACATTACACCTTAAAAACCATTAAAACAAATAAAACCAGAGCTAAAAACGTACAACAACATACAAACACTAATTAAAAAACTGGGCAAGAAGAAGGAATCACTGAGGAAATGTCAAATGAAACAAAAAGGTCTTCATCTGCTGGTGGAAGACAGCTACAAAAGGGGACAGATGAGTTGCCTTTGGGAGACAGTTCCAGTGTATTGGTGCCACAACCAAGAAGGCGCTCTCCTGGGTTGCTACCTGCCTAATCTCAGAAGTCAGGGACACTCAAAGCAGGGCCTCTGAAGATGACCATGGTGGTTGGGTTGGTTCATAAGGAATTAGATGCTCCTGGAGAACTCTCAGCCCCACCTATCTAACAGGGTATCTGATGTGGGGAGAAGAAGGGAAAGCGCTCTAAAACTCCTTCGGGTAATGAAGGGCAGGGTATAAATCCAATCTCCTCCTTCTCCTTTTTCTCCTCCTCCTCCTCCTTCTGGCATGTTGGTGCCTGGAAATTGCGCCTGAGATCTTATATCTCTCTCTGCAGCATTTTGCCACCATCTAGAAGTGTGAAGACATAAGGAAAAGAATTCTATGAAACACAAAATGATCAGATAAAACAGTGAACCATTATCTCGTGTGATGTGATGAAAGACCTTTAATTCCAATAGATCCTGATACCAAACGACTATTCTTTTTCTGTGTCCTCCTCTCCTTGCCTTTCGGATGTTGTCGTTCAAATTGCCATGCTGGAGAAATTTGGAGTTTCGTCAGCACAATCTCCTCGTAATTCATGATATGCTCTTTATTATGAGGAGGGTTAATTAGACGGATGTGAAAATAAACTATGTTATTTCCTGGGAGGCTGTTTTGAAAGCACTGGAGAAAAGAGGGAAGGAAGGAAGAGAGACCTTGCCGGTTAACGAAAGGCAAACCAACTACCAGATATCTGTCTTCAGTACTGCCTGTCGGTCTAGCATATTTTATCCCACTTTGACCCATGGCACCCTAGATGGCTTCCATGTTATCCTCCCAACTACTCTGAAGGGAAGGCTAGGCTGAGACTGTATGGCTGGAGCTTCATAGCAGTACTGAGACTTGAACCATGGTCTTCCAGGTCCTACTGTGACATGCTAACCATTACACTACACTGTTCCCTTGGCCTGCAAGTTTACCTCAAGCTTCTTTGGATTCCCCACTGGTTGAAAATCAGGTCTGCAGCAGCCGCCAGTCTGCACACAGACCAAACTCTCGTGAGCCAATCTACAACATCTGCCACTACGTGCAAGGTTCAACTTTCAACTTACATTAGAGAGTAGAAAGCAAACAAACACTTGCCAGCATGTGCCGAAAGCTTAAATTCTGCCCATCGACTGTATCTACATAATGCAGCAGTTGACACACAGATGCTTTGGCCGCATCGATCCACGGTTGCAGCCATATGGAGGTCTTTTTCTAGCTTGGACTCCAAGTGGCAGCATTCTTTTTTGAAGCATCCATATAATGTCGTCCTCTAACTGTCCACTTTCCAGGCTTCCTCTCCTTGGTACATTCTTTCTCAATCCTGGTTTGCTGCTCTCTTTCTGGAAAGAATGCATTCCAAGCACACTTCCAAGTCATCTAGTCGGGAAGATGCACAGTTTAGAAAGTTTTGCCCACATCAGTGCCTTTTTCCTTGCCTCAGTCCCCATGGCTGCCTTCCCCCTCATTACTGTAGGGTTTTTCCAGGCTTTTGATTTTTAAAAAACCTGCAACTGCCATTGCACGATACTGCGATTACATTATGAGGATCTCTTATCACAATCTATTAGTTCCTTTAAACCCCCAGCTTTCATTTTTCAAAAGTCTCTAGCCATTTTTGATGTGGAGATATAAAAGTAAAAAATAGTTAGGGAATGGAGGGCTGTGGATATAGCCCCTAGTTCCCATTGGTCATGTGACTAGGCCATGTTTCACTTGAAAGCATGTATAGCAACGATCACAAAGCTCTTAACCTGTTGAATTCCTCCACCAAATTGCACTCCCTGGCATATCTCTGGATGATGCTACAGGTAGAAGCACAGAAATGTACCCCAGCAACGCAACAGCCAATGACAGTAACCTTTAGCCAATCAACAGGAGTTGTGTACTGAGAAAGAGTACAGTGGAAAGTTTAGTGAATTTGGTTCTGAGAGCTGAAAGTTAGAGGCTGGAAGCTGCAAGCAAGAGAAGGGTTAGTCTAACACAATTGTGAATTCAAGATGTGGAGATATCAGATCCTTGGTTAAGTGAGGTGTGACAGAAGGGTTTGTAAAGTTTGTAATATAATTGCAGCAGAGTGCAGGATTTATGTTATAAACCTGGCTGATTGTTTTCCCTTTGTCCTGTACTGTTTGTAACTTAAAACCCAACAGCTCCTGGGTAATATTGACCTCAGATGCATTTTCTTTCTTTCTGAATAAACGCTGTCCTTCATTTTTAGAACAAACCATCCCGTGCCTGTCGGATTACCGCATTGTCCCTCAGCTGCCAACTGACTGGGTTTGTACCGAGTCCCAAACTGTATCCTCATGAACCTTTTAAAATTTGTGTTGAGAATCCCAGTGCAGTGAGGTAGGTAGGAAACGACATCCATCACAGTGGTTTTGTTTGCTTGTTTGTTTTTGCTGCCTCCATTTTTTCTACCAATGAAATTTAGTATGTGTTTATGAAACTCTTGGGCATCAGCTCTCTCACTAGATACATATAAGGTCAGAATGGCCGCCATCTTCAGTTCTTGTATATTGTTAGGGTTGCCAAGTCTGGGTTGGAAAATACCTGGGGACTTTGGGGATGGAGCCAGGAGAAGGCGGGGTTTGGGGAGGGGAGGGGCCTCAGCATGGTACAATGCCATAGAATCCACCCTTCAGAGCAGCCATTTTCTCCAGGGGAGCTGATCTCTGTCAGCTGGAGATCAGTTGTAAAAGCGGGAGATCCCCAGGCCCCACCTGGAGGCTGGCAACCCTATGTAGGATAGGTGTGTTTCATTCATACACACACTCCAATATACATCTGTCTGCTTTTGCCCTCCTCTCCCCTCATAGAATCATAAAATCACAGAGTTGGAAGGGGTCACACAGGCCATCTAGTCCAACCCCCTGTTCAGTGCAGGATTATCCTAGAGCATCCCTGACAAGTGTTTGTTAAGCAGTGGCTGGACTCATCTCCTCATCCATCTTTCCACCCACACGCTTGTTTGGGTCTAGATACATGCCCCTGGGTTTGCTTCTCAGTATTTCTTACCCTGCTGCCTAGAAAGAGAACATTTTGGGGTTGTTTTTTTTTTTTTTTACTGTACAAGCTCATGGATACGTGGGTGACAACAGTGTTCATTCAGCCAAATATGTATGAAACATCATAGCAACTCATGAAGTATAATGCACAGTCAAATAGGTACTTCCAAATCGCTGAAAACATTTCTGAAGAGAGGTATGAGAGGTTGCAGGGGCGGAACACTACATTCAGATAACTGGAGAAACAAAGATGGAATGGAGCCCAGGGGCTTGCTCATCGTTGTGTTTGTGCACTTGTAACCTACCTATGTTACTGTCAAGAAAAAAGAGCACATTCAGTAATCAAATTCTAGCCTTCTGTAGGAACCCATGCCCCAGCTGTCATGCATCAGGGCCTAATTGGGGCTGAAATATCTTCCCTTGGCCTTAGAGAGAGCGGGGCAGGGGTTGGGTACCATCCTGTTCCACCTCCTCTCTTCTAGCTGTACTCCCTTCTGAGCTGGGAGCCAGTGTCTGTCCTTACTGGCTTCCTCCCTCAGAAGGCCCTAGCCAGGCCTGGGGCATGCCCAGTGGCCTCCCTCTACCCAGAAGCCCAGTAGGGGAATAATTTATATGCCAAAGGAAACAGCTGCCTTGAAGATGAAAGCTCCTATTCCTCGCTTAATCCACTTGCATGCAATTCTTGAAGACTAGGACCAAAAGGGCCATGGCTTGAGGTACAACAAGCCTTTGTGTGTGAGCTGATGTTAGCCCCCAGCTTGTGGCTTTGGATGAACTGGCCATTAGGTCCAGAACTGGCCACAGATATAGTTTGTTATATTGTTTGTTTTATTTGAATTGTACTATTTCTATTGTATTTTTGTTGTTGTTTTGTACTGTTCTAAGCTGTGCTGGGTGCCTTTGAAAAGTAAACCAGGAATAAATATTCCAAGTTAAATTTTAATAATGCATGATTTGACTTTCCTTCTTAGGGTTGCCAGGCCAAAAGGAGACTGTGCGTGGGGGGGGGGGGATATGGGGGGAATCAGCAATGACATGGCATTTGGACGGATAAAGGGAAGTACTTTTTCACCCAAAGAGTGATTTACACATGGAATTCACTGCCACAGGAAGTGGCAGCAGCTATAAGCATGGATGGCTTCAAGAGGGAATTGGATAAAGATATGGAGCAGAGGTCCATCAGTGGCTGTTAGCCACAAGGTATAGTGTATGACAGTGTTGGACTGGATGGGCCACTGACCTGATCCAACATTGGCTTCTTTAAGGTCCTTCTGTTATCTGTCATAAGCAGAGGAACTGGGAAGCTCTCTATTGGCTGGCACCACTCTGGCATAGGTCTCCTCAGGAGGGCCGAGAGCACTCACCTGACCCCTTTATCCACTCCTTTTCCATCAGGTTACACCTTATATGTGACCAAATGAGGTTTGAAGACCCAGGCAAACTAACAAACAGTTTTATTAAAGAGGTATAAAACAACTGTGATTCAAGTATTATGTGTGATCCTAATGCATCTATCTAGACTGTTCCTGACCGTTTCTTGATGTTGGCCTAAAGCTGACTTAACCCTTCTGGATGAGGGATCTCTCTGTCTGCAGCAACCTCTCCTTAGCTCTGCTCCGTAGGTGTGATCAATCTCCCACTTTGGGCAAGGACTTTTATCTCTTCTTCCCAGGCACCACCCACTACTCCTCTACTGGTGTAAGTTTTCCCTTCAGATCCCCTGGTAACCAATCACAGTGTCCAGAGGTAGCCTGGGAAACGTAGGCACAGCAGTCACTGTAATACAGGCTTTCCCAGAGCCACTAGGCCTCACTAGCAGGCCCCGGCCCATATAAACATCACTTCGAGGAAAGCGACATTAAGCCTCTGTACGAATCTCTGGGAATTCTATAGTTTTACCATAGCGTTTCTGCCAAACCCTTGAGAGAATTGACACCACTTCTGGGTTGCCCCTGAAAATGATGTCATGCTATTGGCCCAAAGGCTATTTAAAAAATTCCGCTACTACTGCTTGAAGCAGGGGTCAGAAACAAGAGTCAGGGCAGAGATCTAGCAACCCTATTCCTGCTTTCTTCTGTTCCTCAGAGTCAGGACTCTCTCCCTTTCTCTGGGTGCCTGGTGGGCAGGGTTCCCTGTACTCAGTGTGCTGGGCGCACTAATTTGTAGGTGGCAGCACACAGATTTTCACCTCAGCTCAGGAGCACCTGGCTTGGCTGCTGGCCATGTGTGCGGCTGACTCACTGCCTCGCATGGCCCTAGGTCAGGGGTGGGCAATTGTTTCGGCTCGGGGGCCACTTTGTGGGAGCGGCGGTTAGCGGAGGGCCGCACCTTTTAAAATGATTGCATTCATTAGTTGTTGTTGTTTTTTATAAACAAATTTTATTCTTTTTCCAAAATACAAACATAGTTATTGTACATCAGTTTACATTGCAAAATCAATTGTGTTTGACAGTAAAACATACAACACTTGAAACCAGAACTTACAAATAAAACTCTATTGGAACAACTAACCATCAAAGAAAAAAAAGAAGGAAAAGGTGAATTCAGCACAAGACCACAGTATTAAACAGTTTCATATGTAAAATGGAATTATACCTCAAACCTAGCACAATGACCAATGTTTTTTAATAAAAGAGTAATAAAATGATTGTTGACTTGATGTGGTTTTTTCTAACACGTAAGCAAGGTTATTGATGATGGGATGCCATCTACAGTAAAAAGCCATTGTATCATATGAGGGATCCTGATTCCTAAGACGGTCTGAAATTTTGTCCATTAAAAAGTTATCCCATATTCTCGAATACCATAGTTTAATTGATAAATATGAAGCATTTTCCCAATTCTGGGCAATAATAGATTTTGCCGCTGAAAGTAAAATAGTGATTAGTTCTATACTTTGTTTGGGAATGTGTATGTCTCTCCAATAATTCTATAGTATAAGTTCTGGTTGTTCGGGAAGAAGATGACCTGTTAAAAATTGTATTTGGGTTAAAATCTTTCGCCAAAAAACACGAACCTCAGGGCAATCCCACCAACAATGCAAATAACTACCTATTCATTGCATTCATTAGTTAACTTTGCATTTCAGAAAAGGTATAAATTGTATCATAAAAATCAATAAATATAAATTAAATAAAATAGTGGTAGTTTTATTCAATTTATTTATTGTGCTAATTTCATATCATCTATAGCTGCAAGCACATTTAATTTTGGAATCAGTTTAATGAGACAAATGTACCCTATCACACTTTTCTACAGTTTTTCTGAAATCAGGAGCGAGATTGCTCGTTGAGATTCTCATCACAGCCTGCAAGCTAATGTCTGTCAAAGAGCATCTGTATTTACTCTTGTTAATCTTCATGTCTTGGTGGGCCACAAAAAAACTCTGTGGTGGGCCACATGTGGCCCACGGGCCGCCATTTGCCCACCCCTGCCCTAGGCGACAGGCAGCTTCCCTCCCGGCCGCTGAGGCCAGTCAGCAGGGGCAGCTCCTCCTTGCTGAGCACTGGCCGCCCCCCTGCTGGCATGCCAGAAGAAGGCCATGTGGATACAGCCTTGGGAAGTGGGGGCTCCAACTCACCCACGGCTGGGCAGCAACAACATCAGGAAAACTTGGCCCTCCCCCCTCCATGGTGGGCCTATGATAAGACCTGAATGAGGCCCTGGGAGGGGAGGAGCCACCAGGGGGAAGTACACCGTGCTACCCAACCAGCTCACCTGTTTGTATGGAATCACTTGGGCTATTTGGTTTCCTGGCAGTCCCTTTATCCCACACGGAAGAGGCTGGAAGGGCAGCCCGTGGGTGGGCCAGCTTTTCTGGAAGCCCCCTCTCACCAAGTGGAGGGAAGGGGAGCCGAGGTGGCTCAGCCTGCTCTTCCGGTCTCTTCCCTGTCTCAGGGTGCATTGCCACAGGCACTGCTGGGGTCAGCCCAGGCTTGTCACTGCTGGCTCAGGGCTGCTTTATACGGGCTGCCACAGCGCCGCTTGCCCTGAGGCCAGGCTCTTCCCCACCATTTGCCTTGCTGCCTGGCCTCCCTCTGCACTCAAAGTAAGCATGCATAAGGTTTGATGAGAGGGGGAGGAAGGGGGGAGACAGGCAAGGGCAGCTAGAGCAATGGGACCTGCTGAAACAGGGATGGGAGTCCAGGTGTGCCTAGGCTGCGCAGCCGCCTCCCCCCGGTGCCAGCCTTTGGCAGGGAACGTTGTCCCGGACTCCTAGTTGGCCTCCCGTTGCCAGCACCGGGGGGGGGGGGGGGGCGGCAGAACCAATGTTGAGTTGTGTAAGACTCAAGGAGAGTCCAGGGAGCCTCCCCACCCCCACCCCCCACTCCAGGCTGCTTCCCTTGCAGCCTGAATGTCCTTTCATCCTTTCCTTTCTTTCTGTCTTTCACTCCTCTCTTCTCATCTATTTGCTTTCTTTCCACTTCCCCTCCCTCCCTTCCCCCCTTCCCTCCTTCCTTCCTTCCCTAGTTATCAATAAGCAAATCCATTGGATTTCTTGGCTCAACAGTTAGGGTGATGTATTGGTTAGACTGTGGGATTAGGGTCTGGGAGAGCCCAGTTCAAACCTTCAGTTGCCACTGAAGCTCACAGGGTCAGTCCCTCCCTCTCTCTCTCTCTCTAAGCATAGCCTACTTCACAGGGTTGTTCTAAAGATACAGTAGGAGGGGAAACCACTGTAGAATCTATGACACAGCATAGAGTCTAGGGGAAATGGAAATTCCTCCCCAGGTGTTGCCCTCAAACCCCCCTCCCCCCCTTTCTAAAAAAAGTAGGCTTGCTCATAGTTTCAACCCTAATAGGTTAAAAAAAATCCTAGTAGGTCTTTTGGCTCACAAAGTAGAATTTTGGCTCACAAGACTCTGCAGCTTAGGGGGAACATTGCTGGTAGGGGCAGCTCACTTCTCACTGACTCTGAATGTAAGTTCAATCCTTTTTTTGTCTTTCTCTTTTACAGCTTAGCAGGAGGACAGAAACCTGTCTGATTATTCTCAGGCAATGCTGGAGCCTCTGTCTCCTCTGATGCAAGGCTGGCTTTTCCAGCAGGAGAGGAAATCCAGTCCTATAAAGTGCCTCCTCTCAGCCTGGTTTCCATCAGTTCCTCCCTACTCCCACCCAGCTTGGGGCTTTCTTCAAGTGCCCCCAGCTGCAGGGGTGGTCCCTGGCTTGCCAGCAGCAGCATGCCTCTCCTTCTGGCCTGACTGTGTTTACAGCCAATAGAAATGGCTGGTCGATGGCCCCTGCAGGGCCATGCCGTGCTCTCATATGGATGACCCCATCACTTCCCACTGTGTATGTGACCATCTAGAGTCAGAGACAAGTGACAGTGTGTTGCTACCTGACCCCAAACCCCAAGCATACCATCGGAATGACTGGCATTTTTTCTCTGTGTGTTTGCTTTGCAATATGCTAAACAGGAGACAAAGAAATTAGACCACATTTTCATGCACAAGTCCCAGCGCAATGAAGTTCCCTTTTAAATAGGAATTCAGGCCTCGGAGGTGGGGTAAAACTCAGCCTACGACTGCCGATCCACATTTCAAGTTGTCATTTAAACTGAAGATTAGGGGCAGCGGATTCCCCACCATGCCATAAATGTCATTGAATTTGCCCGCGTGGGAGCAACTCACAGGCAAAGAGACAGATGAAGAATATATCCAGAAGGCAAAGGGAATGTTCTTCTATCTACGAGGGGGCGGGGGGGAACGAAGCCTGCAATGATTTCTTCCAGTACCAATGAGTACCCTCAGCTGCCTTTTTTCTTGAGCATTTCCTTGGAGAACTCCGCTAGCCCCAGTTGGAGGCCTTGCAGCCATACGCTTTTCAATTATTCCATCCGACGACGTGGCGAGTTGGATTCTGTTTATCACTTTTGTACCTGCTACTAATCCCCGTAGGCAGAGTAAGTGGGATCTTATCTTTCAGTGTTTTATTAGACTCAGCTTTTTGGTCTCCTCGAGGAATATATAATGAAATGACACCCTGCTCTGCCTATACAGATGGCTGAATTACAGGAGACCTGCCACTGTTGTGTCAATTTGACTTGGAGCTCTCTTATCCCAAAGGCACAAAGAAACAAAAAAAAGTGTAATGGATCGTGGAGGGATGGGGGGAGAATAGGCCTTGACTGAACGGCTATCGCGCTCTACAAAGGCTTCAGTGCGCTTTATGATTTTTCTGTGAATTAGAAGAGATCCAGATTGGGGTATGATTCTTTCAATATAGCTAATTAATTACAATATACCCCACTGTTCTTTTGAGGGGCTCAGAGTAGCTTACATGCGGTTAATATCCGAGGACTAATAACGAGCTGGTCCATCAGTCCATCTCGTGTGCTGTTATTGAATCTGCCTGGCTGTGGGTTTCTAGTGCCTCCATCAAAATTCCTTCCCACCCTGGCTATCTAAGATCCTTTCTGCTGGTGATTGAACTATATATGCAAAGCATGTGTTCTGCGTCTGATGTGTACCTCCTTCCCTTTGAGATAATGTGTGAAATCATTCATGCCAGATGGATTAGGCCCAGCTCATTATGGGGATGAAACTGTGCAGTTTTAACATTCTGCAAAAGTTTGATGAAGAGTTGAATGTGCTCAGAGTGGATCAGAGAAGCCAGAATGGCTTCTATCATTTACTCTGTGTATTGATCAAAGAGTAACAGGTGACTGTGTAATACCCTGTTTGGAACAGGTGAACTAGGGCCACTCCAGGGCTGTGATCAGACAAGCTATTTGATCTGATGGCATTGTTTCTCCTTTACCGATTTAACATGCTTGTCCATACAGCTGTCTTTGTCTCCTGTTCCCTAGTCATCGTCCCCTGTCCTCACCCCTGACTTTCCCGATACTGGAGAAAGCCCGATATTTACAGACTGAACTGGTCTCACCATGCATTTCCAGATGTCTGATCTCTCCATTGTGTGCTCAAGCTGTTTGGGAAGTCAGATTGCACACTTCTGTCTGCATGCCATTTTTAAAAATTCAGTTAGCGATGTGTGCAAAGTGGATCTTCGCCCCAGAGTTGTAAATCACCACTTGTGTGTTTCTGCACCCAAACATTCTGTCAGGTTTGGGAGTCCCTGGGGGAGTTGTTTTTGAGTGACAAATCCCCACCCAAACCTCTCTCTCCTGTTTCTTGGGGTTGGAAAGCCTTGAAATAGTCCCTAGACTCTCATATCGGCAGGGAGCCTGGGGAGGGGGGGACTGGCATCCCTAATTCAGGGACACTTGGGTAAAGCTGGGAAAAAATGGGTAAAGCTGTTTGAGAGCATCCCATGACTGACACAAGGGTAAATGTACAGAAGTCAATGGGGCTGCTCTCACATAAATCTGCATGATGCTTACACTTCTCCCCCCCATGTATTCCAAGGAAGAGAGGCAAAGCAAAGGAGGCTGAGAGGGTCTGCAGCAGTGTTCCCTCTAAGCTGAGTTAGTGTGAGCTAGCTCACAGTTTTTTAGCCTCCGGCTCACACATTTTTGTGGATGGTTCCAGAACAAACTAATTTATGCAGTAGCCAAATTGCTCGCTCACAACTTTAGTGCCAGAAGCTCATAAAATAGAATTTTTGTTCACAGCGACTCCACAGCTTAGAGGAAGCATTGGTCTGCAGTACTTGGTGGAGGGATAATGCAACTGTCAAAATGGAGTGGTGCATCGAATAAATGCTTGTGCGCATGCATGAAAGACAGTTTTTTAAAAAGGATGCCACCCAACCACCCACTCTGTGGTTTACCACGCAGCAATAATCTGAACAGTCAGCCATGGAGTGAGCATGCGGTGAGGACGGTTAATGGTGACATATTTGGACAAACCTCTTCAGAACAAATAACCCAGGAGAAACTAGATTCATGGCCAGACCATGCCAAGCTTGTCATCTGACCACAGCCCAGGAGGCTATTTCATGCACTCTGATTTTGAGCACACCTTTATAGACCTTCTTCTTCGGGGAGCTGGGATTCATAATGACAGTCACACTTATTACGCAGACTTCTCTATTTATCCCAAGAACTGTGATTGTCCCTTACTCCTCTTGAGAAAAAGAGGGGGGGAAACCCTGTTAGAAGAAACTGAGAGAATAGCAGATCCATGATCCCTACAAAAGATCAGACTACGGACAGAATTATATCTTTGGTCTCGGTATTGTCTGGCCTTCTGTTTTGACCTCTTCCAAGAAAGGTGTTCCATTAGTCCTTCCTGTAATAAAAAGAAGCATTCCATCTGTACCTGCTGTAACCATTTCTCATTTCAAGTTCTGATCTGTCAGATGAACCCTTGATAGGGCAGAAGCAGGAGAGCACATGCAAGAAATATATTGTTTAAGGGTATTTGCTCACTGAACCAAGAACAACGGCTGAAGTTTGGGACTGAAATCCATCTCCGGCTAGCCAGCGATCATAGCAAAAGCCCCCTACAGCCCTGAGCATGAAGCAATAAAGTCGTTTCCTCCTTTTTCACACCCCACCAACAGTTTCCAGTGCCACAAAGGTAAGCATTATATTAAGTCTCTAGGCACTCACAGTCTTCAGATTCCAGACTGACATATGGCTTAATTATACACTGTTTTGCTCTCCCCACATCCCCCAGCAGTAGGATGCTCTGGGAGAATATTACTGGGGAAAAGCACTGTAGATATGTGATGATGTCGTAATATCTGGCTTTGATCTTTTGGTCTGCAGGTAGTGCAGAACAAGTAGGTGCACAGGCTGGAAGCAACATTGCATCAGTCCCCCCGAAGTAAAGACAGCACCCTTAAAGGTCCCAAGCCTGCTTCTTGTCTTCCAGTTCCATACACCCACAACTGCTTTCTCATGTTGGCGACATAAATTGTACCTTTTGGCTCTTATTCCACAAGTGTGTCTGTACTGGGGATGTATGGAAAAGGGGCAAGTGTGAATGATCACTAGAGGGAAGTAAAGAAGCTGCTTTTATATACCATCCACCAGTGAGTGATGCAGGAATTAATCTACACGAAGTGGGCTGTCTCTTCTTTCTCATTGTGAAAGGGGGGGGGGAGTAACTGATATTGTTTCCAACAAAATCGTTAAACGGTCTGTTCTGCCCTTGTATCTTTCGGATCTGGCAATGGCTGTCAAGGTTTTGATGAATTTGAGGATAATTCTGCTGGAAAATGTTTACCTTCCTCCTAAAACCAAGGCTGATATTAATGGCCACTGGGACACCTTTGTGAGAACCCTTACAGAGCCAATAAGCCAGGCCTTCTGGAATTAAAAGTCCTTTTTATTCTTAATGGTCCATAGTTGTTAACACGTTTTGTGTTAGTGATACAGAGCAAAGAGCTGTTGGTAAGTTATACATTATTCAAAAGCGAAGGGGGAGGAGGGGCACCAATCAGGCTAGTCAGAAAGGGCGCCACATTACATGTCCGTTTAGCTTCCCAAGGAAAACACGCTCAAATGTGGGATTGCTCATCCCACATTCCTTCCCACCTCCCACCAAAACCTCCCCAGCAATTCCCAGACTGCAGTTAGAGAGGCACCTGGAGGGCAGACAGCAAGCCAAGGCCATATTCATCAGTAAAGCAGATAACAGTTTCAACAGCAGTTATGAGCCCTCTGTGGGAGCGGGTGACGTAGACTGGGTCAGGGAAACCAACTCCTGCTCGGGAAATGTCAGATTCTGGCAACCTTGGAGGATTATTTATTTGATCTGCAAAGTAGATATCCACAAGGTATCTTGATACTGGGTGGCAACGTTAATGCCAGAATTGGATCAAATGGTGGCAATCTATTCTGCTCTAAACTTTGGAAAGACAGTTTTGTTTTTTTTTACTATGATCCCATGTGGTCCAGAGACAAGGGTATTAATAATGCAAGGGTCAGACTGGTAAATCTGGCCTCTAAACCATCGCTGTCAATTATTGATGGGACTTGTACCACTGACCCCTTTGGAAATTTTACTTTTGTTTCATCATAAGGAGCAAGTGTGACTGTCTATTTGTTATCTGAATAACTTTCCTTTTTCCAGAGTTAGATCAAGATGAGTAGCCATGTTAGTCTGTCTGCAGCAGTAGAAAAGATCAAGAGTCCAGTAGCACCTTAAAGAGTAACAAAATCTGTGGCAGGGTAGGAACTTTTGTGAGTCACTGCTCACTTTTTCAGAACTTCCAAAGTGTTCAAATTTAAGGTGTATGATCATGGAGTAAATGACCACCAACCTACTTCCATCGAGATAAATATTGGAAATGAGTTGGAGCAGGATATTGACCAGCCCAAGCTGAAGACACGTTCACCTAGGCGAAGATTGCCTGAGTGTTCAGCTGAGACTGCTGTACAAATATTTAGTTCCACGGAAGCCTTTCATTTGAAGGAAAGAACTGTTAAAGCTCAAGACTGTCAGTCGGCATTGTAGAACAGTTACACTTATTCCAAACGGAAGAACGTAGCTCTGACAATGGCTGATTCTGCATAGGCTTTTCCATCCGTCCGTTGTTTTATGAAACTCACATTGGAACAGAAATTCCCCTCACTACTGCCTGCTGCTTTCACTTCCTTTGATCATCAGAGTTTTTATGGTAGCTTCCATACTCCATGCCCCTTTCGTTTTCTGTGATCATCAGATTTTATGGTACCTTCTGCATAGATTTATGGCCATTTTATGGCCGTTCAGGGGTGACTTTGCAGTCAGTATCATGTTGGCTGGGGTATTTGAATGTGGTTTTGAGCTGTACTCTTTCCTCCTAGTTGAGAAAATGTGGAGCAAATGCTAGATACAAAATCACCCAATAACTGTATGGACATCATTAAAAAGCATGTGACTATTCAACAAACTGTGGGCTACAATGTCAGGGATGTATGGGGAAGGGGGTCCAATGGGTGCCCTGCAATTGTTTCAACCCACTTAAAAATCCCCCCCTGACTTTTAATTCCGGAACAGTTTCTGTTTAAAGAACAGTAGCTTGTTTGCAATTTAGTTTTGCAAAACAGCCACCATGCAATTCCTGGTGCAACCCACACATTCCCCAGCTACCATGAGAATGGGAAGGTGCTTCAAAGGGGTAAGCAGTGATTTAAAGCAGGGATGGCCAACGTCTGTAGTCTAGGGGGCGAATTCTTCCTGGCCAAGCTGTTCAGAGACTCTTTCTGCCATGATGCCACCTGTCCCCTCTGTAATTTTACCAGGGAGGGTTGACCCTCCCTTTTATAACTTCAGGCAGCGAGGAAGGTTGTCTAGTGAAATGGAGCCTCCATATTTAGAGGCAGTATTCCACTGAATAACAGGTGTTGGGAACAAAGAGGGGCTCATGGCTTTGTTACTTTCCCAAGGCATCTGACTGGCCCAAAGATTAAGGCAAGATGCTGGCCCAATCCATCAGGGATCTTCTTATGCCCTGTGAAGATTACATTGCTGAGATATACAGATTTCTGCACGTGCTACCTTTTACTCAGCTAGGCTAGCAGAAGAATGTTTCTTTGTAAGAAGACATCAGGATGACGTCTCAAATCCTTACACGGATACAGTTGCTAAATATAGTCTTTACTGTACCTTGCAAAAACGTGTAGTTTCGTGGTGTTTGTGCTAAAGCAGTTAACATGTTTCTAAAAGACTGAAGCGCCAGTAAACATTTCCATTGCTATTTTTAACTGCTGCAGAGTAGAGCCTTTCATAGAACTTAACCTAAGCATATTTCTTGAGGTGGGAAGACAATTTCAGTATGTTCTGTATCAGGGTGGGGTGGGGGATACAAGTTCCTTTCCATCTGATGACAACTGCAGAATGAGGACCTGCAAGTAGCCACAGAATTACATCAGTGGATTTGTATGCTGTCATGTCAGATGGGAGCCTGTATGTCTATTTGGAAGTTCTAATATACCTCAAATATTCCTTAAGGATTAACAGTCAGCAAAGCTGATGTTCTTTTCTTTTTTTTGCCATCAATTCAAGCTGACTTCTGGCGACCCCTAGTGGAGCTTGAAGGCAAGGGATCTTCAGAGGTGGCTCGCTATCACCTGCCTCTGTGTCACAACCCTGGTATTTCAGATAGTAGCCAGGGCCGGCCCTGCTTAGCATCTGAGATCTGATGAGATCGGGCTTGCCTGGGCTATCCAGATCAGGGCCAAAGCCGATGTTCTTGACTAGCAAGCATAGGTCTTTGTGTGTTGGTGGTGGAAAGTGCCATCAAGTTGCAGCTGACTTGTGGCAGCCCTGTAGGGTTTTCAAGGCAAGAGACATTTAAAGGTGGCTCGCTGTTGTCTGACTCTGAACAGCAACCCTGGATTTCCTTCGTGATCTCCCATCCAATGCCCCCTCTAAGCTGCGGAGTCTTGTGAGCAAAAATGCTACTTTGTGAGCTGCTGGCATTAAAGTTGTGAGCGAGCGACTTGGCTACTGCATGAATCAGTTTGCTCTAGGGCCATCCTTCCTGAGCTAAGACCAAAACATGTGAGCTGGAGGCTAAAAAAACTGTGAGCTAGCTCGCACTAACTCAGCTTAGAGGGAACACTGCTCCCATCCATGTGCTAACCAGGGGCGATCCTGCTTAGCTTCCAAAAAAATGATAAGTTTGGGCTAGCATGGGTCATCCAGTGTGCTGGGTTTCTGTAAAGCAAGGGAAGAAGATGGGAGCGTTGACTTGAGTACCACCAACACCAGAGATTCCCGAGTTCAAATCTCAGTCACAAATTCACTAGGTGGCCCTAGACAGATGGCTGTTCAATTTACCTACCTCCCCAGCTTGCAATATGGGGAATGAGCATAATCATCTGGTCACCTTCACTGGGCTGTTGTTTTGTATGCTTAACGTGTGCTGTATAAATGCCAAGTATATACACAAGCAAGTATCTAATCTTCTGGGGGTTTTTAACATTGCAAAGGATAAAAAGCTCATTGATTTAATTAAACTCTGTTCACACTCCACTTTTCCACAAAGCTATCTTTTAAAAAAAACCACCCTGTGCTGGTTCATTGATCTTCTCTCTTTCTCTTTAACCACCTGAAATTAAAGCTAATATAGCGATAAAGATCTCTGGTCGGTATGGGCTATTGTGAAAGAAAATGCCTGGCTTGACATTTCTAGGTCTTGCATTAGTGGGGTAGGGCAGAGCGCATGGGTAACACATGCCCAATACTCCCCCCTCCCCAGTTCTCTTCAGGATCATGTTATAATACTGATACTTCAATTATTTGTCCTGAATAGCAAGCCATTCCAACCATTGTATAGGTAATTTGTATTTCCAGGCATTAAGGGGGAAAGGGAAAAAAACAACCTTGTTCGTGGAGCGAAACACCAACCGAGCTGTAAAACTGGATTTCCTGTTCTCCTAACCCGATGGGAGTCCTGCTGTGCTGTTGTCATTAGAATGTGTTGCAAGAACAGGCTTTCAGACAGTTACCACTCAATGTGGTTTCTAAACAGGCAGCCTCACTCTGCTAGTTTAACTAGGGCAAAATTGATCCATTCCTTCACCTTGGAAAATGGCTTGGGGGAAAACAGCCAGATTTACTTTTGAGGTGCCCAACGTGAACCTTTTAGCCGCATGCTGCAACCGGGATGTTTTACTAAAGGTTGGGAAATATTGCTGCTTGCCTCCCCCCCCACCCCCGTAGTGCTAAAAAATACAGTTCCATGAATCTCAGTGAGAACTCAAGATGTATTAGCGCTGTCTATGTTTCTTCAACAATGAGTGTCCAAATATTAGGGAAACATTCCAAAGTCGGCACAGGCAATTAAGGGAGGCAGGGACAGATCATCAAAGGTAGTCAAGGTGAAGGGGAAAAAATGAACAAGGGATACTGATTTTCTGAAGGCATGGAAGATTTCAACATCGAGATATCTTTCTATAGCTCCACCAGTCACCTGCTCTGTCGTACAATTGCAACCATGTGTGTTAAGAGATGTATAGCACACAGAAGTGGCACAATTCCCCACTATAAACGACACATACTATATTATCCTGTTCTAATGAGATGAGGTTCATGGAGTACCAGATGAGACCTTGAAAGGACTCACCTGAAGTACGGTGATAACTGATAGCAGGTAGCTATTGCAAGTAAGCAGCTACCGGTAATTCAAGCATATGGCTTTGAGAGCAGGAGACAGGTAAGGAGGGAATTTAGGACCAAGGACAGCTCCAAAGGAGTGCACAAGTTATTCTGAAAACATGAAGATGTCATTTGGATCCTAGCACTGGTCCTTATGGCTTCGGTAGCCCTGTTCCCAAGTAGACAGTTGAAAGGAAGTTTTAAAGATAGTGCTGTGGTATGGAACCTTCCACTCCCGCGTTGCCTAGCAGCCTCGCACTACTGAGTATTTTGGAGAGGGACATTAGGTAGCACTTCACTAATGAAGGAGAGGAGCACTAGGTATGCTGACTTAAAGAAAGTGCAGCCTGCATGGTCCAAGTAAGTGATTTGAGACTGCTATTGGGACCAGGGGCACCATGAATTGTGTTATCAAGTGTAACTTAACTGTTAAACTTGCCTTGTTTGACTGTGATGCTCAAGGCGAAACCAGATGATACAGTGTCCCTAAGCCCACCATGGGGATGTGACACCATTCTGGAGCTTTAACTCTTAAAATTGTTATGGGTGCTGAAACCTGCCAAGGATCATGGCTCAGAGGATGAGGGACTCCTGTCTCCTCTCTGCACTGTTTTTAAGAGCCACAAGGCCATTTTGGCTCTTGAAAATGGCACAGGGAGACAGGAGCTTTTCATCCCCTTTCGTGTTGTGGTCCCTGTAAGGATTGAGCCCCTGTGGGAATTTTAAAAGTAAAATTAAAAGGCTGTAAAATGGCACCACACCCTTGTGGTGGACTGAGAGGCAGAGTGCAGTCGAGTCTGGCCGTCAGAGGTGAGCTGATCACTGGGTCTGTTTGGTTCAGCACTGGATGGTCTGAATGCTTGCCACTAAGGCTTGTATTAGATTTCCCCCCCCATGTGCATGAAAATGCTGCAGATCGAAATACATTCCCAAGGACTGCTTAAACAAACACTAAATGGTAGGATTGTTTTCTTTAAAAAACCCACAACATATATTTATGATTGATGTATCTGATCTGTGATTGATTTAACTTTCTATTTAAACAATTGCCTGTCAAGGCGGGCAGTGGTGCAGCAACCGAGGGCGGGGTGGGGGAGTAGAACTCGATGGGCTGCGTGAGAATTTGCTTGAATGAAAAGCCAGTTGTGCAGTACTGCACTCTTGGGGAGGAATACAATGAAGCAACCTGCAGAACAGCCACAGATGGGTCAACGAACTTACAAACAATCCATTGAAAAATCCTGGTGAATCGGCTGGGAATTGAAGCAGACGGTGTTTGAGCATCTCTAAACAAGGCCTCCTCCTCCTCCTCTTCACTGTAATTCAGTGATTATTCCCCACTGAGGCTGAACTTCAACCAAACAAAAGGCACCTGGGCTCTCCAGAGTTACCTTCTCGGGATCCATTTGCTGCTGAGGCCATGCCTTACTGGACTCACGATAACTCATTTGCAAATGAAGAGGTTTACTCAGTGTGCATTTGTAAAGGGAACTTTTCATTCAAGAACCCCTCATCCCTTGAATTATATTCTAGTTATTCAATAGACATAGGTTGTGCCATACATGGGCAAGATGACAGAAAAACCCCTTACCTATACGTCGACAGCACTGTTTGTTTGTGTGTGTAGAGAAGCTGAAGCCCTCTCACACTGCCAGCTGTAATTTTGAGCTGTGTGCAGGAGATTGGGCTTTAGCCATATTTCCCTGAAAAAGAAATAGCCTGCAATTTGCAGCCTGTCATTAACTGACTGTGGTTCTGCTCCAGTATCTACTCGAACAGATATGATGAAATAGACAAACAGAGCTGAACGATGCTGAGTCAACCTTTTCCATTTATATAGCCTATGAATGAAGATAAGTTGCGTCTCAAGGAAGGCAAAGCACCAGATCTATCACATTCCAAGGGCATGCATACATTTGCTTCCTGATTGCAATGGTTAAATTATAAATGAACTATAACAATTTAAGCATCCCCTGTGAATTAGTCTGATATGGCTTCAGAACAACCCCTGATTATTACCATATCATTTTGGTGTGCCTCTGGACACTGCCTTTGTTCCCATTTGTGTATCATAATCATAGGATGATATTAATAAACAGACACTTGACATTGTAATCCTAAACAGAGTTATACCTTTCTACAGCTATTGAAGTCACTGGGCTTAGAAGGGCATGGTGCTGCATAGGAGTGCTGTTAAAATAGTTACTGTGGATTCATATGTAATGAACTAATAAGTAAATAAGCTTTAGAACAAATCAGCATTTCTATATTTGAGTAAGAAATATCTGCTTTTCTCTATTCTTGCTTAAATCCAGAATGCTATTGTGTTCTTATCTGTGCCACCATTAATTAAAGCTCAGTCATTAACTTTAATTATAAACTACCTAATTTTTAGGTGTCTGCCTTCCACTGTTATTTTCCAGATGGCCTCTGGCTAAAATTTGCAGTTCAGGCTTTCACCTGAATACGTTAGTGAAACATATTTATTCGGTGGCAGAGCACTTAATGTGAATGGGACTGTGTGACTTGCCTGGTAAGAAACAAAAGAGAAAGTGGCATTTAGACCACAAGAATGTAAGAGCTAAATAGTGTTGTTGCTTTATTTAAAAAACAGTGGAAGAAATTGGAAAAGGGAAGAGAACTGATAAATAGATATCAAAGATAGGAATAAATGACTTTCCAGGGGGCACCTTACTTGGGGGCCATAACTCAGACCCCATATATCCAATCCTCACCAAACTTGGTGGGAAGGTAGAAGAGAGTTAGACAGAGATTCCCTGCAAATTTGGTGTCTCTAGCTTGGATATTAATCCTTTCTATTCTTTCCTGAACCTGCACCTGTGAAAATGACTGATGTTCAGAGGTGTATAGAATGGATACTGTGCAAGCCTGGGACATCAAAGTCGCAGGGGATCTCCCCCAGATGTTCCTCTACATGCTCTCCAAGTTGTTGCCTTGAAGTTTTGTAAACATTTAGTTGAGTGGAGACAGGCTGTCTGTGGATGTATCCGCTCATGAACCGGCACGAACCTCCATGAACAATGTCAGAGTTCATGAAAAGTTTGTCCTGGGTGCCCTGTCACAAACTTGACTTCGCAAGCCACAAACAGAATAAAATTCATGATGAATTTTGATTCGTTGTTTGGTTCATGCCCACCCCTAACCAAAGACTAGCACACATTGGAAGAGGGGCGCACACAGGCCTCTGAAACAGATGGAATTTTATAAATGGTTGGAGGGAGGGCAAGTACATGTTTGTTTATTGCTGATGGAAGGGGGGGGGGACCAAGTGGGCCCCTCGGTGCCTCCGTGGTGTAGATAGAGGCTGGTAGACAAAACATGATGAGGCAATATAATGGAATAAAACTATTATTTTTCCCACTGCACCTTTTTGTTGTTGTTGTTGTCCTTTTGCTCCTGAAGTAGAATTTAGTGAGGACGCTGTGGGAACAAAGGGAAGATGTCATGAGAAGAGGTGCCTAGACTAACTGTTACCTGTAGGAACAACATGGTATTCACTTCTTATTTTTGTTGTTTTTTATGATTTTACAAGTGAGAAGGCTTGGGAAGGCTCACAAAAGAGGGACTGCATTTCTCTTAATATGAACTAAGAGCAAAAAATAAATAAAAATTCATGTTATCAAGCCGAGGGCCGCTTCACATTGCTTTAGGACTGAAAGGGAACTGTAATTGTTCCTCTGCACTTTTGAATACTGGAATCCAGGCATCTGCCTTTATGTCAAACAGAAACTAATTTCAGGTTGCTCACCCTGAACTGCTTGAGAGATTGTATATACCCTCCTAGCCAGAAAGAATAATCAGTTGCCTAGAGGCAACTGATTATGAGAAGAAGGTAGGGTTGCAGGTCCCCCTTGGCTGCTGGCAGGGGACGAAAGGGTATGGTTACCAGATATGGGCTGGGAAACTCCTGGAGATTTGGGGATGGAGCCTGGGAAGGACCTCAGTGGGGTACAATGCCACAGAGTCCACCCTCCAAAGCATCCATTTCCCCTAGAGGAAGTGATCTCTGTAGTCTGGAGAGGAGCTGTAATTCTGGGGGATCCCCACTTCCCACCTGGAGGTTGGCATCCCTAGGAGAAGGACATCTTGGCCACTACTGCAGGCAGGAGGCTCAAGGGCCATCAGGAGGTGTACCGCTTCCCACCCTCCCAGGAAGAACATCATCTTCAGGGGAAGACCCTGATCCCTGTCATCAGCCAAAGAATAAATATCTTCAAGGAGCTTGCTCCTCCCACCGAAATCCATGAAGGAAACTCTGGCCTCTGCCACTGCCCTTGGTCCTCTTCCCCCAAAGATCTAAAGCTGCTGAGCTAGGGTAATCTGCTGTTGTGGTTGGGCATGAACATATGAACACATGAAGCTGCCTTATGCTGAATCAGAGTATTGGTCCATCAAGCTCAGTATTGTCTACTCAGACAAGGGTCTCAGGCTGAGGTCTTTCACATCACCCATTACCTGCTTCTTTTAACTGGAGACGCTGGAGATTGAACCCTGGGACCTTTTGCATGCAAGCAGAAGCTCTGCTACTGACCCACTAGCCCCTCCCCAAATGGACTTGCAAGGTGTGCCTTTTCATGAGAAATGCCATTCTCCTAATGCTGTCTAATGGCTGTGCCTGAAATTTCTTTTCATGATTTGGAGAATCTAAAAACCAAATGCCTTGCACAACTTAGCTGAATTCTACTCTCTTTAGCTTTAGGGAGATCATTTTGTGATAGGCTCTGGAAGTAGAAATATGGAATATGGCCTTTTTAATGCAGAAGAATAAATGCTAAGTTTACAGGTAAAATTACAAAGGAATTGTAAAATGGCATCATCCCATTAGGGCTAAATAAACGTCTGTTTTAATAGAATGGGTTAGATTGGCCCATGTTGGTTTCAAGAACTGGAGTGCTGACATGCCCAGGCCACGTAGAATGGTGACAAGAATCTATCCCAGCATACTCATATACTAAGACACTCCCAGTAACAGATGCAAAATAGTATAATTTTAACTTCCTTTGTGCAGAAATAACAAGCCAGGACATCTTCTCATTATGTTTAGTTTTATACGCATGGCTTGATTTAATGATGTATAGAGAATAACAAGATTGCAACATTTTTATGTGATTATGTGACTTTTCCATCCCTCCATACTCTTGTTCAACCTATCTGAAGAAGCCCTTCTAAGATTTATCATTGTAATGACTACTCTTGGTGATTTGCTTAGACCCACAGTTGGCATCATAGTGATGTAGCTAACAAAGAAGTCTCGTTTCCGTTACATAGGCAGGCTAGGCAAAGAAGACTTCTCCAAAGTGAACCTTAAACACACAATTTTTATTGTAACAATAACGCTAGTGAGATTCTAGTACCATGACTATTTTCTGTAAGACTGCATACACACCCAAATGTTACAGCAATTTTTAGTCTAACTCCTTTAGTGCAAGGCAAAAAATATATTTGGGATCAGTGAATGACTTCATATAAACAACTAGATAGGCTTTTCAGAAAGTAGAGGTGGGAGAGGCATTGTTCACCACAGTGTATACACATCTAACGATTTTCTTGGGTAAACAAGCTTTGTAGGTTTTTGTAGTGCTTCAAGAACCCTCAAAACCTGTTTGGCCCAAGGTGACAAAGGAACATTAAAAAATACAGCTCACCAGACAAATGATACCTCTTTTATAACATCTTCAGTTATCTTTAAAACAATTGGATTAGATCCCACGGATCTCTTTCATTACAGAATTGGTTTGAAGGTAGCAGCGTTTTCCTGAGAGAGAAGTGGGGGAGTAGAGAAAGAGGTGTCTTGGGTCCCTTCAGGTTCCTGGTGACCCCAACCATCCAACTTGCAGGGATGCTGACTGGGAGGAAAAATGGCCCTGGAAAATGGCCCCATCCCCACAAAGAAGGCAAAGGAGAACTGTTGCTTGGTGAGGCAAAACTAAAAACCAATTACGAACCACTCTCCATGGGCCACGAGAGATTCTCACCTGCTATAAGCCATCTCCCAATTGCCCAGGAAACCTATTAAAGGGGGGAAACAGTCCCACGATCCTTACAATGCTGGCCCCAGATATTCCCAAATACTTTCAGAAATATATGGGATCTGGATACTAGTATTCCCAAGAATTCTGAACACCATTCCAGATACCAGAACATATCCACAATACCAATAAGGTATTTTTGTGTATATATTTGGACTAGTTCAGGGCTAAAGTCCAGGACATACATGAGAGGAATGTAGAGCAGTAGATGGACCAGCTGCCTTCTGTGACATCTGGACTATGTTCATTGACCAGCTTCCACCATGGTACGCACCAAGAATGGGCCTTACCATCTATGAGGAGTTAGTTGGTTTCAGAGGTTCTTCAGTAAGTTTGATTTAAAGAGTGGTAGGAATGCTATTAATTTTTTTGGCTACAGCAGTGCACAGATGTAACAAAAAACTAGAAGTAAGATTATATCGTAAGCCTACAGACAGAAATCCCCTATTACACTTTAAATCTTTTCACCTCAATCAGTTTTTACGTGTCGAAAGGAACTCCACCAGAAAGAAGGACTATGATGGAGACAGTAAACAATCGGCATTATAATTTCAACAGAGAGGTTACCTGATACAGCTTATTTCAAGAGCTAAAGCTCGTGCTGACGGTATAGCAAGGGAGGAGCTTTTTAGGGACACATGATCTGGCAGCACCCTTCTTATGAGCTGAGGCCCGGTCATGGATCATGTGGTGCAATGAGCTTCACAAGGACCTGTTTCTTCACTACAGGAACAAGGAAGTTACTCAGTCAACCCTGGGCCTCTAGATTCCCCCCCCCCCAAGTCTCTTTCATTATGGAAATGCCTTTCACCTACCTTCAAACCAATTAGTTTACTTCAGCCCCAGGTTTTGCAATTAGGGCTCCTCTCTCTTTTAGGTCACTTAAAGACTATAGTGCCCCTTTGGGTCTCTTGTTCTCTCTCTCATTTTCCAGTCTTGGTAAACGTGGACTGAATGGGGTCAAAAGTGGTTCATAGAGATCAGACTGACAGCACTTAAAGTGAAAATAAAATGAATAAATACATTAAAAGCAAACACTGCATGCGTTAACAGAACAGACTGAAAAGAAAGAAAATAAAAGGAATTTAAACACCTCCTTCTGTCCCGAAGTATTACTTATCCTTCACCAAGGCTCATACGTTGAATAAAACTTTATTGGTCTTAAAGGTGCCACTGGACTCTAAATTTGTTTTACTGCTTTAGACCAACATGGCTGACCATCTGGATTTATCCCTCTGAAGTTAGTAGGGATGTACAAGGGGAAAAAATTGGTATTTTTTGGATTTGGAGGTTCTGGACCCTTAAAAATTTAGTATTACTTTGAAAATCCAAATTCCAATATTGGTATTGTATTGAAATTCAGGAAAAATTCAGGAATCCTGAATTTTTTGGCTCCATTATACCTTATGAGGCCGTTATAGTTGATGGCAAATCTCCTAGGATATATTAAGTGGGCTGGCAGGGAGGGTGTTTGAGGTAGAGACCCCAAATTTGCAGTGTAGCTGCACCGATTCTGCTGCTGGCCTTGCAAAAATGCCCCCCCCACCTCACTTTCTACTGCAGAAACTCTCTGGGAGAATCTGCCGGACTTCTTGTAAGCCTGCCTTGCTGTCCCCCCCCCTCCAATTGGAAACAATGGAGGATGGGGGCACCCTTTTTGGGTGCCCATAGAATTGCACTTCCTGGTCCAATCTTGTTGAAACTCAGTGGTTTTTTTGGGAAGAGGCTCCAGCTGCTACACTGCAAATTTGGTGTCTCTGCCTCAAACCCCCCCCCCCCCAGCCCACTGAATATACCTTAGAAGATTTGCCATTGACTACAATAGCCCCATAACGTATAATGGAGCTGAAAAATTCAGGATTCCTGAATTAATTCAGGATTCTCTTATTGGTAAGCCAAATCAGATCAGAGAAAAGGCATGATTCAGGTATTAATTTGGCTCAGAAACACCAAAAGTACATCCCTAGAAGTTACTAAGAGACAGGCACTTCAGATCCTTAAGTCGCATTCATTACCTTGATTTCCATATGCGGGAATCATTCATTGCTTCCTCAGGGCTATGTGCTCAAGGCTGTTTACTTGAAGTATGATGGACTCCTTCCTCCCCCTGAATGCATGTATGATGGCTCCTTCTTCAACAAGCTGTTTTATTCTCCCCCCCCCCACCCCCGGCTGCAGACTATCCTTGTCTTCCTGCCTGCCAAAAGGATCACTCTCATTTGGGCTTCCCAAGGCTCTGTGGCTTAGATATCTGCCTATTGTTCTCCTCTGGCCAGGGTCATCTGCTTTTCTATGGCACTGGATGGCTCTAAGGTGATTCTATGTGTGAATGTTTTGGCACTTGAAAAGGCATGGGGTGGGGATGAAGACCTCTACGCCATGGGTCTAATCAAGTTTGTGGTGGCCTTGGGTTCTCTGTCCTGTTTAGTTTGGCCCTCATGTTCCTTAGAATGTACCTACTTATCTCATTGCTCTTAGAATGTAACAAGAATTAAAATGTACCTACTTACCGGGAAAAAAAGACTAGGTTGTTCTTTCCACATATGCCATCAAGAAAAAGAAGGGACTACCTTAAATCCACATGCAAGTTATTGTTATGTGCAATAATAAAAAACCTTTTTGTGTATGACCTTTTTAGGTGGATTGGCTTACATTTGGGGTCATCTTCCTTTCAGTAAATACAAGTAACAACCTGTGAAAAGTGACTCATTACGCTTCACTTTAGTGAGTGCATGTGTAAACGTGAGGGTATTTTTCCCAGTAGGGGGTCTGATCTTTTCCTAAACTGAAGAGAGAGTGTAAACAATTGCATTTCCTGTATAAGACACAAATGCCTGGAATTGGCTTTGGGAGCACAGATTCTAGTCTGTTATCCTACACCAGGAGATGAAGTGATCCATACTAAAAAGGGTTTAGTGCAATTTCTCAGCAAACAGTCAAAGAACCAACTCTCTGTGGCTGACAGTTATCCTTTCTAGTTAAAAAGGGGTGTGCAAGGAGACTTTATATTGGAATATTTTTTACCTATCACAGTTGAACCTCTAAAATTGTTTATACAGCCTGCAATACATACATTATTGCAGAACAAATGGCTATAAGACCATTACATCTGATTCATTTTCTCATGGGATTTAAAATGAAAGTTAAACATCCCTAATTACTTCACTTTGCCTATTTTTATGATAGATGGATTAAAAATAATGAACATTATTACGAAGTGTATGTGTATGTGCTAAGTGCCATCAAGTCACTTGCGACTTACGGTGACCCTAAGAATTAATGACCTCCAAAACATCCTATTGTTAACAGTCTTGCAGACCGAGGTATGTGGCTTCTTTGATTGAGCCATCCTATCTCATGTTGAGTCTTCCTTTAATCCTGCTGCCTTCAACTTTCCCTAGCATTATTGTCTTTTCCGATGAGTCTTGTCTTCTCATAATGTGACCAAAGTATGACGTGTGTCTCTGTGTGTGTAAAGTGTCATCAAGTCACAGGTGACTTATGGAACCCCCAGCAAGGGGTTTTCAAGACAAGGGAGAAGCAGAGGTGGTTTGCCAATGCCTTCCCCTGCAGAACCTTTCTTGGAGATCTCCCATCCAAGCACCAACCTTGCTTAGCTTCCAAGATCTGATGAGATCAGTCTACACCAGGGGTGGGCAATTGTTTTGGCTCGGGGGCCACTTTGTGGGAGCGGAGGTTAGCAGAGGGCCGCACCTTTTAAAATGATTGCATTCATCAGTTAACTTTGCATTTCAGAAAAAGTATAAATTGTATCATAAAAATCAATAAATATAAATTAAATAAAATAGTGGTAGTTTTATTCAATTTATTTATTGTGCTAATTTCATATCATCTGTAGCTGCAAGCACATTTAATTTTAGAATCAGTTTAATGAGAGAAATGTACCCTATCACACTTTTCTACAATTTTTTTGAAATCAGGAGATTGCTTGTTGAGAAACCACGTGGCTGACTGTCTTGCCGGGCCGCAAAAAACTCTGTGGCGGGCCGCATGTGGCTCCTGGGCCGCAATTTGCCCGCCCCTGGTCTACACATGCTGCCTCCCGTCCCCAAAGATACGATAGCCTCAGTTTAGACATTTTAGCTTCTGGGGAGAGTTCAGGCTTGATTTGATTTACAACCCACTTACTTAGTATACTAGTAAATACAGTACACTAATAAATACTAGCACTATGCTACTACAGATATTTTCCAGGCTGCCACCCCACCTCAGTCTGAAACTGCTTTCAGTGTCTGAAGGGGGAACTCCTACAGGCTTCTGTCCCATTGTGTATGTGGCTAGGTTTCTTTCTCTGTTTGACAGCTAGCTGCTATTGTGAGGGAGACCAGCTTCAGGTTGCAAGTTTTCATACAGGAGAAATAAACAAATCCTGTTTTCAGATTCCTTGTAAACGGGGGTGGGGGGAGTGTTTGGTTTGTCTCGTTGTGGGAGTCCTCTGACAATTTTGATATTTTCATCCATCAGTGAGGCTCATATATCTTTAATAATCTTTTAGACGGTGATATGAGAGAGGCACTTTGCCTCTACTGACCTTGGTGAATAGACTCTGCAAGGGTTCCTCCCACCCCCCCATTTTTGTACGGTTTCATAAATCCACAAAACCTCTCCCCCCCAGTAATTGTGTTGTGGGGGGAGCAAAGTGTGTGTAACACAAAAGACAACAAAGCCTCTGGCCCTGTGCGGATGACATTTTCATAAAGAATGGATGTGTGGAAAGGTTGGGGATTGTGCCTGCTGGTGTCTGCCGTGTGCTATACATTCCTCTGCCCTTCTCAACAGGCTCTGTGTGGAAGGTCTGATACATTTGTGGAGGTTGGAGGCAGGGCTGGTTGATTCAGTCCTGACCCTTCCCCTCCTCCACACATTCATTTCCCCTGGATATGCTGTCTACACAGTGCTTTCTATCATTGCACTGAAAGCACTCTTTAAAAAACACACACACCACCTGTCTCTTTCTAGTTTTACAACAGCACATATCTTTAGTATAGCTTTACTGCAGCAATTTTAGTGGTGGATATCTGAAAGCAAGTGCCACGGACTGACTCATTCGGTCACGCCTCCTGTCCCAGTATTCTAACTATAAACCCACAGCTCACGGAAGCCATCTTGGCCAGAACGTCTTCTTAAATGATCAGTTCAGCCTAATCATTAAACAACTTGGATATTTTCCCACTCTGGAGTATCCATGGCAGAAACTTCCTTTCCATGAAAAGGGATCCACATGGTCCTTTTAGATAAAGTTTTTTTTCTCTTCACACTAATTAAATGGGGGGGGGGGGAAATTGGTGGTAATTGCACTCCCTCAATTATTGGCAAGGCGCCATGAGTGAATCATAGAACGACAGATTTCCTCTCAGCTATTCTGGGTAACATGTTTCGTGAGTGGCATTTACAAAAACTGGTACAAAGAAAACCTAACCTATATAATCTGTCTAAGCTACATGAAATCAGTGTTGTTATCTTTAGGGAACAATTATCATTATTGTTATTTCACTAAAGGGGAAGAATAAGGCCAAGAAACTTGCTTGCCCGCCTCTCAACGCTGCCGTGCTTCAGTTCCCATATTCATTCTCATATCCACACTTCAAACAAAACGCATTAGCACTTCTGCTACCATTTTTTCCCCTTTTTTCACACCATTTAGGGTGTGAAAACAAGGCTGAGGTTGACAGGGGAGCCTACCCTCCCATTTTATTCAAACGCACAACGTGGACTATCAGAGCTAATTCAAAAATCTTCACAAGTGTGAGTCCTATTGAGGAGTTTTGCTATTCCCCCCCCCCCCCCATCCCTTTGGGTTTACGTTGACAGAAAACACAGTCTGGTGGTTATATGATACGAGATCAAGTATCTATCTGGAGCAAAGCTGAGCACAGGAAAAATGGAGCTAAATTCTGCTACTATTCAGAGGAAAATGATTCTCTATTGTGTGTGATTCTATGCCCCCACGTGCAATTGCTTTAAAAAACTACATCTTCATATCTTCAGGATTTTTATTCATAAAAGGTCCTTTGATGGTTAACAAAACACAGTTCAGCATTTTGACATTTATTGTTGCTTCTAATTCTCTGGAAGCAAACAGAATGGGGTGGTGGGAAGGCTTCTCGCTCATTTAAGTTCAAGCAGTGTTTAACACAAGGCTACAATACGTTAATCACTTTTTGGCTTCAAAAAGAGGTTGCTGCTGAATTCTGGGAACAGACTAATCACGGTGTCGAAATCGGCAGCCTGCTTCTGCAGCTTTTGGAGAGGCTTCTGGAATTCATCCTGGGGCCATTCTGCATCTAGCATTCACTCCGCTGTTTTATCAAACCCACGTTGGAACAGGAATTCCCCTCTGCATTGCATGCCACTTTCACTCGCTTTGATTGTCGGATCTCATGGTAGCCTCCACACTGCATGCCGGTTTCACTTCTTTTGGTTTCATAGCATCGTCTGCATAGATTTAGGGCTGTTTTATGGCCGTTCAGGGGTGACTCTGCAGTCAGTACAGCATTGGCCTGGGGTATCTGAATGTGATTTTGAGAACCACATCTTTTTCTGTTCCAGTGTGGGTTTGATAAAACAATAATGCTAGATGCAGAATGGGCCTGGGTTAGAAAAGGTCAGGAAAGCTTTCCGCCCTTGCTGGGTTTACTTCATCTTGTTCCCCTCCCTGTGGCAACAGCAACAACAGCAGGGTGAGTTGAAGCCCTAAGGCTAGCAACCACCAGGTGAGGCCTGGAGATCTCCCAGAAACTACCACTGACCTCCAGACAACAGAGATCAGATCCCCTGGAGAAAATGGCTGCTTTGGGGGGGTGGATTTCAGGGAATTATATCCCACTGGCCCTGGATGGCCAAGGATAGTCCAATCTCATCAGATATTGGAAGCCAAGCAGGGTCGCTCCTAGTTGGTATTTGGATGGGACACCACCAAGTTCAAAGGTTGCTATGCAGAGCAAGGCAATAGCAAGCCACCTGTTAATCTCTTGCCTTGAAAACCCTGTGGAGTCATCATAACTTGGCTGCAACTGGATGGCACTTTACACACACACATATGCCACTGAGGCCATTCCCCCTCCCTAAACCCCATCCTCCCTAGGTTTCAACCCTAAATCTCCATGAATTTCTCAACCCAGAGCTGGCAACCCTCAACATAAGTTGACACAGTCAATACATAATTAATGAGAGCCAGTTTGGCATAGTGGTTAGGAGTGTAGACTCTAATCTGGGAGGAACCGGGTTTGATTCCCCACTCCTCCACATGGGGACTCTCTCAGTCCCACCTACCTCACAGGGTGTCTGTTGTGGGGAGGGGAAAGGAAATTGCTCTGAGACTCCTTCCAGAAGTGAAGGGCGGGGTATAAATCCAATCTCTTCTCTTCTTCTAACGGTTATCTCCATTTGTACTCCCTGACAATAAAGCTAGTTGAGGCCAGGCCTCACTGTGCCTCCTGTATCCCCCACGTCCAACCAGTGAGGCAGGATACATGATACCCCGCAGTCTGTGTCATGCAGATGACCCAGCCCGTGTCATCTAGATTATATTGTTCAGCAAGCAGGGGAAAGGAATGAGCTGTAAGAGTTGCTTTGGAATGCTATATTTCAAACATATAATTACCTACACTTTTGCATGCACCTGCTGAGGTGGGAACTGCTGCTTTAGCAGGTAGATCTGCAAATATGACAACTCTCACAGAAAAAGAACTAAATGGAAATAGATTGTATATGGCACTTTAAAAAAAATCATTTTAAATTTCTAACAAACAAGACTCCTTATATCCTCCAGCTGCTGTTTTTTTTGCGGCTTGCACAAGTTTTCTTACCTGGAAATGAAAGGTGAAATCAAACCCTTCACAACTTTCTGTCCTGTAAGTAGGATAATTACACAATCACTGTGTAATATAAATGACATTAAAACACATATATTTACAACATATGAACATGCAAGGTTTTCCCCTGGCTGACTTCATATTTTAAAGTTGTTTTGAAAAAAAGCATGTTTGATAGAGGCTGGCACCAAGCCATTAACTTATGAATCCCTCACATAGAGACAATTCAATTGTAGAATTTTGATGTGGAAACATCAGCATGTGATGCTTTCCCCTCATTAGCTTCCCCTGCTGAAGTTCTCTTCGAATGTGGCCCCATATGGTAACACTAGGTTTTTATCACACCAGGGAGCTTGGTAGATCTCAAGCCTTTAAAACTGTCATGATTGGGTTGGATGGTTGTTTTTGGAGGAAACGCTCTCTAAGCAAAAGTTGTGAGGTAAAAGAGAAAATATCTCACTGTGATTTTAGTACCTTAAAAATAACCTGACTCTTAAATGAAAGTAAACATGCTAGTCAGGTTTTTTTGCTCTGCCTTTTTTTTGGGGGGGGGGGGGGGAGTTTCACATGGTTCCCACCCCCATGACTGGAATTGCCCTCCTATTCAGCTGCTTAGGTAATAGATTTCCACATAGCAAAGGTTTTGGTTTCCTCCAGTTTGTAGGACTTTAAAATAACAGAAGTCATGACTCATTGTTCAGTATGCATATTTCAGAATGCTGCCATTGCTGCATATTGATCTAGGGTTGCCAAGCATCACCTTACTTGTAGCGGGGGGGAGTCCTTGCTGCTCTGGGAGAGTCCTGGTGCATGCACAAAGCTCATGCGCTGTGATAGAATCTCCTGGAAGTGATGTCATCGCGTTGGGCATGTTTGGGGTGGGACCTCAGTAATTTGAGGAAAAACCATAGAGTTTTCCCTCGAATTACAGAGTGCCCCCCCGAAACATGCCTGAGGCAATGATGTCACCTCCGGGGGACATCATTGTGCCGGGCACGTCTCCTCAGCCCAGCAATTTGGGGGTGGGGTTCCCCCCGGCGGCCTGATCCCAGCCGGTGAGCAGCAGGCCACTGGAGCGGGGGTTTCCCCGCCTCCGGGGGGGACTTGGTAACCCTATATTGATCTAATAAATATGTATTTATTACATATTTATGTAAATACATATGTATTTGTAAGAAGAGGAGGAGGAGGAGGAGGAGGAGATTGAATTTATACCCTGCCCTTCACTTGGAGTCTCAGAGCGGCTTACAATCTCCTTTCCCTTCCCCTCCCCACAACAGACTTCCTGTGAGGTAGGGGGGGCTGAGAGACCTTTTCAAGAACACCTCTGACAGAAAGGGGACATTCCTGCAACGACTTTAAATTTTTAGTGTTAGAAGTTGCTAATATACCCAAATATAGTCAGATTGATATACAGAAGCTCTTAAGACAACAGGAGGCTTTCTGGACTTTTCGTCTGAGAACACTTTATCCTGACAGACTTAATCAATCATTGGAATTTGGTTCTTTTTTATGAATACGATGACCTGGGGTTATTTGTAGGTGTTGTTCCTTTAATGTGTAGTCTTTAAACGACAGGGCTTTTTTTATAGAAAAAGCCCAGCAGGAACTCATTAGCAAAATAGGCCACACCCAACAGCAGAAGCTCATTAGAATATTAGGCCACACCCCTGTGCGAATCTAGAGAATTCGTCTACATGTATTTGGAGAATATGTATATTGTCTGAGTGCAAACAATTTATTATGTAATATGTTTGGCTCCATTTTCCATATGTATGTTTATTGTTTAGTATGTATAAATTTATAAATTTGTGATTTTTGGAAGTTTATGATCTGTGTCAACTTCAGTGCTTTGTTGTAACCTTGTGATATACTGATTTATCGCTTGCTTTTTGTTGCCCAAGGTCCTCCAGCAGCTGCAAGTAGAGGAGTGGGGAATCAAACCTGGTTTTCCTAGATTAGAGTCCGCGCACTTAACCACTACACCATACTGGCTCTCTTTCTGTAAATACATATGTATTTAGGGTTGCCAGTTCTGGGTTGGGAAATTCCTAGAGATTTGGTGGTGGACCCTGGGGAGGGTGGGACTTGGGGATGGGAGGGACCTCAGCAGAGTATAATGCCACTCCCGAAGTAGCCATTTTCTCCAGGGGAACAGAACTCTGTTGTCTGGAGACCAGTTGTAATTCTGGGAGATCTCCAGCCATGACCTGAATATTAGCAACTCTGAATCCCAGAGCCAGGAGGCAACATCAGGGGAAGGCCTCGGCCTCTATGGCCTGTTGTTGGCCCTCCAGAGGAACTTTTTGGCCACTGTATGAGAGGGGTTCCTGGACTAGATGGACCATTGGTCTGATTCAGCAGGGCTGTTATGTTCTTATGTTCATATAGCGTTTTGAAGGCAAGAGCCAAGCAGAGGTGGTTTCCCATTGACCACCTTTGCGTAGCAATCCTGCACTTCCTTGATGGTCTCCCATCCAAGTACTAACCAGGGCCAACCCTGCTTAGTTTCCAGGATCTAACGATCTCAGGTAAGACTGGGTCATCCAGGCTAGGGAACAATAAATAATGTAGCGTCATTTATTTACTTAGAAAATGTATATGCCGCCTCTCTGGAGATCTGGGTGAGGCAGCTCACCAAGTAAAATAATATAATAGAATCATAAAGCTAACAAGTATCAAAACAAACCACAGCCACCACGTAAAACAACTCAAAAGCCTGACATAATATTACTGAATGTCCTCAGATGAGAAGCAGGCCATAAAAACGGCCTTTAAAACAAGAGATGGAAACCCTTAGTTCGAAGCCTGGGTGTAAACAAATTGGGCCATGGCAAACCAGGAGCACAATCGAGGCACGTTTTTAAAGTTATACAGAACTTTTACTTCCATTGCGAGAGTTTATGTACATCTGGCCAATTTTTCCATGTTTCAGAACAAAGAAACTAGAAAATGCAGATGTATGTTAATTAGGGTTAGAAATAGTTATGCCTTCTTGAGAGTACTCAGAAAGTCCTCAAGAGGCAAAACAGTTAATAAGAAATATCTGCAACCTTTTGGGATAGACAGTCAATGTAAGCCATATCTGCATCTCTGGCAGTGTACAGAAAACTCCACTGAAATCGATGGGAGTAGTCCTCCTTAATGTATCCAAAGTTGCCTCAACCACTTTTCAAAGGACAGGTTATAGAACCACAGCCCCCATGTTCATTCTTTAAAAATTGCTCCATTAAAATTTCTGGCCTTAGAGGTTTTGAAGCACTACAAAAACCTCAGGAACCTGTTGACCCTGAGGCAAGTTTGGGGGGGAGGGGGAAGAATCCCAGGTTATTTTAAAGGATCTTTAGGGTGCAAAAATATGGATGGTGCTACTCAACAAAAGACTTAATGCTGACAATGATCGATGTGGGGGGACTTCAGAGGAAGGCATAGAGACTGTTGCTATAATGCCAGGGAAATGCCTCCCCCCTCCCAGATCGCAGCTGGTGGCCAGTTTATAGGTACTGAGGCAGGGGGCTGGATGGGCTTTGTAATGTCATCCCAGATAGCTTTGCCATTGATGTTTTTCCTATGCATATACATGCGGTGAACAACTTCAAACATTGGCTTCCCCTGAGCTGCAGTTTTCAAAAGGACAGGAAGTCTTGATGGTTCCATGCTGTGCCAGTAACCTATAGGCTGGCGTCGGAGTTCAAGGGCATTCCCGTGCTTTCAAAAGGAGTTTATCCTGCACCGTTACAACCTGCCACATCCCATGGCTGAAAATGCACAACTTCACTGTGCATTCTGCACAGCCGTAGTAATTTACGCCAATAGGTGTCTTGACATTTATTGTCCCCTGAATGCGGTGGCCTAGAATAAGATTTTCATAGTTATCACGACAACCTTGGAATTACATCTAGGTAATAAAAACAGATTTCTTCCAAGCTACCTTTTACCGGACCAGATAAAGACATAACGCATTTGTCAGCAGTCCTCTTTTTAATATCAGTGTGTGTTATACATGCCTTCTGGGAGCGCCATCAAATAATTCTTAAAAACAGGTATTAGGCAAGGAAAAAAATCGAAGTGAAAATAAGCATTGCCACTTGTAAGCTCCACCGGCATATTAAATATGTGTTCATTAACAAAAAATAAATTAAAAACAGTGTGCTTGCATCCCCCAGGCGAGTAGGTTATGCCTCAACAAGCCGCATGGATTTATGCTTCTACACATTCTTGTAACGTGGCAAATTATTCTGCACCTTCCACCCTGCCTTAACACCAAGATGCATTTCTTTGAGAATCACAAATGGCTTGGCCAAAAACCTGAGAAGGCACAAACACCTAGCTATAATACGGGGGATCAGATGTACAAATCCAGTGTGTATTTGATCTTCTCCCCAGCACACACTGGCAGGTGTCACATGCCAGACAAGCTCTGCATGTCACTACGGGGTCAGAACTTTTCAGAGGAGGAAAGAAGGCTCTCAGTCTTTGACCTTTCTGACTGAAATGTTCAGTCCAAGGTTTCCTAGCCTAGAGGTGAGGAGAGATCAAATTGCAAAAGGCACTTCTGGAAGATAATGCAGATGCAGGAGGACAAAGACTCTGCCAACTCACACATTACAAAGTTCTCATGTCCTCCCAGTGTTGGGTTGACAGATGCAGACTGGCAATTCCATGCTCAGAACTAAATCTCTAATTTGGATTAGGGCCATGGTACATGGGGACTTAGGTTCATTTTACACCTCCCCTCCAAAGTAGTTTGACTGCTGTCTTTTCCTGTGCTGATTTCACAGTGGTGTGAAATTTCACTACAGGGGGTCTAAGTGCACTAATCAACAGCAATTGTTTAAAGCAGAATAAAGCCGGTTGAATACTAGCTTGACCACAGGAGGGCAATTAGTAGAAGTGGACATTTCAGTAGCAGCACGGTTTCACACCGCACAGAGGTGTGGGCAGGTTTTTTTGGAACTAGAATGATTCCAGCAGGAAAGTCAGATGTAAAAACAGCCTAAGCCTCTGCCTCCCTGGAGATGCGCAACAGTGGAATCAGCTGCCTAGGGAGGTAGTGAGCTCCCCCTCACAGGCAATTAAGCAGCAGCTGGACAAACACTTGACAGGGATGCTCTAGGTTGATCCTGCATTGAGCGGGGGTTGGACTAGATGGCCTGTGCGGCCCCCTTCCAACTCTGTGATTCTATGATTTTGCAAACCTTAGAGGACACTCAGAGAGCCTCCAACACCTGAAGGTCTGCAATCCTTGGCTCATGGGTTCTTGGGTTTCAGTGAGCTCCATTTAGGATAGCTAGGCTAGGCCCTGGGGTCGCCGTACGTCAGCTGCAACTTGAAGGCACTTTACACACATTACTTAATTCTGTGGTTCCCTTCTCATAGGATAGCACTGTCAAGGGAGGGCAATGTGCCTCCTTGGTGCACTGCTCTCAGGTAGCATGAAATGCCGTTCCATGTGGGAAGAGCCCACGCTAAAGCTCCTCCCCCACTCTGTTGCCTAAGTTTCTGGGAGGGTCCTTGTTTTTCTTGTTCAGAGGAGGCAGTGCCAAATTCTAAACATGTGATTTTGCAACTCAAAAGAATGGCCTCTTCCTATTTGTGAAATGCAGAACCTGGGCCTGATTTCCATGTGACACTAGCGAGGGAGAAGAACTTGCCTGTCCAGCTTTGCACAGCAGCTCGTTGGACCTGGCTGGCTGCCTGGGCAAAGCAGCTATACATGCTTGGTGAGCATGCCCCTGCAGCCTCTGGATCATCTCTGGTGTGCTTAACTAAGCATGCACAGCTGCTTTGCATAGATTGCAACCCAGTTCCAACAAGACATGGGATGAGCAGGTTCCTTTGCTTTGTGTCAGGAGCGGTGGTGATGGGGAACTCTCCTGCTCTCTGTGGCATGCCCCAGAGTCTGTGGGGGTAAGCTGGGTTAGAGGTCTATAGGATAGGGTTGCCAACCTCCAGGTGGTGGCTGGAAAACTCCTGGATTTACAATGGATCCCCATCACTCCTCTAATACAATACAATACACCTATATATCAATAACAATTATAATATGGCATTATAATTGTTATTGATATATAGGCGCATTGTATTGGTGATGGGAGTTTTCCTTTCGTTGCGTCTGTATGTACTTTCCTGTTATTTGTTACTTATCTGCTGAACTAAATTTATGGAAGCATTTTCCTTTAAGTAATTAGGTCTCAGCTTGTGTATTTTCCTGTGTTATTTATATAGTGTCTTTCTGCTTGATTATATTATACTGTGCTTATCGCTTTATTGGAATGTAAATTAGCACATGCAGATTTGTGCATTTGTCTTCCCTCCTTTTTGAGGGCTCATCTTCCATATTGATGACCACCTTAGTATTCTCTTAGTTTCTGACCCCTGGATTGTCCCTCCACCCTGTCCTTGGGTCCTGGTTCCGTCCTCAGCTCTTCCTAGCTGTTCTTCATAATTCTGGCCTTGACACCTTGCCAGTATCTTATTTAAATCGTAACCTGATGAGCAAACTATGAATTTGTTTACTTCATTTATACCCCATCTTCCTCCTCAATGGGGACCCAGAGCAGCTTACATAATTTTTCTCCCTATTTTATTCTCATAATGACCCTGGGAGATAGGGTGGAATGAGTGTGTGTGAATGGCCCAAGGTTACCCACTCAGCTTCTGTGGCAGAGTGGGGATTTGAACCTGGATATCTAGTATCCTGGTCCGACACTCTTAACCAGGGGTCCGTTGGGGCCGGAGCGAGCTCAGGAGTGGCCACTAGGGCAGCCACAGGCTGGATCAGATTAGAGAATCTGATTCAGCCTGTTGCCGAATTGCCGCTGAAATTCAGCAGCAACTTTAAAAGCAACTGGAGAGGAGATTTGAGGGAGAGGCTCCAAACTTGCAGGGTAGCTGCTGGGGCCTCTTCTCAAAATATCCACCAAGTTTCAATAAGATTGGACCAGGGGATCTAATTCTACAGGCCCCCAATTCCCTCCATTGTTCTCTATGGGAGGGGAAAAGTTAACATTTTTTCCCACCATAGAGAACAATGGAGGGGATGGGACAACCTGTTTGGGGGCCCGTAGAATTGGACCTCGTGGTCCAATCTCCTTGAAACTTGGTGGGTATTTCGAGGAGAGGCCCCAGCAGCTACCCTGCAAGTTTGGAGCCTCTCCCTCAAACCCCTTTTCCTTCAGCCCCTCATATACCCTATGAGTTTTTGCCATTGATTTCAATGGCCCATAGGGTATAATGGGGCTGAAACTGAGGGTGCGATCACACGGGCATTTAAACCCGGGTTCTCCCACGCTGCTCTTTCAAGCGCGATACTGTTTTTCCTGGTTGTTGGAAAAGCGGGCTCGAGTGCGGGGGGGGGGGGGGGGCGGCTTCGAGACGGGAGACAGATGCGGCCCGTCTAGTCGGCCCCTTTAATTGCGATGGGGAACAGCCGCGAGGCCCGCAATAAACGTCCGTGTGATTGCAGCCTGACATTCCCTTTCTGCTCTTTCCTGTGTTTGCCATGTATATACCTTGGCAAATACTTTTCAAATCGCACCTTCTTCCTTGTGTGCTCCACATGCTGTAATTTTATGATAATTTATTTTGTTGTGTTTTAAAATTCTTGTGAGCCTCCTTGAGCTGGCAAATGCTGGCAAGGCAGGATATAAATCCAAATAAATAAATAAACAGTCTGTGTGCCATGTGGCAATGTCCAAGGAGCAACTGCCGGACATGTTTGTGGAGCCCATTTTGAGGACGAAATCCGGATCCTGGTTCCTTTAACTCTGTCCCAGTCCCCCATTAGTTTATTAGTCCAAGACACTAAGCTTCGGTGACGGGCCTCTTGGCTTGCGGCAGTGCTGAGTGGCAGCAGTAGGACCCAATAGAAATGCTCATCTATATATTCCTCAGAATCTTTTGGCTATCCTGTGTCTCTTTTTGTTGAAAATTGGGGCAAATAATTGCAAATGCAAAAATCATTTCTGGAAGCATTAATCTTCCCTGGAACATCTGCAGTCACAAGAAAGAAGCTCCTTGGGCAAACCAGCAACACCATGTTTGTCTTCATATGATCTTATTAACCATCTGGATAGGTGATAGACTGCCCTAAGAGGAGTTATCAATATAAATGGACTGGTTGCCAACCTTCCCGGTGGGGCCTGGAGCTCTCCTGGAATTATAGCTGCTCTCCAGACTACAGAGAAAATGGCTGCTGGGGATGGGGGTGGGTGCTCAATGACATCATATTCTGCTGAGATCTTGCTCCACCCCAGAATCTCTGGGAATTTCTCAACTTGGGAGTTGACAACCCTAAGTGGGAGTCAGATGCCCTTCCCGTTTGTCTGACAACCTCCAAAAACGACTGCATGAATGTGTATTTGAAGGTTACCGATATCCTGATCTTCCTTTTGTTAGTACAGCAGGGGAAATAAATCAGTTCCATACAGGCAAAGTTGCATGCTATAAAGTATACGCAATTACAGCACTGCAAGAAGCATTAACTGACAGACAGACATTCCGGATATAAAAACTTACAGGTAGAAAAAGGAGAATTGAGGCATTTTACAAGTTTTGAACATGAAAGAAAAATCACAGCTCCCCCTAGAGCCTGAGTGGATTAGACACACTCTGTGCCAGTATTTACACTTTTCCAAATGCTCACACGCTGTTGCCTCTCCCACACATCTCAGGGAGCTCATTAACTTTTTCCAGAAGTCCAGTAGAATAAATGCATGAGTGAATGTTCCATATTTTGTTTCTATACATTTGTCAAGGGCTTCGGTTCTCTGCTTTTCACTGCTGGTTTAGTGAGTGTGTATGCATGCACTCTGTATGGCTTATGTATGCAATTTAAATTGCATGCATAAATAAAATGAGCTTCCATTGTATGCACAATCTATACATGTTGTATAATGCTGCTTTACTGATGCTTGAACAATGCTGAACAATACATGCATTTCATGGGGAAAATTCCAAGTGAAGAAATAAAATTGTCACAGGCATAAAGAATCATGGGTGTGGTTCATGTAAAGAGAAACAACAAGGAAATGGGTATTTTTGGGATGAGAAATTTGAAGTGACCCCTAGTGTATGTGGGAAGAAACTATGGCAACAAACTCCAGTGTGGTGTAGTGGTTAAGAGTGGCAGACTCTGATTTGGAGAACTGGGTTTGATTCTCCACTCCTCCACATGAAGGCAGCTGGGTAACCTTGGGTCAGTCACAGTTCTCTCAGCCCCACCTACCTCACAGGGTGTCTCTTGTGGGACAAGGAAGGGAAGGTGATTGTAAAACGCTCCAAGACTCCTTTGGGTAGTGAACAGTGGAGTATAAATCCTCCTCCCCCTCCTCCAACGAATTCCACATCCAAACTATGCTTTCACACATGCTAAATAATGCAGTTTCAATCCACCTCAGTGACCATTTGTGAGTGGATTTTGCCATTTCACAACAGTAAAATCCAGTTGCAAAGTGGATTGAAAGTGTTATTTAGTGTGTGTGAAAGTACCCTATGTGTGCATATGCACATATACATAGGCTTGCCAGGTCCATCTTCATCCCCAGCGGGGGACTTTAAGGGGCGTTCCTGGGGGCTGTGGCTTGGTGGCTGGCACACCCATCGAAAATGCCAGGGTCAATCTTTGGCGTTCGCAAATACTGGATGTCCCATCCAAATGCTACCCAGGACCGACCCTGCTTAGTTTCCGAGATCTGACAAAACCAGGCCAGCCTGCATCATCTAAATCAGCCTGGAAATAATACTGTCTAAAGAAACATGGTGATTAAATTATATGGTGTGATGTAAAGTAACAGGGATGGGTACAAAGGTATGACAAGAAAATGGAGTATGACAGGAAAAGCTGGGGTGGAACCGATGACTTCTTGTGGCAAAACCAGAAATACAGTATATAATTGGACCAACCATATAAAAGCACTTGTTGAAAGGCCAGAGTATAGCTTTGGGGCTTTCTCTCAGAGCTTGGGGACAAGGCATACCATGACTAGCTGTGTTTCAGGGTCACTGAGTTGAAAACATCATTACATACCAATGGAATGTATTCAGAAGGAGCACCCAGTAGCAAGAGGTAAGGCTGAAAATGATTCCATGGCTCTAACTGGGACTGGCTAAGAGACCTACAGAGAATCCATTTAGGATCCCATTTAGGATTCTCCGGTGCTGAAATGTGGTTGAACTTAGTAGGTACAGGGGGAGCAACTGAATCTATTGGTGAAGACAGTAGCGCCTCTTCTTCCTCCACCCTGTCAAACCTATTACTACTCCTGTGATCATTTGGGGAATAAATAGTAAAGGAGAAACTCCCAATCAGTTCTCATTTCCTCTTGGGATATGCCTGCCAAGACAACAGAATATCTTCAGGATATATACGTGGGCATGAAGGTAATAATTTTTATTCATGCATGCCTGCTTAGCAAATTAGAGTTTCTGTCTTCTTGGAAAGGGATGCAAACCAAGGTTTTGGCAATCAGAAGATAAGTGGGTACTAAAGAGCAGCCAAGGTGCAAATGGCGAGTCAAGTGGATCACGGACTATCTGAGAAAAGCTGAGACTATACCTGAGCAACACCTGTTCATTCTGAAGAGCCAGGCAAGAGGTAGAAGTTTTATAAGGCTAATTAGAACTCTATTAGCTCCTTCTGTCACCTGATCCTTGCTGAACTGGTGGCTGCGATACCACCATATGGCCATCCGCAGTGGTGGCGCTGAAGAGCAGCAGAGAACAGGCCAGGAGCCCTTTGCTGTAATAAGCTATCATGATGGCACAGAGTGCGTGTATCGTTGCTGGAGTCCCTGGTCACTCTCCAGTGGTTTCTTCAGAGCCACCAGCACCAAAATGTTAAAATGATTTAACATGCTGAGGACCTCTAAGAGTTGATTTCTCACAAGTAGGTTGCTCAGTTCATTCTTTATAGTAGTCATGCTTGCAGGCACTCTACAGAAGTTAAAGTTAATTATTTCCATAAAATTTATGAACACCTGAAGTTGACTTCTACAGTCACTAGGCCACTGTTGTCTACTCTGAAAGGCACTAGGTCTTCAAGGTTTCAGGAAATGGAAGGCTTTCCCCAACACTTGTTACTTAAGATCGTTGAAAATGAAAACTTCTGGGACTGAATCTGGCTGCCTTTTTTTTGTATGCCCATATATACAGTTGTACCCCTTCCTTATATTTGTCATGAGCCTTGACACAGAACAGCAATGGTGAAAGGTTGTGATAGGCTTGTGGCAGAAACATACATAAAAATCATCATAAGCCACCACACAACCACCCATTTTACCCAGGCACTTCCTTTTCTATGCCATCATGGTAGTTTTCCAGAGCTGGGGGCTCCTGGCCTGCTCTATGCTTCAATACTATCATTTTGGATGGCCAAAAGGTGATACTGCAGCTACTAGCTCAGCAGGAATCAGGTGACACAAGGAGCCAATAAGACTGTGTCAAAAAATTACAGTAGTTCCTGCTGACCAATGTAAAACCGAGCAAAGATGGAACAAGAGAGTACTGAACATTCCCCATTCCCCAAAGCTAATAGTAATTGTGTGCCCGCAAGTCGCAACTGACTCATGGTGACTGCAGGATCGGGGTTTTCAAGGCAAGAGATGAACAGAGGTGGTTTCCCATTGCCTTCCTCTGTATAGCAACTCCGGTCTTCCTCAGTGGTCTTCCATCCAAACTATGGCTAACTCTGCTTAGATTCCAAGCTCTGAGGAGCTTGGGCTGGGTTGGGCTATTAGGGATCCGAAGATACCAAGCCTGGAAAAAATGTGAAAAGATTGTTCTCTGCACCAGTCCACATACAACGACTTGTGGGACAAGGGAGAAAGGGAGGATGATTTCTAGGTGGAGGAGGGACGGCGGCAGCGCCAATCTTTGGCTGCTGCTTGTAGGTTAAAGTTTATAGGAACTGCTGATTTCAGAAATCCCATTTCTCACTTAGCTCCTTTTTAGAAACCGTCTGGCCATGCGAGTTTTAAAGCATGTAAGCATTTGTGGAATGACTGTTAAAACTACCCCTCTACCTCCACTTTCTTTTTTAAAAAATGCTCCATGTTTTTAATTGCACTGTACTCCAGCCTCCCTCCCCCTGCCCAGTATGATTCACTCCGTGTTACATAATCTGTGTCAGATTTATTATTCAGTACAAGGGAGACGAGAGCTGAGCAGCAAAACTAAGATGTGTGAGGGTTGTTTCAGGTTAAGTACCTCTTAGAGGCGAACAACAGGCAGAGAGTTCAATGGGCTATTTATGTTTAGAGAGAATTATATACAGGGAACCTTATTGTCTAGACATGGGAAGGGGTGGGTTAACCCTAACCTCGCCGCAACTTTTATTTGTTTTGATTTCAGTGGAGCCAGGGATTTACTCCATCTCTTCACCATAATCTGCTTTGAAAATCCACTCCACCTGTGTAACTGTACAGGTTTGGTATTTTTTTGTAAATTTTCTTCTCAAGGTCAATTCTCTTGCTCTTGTTTGTAGCCCTTTTTGTGGTTCTGTGTGATACCCCAGTGTGTGAGGGCGTGCAACAAAAATAACGCTTGTATGGGTGGGTAAAATGAGAAACACAAAAGCACTGTGAATCGGCAGTGTGATTTGGCACTTTTCAGTTCATGAATCCATTCGGAGGGCCTGGTGGATTTATTATTCATTCATACAAGATGTTTTCATATGGACGTTTGACAGAGAGTAATAGTTTATGTTGGTTTTATGTTAGATTGTTTATATGCTACTTCCCCTTTAAGATGGAACCATGTGGCATTCTGGGGAAATGGAGATGGCAGTTAGCAGACTTCGGTGCTGAAGTGATTTCATTTCTGAAAGTGTTTTAGAACAGCTGGTTTTTACACCATGCTTTTCTTTGCCTAAAGGAGTCTCAAAGCAGCTTACAATTGCTTTCCCTTCCTCTCCCCACAACAGGCACCTTGTGAGGTAGGTGGGGCTGAGAGAGTTCTGAGAGAACTGTGACTGGCCCAAGGTCACCCAGCAGGCTTCATGTGGAGGAGGAGTGGGGAATTAAACCCGGTTCTCCAGATTAGAGTCCACCACTCTTAACCACTGCACCACACCGATTCTCTAGTTAATGTCTGGGGTGCTCTTAAGAAATAAAAGTCAACATTCTCTACACATCTTGCGTTTCCCCAGTTGAAATGGAACAAATACAGACATAGCCTATTTGTGGTGTTTTCTTGTGTTTGCAAAGAGTACTGAATGTATGCTGTACAATCAGAAGCAAGGGCGTAGACTTTCCAATTTACGGGGGGAAGGGAGGGGCTGGGGTTGGACCAGAGATATTACAGGCCATTGTCTCCGGGGGAGGCTCAGCATATTCTGGAAAAGTTCCGGGGGGGGGGGGGGCTCCAGCTCCCCAGCCCCCCGGAAGTTGATGCCTATGATCAGAAGACCATGTATGTGTGTATGTTCACAAGAGCATCAAATTCAGTGCTCTTTGATACGGGGTGGGGAACACTTATTCAGAAAATTTACATGTTCAAGGTGGTTCAAAAAGGAAAATATGATAAAAATTATAAAACAGCATAAACATCATTCAAATTAACTATTTAAAATCTAGCTAGTGCATAAAAACAGCACAAAACATTTAGTAGCCTAGAAACAGTGTAAAAACAATTTTTAAAAATCAAAATCCTCAGTAGAAAGCCTGGATTAAAAATAAGTGTTTTTGGCCTGGTGCCTAAATGAGTAGTGTAGGTGCCTGGAGTAGTGTAGGTGCCCAGTGAACCTCAAGAAGGAAAGCATTCAGCTGGTGAGGGGCCACCGCAGAAAGAGCCCTGCTTCTGCTTCCCACCCACCTCACCTCTGCAGTGGGGGACATGGACAGCAGGGCTTGTGGGGCAGATTTTATGTGGTTGGTTAGACAATATATGAAAAAGCAATCTCTCTGGGCACAATTCACAGTGTGTGTTCTTACCTTTGAGGCCCTAAATGGCTTAGAAGTCGGCTACTTAAAGGTTCACCTCCTCTTGTGCTGCCCAGTCTACCAGGAGGCCTCCATGACATCCTAGTTTTCTATATCAATTGTATTGTTTTTCATGGATAGGCATCTGCATACAGTCTGAACATGGTACAGTTCCAAGACAGTATTTACTTCCTTGGTGAGAAGTACCCTTTGTCTACAATAATAAGCTAAGCACCAGCCATAAATATATGGGTGACCCTTTACAAGACAGCTATTGGGATTGCTGCTGGGACTGTATTTCCATTAATATGCCACATGGTAAGCATGAGGAGGATCTATTTTAATTGCCTCTGCTTCTCCTTAATAAAGTGGCATGGTTTAAAAATATATATTCATTTTTGCCAATTTTAAATACCTCTCTTACATTTATTAAGCAGATCAAAAGAATATACAAACACAACCTCCTTTCCTCCTGTTAAACTTTAAAAGTTAATGAAGTCACCGGGGTCCTGAGATGCACGAGTTAACCGACACAATCCCTGAATGACTAGGGCCCAGTGAAACCTCCGCCACCACTTATGGTAGGCTATCCACGAGCTATTCCACAGCTGGCTATGATTCATGCCATTAAGATCTGCAAAATTAAGACTCATTCAACGATCAGCAAAAACTGAAAGTGCACAAACAAATCTCATTTCTCCCTTTTCACTTCCTCTTTTGGGTGTGCATGTGCATATGTGTAGGAGTGTCAGCTGTAATATGCTGCTTGGAATCTAGAATAAGAAGATTAAAAGAAGAGTTGGTTTTATACCCTGCTTTTCACTACCCGAAGGAGTTTCAGAGAGGCTTACTATCACCTTCCCTTCTTCTCCCCACAACAGACACCCTGTGAGGTAGGTGGGGCTGAGAGAGCTCTGAGAGAACAATAACCGGTCCAAGGTCACCCAGCAGGCTTAATGTGGACGAGGAGTGAGGAATCAAACCTGGTTCTCCAGATTAGAGTCCGCCGCTCATTAACCACTACACCAAACAGGCTACTTTGGATCCTCAAGCCAACAAATAACTGGATTGTGTGAGTATGAATAGTCACCATTTTGGATTTACATCAAAACAAGCCACTAAAACTTCTTTCACAGTGCAGGCCTAAGCAGAGGTAGGCAACGGCAAACCAACTCTGTTCACCTCTGGCCTAGAAAACCCCATGAGGGGTTGCCGTAAGTCAGCTGCGACTTGACAACACTTTCTACCACCACCAAATCCATCGAAGTCAATGGGCTTAGAAGGGCATAGTTCTTCTGTTTAGCACTGCACGGCACTGCACAACAACATTCCTCATTGTGGCTTGTATGCTTTAAATTGTCATTATTGGCCAGGCTTGTTCAAAAATCGGTATTTTCACAGGAAACACAAAAGGCAAAACATACTGAGAATCCAAGGATGCGAAGGGCAAGGGAATGTGCTGTGCTTAGAGTAACTTGCCAGTGCGGTCCAGTGATTAGATCCAGGTTTGAATCATCACTCTGCCATGAAAGTTTGCTGGGTGACCAGGGCCAGTCACACACTCTCAGCTGAACCCCAGGGTTGTTGGAGGAGAGGAGAATTATTAAAACATTTGTATGCCACCTTTCCACCCAATCATGTCCCCCAAAGTGGCAAACATAAAAATATTAACACATCTGAACAATTAAAAACATTTAAAATTAAAAAACAATTCAATAAAAAACCCCACACAAACAACATTGGAACCAGGGAGAAGGACCATAACCATTACTGGAGGTATGCCAAACAGAACACAAAAAGTCTTTACCCGCTGATAGAAGACGCCAACAGAGGGAGACAGTCTCCCTAGGGAGGGAGTTACACAGCTTAGGCACCACGACCAAAAAGGCCCTTTCTTGGGTTGCCACCTATCTAGCCTCAGATGGCAGAGGCAACTGAAGCAGGGCTGCCGAAGATGACCAGAGTGAACAGGTAAGTCCGTATGGGAGAAGGCAGTCCCTAAGGTACACTGGTCCTAAGCTACAGGGCTTTAAATGATGTAAGCTGCTTTGGATCCTCAAGTCAGAAAGTGCATAAATAATTTTGGACTGGACTGTTGTGGCCAAGTGGTCTACGGCAGTCCGAAGCAGACTTACACCATTCTAAGTGCACTGACATCAGTGGGCTTAAAAGGGCATAACTCTGTTTAGGATTGCACTGTAAGAAATGCAGACTAGCAATATGTTTACGTGATCAGATTTGGAAGGCACTAAAAGTAAAGGTACACCCCTATTACTGTTTCTATGGCACTTTAAATGTTGCTTCCCATATGTTACCTCAGTAATCCTTACAACATCTCTGCGAGGTAGGCTTCTATTATTACATCCATATTACAGACTGTGGTGGGGGAGTGATTGTCGCTTCAACCTAATTATAGTTAGTTGCATTTTAAAGTTAATGGACTACAAACATGACTCAGTATTTGAATAAGGGTCAGCGGCAAGGCGCTTCACAGAGCAACAAATGCCAAAAATTAGGTTCTTGCTCTAAGCAGCTTACAATTTAAATTCCAGCAAGGAAAGGAAACAACAGATGGAAGAGAGAAAAGAAAAAAGGAATAGACTAGACTAACAGGGACCTATATTGGCAAATGTAGTCATGGGTATTTAGGTTTTGTTTGGGAGTTAAATGGAAAATTCATGGCACAACTAAGATTTGAGCAGAACCCATTCTCTTAACAGCTCAGTTTATACAGGTATCCTTATTTCTCCTCTCTTTCGGGACTCCTGATCACAGGTCCAAAATGAAGAGACACCATTGCACTGTGGTGCTCTATGACAACAAGTGTATTTGTAAATAAAGGTGTATTGATTTCCGATGCCTTGGAATATGAGACTTAAAAAACAACAACACGGGGCTGACTAACTAGAAGCCCTTGGATCAGATCCAGCCCAATTTTGCTCGGGCCAAATTTTAATCCAAGACATGGTTAACAACATGTTCCCTCATAAAGAAATCTGCCTCCCTCAGGGTTTGTGAGAGAGATTCCACTCAGCACAGCTGAGGTACAAACCTCAGAGGCGGCAACAACCAGCCATGCCTAAATAAGCAAACCTCAGAAGTGGCACTGACTTTTTCCACCTACCCATGAGGATGTTGGATCAGACAGTAAAATACACATCTGGGCGACACAGTGGAGAACAGAAATAGGTTATCTCTGCTTTAAAATAAGGGACATCTGGCAATAGAGTACATCCTGGTTGGTAGCAAACATAAAGTTAATTAATACACCGGACTGGTCCAGGAGCTTGATATGCTTTCCTTGGGGTTCCGTTTGAGTCAAACAGGCTTTAAAAAAACACAACAATTTAACCCAAATCCATTCACTTATGCACACACACACACACACACACACACACACACATACAAACCCCGAGTCAGATAATAAATATCCCAAGGTCCCTGGACTCTGTAGCTTAGCCTGCTCTACCCACAGCATGTCCTGATAAAGATGACTTCTCCTTCGCAAAGGCTGGAGAAAGCGCAGCAGATTGAGAAGAGCAATTCCTTCCACTCTCCCCCCCTTCCTTCAAAACACAACCAGGTTCATGATCAGAACAATCAATGCGGGTTCGAAACGCCTCTCCCACACCAAATACACAGGTGAAAATGAGTGTGCATGGTGCCACTCTTCTGCCTACAAAATGACCTTCCAGTGACCTTGACTCAGCATGAAGGACAAAACAGATCAGCTGGTTTTAGGCTAGGACAACTCTCTCTCTTTCAGGTCCTCAGCTTCATAGGTGCCACGCCACACACTTATGGTGCCTCTCATTCTATACTTTGAATCCTTTTCTTTGCTGTGGACTGGTTAATCCGGAATAGTTGCCACGTCTTGGTTGGGTGCTCACAATCCCTACTGCGGAATAGCGAATATTCCCTCTGGCCACCAGCAGGAAAGTAGCGTTGCTCCCACCCAACCGGAGCACGGGGTTGAGTCAAGCGTAAAGAGGAGTAACTAATCCGCGGTAAGGGCGTTTGAACGCGGCTTCCAAACGAAGTTACAAAAAGGGAGGGGGGAAGGGGAGGACGGTCGCTCTCTGCCTTTTCCCTGAACCCCTCCAAAACAGCTTAGGCACACCTGAGCAAACAAACCGTGGCAGATGAGGAGCAGAAAAGGGGGGCGGGGGAGTGAAAGGCCCCAGTCCGTTTACACTGAGGCGCTGCTCTGGATTTTCTCTCTTCTGCGGCAGAACCGCTGCTCCTAAAGTGTGGCTCCAGAAGCCGAAGGCGGAAGGACGAGGAGGAAAGCGAAGAAAACCAGCCAGGCCCGCTGCCCTCTCTGCTGACTCAGAGCTCAACAAGGTGAGGCTTCTGGAAATCCTGCGCGTCAACCGGCTCCTGGCAACCTGGGCGGGCGGGCGCTCCGCTTCGCTTTGCCGGTTGCCTCTCCTCTCCCGAGCCACAGAGCCTCTCTCCGCAATGCACTTGCAACAAGGTGGCACCGCACAACCATCTCCCTCCACGCACGCACACATACTTGCAAGCGCCTCCCCTTTAGTCCCTCCCCGTCTTCTCCTTCTCTCTCCCCCCCCCCCCCTCCAGTCTTGCCACAAACAGCGCTGGCTGCCAATCCGCCTGCTGCACAGACTCTGCACACTCTCTCTTGACACAGCAACAACATGAGTGCCTGCGAAGCCGCCGCAGAGCCTGCCCGGCTCTGGGAGGATTAATTTGCTGCTCGCGCCGGACCCCAAAGAAGGAGGCAGGGGGAGAGTTTTTTTGGGGGGTGGGGTGCCTCTCCGTTTTGGGGACATTAAAAGGACCAAGGCAGCAAGCAGCGGAAGGAGTTTGGTGGCAGAGAGGGCCCCTAGAAGAGACTTCAAGCGCTGCCCCCCATCCCTTCCGCAAAGCTCCCCAAGAACTCCAGTGGAGGAACCCAAAGGCACCCGACAGCGGCAAAGGTACTTGGATAACCTCCACGCGCCCCTGACTCCTGGGCGAGCACATACCTGGGGAGGGAGGCGAAGTGATGCGCAGCAGATTTTGGGGGGGGGGCAAGGTTTGCCTGCTTCTGATGCCCCCCCTTCCCCACCCAGTTGGGGAGATCTGCGTTTTTGCCGGCTTGAAAAATGCATGTGGTTTGTTGCAGCGGGCGCTGCTGCTGCTGCTTTCTTTTTTTTTTTTTTGCTTTGGGTGGGCGGAACGCGAAATTTATTTTTTGAGAAAAAGTGCAGCGGGTTGGAGAACAGATGGACTGACAAGTGGTGCAAAGCGGGTTTGTATTTTTTGGGAGATTGCTCCGAGTCCTGCAGGTAGATCCGGGGCTGGGCAGGCGGTAGTGGCAGCTGATTGGGAGAGACGCTGGAGGAGGAGAAGGCAGAGCCGGTATGTTATTGCACGGAGTAGCCGCGGCTGCAAGGAGGAAGCGGGGGGAAGAGAACCGCATAGCCTTGTATGTGTGTGTGTGTGTGCGCCAGGCGGTTTTTTAAAGCTTGATCCCTCGGATTTGACCGAGCTTGGCTCTGGCAAATCGGCCGCGGCGGCTGGGATTAAGTGGAGGGCAGATCGCTTTGTGGCGGTGCTCCTTTGGGGAGGTTCAAAGGCTTCGCTGGGTTTGGACTTTGCAAGGATAAGCTGCTGCTTACTAGCAAGGTTTCTCCTCCCCACCAAGAAAACAGCCAAGTGCCTCCTTCGCAGCTTGAGAAGGACATTTGGCAGCTGGGAAAGCCTGGGAGACCTATGGCCCCTGCAGGGTGTCACATGCCAACTGACACCCCAACATGTGGCACCTTTCCTGCCACCTTTGCTCTGGCCAAGGAGTGGCAATCATGACCCACTGGCAGAAAATATGGAAAATGACTGGCTGTGCAGTAGACATGCATAGGGTGGCAATTTGAGGGTGAGCACTGGGACAGAGGATGGGAATAAATTCCCTGTATACAGATGGTCTTTTGGATGCTGCACCAGAAACAAAGGTCAGCTGAAGGGTTGTGCCCTAAAAGAGGGTTTGGTCCATTTTAAGTAGGGGAGACAAGGCCCTGAAAGTGCAGAAGGCAGTGTAAATAAAAAAAATATATATCAGTTTTGGCTTTGGCATGCAGCCTGCTTCGAGCCAGTGTTTACCATGGTGGTTTCGATGCTGAGTTTAGACCCTTGTCCTTTGTAGAAGCAGCAGCGTTTGGCTTGCATGTGTCCTTTTTATTTTTGAATTGCATATTACAGCCTGAAGAAAGGGAAGTCAGGACTGAGACAGAAAACGGAGTTTCCTCGTGGAGATTTGAATAGGGAGACGGTGTCGCCGGATGATGACGCACACGTTCCTAGATGGTTCATGTGCACACTCTGAACTATGATGCTTACCTGCGCCTTTTTCGTGAAGTATGGGAGAAGCCGTACAGTGCTGGAGATGGCATAATTGTACATTTAATGATTTAAAGGCTTATGAGGACCATTAGGCTTCAGATAAAGCATCATTTTAGCAACAGTGTGACTCTCTGGCGATTTCAGGCGGGGTGGGGGAAGCATAAGAAGAGACCATGATGCCAGGTACTCAAGAGGATCAGTTCTCTTTTCCCATTGTAGGATGGAATTCCACTGAACGTCCTTGTGCAACAGATTTCACTCTGCTGGAACCTGGGGAGTACAGAGCCCAGAGATTCAAAATGACTAATCTATCAAATTCTCCTTTGCAGCATTACTTTCCTACTCAGTATGCGCTGTCTGTTGCCAGATTAGCCCCAGAGTGAGTGAGGCTATGCGGGGGTGTATTTACTGCGGGTCAGAATGCAATTGAAGCCAGACAGAGAGCTGGCAAAAGAGCCATGGTTTGGTTGCTCACAGGGAGAGGGGAACAGAGAGACCAGGTAGACTATTGGGGGGGCGTGTCCTAAGGATGGCAGGAGGGGCTGGAAGATACCGGGAGCGAGGTATGGCTGGGGGGGGGCGGGTTTTCAATCTTCTCAGACACCCAGGTTGGCAACTGGTTCCATTCACAAAGTGTTTGCAAATCTGAGGTTCTGGGGCACCTCCTATGCTTTCCCTTTCAGTCTGACAGCATGCAGTAATCGCACTAATTTTCACTGGTTTTTCTTTTTCGTTGTTTTCACAGCAGAATGCGACTACAAAACAATTGCAATACCTTCCTTTTTGAGAGGCTGTTCAAAGCCAGACTTGGGTTCCCCTCCCTTCCCTCTGCTTCTTCTCTCCTTCTGGTGTATGTTGTACTTGAAGTGTTAAAATTCTCAAGAGGCAGAAGAGAAAGCGAGAAGGGGGGGGGGAGAAAAAAAAAGATGAGGAAAAGGTTTACCAGTGCTTGCTTCAAACATTTCCTTTTGCTTATGCCTTAAAAGAGGATAAGACGGAAGCATGTTCCAAAACTGGTTCAGGGCTATATGAAAGTGAAATATTAATGACCTGGGGAAGCTCAGGAAACAGATAACTTTGCACGGCATCGTTTTGGAGGGATTCTGTTCTCTTTACAACTCCTTGTGGTATATGAAACAGTGTCTCTGTAGTGCAAATGCAATTAAAAACTTCAGGGCGGCAGGATTTGTAATTACAGGGGATAGTACTGTGCTGGCCGGTGGATCGTGATAGCAAATCTAATAATTTCTTCCATAGGAGAACATCTGTGATGTGAATTGTTTTGATATTCTTGGTGGAGGCCAGATGCCTGTAAAAATGTTTGGAAGTGCCTTGCTCAGGGCTTTCGTCAAATATCTTTGGCCTGCCAACCAGAGTCAATGGAACAGTTTGCTAATGTGAAGTTTGTCAGGCGAGTGCGATCTAGTACTGTAAAGAACATGCCATTCTCATTTCTGGTGGCCCCCAAACCTTTCTTCTCTTGATTGCTTCCGGCATTCTTACATTTTACATATTAAGACCCTCATTCATTTGTTGAGAGTCCATCCTGTTAATCCATTTAGTTTCACTGTTGTTAGGAAGTGACTGCTCTCGCCGCTTTGTCAAACCAACTCGAACATCACTGCTTATTCCTCCTTCATGCCCTTATTTAGGGATTATCTCACCATCTTGCCATAGTTCACCCCCCTGTATGCCTAAAAACTTGTTAGGATCCTTTGCTGTCTTTGGCTTCCTGTCAATCCTTCTGGTCCTCATTTTTTTCTCCAACTATATTTGTTATATTTGTATACAACCCTTCTTGGAACTTGGAAGGCCATTCATTTAATCCTCTCCCATCTAATCCTCACATTAACCTTTCGAAGTGGAGTGAGCTGAGAGAGAGACAGATTTCCCACAAGCAGCTGTGCCACCATCGCACTTCTGTTTGCCCTGGTTGCATTGGTCAATTTCACACTATTCATCCCATGGCCACATTTTGACCTGCAGCTCCTCCCGATTCCTCCCACGTCTTCTCGATCTCAAAAAACAAGGATCGAGAAGATGCGGGAGAAATCAGGAGACATGCCGGGTTAAAATGCGGCCAGGGGTAGTGTGAATAGTGTGAAATTGACCGATGCAACTGGGGCAAATGGAAGAGCAGTGGCGCATCACAGCTGCTTGTGGGAAATTGGTCAGAATGTGACTGACCCAAAGGTCACCCCATGAGTTTCATGGCTGGTTGGGGATTTGTATTAGGACTTCTCCAGTCCTAGTCCATCCCTCAAACTGTTACACTGCACTAGGTGCTGGTGAGTATTTCCTATCTGAGTAATGTTGAGAGCATTAAATAGTTATCAGAATGGGAGACTCTTTCACATCAAGATGGACCTGTGGCCACACTGACCCTTTTCTGTCTGAATGTACATTGCAATATCGAAATAGACATGTACCCACCTGTTCTGAAGTCACATTGACACACATTTATGATTCTCATAGGTAAAAAAGATTAGCAGAAAAGTTCCACTAGTTTCCAGAATGGAAACTGCAATGAACTATGGAAAGTAAGGCATTTGGTGAATGCCATTGAGATATAAAATATATATACACATATAGTGAATGTATTGAATATTTATGCATTTCCCTCATTTATATTCTACATTTCACCCTAGTGAGGTCTCAAAGTGGCTTATATCACTCTCTTCTCCTCCTCTTTATCCTTACAACAACCCTGTGAGGTAGGTTAGTCTCAGAGTGTGTGACAGGCCCAAGGTCAGCCAGCAAGCTTCTGTGGTAGAATGGGAAGCTGAACCTGGATCTCACAGACACTACTCTGGCCACCACCTCAGGATCATGTGAACCAAGGGTTAATTCAGTTTACGTAAAATCAGTATGAAAATTAAATCGGGCTGATGAGTGCTTATTTAGATTTGCTTATGGGCTACAAGATTTATTTATTTATTTGGAAAATTTCTATGGCACCTCTTCAGAGAACTGGCACAGATGACATCTTATGTGGTACAGGGGATAGAATATTGAATATGACCCTTTATGATTCAGGTTAATTTTTCCACTCAGCTATGATTGACTAGATCACTCTCAGTCTTCATTCATCCATCTCTGAAATGGGAATTATAAAAACATAAGAGTTGTGAAGGTTAATAAGGTACAGACAGCACAGCATTTTGCAGCTCAAATTGATAGGGAGACACTTGAACTCAAGGCTACCTGGCTGAGATTCGAACACAGGCTGTTCTTGTAAAAAGCTGATCACTTTTTACTGAAGCTCACACCATTACAGAAAAGTGTGCTCCCGTATTTAATAAGTAAAGCAGAAGAGTATGGGTATTATGGGACTGTAAGACGAAAATGTGGAGAATTGCTCTATAGTTTCATGTTCTCCTTCAAATGTGACCCTCTCTGCAGAAATGTTCTTTATGAAAATATCTGCACTTGCAGTTCTTGATTAGATTTGTCTGCTGTCTGTATGTGAAAACATATTCCCCCCACCCAACAGTGAGTTTTCAAACCAAGGGATTAAAGATTCCAGTGAAGTTCCTCAAAATGTTTGGTCACTCACCTCCTGAGGCCTTGCTTTACCTAATCAAGTACTAAAATTAGAGCTGTTATTTGATAACAATTAGTAAAGGTAATAGGGCACATCAGTTGCCGCCTGGATGATTTCTCCTTTTGTTGAGATGAAGTCAGGAACGAAGTTTGAGTTAATTTTCATGTAGGGCAAATTCTGGGTCAAGGGCCTAGTTCAAAGTGCTGGCAGGCCTCGAACCAGGCACTTGAGTGCATTTCAGTTGCATTGAAAGTGGATTGAAAGTGCATTATTTAGTGTGTGTGGAAAGGACAGTGGCATGGAATTGGCTTTCAAAGTTTATCTGACTCCCAGAATCAAGAAGTTTGTACTTCAGGCTGGTTATATGTTGCCTGTATCATAACACAGAGAGTAAGGCAAGGTACTCCAACACAGTGCCTGTGGAATCCATAGAACCCACCAAGCTTTCAGAAAGTAGGTAGGGCCGTTATAAGGCAGGGATTGCTGCCTTATTATTGGCTGCCCTCTTTCAAATGAAAGGGGTTTCCACAGATTCAATAGCAGCCACTGGAAGATCAGGAGGACTGGTAAGCGTTTCCTATTCCCTTTTTCCCTTCTCTTTATTCCTTCTCTTTCTCACTTCCTCCCTCCTGGATTGTCCCTCATTTCTTTTCATTCCCCTGTTGGGAGGTAATGTGTTTGGTTCTACCTCCTGTGGTAGCCATTTTGTGGTGGTGCTGGTTACCACATCCTCTCAAAATTCCAAAGGTGGCCACAGGCTCTCAAAGGTTGGGGACCTTGGAGTAGGGAATTGGTGCTTGACCTTCCAGCTCCAGGTTTCGTGGTATTTCGTGCTGCTCCACAGCATCTTCTCTCCTGTGCTGGCAAACTTCTTTATACATTTTTGTTGATTTGACCTGAGGGACTGTCCAGTTAAAGGAACAAAACCGGAGAAGGTCTTGGGTGAGTCCTGTCATGAGCCCACAGTTAGGCTGTTGAATTTCGCTTGCTTACTTGAACTGGTTATTCTTCACAGCAGTCACACCCCTCAGAACCAGAACCAGAAGGAGTGGCAGCAGGTGAATGGAATGTTCCAACCGGATGTTCACAGGAGCCTGACCTAGGCACTAGCAATGCCGTACAAAGCAGAGTTACACCTTCCAAGTCCAGTGAAGCTTAGAGCAGTGGTAATCGGTCCGCAGTTTGCAGAAAGCAACTTCTGCAGTTACCATCAACTAAAACAGCTGTATTTATTCCATCCTTAGTATGGGGCCTGCGACTTAGGGACACTCACAGCATACCTATTCCTCAAGCAGTGGCTGTTGCAAGGTGAGGAGCATCTACCACTCACCAGCCCCATTGGACAAGTCCTTGCCTACTTTCCTGAAACATGGGGCAAATGCCACAGGGAGGAACTGCTCAGAAGAGCCGCATGTGGTTCCTAGCCCCGTCACTGGTTTAGAGGGTGTACTGCTGCCTAAGGTTATACTGTAGGTATCCTGTCTCCTTTGCTCGCCTCCTTGGAGTTTTGTTGCCTCTCCCCTTTGGTGTGTGCCCACTATTGTGTACCCGCCCCCCCCGCCGCCGATTTTTACACCTACCATAGCAGCTTCTGGTATGCCAGTGCTCTGGCTCTGCCACAGTGAAGGCCAGGGATTTCTGTGGTTTTCTACTTTCTTTTCAAGACTGACCTTTTTATTTTGAAATGGTGGGAGGCGGGGTGAAAAGTGCTGTCAAGTCACAGCTGACTCTGTTGGGTTTTCAAGGCAAGAGATGTTGCCTGCCTCCCTGTAACAACCATGGACTTCCTTGCCGTTGCCTGCTTCTTCCCTGTTAACAGCCATGGACTGCCAAATACTAACCAAGGCCAAACCTGCGTAGCTTCTGAGATCTGATGAGATTGGGATAGCCTGGGCCATCAAAGTCAGGGCAAAGGTGGACTCTAATCTGGGAGAACCGGGTTTGATTCCCCAATCCTCCACTTGCACCTAGTGGATGACCTTGGGCAAGCCATAGCTCTGTACCAGCTATTCTCTCAAGGACAGTTGTCTCAGAGCTCTCTCAGCCCCACCTACCTCACAGGGTGTCTGTTGTGGGGAGGGGAAGGGGAAGGAGTTTGTAAGCCGCTCTGAGACTCCAAGTGAGTGAAGGGCAGGATATAAATCCAATCTCTTCTTCTTCTCCTTCTCTTCTTTTTAGTATTAGTATAGCGTTTGTAGTATCTAAAGCACTTCATATTGAAGAGATGCCTTGGGGAAGTTCTTAAATAGGGTAACAAGGGAACATCCTTCCTCTGTTGTTCATTCTTCATACTGTCACTGGAGGTTCCATTTAGCTATCAAGGCAATTATCCATTGACTGGGAATCCTTCATGAAGTGGTTAGGAGTTGACAGTACCATCATAAGCATCAGAGTCACCATGCTAAACCCACTCAGTTCAGTGGGCTGGGAAGGTGTAACTCTACTTAGTGCTGTAAGCTTGTATATGCGCCCCCCCCCCCCCATACTTTTACAGTCCAGTTCTGGCTTGCAGCTCCCAGAACTATCATGCTGAAGTTGTCACCTGCCTTCAGTATTCTGGAGTTTACGGGCTGGTTGCATTTCCATTTTCCGTGGCAACAATAACTTGTGCTTCATTTTGTCGGCTTTCTCGTTGAGATCTGCTCAACTCCGTTTGCAGCATTTCCCCCCCGGCATCGTGACATGACATGTGAAATGCAGCATGTATAAGCGCTTAGCGGTGGCATGCACAGTGTGATTTACAGTGGGCCGATTTCATATGCATCCACACCAGATGAGGGCCTGTAACACTGGGGTAATGGAAGCTACAGATGTGTGTATTATACACACAATTGAATAAATAACAGCCTAGCTGTTCACTAGTTAAATCTGCAGGCATGCATATGCATCACTTTTCTCCCACCGCCTGTCATGTGGCATGTCAGCTTGTATTGCTTAGATACTACAAACTCGCATGCTCTATATGAGTGGCAAGTCTAGTGAGATTTCCCTCCTGGATTGTAACAAAATACTTGTGCTTTATATAGGAGGCTATTGCTTTTATCAGCTCCGTCATCTGTCCTATACATGATAGTCAGCTCATAATAAAGCCTGAGGATTGGGTATGAGAAAGAAAGAGACTCGTCGTGGAGATAGAGGCGCAGCGCAGCAGATGCAAAGAGGACATCCTGGGGGGAAAAAGAGAAAGAGCGAGAAATTGCAAAAATATCTACATTAAAATCTCTTGGTCTGCATGATGCGATTTTTTTTTTGTAGCAAAAAATTAATTTAGATGGAGGATGACTGAATAAGTTGCCATTCAGGAATTGTTAGTATAAATGGAGTCCAGGACACACAATCGCTTGTCAATTATTTGCCTGTAAATATGTAGGCTTTTTTTCTCCCTGCTGTACAGTTTGGTGCTTCTTAAGATTGGGGCCCTTCTGCTGGGGGCGGGGGGGGGATAACTACATGCAGGCGAATTTAAATGTTGACATCTTCAGCCCAACGTGTATTAGCAGTTTTTGTTCCAGGAAGAAGTTGTCATGGTTCGGCTGCAGCTCTGCATCCTGGTGAGGTTAAAGTCTGTTTCGCAAGTGCATGCGCATGATTAATTTATATGATGCTGTCCATGAGCGTGGCATTTTCCAGAGCAAGCAAAACGGTCGGTCCCTCGTCTGGTGAGCTTGCGTCACTTGTAATGTTATCATATGATCACTTCGTTTCTTTGCTGAAGCATATATACACCAAGTTTCTCACAGAGGCAGTGTACGAAAAAATGCCAACAGACATCAGTAGTGGCGTTAAAGACTGGTCCACATTGAAGCAACTTGTCATCATCGACATTTATTACGAGCAGAGCAACTATCAGCAGTCTATCACCAGCCCATATTGAAAACAAAGAACCCTTACAGAGCCATGTGACAAGACATAACTAAAACATTCTTTAACATCTCCAGTTAAAAGGCTGTGATAGGAAGGTGATGCTGCCCTGACCTGGATTGCCCAGCCTAGCCTGATCTTTTCAGATCTCAGAAGCTAAGCAGGGTCAGCCTTGGTTAGTACTTGGATGGGAGCCCACCAAGGACGTCCAGAGTTGCTAGGCAGAGACGAAGAGATTGGATTTATCCCCTGTCCTTCACTTGGAGTCTCAGAATGGCTTACAATCTCCTTCCCTCCATTTCCCCACAAAAGACACCCTGTGAGGTAGGTGGGGGCTGAGAGAGAGCTCTGAGAGAGAGCTCTGAGAGAACAGCTCTGAGAGAGCTGTGACTGTCCCAAAATCATCCACCTGGCTTATGTGAAGGAGTGGGGAATCAAACCCAGTTCTCCAGTTTAGAGTCCACCACTCCTAACCACTATATCGAACTGGCAGGCCACGGCAAACCACCTCTGTTGGTCTCTTGCCTTGAAAACCCTAAGGGGCTGCTATAAGTTGGCTGCGACTTGACGGCCCTTTCCGCCACCAGGAAGTGATTTCTACCTGAGATCCTGTAGAGCTGCTGCTAGCCAAAGCAGACTGTGCTCACCTTAGTAGACCAGTGGTCTGACTTAGCCGCCACAGACTGGAGGAAGTGGCCATATGTAACCCCTTACCTGTGATCAGCAGTGCTGCTTTCCAAATGACTGTGATAACAGGAAACAAAGAGCTTGTGTGGCCACTTCCTCTGCATGGTGGTCACCCCTGCAGATGATCAGGTAGTTGTGCAAAGGCAGGGGCGGGGCCAGCACACTTACTATTCGTCTCTGCACATTCAGTGAGGCTGTTGTGTGTACCTGGCTAGTATAAGGCAGCTTTCATGTATTCTGGCTGCATGTGCTGGGGGAGAAAGGGAAGAGTATATTCATACACACTGTAGTTTTGAAGCAAGGTAAAGGTGCTTTGGTAAGAGACATCAGTGTATATGGTATAAACACATTCATCCTGCTACTGTTTGTGTTGATGGGTTTTGCAGGTTTTTGTGGTATCAGAAAACCTGCAAGACCTGCTTGATCAGAGTCAGCAGTGGGCAAAACAAATGAGAATGCTTGCCGTGGGCAACAGAGCCTCTTTTCAGCGAGGTTAAGGTGTTTTGGTAAGAGATATAACACATTCATCCTGCTGTTGTTTGTACTGATAGGTTTTGCAGGTTTTTGCAGTATCGAGAAACCTGCAAAACCTGTTTGATCAGAGTCAGTGGTGGGCAAAACAAATGAGAGTGCTTGCCATGGGCAATATAGCCTCTTTCTCATGTCACCTTCAGATCCTCTTAAGCATGATTGTCTGTCTTTAGCCTGTGAGGGTAGGTCGAATTTGACTAAACACGGGGTGGTTGTTGCTGTGGCGTTTTAAAAGGCCTGTTAAACTTCGTTGCTGTGACGTCTTCTGTAATGGCACCTCCTAGCTTTCATCATCTGTGCTAGTGCTCAGAAATGCGCTGGCTGCAACGTTAATTTCATTTCCCCCCCCCCGTCGATTGGAATGCTTCTATTGACTTCGGCAGAGGAGAGATTTCACCCTTGGAAACTACTCTGCTATTAATCATAGCATAATATGCAGCCACCTGTTAAAGCCAGAATCAATAGCTGTCGCGTTGGTAGCCATTTGTTACCGGTTCCACCAAATGTTAATGACTGCTGAATGGAAAGAAGAAAATCTTTTTTGGGAATGAGGCTGTCTACAAATGTGTGTTGGTGAGCAGACTTCTGTGTGCCAGTGAGACAATGGAAGCAGCAGCCTGGTCAGCTCCAAAATCCAGAACTGCAGTGTTTCTGGCAATCGCTGATGCACATTTGTGTTTCTGCGTGTGTGTTCAGTGTTCCACGTGATAAGAACATCTATTGAGGTAATTCATCTTCCAGCCCTGTGAGACAATATGAAGGCGCTAGATAAGGGAATAGTGCAGATCTAAGAAGTGTGCACTGACATGGATGTGTAAGATGTTCAGAAACGTTTGGTGCATGGGGAAGGTAAGAACCTGTTTGATAGTTTGTGTCATATGCAACATGGGGTGGAGACAGTGGCTTGGATCCACCAAAAGATTTCCACATGGACCAGGCTCTTTGCGCATGCGGAAGTGGGAAGAACTCTTGCACTAGTCCTTGTGCTAAGATAACCATGGCGCGGCCAAAGCTGTTTTTCTGACTGACCATTATGTAAGCAATTTCTGGGCACTGTAAGATGTAGGAAGAAAAGGTATTGTAGAAGATCTCGTGCAAGCAGAGCTGTGCCAAGTCTGTTGACATTTCTCCTTGTGCATCACTAGAAGAAGAAGAGGAGGAGGAGTTTGGATTTATATCCCACCCTTCACTACCTAAAGGAGTCTGAGAGCAGCTTACAATCCCTTTCCCTTTCCCTCCCCACAACAGACACCCTGTGAGGTAGGTGGGGCTAAGAGAGCTCTCTCCAGAACAGCTCTAAAAGAACTTATGACTGACCCAAGGTCACCCAGCTGGCTGCATGTGGAGGAGTGGGGGATCAAACCCAGTTCTCAGATTAGAGTCAGAGCTCCTAACCACTACACCAAAGTGGATTCAAACCCATATTTGAGGGTAGTAAGCTGGAACGTAAGATGTTGATTGTGATTATGCGTACATGTTTCTGGTACGTAATGAACTGGTACCTAATACTGTAACATGCTCGCTGATTGCCCCTGTGATATCGTTTGATTTAGGAATGGAGCTCCTGAATTTTTGAAGTGAGATTATACAGTCCTAGAAACAAAGATATGTTATGATGTCTAAGGGCCAGTCTGAAGAGTTCCTAATTTGTAGATAGCGGATTGGATTCAAAGGACTTTGAGGGGATTTCCCTTTGTAGATGGGATCTTTTCTGCATCCCCTTTCAGCTGCAGGCCCCTCCCTCCGTCTCTGGCAATTGGGGGCACTCAATAACACTGAGGTAAGTGACATGGGAGACTGCAGCGGAAAGAGTGATTAGATGACACCCCTGCCCTTGCGTGAGTGAATCCAACCCAGCGTATGGAGGTGGGGCAGTAGGCATATATTGTACGTGTGATGGGTGTGTTACCAGGGCAGTCCCTGACAGATGAAATTCATAAATGGGGAAAAACAGTCTTATGAGGTAAATTCGAGAATTTACTGGAACAGGGGTAAGGTGTGAAGTGTTTTCTGGGTCAACAGATAAAGATGTAACAGAATGAGGAATGGCTTAAAACAACTTCAACATGAAGAGTAACTAAGACATCTTGCACAGCCGGCTCTAAGTCCTGTTCTAGAACAAACTAGGGTCATGTGATCTTTTTTAAAAAAAACTTTGTTTTTATTTCAGTTTTCTAAAGGTACTGAAATATCATACAATGTGAAATCGAATTTCAGTATTAAAACAGAAAAAACAACCACCACCCCAAACCAAACACACACACCCCACCCAAAATACAACCATCAAAACAACGCTAGAACCAAAACAGCTTTAAAGTGACATGGTGTCACAGTTAAGAACATAAGAGAAGCCAATGCTGGATCAGGCCAGTGGCCCATCCAGTCCAGCACTGTCACATTGTGGCCAAAAACACCAGGTGCCCTCAGGAGGTCCAGCAGTGGGGCCAGGACACTAGAAGCCCTCCCACTGTTGCCTCCCCCTCAAGCACCAAGACTGAGAGTTCCTATCTATACTTGTGGCTAATATCCATGGATGGACCTCTGCTCCATATGTTTATCTAATTCCCTCTTGAAGCCGTCTGTGCTTGTAGCAGCCACCACCTCCTGTGGCAGTGAATTCCACGTGTTAATCATTCTTTGGGTGAAGAAGTACTTCCTTTTATCTGTTCTAATCCAACTGCTCAGCAAGTTCATGGAGTGCCCACGAGTTCTTGTATTGTGAGAAAGGGAGAAAAGGACTTCTTTCTCTACCTGCTCTATCCCATGCATAATCTTATAAACCTCGATCATGTCACCCCCAGCTGTCGTTTCTCCAAACTAAAGAGCCCCAAGCGCTTCAACCTTTCTTCATAGGAAAAGTGTTCCAACCCTTTTATCATTCTAGTTGCCCTTTTCTGCACTTTTTTTCAGTGCCATAATATCTTTTTGAGGTGAGGCGACCAGAACTGTACACAGTACTCCAAATGAGGCACCGTCGATTTATACAGAGCACCGTCGATTTATACAGAGGCATTATGATACTGGCTGATTTGTTTTCAGTTCCCTTCCTAATAACCCCCAGTATAGCGTTGGCCTTTTTCATTGCAGTTGCACACTGTCTTGACATTTTCATTGAGTTATCTACTACAACTACTGCAGTACCCCACTGCTTACCTCCTTCCACTGAGAAAATTGCCCATTTATACTCACTCTCTGTTTCCTTTTAATTAGACAGTTGATCCACAAAAGGACTTTCCTTTTATCCCATGACACTTGAGCTTACTTAGGAGCCTTTGATGAGGAAATATATCAAAAGCTTTCTGGAAGTCAAGGTAAACAACATCTATTGGATCCCCCTTGTCCACAAGTTTGTTTACTCCCTCAAAGAACACTAACAGGTTAGTGAGACAAGATTTTCCGTTACAGAACCCATGCTGAGTTTTCCTCAATAGTTTCTGTTCATCAATGTGCCTACTAATTTTTTCCTTAATAACAGTTTCCACCAACTTACCCGGTATTGACGTCAGACTGACTGGCCTGTAATTTCCCAGAACTCCTCTGGAACCCTTTTTAAAGATGGGAGTGATATTCGCTATCTTCCAGTCCTTAGGAATGGAGTCAAATTTTAATGGAAGATTACATATTTTTGTCTGGAGATCCACAAGTTCCCATTTGAATTCTTGAAGAACTCTTGGAAGTATGCCATCCGGGCCCAGTGATTTATTTGTTTTTAAGTTGTCTATCAGTCGTAGGACCACCTCTCTTGTCACCTCAGTCTGACTCAGGTCTTCCAACCCCCCCTCCTGAAATCAGTGGTTCGGGAGTGGGCAAGCACTTCTCATCTTCCACAGTGAAGACAGAGGCAAAAAATGCATTCAGCTTTTCAGCCATTTCCCTATCATCCTTCAGTACACCTTTTACCCCTTGGTTATCCAAGGGCCCCACTGCTTCCCTGGCTGGTTTCCTACTTCTAATGTATTTGAAGAAAGTTTTATTGTTGGTCTTTATGTTTTTTGTGGTATGCTCCTCATATTCCCTTTTTGCCTGCCTGATCACAGACTTACATTTTATTTGCCACAGCCTGTGTTCCCTTTTATCAGCCTCACTGAGACTAGCTTTCCACTGCTTAAAGGAATCCTTCTTACCGTTTACAGCTTCCATTACTTTGTTTGTTAACCATGCAGCCTTTCTTCTACCCAGAAATGAACTTTGTTGGTCTTAAAGGTGCCCCTGGACTCAAGTTTTGTTCTATTGCTTCAGACCAACACGGCTACCCACCGGAATCTAAACACAAGAGTAGACTGCAAAAGTGAGAAACAAAGAACACACAGAAAGTAGCAGACATATCGCGTCATACACAATGCAGAAACCGGAATCACACAAGAAGTATGTTGTTGGAACATAAAAGTAACCTTCCATATCCAAAGCGAGGGGCTCTACCACAGAGCCAGAACTCTACCTCTGCTTGATACCAGGTTGTATGGCAGCCTAGTTTTCGCCAGTGGCTTGCTCGTATGCAATATCATCAGCTGCATTTTTTTCCACTGATGACTGTAGTTGATTGAACCATCCCTGTAAGTTTTGTTTTAATCGATGGGTTTTGAATGTCAGTACTTTTTTCTCCAGGCATGAGGACTGAATCTGTTTCCCTGGTCACAAAGAGAAAACATTTTGTCCTTCTTAAAAAAACAACAAAACCCCCAATTGTTAGTTTCAGAGGCTTCTGAATTGTACAAGATAAACTGCAGCCATGAGCCTACAGTATAGCAGCGTCTACTCCCATCATTCATGCCGTCCATCTGCCACGTACTGTATTGGGGGGGGGGGGGGGGGGGTTGTAGTAATGTTGGAAGGCAGCCACAGAAATTCTGGAAGGGAAGCAGGACTGTCGCAAGAGGAACTCTGCCAGGCACACAGACCAGCCCTTCCAGAAAACTGCAGACACCAACTTAAAACCTTTCCTTTCCTGGATCTAAACCGTCAATCTGTACTCAAAGGCTTTCCAAGGAGTTTTCTTTGTCTTCTGGACAGACTGCTGTTAGGGCAGGCCCACAGTGGCTCTCTTCACAAACTCTATACAAGCAAACCAGTTTCCGAGTCCATCGTGTCTCGAGCGCTACATATACAGTGATTTCCTACACAAAACTTGCAAATGAATCCAGGATTTACTGGCCCACAAAATGTTTTATGAGCCTGTCAGCTGTTACAAGTTTATGTTAGTCACACGGGCTACGCTCAACACCTATGAATCACCTCTCTTCCAGTTTGCGCAAGCTTCCCAAACATGGTCACACAGAAAAGTTCCCTACTCACCAAAGGGGACCAGATGAGGGGCCACTTACAAGCCTCTCTTTCACCGATATCACTTCCATATAAGGAAATTACAACTAGCTCTATTTTACTATGGCCAGACCCAGTCAGCCACTGTGACTCAATGTGCCCAGGGATTCTGTGCCCCCAGCTTGTGTTTTATGCCACCACTCTGATTGGTAGCAGGAGGAGAGTAAAATTTTAAAAATTGTCGCCTGCATGATGTCACTTCTGGGTAAACTCAGCTTTACCCAGAAGTGATGCCAATTCTCTCTAAGAATCACCAAAAATTCCATGGTTTTATCACAGAGTTTCTGCCAGTTCTTAGAGTGGTGTGATGTCATTTCTGAGTTTACCCAGATGTGATGTCACACCATCGCCCAATGCCCCCATGCTGCCTCCAATCTCCTGCTGGTTTCCAGGCCAGGCAGCACTAGTATGATTGGCTATGACTTCCCACGCCTTGTCCCACACAAATGCATTCCAAGAGGCCAACATGTTGCAGAAGACAGAGCAACTGGGTTTGGACGAAGGAGGCCTGGGTTCGAACCTCCACTCAGGAGCAAAGCTAACATGAGGATCACTGAGGGGGGAAAACAATCTTCCCCTGACTAACCTTAGCAGAGGATGGATTCAATCCAAACACTGTCTGGGTAAGTGGAAGGCACTTCTGCTCATGCAGGAGGCAGCCTGCGATGTCCATTCATTCTCTCCCCAGCTGCTCACCCACCATATCCCAAGCCCTTTCCAAGGGCTACCTACCACCTACTCTCAAGAGCACAGAGGCAGCTTGAAAGGAGGGACAGAAAATCACCATTCCACCAGTGAGGCTCTCCTTATGGTTTGCACTGCAGCATCCCATCCCTATGTTACTGTTTCCTTACTGTAAGACACTTTCTAATGCAGGAAGTTTCACTCCTGTAAAGAAATAGGAAACTATTTTTATCACTGCAGTGTTTGTATATACACCATTAGTTGGCTGATGAATGGTTCAGAGAGCCAAGTTTCAGCAACCTCACGAGAAAGGAGACCAACTGAACACATCATTTCAAGATATGACTGGTCTCCTATCATTCTTAATCAAACTGGCCAATTCTTAAAAAAAATCACCGAAGGTCAACTAAATGCAAAGAGCTATGAAGGCATTTCAAATTTCTAGATACATAGGCTATTTTTAAAAAACCCTGGGATTATTAAGTAGTGCAAAGATTACGGGAACGACCAAACATATTGAGAAAGTCATATCATAAAAATTCATACTGGATGCAGGATTCAGAATCCAGGAATTTTTTTTTAAAGTTTCTAGTCCTTAAAGTAGGCTGTGCAACATATAAGTATGCAATATCCAGGAAAAGGAGAGCATCTTGTTCATCTCTAGATGATTTATATGCAGATTAAGTGATTCTGCAAACATCTGTTTATTTTGCATATTTTATATAGGCAACACAATTCAGGGTTGTTTTTTTTCCAAATACCAAAGTTAGTTTGAAGGGTGTATTTAAAAAAAGAAGATAAGAGCACCAACAGCTGTGATTAAAGTAAGCCCAAATGACGGAGGGAAAACTATTGGCAAGATATGAGTATGGGTAGTATTTTGCATTAGAGAGGGCCTGATAGATGTTTTCAAATACATATCAGTCTGTATTAAGTAGGAATAGTAACCAGTTGCTCTGTATTGTTAGTGAAGATAGGAAAAGTAATAATGAGCAGGAGAAAAGATTTAGGTTAAATAACATCAGGAAAAAAGTGCTACCCATAAGACTAGACTGCAAATTGAAAAATACTACCAAGGGAGGTTCTGGGATCTCACTCATAGCATGTTTTTTAAAAATTACTTTGGATACAGAACTGTCAGAGAGGATTTGGCTTTTAATTAATCTTGCCCTAGTCCATGGGAGGGGTGCCAGATTTCTTCCATGGCTACCCTCCAACCCTGAAACAAAAGTCTATATCAACAAAAGAGAAGGGCCAAACCCTACAAAATTACACACAAGTAAAGCTAAGCTTGCGTTTTGCCTTGTGAGCACTCCAAATGCCTTCACGGGGTGGTTTTAAAACTCAACATCCAAAGAGAAACCCCTGCCCTTCTGCAAAGTAACTCTCGTTTGTAGCAAAGGATTCAGGGTAGGGTTGCCAGGCTGCAGCCAGCAACCTCCAGGAGCAATTAGGGGTGGGGACTGGTGTGCCCGCGTCACATCATGCTGACATCACTTTCAGTAGAAACCAGAAGGGATGACATGGGATGCTCCAGGATTTGCACAGAGTCTACAGTAAAACTATAGTGTTTTCGCAAATCCTAGAGAACCCATTATGTCACTTCTGGTTTTCACAGGAAGTGATGTCAGAATACTTGTTCAGTGCCAGTACATGCCCCCATATTCACCACTAGCACTTCAGGCACCAGCATGCAACAAGCAGGGTTGCAGGGAGGTCTCATGCTTTAGCAGGACATCTGGCAAGCCTAATTCAGGGACATGTATGAGGGTGTAGTCTCAGTTCATTCAGGGCCTGCTGGGCCTTACTATTATCTCATACATACTGACAATGCACCCTGTAGTGACAGAATATACAGTTCAAGGACTTTCCCTTACAATTTACAGTTTTAAGGAAAACTGTGATTTGTGGACTTTCCCTAAAATCACTCAACTTGAAAGAATCATCTCACTTTTGACAGTGGCAAGACTTGCTTTAGCATCTCACTGGAAAAACAAATCACTGCCTTCTACAACTGACTGGAGAACTAGGTTGTGGGATTACTTTACTTCAGAGCTCTCAATCTCAGTCACCAAAAATTTAAGAAAATTGTGTGGCCCTCTGGCTCCCTATTGTCCAATATCTCACAGAACTTGACATTCTGCCTAAAAACAAGTACTGTCATGATCTGATAATTCTTTTGGGGGGAAAAGCAAAAAGTGTTAACGTCTGGTTCACGTCGGCTCATATTGTCTTACATCCTACTGATGTGTGCACTGCTGTATAATTTGGGAAACTGTAGACTGTAGATAAAGGGTTCTCATAAATATTAGTTAATAATGATCACATAACTATGTTTGTATGCATTAAAAACATCTGGGTAATGAACTGAGCTCTGGAAGGCAGCAGGAGATAGAGCTGCAAAAGGGGTGAGTGTTTTTTATTTTGCTTTCAGCTGAGGTGATTTAGCTGAGGGGACTGTGTGTGGGGACTGTGTGGAAGTGTGTGAGTGAGTTTGGTGTTGTTGCAGAGTGCTGGCTGCTTGAGATAGGGTGAGAAAGGGCCATTGTTTGACTGCAATTGAGTGCCTGGGTGTATTTGAATAGCTGCTAGCCACAACCTCTGCTGGGGGGGGCTTCTATTTAAGGCAGCACCTGGCCAGAGGCACGTGCTGAAGAGCAAGAACCAAAGGGCTGGGCTCTTGGCCTAGGGACTCTTAGACTAGGGGCTTGTGAGAAGCCATGGAAGAGCCAGAACACTAGGGCCCTAGGCTCCTTGGGTTCCCTGTAAGGTAAGTAGACTTCTACAAGGGGAATACAAAGGGTTTAAGAGGGGGATTATATAACATTATTTTTAAAGCAATTATGAAGCCAGAATGCCAGCAGGGGGTTGGGGTCTTGCACGGTGTTTTACATGTATGATTATCTGCCCACTGGGCAGAGGTCTTGGGTGTGTGCCTGGTGCAATGAGCACCTGGTTCTCAGGGAACGAGTTTGCTCCTTTGAGGCCAAGATGGCTGACCTGGAGAAGCAGAGACAGTTAGTTAGGTGCATGGAGAAGACTCTTGGGGATTTGTTAGATATGTCCCACTCTGAATCTGGCAGCCCTGCTGCTGTCAGGGAGCATGAGGGTCGAGAGGGAACAGAGCACCGTGCTGTGGATAAGGGGAATGTGCCCTCAAAAGGGACCTCTTCTACAGCTGGTGAATGGGTATCCTTTTGTACCAAGGAACCATCCCTGGGCAGGGAGGAAGGGGGGCTCTTGGTAGTTGGTGATTCGATCCTCAGGCAGGTAGATAGCTGGGTGGCAAAAACTGCGTATTGACCGTATGGTGACTTGCCTGCCTGGTGCGAAGGTAGCGGACATTATGTGTGTTTTAGATAGGCTGGTAGATAGTGCTGGGGAGGAGCCAGTGGTCGTGGTACATGTTGGCACCAACGATGTGGGGAAATGCAGTTGTGAGGTCCTGGAGGAAAAATGTAGGCTGCTAGGCAGGAGACTCAAGGCCAGGACCTCCAAGGTAGCCTTCTCGGAAGTGCTAGCTGTTCCACACACAGTGCCAGAGAGACAGGCACAGATCAGGAGTCTCAATGGGTGGATGAGACAATGGTGTAGGGGGGAAGGGTTCAAGTTTGTTAGGCACTGGAATGCTTCTTGGAACAAGAGGGAGCTGTACAAGAGAGATGGTCTCTACTTGTCCTGAGAAGGAACCAGGCTGCTGGTGCTTAAAATCAAAAAAGGTGACAGAGCAGTTTTTAAACTGAATATTGAGGATTAAACTGAATATGAAAAATCTCTGGTTCGGGTTGGTTCATCTCAAAGAGATGAAGAGGTAGCTGTTACTTTCCTACCAGGAAATGGATTAGAATTGTCCACTGAGACTATGGCTAATGATAGGGACTGCCTGGCAAGGTCTCGAGGCAGCAAGAGGAAGGTTGTAGTCTTAACATTTATGGGAAACTATAGATGTTTATATACTAATGCTAGAAGTGTCCAAGGTAAAATCGAGGAGTTGAAATGCTTGGTGTTGGGGGAAAACATAGACATTGTGGGTATTTCAGAAACTTGGTGGGATGAGGAAAATCAGTGGGATACGGTGATTCCCGGTTATAAATTATATTGGAAGGATGGGGGCGGGGAGTTGGAGGTGGGGTGGCTCTGTATGTCAGAGAGGGTATACAGTCCAGTAAGATTGAGAGGGTAGGAGGATTGGATCCGCTTCTGGAAATGCTGTGGGTTGAATTAATGGGCCCAAAAGGAAGCTTAACATTGGGAGTTTGTTATCGCCCACCAGATCAAAAGATAGAGGTGGATTATAAAATGATGAATGAATTAAAGATAGTAGCTAGACTAAATAACTGTATTGTAATAGGTGGCTTTAACTACCCACACATAGATTGGGTCAATATGTGTTCAAGTTGGGAAAAAGAGATTGAGTTTCTAGACACTCTCAATGACTGTGCTATGGAGCAGATGGTCACAGAACGTACCAGGGGAGAGGTGATCCTGGATTTGGTCCTAAGTAACGCCCAAGACCTGGTGAGAGATGTAAAAGTGATTGCACCACTTGGGAACAGTGGCCATAATGTTATTGAGTTCAACATTTGTATAAATAGGGAGTTGCCCAAAAAGACTGACACAACCACTTTTAACTTTAAAAGGGGTAACTTCTCTGATATGAGGGGACATGTGAGGAGAAAACTGCAAGGAAAAGTAGAAAGGGTCAAAACCATTGGGGAAGCTTGGAGACTATTTAAAATTCCAATCCTAGAGGCTCAGAGAAAATATATACCACGGGTTAGGAAAGGCACAAATAGGTATATAAGCTTTCACGTGCACATGAAAACTTATACCCAGAATTAAACTTTGTTGGTCTTAAAGGTGCCACTGGACTCAGGGGCATCAAGTTTTGAAAATCCGGGGGGGGGGGGGCTCTTCCGTGCGCGTGTGCAAAGCACGCGCGCCCTCCGGGACCATGTCCGCCGCCCCCCCCGACCACTCCTGCTTCCGTCCCTCCCTCCGTCCCCCAGGGTGGCCCCTGGACGGACGGAGGGAGGACGGAGTGGCCAAGCCGGGGGGGGGGAGAGGCGGCAGCGGCGGCCCTAGGTAGGGCCCGGGGAGGCGCGGCGGAGGGCGCTCCGTTTCCCCAGGGGGGGGGACTCAGTCCCCCCCGGGAAATTTCGGGGGTGCCTCGAGCCCCTCCGTAGTTGACGCCTATGACTGGACTCAACTTTGTTCTACTCTTGTTGTGTTATTTATTGGCTGTTTCATGTGATTCGATTGCATTGTTCTGTGATCTGCCTTGAGTCTCAGTGAAAAGGATGGCCAACAATGTAGTAAATAAGAGAGAGTTACTGCCCCTTGTCACTCAATAAGGCATTCTGATTGAGTAGGGATTTAAGCCTAAATCTAATAGGTCCTGGCCCAACCCCTTAGCTTCTATATCAGAGTGATTTCCCAAATGCAGTTTGGATGTCAGCCCACAGTTTGTGCCCTGGGAGACTCTCCCAAGCCTAGACTTTTTGTGGGGCAGAATTACACAGGTTAAATAATTTGCACTGGCTTCTTTTGCCTGGAAAGGAACACGTGAAGGTCCCCCCCCCCCCCCAATTGGGGGTGGAGTGAGATGAGATCTGCATTAATTTAAATTAATCTTAAATTTTGGCTGTACCATTTCCACTTCTGTTTCTTAGAATTAGAATACAAAAATGGCAGGTTGCATGATTACATTCATCTGCTAAAAACGCTGACAGAGCAATTGCCCCCCATGAACAAATTAAAGCAAAAATCACCAAAATGCTCCTCAGTGTTGTCAGGGGCAATTACAGTGTTCAGGCGGGTGCATATTGACACGGAATGGGCTTGGGCCCGCTGGTTTCGAGAAGAAGGTGCGTGACCACATTCTTGCAAAGTCAGCTTGCTATTCTTGTCTGTAATTACCATTTCTTTTTCGTGCACCTGTATATTGGAATGCAAATCTGTTCCAAGATAAGGGGCCATCCAGAACTACAGCAAATATAATCTTTGGGTGGAGCAGAGGCTCACCTCTGGCTGAAGTTGCTGTTCTCTTTGGATTGGTAGCGTGAGTCACTCTGAGATTATCAGCTGTGCTGTTATGGGAGCCACTGGGGGGAGGCGGAGGAGGAGGAGGAAATGCTTCTGTCAAAGCAGAAGTCCTTTGCTAGCCGAGTGGGGGGAGCTGTTCGTTCTGCTGCACTTAGCAGTGAGTCTCCGTGTGCTGTTGCTACTGTATAGCCCTTTACGTTCGGCTGTCCTTGAAGACAACTCAGAAACTGCATCTACATTGACTGGTAATGACTTTAAGGACTTCACGGCCCTGGCCTGAAGGACTGTCCCATAAATCCCATGTACAGTAATCCTCAGGCTGCCACCTACTGGCTAGTCCCAGTGGCATCAATCAGAGCCTGTGCTTTTAGAAATCGTAACTCCCACTCTATGGGACTTCCTTAGGAAGTAAGGAGAGTGTTGTATCTAGAAGCTGTTTTGGAGGTGCAGCAAGGCTTGTTTATTCATTAGGGCATGGGGTCCCCAGCAGTGTTCCCTCTAAGCTGAGTCAGTGTGAGCTAGCTCACAGTTCTTTAGCCTCTGGCTCACACATTTTTGTCTTAGCTCAGGAAGTATGGCTCCCGAGCAGACTAATTTATGCGGCAGCCAAATCTCTTGCTCACAACTTGAATGCCAGTAGCTCGCAAAGTGGAATTTTTGCTCACAAGACCCCCATACCTTAAAGGTAGTATTGGTCCCCAGCCTTTTGGAGTCTTCAGGCACATCTGGAATTTTGAGAGAAGTTGGTGAGCGCCATCCCAAAATGGCTGCTGCAGGAGGCGGAACCAAACTGAAAATGGCTGTTGCAGGAGGTGGGGCCAAAGGTAGTCTCTTGCTTTGGAATACAGCCTCAGAAGGCAGGACTTAAAATATTTGAGGATGAACCTGTAGCCAGAAGGGAATAGAGGGGAAGGAGGGAGAAGGGGAAAGAGGAATGAAAAGGACAAAAGCCTGCAGGGAAAGTGAACCCACAAACTAAGGAAAGCCTGGGTGCTTATCAGTCCCTCTGATTCTTCAGAGGCTACAGCCGCTACAGCAGCTATAGAAAACCCTTTCCTTTGAATGAGGCAGCTACTAAGAAGCTGCACCTTACATGGCACTGCCTACTTTCCGAAACGCTCAGCAGATGCTAGGAAAGTGCTTGTGGGTACCCATGGGCACCATACTGGGGAACCGAGCACTAGGGCTTTTGATGCCGTGTAAGCTGTGGGCACTTGGGGAGCAGGGTTACTTGGAGTTTTATTGCACTTTGTATGTTATTACATTTGGAACTGTAAACAGCTTTGATTCACAAAGGAACAGTGGGATATAAATATTTTAATCAGGAATCAAAGGGGCCTGGCTCATGCCTCCAGGTTTGTTGTTTGAGGATTGTGCCATGGCAAGCGCAGTCTTGCTCAGCTGGGGCCAGTTCACGCCTTCTGCTTCCAAGCTTCTGTTCACACACGTGTGTTGTGATTTCTCAGCTCCTGGCTCTTGTTGGCACGTTCTCTAGCATCCATGTTCCGTTTACATGGTGGGGGAACAGCAAGAGCTTCTCCTTGTATTATTACTTTCACAGAATCATAAAATCATAGAGTTGGAAGGGACCTCCAGGGTCATCTAGTCCAACCCCCTGCACAATGCAGGGAATTCAAAAATACCTCCCCCTCCACACCCACAGTGACCGCTGTTCCACGCCCATTATTACATTTTTGCCCTGTTCCTCCTTAGAGTCTGAGGCAGTATACAGCATATCCCTGTAAGGTCTACTATTAGGGTTGCCAAGTCCGGTGAACTTACCGGTGGGGGGGAGTCCTCTGTCGGCCGGGAGGTTCACTGGTGCGCGCACCGGCTGACGTCACCAGAAGTGACGTCAGCACGTTGGGGGCGTTGCCAGGGCGACGCTCTGGCAATCTATAGTTTTGGGGCGATTGCCAGAGCATCGCCCTGGCAACGCCCCCAACATGCTGACGTCACTTCCGAGTGACGTCATTACGTGTGAGAAAGTCGTCCAGGCTGGACGACTTCGGGGGCAGCGTTTCCCCCACCAGCCGAATGCTGGCCGGTGGATCGGGAACCCCTGTAGCGGGGGATTCCCCGCCCCCCGGGCTGACTTGGCAGCCCTATCTACTATCTAGGCACTGATGAGACCCAGACCTGCTTAGGTTCAGTAAGGTGGGTGCATCATGTGTCTTCCATCCATTTCCCGGGACAACCATATTCTCTTGCACACCGGTCCTTACCATTAGTCCTCCGCTGCCCACCGAGTATGCAGCCTTATCATGAAATGCCTCCCAAGCAGCAAGTGAAACATTAGGATGCAGAAAGAGCACTCCCGTCAAGGAAACTTTATTTATATCGGTGCATACGATACTCAGATCTCAGGCTGGCATGTGTTCAGGGAGTCCTTTATGCTTAATGGGCCACCTGCCAACTCCTGAATGTTAAAATGTTAGGCTTGATTCCTGTTTGCTGAGTGGTGCTTTTAGGGACTGGGGGAAGAAATCTGGGAATTGGGATTTTATCCTCAGAGTGGGGTGGGCAATGTAACTCTGCTGTGGACTGTCAGAAGCAGGATGAGGGGCCTAAAAATTATAGTTGCTTCCCACTTGATCCCAAGAGTTCTGCATGGCCCCCACAAATGTGTAGATGGCCCTCGGGGGGGGGGGGGGAACATGGGGCCCTGGTTGAGAATCATTGCTCTAACATGGATTGACTGTTTGGTGTAGTGGTTAAGAGCGCGGACTCTAATCTGGGAGAACTGGGTTTGATTCCCCACTCCTCCACATGCAGCTGCTGGTGTGACCTTGGGTCGGTCACAAGTTCTTTCAGAGCTGTTCTCTCAAAAGCAGTCCTTGAAAGAGCTCTCTCAGCCCCACCTACCTCACAGGGTGTCTGTTGTGGGGAGGGGAAGGGAAATGAGATTGTAAGCCGCTCTGAGACTCCTTCAGGTGGTGAAGGGCAGGGTATAAATCCAATCTCTCCTCTCTCTTGCTCCTCTCCTATGGAATTGTCTGAGCAGATCAAGAGTTGGCAGAATTGTGCCAACTGGAACTCCACCCAATAGTTCATTTGCACAGAACTGCTGATTAATAGTAGATAATGGTAGTGGGGCTTCTACTGCTCTTCTTGCAAATGGAGTCTTGGGCAAGCTTTAAGAAACAAAGAGAAATACATAGGAGTGTGAATTAGCGGTACGCTGCTGGAGTAACATCACATTGGGACCTCCAAGGTGCTCTGTTGGTGTTTCTGATCTTGATCAGGATGAAGTCAGAATCCCACCCCCCTTCTTGACCTGCAAAATGTATTTTGATAACTCAGTTAAGCTCCAGAGCTCGCATAAAAGGTTGGAGTAGAGTTTATTTATTTAATTATTTAGATTTCCAGCAGGGTTGCCAACTCTGGGTTGGGAAATTCCTGAAGATCTAAGGGTGGAGCCTAGGAATGGTGGATTTTGGTGAGGGGAGGGACCTCAGGGGTATAATTCTAAAGACTCCACCCTCCAAACTGCCATATTCTCCAAGGGAACTGATTTCTGTAGTCTGGAGATCCCCAGCCCCCACCTGGAGGTTGGCAACCCTAGTTCAGATGGGGGATGGGCCTCAAAACAAGGAGGATGGTGGTGTCCCTACTGCAATACTTGGACCTTCACATCTCATTCAAGGACATGCTGCTTTAGCACAGTGGTGCACAAGATCAGATTTTTATCCCCTGAAATATATTTACTTAGCAGAGTGAAATGCGTGCGGCATGTGTTTACTATATTCATCTCTTTCTTCCAACAAGAAGAAAATGCTCTTAATTGGATATTTTATTATCTCAGACATTTCATTTCCCACTGTACAGAATCTGTAGTGTATCTTTCTTTTTTTTACCATGGGAATTTTAATACATCAATGACAATAAGAACACTTACTGGAAAGTAGTAGATGCTTGAAAATTACTGTCTTTATTTCCCAGGGGTTAACATCTGCACATCAAAATAGAATCAAGCAACATATTACGTACAGTAAAAGGTTCTTGGCTATAGAAATCAAGAAGCCAATCCATTATGAAACAAGATTAACTCTTTGAGCTCTGCTTTGCTCTATTTCCTGCAGGGAAACCATCCATCACTAGATTTTCAGACTTAGGCAGGATTCATGTTCACTGAGGCTTTCCAAGCTCCTGGTTTTTTTTCTCTCCGCAAGAAAAGGGAACAAAGAAATTTAGGCAGAATATTGGATTCCGCTTACTGGCAACTGGATCCCTTCCAGTGGTTGATAGGTATCATTTTTTATTCCTCACTTCCTTTAATGGAAGGGCCAGGTGACCATCTGCCGTGTCATCTGGACTAAACGATGGCCAAAAAGGGGCAGTTTTTGTCCTGGGCATATGCACACTTCAGTTATTAAGAATGTTCCTGGCAAAACCAGAACATTTTCTGTACGCTTGTCCTGGTTTTCAGGACGTAGAGCCCTGCAGCCTGCCGGTGGCCTACATTTGAATGGCTATTACTTTCACTTTCTCTGAGCAGCTCCTTTTAACTGTTGTCAGATAATAGGTGTTTTGGATTTCCTCTTTCTGTTTCTTCATTTTTGTGAGGCTTGGATAGCCCAAGCTAGCCCAATCTTGTCAGATCTAGGAAGCTAAGCAGGTTTGGCCATGGTCAGTATCTGGATGAGAGACCACCAAGGAAGTTTAGGGTCCCTACACAGAGGCAGGCAATGATAAACCACCTCTGAATATCTCTTGACTTGAAAGCCCTACAGCAGGGGTCCTCAAACTTTTTAAACAGGGGGCCAGTTCACTGTCCCTCAGACCGTTGGAGGGCCGGACTATAGTTTTTTTAAAAAAAACTATGAACAAATTCCTATGCACACTGGGGGGGGGGGGGGGTGGCAAGCCTCAGGAGTCCTAGGAGAGGGCTCCAATAGCTGCATTTGGTCCTTGCTTCCTCCTCCTGGGAGGTCAGAGGGCGCTTCCTACTGGGAAGGATTGAAGCCTCCCCGGGGGAGGCTCAGTACCCTACAGAAAAGTTTGGGAGGGGGGCCAGCTCCCCAGCCCCCCTGAAGTTTACACCGATGGCTGCTTCCCACCCCCCCTCCCACGGAAAACATCCCCACCCGGCTCCTGGGTGTCCAGGACTGGCGCAGGTCTCCTAGCTCTGAGCCGGCTAGAGAACTTGGGGCTGGCCGGAGTGCCTGCCACCGCCGCTCCCCCCCCCCCGGAAAACATCCCCCCCAGCTCCTGGGACTGGCGCAGGTCTCCTAGCTGGCTCAGAGGCCTCTGAGCCGGCTAGGGGACTTGGGGCCAGCCGGAGCGCCTGCCGCTGCCACTTCCCACTCCCCCTCCCCCCCGGAAAACCTCCCTACCCGGCTCCTGGGACTGATGCAGGTCCCCTAGCCAGCTCAGAGGGCCGGCCAGAGTGCCTGCCGCTGCTGCTTCTCACCCACCCCCCCAGAAAACATCCCCACCCAGCTCCTGGGCGCCCAGGACTGGCGCAGGTCTCCTGGCCGGCTCAGAGGCCTCTGAACTGGTTAGGGGACTTGGGGCTGGCTGGAGCGCCTGTCCTTGCACACTTACCCTCTTCCTTCTGCCTCCTCCTGGCTGACTGGAAGGAGGGGGTGGGTCTTGATCATGTGTCCTCCCCCCAGGCTCGTCACTCCCGGAGCGGTGCTCCGGTGAGCTCCCCCTCCAACGGACCCCTGGCGGCACACCCGGCGGGCCAGAAAAATGCCCTCGGCGGGCCGCATGTGGCCTGCGGGCTGTAGTTTGAGGACCTCTGCCCTACAGGGTTTCTTTGGCACTTTCCACCACCACATTGTTGTGAAATTTTGCTCTGTGTGCATCCTTTCCTCCAAGTGGGGCCTGAACAAATATTTATCTATTTTAAATGTTTGAATCTCGCCTTGGGTTGGAAGCAGACTCACTTTTCCGCTAATGGAAGGGGATGGGGTGATTTCCACCAGTTCTCTCTTTCTGCTGTAGATCCCTTGATTTGCCTCTCCTGCCATTTGTGAGAGAGTCCCCTGTCTCCAGAGAGCCAGTTTGGTGTAGTGGTTAAGTGCGCGGACTCTAATCTGGGAGAACCGGGTTTGATTCCCCACTCCTCCAGTTGCACCTGGCTGGATGACCTTGGGCAAGCCATAGCTCTGTACCAGCTGTTCCCTCAAGGACAGCTTGGGAAAGAGTTCTCTCAGCCCCACCTACCTCACAGGGTGTCTGTTGTGGGGAGGGAAAGGGAAAGGAGTTTGTAAGCCGCTCTGAGACTCCCTTGGGGAGTGGAGGGCGGGGTATAAATCCAATCTCTTCTTCTTCTTCTTCTTCTTCTCCTCCAAGGAGTAAGGAAATTATTGGGCTGTTGGAGGTGGGAGGAAGGAACGTTCTGTTCTAGCGACAGACAAAAGCACATTTCACGGGCAGAAAATCTAGTCTGGATCCAACCGCTTATCTCCTCAGACTCAAGTTGTGCAACACAGAAAGGTTCCTGAGGCAGTGGCCAAATTTTCAAATAAAAGCAAGCACAATATAAACGTAAAAACACTAATAAGAAGACACACTGATCAGCAGTGAAATAGTCAAGCGGGAGTTATCACAATACGTAATCCATCAAATTAACAAGAATCCTTATTTTAAAAAAAACAGTGAAAGCATTTATTTAAGAGCATTTACGACCATTGGTCAACAGGCATCAAGTACCAAAAACAAGCAAACATGCAGCCTGTTCAGCCTCGGGCAAAAAGTCTATTTGGCACCATGCTTGTTTATTTGTTTACATTCATACCACACTTTCCTCCCCAGTGTGGATCCAAAGTGGCTTACATCGTTCTCCTCTCCTCCATTTCATCCTTGCAGCAACCCTTTGAGGTAGGCTTGGCTGAGTGTGTGACTGGCTCAACATCACCCAGCAAGCTTCCATAGTAGAGGAGGTGTTCGAATCTAAATCTTCCAGATCTTAATTTGCCACTCTGACCATGACATCAAGCTGGATCTTGGTTTGTCCATTGCACAGCACACATCCAACACAATGTATGCGGCCATGTAAACTGCTGTGTGGAGAAAATTCCAGTTCTGGCTGCTGCTGCTGAGAAGGTCCTGTCCCTGGAAATCCCCTCATCTTATCATGGAGTGGGGCCTGAAAACTGTTAATATGGGCATAAGGAGCCCTGACTTGGATGGCCCAGGCTCGCTCGATATCATCAGATCTTGGAAGCTAAGCAGGGTCAGCCCTGGTTAGACATTGGACGAGAGACCACCAGGAAAGGTCAGGGTTACTATGTAGAGGCCAGCAATGGCCAACCACATCTGAATGGGGCCTGAGAACTGGTTAATGTGAGTGTAAGGAGCCCTGACTTGGATGGCCCAGGTTATCCCAATCTTGTCAGATCTCAGAAACTAAGCTAGGTCAACCCTGGTTATGTACTGCATGGGAGACCACCATGGAAGTCCAGGGTCGCTATGCAGAGTCAAACAATGGCAAACTACCTCTGAACTTCTCTTGCCTTGAAAACCCTTCAGAGTTGGCATAAGCCGGTTGTGACCCAATGACACTTTCCACCACCAAGGAGTCCTTTGCACTTAAAGTCTGCCCGGTGACATTTGCCATGATGGATTCCCAGTGGTTCCCAGTGTTTAACTTCTTGCCTAATCATTTGTGAGCACAGCTTTCTGTCAGCCCTGACTAGTGTAACTGTAAATGATGTTCTTTGCTTCTGATCAGTATTCAAGAGCTATGTATCACCTGCTGTTTGAAATGGCATTTAGAAGGAACCCCCGTTTGGTGAAATCACGTTCTGTTGGTGTCCCGAAAATAATAAACAGCATGTCATTAAAACAAATAATGAATTTTCTGGGCTTTTCAGAAAGTACTACTTTTCCTGAAAAAGCTAGGTTAATCTCTCACCAAATCCATAAGTAATTCGGGCTTCTACTGTGGTTTCAGCATTTTTCTCCCCTAGAAAGCATACCACCGGGGGGGGATGGGGATGGACAGCTTTAGTAGCAATCTCTGGGTTTTAAGTACTTAGAAGAACATTGCATCTGCTTTCCAGACAAAGTATCTAAAATTCTTGTTATTATTAGATTATACTGATGTATAACAGGGATTTATTGGAGAGAGAGAGAGTTTTGTCACAGAATAGCCTGTTAAAATACAGGGTGCTTGTTTAGTGCATCAACTTCATTTTCCTCTAAGTCTTGCATTTATTCATGACCGCTGCCTGAAACCTATCTAATGAAACTGTACAAGTTGGAGCTACTTCAGCAGTCCTGACCTTTGGGTTGCTAGCTTGTTCACAGCGGGACAGATGTCAGAGAGAAGAGAGGAAACAATGATTTCACATCCTATCCAGTGAGCATAAGACAAAAGGAAGGCTTTTAAACCACAGGGAAGTCGTTGAAGTAAAAGGCATGCCCCATAGTACCTTTAGAGATAGATGCCGTGTCCAGAAAATGGTACTGAACACTAGGTGGGTTGCAGATGGGATGTAGGATCTAGGCTACACTATGCTTGCCATGGGTCCCAACCAGATGGCATTTCCACTGCAAGTTCATCCCTTCTCTATCCTAATTTCCGGGCGTACTCACTGCATGGTCCTCTTTCCCATTCTATGTCATTGGCAGTTGTAGGGGAAGATGAAGAAACTCTGAGCGTGACAGTATGTCCCATGGTAAGTTCCCATATAGACATTATGGTAGATCTGTTGTCGGGTAACATATAGCATTGCTATTGGAGAGAGGACAGTCCCTGTTATAGGATCTTCCCAGAGTACCATAAAAGTAGAGTAGTAACTGTACTGCTACAGTTTTAATGTATTTATTCAATTGGTATCGGCTCCTAAATCTCAAGGGTGTAGGCGGCATATTGTCGAAAACCAGATTACAGCCGTTAAACATGAAAAGATGGTTAATTAAAATAATCCCTTTCCAGTTTAAGCTGAGCCACCAAAAGGGATTTTAAAACTTCCAAAGGGAGCTCTTGTCAAGAATGCCTCTCTGTGCACGATTTGTTTATTAAACTGGTGCAAAAATGGTATTGTACCATTTTTTTAATCCTCCATTTTTGTTCTTGCTTCTAGTATAAACTCCAGAAAGGGAACCATGTTGGGTTTGTTTGTTGTCAGATGTTTGTTGTTGTCAGGCATACTATCTTTTGCCTGTCTTTTTTCTTTGTGGAACTATACAAACATACCAGATTGTGGAGGTAGGAGGTCAGTTTTTATTGGTGAAAACATACGAGGCGGAAAGAATTAAACATTTTCCCCACAGGGCAGGGCTCAACCTGAGTACCCCCATGGCTGAACCAAGCCTCCCCCTGTCTAAAAATATTGGGAGGATCCGGTCTCTCAGCATGTTGTAGCAGACAGGTCGAAGGCCTGGCCATTTCCTGAAAGCAGCCAATCCTCTTTAAATCTGGCTGGAATGTTTGCTCACAGCCGATCAGGGCTCTTGGAAACTTGACAGTGCAGATGGGAGAGGAGAATTTGAGCAAAAAAGCAGTTAAAACTGCTGTTTTCTTCAGACAAGGCTGAGCCTCCAGTGGGGCAGGTTAGGGAATCCTTGATCTCAGGAGACAGGGTTTGCCTCAGTCTGTCTTCAGGGGAAGTGCAGACTGGTAAAGTCTGGTGTCTGGGACAGACTCTTGCTTAATGACTGCTTTTCACTCTTTCATATTCCAAGACTGAGGGAAGATTAAAGGACAGATTGTAGTCCTAGGTTAAAGCGTTCTGGCAGTTTTGTTCTGGGATTCACTAGCTCTGGATCCAGGCATTCCATGATCTTATTGTACAGATCAGCTGTTATTTTCTCATTACTGTCAGAATACATTGTTTTATCCGTAACTGTTTCTGTGTCCTGTGCCTGGGAGTTACATTTGTAAATGTTTTCAAGCCTTGCTACTCTAAGCCATCCAGGGGCACGGGACTCTTATGTGGCTCTCGCACGGCACCTGTGCTCTTCTGAGCATTGTTCCTCAAAGTGGCACCTGCCTCAACTTTCAGGAGAGCAGCAAGGCCTTTGTCCCTACCAGATGGAGTGAGAGAACACACCAGGCAAAAGAAAAATTCTCCGCCCAGTGGTGGAAGATGGCAACGGAAGGGGGCAGCCGAGTCTCCCTGAGGAGAGAGTTCCGGAGTCTTTTTGCCGTGACAGGGAAAGCCCTCTCCCACGTTGCCACCTAGCTAATCTCAGAACCCAAGGGTACCTGAAGTGGGACCTCCAAAGATCGCCATAGTGGACGGGTAGTTTCATAAGGGAGCAGGTGATCCTTCAGGTACCTTGGTTCCAAGCCATTAAGGGCCTTTAAAAGGTCAACACCAGCACTTTGAATTGTGTCTGGAAACAGATTGGGAGCCAGTATAGAGGAGCCAGGAGACTGGAGTGATATGGTCCCCATGCCCCACCTGCAGCCTTCAAAGGGGGAGAGGGAGGAGGCCTTAAACAAACCCTCATTAGTTACATCAGGGTGACAGCTTACCTACCAGAAGAAGAGGAGGAGGAGGAGGAGATGATGATTGGATATATACACCGCTCTGACATAACTATGGCTTGTCCAAGGTCATCCAGCAGGTGCAAGTGGAGGAGTGGGGAATCAAACCCGGTTCTCCCAGATTAGAGTCCGCGCACTTAACCTCTACACCAAACTGGCTCCTATGTGTGCACTTATTCCAAAAAGAGGCCTTGGTTTGGGTTAAGAACCACTGGAGAAGGCTTGGGATGGTGGCTGCGAATGAAATCTTTAATATATGACCAGAGATTTTCTAAGCTTTTATACAGGACCCTCCTGAGTCTTCGTGTGTCATCTAGCTTGCGCCTTAATTGGTTGCCAGTTTTCATGAATAAATATTCCTGGCTTTTGCACATTTGCATAGGGCAATTCTTTTTCAAGGATACTGAGTTTAAAACTGCCCATTGTGTAGCAGTTTTGCGGGGTATAGAAAGAAAGCCAAGTGGCTGTAAAAAGCACAAAGAAAAACTCCAGCCTCTCCAGTAAACTGGCGTTGGGAAAGCTATGGCTCTCGTATCTGTCTTGCCTCAGGTGGTGATTTATGGCTTGTTTGATGCTGTGTACATTAGCAGTAATGTGCCTTTTTTGATGTGGGAAGGAATGTGACACATTTATTGTCTAAGGACTTTTAAAAGGGATTTTGAATCTGAGGAGGGTAAACTGTTGTGTATCCCTCCTGCGCTATCATTTTGAGCGGAAAGACTCAGGAAAGCAGAAATAGCGCTGATCTGACAAAAAAAGCAATTCTGCAAAGGGACACCCGTGGGCTTGTGTAATTTAGGTCAAAGAACTGTAGAAATTAATGAAGTTATGCTGCCTTGTGCTACCAGCTGAGGATCTGATTGCAGGCGTCTAACTTTCAGAATATGTCTAACGTGAAGGCCAGAGAAGTTAAAGGGATATCATTCACTTAAAAAACATGCTTGCTAGGAGTCTCTTGTTTCCTTCCCTTTTGTGTGTGTCTCTCCCGCCTGTGCATTTTCTGGTACAGAAAAGAGAAATCTTGTTTGTCACACATTAAAAGGTGGCAACCAAATCCTTACTGAATCCTCCAGCGTCTCTTTCTGGGAAGGGGGGGAATAAGCTGAATGGTTAAGACACTGCAAAATAAGATTGGTTGTCTTAGCATATGTAAGCCACGTTCTCGGAGAGAAGATAATTCCCTGTTTTATTTTTTTTTACTGGGCTTTCTGATGTCTCAGCCAGAGCAGACACTACTAAGCTAGATGAAGAAATGATCTCACTCTGTATAAGGCAGCAGCAGCAGCAGCTGGTGCTGCTGTTTTCGCTACTGCCTTATACAGAGGCTGAGGACAGACTGCCAATGTGGGAGCTATGCCTCCACTTTAAAAGCAGAGGAAGAGGGGCCGTTCACATTGCTGCAGCTGTCCCCCGTCAGCAGCGCGGACTCACCTGTCCGTGAGGCGCCATCGTGCTGCTTCAGCCGGAGACCCCTTGAAACAGGTCTCTGGCTGTCTGGGCGCATGCTCCTCCCGCTTCCGAGTGGTGTGAACGCACCCGGAAGTGCACAGCCACGCGCCGCCCTGCTGCCAGGAGCCGCCCACAGTGTGGACGTTGCGGGCCGCCTCCTCCCGGAATGCTTGCACCGCAGTGCGAACGGCAAGCTCCGGGACACTTCGTCCCCGGCTTGCTCCGCCTCCGCGGCGCGGCGGAGCGCCAGTCTGTCTTCGGCCAGAGTGAGACCATTGTTTCTTCTAGCTTAGTAGTGTCTGGTCTGGCTGGCAGCAGCTCTCCAAAGTTTGAGGGAGGGGTTCCTTTCCCAGTCCAGCTCTCTGAGATATCCTGATACGTTTTGTAAGACCTGCAAGAGATAGAACTGGAATTGTCAGATGTTAAGCACACACTACAATTGCTACTGTTTGGCTATGGGCTTCCTCTGTTGCTTATAATTATGAGGGAGCTGGCTATACAAACGAGATGGCAAATGAAGTTCAGTGTAGGTAAGTGTAAGGCGATACACACTAAAGCAGCAGAAAATCCCAACCTCAAGTACTTGTCTGAACTTGTGTGAGACTAAGAGACCTTGGGGTTCATTTAAAAATCTTAGTGTCACACTGAACAAAACATGGGAAATCCATTATCAGGATTTCCCCCTTGGTTTCTTTTTTGTGTGTGTGTGTGTTAGGGGATAACCACATGGTGAGGGATGAGGAGAAATTGAGTCAATGCTGTTGTACTTCGAAGGGATTTTTAAACCGCACACTTCTTTCTAGACCATTTTCCTGATTTAAATCGCCGTTTGCCTGGAGAAAGGGGACATTTACCGGTACTTGCTTAGTTCCTGCATGTTTTCTCTGAAGGTCAGTTTAAATCAAGAAAGCTTCGTGGGGGGATTCTCGAAATGTGCTTCCTCAGTGTTCTTAGTCCTTATTCAGCATTTTGTTTTGTTTTTTTGTTTTGGAAGTGAAAAATCCTTGATTTCCTGCATGTTATTTAGCTTGGCCTTGACACACACATCTAAAAATGTCATTCAAGTGCTATCTTGAATCCTTTATAACAAAACATGGCAAATCATAGCAATTTCACAAGTCAAAAGATCGTCTAGTTAAGCCAGGATCTAATTTTTCTTCCTTTCCTAATGACAGAAAATTCCCTTAGGAGTTTTGTGTGCCAAAACTGCTTGAGAAGAACATCCTTGGAAAGAAAACATAGCTCCTAGTTGATAGACAACCCATATGTTGTTCAACATCTTGGCTCAACAGGATGCATTAAGAGTGTCTAGGTGTTGCCCCACTTTGCCAAAAACAATGGAGGACATATGGCATGCTTTCTAAAAGAGTCATCCTTGATCTTTCCACTTTTTCAATGTTTTGTATAGAATATTATTTCCCCCTCTTTTAGTTTAATGTAGGTGTTGTGTCTGTGATTTGATTTCATATTATAACATTTGAGAAGAGCACTGAGTCTAATCATGAAAGACAGAATTAAACTAATTTTCAGTTACAGTCTGTGATGATTCTTTTGGACTGAGGCCATTTCTTTCATGCAGTTTTGTGTCTGCTCTCTCTTTTGTGTATGATTTTTTTTTTTGAAAAAGAAGGTAGAAACTGCTTGGTTGAAATACACGTCTAATGACACATCTGAAAAGTGGAATATTTTAATGACTTTGAGACTTAAAAAAACATTACTCCACTCCTCCAAATATTGATTTTAGAAAATGTAGTTTTAAATACTTCATCAAATGAAAATCCGTGCTAATGAAATCTAACAAAACCCTGAAACGAATTGTAATAGAAACAGACCTGCTGCATTCCCATGGAAACAAATTATTTCGAGATGGTGGTAAGGGCACTATTTTGAGGGTTCAGGCAAAGGTTGAGATCCTGTCCTTGTCTTGGTAAATTCTCAAAATGTTTCCCATTCCGAGGAAATACTGTACTTGAGTTACGTTTTGAAGACCCAGACGTTCTTCCCCAAGTAAATTGTACAGAAAACTAGAATGTTTATATTCTAGTTCCTGATCATCTAGGCAGCCTAATTTGCATACTGTGCCAATTGTTTGCTAATTGTGCAAATCAAGCACATTCATTGTTGCATTGTCTGACAGTGGCTTTGCGTCTAACTCACAAAAAGTTGGAGAAGAATCAGAGGAAGCATCTTTATACCTGACGTTTGCTCATACTGGTTTTTGTTCTTCTAAAACAGCAGCAAAGCCTGTTGGGCAGAGATACAGCCAGCACATCAATCATATCTGGGGCTTCCCTTGTTAGCTGAGCAATGGAAGGCGGAAGCAAGCTTGTTTCTTATTAAACTATTGGATGGGATGTTGCCTTCACATTTTTGTCTTGTGGCACTGAAGCTGGAACTCAAGGAGCTAACAGTCTGAACGGACAGTGAATGGTGTGTCCAGGATCATGGGAAGGAAAAACTAACCAGGTCATATATCAACTATACATGAGTGCAGGGCTGCTTTTTTTTTTTTTTGTAGAAGCCCAGCAGGAACTCGTTAGTATTATAGGCCACACCCAACAGCAGAAACTCATTAGCATATTAGGCCACACTACTGACAGTACAGCTTATTAGCATATTAGGCCATACACCCCTGTTACCAGAAAAGTGGTCATCCAGCCACACCCACCTTTTGCTTCTTATTCTGTTTACCATGTTTGTTGCCAAAGCCCAGGGGTTTTTTTGTAGCAGGGATTAATTTGCATGTTAGGCCGCATACCCCCTAATGTAGCCAATCCTAATGGTTTTCTGCTATTGGGTGTGGCCTATTATGCTAATGAGTTCCTGCTGGGTGTGATCAACTCAGGAGCCAGCCGGAACTCCGTTCCTGTGCGTTGCTGCCTCAAAATAGCCCTGCATGAGTGTGAAACTCTAGAGCAGAGTTTTTGAACTTGCAGGCGCCTTTGTAATTCTGACACAAGGTGCAATAATGAAATGGCTGCCAAAGGAGGTGGAGCCAACCACAGAATTTCAGGAAGTGAAGTCTAGTAGTAACACTTCAACAGTTCGTGGCTTTCTAAAGTAACGTTTTGTTTACAAATATTTTCTTGCATATACACATCTTACTCTCAGTTACACAGTGAAGATACTTGTGTTGTTTATTTATTAACTGCCCTCCCCAGTAGGACCAGGCTCAGGGTGGTGTACAGCTACTGCTGAACATTTTATTAATTTTTTTACCAAAACAATGCAACGGTATAACCAAATAACAATATAAGAAACTGAGATACATTATGCTTACATAATGAAGGAACATTGAGACAGATTTCCCACAAGCGCTGGCCCGGTGCTTGTTCCTCTGTTTGCCCCGATTGCTTGCTTGAATTTTCCACTATTTGCCGTGGGGTGCATTTTGACCTGTGGCTTCGCGCGATTTCGTCCGATATGTACAGATGAAATAATTACCATAGACAAAATGTACCTGTTACATCTGGTATTTCCTTTTGATCAACAAGATATGATAAAATTGGTAACCATATGATGGTAAGAAAGATAATTTTTAAAAATCTGCCCAACCAACCAGAAGTTCTGCTTGGCAATAGCCCCGCCCCTTACCTAAAAACACTTGGCAGCAGTGCTCCCTCTAAGCTGAGTCAGCGTGAGCCAGCTCACAGTTTTTTAGCCTTCGGCTCACACATTTTTGTCTTCGCTCAGGAAGGATGGCTCCAGAGCAGACTAATTTATGCGGCAGCCAAATCGCTTGCTCACAATTTCAATGCCAGTAGCTCCCAAAGTAGAATTTTTGCTCACAAGACTCCACAGCTTAGAGGGAACAGTGCTTGGCAGGTGCCAGGAAAGTTGGCAGCAGGCACCACGTTGGGAACCCCTGCTCCACAGCACAGCTGCAGACCTTCCAGGGAGCCAGTCACTTGTATTCAGTCAACTCTTCTATTCAAGACTGAGGAGACGCTTGAGGGCATCATCCTGGTTGGCTCTGTCGGAGTGCTTCCATCGTCATAAGGGTTTTTGCCTGCAGAGGTAAATTTTTGTGTCCCCACTGCAGCCCAAAAAGCCATCTAAAATGCTGTTCCTGTTGGAGAAATGAGCATGTAATGCAAGGCCTGAGAAATTCAGTCATTATAGGGTTAACTATGCAACTTGTTTGTTTACCTATGTTAGCCTGGAAGTGATACCTGGCAGCTGGCCAATTATCTGTAAGCCCGGGAAAACTAAAGGTGTACTGTCTTGCTAATTGGTCAATGATATCAGGTGTTTTCCTTTCAGGGGTCAAGAAGAAGGAGAGATCCTCCATTGCAATCTCTCACTCTCTATCAGTATGTCTTATTGTGAAGACGGAGCACAATGCAGCTCCTTAGAAAGCATGTTTTGTTTATTTGTAGCTAATCCCGTTTACCTTTTCCCTTTAGTAATAAACTTCTTTTAAACTAAAAGAAGCAATCTCTTCTTTCCAGAAAAGCAAGATTCATTACTCTGAATTTTTCTTGATTATTGGACAAAAGTCCTAACAGTTCCTAGGGGTGAGAGCAGCATTGGGCGGGGGTCATGGGTCTGCAGTGCTGAGGGAGAGACAAGAAAGTTGCACCCTGCAGTTAGAGACTCTTCTGCACAGCACTCTGCTGGAACCAAGCCCTTGTTATCTATAAAAATCTGTTGCATAGTAGTAGAAGAAGAAGACAAGAAGAGATTGGATTTATACCCCGCCCTTCACTTGGAGTCTCAGAGCGGTTTACTAACTCCTTTCCCTTCCCCTCCCCACAACAGACACCGTATGAGGTAGGTGGGGCTGAGAGAGCTCTGACAGAAACTGCTCTTTTTCAAGAACAGCTGTGCCAGAACTATGGCTTGCCCAAGGTCATCCAGCAGGTGCAAGTGGAGGAGTGGGGAATCAAACCTGGTTCTCCCAGATTAGAGTCCACGCACTTAACCACTACACCAAACTGGCTTATTAGTATTACCGTCGTCTTAGAACTAACTAAAATATCACAAAATGTCAGATTTCTGTATTACCCAGAACTTTTCCTTGGGTGGGATGTTTAGCATGAAAAAGGGGGGAGGGGAACACGATGGAGATGGCTATTGTCTGCAGTTGGAAACTGCATATACTGGATGTGCTGTGTTTTAGTGGAGAGATGTAGGGGAACTCGGAAGCTTGCTATTTTGTCATTTTAGCTGAGCCTAGTAAAAAGTTATCACACAGTTGTTGTTTTGGCAGTTTTATATGGACAAATGCAGCAACTTACAGTATTGTACCTAAAGAAACTTCTGTAAGAATCAAACCTCAGATGTAAGAACACAAAACTTTTTGCATTGATTTTACAGACATTTCTGCCTTGACAAATGCTGCATGTTTGGGACACGTATCCATCAAATTAGAGAAGCAGTTTTTGAAGTTGGGATTTCCTTATTGCTTAGTTTGCTTTGTTCCACGCTGAAACCCTTGTTAGCTTTGCATTGCTCACTTTGCTTGAGTGTTACCTATCAGTTGCTTACAGGGAAAGTTTGTTGTTATATACTGCATAGGGCTGTTTCTCAAAGCAACAGTGCGTCCTTCTGCATTCTGTTCAGTTATGCAACAAGCTGCCAGTTCCTGTGTCCCCTTTTTCATGGATCTGTGATACCTGCACAGAAACTTTTTCAGGATACCCCCCCGCAGCTGCAAATATGCAATGTTCACTTTGGTGTTGGAAGCCACAGATTTTTGCAGCATCCCTAACTGGGCCTTTGTATTTGAATTCTCACAGTCAGGACTTGCGGTTGAGTATGGCTAAGGTGTATGAAGGCCTGGCTGCAAGTTCATGTGGCACAACTTGGGGTTTAGCAGTGGAAACCATAATAGTAGACCCATGCCTGCCATCATCACATGATTTCTGAGGTCATGTGATTGGCCTTCACATTAAGCCTTTAATCTCCTAGCTAAGCTCATCCCCCTCATGAAACATTTTGTTCTAACTGACTTGGCCGATGAGGGATCAGGGAGATGGGGAAGTAGGAAGTAGCCGCCAGGGGCAAAAAGCGGGCGGATTAATCCTTAATTTCTTTTTGCTTAGAGGTCCAATGCCCGCTGGTTGGGTATTAGGTCGGGGAAATTGAGTTAGAGAAATCAGATATCTTTCTCCCACCGTCTCGTAGCTGTGGCTTGTTAGGAGGAACATGGTGACTTGGAAAACCCAGTGTTACTTTCATTAAAAGATGTTCCTGTTCTATTTCATGACCATCTGTCAAGATGCCCCAAGCAGCTCTGCAGAGTTTGAAAAGGACAGTGCAGTATCGCACACATGCTGTTGTACAGATGCACAGATGTGTATGCCATTTACAAATGTGCACACACAGTAACATACCTGCATTCTCTTTTGTAACTGCCTAGACCTTAAATGCTCATTTGTACAACAAAGTTGTTAAGAAGCTTGTGCTGTCTTTTTCTTAGATTGTGATTGTGAAATGTAAAATCAAGATCCGTAAGTGTCAGGGGCGTAAACGTTCTTCAGGAGTTAGGGAACTGCTACTTGGGGAACTTTCTGCTACTTGGGGAAATAAATATTTTTTCCTCAAGGTGTGTATAAATCTCAACTCTTCCAAAGTGCACAAGCAGCACAGGTGACAAGAAATTAAAATGTGAATAACAAAGTCTGATTAAAATTCTCACCTCAGCCAAGAATTCACTGGGTGGCCTTAGGTAAGCGGCTCATTCTCATCCCCAGAATCAAACTACAGATGACTGGAACTCCAAAAGTGTGTTGTTTTAGTCCTAAAACGCACAGCACGGTCTACTAAAGCAGCATCGGCAAGTATTTTTTTTAACAGAGAAGCTGCAAGTGGAAGAAGTGTTAACCCCTCTTTCTCTAGTCCCTCAACCCTGATCCAAGTGTGCCCCCCCCCAGATGAAATAACATTTTGGATTCTAATGGTGGCACTCCAGCAAGGTGTGTAGTCCAGCTCTCAGCCATCTCTCCCCTCCCCCCCCCCCCCGGCAATATGGGATAATGATGCTGGCTTGTTTTACGGGGTTGTAAAGATGGCTGAGACAACATGTGTGCTTTGAACTTTAGAGAAAATTATGAGCTATATCAATGTTAATTATTACATAAATAAAAACCACTCCAAACCTGTAATTAAGTATTTTTTGAGTAGCCTGATGTGCTACTTTGTGCAGAGTAAGTGGGGATTTTAAAGCGGGGCGGGGGGAGAATGTTGCTTTGTTCTCTTGTTAAAGTCAGAATATTTTTTAAACAGAAGTAAAAGTCTGATTAGACAACCGTAATGACAAACGGGAGATCTCCTGGGAAGTCATACTGGAATGATAATTATTTTTCAGCATCTTTGTAAACTGAGAAAAATTAGTCCTCTGTATCTTGCAGTGTACATGAGTTACATTCTGGATAAATAAGTTAAAAGCTGAGAACCTTTGCAGTTACTAACCCCCCCCCCCAAACATAGTTCATTATGATGAATGGTTTATTGTGCATTTGGGGAAGAATCTTGCCTCTCAGGAGTGGAATTCAGAGAAGACGTAGGTTAAATCTCTGAATCTGTGCTATACATCAAATGGCAAGGATTGAACTCTTCTCTGATGAGGAATTGGGCTTGCCTCAAAAAAATTAATTTCGGGCATGGATTTAATTCAGGCCCCCATTAATGACAAATTACAGAGAGGCAGGGGTGTTCCCAAAGAGCACAACCGGGCCTAGCCATCTCCCCATTCCAACACCTTCATTACCTCCTTTCTCACAATATGGATGTCTTGCCGTGAAACATAAGCATCACAGCTGAGTCCTGGCTGCAGGGACCCATGGGAGATGCAATTCCCATGGATCCTGAATGTCCAATTAGATTAGGGTTAGCAGGCTATATCCAACTAGGTTTTGATGACCACAATGTTTATGTGGGGGACCATGGGACTTGCATGGACAAAAACCATGTGGGACGGAGGCTGTAGTAAGAAAAGGCATTGAGCAAGATTGAGTGAAAGATCTTCAGGACTGAGTGAAAAGATCTCTCATAACTGGACCACTGCCATGGCAGCATGGAAGATTGACTGGAGACCACTCTGCTGTAGCTGCTTGATCAGTTGAGATGTGAAAGGGAAAGAGCTGATAGTGGCAGAAGGGCTGGTACTGCTTCGGGGCTATTATGAGTCAGGCTCAGACTGTAGAAGTTGATTGGATTCAGCTTGTAGGCTTAGGGGTTACTGGACTCGAGAAGTTCAATTCCAAATGTCAGTGATATCAGTATTTAAGAGAGCCACAGAATAACTCTGAAGCCACTGCATGAAGCTACAGCAGAGATTTCTGCTTCAGCCTGGGTGGCGAGGCAGTGGCCTTGTGGCATGGTCACTGTTGAACTCAGATGAGGGCTGGTCCCAAGGGCTCTCGAAACCTACAACTGATGTTTTGTCGTGGCTGATGTTTACAGTGCAGAGTGAGCATTCAAAGATCCTCTCCACCGAGATCACCAAGGAAGTCCAGGGCTGCTCTGCGGAGACAGGCAATGGCAAGCTACCTGTCTTCGCCTCTTGCCTTGAAAGCCCTGTGGGGTCACCATAAATCAGCTGTGACTGGATGGCACTTTCCACCACCAACATCCTCAAGTATGGGCTTGGATCCAGGGATGTGCGTGCTGAAAGGTTAACAGATTTAGCACAGTTCTGCTTGTTCAAACCCTTCTGCAAGACCTCACCCTTTCCTTCCTACATCGTACAGTGTCCAGAAATTAGCTTACACAATGTGCAATCAGAAGAACAGCCATAAGTCAGCTGTGACTTGATGGCCCTTTCTACCACCACATCTGGAGATAGTCTTTGGGATGTAGGACAGCTATTCTCCTAACATAAGAAGCTCATGTTAGGGAGATCAAACGGCTTCTTGGGAGTTGTTTTCCTGTACATTTGTCTCGTTCTCACAGCGAGCTTTGGCCTGGCTCTGCAGTGCAGAAGTGACTTTTTGCCCCCTTTGGCTTGCAGCTCTCCGGATGATGGTGCGTTCATATTTTAATGGATGGCTCTTTTGCCTGCGCTAGCTACCAGCTGTGGCTCGTACCGTATCTGTCAAAAACAATAACTTTGTAACAGTTACACATAATGCGTATCTGGACTGCCTAATAATTTCCTTTTTACTTTCTTTTCCAAATTGCTATTTCAGTCCGGCTGTACAGCTGCATGTAAAAAAAGAGAGAGCCTAATTGCTTTTAAAAAATCATAGCTATTTGTTTGTAGCAAGTGTTTATTTAGCTGTCAGTCAGCGTAATGGAGCAATCAATAGCTTTGGCAGACGTTCGTAGATAAAGGTAATCTGTTGGTGGGAGCAGTTTAGTTTCTATTCTTGAAAAAAAAAATTTACTCTGCGAATATAAAACCTTTCAGAAAAACAGATGTGGTTTCATCCTTACTGTGTGACTGTGGATCAATGGGTATGTCAGGAATTATTGATGCAGAAGAAAACTCCCAGGATTTTGTATTGCTTTAAGGGGTACACACATAAACAGATGAAACTGCCTTATACTAGCTCTTTATACACGACCACTCTGTGAACATTCAAAGAGAGAGAGCGGGCATGAGTGTGCCAGCCCGGCCTCCTGCGTCTGCATGATCATATTGCTTGTGAGCATGATCCCCATGCATAGAGACACTGTCCATGTGCACACTCCCTCCCCATGATTGGAGCTGCTTAGCGCTGTTCCAAGCCTGTTTGGGCTCTCCTTTTTAAAAGAATCCATTCCCTGCAGCTGCTGTGTGACTGCAGAGACCATAAGTGAGGTCTGTGGAACCCGGACCCAACCCTTTTAAAACCGTGCTGTGCAGTTTGGCTCAGTACTACACTTCCCAGGATTCTTTGGGAGAAGTCATGGCGCTTAAACTGGTATAGAAGTGCCGCAGTGTACATATAGTCTGCAAAACTAATCAGGGTACCTGCCCTATCCGAAGAAGGGGTCCATATTTGCCTGATGGCAACTTAGAATCATAGTATTCTATGGTTCTAAGATAAAAGTGACCAATAGACGAGACAAGGGGGGGCCCCCGCGATATTTGCGGGGGGGGGGAGAAGCTGACAGCTGCTCCTCCTTCCTCCACCCCCCCTTCCCCCCGCGTTCCAGCCTGCCCGAGGTGAGGCCCCTCCGGTGCAGAGCCGCGGGCCTCGCCATCTCTTCTCCACCTCCCGCCCCGGCTTGGCCCAGCGAGGCCCGCGGCTTTGTGCCGGAGGAGCCTCACCATTCCTTCCCTCCCCCCTCGCCCTCGCGTTCGCCTCCCGCCCGTTCTCCTTTGCCGTGGCTTGAGTGGCTTAATGCCACTCTGGTCCAGCGTTTCCCTCCTCCCCCGGCACCATCCCCTCCCCCCCTCCCCCCCATGCTCGTCCGCCCGCCGTCCAGCTCACTCTTCTTTGCTGGGGCCTGAGTGGCTTAACGCCACTCAGGCCCAGCGTCTTCCTCCTCCCCCCCGGCACCATCCCTTCCCGCCCCCCCGGTCGCGCTCATCCGCTGCCAGCGCCGCCAGCACTCCCTCAAGTCCGCACGTGCAGAGAACCGCTGCCACGCCGCCGCCACCAGCAACAACCACACGACAGGTAAGTTCGTTCTCTGCGCATGCGCAGGGAACACTTTTTTACTTTTTGGGGGATTTCAGTATCTCCCGAAAACTTTTTTTAACTTTTTTGATTTTTCTGCAAACGAGGGGATCACCCCCCATCTGCAGAACCCCCTCCCCACCCCCCAAGTGCCCCCCCGCGCGGATTTAAGTATCTGCACGCGGGGGGGCACTTGGGAATTAGATATATAGATATTAATGCCTAAAGCATCTCTGACTTGTGCAGTCCCGTCTTTTCTTTTCAAAGCCTCCCAGGAGGGATATCTATGACCTCCCAGGTAGCTTATTTATTTATTTATTTCTTAGATTCCTATTCCGCTTTGCCGGGCAAGTTGGCTCAAGGCGGCATACACGTGATAAAATGTTAAAACAATAGATAACAATAAATTACTTAAACCACATACATTACTAAAATAGCATTACAGTTACAAATGATGGCGGCATTCAGTAGACAGATGATGGTATATCCAGTGATATATCCAGGTCCATAGATGTTCAGATGACTCATTCATTGGAGGCGGCTCCTAATCGAACGCCTGGTGGAAGAGCTCCATTTTACAGGCCCTGTGGAACTGAAGAAGGTCCTGCAGGGCCCTGATATCCTCCGGGAGCTTGGTCCACCTGTATGGGGCTGCCACCGAGAAAGCCCTGGCTCTCGTAGAAGCCAATCTGGTGTCTTTCGGGCCATGGAGAGTCAGGGGATTTTGTAGCCCTGACTTCAGTGCTCTCTGGAGCACATACAGGGAAAGGCGGTCCCTTAAGTAGGCAGGCCCCTGACCATGTAGGGCCTTAAAGGTCAAAACCAGCACCTTGAAACGGATCTGGTAAGCTATTGGCAGCCAGTGCAATGCCTTCAGCACAGGCTGGATGTGGTCTCGTATAGAGAGGCCCATCAACAGCCTGGCTGCCGCATTCTGCACTAGCTGCAGCTTCCGGATCTGTGACCAAGGGCAGCCCCATGTAGAGAGCGTTGCAGTAGTCTAATCTCGAGGTGACCATAGTGTGCATCACTGTTGCCAGGTCATTGCGTTCGAGGAAGGGAACCAACTGCCTAAGCAGCCATAGATGGTAAAAGGCTGCCTTGGCAGTGGCTGCTGACTGGGCCTCCATTGTTAAGGCCTAATGCACAAACTCCTGACCCCCAGCGCTGGCACTAATGGCGCCCCACCGAAGGTCGGCAGTAGGATCCCTACCCCCGGCCCGCTCCGACTCAGGCACAGGACCTCTGTCTTCGTTGGATTCAGTTTCAGTCGACTCAGTCCAAGCCAGCCCGCTATGTCCTGAAGCTCCTGCTCCAGGTCATCTGGGGTGCAGATTTTGTCCTGATGCTTAGTCTATAGGTTCTTTTCCGATAATCATGACATGGTGAATAACGGTTTAAAAATGCTGACATGCTTTAAATATGCGAATACAACTAGCATGTTTCCCCAGATTTTCCTTGTTTTCTAAATTAAACACATCTAATTTATTCAGCTTTTTCTCATGTGATTTGATTTCTGAGGCCTCATTTTGGGGGCTGGGGCTGGCTCCATAGGTACATACTGAGGTTGTATATCGGTGTTTTATGCTGAGCCTAGTGCAGGGATAGAATGGGGAGACAGTAGGTCTCTGCTTGTTTTTCACTGCAACTTAAGAGAGATGTCAGGACAAAGCTCTCCTGAGCTTCCCCCTCTGATCTTGTGCTTGTTGCTCCCAGTGGAGTCCTAGGGGGTCCTTCCCCAGGTCTCCTCTCCTTAAAGGTAGTTTTGCAAGCCCATATAGGCTCCTCTGGCATCCTCAAATGCTCATGAGTTAGGATGCTTGAACACCTGCCAGTTTGGTTCACATACTGCTTACCAGTGGCAGTCAGGCTGCCAAATAATCAACAGGCTGCACAACTGTTTGAAGCCTGTTCACATCTGTTTACAGGGACAGGCAACTTGCAGCCACCAAAAGTGATTCCCGGTTGATCGCTTCTCATCTGGTGTCCCGGTCGCACGAGCGAGATAATCTGGGAAGTGAGGCTATTTGCTCTGGAGTAATTTGACCCACAGTTGCGCAGTCACACAGTTCTGTGAAGCTGTGGGTGCAGCCCGCCACTGTGTGATCAGACGCAATTGCAGGTGAGTTGGGATTTTTTTTGCTATTTTCCTCCGATGCGCTGAAACAGTAGATCGATGAATCGCATCTCCACCCTGAGGGTTTCCTATGGCAGTATGCGATGATGTGCATACAGAGAAGGGGGAAAAAAACAATGTCATGGCGTCGGGATAGCCTGATCAGACTATCCCTGACACCATGAGTGCACGCAGGAGCAATCACACGGGGAAAGTCCATCTGTGGCCTGTAGAGAACCTGTTTGATACTGGACTTTCCCTAGTATCTTTTAACTCCGCTTCTTTGGCGGAGAGAAACAGGTTGCTGACAGGTGTGGGATGCTTGCCAGATGTTCTGGTGTGATCATGCCCTGGGAGTGGCCTTCTGATCTTCTGCTGGGGAAATGTTGCCCCCCCCCCCCACATTGCCTTTGGAATGGTGCTTCCCAGCTGCTTGGCGGCTCCGTTGTAGGGGAGGGAAGGGGTTTCTGTCCAGTTAGAAAATATGTCTTCATGCTGCAGGAGTTAAACAGTTTTGTGGGATTATTAAATGGGCTGGATAACTGAATAAGTAGTGACAGCTTTGATGGTTAAGTGCATGCAAAAGGTAGAGGTTATCATGTTACCACCATGCTGACCAAGACCTGTAGGGAACCAGCCATGTATTTCCCCTGCCACACTTTTCAAATTAGCAGTATTAGAGGATTGTTTGGCCTTGCAGTGAGTCCCTGATTTTGAAGGGCCCATTGTCTGAATTGGTGTGGCAGACCTGTTAGGAATTCATTTCACGACTCATCTGTAATCACGGATGGAGATACTTGTTTAGAAAGGATACGGCGGGTGATTAATGTTTACGAAGCACGCTTGAGATACAGAGTGCAAAATATTGTTACGTCCATCCTGCTTCATTGCGGAAAATATCACTTTGGTGTGCCCAGTGGTACCGGGGGCGGGGGGGGGGGGAGCAACTGTCTATTTTGAAGGCAGCGAGGGGTTTGGAAGTGGATTAAGCACTCTTAATCTCTGTGACAGTGCAGATGGGTACCTGAAAAGAGTTGAGGCAGCTGCCTTTTGGCAGGAGACTGACTCCACTGTCTGGCAGAGGCTATTAGAAGACTTAATCACACAGCTGGAACAGACTTTAAGGTAAAAGGAAAGCTGTTTATTCTTAAATGTGAAAGGCCTCCGGATTATGTGTCTGGAGGAGGGGAGGTTTCGGTTGCCGAACACGAGGAAATGCCTCCCAGTTTTGTCGGATGACAGAAAGGATTCCTGCGCTGGGAGCCCAAGGCGAAATGACTGAAGAGAATGTTTCTCCCTTCTACGCACTTGTTTGTTTGGGTAGCTGTGAATTCAAAGAAGTTTTCTCTTGATCTGAGATTTATGACGAGGACGCGGATGGCAACCCGTCCTCCCGCCTTCCTCTGATTTCTGAAGGAATTGCTGCTCGGTTATAGGCTGGGAGGAGGGGGCGGGGGAGAGAAAGTCAGAGTCAGCTTTAAAGGGCTTTTCCACCCTTGCTGATAAAATGTGCCAGAGCTGCATTTTCACCTTTCCATGCAGTTCTCCCAAGCCGAGGGTAATGTGATGCTCTGCTTGAGCATCATGGATTAGGAGGATAGCTTTATGCTAGGGGGAGGGAGATACATGTGGTTCTGTTCATCCCCTAAAAAAAATGCAACTGTGCACCCCAGGTTAGAAGAGGGGGAGCACTCACTACCCAAGGAGTGAAACAATTGAAGTCTCATAAAACCGTTGAAATGGTATTATATTGATGGCAAGGTAGGGGAAGAATAATCTTGCAAAATGAGAGTTCTAGCATTGTAGTTTCACAGTGAGGGCATGCAAAGCCCCTTCAGAATAAAAAGAAAGAAAGGAATTGGGGGAGGGGGGAGGGGGGAGGTTTGTGTTATCAGCAGGGATGCTCAAATACCTGTCAGTTTGGCTCTCTGCCCATTTGCCAGCGGTGGTCAGGCAGCTAATTAATAGACGGGCTGTTTGCAACCTGTTCATACGCGCGTGCATGAATAGTCTCCTTGCAGCTACCGGAAGCTGAAAGCCGCCCAGCAAACCATTTTTCTCTGGCACCCAAGTCCAAGCAACTGAGAGATGGACAGCACTGCTGGGGCCTATGGCGTGGGAGAAGCCAATATGGCATCTCTGCCTTGGACCACTGCATCCCCCAGCGGAATCCCTGAGATGCTGGCAGTGCCACTGCGTTGCCCGAAGCATGTCTGGCCAAGTACATCCCTTGTCTTCTCCCCCCCCCCCCCGGCCACCACTTTGTTTGCTGCCACACCAGCGTCTCCACTTGGGCCGAAAGAAGTGCCTACCCCTTTGTAGTTTGAATACTTAAAGGTGTTCACTGCGTATTTATTGGGGGTCCAGGTTACACCTTCAGCTTCTACATGCGTCAGTCTCGAATATTCAGGTGCGAACATGGATATATGATGATCAGGGGAGGGTCCAGGAACTGCAGTTCTGGTCTCTGCTCTTCCGCATTCATCTGTACGCACTCAGGGTTCCAGGCGACACCAGACCAAAATGCTTCCAGACACTTCTCCGATATTTCTGTTTCCAGAAGCCGCTTTCCCTTAATTGTTGTGCTTCTTCCCAATGTGTGAAGAAAACATGGGGAGGATAAGGCAATCTGTGCTCTCCAAGTAATTTAGTATTGAACTTTATCCCTCGTTAGATCTTTCAGGGGAAGAAGTCAACATCAGCTTAGTTTGAGATGTTCTAATGAGCATAAAAAAGTCTGATTTCTCAGGGCAGTCACATTCCTTGGATCGGTGCGCTGCCTGAGCTGTCAGGGCCAGGCGACTCCAGGCATCTCTCCGCCCTGTCACACTCATTTGCTTTTCATCAAGAGGGAAAGTTGTAATGGGGGATTATTCGTGCAGGAGGCTGAATTTGAAAAGAGAGGGGGGGAAAGGTTTAATTTGATCTATAGCTAATCAGATCTCCACCCCTCAACCTGGTTTCATTGCTGCACCTTTGGAATACGCGTAGCAGTCAACGTGTGTAGAGAAACCGCTCTGGCTGCTTCGTTCATGCATGGTGCGCGCTCAATTTCTATCCACATGATTACTGAAGCTTTGATGAACCGGCAGTTGGACGCGTAAATAGGTTTACTTGAACAGCAGTCCGTTTTGAAGAGACGGGTCGGCAAAGTGCAAGTTCTGACTGTGCCTGAGATGGGCTGTTAGCCCATGCCGGCTCATCACTCCATTGTTGCAGATCCCCAAGGGACGGACATCCACGCCTGACCCAGTTCGAAGCGTGTGAGCTGTGAACCGAGAAGCTCCCGGTTCAGATTTCACCTCATCCGTGAACTCATGAGGTGGCCTTTGGAAAGAGACTCTGTTCCCTTGTCACACAGCAATCTACAGTAGGAGAGATTTCCAATACTTGGGGAACTTTGCAGGGGAGGGGCTGTGACTCAGAGGCAACGCATTTGCTTTATATGCGCAACATCCCTGGTTCAATCCCTACTATCTCCAGTTAAAGTGCCCGAGCCCTTAGACCCACTACCTGTCAGATTAGATGATGCTGGGTGAGAGAGATGAATAGATAGTATAGTCAGATTCAGTATTAGAGCAGCTTCATATGTTTATCTGTGGCCTTTCGTGGGTTACTCAGAAAGATCCCGGAAAGCCCGATGAGCCACTGCCAGTCAAGATGGATTACACTGATAGGGGCCAGGGTTCTGATTCAGTATGGGGCTGTTTCGTATCTTTCTATGGGACTTTCTAAGGGTTGACTGAGATAGCCAGGATTATGTAGGAAGTGTGAAATGACAGATAAATATTATTATCAGAGCTTCTCTCTCTCTCTCTCGGTAGATTTATTTATTTTAAGTATTTGAAATATTTATAAACTTAACCTTTCTCCTGGGCAGCTGGGACCCCAAGGTGGCTAACAGACCGGGAGTACCGTGCTAAGCAGAGTTACACCTTTCTGGGTTGATTGACTTCAACTCTGGTCTTTAATGCTGTTTAGAAGAAGAAGAAGAAGAAGAAGAAGAAGAGATTAGATTTATACCCCGCCCTTCACTCACTTGGAGTCTCAGAGCGGCTTACAAACGCCTTTCCCTTCCCCTCCCCACAACAGACACCCTGTGAGGTAGGTGGGGCTGAGAGAGCTTTTTCCCAAGCTGTCCTTGAGGGAACAGCTGGTACAGAGCTATGGCTTGCCCAAGGTCATCCAGCCAGGTGCAAGTGGAGGAGTGGGGAATCAAACCCGGTTCTCCCAGATTAGAGTCCGCGCACTTAACCACTACACCAAACTGGCTTTAGGACTGCACTTTTAAGAACCGTATAAAATGCAGAATGTTTAAAACATCAGATTATCAAAAGAGACCTAAATCAAAGTGAGTTCTCACTGAAATATGCCTTTTGATTGGCTAAGAAGGTGTCCTCATTTTTTTTTTAAATACAGGCAGTCATATAAAAAAACTGCAAATGGCATTTCCTCCCATGAAAAAGAAAGGACCGGAATGTAAAAGTGTAATGTCGAGACACTCCCTTACATGGAGGGCCCTAATTAATGTTGTTAAGGAAGTGGTAATTTGTGGGCACGCCCTCCGGTTACAGGGGCTTGTGGAACCTGAAGTTAGGACTAGAGAATAAAGCCTACCCCTGTCCTCCCGACTGCTGGTATTCCAAGGAGGTCTCCCATCCAAGCACTTGCCAGAGTCGGCCCTGCTTAGCTTCTGAGATCTGACAAGATTGGGCTTGCCTGGGCTATCCAGGGCAGGGCAGGTTCATGCCATTTATTCATAATTTTTTTTTACCAAAAACATTCTTTGCAGTAGCAGGAGCTTGGAGGTATGCTGGCATGGAGCTTCCTGCATATCTGAGAAAGTGTTCCAATTTATTTATATATTTGTTTGCTTCCTTTCTCCCCCCCCCCCTCCCCAATGGGAACCAAAAGCAGCTTACATCATTCTGCTCTCCTCCCTTTTATTCTCACAACGACCCTGTGCTGTAGGTTGTGAGGCTCAGAGTATGTGACTGGCTCAGTCAGCCAACAACGTTCCATGGCAGAGCAAGGGTTTGAACCTGGGCCTCCCAGATCCGAGTCCCTTGCTCTAACCACAACACCACACTGGCTCCCAAATTCAGTTCAATTTAAGGTCAGGGATTACCGTTTTACTGAACACCCAGTTCTCGCCTCAATATTAAAATGAATATGTTGAGGTTGCTTTAGCAAGGACTGCCGTATGCAGCAGAGCTTTAGTTTGGATTAAGGGGCATTGCATAGGGATGTTGCCGAATTCTGTGAACATGCTGGCTCAATCCAGAACTCACAGCCTCAGATACATGGTTGCCCTCGTCAAGCAAAAACTGCAGACCTCATATTTCCCTGATCTTACTCATGAAATTCCATAGAATTATGACCATTTGCACTGACTCCTGTTCTGAATTAATTGCACAAATATAGTATAACAAGTGAGGGCCCATGAGATTCGTGGGGGGAGGAATCCCCCCCTTGCCCCGTGAGCCCAGGCTCAGCTTCCTTCCAACCAACCTCCCATCACTGGGCCTGAAGTAGCTCCTAGACACCAGGCCCAGAGCAACTCCTGGACTCTGCCACCACCTCTACAGGACACAGGTAAATTTTCTCTTTATTTTTTTGGCGGGGGATTTAACCCCTCACTGTAATACTTATAGATTTCCAGATATTTCTGCAAACCTGGGAGGTCCCCCAGTTTTGCAGAAGTGTCTGTTTTATGTCAGTGTGGCTCCGATCTGCAGATCTAGGTGTCCGCAGATTATGCCACATTTGACTATTAGAATATAAAATAACTGCTTCAATGAAATAAATGAACTGGCTGCGTTGCTTACAAGAAATAGCCAAAATGAAATGGGCTCCCAGTGGTAATAAACTGACAAGTATGAAACCTTGTCAGTTTCTCATCTACAATGAGGCCCCTCTAAAGCTTGTCACTTTCAGCACTTCTGTTTGCAGCCCTCCAAAGTGAAACAGCTGGTTTTCCTTAAGCAGAATTGTTTGCAAAAGCTGCAAAATAGAGATGTGAAAACTGATAGGCTTTCCCCTTGATCTCTGCAGCAAACCAAAAGGAACTGTACAGGTATAAATGGCAATGTTGTCAATTACACATCTATAGTGAAGGAGCTTGTCAGGACTGGCGAGATTAGGAGGGAAGCGCCTCAGTTTCACCCCCACTCTTCCAGGTCTTTGTAAACAAATCTCCAAACTTGCCCAACTTGTTGCACATCCAGTCACCAATTATTTAATTTTCTCTGGATGGAAATGTTACCTGATAGAATCAGACACCAGGATGGCCCCAGATAATCACTCTAACCAGCAGAACGACAATATGTACATCAGGCACAAAATGGTTGGGGACCCCACATATGCTGCCTTGAGTTCTGTGGATGTCCTGGGAATGTTCATGTGTACCCCACCTTTGTGCCAAACGAGGACCTAAAGTAATCCACACAAATTCTTTTCTCTTGCATTTCATCCTCACAACAACCCTCTGAGTTAGATCAAGCTAAGAGCACGTGGCTAGCTTCAGGTAATCCAGCAAACTTCCAAAGTACAGCCAAGATTCAGATCTGGGTCTCTCAGATCATAGTCTGGCACTCTAACCACTATGCCACACTGGCTCTCTCTGTTATATAAATAGCATGTATATAACCATGCAGTTCCTCCAGCAGAGCAGTATTGCCATTGGGCGGCAATTTCTGCTGATTCTCCACTTGAACCGCTGCCTCTCCCATTTTCCTCCTATGCTGTTCGGGGGGGGGGGGGGGGTCTGCTAACTGCCACAAACAAAATTTCAGGGGGTTCAGTGTGATGCAGAAATAAAACATTTAAAGAAGGAAAGTATATCTACAGAGCCCACAGTCCAGGATTATTACAGCAAGAAAGCCAAGATATGAATTAAAGGACGAGGCAAAACAATCAAGTCTGACTTGGGAGAAAATTCCTTTCTGATTATAAATACTTTGCCCATCCTGCCTTTAAACAAAGGAATTGATTAATTTGTGAGGTTTCTTTTTTAAAAATGTAGCTGTTGCCTTTCTGCCCATACAGGTGTATTTAATGAAGACAACAATTTCTTCAGACTAAATGATACAGACAGGGCATTTATTGTTTAGGAAAAAGATCATTGCCGGATCACGCACATAAATTATATATACCGGTGCCATCAGCACTCAATGTCATTTTCCGCAGGGGACAGCTCCAATTAAAAATCTACAATTCAAAATGGTGAATAATGCATTAATTGATTAATCACACCAATAAATCAATTAATGCTCTCACCACTGGCAATTATGTAAAGCATGCAGCTCGGAAAGAAGGACCTTAGATCTTTATTTTTTCCTGAGCTCATTCAGGGCTTGTTTACCTAATCAGAATACACCAGGGATGTTTAGCTTAAAATCCTGAAATTACACACAAAGAAGAATGGCCATGGCTTCCAGCCACGCAGCCTTGGACATGTTCATGAGTCACCACCATATGTTTTCTATGGAACGAGGAGCTTCGGCACTGAAGTGACCAGTCCTACTATGGCTTACTTGATTCCAGGATCCCTGACCTTGTCAGAGATGATTGACTGGCTTTCTGGTTTCGATTTCACCTTTTTTTGGTGAGCATTTGTGTTTGTGTGTGTGTATGTGTGTGTGTAAGCGCATGTGCATGCATACCTGGAAGTCATGGTGACTACTGGCGACCCCTACTGGGGCTTGGACGTTTTAGAGAGGTGGCTTGCTATTGCCTGCCTCTGCATCCAGGCCCTGGTATTCCTTGGAGGTCTCTCTTCCAAGTACTAGCCGGGGTTGGGCCTGCTTAGCTTCCGAGATCTGAAGAGATCAGGCTTGCCTGGGCTATCCAGGTTATGGGGGGGAGATTCTTAGTTACCACAGGTGACTAAACAAGCTTGATATTTATAAGCCTGCCACCAAAGCTAATCTATACACACCCTATCTGTTTCCACATACATGCCCACACACTATTAACAGCTAGTGATAGGGTGGAATTATGTGATTAGTAATCATAGCCAAAGTGTTCCTTCTCCGCTGGGGCCCCCACCTTATGGAATGGCCTGCCTGAGGAGGCCAGGAAAGATCCCACGATGCAAAACTGAGGAAAATTTGAGTCTGGTAGCACCTTTAAAACCAACGAAGTACCTTGAATAAAACTGTTGGTCTTAAAGATGCCACTGGACTCAAATTCAGTTAGTTCTGCTGCTACTCTCAAAGGGAAGAAGCAGTTTGTTTTTAGACAATATACACATTTGTCACAGCAGCAGATGCTGCTAATTAACCAAAATTTCAATTCTAATTGAACCTTCTTGCTTCTGTGACATACTAACCCATAGTTTTGCAAGAGAAAAGCAAGTATTTCTCTGAAATAGTTAATTATTTCAGTGTATGCAGTACTCTTAAAAAGCAGCTCATACTACACTTAAGTATCATACTCTGGAAAGTTTACATTCGGCCTCCTCTCTGAATATCCTGCAAGCCTTCAGTAGGGGTCAGTCACCAGAGGACGCCGTGACTTTCAGATGCATGCGCGCATGCACACTTACACACACACATGCACACATTAAAAAATACCAAAACATCAACAAATAAATAAATTATTTGCCTTCCTGATAGTTGGGGGGGAAGAATTTAATTGATGGCAGGAAAGTATACCAGATGGCATTTGAATAGGTTTTTTAATATTAATTTGCCCTGTCAGGGAAAGTAGAGATCACCCTCCCCCTGTCAGTAATCCTCTTGAAACTTTCCCTTCCTTTAAATTTTGCTATCAAAGTTTTGCCTGAGCAGGACTCAGCCCCCCCCCCCCCGCCCCAATTGCTGTGAAGTTCAATGCAATTATAGAAATATGAAACCCCCTTGAAACTTTTGCTGATCATATCAAGGTGCTCTCAGTTTCCTTATGAATGCCTCTCAATGTTTCCCTTTAGCAGGCCCCATCAAACTTGCCTCCACTGTCACTTTAATTGAAATCCTATCGAAAAGCAACCCACAGCTGCCTCTAGACCTGTCTGCTGCTGATTTCAAGTCATTTTTGTTCTGTGCCAAGCAGGGACAATTGCAAGGATTTTTTGGACCATAATCCCTAAACTTTCAGAGACCCCCTAATTCAGTTTGCTTGTTTAGATTAGGACATCGGGAGCTAACGTGTCTCTTTGACATGCCACCTGAGGCTCTTCTGAGCAGTGTTCCCCAATGTGGTACCTCCCGCATATTTGAGGAGAGCATAGTGTGGTACCTGGTTGGAGCCTGGTGTAGTTTCTGGTTGGCAAGTGATACCCACCTTGAAATAGTTGCTGCCAGAGGAGTGGATAAGGTTTAAGTCTCCCTGAGGTGTGGGCCTCATGCCAAGGACGGAAGTCAGGGCGGCTCTTTTGGTTGATGGTAACAGAGAATGTGGCTCTCCGTGAGCCGCGGAGTGAGTATCACTGGATTAAGAGGTTTAAAGGACAGAAATGTTTGCTCTGCTACGGTTGAGGTCATGTAGGACCAAACCAGTTCTGCCACAATAAACCTTTTGTGTTCAAGAACTTTGTCCCCAAGGATTATGAAAACAACAACAACTTAGAAATAGGCTACTAAAGCAAAGTTCAGTCTGAGGTATTGAAATATTAGGTGTAATGGGAGCCTGTCTTGTGCAGAGAAGGAAGCAGGATAAATAGCAGAGGTGAAGTTAGAGGCAGCTGGTGTCTTGTGAAGATGGGTAATGGAATTTCTTGTTTAACCTCCCCTTTTTGGCGGCAGCTTCAAAGCTATGGTGATAGGTATAGTTGTTTCTGTGACGGGAGTAACTCAGGCCTGGTCTGTACGTGGATCGGAATGAAATGGCAGGGTCCTGAGAGGAAAAAGGGGACTTCAGACTGTGGGTCACTTTTGAATGTTTCCCTGAATTTAAAAAAGAAACAGACAACCAAATGAAGAACTCCCTGCAAGTAGAAAACTAGTACGGGTGAATTGGAACATGAATTGGGACTTTATGAACTAGTTTTCTGTTGCAGGGGTTTTTTTTGAGAAGCATTAAAATGCCACTCCCTCACTCACATGCTGAAATCCCACTCTACCACATCAGATTTTACTGCCTCAAACTGCTTACTCACACAGGGCTTCACATGGTTAAATGTTAAAGAGCCAGTTTGGTGTAGTGGTCAAGTGCGGGGATGCTAATCTGGGAGAACCGGGTTTGATTCCCCACTCCTCCACTTGTGTCTGCTGGATGACCTTGGGCAAGCCATAGTTCTGGCACAGCCGTTCTTGAAAAAGAACAGTTTCTGTCAGAGCTCTCTCAGCCCCACCTACCTCACAGGGTGTCTGTTGTGGGGAGGAGAAGGGAAAGGAGTTTGTAAACTGCTCTGAGACTCCCTTGGGTAGTGAAGGGCGGGGTATAAATCCAATCCCTTCTTCTTGTTAAATGCCCCTGTGTTGCACCCAGAGGTGCTTCATGTTCCTTTGCCAGAGCAGGAGGAAGTATGAGAATGCTGCTTCTACAGTTCATCAGAAGCCGTATAATCGACAGAAAGGAAGCAGCCCCAACCTCAAGCATGGGCGCCTTCTGAGTGTGATTCAGCCTACCTTGTTCTCCGTTCCCTTACAGATGCTTTTCACCCCACTAGCAGAACCTGTGGATTCCTTTAGACTGGTGTTCTCCCACCTTCCCACACTGCTTCTTGTTCTATTTTCTTTCGGTCTTTTGTTTAAGGAGAATTTTTCTTTTGGCCCTGGTCATAAACCATTGGGGGACTGTCCAGTGCTAAAGAACGACTTTGTTTCATCAGCTGCTTCCACTGCTTTGATTTACCCGAGTTGGAAAAAGCTTCAGCCGGAAATAATATTGAGCGCAGCAGAGCAGAGATTGCACACACGGGCTGGCGGTTTCAGTTACATAACCCGTTTGACTGTTGCGAAGGTACTCGGCAGGCTCCGACGGGCAGGAGAGAGGTGTGAAGAAAAGGACTTGTTAGCTCCTTGCCAAGAAGCCTCCTGCTGAAACACGAGACAGGTGAATCCCAGATTCTGGACTCCGAATGGTGACAGGGATTCGAAGCAACAGGGCAGCTGCAGGGAAGCGCCTGGCGTGACAGTTCATTCAATCTGGAAGAGGCCAGGTGCACAGTACTGCACTTTCAGATATCTCCGGGCCAGGCCAGTCGATTCCAAGGTCCTGTGGTCTGCAAAATGACTTTCATTGCTTCCGTGTCTGTTAAAACTACGGCACAGTTTGGTGCAATTAGCAGAATGAAACTCAGATGTTAGCATATCATCTCCCCCTTTCGTTGGCTTGTTTTATTTTATTGGCTTTTTCTTTTGAGATGATGTTTCCCTTTCCCTTATCCCCCAGTCCCTTCTGCAAAGATATTGAGCCACCTCCCTAACTAGACCTTAACACAAAATTAAAAAACCAGCTGTGCACAAGTTTTGTGAATCTCGTGACTCCCCCCTGTGCTCTATGTACTCATTTTCTACCTCTCCTCAAACATATATATCTGTAAAGGTAAAAGGTTTCCCTTGCTTGAAAGCCAGTGGAATCCAACTCTGATGGGTGGTGTTCATCTCCGTTTCCAAGCTGAAGAGCCAATGCTGTCTGAAGACTTTTTCTGTGGCCATGTGGCCGGCATGACTAAACACCAAGGCGCACGGAATGCTGTTACCTTCCCACCGAAGTGGTACCTGTTTATCTACTTGTAATTTCTTGCTTTCAGACTGCTAGGTTGGCAGGAGCTGGGGCCAGAGACAGAAGCTCACTCCGTCACGAAGCACTTGGGTCTTGAACTGCTGAGCTATCAACCTTCTGGTCTGCAGCTCAGCATTTTAACCTCTGAGCCCCCGTGGCTACCAATATGTATATAGATACCCTTTATTTTTAAAAAATCTCTGGCTGTATTCCTGTGCATGCTTTCTTGGAAACAAGCCTCACTCCAGTCAGTGGGACTTACCCCTCAGCAATTGTTTGAGCTGTCTGCTACCTTCCCAAAGCTGTGCGCAACAGCACTCCTCTCTGATTCCATTGTCCGTAGATTTCCAGAAGGCTTTCCTTAAGGAGGCCAATTCCATTAATCATGTTTCTATTCCAGGAATAGGTTTGGATTTCCTTTGCTGAAGAAAAGGTAGCTCTATAGGCGAAGCTGCTGCTATTAAAAGAAGGGGTCCTCACAATCTATTTCGATTCATATGGCTGGGGGGGGGGGGGGCAGGCAGCACATCTGCGCTCCAGGCTTCTGCACACTAATCTGATGGGAAGGCTGGGATGGAGTCTGTGACTCAGATCAGACTTCATGCAAACCTATGGTTTAATTAAACTCATTCCAATTAGACTGACCATCCAAATGCAGACCACTCTGTGGTTAATTAGGCTGTGCCAAGCCAGGAGCTGAAGCCACAGTCTGAAGGTTTATTAACCATGGTTGGTCTCAATTATGATTTCCCGTGATGTGTGAAGGCAGACGTCCTGGCTCAATCCTTCCCTGGCACTGTCTTCTCCGGCTGCTGAGTGACGGTGATGCGACCAGACTTTGCAAAGCAAGCCAGGATTTGAGTGGTGATCTGGAAGCTGAATCCTGGCTTCACAAACCACAACTGAAACGAACTGTGACTCTGCTATGTCTGAACCAAGACTATGTTGTACACGCAACCTGTTGCTGTTCGTTGTTTCCCCCGTCTAGTACTGGATTTCCCTTTCACCAGAAGTGTAGCAGAGTGGGTTAAAAGCATTCGGTGCCAGTCCGACTATAAATTTAATAGCCATAATGCAGCACTAAGGCAGAAATGCTCCTAAGCACACAGAGACCGAAAGTGCAATATTGCATAACCATAACATCAGAAAGCAGCCAAGCCAACACCCCTTCTCTGCCGTTCCAGAGACTGATAACAAGGCCTTGTGCTGATAAGGATGACTAAAATTCCAGTCCTTGGCAGACTTACTCTAGGCTAAATCCATTGAAATCAGTAGGGTTAGTCTGGAGTAACTCAGGTCCTTTGGAATTTGTGGGACCTGAATCAGTGCCGGGGCATGTGGAATGGCATAGTATTGCTCAATCTCATCAGATCTCAGAAGCTAAGCAGAGTTTGGTGCTTGGAAAGGAGACCTCCGGGAAGGCAGTGGCCGACCACCTCTACTTAATCACTTGCCTTGAAAACCTTCACCGTTAAGTGCCCTGATCTGGATGGTCCAGGCAAGGCCGATCTCATCAGAATTTGCAAGCTCAGCAAGGTTGGCCCTAGTTAGTACTTGGATGGGAGACCATCAAGGAAATCCAGGGTTGCTATGCAAAGGCAGGCAATGGTAAACCTCTCAGTCTCTACAGGGTCCCCATAAGTTGCCAAAGACTTAAGGGTACTTTTGTCTTTGGAAGAAGGGTGCGCTGAGTTCTGCCAGACCCTCAGTTTGCTCACTGTGCTCTGCCTAAGGATCAGCTGACCCTCAGGAACAAAATCTGGAGGGGGAGAAGGCCTCAGTGGACTGAAATGGGAGGGAGAAGTGGGAAATTCCACCTCTGCCAAGCACGGCCTATGAGCAGATCACGTTGGATACTAGCCATTGCGCTGGACTTCATCCGTTGTAAAGCTGTAAATACAAAAATTAGCCCAATGCTATTACAAATGACTCCTATTTTAGATAGTAGTGCTAAACAAGGAGGAAAGATCGGCTGACAGGAAAAAATTGTAAGCTCTGTGTCCAAGCACTTCAGCAGGTGGTGATTGTGCCTTGCTTGTGAGCTTTCCAAGGGCTTCTGGCCAGCCACTGGAGGAGTCAGTGCCTGGGATCCAGCATGGCGCAAGCAGAAATATAAACAGATTTGGTGCAGTTTCACTTGTGTGAAGTCTCATGCAACACCTAGTGCTTTCCTTCCTGTCTATCGCAGTGCCCAGAAATTGGTTGCACAAGATCTCATACAAGTGGAAATGCCGCTGGTAATACAGTGAGTTTGATTTAGTGCAAATGGCCACTATGGTCTCTTTCATGCATTTTTGATTTCTCAAGAGCTTTAGTAAAAAGTGGAAATCTTGCGCTGGACCCAACCCGATGTGTGGGACCAACTGGACATTTGGTTCGCTCCCATAAGGCCATTCATGGGTCCTTACAATTTCAAATGTACGAAAATCTGTGCTTTTCAGGTAGCATTACATGTACGGTTACATATGCTTACGTAGATCTTTTCTCTTGGTGTTGCAGGACGAGGCTTTTTTGGTGTGTTGTAATACAGGACAGAAGGGTTGTGTTGACTTGAGGATTTGCCGGCTCAGATGTATTGACTTGAAGACGTACTTCTGCACAAGCTCTGTATGAGCTAAATTCCCCTCTTTCGTGTTGGACTTTGTATTTTTTTGGAGTGTCACATACCCTGGTGCTATGAACCATTCATGTCCCAACGGTTTGACTCTACTTTCAGTGTTCTCTGTGCGGTTTTTCAGTTCAGTTTAATTTCCAGTCCAGTGGTCATAGAGCAAAAATCAAACATGACAGAAAAGCAAAATATCCACTTGCAAAGAGTTTTAACCCTTTTTAACTGCACCCATACTGCAATAGCTGGAAATTTTGCCAGTGACAATATATGCAGTTTTTCCAGTATTGTTAGAAACAAAAGGTGCCTTGCTGGATCAAACCAGTGGACCATCGGGTCCAGTATCCTGTTTCACACAGTGGCCAACCAGTTGTCAGGGAAGGTCAACAAATGGGGCACTGAGGTCCTTTCCGCACTTGGATCTCATCCCTGGTTTTATCAGAGTTCAACTTGCGACACAATACCTTGCGTTTATCCCTGGTTATAACAGCATCTGTTTACCCTGGGGCAAGTGTGGGGCGAAACCGGGGTGACCTCAATGTAATGTGGAAACAACCTTCCCCCCCCCCCGAGATAATTACGGGGGTGAACTCGTGTGTAGTGTAGAATGTAAGTTCGGAGACAGGGTTGAACCAGGATTTAAGGTCTAGTGCAGAAACCATATGAGGCAAAAGCCATCCCCTGATATTGCCTCTTAGCATTAGTATTCAGAGGTCTACTGTCTTTGAGCACATGGATTTTAATTTTATTTAGCAGTGTTTTCCCTACTTTCCCTTGAAGAGCTGAGGCAATGTACATGGTATGCCCTTTGTCCATTTTAACCTCCTAACAATCCTGTGAGGTAGGGTAGGCTGAGACTGAATTACGGGCTCAGGTGGGCTTCATGGCATTTGTGAATTTCAGTCTGGGTCTTCTGAGGCCTAGCTCAACACCGGTGTGCCTGCACACGAAAGCTCATGCCTTGAATAAACCTTTGTTGGTCTTCAAGGTGCCCCTGGACTCTAAATTGGTTACCCTGTACCATGTTTTATTGTCTACCTTTCCCATTGTAAGGTTCGGGAATGATTTGTTTGGGTGGTTGTTCTCCTTGTACATCCTGGGGTCTACAGTCATAGTTGAGGAGCACTGCATGCTTTCTAGACAGTAAAACCATGTGTCATATATGGTTGAACTGTGCCGCGTTCTCTTTAAAAACAGATCTATCAAAATCAAGGCTGCCGCTGGATGTTGGCGGAGGAACTCAACGCGGCTGTTCATGGTTGCCTGCCTTCTCCCCCCTCCCTCCTCTCTCCCCACCCCAGTATTGATCTGAAGCCACACTATAAATCATTCTATATTTAAACTAAATCATAGAGCAAATAATTAACATCGAATCTGCCTCTACTGATACAATCTCACGTCTGTAAATGAAGAGATTGGCAAAAAGGCAGCGAGGGGCGAGAGCCAAACAATAAGCATTGTTAACGTCAGCTTGGGCAAAACATAAAACTTGATGTAAAGAGCTGCATTATCAGAAGCCCATAATATGTGCGCTGTGTCGTATGCTTCTCATTACAGCATTTTTAAGCACCTGGGTTGTCTTCAAGGATACTAATTAAACATCTGGGGCATATGTAAGGATCAACAAATTTATGCATAACATGTGATGGATGGATCGCTCCCCCACCCTCTGGTTCTTGATGAAGTCTCCTTTTATGTATTTTGTTCTGAAATATTTCTGTTGTGCTTGGAGCACCGTATATCACTTTACAGGGGCTGGAATCCTAAAGGCAGGGATTAGGAAGGAAATCCAGAATTACTCTTCTTTCTTAACCACTTCCCCGTGGCAAAGCAACAGTGGAAGGGAACCATTTGCAGGGAAGAAGCGACGGACGTAGGGGAGTGTTTAATATTCCCCCTACTTGCTGTTTTTCTGCTTCAGGTTGCCTGCCTGGTCTACCTATGTTTTTGAACCCAGGTTAAAAAAAAAAGCATGGGGGGGGGGAGTTCTTAGCAGGCAGAAGAAAGGTTTACCACCCTCTCTCCTTCCCATGCCTCTCCCCTACAAACCCGTCCCTCCCCAGTGCTGTTTTACAGTAAAAGAATGAATGCAGTTTCTGAGGATGCCCAGACTAGCCCAATATCACTAGATCTTGGAAGCTAAATAGGGGCCGCGGTCAGAAGTGCCTTTAGATCTGACTCAGCTGTGAATGCCTGATGGATCTAAAGGGCACGATCAAACTGCAACATCTGGGAAAGGTCCCGCAGTCGTCGGCACCCTGTGCTTCTCCGCCACGGAAGTGGAGTTAAAAGACACTGGGGAAAGTCCAGTCCTAATGCTTTCCGATGGGGTACGGATGGATTTTCCCCTGTCTAATCATTCAAGCATGCTCTCATACCGCTGGGATGGTCTGCTCATCCCATCCTGACTCCATACCGTTCCCCCCCCCTTGCTTAGCAGTAGGTGCATAATCACATACTCCATGGGGAACCCTCAGTGTGGAGGTGTGATTCCCCGTTTATGCACATAGGAAACAAAAGGCAAAATGCCTCCAAAACACTTACCCAAATGTGCCATCTGATTGGGCAGTGATGGGCTGAGCCTTCAGCTACAAAAGATGTGTGATGTTGCAGCGCCGTTTCAGTTTCCACTGGGGGAAACGGGATTGCTTCCCCTCCGCACTAAATGGCGCATGTGACCACAGCCAGGGTTGGGTTTGGTTAGTATTTGGATGGGAGAGCAGACCACCAAGGAAGTTCAGGGTTGCTGTGCAGAGGAAGGCAATGGCAAACTACCTCTGTTCATCTCTTGCCTTGAAAACTCTATGAGGTCACTGTAAGTTGGCTGTGACCTGCCAGCGCTTTCCATGACTGTTTCTGTGGACAAATGCTTAGGACTGCCTTGAAAGTTAAGGAACAAGGACTCTGTGGTGCTTGTAGGGTCAGTGAGCCCAATAGTAAGCTATTTTTTTTCAGAAATGCAAAAATGAGTTTTTTCAACTGGTGTTCTTTACCTCAGCTTCAACATTGAAATCAAAGCTATCCTTGGTACGTGGTTATCTGTGTCAGGAGAGCTCAGGTCTTATTTCCTGTGTGTCTTGGAGCAAAACCAGATGTTACCAGGTGGGCAGATGTGTTTGTTAAAATGTATGCTCCATCTTTTTCATTTTTTCCCATCGAGTCACATCTAACTTATGGCGACCTCATAAGGTTTTCAAGGCAAGAGATGTTCAGAGGTGGTTTGCCACTGCCTGCCCTCCATGTCATGATCCTGTTACTCCTTGGTGATTTCCCCTTCAAATACTGACTAGGGCTGACCCTGCTTAGCTTCTGAGAGATCTTAGGCTAGCCTAAGCTTTATTTGTGTGCACACTCTATTCACAGATAAAGCCAGGGGGAAGTGTCTTCTTTCTTTACATGAAAAGAAGCACCTTGGAGAGGGGAACATAGGCCTCCCTTTCCTTAACGCACATGCCGTGTTCTCAGCAGACCTTGTATCTATTATTGTTCCCGGGCTGCCAACACTGGGATCATAGCAAAGTAAGGTAGGAAGGAATTAGCTCTGTATGCCTGCTCACTTCTGGCCATGTAGAAAATCCACATTATTGACTCCTGCTTTACATGTGAACATAGCAAATGCTCACATAGTTTCCCCGAAACATCTAGTTTGGTTCTGAGACTTCTAGGAACCCAGCAGTGCAAGCTGTATATCATGGACCACATTTTTAAAAACACGGTCTTACCCCTGAAAATGTTCTAGTGGCGAAACCCCTCTCCAAAAATATTGTGGAAATGATGCAGATTAGGATGCTGACTGCAAAAAATGGAAGCTGTTTTTTGAGATGTCTTCTTGGCAATGCTGGCCCGCATGTCCCGTATTTGCTTCTCGCACATATTGCCGTGAAATTCTTCACACAGGCGTCTTCCCAAGACTGAAATGATAGTGTGTGGAGGAGGCGTTCGTGCGCATGTTTACACTCTAGCCCACCATAGGGTTGCCAGTCTCCAGGTGGTGGCTGGAGATCTCCTATCATTACAACTGATCTCCAGGTGAGCTGGAGGAAATGGCCTCTTTGGGAAGGTGGACTCCCTAAACCCTGCCTTCCTCAGGTACCCCCCACCAAATCTTCAGGTATTTTCCAACCCAGAGCTGGCAACCCTAACCTGCGTGCTGTAGCCTGTCATGTAATACATCTGCATTTTGTTCAAAAAACCCCAGTCTCTTTATATTGTACTGTCAGTTTATTTTAAAATAAATACTTAAAGTAAAGACAACAAAGGGGGAATCCCCAGAAGATAAAGACAGGGATTACAGCGACTGGTATTCTTAGGGCCACAATCCTAAACTTTACTTTTGTTCTGGTTCCATACTCTAGGTTTATGGCTTAAAGTAATCCATAGACCACGTGCAACTTGTAATTAAGTACGGAAGGAGCTCCGTGTCACAATGAAACACTTTTAAAGAAACAATTTTTGCGCTTGCTGTAGTGCCGTTGCAGGCCTCTTGATGTCAAATAATCCATCACAGAACGAGCTCTCTTGAAGGGGCCATGAGAGTAGCGAGGGAAAGCAGGCCACGGATTGTATTCTAGTAGCTAATGAAGAAAATGCTTAGCAACTCCAGTGACCTCTTGGAAAGTACGACTTACAGATGATCCTTTATCTGAAGTGACATCTGAACATATCCCGCTGAGAGCAGCGTGAGTGGTTGACAGCTATGTTGCTTGTCTCACCAGAGTCCTCGCCCGGTAAGACAAAAAGGATCCCTTTCTCAGCACTAACACATGTGTTACCTAGCATGTGAGTGATTTGCTGTGTGCAGAAGAAGACGGTGTCCAATGGCCCTTACCCTTTGGAAAATATTCACATATAGATAGGAGATGTGTGATGCTTGCATTTGCAATAAATCATACCAATATGTAAACCTGTTTTTTCCCCCTTTCAACATGCATTTCCCCCTCTGCCTCTCTGGAAAAATCTAACATGCGTCTCTGTTCTTGAACTGCTTGTGTCTGAGAGGAACCTTCTTTTCCATTCCCCGTTGTTTTGGCTGGGAGAATTCTACTTCTTTCTCAGAACCTTCTCTCCTCTCTCAATATTGGCCTTCCTCCCTGGTTGTGTGGTGTGTGTTGTATGTTTATTTTATTTTTTATTGAATTGTTTAAATATTTTATGTATACTCTATTCTAAAAGCTATTTTAACATCTTAAATATTTTACTGTTTTGATTATTGTTGAATCAGGGACCCTAATTTGGTTGGAAAGGCAGCAGAGAAATATTTTAAATATATAAATACCGTACGTCGATTGTAAGGGGGAGGCAGCCTTGTATGTGTCTTTGGGGAAATGGAGAGGTGAAGAGGCAGGCTGTGGCTGCGCTGTATTGCCTGATGATCTCACGCCAACCAATGGGCAGGTTTGGAGGTTAGATTTTCAGACTGGAAGGACCCGGCCTTCCTTGGTAGCTTTCTCTAAGATGACTGTAGCACTAAAATTAGCTGGTTGCCTACTGAGGTGGAGTGGGGATTTTTACACTGGTGGGAAGGAGGAGTCCCAACCTACTGCAGTGCAGTGGCAGAGGGAACTCCTTTGCTCTTTGAGGTTTGCACTTCTAGAAGGTAGTTGAAATGTCATTAAATAGGGAACTGCACATAAGAGGTGAATGAGTGTGATCTTTTTTGTGTGTATTTTGTGTGTGTGTGTATGTGCTTGCAAGCCTGGAAGTCAAAGTGACTTCTGGCAACCCCTAGTGGGGCTAGGACATATTTCAGAGAGGTGGCTTGATTGCCTGCCTCTGTGGCCTGGCCCTGGTATTCCTTGGAGGTCTCCCTTCCAAGTGTTTTCCAGGGTTGGCCCTGCTTAGCTTCCAAGATCTGATGAGACTGCGCTTGCCTGGGCTATCCAGGTCAGGGCTAATGAATGTGATCTTATGCAGAATTACTTGAGTCTTAGACCAGTGGAATCAATATGCCTAAAGTGAATTAATTCTGCAAAGGATTGCACTGGAAGTACCTTTGTGAAGTCACTTGGAAAGGGATCTTTCCTAGATCAGCCTCTCAAAGTACTCTTCTTGAGGGACCTTCTGCAGCCTGCCCACTTTACCTGCCAAGGGGTTTTTTTGGTGTGGAGACAACTAAGGGGGGACATAATAGAGGTTTATAAAATTGTTTATAGAGTGAGGATCTCTGTGGAATACATAAAGCCTTTTTTTCCTCTCTCCCATTATACTCGAACTCAGTCACCCAGTGAAGTGCATTGCCTGTTCAGAACAGACAAAAATAAGTACTTCTTTACTCAATTAGTAATCAAATTGTGGAATTCTCTGCCAGTGGACAAAGTGGTGGTCATGAGCAGTGAACCTCAAAATACCCGTGCTAGGAAGCAACATCATGGGAGAGGCCTTGGTCACTGTGCCCTGGTTGGTGGCCCTCAAGAGTAACTGTTTTTCTACTGTGCGAAACAGGATGCTGGACATAATTTTTATTTATTTACAAAATTTGTATTGTGCCTTCCTGGCCAATTGGGGCTACTGAAGTAGCTAACAGTTAAAAGCAGAACATTATACATCACATCATAAAACTCAAAGTAAAATGCATGTTAAAAAAAAGCACCAAACCAGCAATGAAAACATTGGGGAGGGGGTGACTGAGGGAATGCCGGACAAAAGATGGATGAGTGTTGTGATCCTTAGGTTCTTATGGAAAGGTGGTCTCTTGGCCAAGCCCTCTCCTTTGGTATATATGGACGTTGAGTAGCCAGGAAGGGAGCTGACAACTGCTTAGTAGTTCTGACTAGATGTGGAACTGTTTTCTCTTCCCAAGAATTGTGGGGCCAAATAACATAACATTTTAAGAACATAAGAAAAGCCATGCTGGATCAGGCCAGTGGCCCATCCACTCTGTGTCACACAGTGGCCAAAACTCAGAAGCCCTCAGGAGGTCCACCAGTGGGGCCAGAACTCCAGAAGCCCTTTCAGTGTCCCGTCCCCCCAAGCACCAAGAATACAGAGCATCAGTGCCCCATCCATAGTGTTCCATCTATACCTTGTGGCTAATGATGGACCTCTGCTCCATATGTTTATCCAGTTCCTTCTTTAAGCTGTGTATGCTTGTAACAGCCACCACTTCCTGTAACAGTGAATTCCACGTGTAAATTACTCTTTGAGTGAAGAAGTACTTCCTTTTATCTGTTTTAAGCCTTCTGCTCATTAATTTCACAGAGTGCCATTAATTCTTGTATTGTGAGAAAGGGAGAAAAATACTTCCTTCTCTATCTTTGGTATCCCATGTAGGCCTGTAGCCGGGGGGGGGGGGCACAGGGGGCAATGTCCCTTCCCAAATGTGCCCTGTGCTCTGCTCTCCTGGTCCCCCTCCCGGGGCAGCCCCAGCACAGAGCAGCCTGCAGGTCGCTTTTCAGCAAGTGCGAAGGAAGAGCCTGGCTTGGACTCCGGACTGGGGCAGGGGGGTGGGAGATAAAAACGACCGGATTGAGCTCTGTTTACTTTGACTTATACGTTTTTTTGAAAGCCAAAGGCACTGAAAACTACTTATACATCAATTTTAGCACACCCCAAAAAACTGGTTTCCCACTGTGCCGTAGCAGCTTTGGCTCCTAGTGATTCACTCTGGGTTATTTATTTATTTATTTAGTACCCCGCCCTCCCTGCCAAGGCAGGCTCAGGGCAGCTTACACAGAATATGTTAAAACAACTAAAACACAGAATTTGAATAAAACAACAACAATATTGAATAAAACATATTATAAAGTGCTAGTACATTCATAAATGATGGCGGCATTCTCAGCATCCAAAGTAGTCAACTACCGCCGTAGTCTGGGTTTTTGTCAGGCTGTTGATCACATTATTAAGTTGGTGTTGGCATTGGGGCCTGGACCTCAATATTGGAAGGGCGGCACCGTAATCAAAAGCCTGGTGGAAGAGCTCCGTTTTACAGGCCCTGCGGAACTGTAAGAGGTCCGGCAGGGCCCTGATGTCATCCAAGAGCTGATTCCAACAGTACGGGCCTCCTCTTTTGCCCAGCCGACTCCCGACATGGCTTAATTGCTCCAATTTCAGCCGCTGCTACAGCCTGCAGGGACCCCCAAGATGGAAATGCAGGGGCTGCTTGCTGCTGTCTCCTTGGCTTCTTCCCCCTCAACCCACTCACTGATGATCTCTGTGTGTCTGTGTCATTTCCAGAAGTGACGTAGGCACATTGAGGGCACATGCCCCCCCCCCCCCCAGTTTCTGGCTATGGGCCTGATCTCATGCATAATTTTAATTTATGGTTTAATTTTAATGGATGTATTTGTTCTTAATTTTAATTGTAAATCTCCACTGTGTACAGATCAGTTTGTATGGAACCTGCCCCAAGCTTGCTATGTGGGGAGGGCGGGATACAAATTTAATAAATAAATAAATCAAATAAATAAATGTTGTAAACCTCTATTTGGGGGTCTGTGAAAAGATATTCTGGTGTGTCTTTTAGTCTTCAAGGGCTGTTGTAGTGGAGAGATCAGTTTGGACCAGAACTGCAGTGTGGAGACTGATAGAAATGCCCATTGACCCAAATGCTGTTAGAATCTGTGGAACTGTGTTAAATCTAGCTTTGTGCATGTGACTTCTGTTACACAAACAGCATATGGAGCTGGAGTAAAAGTGGTTCTTTCCTGCTCATTTTATTATCTCAATAGGCCTGTGAACTTGAAGTGGGTGGCATGAAGGCCACCTAATGAGCTTCATGGCAGAGGGGGGGATTTGAACTCGGGACTCCCAGTTCTAGTCCAGCACTAGACCACTGCACCACCCCAGTTCTCCTTTGAAGCAAGGACCTCTGTTTGTACTTTAGGTCACCCTGAGATACGGCATGTAGCTGCATCTCAGAGAAAAAGGATTTGGACACATTACTTTTAAGTGGCTCTTATAGCCATTGTAAAGGAACTCAAGATTGTCATTGAGCACTCAGAGTGGGGGAAGCAACGTCGATCAAAGGGTAGATCAAGCTGAAAACAACTGTTTCCCGTATTGCAGAATTCTGTGCCCCAGGAAGCGCACCTCAACCCCTGGCCTTTTGCAAAGCATTTAAATCAGTCTGGTTCTGGAGGGCCTTTGATGTTTTACTTTTGCAAACCATGGACTTTAAAAAAAAAAAAGACCTCTACATTATTTTATCTCAGATACACTGCTGTTTTTATGTTGTTATAGATTTACTGTTTACTAGTTTTGAATCTGATTTGCAGCTGTTTCACTAGTTGTCCAGGGAAGTGCTTTTTTAGTTATTGCGGCTGCTATTCGACCCTTGATGTTTAATTAACTTACTCTGTTATGAATCTGTTATGTTTTATTTTTTCTTGTTCTTCACCACCTTGTGTGTTGTCTTAATACCCGAAAGAAAGGACAGATACGTTGCAAAATAAGAAATATTTTCTTATTCCTAAAACACATTCTTATTTCTAAAATAAGTAAGATCGTCCTTCCTCTTTAAAAAACCACCGCTGAATGACCCTTTTGTGGCCATATGTGTATTTAGTGCCTGAGAACCACCTGTTGTTTGGGATCAGTTGCCACCTGCTTCAGGTGTTGGGCAAGCAACTTGGGAAACCCAGGCCTCATGAGGATTTCTCAACCTCTGAGGTGGCTGGGCTGCTGGTTAGGCTTCACTGCTGTCTGGCTATCAGTGCATTTTACCCTTCTCTCCCTCTGAAGAACTCAAGGTGGTATACTTGAATCTCCCTTTCTATGTTTTATGCTATCTGGCTCTCCATTGCTCCCTGATTCTTGGCCCCCCATCTGCCTGCCTGTCCCCATCTGGTGGACCAGCCTCCCAACCTTATCCTTTGTTCTGCTGGACCAGCCTCCCAACCTTATCCTTTGTTCTGAAGAACTGAAATGGTGCTCAGCTAATGTATGGCTGTCTGGCGCTTCATTTGGCTAAGAAATGCCTGGAGATTGGCTTTGTAAAGCATTACTTTGGACTTCATTCCTGGGACTGGTGCTGCAAAGACTTGCCTTGGGCTTCGTTCCTGGGACTGATTCTGTAAGGAATTTGTTCCTGGGACTGGCTCTAGCCTGGAGGTGGTGCTGAAACCTGCCAGTGTTCAGTGATACATGAAGACTGTGAAATCCGTGCCTGGCATGGGGTTGGAGTGTAAATGCCCTTGGACGACATGCAGGAACCATTCTGGACCTCAAACAACTATGTCCCATGTATTTTAAATTATTGTGGGGGAAGGTGGCTATGGATGCGTTGGGAGCTGCAGAGGGCTTTTCCATGTACCGATCTGGCAGGATATTAATATTGCATTTGCATTAATATTGTAGTATTAAGGCTTTTCTCTTACTTTCCCGGGCAAATCTTAATAACCTTTTCCTAGTCTAGTCTAAGAAAACAGTGGTTGAGCCATTCAGGAGGTTTGATTTTCAGTTCCAACCCTGTTGGTTTCTATATAATTTTCTTGTGTTTACTTAATTTAAGCCCTACTGTGTCGACTAAATTAAGTTGCCTTCTCAGTAAATTACTTGCCTCAGCTTCTTTTCCCCTATAGACAAAGATTCAGTGACAAGTGAATGTCACAGGATGACCTTCCAGCTTTGTGGGGACTGATCCGAATCAATCAGTAAGATTTTTTTTTTCTCCATAGCGATATGGAAGCAGAAAGGCAGAAGCCTGTTCATTCCGATGAAAAGCTGTGGGGGAATCAATACATATCTTACTCCGCTCCTGTTCCTTTCCTGCCTTCATTGTATCTTGGCATTTAAATAACAAAAGGATTCCAAGAGACTGGATTCCATTGGGGAGCAAACCGGCTTGCATTTACAAAATAAAACCTGTTAAGTATTCTTCTTTTGCAAATCCCAGTCTGCATTAAATATTGTCAGTTCCTTGGCCTATAACTGTGAACCCATTTATTTATAGGATTTGTCCCACCTTCTCTCTCCTCCCCCACCCACATAAGCATCTAAGAATGACAGCTCTGTTTGGCACATTACTTGGAGAGGTAGAAACTGACCAAGTGTGGCTGACTAACTTTGTGGATTATTGTGCTTCTGAAGCGGGGGTGGGGGGTGGGGTGTATTTTGCTTTTTATTTATTTATTTCATTTCTGCTATTTTTTATCCCACCCTACCCCACCAGCAGGCTCAGGGTGGCTTACAGCATGCCATAAAACCATACACAATCCCATAAGACAGCAGTACATTAAAATAATAACCGCAACAAGATTAAAATGTTCGTTGAGTAATTTAGAATGTACCTATACCTAATAGCAGCTTGGTAGTCAGTTCCATTCCAGAGTATGCTGATGCCAGGAGGCAAGGTGGATCACTCTGATGGAATTAAATCAGCCACACCTGGCACACATTACGTAAGTGGTGCCGTGGAGTGCTTGAGACAGGGGAGGCCGATGTTATTTGACATCTGCCGCCTCAACCAAGGCCTGTATCAAAACAAATATTGCATATTGTTTGTACAGAGTCAAATACATAAATGTATTTTTCGGAGGCTATCATATTTCTCTTTTCCAGGAAGCTAGATGAGTTGCTATCCACATTCTTCTGTACCAATCCGTTATCAAAGGGCAGATTCTTTGGTTTTCATACTTCTGTGATATTTATCTTGCTGTGGTTATCAGAGCAGTACCTAATTTTATTTCATCTATTCTCCTGTAGCCCTTAAAAACTTTTGGTTAAAGTATCCTAGGTTCTGGGGCAAACAATTTCCATGTTACGCCTTTAATCACTACCCATAGTTGCTTTGAAAAGGGTATAGGTGATGGGCACCTCCGAAGCAAGCATATATATTTGTGTCAGCATCCTGCTTTATTCAGTCTGTTCACAGCCTCCCGGGCATAAGATACCATTTGAAGTTTTAAAAAGTGGGATTTCTTTTTTATTTTAGATGGCAAAAGAAAGCAGAGTAAATGGTCACTTAACAGCACCAAAACCCAGCTTCCTCCAAACCCATTCCATTTTACAAGTTTTGTTTTTCTCCCCAGAAACTGAGTTTTAGGAATCCTTGCATTCAGCTAAAAATGCAAACCTACCACCATCTGAGGGTACCGGGTCATTGTTCAAAATCCTACATGCAGCGCATCAACATACGTTGAAATGAAAGGCTTTGTAGCAATATGAATTGCAATTTTTTTTTTTTTGCAGAGTAAGGGATATCTCTTGGTTGGATCCCTGTTATCTTTCTACCGAAAGCTTCATGTTTTATGAAAGATGCCTCCCCTTTTCTTTCCTTTTAACCATAAACCGGCTGGCTTCTTTCTGTATTGATTGTGTTGAAAGCCAAAAGAGTTTTCAGAGTCAAACGGCCTCTTTGTAAAGTCTTTCTAATCAAGACTATTCTTGGAAGCCCTTTGTAGTGCATTGGTGACTGCTTTGATCAGAATCACCTGAGCTGGCTCCCACCTGAGCTGGCAGGTGGGAGGAAAATAGTGATAATAAAAGTGAGGGGAGAACCTGCCAATGTGGCAGCTGAACATTAGGGATTCGCCAGCCTCAAAATCTGTAGTTGATTGCACTAGTTGGGCGGACTTTTGTAGCCTGTCTATGACATTTATATCCCACTTGCTCTAAGTAGCTGGGGGCCTGACAGTCTTCCCTCCTCCATCTTATCCTCACAACAGTTACATGGATTGGGATATCTTAAGAAGAAGAAGAGATTGGATTTATACCCCGCCCTTCACTTGTAGTCTCAGAGTGGCTTACAAACTCCTTTCCCTTCCCCACCCCACAACAGACACCCTGTGAGGTGGGTGGGGCTGAGAGAGCTCTTTCCCAAGGTGTCCTTGAGAGAACAGCTGGTACAGAGCTATGGCTTGCCCAAGGTCATCCAGCCAGGTGCAAGTGGAGGAGTGGAGAATCAAACCCGGTTCTCCCAGATTAGAGTCCGTGCACTTAACCACTACACCAAACTGGCTCTCATCCAGTTAAGAGAGAAGGACTGGCCCAGGGGCACCAAATGAGTTTTGTGGCTAAATGAGGGTTTGGACTCATATCTTCTTAGCAATAATAATATTAATTATTGTATGGCATTTTGTGTAGTATAGCCAGGAGATCCTAAGATCGTCTGGCAGCCAGGAATTCTAGCTCTTTTAGTGTAATCCCCCACTAGGTGGAGAGCTGGACTTGTTTTTTTAGGCAAGAGATGTTTCAGAGGTGGTTTGCCTGCCTCTGTCATCCCCCTGGCATTCCTTGGAGGTCGCCCTTCCAAGTACTAGCCACGACTGATCTCGCTCAGCTTCCAAGATCTGACGGGATCGGGCCAGCCTGGGCTATCCAGGTCAGGTCATGTCTTCCTAGTCCTAGGCCACCAGTTCTGTCAAGCTTTCCAGAGATCATGGAGGACACGGGGAAAGGAGAGACTGTGCCAGTTTTTGATGGGAAAATATAGAAGGCCCGAGTTATTAAAAGATGTGATATCTTCCAAGTAGAATCCCAATTCAGATCAGTAATCGGTGTAGTGTAGTGGTTAACGTGTTGTGCTAGGGGGTCCGGGAGACCAGGGTTCAACTCCCCACTCTGCTATGAAGTTTATTGACTGACCTTGAGCTACTCACTCTGCCTCCATGTAAACGCACAGGGCTGTTGTGAGGTTAAGTGTGTGTGTGTGTAGGGGAGAACCATGTGTTTTGCCCTGAGCTCCTTGGCCGAAGGGTGACATAAAAATGTGATAGATCCTATAATTAGAAATCCCGTTTCTAATTATAGGATCCTGTACTTTTGAACTGCATCTAATGCAAAAGCAGATCATGCCAAATGTCTGTGTCGTACTGACTCTGCTGATGCTACCATTATTGATTTTTTTTTGCACCAGTGGTGTACTGAGAAGAACTTAAATGACTGTCCCCCAACTAAAATGATCAGAGGTATTAAATACTTCAAACTGCCAAAATTAATAAACAAGAAACACAATAGGAGGATTTCCCTAGAAGTTGAGTTCTTGCCAGCCCAAGCTGTAATAGCATTACCTAAAAGGATGAAGGTAGCATCTGGAGAAATGACACACATTGTGCTCTTTCTCAATAGAGAAGTGAGTTGCTTTCCTGAGAAAGAAAGGAGCACATCTGGTTCCGAGGTCCTGAAAGAGAGGCCATTCTACACAATGCTTGCCAATAGGTGTGTAGCCCCTTCATCCCAGTCTGGGCAACCATGCACTCAGCCGATGGTGAGGCACCTGCCACTGTGCTCAAGGGACCTTTCCTCCTCCTGTCCAGCCAAGGAGAGAATCAAAGCTGTCAGAGAGGCATTGCCAGTCTATTAGGTGTGGGGAGGGGGGAGGGAGCACGTGCAAGTCAGTTGTGTACCTTGGGATCCTCTACCCTGATGTGCAGCTGTCTTTCCCATTTGTGAGCTGCAGATGTGCACACGGGGCGATCCGTTTCACCACGCAGGCTGTTCTTTCAGATCAAGGTTTGTATGTGTCATTATACCTGACAAGGAGCAGAGATTTTGATTTCCAGCATGACTGTGATTGCGGCATCAACGATACACTCCCCTGCAGAAACAGCACTGTATCTGCTTTTGCTTTGAATGCCGCTGTGTTTCTAACCCGTGTTGTTATGGAGAAGAGCTATAGACAGGGAGGTTGGGGTTGGATCCTTTGTGGATGAGAGGTGGGGAGTTTTCACCTGACGACCCCTCCTCCCCGCAGACCCTCATGGCGTGTGGCATTTTGTCCATGAGATTCACCCGACCCACAGCATCTGCTTTTGGAGAGTAACGGGGCTGCTGGGGAAGGAGAAGGCAAGAAAGATCCATGTCCGTAGAGAGTCTTCCAGTCATGGTTTGCAGGATCCAAGGCAATGTCCCCTCAACTTTCACAGAAACACAACCCCCCAATGGGGCGGGGTACATCTTGCATTTCCTCCAGAGGGCGATAACCAGTTTAGGCAGTCTCTCCTGTTGTTATTCCTCTGCCTACGCTTGCAAACTTGGCAGCGATTTTTGGTTTAAAACATCAGTGATACCTGTGGCTCTGTGTAGTGTAGCCCTCAGAGTCAGGCAATTAAACTTCTGTCACTTTGGTGTGATTGTCGAGATGCAAAAAGCTCCCTTAATACTTGCTTATTAACAGCAAAAGTGAGCAGCGTTGCGGTTACTTAGCAAATAATACCTGTGCCGGTGTAAGGTTAGTATACAATCATTTCCCAACACGCTAGCTTCGGTGTGACAGCAAAATTTAAAGAGTGCTAATTAGCAATTAGTTAGGTTGACTGATTAACAACGTTGATCTTGGAAGACTGGGATTGTGTTTAGGTCAGTACACCTTGTGTGGTAAAGGAGCAGAGAGAATGCTGGGTTTTTTGTAGACGTAAATTTTTTTTTAAAAAACCTGGCCATATTTAACTAATCAGAAGAGAGACAGAAGGGCTGAAAATCTCTTTGATAGCTTATCGAATATGTTATTTAATATTTAATCTAAGTTGACATTTCTTTGACAGCAAACATAACATGAGGAGCAGATAGTATGTGGGTGCCCCTCCCCCCAACCCGGGAACAGTTCATACACTTGACGGCTACCATGTAATTGTCTCTGATTGGTACGAACTGGTACCTGCACATGGGTCTAGTACCTTTCCTTGATCTGATATCTACAGCTACTCTAATTCCTTTGAGGACAGCATCTCAAAAAAGTGTGGGAAGGTTTTGCACTTGGGAGACAATACAAACATGCAAAATTTCGTGGTATATTCTAAGAAGGACTTTGTATGTGATTCGCCTTGACTCTGGTCTAAGAAGTGCATATTGAAGGGAGAATTCCAGGTTTTAGTCATTGCAGAAGAATATCTGTGGAAACGGACCCATGCTGCCGTAGTTCCTGCATAAAAATTCAAATTGTGGTTATAATCTTCAGATCATTAATTCTCTGGGGGGCCCCGACCAAAAATGGTCATCTCTTTGTCTTCTGTAACGACATCTCTGATGTGTATGATTTATAGAAGAGGCAAGAACATGTTAGATTATCAGAGCAGAGGACAAAGGCTGGGTGATAGCTCAATTGCCTTTCAGAATGACATTGGAAGAGTGATAAAATATTAAAACAGTCAATTCAAGGGAAGTGACATGTGGCAGACATGTTGCTACAGAGGGGGTTGAGGAGGAGAAGCATGTTAAATTATCATCTGGTGATGCTTCTGCCAACCATTCTCTGCTTTGGAGCCTCCCTGTTTGTGTGTTTCCCCCTTCAGCTAAGGAATAAAAATCTCTTTGGCCTTATGTGATGAAAGGGTACACCTGTATCTGGAGTGAACCACTACTGGTTTAAGATGGGTGGTCCACATGATTGTGTGCTGCTCCAGCCAACTTGAAATAAATAAATCCCTGCATTTGAAAAAATGGTATCAGGGAGAGACGTTCTAGCATAATCTCCTTTCTGAAATATGAGAGTAGAGTAATTGAGATACAGGTGTAGTGCCTCATCTGCTGTTTGTGCAAATTAAAAAAAAAGTCGGCAGCAGGCATAGTGGTCCATGCGAAACCTAAAAACAATAAAATCCGTGTAATACCTTTCATGAGGGCTATGGCAGAACGGGCCTGCTCTGGCTTGCAGGCCCTATTCCTCCCGCCCTCCAGGGTTTTTTGCAATACCTGGAAAGGCTTTTCTTTCTCAAGTAGTCACTGCCATCTAACCTTTGTAGGAGGTGCCTGTTAGGAAGCTTCCCAGCTTCCTTTCCATGTTCTGAGGCCTTACCTCTGGGTCTCCCACTGCCCACCGTCTGGTCACCATGGGGACAGTTTATTGCCATGTGCACCCTTAGAGGAATAGCCATTTGCATACTTTTAGCACAGCACCAGATTGAGCAAGGGGCTCAGAAGAAATGGGTGAAACACAATTTCTCTCTCCCTCTCTTGATAAATGCCCTATCAGATGTTAAAATATAGGACAGGCTCCTATAGCTTAGGAAGTTACAGATCTCTACAGAGTTACCATGACTCTGAAGATTTCACATGGTGAAAATGGCTGCCCGCTCCAGACCTCAGTCAATAGTTCTGGCTGCTCTGATGGACCGAGCACAAAAAGGCCTCCTCCTTGCTGCAAGGAGTTTTTTTTAATCATATCAGGTTAGAGAAGTCTTCCCTGAAGTTTTCAGAAATTTCTTTTCTGTCTCTGTGAGTGCATGCATTTAGTCTCTGTGAATGCATGCAGGTTCTTCCTTCTACTGACTAGACATTCTCTAATTTTCTCTTTTTTGTGGGCAGTTCTTTATTCTCTGTTGGAGACATTCCTCAGTTCCAAAAGCAGTTTGTGGAGTAATATCGGGGTTTGCAATGACTTGAAAGTGCTGCCTAACAACCTCTCCAGATCCTTCTCCTATTCTTTTAAGCCATAGAAATATGCAGGGGTCATTTCGAGCAGGAGCTCAGGGGAGCTCAGCTCTGGGAGTTGGTGCCAGCCCCCCCCCCCCCCCCGTGGGGGAATGCCTGTTTGTGTCATGGCTACAGCAAAATGACCCCGTCCCCTGGAAAGATCCTTGTTCCTCCGACCAGCCTTCCGAAGGCTTCAGTCACCACTGAAGCTATCCTCCCAGAATAGTGGTATTTCTGAGGCTTGGGTTAGTAGCTGTCCCCTCTCTGCCAGCTTTTTCTTTCTCTCTCTCTCTCTCGCCTTCCTTCCTTCCTTCCTTCCTTCCTTCCTTCCTTCTCTCTCTCTCTCTCTTCTTTCTTGCCTTCTGACATACTTTCGGTGATGTCAGGGGGTGTAGCATATGCAAATATTATGCTAATGATTATGCTAATGAGCTCCTGCACCTCTTTTTCTATGAAATGGCCCCTGGAAATATGGATAGACTGCCTTCGGAACAGCTTCAGTGGGATGGTTATCTTGTTCATAGATAGTTATGCCTTGGTGATGCTCAAGCACTTGTGAGTAAAGTAGGTGTTGTTGATACATTAAGTGATCTCTTGAGTTAGATAATAACTTTTCCAATTCAGCCCTGTCCAGAGCTGTGCTCAAATTGTCTGTTCATTTACGAAGCTAATGCATTTTCTTTCTTCTCTTTGCCTGCTACCCATTGGAAAATAGGCTCCCTTAATTAGTGACAGGGTTCAGTGTCATTGTATGCCGAGATCTCTCTAATTACGAACGCAGGCCTGCCCATTTTCCTGGATAGTGACATTTATGAATTTATTCATTGCAGTTGCCACGTATCATCTCATCCATGGAAATGCTTTGTGCCGGAAACACAGCTGCATTATGATTTCTAATAATACACGTTAATTGATAAATGATAGGCGTGATCTCTTGTTTGCACCATATTACAATTCCGCATTTAGAACTAGAGGAATATGTTTTGCTAGTGAATATAAGACACCATGTGGGGAAAATGTCATTTTGGCGGCTATCCCAAGTACACCTACTTAAGCATGAATTACAATGAGATTACTGGTTTTTAACTTCCTGGGAAATGTGTTCAGGGTTGGCCTACAAGATTTTCAAGATTAGGAAACATTTTGACGATGGCATTTTTATTCCACTGCACTTTTGGATGCTGTGAAATAGATTGACAGGTGTCACTAGTTTTCAAACAAGACAAGGCTGGAGATCTCTTTCTTGCTTGGGTGGCATATGGTTCAATATTTTTAGAAACGATCTGGAAGAGGGGGTGGAGGGACTACTCATTAAATTTGCAGATGACACCAAATTGGGAGGAGTAGTGAACATCCCGGAAGATAGAGGTAGAATTCAACAAGTTCTGAACACACTAGAAAAATAGGTGAATGTGAACAAGATGCAATTCAAAAGGGATAAGTGCAGAGTTCTACATCTGGGTAACAAAAATGAGAAGCACACATACTGCATGGCAGATACACCTTTGGGTAGCAGTGTGTATGAACAAGATCTTGGGGGTACAGGTAGACTGTAAGCTAAATATGAGCAGTCAGTGTGATGCAGCGACAACAAAGGCTAATGCGGTCTTGGGGTGTATCGTAACACCCAAATTGTGAGATGTCATAGTCCCGCTGTATACTGCACCTGGAGTACTGTGTGGAGGTCAGGAGGCCTCACTTCAGAAGGGATGTGGACAAAATGGAATGGGTGCAAAAGAGCGACAAGGATGATCAGGGGCCTGGAGACCAAGCCCTGTGAGGAAAGGCTGAATCTGGAAAAGAGGACATTTAGAGGGGACATGATTGCTCTTTTTAAGTATCTGAAAGGCTGTCACATAGAGGAGCTGTTCCTGTTGGCAGCAAAGGATAGGACTCACAATAATGAGTTTAAATTATGGGCAGAAAGGCTGGATATTAGGATTTTTTTTTTTAACCAGTAATGGTAGTTCAGTGGAATCAGCTGCCTGGGGAGGTGTTGAGCTCCCCCTCCCTGACAGTCTTCAAGCAGCAGCTGGACAAATGCTTGTCAGGGATGTTCTAGGCTGATCCTACTTCGAGCAGGGGGTTGGACAGGATGGCCTCTATGGCCCCTTCCAGCTTTATGATTCTATGAAATGAGATTCCTTGACTTGCCTGATCATCTGTTTTGACATAATGGGCGTTTAAAGATTCCGTCAGTGTGTAGCAACCTCATAATTTGCCTTGTTTTATGTTGTCGCTTTCCCCTTGGAGTTTTGTTGACTTCGGTTTTTTAAAAATGGCCTATTTAAGGTGGGAGCTGAACTAAATCAAGATATACAAACAGTGGAGGATCAGAGTGGGCAAGGCCAGCTTCAGATTTTGAGAGGTCCAGTGCAAGGATGTCCTCCAGTAGCCCCCCCCCCCCGTAAGCATGCTGTCCTCTCAAGCTCATGCACTGTGGTATAGGGAGGAACATAACTCCTTCACATTCTGAGTCCAGTCAGCCCTGCAAGGAAAGAGTCCGAATTCCGCTTGTCATGGTTGTCTCGGAAGCCCCTATGACATCATTCACCCCTGGAGGGAGACCTCCCATTCTTGGGTGGCAGTGGGTGGGTTGAGGCTGGTGGTGGGACATCTTGTAGCCTTTGAGCTTCAGCAGATAAGGCCCCATGCCACCCTTTGATGCCAGCCCCTGTGAAGGGAGGGCTGGCAGAATCTGGCAGATCACAGACACATCCTGGCAACTTGAGTTTTCCTGGCTTTTCGGGTAGTCCAGTCCTCACCGCCCTCAGCAAACCAGTAGTTGAATGGGTGTTTGTCCAACAGAAATTAAGGAGCTACTGGAAGAGGATTGTAAGCTGCTCTAAAACTCCTTTAGGCAGTGAAGGGTGGGGTATAAATCCAGTCGCTTCTCTTCTACTTTCAGGACTGCACTCACACCGTAGTATTCTTTTCTTTCAACATGTTAACTTATATGGCTTCTTTACTCTGAGCAGCTGTAAGCTCTTTCATTTGCTACTTTTCGGTCAAGGAAAGAAGACTCCTTCTTGAAGATGTACAGTGACTTAAAGGGACTTAGAATGATATACCTGTGCTTGGAATGACACTGTAAGTTACCTTTCCCTACTGAGCCGGTAGAAAACCTTGCTGGCAGCAGATATCTGGGATCCTTCCTTTTGCCTGCAGCGTGGTTGAGACATTCTAGGGCAGGGGTCCCCAACATCCACATATACCTTTTCTGGTGCCTCCCAACCAATGCTTCCTCTAAGCTATGGAGTAGTTGTGAGCAAAAATTCTACTTTGTGAGCTACTGACATTAAAGTTGTGAGCAGGTTATTTGGCTACTGCATAAGTTAGTTTGCTCTGGAGCCATCCTTCCTGAGGTAAGACAGAAATGTGTGAGCTGGAGGCTAAAAATCTGTGAGCTAGCTCACCCTAACTCAGCTTAGAGGTAACATTGCTCCCAAGTGTTTTTAGACTGTGGGCAGGGCCAGGCAGGGCTATAGCACAGCAGGGCTTCTGATTGGCTATTGAAAATTTGATTGATCGTATGGATTAAAAAAAAATTTTTTTGGCAGCAGCTGCCACCACAGCACAAAGATTTTATTTTTATTTATTTTATTTTTTCATATTTTTTCCCGCTCTCCCCGCAAGCGGGCTCTGGGTGGCTCACACGGGCACAAGGTGCCAGACCCAACTACAGTTTAAAAACATTTTAAAATACAACGCAACAATAAAACCATTTCAGATAAAGTGCTTCCAGTAGTGATGTTATTCAGTGATGTTATTCAGTGATGGCTTCCTGCCAGGGTCGGTGTCCGGCCCTCCATGACCGTCTGGCCTGGCCGAAATGTTGAATGCATGACTGAAGGTAAGCTGTGTGCAAACAACAAAAAATATTTTTAAAGTATATTTATTTAGAAAGTCATCCTGTTAAAGCTTCTGCCTGAAATGTTGAAGTTGCTATCAGAGTTATGCATAACCTCACTCACTGGAATTTTGTTGTTGGTTCCACCTCCTGCAGAAGCCGTTTTGTGGCTGGCTCTGCCTCTGGCCCTGTCCACACGAGCGAGATAAGCTGGATGGGAAGTGACTCAAATTTGTGCCGGTGCAATTTGCGCCGCTTTTGCGGGATCACACAGGTCCATGGACAGGTCACACACCCCTGTTGTATTAGGCCACACACCCCTGATGTAGCCAATCCTCCAAGAGCTTACAGTGGCCCCTGTAAGAAGAACTCTGTAAGCTCTTGGAGGATTGGCTACATTAGAGGTGTGTGGCCTAATATGGAAAGGAGCTCCTGCTACAAAATGAGCCCTGCTCGTGGGGATGAATGTTTCCGCTTTCCCAGTCAAGAATTTGTGTACTGGGCTTGCTGCATGATCTGGTCTTCATAAGTGAGCATTCAGGAGCAGAGCCCCGTGAGTCTGAACCTGCTAAATATGTGATTTTTCACATCAGAGGGCTTCCAAAAACAGGGCTCCCAGCTGCAGAAAGAAAAAGCTCCATGTGCGTACACAACAGTTCATGAATGAGGCCGTGCAGATTTTTCAGCTGAGTGCCTGCCCGCTCCCCTTCCCCACACGTGTTCAGTCACCTTGGTTGTGTCAAGGAGGGCTTCTAACCAGACCATCAATCTTGCCCTGTTTGACTGGCTCTCCAAGGCCTCAGGCAGAGGTTTTCTCAGCCTTGCTACTCGAGATCCTGAAATAATGAATGACTGTTCCTGATTTTATGAGCCCAGCCACCCAGGTGAGCAAGTGATCGAGCCAGACCTCTGCCACGTCACACAGGATTTGGACTTGCATTGAATGGGACCAAAAGACCATCTGGCTCTCCAGACAACAGCTGAAGAATGCCCGCCGTCTGATACTTCCCCTCTACTTTGGGAGCCCCTGATCCTATGAAGGCAGCCCCTTGTTTATTAGTTGGGTTCGTGTAGGGTTTAAACATTGCTAAGTAGCAATAGATCATTAGGAATATGTGAAGACTAGGGGTGAATATGATTATAAAAAGATGACAGTCTGTGCAAAAGCTATCCCGAGCAGAGCTGTGCGATTAGGACAGCGTAATACAGAAATTCTTCTCGCGCTGGGGGTTTCTCATTGATTTCTCTCTCACAAGGTTAATAATTTATTGGAAATAACTGCTTGGCTACATCCAGAATAAGTGGTTCTAGTATTGAAAGGCGGCGGGGAGGGCGAGGGGCAGGTGTATTGTTTTTCAGCCTCAGCATACAGCACCTACGGTAGATAATCTAAGCACTGCCCTATTTACATATGAATCTACCTTCTGATTAATTTTCTGTTAATTTAACACCTAACGTTTCTCTCGGTTGGCCCTCTTGACTTCATTCGTTATAATCACACTTTCTGTTCGGTGGACCTTTCTATTGAGTTTCGTTTTGGCTTTTTGTTCCCCAGTGGAAACCGCTCCTGTATAGTGAATAGGATATAATTTCCCTCTTTTGTGTAGTAGAGGTTTTTCCCTGCTGTGCACTACATCCGTCTTGGTTGTGTGCACTGTGTTGCGTATAGGCCCATATACTACTGTATGCAGCAATTAAGAATGAAATGCTTTCAATTAGAAAACTCCGAGGTTCTGCACTGAGGCTTCTATGGAGTTACATACATCCTCCTAATAAATATTGTTTTTGTTGAGTCATTGGCTGCAATCCACCATCTACTTAAATGTATATTATTTTAAGCTGATTTACTCTTTAATCTCAAATTCCTAAATTCACATTGGTCCCTGCCAAATGATTCACTTAGCAATTTCGGGTGGGCAGCCTGATGTTAATAGGATTAAACTGGTATAAATGTAAATATGCTGGTTTAGCTGTAATGTGGATTGGACAATCCGTGTGTTTGTTTACAATGCATGGTGCTGCAGCTGGTCTCACTTGCCCTTCCCACAAGGTCAGGCCTGGGTTGATTATATCGTGTGTTTGTTGCTCCAACCATGTGCATATTTGTGTGTCATTTTGTGTGTGTGTGATATGTACTGCCAAGTTACTTCCAACCTATAATGACTGTATGAATTAATGACCTTCAAAATGTCCTGTCATTAACAGCCTTGCTAAAGTCTTGCAAGTGCAAACTGGAGACCATGGCTTCCTTTGTTGAGCCAAACCTTCTCATGTTGGGTAGGGCAGGAAGGGTTGCATCAGTGCTTAATTCTCGTGGCCCTTTCTTACACATTCAGGGAAATGCTGATTACCACTTTGGGGTCAGGAAGCAATTTTCTCCAGGCCAATTTGGCCAGGAGTCATGGAGGCTTGGGTTTTTTTGCCCTCTTCTGGGCAGAGAAGGGTCACTGGTGGTGTGTGGCTGGTTTTTTTTTTGTAAATTTCCTGCATTGTATGGGGGGTTGGACTAGATGACCCTGGATGTCCCTTCCATCTATTCCTGTTGTCCTACCGCCTTTAGCTTTTCCGGAGATGATTGTCTTTCTAGTGAGTCTTGTCTTCTCATTTGCCATTTATTTCCATGCCAGTAAAATGTCATATCCTAATCATGCAGATGTTTTAGGCCTCTTGACAGGTAGCTGGGCAGCCCACCAGCTTCTCCACTTTGCCATAGTATTGAATAACTGGCAGTAGAGATGCATAACTCAGAAATACCATGCATTCTTTATTTATTTACTTTATTTATATCCCACCTTTCTCCCCAGTCAGGACCCAAAGCAGCATATAGTTCTCCTTTCCTCCTTTTTATCATCACAACAACCATCTTGTGAGGTTGGTCAGGCTGAGAGTATATGAATGGCCCAAGGTCATCCAGCCAACTTCTGTGACCGAGTGGGGATTTAAACCAGTGTCTCCCAGATCCTAGTCTGACACTGTAACCACTGCACCATGCTGGCTCTCATAGTTCATTAGAATAGTTTACATGAGTCTCTGTGGAAACGATACTTCTGCTTTTCTAAGCCTGCTGTGACATCAGAGCAGCGAAGCCAATTATATTCAGTGATGCCAGGAGCCTTGGGACACCACTATGATATCAAAGAACACCAGGTGCTAGCTGCCAGATGGCACTGTAATCTTTGGGCATGCTTCTTCTTGAATAAGTCTGCACTATTAGCTTTTCATTGGCCAGATATATCTGCCTTGGCACTCTCATACTCTTTCAGTCTCCATATTCCTAATTCTCCCTTCCTTGCTTTTGATCTGGGGAGGTCCTGCACATATTGGCTGTCACACAGCTCTGATGGTCAGAGTTCCTGCTTGTTCTTACTAATTCCTGATGGACGACAAAGCTCTCTGCACTCTTTCTTGATATCTTTGGTCTGATCCTTTTAGTTCCATTAAGATAAAAATACAGCCTAAGGCAGGGATGTCGAACTCATGAGGGCCGGATCTGCCATAAATGAGACCTAGCTGGGCTGGGCCGTGTGTGTCATAAACTGTAATGCCAGGTAGTGGAGGTATACACTTTATAAAGGACACAAACACAAAGGGTTCTTTTAACTTAAAATAAAAACATGCTTAAAACATTAGAACACTTGCAATATTTTGTTTATTTAACAGTCTCTGATAACTGACACCTAGGGCTGCCAAGTCAAACTCACCTACTGGCGGGGGGAGTCCTTCTTTGCCTGGGAGCCGCCTGGGAGCCTCCCTGGCGCACGCGCTTTGCGTGCGCGCCCGGTGACGTCACCCGGAAGTGACGTCGCCACGTTGGGGGCGTTGCCAGGGCGACGCTGGGGAAGTCGTCCACGCTGGACGACTTCGGGGGCGGGGTTCCCCCCACTGGCCGAATGCTGGCCGGCAGATCAGGAACCCCTATAGCGGGGGATCCCCCGCCCCCCGGGCTGACTTGGCAGCCCTACTGACACCTCTTGCTCTGAATTATTGCATCAAAATGTCTGTGCTGTTGCAATCTTGAGTAGGCTGTTAGGTGTGTATCTGTAAGTTGCAAACCTACGTCGATGCAGCAGCAGCAGAACTGGAAGAAGAAGCAGAAGACAGCCAGTTCCACGGTGGGCCTGGTAGAAGCCCTCCAGGGGCCTGATCCGGCCCCTGGGCCGCATGTTTAACACCCCTGGCCTATGGTGATCAGAGTGAGTGAGAAGTTACTGGACCTTCTTCCTGGAAGGTTTAAGGGAATATTGGTAGGTGGTACATCTAAAGTGGGCTTCAGCCCTTCAGGTATTACAGTAGACCAGACATTCACCAGAACCCTTCTGGTTTTATGCAGTGTTTGGTTGCTTTCCTTCTAAAACTGGCCTTTGGAAAAAAAAATATTGGGGATCCTGTAGACATTACCCGAGCTGTACAGGAGCCCATTTTGTTCCATCAGCTCTTGTACAGCAAAGGTAACATGTAAATGACCAACCACATGGATGAGGATGAATTTTTCACATCCTAACTTGAATGGTCTAGGCTAGCCTGATCTTATCAGATCTTGAAAGCTAAGCAGGGTCAGACCTGGTTAGTACTCAGATGGAAGACCACCAAGGAAGTCCCGGGTTGCTGTTCAGAGTTAGGCAATGGCAAAACACATGTTCATCTCTTGCCTTGAAGACCTTACGAAGTCACCATAAATCAGCTGTGATTTGATGGCACTTTCCACCACCAACCATGGAACTGGTACTTCCAGGGGAGAAGTTCTGATTCTGGAGGGAAGATTTATATGATCAACCCTGACCCACAGATCTGGGACATTTAAATTCTAGCCCTGCCACACACCTACAAAGGTAATGGAAAGGCAGACCCCATGTAACTAGGGGAACATTTGAGGAGTCCATCTCTTTTTGTTGTTTCCGGAACATATGTGTGCAATAATGTGATAGCCCATACAGCTGGCCTAGTAATTAGAACATTGGACTAGGCCCAGGAAGTCCAGGGCTGAAATCTCAAGTTTTCCATGAAGCTCAGAGATTCATGATCTTTTGGCCTAACTCTGTTGGGCTGTGGTGGATTAAAAACAAAGAAACAACCAAACTGAGCAGGAGGCTGTGCAAGTAACTCCTGAGTAGCTTGGTGGCATAATAATTGATCAAAAATAATAACAGCTACACAAATGCATCTCAGTTCTCTGCTCAGTTCTTTTCCCATTATGTGTTTCTTACACATGTACTGCCAGATATAAATGGATGAAGACATAGAGCTGATACCATAGGATTTTAAAAGTTGATTTGCTACTTGAAAATACTGTATGATTTGCAATAAATGCATCTAGTCTACACTATTTATAGTGCAGCATCTCCTTCTGCTTCCACTGTGCAGGCTTTGCTTTGCTTTATTTTTATTTGGAAGCAAATCAGCTTATCATTAAAAAACCCAAGCTATTCAACGTATTGATTTACTGTGGTGTTGGAAGCAATGTAGTTAGCACATGGTTTGTGCCGTTAAACATTAGAGTTTGAGTAATGCATGGATTCTCCTAGGACAGAAAAACATTGTTTTTAATTACTAAACAAAATTAATGACAAAATTAATGACAAAAATGACTGTGCTTGATAAAGTTGGGGGGGGGGACTGAAAAAAAATTGAGATGCAGCAATTTTTCACTTGGGTAAATTCACCGTAATTTACCCTTTTTGACCAGCATAGATTCCTTGATGGTCATTGATTCTGCAAAGATAGTTCTTATTTACTTGCTTACAGAAATGGAAGGGATGAGGCAGAGGAGGAGGGGAGGGAAACCACGCAGCCTGTATTGACCCACAGGTATTCTTCAGCGAGGCTTGCAATTTGGCAATGATGTTAATGCCTCTCCTAACCTACCCAGCTGAACTATTCAATACAATGAGAAAGCAGTCACAAACTGCTGGGAGTAAAAATGTTGTAGTTCCCTCGCAATTACGCTGGTGAAGATTTGAGCTCCTACTGCTTCATTCTCCTTTGCATCCTTAGCAATCTATTGAGGGTCAATGGTATATTCTGGAGTTGGGAGATTTGTCGATGGGAATCAACGGCAGCAAGCCAGCAGAACGCTGATAAAGAACCCGTGCTGCTTCCACCGCATAGCATTTGTTTGTTGCAAGCAGAATGCTTTATTTGAATGGCGCTTGGTTTGAGTCAACAAGGCACTTAAGTTCTTAAGTAAGAATACACCCTCAGGATCATTTAATCCTGTTTATGTATGTAAAGTGCAGTCAAATTGCAGCCAACTTATGGCAAATGCATAGGGTTTTCAAGGCAAAAGATGGACAGAGGTGGTTTGCCATTGTTTGCTTCTGTGTAATGACCCTGGACGTCCATGGTAGGGTTCCTAGCCCCCAGGTCCCACCGGGGGCTCCCCCACTTTTGAGCTAGCTGGCCGATGGAAGAAACCCGATGTTCTATTTTTGGGCAAACTCTATGGTTTGCCCCAAAACTAGACCGTCACCCCCGACGTTGGCAGGGCAGTGATGTTACTTCCATGTGACCTCATCACACCACATGCACAGAAGATACCAGAAAGGACCTGGAAGCCCCCCACTGGCTGGTAGGACCTGGCAACCCTAATCCATGGTGGTCTCCATCCAAGCAGCAGCGGTGCAACTCTAGAGAAAAGGAGCATGGGGGCGGGGCTTGTCACCACCACCATTTTTGCTCACTCCTGGACTCCCAGAGCGGTGCTCCGGCGCGCTCCGGCCCCAAATGATCCCTGGGAGGTTGTATCCACAGCATGTTAATGAAACAAAATACAGTACACATAAATTGCAGTGCAGTCCAGTTTGTGTGTGGATTGTGTGCTGTTGCCTACGCTGCACTGTTTTGTCTGTTGTGTAGGAATTTTATCATGCTTTAAATAAATCTTATCATTCTCAACTTAGTTATATCCTTGTTGGCCAAAGGGTCATGCCATAGTGGTCGAGCACATGCTTTGCAAGCAGAATGGCCATGGGCAATTTCCTGCATTTAGTTGAAAAGATCTTGGGTTACAGAACTGGGGGCAGGAATGCCCAGTGACCTTTTAAGATCTCAGGCAGAAAATGCTAAACTAGATAAGCCTGTCGTCTATCCAGGCAGCCTCACTCATTGATTATGCCACAATTTCTCTGCGTCAGTGATATGAAATTATAGATTTAATAACTTTCTTTGGTCCTTAAGTCTGTTACTTGGAAGGCACCATCAGTATAAATTAAACACAAAATCCTTGCCTATCAAGCAAGCTAAAATAGTGGGCATTTACCCAAATGGGAGGGGAGAATTATCTTTCTGAATATTTTTTAGGAAACAAAATGAAAATCCTTCAAGCACAAACATTTTTATAATTAGTTTTCTAGCATGGTCAATTACTAACTGCCTGCTAATGCTGCTTAACAATCCATGTGCCATTAAAATTCATTTCTAGTTGCAATGTGTTTATCACTGTCCCCAATTCACCAAAGCACTTAACCTCAAGTAAGCAAGTTTTCCAGCTGAAGTAAATGGGGCTACTCAAGTGTTCACAGCTGGAACATTTTTAATTATCTTGCTAAGGGCAAGCAAGTTTTTGTATCTTGCATGACTGATCCATTAACGACTGCTAGATTTACACAGATAACAGTATGAAATTAAGAGACTGGCATCTCTCTGGACCTTGGGATGATTTGTATGTTCCCGATGCTGATTTATTTTTTGTGAGCTCCAGTGCCAAATCGCTTAATCCAAGGAATGTTTGCTTTGAGACCTGCTGGGTTTTTTTTTTATACCTCCCCCCCCTTGATCAGCCAAATAACTCCACCAGTCCATACTGCAAATTGCTGCATCTTCAATTTACAAGGCTCTTTACAGACTATGGCAAGCCCCCACCACCCCAAGATCTATCCTTCTATCAAGAAGCTCACTATTTAAATTTTGATTGGGAAAGACAACAAAGGAAAAGGAGAGAGGGAGGGCCCTGCAGACCCCCCAGGTTGTGCGCAGTGCTGCTTCTAGGGAACCCGTGAACTAGGAGGCAGTATTTGGACTGGTACCCTGACCTGGATAACCCAGGCTAGCCCGATCTCATCAGAGCTCAGAAGCTAAGCAGGGGTCGGCCCTGGCTAATACTTGCATGGGTGGACCTCCAAGGAATATCAGGGTCGTGATGTGGAGACAGGCAATGGCAAACCAGCTCTGAATGTCTCTTGCCTTGAAAACTGTATGAGGTTGCCATAAGTCAGCTGTAACTTGACATCACATTCTACCACCACATTATGACCGGTACAAGTAGGTACTGGCTATCCCAGGTGGAGGAAGTGGAAATGTCCTGTTCTGCAAATTCTGTTCTCCTAATGCTTCTGATTAAATACAATACAACCAACTACGCAAGTACAGTGTTAATCATGCACAGTAATGTCCTTCACTACTATGTTTACAGTGTGCACTGCCATTCATAGTGAATCCCTCTCACTGTTTATTTATATAGAGGTGTGTTGTCTCTCCAGAGACTTGTTTGCAGACACTCACAGAGAAAAGACAATATAATCAAATCATTAAAAAATAGTGATATATCATGCCCTATGGACATGATTCGCCCTGATCAGGCCTATAAAGGGACATGGGATGTTAGAAATAACCTCATCCTTTCCTTATATAACACAAGTATGCCAGGGGTCAGATTTTATACCAGCCTGTTCTGTGAATATATACAGTATACTTTTTGTCTTATTCTGGGCCTGATCAGGTCCAGTGTTCCCTCTAAGCTGGGTTAGTGTGAGCTAGCTCACAGTTTTTTAGCCTTCAGCTCACACATTTTTGTCTTAGCTCAGGAAGGATGGCTCCAGAGCAGACTAATTTATGCAAATCACTTGCTCACAACTTTAATGCCAGTAGCTCACAAAGTGGAATTTTTGCTCACAGGACTTCACTGCTTAGAGGGAGCATTGATTTCAGGTCTATTTTATTTTATGGTATATAGTTAAGGAGACTTGGGGGGTGGAGTCTGGGTAGGGTGGGATTTGGGGAGGGGAAGGACCTCAGTAGAAGAAGAAGGAACAGGAAGCACCTCTGGGTGCAACACAGGGGCATTTAAGAAGAAGAAGGGATTGGATTTATATCCCGCCCTTCACTACCCAAGAGAGTCTCAGAGCAGCTTACAAACTCCTTTCCCTTCTCCTCCCCACAACAGACACCCTGTGAGGTAGGTGGGGCTGAGAGAGCTCTGGCAGAAACTGCTCTTTTTCAAGAACAGCTGGTACAGAGCTATGGCTTGCCCAAGGCCATCCAGCAGGTGCAAGTGGAGGAGCGGGGAATCAAACCCGGTTCTCCCAGATTAGAGTCCGCGCACTTTACCACAACACCAAACTGGTTAATGCCCTACAGTCCACCCTCCAAAGCAGCCATTTTCTCCAGGGGAACTGGTCTCTGTTGTCTGGAGATCAGTTGTAATTCTGGGAGATTTCCAGGCCCCACTTGGAGGCAGGCAACCCTAGATGTAAAGCTTTTTTAAATCCTCTGATTTTATTGTTCTATAACAATGATGAAGTGGTTAAGAGCACGGACTCTGATCTGGGAGAACCAGGTTTGATTCCCCACTCCTTCACATGCAGCTGCTGGTGTGACCTTGGATCAGTAACAGTTCTCACAGAGCTGTTCTCTCAAGAGCAGTTCTGGAAAGAGCTCTCTCAGCCCCACCTACCTCAGGTGTCTATTGTGGGGAAGGGAAAGGAGATTGTAAACTGCTCTGAGAAGCCTTCGGGTAGTGAAGGGCGGGATATAAATCCAATCTCCTCCTCCTCCCTTTATTTTTTTATGTTTTTAGTATTTCGTTTGTTCCTCCTACCCCACTCCCAGCCTGGGCCATCGGGGTCAAGGCTGCTCAGATAGGCTCCTTCCTATAGCTTTGGGTGGTATTTTTTATGCTGCCAGCATGTGTTCAAGGTTGAAGCTTTAGATCCTTAATTATAGAGCCAGTGTGGTATTGAGGTCAGAACGTCAGACCAGCTTCTGGGATACCCATGTTTGAATCCCCACTCTGCCATAGAAGCCTGCTGAATGACCACGGGCCAGTCACACACTTTTGGTCTAACCTTACCTCGCAGGGTCATTAGGAAGATCAAATGGAGGAGAGGAGAACAGTGTAAGTGGTTTTGGGTCCTCACTGGGGAGAAAGCTGGGGAAACGAATGAAAAACAACTAAATAAACATGTAGCTATCAATCTCTGTGCATTTGCCTGTGTGTATTTCTGGGCATCTACAATATTTATGTACCAAGACCTGGATGGTCCAGCCTTGCCTGATCTTGTCAGATCTTGGAAGCTAAGCAAGGTCATTGTAGAGGTAGGCCATGGCCAACCACCTTTGCTAGGCTCTTGCCTTGAAAATCCTGTAGGGTTGCCATTAGTCATCTGCGACTTGACAGTGCACACAATATATATGTATACATTATGGATGGCTGGATTTATAAAAGCACCTGCAACCAAAATGGCAGCTTGTTGAATCCAAAGGTCCTTTCCTGCTGGGGGAGAGGACTTTGTTGCTGATTCCTCCCTTCTGCTGAGTGGGGGGAGTGCAAAGTCAGGTCTGCAGTGGGAACTGGCAAAAATAATCCCCTCCCCCAGTTCTACTGGTGTAATACAACCTTGGGGTGCAGCCTAGTGAACCCCAGAATTCTATAGCAATGAAAACAGGGAGGGAAGATTTGGAGTCTTGACTGTATCTGGGTCTATGAGTAAAGGAGGACAGTATATCAAATGCTTAGTTCTCCCAGAAGTATAGCAGTGTGGCACGCATTCATTTGCTTTGTGACATGTTTCATCTTAGAGATGCTGTATTTGCAATTGAAATGAAACCTACATCAGAGCAGCGCATGTGCCTTCTTGTCTTGAGCATTTTCTTTAATAACCTTCTCTGGACAGATGTTTCTGTTGGTAAATTGCTTATGGCAGGCTATGGTATAGTGCAGATATAAATAATGCACAATTCATAAGGGATGCTGTTTTGTTTCCTAACAATTTGGCATGTCCAATGTCCATGGAAATGCTACATGTAATAAAGTCCAAATTTTCTTTGTTTTCTGAAAGCTGTCCAGAATGCTCTAAAAGCTAATTTATTATTGGGGAGGGGGGGAATTGTCATGTAAGGTCAAAAAGAGATTTATGGCAATTGGCTTCCTTCAATGGACAAAATATAAATCCTCTTTTCCCATCTCTGTGTCCTTTCTTGATGCCGTTCTTCTTTTTATGGTAGTGTCTTGAAGTAGGATATTATGAGATGCTTTCATAAGAACATAAGAGAAGCCAATGTTGGATCAGGCCAGTGGCCCATCCAGTCCAACATTCTGTCACACAGTGGCCAAAAACACCAGGTGCCCTCAGGAGGTCCAGCAGTGGGGGCAGGAAGCCCTCCCACTGTTGCCCCCCAAAACACCAAGATTACAGAGCATCACTTGCCCCAGACTGAGAGTTCCTATCTATACTTTGTGGCTAATAGCCACTGATGGACATCTGCTCCATATGTTTATCTAATTCCCTTTTGAAGCCATCCATGCTTGTAGCCTCCACCACCTCCTGTGGCAGTGAATTCCACGTGTTAATCACTCTTTGGGTGAAGAAGTACTTCCTTTTATCTGTTCTAACCCGACTACTCAGCAAATTCATGGAGTGCCCACGAGTTCTTGTATTGTGAGAAAGGGAGAAAAGGACTTCTTTCTCTACCTGCTCTATCCCATGCATAATCTTATAAACCTCGATCATGTCACCCCTCAGCCGTCGTTTCTCCAAGCTAAAGAGCCCCAAGCGCTTCAACCTTTCTTCATCGGGAAAGTGTTCCAACCCTTTTATCATTTTAGGCCCCGTCCACACTGTAACTTTTGTCGCTCATTTCTCCCTATTGCTTCAGGTTCCCCCACCCCCCATAAGTTTTGTTCTCTCTAGTAGCCCCAGAGGGAGCAAAACACATGTGGAAAAGGGGGAGGAACCCAAAGCAATAGGGAGAAATGAGCGACAAAAGTAACAGTGTGGACAGGGCCTTAGTTGCCCTTTTCTGCACTTTTTCCAGTGCTATAATATCTTTTCTGGCCGTAGTTTCCTTTTGTCCCTTCCTCTTGCTTGCTTGTCTGCTCTCCACGCGTCACTTCCTGTTGTAGTCCTTTTGGTCCGTTGTAGTTCTTACAGTCCCTTTTCTCTCTTCCGGGTTTTCTTCCTTTCCCTTCTTGTCTGCTCTCCAAGCCGTCACTTCCTGTCTTAATCCTCACAGCTTAATCTCGCGATGCTTGGCTCCCTCCTCCCCTCCTTGTCTCGCAATGCTTGGCTCCCCCTCCCGACTCTTCTTAACCGCAGGAATGTTAAACAACTTGCTTTTTACCGTTTTTAAGTCCAAATACAGCTTTTTAACGTTTCAAAACTGCACTCATCCAATCTGCAACAGTCTATTGCTTCACCAGATCTGCTTCTCGTCTTTCAAAACGCGGTAATGGTAAGGCAAAAACTTTTTTTCCCGTTACCTTGTGTTGTTACTTCGCTTCAGATGTGGTCCCAACGTTTAAACTTTGTTCTCTTTGTTAAGGAATCAGGGGAATTGGCGATTTTATGCTGATTTAATCAGCTCAGCTCGGCTCCTTAGAGATATTTGCAGGAATCTTCTTCGGTTGCAGTGCTCAAGGTGTTGTAAAAGTCTCCTCCGAGACTTCTCCTTCACCGAGCTTGCTCAAACCTGGATTATATTGCTTGCTAGTCCTCACACTACCTGTGTGAGGTTGCGTCAGGTGGGATTAACCACCCGAGCTGTCAAGAAGAGCCGCCGTCTGCTTTGCCCACTTGCAAATCGCGTCAGACCGCCATTCCTCCGACCGGAAACTCGCCTATAATATCTTTTCTGAGGTGTGGCAACCAGAACTGTACACAGTGCTCCAAATGAGGTCGCACCATCGATTTATGCAGGGGCATTATGATACTGGCTGATTTGTTTTCAGTTCCCTTCCTAATAACCCCCAGCATAGCATTGACCTTTTTCATTGGATTCGCATACTGTCTCGACATTTTCATTGAATTCTCTACTACGACTCCAAGATCTCTCTCTTGGTAAGTCTCCACCAGTTCGGACCCCATCAACGTGTATTTATAGTTAGGATTTTTGCCTCCATTGTGCATCACTTTGCATTTGGCCACATTAAACCCCATTTGCCACGTTGATGCCCACTCGCCCATCCTCGACAGATCCCTTTGGAGTGCCTCACAATCCTCCCTGGTTCTCACCACCCTGAACAACTTCGTGTCATCTGCAAATTTAGCCACTTCACTGCTTACTCCCAACTCCAAATCATTAAAAAACAAGTTAAAAAGCATCGGAACGAGTACTGATCCCTGTGGTACCCCACTGCTTACCTCCCTCCACTGAGAAAGCTGCCCATTTATACTCATTCTCTGCTTCCTTTTAATTAGTCAGTTTTTGATCCACAAAAGGACTTGTCCTTTTATCCCATGACTATTGAGCTTACTTAGGAGCCTTTGATGAGGAACTTTATCAAAAGCTTTCTGGAAGTCAAGGTAAACAACATTTATTGGGTCCCCCTTGTCCACATGTTTGTTTACTCCCTCAAAGAACTCTAACAGGTTAGTGAGACAAGATCTTCCGTTACAGAACCCATGCTGAGTCTTCCTCAATAGATTTTGTTCATCAATGTGCCTACTAATTTTTTCCTTAATAACAGTTTCCACCAACTTACCCGGGATCGACGCCAGACTGACTGGCCTGCAATTTCCCGGATCTCCTCTGGAACCTTTTTTAAAGATAGGAATGACATTCGCTACCTTCCAGTCCTCAGGAATGGAGGCAGATTTTAAGGAAAGATTACATGTTTTTGTCAGGAGATCCACAAGTTCCCATTTGAGTTCTTTCAGAATTCTCGGATGTATGCCATCCGGGCCCGGTGATTTATTTGTTTTAAGTTGTCTATCAGTTGTAGGACCTCCTCTCTTGTCACCTCAATCTGACTCAGGTCTTTCAACACCCCTCCTGAAATCAATGGTTCTGGAGTGGGCAGGCACTTCTCTTTTATAGCTTCCATTACTTTGTTTATTAACCATGCAGGCTTTTTTCTATACCTATTTGTGCCTTTCCTAATCCGTGGTATATATTTTCTCTGAGCCTCTAGGATTGTAATTTTAAATAGTCTCCAAGCTTCCCCAATGGTTTTGACCCTTTCTACTTTTCCTTGCAGTTTTCTCCTCACATATCCCCTCATATCAGAGAAGTTACCCCTTTTAAAGTTAAAAGTGGTTGTGTCAGTCTTTATGGGCAACTCCCTATTTATACAAATGTTGAACTCAATAACATTATTGAATAAATATCTCTATATTTAATTTAACAGAGAGCCGTTCCCCTTTAACTGTTTCTGGCAGTCCGTTATCTATATTGAAGGATACTTCTCCTTCAACAATTTACATTCACCACCTTCTGTTCAAAAGATAAGTCTATCTATATATACACTTCTGTGTCACTTTACTCTCAATTCTATCTCCGCCGTCTTATCCTGCTGTCTTGTCCCGTCTTCTCTGTCTTCGCTCCGCTCAACAGTTCCTTTCAGTCACTCTCCTTTTCGCTCTCAACTTTCTATTATAGTACTGTTACTGTTCCAATCGAAGTCTTCCTTATTCCAGCTGCCAAACCGCCAAACTCCAAGCTCCTGCCGCCAGACTCCAAACACCAGCCGCTAAAGAAAGCGCGTCGTTATTTCGTTGCTCTCTGTGACAGACGCTTCTAGCCAATCTCCGAACTCTCGCTCTCCGCCCTCCACTCACGACTTGCTCACGTTCCCACAAACTTGCTTCAGTAGTAGGTTAGCGTCGGGGCGTTCCCCAAATTATAAGTTGCTATTTCATAAGCTCTTATCTTTTGTTCTTTTCCTTTCTCTACTTTGGCTTAGACGAGCTGAATTTGTATAGCCGTTTTACACCTCGGTCATCAGCTTGCCATGCCTGTTGCCTCACCCCGCTCTCTCCGTTCCGCGACGCACCCAGCAGACTCCTCCCAAAGTCACTTCTCAGACACTTAAGAGGTATTTTTTTAAGGCTTAAACGTATTTATGGTTATTTTTGAAGCCTTTTTCAAAGCAGTAATAATCAGGGCTCCTCCTCCTCACCGGTTTCTCCTCGTCGGTTTACTGGTGCGCGGCTGGGTTTCTGCGCTTGCCGCGAAGCTTCTTGTCCTCTCTTTTAGCTGCCAGCTAAGTTCAGTCGGGTGAATTGGACTGCCACCTCTATTTTCACCCCCTGACGATGGCCTTGCAGTCAGGTTCTCTACAGGAACCTTCCTGGGGATATACCCCCTATTTCAGAGAGGAATTCTGCGCTGAGTCAGGAGCTGAGCTCCACGCCACCCGCAGCCGCCGCGACCGGAACCGGAACTCCTGGTCGGCCCCTTTAAATGCGGGAGGAAATTGCCCTTCCTCCTGCATTTAAGGCCCGTGTGGCCGCAGCCTGAGTGAAGGATGGGGTATAAATCCAATATCATCCTCTTCTTACTCTTACTCTTTTTACTCTTCCTCCTCCCTCCTCCTCACTGCAGTCCATCTCCTGCTCTGATGGGCAAACAAGACCCCTCCTCTCTCTTTCGCCAAAAAAAAAACTGGTGGGATCCAACTCAATATTAAATTTTTTTGGAACTCATAACTTATGGAACTCATTGCAAGTGGAATTGATAATTTACTACGCAGTGATATGGATTTAAAAATAAACTAGACAGGGTTCATGGAGGATAGAGCTATCAGTGATGATTAATCATAATAGTGAAAAATTGCATCTCAGTATTTGGACACATTGTACTTCTGATTACCGATTTCTGGGAAGGAATAATAGGAAATGGTTATCACAGTGATGAGTCCAGAACTTCCCAGGAACCACTATTATAGAGAAAATGCTGAACTAGGCAAACCCTCATCTGATCCACCTAGCAAATGTACTTCCTGCCTCATGCTGTAAAGTCTTACAACAATTCTGGAAGTACAAGGATGTTTTTGTTAGGAAACAATTGACAACCAGACCCATATACAGTTTCATTTGTCCTTTAATTTCTATTATTTTTGTCAATCTTTTTCTGTTTCTTGGGGTCTGGAAGGAAAATTAGGCTCCCTGTAATTCAGAGAAACATACAAAAACCAACTTATCCCCCTAAAATTTGTATTCTGCGTAAGCTTGGATTATTACAAAGGAGCTGAGTTTAGTTGAAGAAATCCTATCTTAAGCAAACGGCTTATGCATGCCTTTGACTGAACAAATCTTATTGATTGAAAAGGGTTTGCTTCTAGAATTCCTCTTGCCAATAAAGTCATCCAAATATTAGCAGATGTTGGAAATGTTCCAGTTGACACACACTGGAGGGCATTCATCAGGGAGCATCAGCAATGCCGTCTGATACATTTGGTTCTGAGACTGATGGGTTTTGAATCCTCAATATTTCTGTTTTTGTGGTGGACAGCTGTGATGATGTTGCCTTAGTTTGCCAAATGAAATAATCTTAGAGTGGATTCTGTAGTCTGCAACCCTTTATGGGCATGAAAGGCCCACCTGAGCGATAGAGTATGGTCTACATGTCCGTATGTAAGCAGGCTCACCCTCTCCACAGTTACCACAACACTGGTTCCGAAGGTGATGGGGCAAATGTCATGTCCACAATGCATGACACCACCATCCAGGATGCAGGAAGAAATTGAACCTCACTGTTTTTGCCAGTGCTACTGGAGCTCATACCCTGCCACAAACTCGTAGCCAGGATTTTGTGGCTTGTGGGGCAAATTTTTTTCTGGTGGGGCTGAAGTTCTCAGTGCAGAAAGAAAAGCCATTTAGCCAATAGAAAGCTGTTAAACCAGGATAGCTCTCTAAACTGCAAGCTGTCAACCACTTTAGATGACAGTTCTCAGCTGCTGCAAGTTAATCACTTCTGCCAGCGAAAGCAACAGTTCTGATAACAAGCCGGCAGGTGGGGGTGATGACTTCTGTAGTCAAGAAAGCTAATACTTAGGCAGAAAAAGGCTATTAAAGGAGACCAGTTTCTTGATATAGAGTTAGTTAGAAGGGCTCCTAGGGGATCATCTACTCCAACCCCCTTGCTCAGTGGAGGAATTAGTCAACTACAGCACCCCACTCCGCTTAAAGGAGTGCAGACCTTTAAAAATGTTTTTAAATGATTGGAAAAAAGCATTTACAGGAGAAATTATTGGGGGCTGTGCCTTTAGGAAGGGGGGTGGAGCACCCCCTAAAGCCCCACCATAGCTAAGGGCCTGCCCCGCCACATATTTTGTTAGTCTTTAAGGTGATACTGGACTCTTTCTCTTTTCTGTTGCTACAGACAGACTAACGTGGCTACCCATCTTGATCTACTTGGGTGTATGTCTGTGTACATGTGGCTGGAGAGCAAAAAAGGGGGCTGTTGTGAATGCAGAGAGAATCTTTTTTTACAAAGCACCCTATTGAGCTTGTGCGCCAGGACATAAGAAGTGTTTCTGAGGACTGTTTTTACTTTTGGACTGCAGTCATGCCATGCTCCCATCTGCTGGACTTGTAAATAAACAGGTATTATGGGAACTTCATTAAGCCAGTTTGGTGTAGTGGTTAGGAACGTGGACTCTAATCTGAGAGAACCGGGTTTGATTCCCCACTCCTCCACAGGTAGCTGCTAGTGTGACCTTGGGTCAGTTACAAGTTCTTTCAGAGTTGTATTCTCAAGGACAGTTCTCAGGAGAGCTCTCTTAGCCCCCCCCCTACCTCACAGGGTGTCTGTTGTGGGGAGAGGAAGGGAAACGAGATTGTAAGGTGTTCTGAGACTCCTTCGGGTAGTGAAGGGCAGGGTATAAATCCAATTTCATCCTCCATAGAGTTTCCAGCAATGCCTCAGCCAGCCATTGTTGTTTCTGGGTTGTACCTGGAGGTGATGTAGTGATGTTACCAGCTTTACACCATGTCACTGTCCCCACAACCTTCCAGCTGGTTTGCTAGGCTTGGCCTGGGAATCCTAGGTAGGGAACTCTTTGTTGAGTATGCATCCTGTGTCTCAAATTGGTTCTGCAGCAAGCAGGGTGTTCTCATTGGCTGTCCCTCATCTTTGGAACTCTTCTTCAGGTGACTGGCCAAATTTATTTATTTATTTATTTGAATTTATATCCCGCCTAGCCAGCACAAAGCGGCTCTAGGCGGCTCACAGCATTAAAATCAACATACAAAGTTCAGTTAATAATTAAACAATAAAACCATAAAACCCACTAAAATGGTGGCAATTAACAAATCCAACACCAGAACAGTAACTGCATCTACTACTACATCCCCCTGGACAGGGGCAACCACCAACAGAAGCCTGAGCATGTGTGTTTTCCAGAAACAGTGTTGTGTTTGTAGCCATGAAGTTTGCTGCCTGGTTTTAAGTTAGTCTCTCTCTCAATGTAATCTACCTCATTGAATTGATGATAACATGGGATAATTGTTTGGTACTATGCTTTGAACAGCTTGGAGGAGGGGTGGGACACAAATGTGGCATTAACTAACTGCCATTTTTGAGTGGTAGCCGCACAAGTGAAGGGCGGGGTATAAATCCAATCTCTTCTCTTCTTCTTCTTCTATATATCTTTGTGTGCCCATTGGAACCTCCGTCTTAGGTGCAAAAGCCGCTAGATCAGGATTAATAATGTGCAGCATCAAGTTAATTTAACAAAAGGGGGCGGGGGAAGTCATTCTCTATGTATTCATTCTGGCTGAGCCAACACTTGATCAGCTTTTGCAGCTGAAGTTATTAACCCCTGAAAAAAGAGTTCGCTGTGGAAACACTGGCAACTCCTTAATTAACAAGTTATTCCCATGGGCTCGGCAATGTTAAGATAGAACCCAGGTTAGTGTGGCCGGAACAGCAGTTGCATTTTTAAAATGAAATAAAACCACGCAAATCAGAATCTCAGCCACAATGCTGTAATCTGCCCCCCCCTTTTTTTGGAAAGATACCAACATTAAATACGTTTATCATTTCACCTGATAGTGTCTCTGTCTTCTCACGTATCGAAACTTCAAACTGCAAAAGCCATGTTAAGCTACATTATTCTGGAGAGCTGCTCCCACAGAGGAAGAAATTGGGGCAAGACATGTATTTGAGTGGAAGGTCGGTTGAATTTAAGAGTGCAGTTGGCACAGCGGCGTGCAGCGTGCATGCAAGGAAGGAGAGATGGGAGGATGCAGGTGAAGACCGAGGTTTATAAAAGAAGGGGCAGAGGGGTGGGAACTGCTGCTAGTTTGAGGACAGAGGAACCTGTAGATTTGGGGAAGACATTAAAAAGGGAATGCTTACACAAATATACAAGGCTTCCGAGTACTGAATTAGGCCATTGTTCCATCTAGCCTATTATTGTCTACTTGAGCAGTTCCCAGCCTAGTTGAGCCTGTCTGGACTCTTGGAATGTTGAGGATGGGGAGTGGTCATCATCACAAAATGGCTGCCACAGGGGCCAGTTACAAAATGGCTTCCATAGGATGCTGGGAACTATCACAGAATGTTGGGAGGTCGCAAGCTAAGCATCATCCTGATGATGGAGGTAGTTGTTTCTGAATGGGTGATTCTTTCAGACGCAAAAGTGATACCTCCTATGAGGTGGAAGAAAACTGGGACTGGCTCTTTGCTTCGAGGAACAGGTGCGTTATCAAAGAAGTAATGGCTGCCAGAAGATCCACTGGCAGACACTATGGTTCTCATAGGCACCAGTTTGGGGAAATGGGTTTGTTCTGGCCAGCTGTGTCTCTTTAAGGTCTTGGACAAAGCAGGGTCTTTCCAAGCACCTCCTACTGTCTGTGTGCAAGATATGGGTTGCTGTGCCATGGAGATACTCTCCTCTTCCCTGGGAGGTGTGAGAGAGGGAAAGTAGACCATTCTGAATTGTATGAGGGTTTTGGTCTGTGTATCTTGTCTTTACCTAAAGGTCAAGTCTTTCATATAATTTTCAGTTGTTCATGTGGGACAAGGGCAAGAGAATACACTTGTGTTTTCCCTGCTCTTCTAATAATTACATGTTAGCAATCCCAATATTCCAGGGATTTATTATTAATCATCTCTTTTGTTGCACTGCTGAAGTTTTTTTTAAAGCACGACTTGTTCCTTTTAGCTTACACAAAGTTGTTAATGAAGCAGGACTTATGATTTTAAGTTCAGGTTTCCCTCCGTTAACCTATTTAGTTTAGGCCTTTTTCATAAACATAACTGGAGACAAATAGTAATAAGCAAAACTACACCCCTCCACTCCCCAGCTCAATTCACAATTGACTTGGGAAGCCAAGCCATGTTCCCTCAAAATGGGAAAATAGTTCCTTTTGCCCCAGGTCTAAGCTTGAAATCTGAAAAACTCATAATGTTCCTGAGTAAATCATCAGATGTACAAGAAGGGCTTGTACCCCGGCACTCACTCAGCTCAGCTAAGTTTGAAGCCTTCCTCCTCTGTTGAAAGAACCACTTACATTGGAGAAGGGTTATCAACCTCCAGGTGGGGGATGGAGATCTCCTGGGATTACAGCTGATCTCCAGGTGACAGAGATCAGTTCCTTTGAAGAAAATGGCTGCTTTGGAAGGTGGGCTCTATGGCATTACATATCATTGAAGGCCATCCCCTCCCCAAACCCTGCTGTTCTGAGGCTTCCCCCCCCCCCAAAAATCTCCAGGGATTTCCCAAGTGGGAGTTGGCAGCAGTGTTCCCTCTAAGCTGAGTTAGTGTGAACTAGCTCACAGTTTTTTAGCCTCCGGTTCACACATTTTTGTCTTAGCTCAGGAAGGATGGCTCCAGAGCAAACTAATTTATGTAGTAGCCAAATAGCTCACTCACAATTTTGATGCCAGTAGCTCACAAAGTAGAATTTTTGCTCACAAGACTACACAGCTTAGAGGGCGCATTGGTTGGCAGCCCTATGTTGGAGGAAGAAGACATCATATTTACTAGGCAGGCTGTTTGGATGTAGGCCAGGGTTCCAAAGCCCTCTACAGATTCCTGAACCCTGATTCTCTATCTTCTTCCCATTTACCTGGTTTGTGTGCCTGTGTCAACAGGGAGGAAGATCTCACTAGAGGCTTTTTGGAGAGACCCTACTCACTTGTGGCAATCTGATTCTTGGAAAGTTAACACCTGAAGCACCGAGGATTCTGGGAAGTGTGATTTTTTTTTTCTTGAGGTGCCAGGTGATGTGAGAAATTACATTTTGCCTGGCGCATGCCCTAGGATGGGCGGGAGGGAAGAGTATTTTACGGTTTCTGTCACTGAGTGTCCAGTTGACATCTTTGGGGGGTAATGCCTCTCAGTCTGGATTATAGTCAAGCAGTATGAGATGGCAGATGTGTATTCCACAGTCTCCCCTTCCTGGCATTACTAGGAATTAACTGGTTCACTGTGAATCCCTTTATTTGTCAGGTATGCAGGGCTATAGGTACTCGGAGCTAAAAATAACAAAATCCTGTGCCATGGTAACTCAAACTCTGTTCTGGGAGACACTGAATTTTTGTAAATTGCATAAATTATGTAAATCTTGCCGCTTGCTAGTTTTGAGCACTGACTGTCCATTGTGCGTATGTGTCAGAGTGCATCTTCTCAGCCGTAATGGCTAGCAACAGGCTTTAAAAAGAACCCCCTGAGATTCTGAGGCTGCTGATTTCCAGTGCACAATTTGCATTTGCATTGAGTGCAAGTTATTTGTGTAGACCTGATGCAATTTAACGATAACCGCTCAGTTATAGAACTGGGATGGCACCTTGCAGTACACCGTATTTTAAACTTCCAGGACTGATTGTCTGCCTTACTTGTTCGGTGCTGTGGGTTGCCAATTCTGGGTGGGAGGCTCCTGGAAATTTGGGGTTGATGCCTGGAAGGTTTGGGGCGAGGGACCTCAGTGCGGTATAATGCCAATAGAGTCCACCCTCCAAAGTATCTGTTTGCTCTAGGGGAACTTATTTCTATAGCCTGGAGACCATTTGTAATTCTGGGAGTTCTCCAGGCCCTACCTGGAGGTTGGTAACCCTTAAAAAGCCAGACGCATCCTTTCATTACTAAAGAATCCAGCTTGTAAAATCCTTCACATCAGACAACACTACCCCCTCCTGAAATATTGTAAGAGGCTGTGATACATAGTGGTCAGAGTATCTGACTAGAATCTGGGAGATCCAGCTCAAATCCCCACATTTGCTGGAGGTTTTGGGGCCCATCACACTCTCTTTCAGCTTAACCTACCTTGCAGGGTTCTTGTGAGGACAAAATGGAGGAACCATTTATGCTTCTTCGAGCTCCATAGAGGATAAAAATGTACTCGATAGATAGGTGAAAAATAGCTCACAGCCTTAGAATAATGTTAAACAAAGTTCCTCCTTTTGTCCAGTGGTGGTAGAAAGTGCCATTAAGTCACAGCCACCTTTACAGCGATCCCATAGGGTTTTCAAGGCAAGAGACGTTCAGACGGGGTTAGCCTCTGTGTCGTGTAGGGTTGCCAGTGTCCAGGTGGCACCTGGAAGTCTCCCTTTATTACAGTTGCACTCCAGACGATGTAGATCAATTCCCCTGGAGAAAATGGCTGCTTTGGAAGGCGGGCTAGCCTCAGCCATATCCTGCTGAAGTCCCTCCCGCCCTCAAACCCTGCCCTCCCCTGGCTCCGCCCCCAAAATCTCCGGGTATTTCCCAACCCAGACCCAGCAATCCTAGTGTAATGCCCCCATGTTTTTCTTGGTGATGCCCCATCCAAGTACTAACCAGGGCTGACCCTGCTTGGCTTCCAAGATCTGAGGAGATCGGCCTTGCCTTGGCCATTCATTTACTACTAGAACACCAAACTGGCGTCATGCAAAGCTCCACCCAAACATTCCTTTAAAGCAGAGGAAAGGGAAAAAAAGAAAAGTATTGTAAAAAAACCCCAAACATTAATCTTCTCTTTGTGCCAGGGACTTCTCCCTTTTTTTGTTATCTAACAACGTGCCTCGTTCTACAAGAAAGTGAGTAATATGACTTAAGTGTGCGTGTTGTCAGAGACGTGCTTTGTGTAGTACAAGCTCTGCTTGATCCGAATAGCTGCATTGCTTAGAGGCAAAATACTTCACTGCCCACACTGCTATATAGGCTCCAACTGGTACTTTCCAAAACCAAAATTCTATTCATTTTTTTGGGGGGGGGGTAGTATTTGCCCCTCCCCAAAGTCTGTATTATAGGACAGGAAAACAGGACTTTCGTACTGTATAAACAAAGCCTCTTTAAATTTTAATCAAGAGATTTCTTTCTCTCTCCTGCTCTGAGGAGTTAATCTTCCTAAAATAGCCCTTCTGATGCTCATTCAGCCTGTGGTATTGATCTCTTCATTGCTTTTGAGACACAAGCTGCACCTTAAGCATTGATCTTTGACACTGTAAGACTTCTATGGAAAGATAACACTACTGAACAAAATTGATTTCAGTTTCATTGTTCTGGAGCTTTGGATTTAGATTGTCTCACCTAGTTGCCATTTCTTTTAAAAAAAGCTCTTTCAATATGATTGGGATTCCCCCCCCCACCCCTGCCCTTGAGTTCTGATCACCAGCAATCGCTAATAGTAATACAGCCATATTTCATACCTTTACCTATTTTGCAGGCTAGACATATTATTTAATACCAATACATTTCCTCTTTGATTCAGAGTACGCATTTCACGTGTCATTTTTTATTGACAGATTCTAATAACACCGTTCTTTCAGTCTCATAGTTCAGAATTTCTTTACTATTCTAGTATAAAATGAAAAAAGCCGCTGGCGATTGACAGAACAAAGAGGCGACTAGTTGTAAAGAGGAAGCATTTCTCTCAGAAGGGCTATCACAGAGGTAGTTCCGTTGGAACTGAGATAAATATGTGTGTATGTTTGATTATGCACAACAACATTTCTTTTAGATCAGAATTTTTGTGATCTGAATGGTTGTGTTCCAAAACTTGAAGCTGCTGTGCATCTCCTGGTTTGGTTCATTTAGGGGCCAATTAGCTTACTCCTCTCCAAGTGTAATTACTCCACAAAAGCCTTTCCTTGTGCTGGTGAGATGGTGGGAGTATCCTTTAAAGGACTCTGTTGGACAATACCAGAAGCTGTGGCCCCTCCTGGTGGAAGGGGAATGTTAAAGTCACCCTCTACAGCGTCACAAATTCACTGTCAGGCAGAGCAGTCCATGTAGACACTTGTCTATGGTATACACCAGGGGTGTCCAGACTGTGGCTCTTGAGCCACATACGGCTCTTTCACACATATTGTGTGGCTCCCACTAGGTGGCTAGGGAAGCAAAAGGGAGGCATGTATCCCTAACTGGTCTTCCCTTCCCCAGCCAGTGCAGAGAAAGAAAGCAACTTTAGCTTTAAATGCATTCTCAAAGTTGCTTTGTTTCTACCTCTCCCTCCCCCATCTATTTTCTTTCTTTCTTTCTTTCTTTCTTTCTTTCTTTCTTTCTTTCTTTCTTTCTTTCTTTCTTTCTTTCTTTCTTTCTTTCTTTCTTTCTTTCTTTCTTTCTTTCTTTCTTTCCCCCCTCCCCCCCATCTAAAGTTATCAATTTAATATTAATAATAGGCAAATTTGCATATTTTCAATAAGAACATGCAATATTTGTTCATGTCTTGCGGCTCTCAAACATCAGACGCTTATTCTATGTGGCTCTTCTGTTAAGCAAGTTTGGCCACCCCTGGTATACACCAAGTACAGCTGTCTGTAGTTCCCTTCACTGAGGCTCTTCCTTGCCCCTCCTGGGTTCCCTTTTTCTGTGCTGTTCTCTTGCCTCCTTTCTCCACTACTTCCACTTTTACTCACACTTCTTCCTGTCTTTTCCTTGCTGTGACTCTCTGCCACCTTTTTTCACTTTGCTGCCTCCTTGTTGTTCTTCTTCCTCCTGTTTGCTCTAGCCTAGTGCTTCTCTGGCACACAGACCTGTACTTTCTAGGTGCTTTCTTATGACACCATTAAGGCCCTTCAGTGCCCCCCTTCTCCTCCTCAGCTGTGCTCCCGTGATTGGCCTGAAGCTGCACCCTGAGCATGGGCAGGTTTCCTGGCCTGGACTACCTTCTGATTCCGGTATGCTGCTTTTTCTTGGTCTCTGTGGTATCTTCTGGGCCACCAGGCCACAGATAAGGCAGGTCATTTGATGCTGCCTTCGTGGGGCTACCGCTGAGGGTCTTTGACTAAGCAGGGCTGCCTCCTGCTCCTTGCTTGCTGTTTCTCCTGCTGCTCAGCTTGGTGGAGGGAGAAAAATTCCCAGGGGATTGGTGGCGGGTGATCAGTGTCAGCATAACTCGGAAGTGGCATGATCCCTGGTGCAGTGACATCACTTCTGGGTTGCACCCTACCTCAGGTAAGCTCCTGGCTGTTGCCAGCCTTGGGCTCGAAACCCTATGTCTGAATAGGAAGTAGGGTAATGTGAGGCTGCAGCTACTGTGTTCGGCAGGTAAACATACAGTTTTCAGCAGCTGTGACCACCCGGCTTTTATTTGGCTTTTATTCGGGCTCAGCTATACCAGTAGCTGAATCAGATCCTTTTATCTGTATTCGGCTTAATACCCCCCAAAATATTGGTAAGGTATTTTTCGGGTATTTTTTCAGCTCAGTGTACACCGAATGCACATCCCTACTCTGCATTATGACCCTGGTATTCCTTTAAGGTCTCCAATACAAGTACTAGCCAGGGCCGACCCAGCTTAGCTTCTGAGATCTGACAAGTCTGGGTTAGCCTGGGCTATCTAGGACAGGGTAGTTTAAATTTAGGCGGTGGTTATTCATCTGTTTTTCATAAGAACACAAAAGAAGCCAATGTTGGATCAGGCCAATGGCCCATCCAGCCCAACAGTCTGTCACACATTGGCCAAAAACACCAGGTGCCAAAAGGAGGTCTGTCAGTGGGGCCAGGACACTAGAAGCCCTCCCACTGGTGCCCCCCCACAGCACCAAGAAAAGCACCAAGTGCATCACTTGCCCCAGACTTGAGAGATCCTATCTATACCTTGTCGCCAATAGCCACTGATGGACCTCTGATCCATATGTTTATCTGATTCCCTCTTGAAGCCGTCCATGTTGGTAGCCACCACCACCTCCTTCCTTTTCTCTCTTCTAACCCGACTGCTCAGCAATTTCATTGAGTGCCCACGAGTTCTTGTATTGTGAGAAAGGGAGAAAAGGGCTGGAAAGAGTTTCTAAGGATAAACCAAATGATATTGAGTTTATTTCAGTTTCATCTATTATTATTTCAGTTTCATCTGTTATCACAGTCTTCAGCCTTTTCATTGCCGTTTCTGATTATTAGCATTTTAATCCAATTTATACGCAAGTGATGCAAAAATGATGTTAAAATGCATTAATTTTTACAGGAAGAATTCATTGTGGAGAATGAGAAGGAAGTTTAATTTGAATATGTAAAGGGGTGCGTGGACAAGGGAAGCTGAGTTTGCCTTTCCTCAGCTGTACCTTCGCGCTGTCTGGCAGCTCCTCTCTCAGCCTGCCTCCAGTGCTGGAAGTGCCTGGGAGAGGTAAAGCAAAGAGGACAAGTGGATCTCCCTTCTTGTACATGTGTACCCTTTTAGTGTTCACCCTAGATCCCCTCACCCCCTGTTTTATATGTGAGTGGAGCGGACGTGTGCATGGAGAGGCAAAAGTGGCTGTTCCCATCCCGTTTAGTTTAGACATAAATACTGAAATCTTGCAAATAAAAGCTCACAAAACCCTCTAGATTACTAATAACTTCTATTGGCATGTCTGCCCACTGAAACCTATGTAAGTAGTTAATGGCTCACTTCGAGGGGAGGGAAGAACCTTCCGGTTCACAAAAAGCTTCTTTGCCTAGCTGCTTGGGGATCTGTCACAGGTCGTCAGAAGAGCTGCTATTTACTAGCCTGTTAACACTGAATGGCCCTACTGACACAACATCACACTCCAGGAATTGATGATGGTCATGCAAGCAGATCGGCCTGGGTAAATAGCTTGACAATTCCGTAAGAACCGAAAAAGCCTTGATTTGCCTTTAAGTAGGCTGAGTCGGCAAGAGCGGCTTGGACTCCGCTGGAAATCTTGCTTGAAATGCTGTGTCCGATAGAGATCTCGGGACTGTAGTCTTGCGCTCCATCAGTCAGTTATCCACCTCTTCCCTCTGTTACGTCCTTGTGATATTTCTCTGGGAGTCATAGCAAAAAAATATCAATAATCTGCATTTTAATTACAACCCATTCCTGAGCGTGTTTTATACCCAAGTTGCAGGAAAGCCGTGTTTACCCCTTTGACTCTTAACAGGAAGCAACGGGCACAGTTCATTGTTGCTAAACTAAATAGCTTTATTGATTTCCCCCCCACACCCTAGGTACTAGGGAATGAGCATGTGCTCAGTTCAATTTGAGACCAGTCACTCATTTCAAGCATTTGACGTTCATACCGGTAGGGCTGCAATTCAGGTGGAAAAGTGCAGGTGAAAGGCTACTATAAGCCAAATAGCGGCTTACTGTCAGTTTCTTTTATAATGTTTTGTGCAAGTCCTGGACTGTTTGGCGTAGGCCCTTGCAATGCTGTGCTGTTTCAAGACTTAATGCCTTACGAGCATCTTGAAATGCTGCTGAGTGCAACAGGGAGCTTTGGAAATTAATTGGTCAAGCACAGGGCAGAACCCACCCGGAAACTTCATTGCACAAGTCTCATAGACACAAAAAGGGTCTCTGCAAGAAGCGCATGATGTTCTTGCACATTTCAATGAGGTTTGGTGGGGGAGGACCTGCTAATGAATCAGTCTGTAAAGTTTTTTTGTGGAGTTTCATTTTTAGGGGTAGTGCATTGTTTTAGTGTAAGTTAGGGGAAGATGGTATCTATCAAGTGCTTTGACCAGTTGCTAAATGTACAGATGACAATGAGCACTGAGCCAAAAGGGGCTCCCATAAAAGCTGTGCTGTTAGAAATAGCCAGTATTTGCGAAAGCAAAGCTAAACCTTGAGCATTAGAAAGGCACTTACCCTCCAAGTGTGTCAGCAGCCTTACACAACTGAGCCATTGGGGGAAGATAATGGTATTGCGCCCAGCCAGTGTTTTAGATGTTGCCTTACTGGGTGGGTTTGTTTGTTTTAATTGTGATTTTATTCTTGAGAAGTTGTTTGATTCTTGCTATTATTGGACACCCCGCATGGGTCCCATTTTTGTCCTGAAAACCAAACTATTTCAATTTTAAAAAATGTCCTCCTTTTAGATCAGACCAAGACATCTTGTCTGGACCATCCCCTTGCTAGATCTGGATAGCTCTAGCTTGCTTACTGCTCCTGCTTCTTTGATTCTTTCCAGTGAATGATTTGGTCTTTGGACAAACCCTTTCTAAGTGATGTCCCATCCTGGCTTTGCACAAGCCTGGTTTTGCCTTGACACTCTTTTAGCTAGTGCTGCTGCAGAACTGTGGCAAATAGGGTTGCCAAGTCACTTACCTGCTGCAGCGAGGGAGAGTTGGTCCCAGCCTGAGACATTCACACGTGCAATGATGTCACCCGGAAGTTATGTCATCACGTTGGGCACGTCGCTGGCTGACGCTCTAGCAACCAGCCTGGAAACTCTATTGTGCCATAGAGTTTTTAGACTGATTGCTAGAGCGTTGGCCAGCAATGTGCCTGGCACGATGACGTCACTTCCGAGTGACATTATTGCACCAGGCACATCGGCCCAAACTGGGCACTTTGGGGGCAGGGTTCTCCCCCGCCGGCCTGATCCAGACCGGCGGATTGGGGGCTGTTTCAGCGGGAAACCCCCCACCCCCCCGGGGGACTTGGCATCCCTAGTGGCAAGAAGGCCAGTTACTCTAGTCCATTGTCTTCACTACTAGTACTGGGATAGGCAGCAAGGAGTAAACAGCAATGAGTAAACTTGAGTGGACTGCCTATCCCAGAATACTCTTGTTCAGGGCTATTTTGGGGCAGAAACGCACAGGAACGGAGTTCCGGCTGGCTCCTAAATTGGCCACACCCAGCAGGAACTCATTAGCATAATAGGCTGCACCCAACAGCAGAAACTCATCAGGATTGGCTACATTAGGGGTATGTGGCCTAACATGCAAATTAATTCCTGTTATAAAAAAAAAGCCCTGGGTTTTGACAACAAACAGGGTAAACAGAATAAGAAGCAAAAGGTGGGTGTGGCTGGATGACCACTCTTCTGGTAACATGGGGGTGTGGCCTAATATGCTAATAAGCTGTGCTGTCAGTGGTGTGGCCTAATATGCTAATGAGTTTCTGCTGTTGGGTGTGGCCTGTTATGCTAATGAGTTCCTGCTGGGCTTTTTCTACAAAAAAAGCCCTGCTCTTGTTGCTCAGCAGCCAGCTGGGGGTTAAAGCAAGCGCCCAGGCTTCTAATGTAGGTGCTCGTCTACTGTGGGCTCATGGCATACGGAGGGATAGTGGAATGGGGGAAACAGTTCTTCATACATCTTAAATGCATCTCTTGGACAGCCAATGAGTTTCTCTTTATGTTAGGGTTGCCCACCCCAGGTGGTGGCTGGAGATATTTTAGGATTGTAACGGATCTCCAGGTGACCAAGATTGGTTCCCCTGGAGAAAATGGCTGCTTTGGAAGAGGATTCTGGGGATTATAACTAGCTGAGGTCCCTCCCCTCCTGAAACCCCACCCTTCCCAGGCTCCACCCCCCAAATCCCAGGAATTTCCCAACCTGGAGTTGGCAACTTTACTTCATGCCTTTGCTAAAAAGAGTTAAAACTGGTGGGGAAAGCCTTCAGTGATGTTTTTTCTCCTGTGGGATTGCATGGAGGGAACTTAATCCACCATTGGCCACAGCCATATCTGCTTAATGTGGCATGCCTCTGGGTTTAGTTTATTAGAGCGCAGAGGAGCCTGCCGTAGCAGTACGAACAGGACTTTTATTGTTCCTGGATGAATTGAGTCTAAACTGACTCAGCCAAAAATTCTGGTTTGTCCTTGACATTCTGGTGCAGGAATTCTGCTGCCAAAAGACCCACTGCAAGCCTTAATCGCATTTTTAGTACCTAGCCAGAAACCTAAAGGAATTAGCATATCACACTTGGCCAGAGTCCTAAATGCTAAGCTAATTACCCTTGAGCTCTGGTGAGTACAGATTAAAGCAGACAATTGAAGCCTTGAACATAGTAAGTAAACATGGTCGTTAACAGCCTTCGAGCTGGAAAACCGTGGCTCTGAGTTCCTCTGTTCCACAAATAGCTGCAATGCCTTCCTTTTTCTATTGCAGGATGTTGGTTTTGACCCTGGCTCCCCCATATGTCTCCCCCTAGTATTCTCATTTGGCTAACACTAGCATTTTTCTCTTCCGTGAAAAAAGAAAATCTTCTATATATATTATTGCATGGTGGGCCCATAAGGACTTGCTTCTTCTCTCTTAGAGCCATCTGGGAAAGCCTCCTTTCCCGCTGAGATTATTTTATGTAACATGGTACTACAGCCATCAGGAGCACCCACTGGGTTGTGCTTGTGACTCTAAACACAAGAGATAGATGCAAGTGTGTGTGTGTGTGTGTGTGAGTGAATGTGTTTCTTTCCAGAAGAGCACTTCCCTGCTTTCCCACTGAAGCAAGGCTAGGGTTGCCAACTCCAGGTTGGGAAATACCTGGATATTTTTGGAGTGGAGCCTGAGAAGGGTGGGGTTTAGGGATGGGAGAAACTTCAGTGGGGTATAAAGAAGCCCTATTGTCCAGGTGAACTGATCTGTCACCTGGAGATAGGGCTGCCAGGTCCCCCGGGAGGGTGAAGGTTCCCCCGCTAAAAGGCCCCTCAACCCACCAGTCCGGATCCGTCTGGCGGGGGAACCCCACCCCCGAAGTGGCCAGATCAGGCCGACATGCCCGGCATGATGACGTTGCCCAGAAATGACGTCATCACTCTGGGCATGTCGCCGGGCAATGCTCAAGCAATCACCCTGAAAACTCTATGGTACCATAGAATTTTCAGGGTGATTGCTAGAACGTTGCCCGGTGACGTGCCCAGTGTGATGACATCACTTCTGGGCAACATCATCGTGGCGTGCGCACATGAATGTCCTGAAATGGGACCACCGTTCCCACACTGCAGACAGTAAGTCACTTGGCAACACCTACCTGGAAATCCATAGTAATACTGGGAAATCTCCAGCCACCACCTGGAGATTGGCAAGCCTACTACCTCTTATTAAAGCACCCAGAACTTTGTGTTCCCTCCTTCCAGCATGGAAATACACATCTTCCTTTTCTTTTTAAAATACCGTTTCTTTGTCTTTGGCTTGAAATGTTTGCAATCAATGATGATTGAAATTTTAGTTTTCAAAGGGGTAAACTGGATTTTTATGACACAGCTGTTCTGGCTAGAGCAGGCCTGCCCTCCCTCCTCCACTACTGCTGCAGGACTGGGATTAGTGCAAGCCTTGTGCTGGGATGAAGGTTACTTTTGCTGTGCCAAAAGATGGGATTATTTCTGCAGTAGCTCCCTTGGCCTAAATGTGAGACTATTGTTGCACACAAACAGACGAAGCTGCCTTCTACTGAATCAGACCATCTGTCCATCCAGATCAGTGCTGTCTACTCAGACTGGCAGCAGCTCTCCAGAACTTCAGGGCCGAGGTCTTTCACATCACCTATCGTCTATTCCTTTCAGACAGCAGCCGTGTCGGTCTGCAGTAGGACAGCTAGATTGGAGTCCAGTAGCACCTTAGAGACCCACTAGATTTGTGGGGTGTACACGTTCGAGAGTCAAAGCTCCTTTCATCAGATACGTTAGATGCACCTCTGATGAAGGGAGATTTGACTTTCGAAAGCTCATTCGTACTCTCCAAATCTTGTCGGTCTTTAGGGTTCTCCTGGATTTGAATCTAGCTGCCTAATCCTTTTAACTGGAGATGCCAAGGATTGAACCTGGGACCTTCTTCATGAAAAACTGCTGCACTGCCGCTGAACCGTGGCCCCTCCCTACATATTCATGGGCAGCATAGGAAGAGGTCAATTTAACTGGCTTCTCCTCAAGCTTCATTTGTTCAACAACACCTTTCTGGATATAACTAGGGCCAAGGCTAGGCCAATTACCCTCTCTTCCCTCAATGCCAGGGGCCCAGATCCGCATTATCCCCCCTCCCATGGTGGCTACATTTGTAAGTCAGTTACACATCTAGGCGACTGGGTGTGGTTCACTGTATCAGATGTGCTGTGCCTATAAAACGGGTCCTCAAACTTTTTAAACAGGGGCCAGTTCACTGTCCCTCAGACCTTTGGAGGGCCGGACTATAGCTTTTTTTTAAAAGATGGGCTTTTTCTTTGGTTATTTTCTTTGGTTATGAAGATGGGCTTTTTCTTTGGTTATTTTGCGGGTAGGGAAGGCACGGGGGGGGGGGGGTGCGCAAAAAGGCACCGTTGACAGGACTGTTGTCTTTCCCTCTCCGAAGAAACAAAGAACTCGGCATCCTCACAAACATTTTAAGGCAGCAAGCTCCCAGCTGCTTCTCCCTGAAACTCCACTACTGCAGGCATCGTGATGGGAAAGAGAAACCTCTTTCTCTCTCTCTCTCTCTCCCCCCCTCCGATTCCCAGCAGCACAAAAAGCCTCGAGAAAGACCCCCGCCCGGCTCTTGGGACTGGCGCAGGTCTCCTAGCCTCTCAGCCGGCTAGGAGACTTGGGGCCAGCCGGAGCGCCTGCCACCCCACACTTACCCTCTTCCAGTCTTCCTTTTGCCTCCTCCTGGCTGACTGGAAGCAGGGGGGCGGGGCTTTGTCATGTGGCCCGGGACGAGTCGGCTGCAATTTTTCCACTGCTTTGTATGCTGCTGGGAATTGGAGGACAGGCAGCGGCACACCCGGCGGGCCAGAAAAATGCCCTCGGCGGGCCGCATGTGGCCCGCGGGCCGTAGTTTGAGGACCCCTGCTCTAAAACATTGCACTACCTGTTCATCCACTACCACCAGATCCTCCCCTTCCCTCCCATTACTAGCCTTCTCAGTTCCTAGCTTCATACTACTATTACTATTACTACTACTACTTCCTCCTCCTTCTGTTTTTCTAATTTGGGGGGGGGGTCTCTTGGCGGCAAGCAGGCATACTGTCAGGTTTGGGAGAAAGGGTACTCTGAACCAGCTTTACCCAGAGAATTCTGGCAGCCATTTCTGCCATTGTGACTACAGCACCTTGATCAGTGGCTGTTGGCCATGAAAACAAAATGGGGCTTTCATGTTCAGAGAGTGTCTGAATACCATGGAGGAGGGGTATTGCCTTTACGGCTATGTTTGTGGGCTTTTTGGAAGCAACCATGGGAAACATCTTAGCCTGGCAAGCACCCAGACTGTGGTGGTAGTCTGACCAGCTAGATGCTGGACAACGCCGCTGTCATTTATTAGTGCCATGTATGCTAGGACTTGTTTGCACATGTTGTGGTTTTAACTTTATTATTGTTTTAATGTATCTTGCTGTTTTTAATGTATTTATATATGTGCTGTGAGCCTCCCTGAGTCTGCCTGACAGGGAGGGTGGGATACAAATTAAACAAACAGGATACATGAATACATGGGCCCCTGAGTCTGATCTAATAATTTCCCGTACTTATAATTACACCTGTGCTTGTAACGGAGTGGGGCCTGGTAGCCTCGGAAATCAGGAGGAGCTGCTTGTGCATTGGTTATGAAGACTATTTATCAAACTTCGAAGCTCTGGGCATTGCTTGAGCCATAATTAACAACATTAGCAGCAGGTAGAAAAATGCATGTTCTTCTAAATTAGTCTGGTCCTTATGGATGTTGTTTTTGTTCCCTTGCAGCCCTCAGTATTCCTGGGGAAACATTTAACATCTCAATAACCCCTTCTTGGGTGTGGCGGTTCTTTTCCCACTTACACTGAGTAACGGGAGATGGCAAGATGATACCTACCTGCCTACCTATTTATCTACCTACCTAGGCCGATTATGCTGCAGCCAGATTTTCTGCTGTGTATCTTACCAGACAAGGTTGCAGTCTTGAGTGTTAGACTTAGGAGCAAGGCTTGATTTAAATCTGACCCTGGTTAAAGCAAAAACACTCACCTATAGGATTTTGCAGTCACACAGTGTCTTGCTGAAGTTGGGCAGCTGGCTACCCATACAAAGCAGCTGTGCCATTACAGCAAAGCTTAAACCTTGAGTTCTCACTTGCAAAGTATACTTGATTTGAGAATAAGGCTCTTTAATTTTTTCTAACTTTTTTTTTTTAAATGGAAAGTTGCGGCAAGTGTATTCAGATTGGAATGTGATTTTAAACAGTGCAACTTAGACCTGTCCATTGACCTGCTAATGACTTCCCCAGTCTGAACTGACAAACTGCATGAGTCACTGAACTTGGCAGAGGGAGAGACTGTTAACTCTGCCGAGGTGAAATCTATTGGAGATCCATGGTGTGTTAGCTGTAAGTATGGAAAAGCAAAGGTGAGGAGACAGCTGAAATTGCAAGTACCCTTCTTTAGCTGATGGAAACAAGGACTGTATTTAGGTGACATGACCAAACTCCAGATCATGAAAGGAATGAGCCAGGAAGACCTTGGGCCTAAGTGTCTCTTATTCTCTTGTCCTCTTGGTCTGACAGGCTACATAGACCACTTTGTGGTTTGTAAGACACCATAGATTTAGATGTCGCACCAAATGGTGGTTTCTGTCCCACCAGGAACTCTTTGAACTCAGCTCAGTGTGCAAGTGGGTAGGAGGATTTGTGAAAGATGGAGGGACCTCATGAACCCGAGGACTTCCTGGTTTGTTCTCTTCATGAGCAAACTGGAGTGTGTGCTTGACCTCTGAAGGCTTCCAAGGTGCCGAGGGTTGTCAGGTCCACTTATTTGGCAGGTGGGGGGCTCCCGACATCCCAGCTGACCTTCCTGGGTGAAGTAAAACCGGAAGTGCAGGCCCCGACACAATGATGTCACCCGGAAGTAACACCATCATGTCAGGGATGTTGGGAGCAACACTCCGGCAATGAAAATATCTGTTCTCCAAACGCTATGAAAGGAATATTGCAAATAGAGCGGGATGGGGGGTTGGGTGGGGGAATTGTACTTTTCCTTTAATCTGTATTTTGGTTAAATTTTCCTTACAGTGTATTACAGAAACATTGAATGTGGATTTTTTTTTTAAAAAGTCATTATATCCTATTAAGCCTTTCCGTTGTTTTCACCCTCTGGTTGTGAAGCAGCAGCCATTGTAGCATTCAGTTCAGTGTTGCAAGGATTAAATAATAGGTGTATGAGCCCGTAGCTGGGTTAAGTCCTTAGAAGAATGGTAAGGTTCCTTTTTGTGTGTGTGGAGGGGGTGTAGGAAGCTGGAAATAAACAAACAAAAAAATCATCCTCGCTCTCTGATGGGCTGAAATCCCTTTGAACAGAGTCATAAAGATAAAAGTATTCCATTGGGAGCATTTGTTTAATTAACGATAACCAACAGTGGAGAGGGTCAGAAGGCGCCCAGTGGGGCATGACTGCTTTCCTTGTTTGAAAGAATCGCCTTCAGTTATGGGCTCCTAGGCCTTCTTGGCTCTCATGAGGCCTGTGTTTGATGTAATATTTATAGGGGGATTACATTTTCATGGTTGCCACCTACTACAGCGTGTGTGGGGCTTCTGGTACCTCTTTCGGAGGAAGGCACAGATATGTTCTGTAGAAGAAGAGGAAAGATTCTGCAAAGCAAGCCAGGCCCAGTGTGGGTAAGGACACATACATCCCACCCAGCCCTCTTGTATACTGTGGGAGTTCTGCTACGTCTGTATATGAACATACAGACCTGTCTCCTTCAGAATCAGATAATTGGTCCATTTAGCCCAGTATTTCCTATGACTGTCAGGGCATAAGGCTAATATATATTTAAAGGTAGGGTTGCCAACCTCCAGGTGGGGCCTGGAGATCTCCTGGTATTACAACTGATCTCTAGATGACAGAGATCAGTTTCCCTGGAGAAAACGGCTGCTTTGTAGGTAGACTCTATGGTATTGCACCCTGCTGAGGCCCCTCCCCAAAATTTCCAGGCTTCACCCCCCAGATCTCCAGGTATTTCCCAACCTTCTGTCTCTGTTGTCTGTAAAAACAGGAGATTTCTAGGCCCCCATCTGGATGTTGGCAACCATAGACTTATGGCCAGATCTCCCCAAAGCTCTCGCTCTCTGTCCATTTAGCTTCATGTTGGGTTGGGGACACACTACGAGGAACGATGGCCTCCACACAAGGGCTGTGTATTATACCAAAAAATTATGGCCAAATAATTGCTGAGTATTTTTGTAAAACATTAAAGTGGAACATAATAAAATACTTTAATTATCAAGAGGTTTAATACGTCTGTTAATGACAAAAGCTAATGTATTAACTTTTAATGAAACTATAATGAGTAATGATGCTTAATGTTCCTAACATTGTGAAGAGCCCTCTGTAGGTTGAGAGATACTGTGGCATAATTGTTAGTGTCAGTCTTGGACTGCAGAGTCCTAGGACTGATCCCTCTCAGCTGGTGGGAGACCTTGGAGATAGTTTCAGAAGGGGTAGCCCTGTTGGTCTGCAGTAGAACAGATTCGAATCCAGTAGCACCTTAAGAGACCAACAAGATTTTCAGGGTATGAGCTTTTGAGAGCTGACACTTCCTTCATCCCTTGACTCTCAAAAGCTCATAGCCCCCAAATCTGGTTGGGAGACCATGATTCAGTCACCGTGCAATCCTATGCAGAATTACTCCAGTCTACACCCATTGATTTTCTTTGGCCTTTGACTGGAGTAACTTTGCCTAGGAATGTAGAGTTGCATGATTTCAGTCCCTTGAACATAAGCTCATAACAGGACCTTTGGGTAGAGAGGAAGTATAGGATTTAGTTATTATTGCAGCAGTATCTTGCAGGAGCTTGTCTGCCATTTGCCTGAGACCCAGAATTTCTTATTTTTGCTAAAATAATGTGCTTGGCAAACCCCACTCCTTTCATTACTTTATTTTTCTTGTTCTTTGAACCTTATCCCATGGGCTCTGAAAAGGGCCAGGGCAGACTTACAGCTAAAAGATGTAAGTAATTCTAAAGATATAAAAGATTAATATGTGTTTGTGTTTTCCTGCCCACTGGTCAAAACAAAGTAGAAATCTCTAGTTCAGAAATCCCCAAATAGCATTTGAACCATAGTCTCTAATTAAGTGTTTTGAATTGTGTGTGGATGATACTACGGGGTCAGTGTGGACTCTGAAATTCTGGTGCAATGATCAATACTGGTTAAAAGAGCCCTTGACGTGTACGTGTGTGTGTGTGTGTGTGTGTTCGGGGTGCATAGGTGTTTTTTAAAGGGGAAGATACCAGAAAGACGTCAGGACACCTGCCTGATTATGGTTCAAGAGTTTCCTGTTGGAAGTGTTACTATATGCAAGAGGTGTTTCATATTTCTAGGAATTTGTCCTGGTAAACCACTGTCTATTTGTCAGTCAAACAAAGGGGAACATTCTGAACCGCAGAAACAAGATAATGGTTTCCTTCCTTCTCCAGCTGGGTCTGTTTCCTGCTTCTGTGGAAACAGGAGAACCTGACTGGAGTGGCAGATGGGATGCCCACTTTAGCAAAAGGGTCCTGTCCCTTTAATAGTAGCTTAGTGAGTGGAAGTGGGCAGGCGACTCTTTTCCATGGCATGGCAGTAAGTAACATAACCTGGTAAATAACTATTAAAGCCTGTATTAAATGGTCAGGGGACTCCCCCCCCCCCCCCCGGACTGTAGGCACTCCACTGCCTAGGCTACAGTAAGGGGGAAACATTGGATCTTCTTCGTGGTCTCTGTGCATCACACCTCTGGGATTAAGTGCGCCTGCGCCGATCCCGATCGGTAATCTTCAAAGCCAAACGGATTTCTGCTGCTACAGATGGGCTAACACGGCTACCCAACTTGATCTGCTGCCCAAGCAGATACCTTCATAAGATCAAGAAGTGCCAGGACTCCAGGCCACCAAATCACAGCTGACTTACGGCAACCCTGTAGGATTTTCAAGGCAAGAGGCATTCAAAGGTGGCCTGCCATTGCTTGCCTTTGCGTAGGGACTCTGGGCTTCCTTGGTGGTCTCCCACCCACGTACTAAACAAGGACAGCAGGAAGGCGGGTGGATGGACCCTGCTTAAGGTACCGTACAGTGCAATGGTTGCCTTTTCACACACTGCAAATGTTTTAAGCCATCCTCGCTTACTGTAGGGCAATTAATTTTTCCCCCCTGTTATATCTTGACGCAAAAGAATAAGCACCTTCCTGGCTTTCAAAGTGATGGGGCACCAGCTGCTGCAGAACGAATGAATGGGACAGGTCAAATGCAACCTTCGGCAATGGATCAGAATGGTGTGTGGCTGTATGGGCAGTTCTCCTTGCGCAGGCATGTCTGTACGTTCACCTGTGAAATGTTGGAGGGTGCGTGAACAGCAGTCGTGGCTCTTAAATGATGTGTGCACACGCTGCCTTCCTCTCGCCAACTCCCAAAGCTCTGCTTTTCCTTACTCAGCAATTCCTGCTACATTTCCCACCATATGTTCCGGCAAAATGGCAGATGTGCCGTGCAACAATTAACAGCGCGCTCTGATTTGGGAGCAACATTAGGATCATTCATAATTAATTATGATCATCTCATCCTTTTAAGGTGGCTTTGGCTTCAACGCGCTCAGGCCTCCCGCTCTTGAACCCAGGCACTTCCTGGATCTAGCCGAGACTTAGAATAGCCGCACAAGTGAGCTATAGGGGATTTACGTGACTGCTTTTTCTTGCAACTACATGGGGGTTTGTGTCGTGTTCCCCCCCTTCTCAGTTTGGGAATCCTGTTGAAACTGGGGCATGTTAAAAGATGCAGTGAGTCTTCACTTCCCTCAGGTGTAAAGTCAGCTAGAAAAAACGAAGTTAACGGCCCGCTCGACAGCTAAGCAGCCCTCTTCTGATGACATATGGAGGATAAAAAGAAAACATGGAGAGGGAAGGGTCAATGAGCACCAGCCCCACCTCTAGCAATATGTGAGTGCCAGAACACGAGCATAGCTCCTCTGCAAAGTGTATGCACACAGTCTTCTCTTCATCCTCACATTTGGGAACAGTGATTTTTCTAACCTTCTTGATCACAAAGAAGAAGAGTTGGTTTTTATATCCCGCTTTTCTTTACCTCAAGTTGTCTGTGGGGCTTACAGTCGCCTTCCCTTCCTCTCCCCACAACAGGCACCTTGTGAGGTAGGTGGAGCTGAGAGAGCTCTGAGAGAGCTGCAACTAGCCTGAGGTCACCCAGCTGTTTTCATGTGGAGGAGGTGTGGGAACCACAACACCACGCTGGCTGTCATGAGGACATAGCCTATGGCTGTACATGTGCAATGCACTCGCCTTTATACAAGGTTCAGTTTACCCAATATATGGCTCATAGCATCTGATCTATGCCTTCTCCTTACAATGTGATCCCTATGCCTACAATGTGATCTATCCTCCAGTGTTTCCCAGATGAAAATAAGGCTACTGTTAGGTACTTGCACTAGATTCGAGTCCAGTAGCATCTTAGAAAATAATAAGATTTTTGGGTAGAAGCTTTCAAGAGTTAAAGTTCCCTTTGTATCTGAAGAAGGGAGCTTTCACTCTCAAAAGCTTGTACTCCGCCGTGAGGCGAGGAGGGCGGGGTAAAAATCTAAAATAAATAAATAAATAATATATGTTGGTCTAAGACGCTCCTGGACTTGAGAGCCAGTTTGGTGTAGTGGTTAAGTGCGCGGACTCTAATCTGGGAGAACCGGGTTTGATTCCCCACTCCTCCACTTGCACCTGGCTGGATGACCTTGGGCAAGCCGTAGCTCTGTACCAGCTGTTCTCTCAAGGACAGTTGTCTCAGAGCTCTCTCAGCCCCACCTACCTCACAGGGTGTCTGTTGTGGGGAGGGGAAGGGAAAGGCGTTTGTAAGCCGCTCTGAGACTCCCAAGTGAGTGAAGGGCGGGATATAAATCCAGTCTCTTCTCCTTCTCTTCAAATCTAGTCCTTCTACTGCAGACCAAAATGGATACCCTTCTGAAACGATCTTTGATGTAACCATCAATGAGCAAATTCCCCTGATCCCCCTTCAGTCATTTCCCCCCTCGGTCTCTCTATGTGTTGGTGTTCCAGTCCTCTGCCTTTCTTCTCTCTTTAGAATTTCAGTGTTTATTCATCCCCAACATTTTGCTCAAAAATATGTATTTGAATATGTATTTTACCTTGCTACTCAATAGGACCTTTCATGTGTGTAGCTGAAAGAACACCTCAGTCAATCAGTGTTCCCGACAACGTGTGATTTGGGTTCATACTTTATTTTTTCCATCATTTATCATTCTGTAAGTGTCAAAATGGGGGGGGGGGGGGAAGGAGCACGGTTGGTGCTGTTACACTCTGTTGGTATGGTGAGTGAACAGACAGAACTTGGCAGTAGAGAATTTCCTGAATACTCGACTTACATCCATCCTGTTCTTATATCAAGGAGCATTACACCAAACCCCATGTTTTGCTAATGGCTCTCATTCACCTACCATGTTCTGCAGTCATTATTCAGCCCTGGCTTCTGAAGTAGGAGCATTAGCTGGCTTCTGAAGTAGGAGCACAGACTATTGCGGCGGCCCTTCAAATAAATCCCATAATGTTTAATTCTAATGCACAGTGGATGTGTTTATTTGTTTTTTACTTATTATGAAATAGATGCCACTCAAAGTCAGCTGTATTTACTCTCTGGATATGCAGTTATGGAGAGTGTACAGAGGAAGGTAAACTGAAATGGCATTTGGTATGTATGCGCTGAAATGCGTGTCCACCCGATCAAAAATGCATCCTGCCCCCGTCGCCCAGGCTGAAATCTGAAGAAAAGGGGTATAATTATATTGCCAACATGGCGTAGTGGTTAGAGTGCCAGACTAGGAGCTGGGAAACCCAGGTTCGAATTTCCACTTTGCCATGGAAGCTGGCTTGGTGACCTTGAGGCCATCATACACTCTCAGCCTCACCTACCTTATAAGGTTGTTGTGAGGATAAAAGAGAGGACAGGGAAATTATGGAAGCCACTTTGGGTCTCCATAGGGGAGAAAGGTGGGGTATAAACCAAGTAAAAATCCCCATCCATGTTAGATTTTGAAACAATGCTCCCTCTAAGCTGTGGAGTCTTGTGAGCAAAACCTCTACTTTGTGAGCTACTGGCATTAAAGCTGTGAGCAAGTGATCTGGCTACTGCATAAATTAGTTTGCTTTGGAGCTATCCTTCCTGAGCGAAGACCACGATCTGTGAGCTGGAGGCTAAAAAACTGTGAGCTGCCTCACACTAACTCAGCTTAGAGGGAACACTGCCTATGACAGAGAAACAACCTGTGGACTGGCTGTCCGAACCTTAGAAGACGAGCAACGTGAGCTCTCTGAAAGAGGGGTCTGTAGGGGGAAAAGAAAAGATCCCTTTTGCTTTGTCTCGGGGAGAGCTTTGTGGTTTGGTTTCAGAACATGTGAAGAGTGTAGGAAAAACTCAGTAGCCAGACAAGTTTCAGTTTGGCGTAGAGGTTAAGTGCATGGACGCTGATCTGGGAGAACCACTGGTAGGGTTGTCAACCTCCAGGTGGTACCTGGAGATCTACCACTGTTACCATTGATTTTCAAACAACCAAGATCAGTTTCCCTGGATAAAATGGCTGCTTTGGAAGGTGGATTCTATGGCATTATACCCTGCTGAGGTCCCTCCCCTCCCCTCCCCGAACCCCACCCTCCCTAGGCTCCACCCCCAAAGTCTCCAAGTATTTCCCAACCTAGAGTTGGCATCCCTACCCACTGGGGTCTCTAGCCAAATGATGATATCACTGGATTTTACGGCCTTGCCAGACGTTGTTTACCTTTTGCAAGCACAGAATGGAGCTCTGGAGAGGGCTTGGTTGGATGTACGTGCGTGCTGTTGAAAAAGTTAACAGAAAATCCCCCAGTTCTCCTTTCAAAGCAAAAGAGGGGCAAAGTGGAGACCGCAGTGTTATCAGGCACAGGTACTAGAAAATAGCGGAGCGTATGGGCTTGCTGTTGGCGGGCGGGGATGAAAGGTGATCTGCATCATTTGGAATCTGGCATGGTTGGCTATTAAAATGAAGCGTGGAAGAGATGGGAGAGGATAGCAGCGGAATCAGCAGCAAGGAACCCAGCAGAGTCAGAAAAAGTTAGCTGGCAATAGCAGCCGGGGAAGGGCCCCGTGCCCCTCCACAAACCGAGAGGCTTAAACAGTTGGTGCTGAATTTCAACTGCCGTTCTGACTAATCAGCCTCTTTGCCTCTGCCTCTGGGGTGCTGCCGCTGCTGTTCATACTTGTTGCTTTTATTTTCTGCTCTGCCACCTACAGAGCTCCCCACGAAACCAGGGGATGGAGAGCAGCTGGTGGACAAAGACAAAAAAAAAATACCAACCTTGCTTTTTGGCAGCAGTCCTGTGCTGGCACAGAGTCGGGCCAGCTGGTGCTCTATCACTCGATGGTCGTAGAGAGGCCAAGCTATAGCAGCGAGTGGTCTTTGACTCAGAGGTCGAGACCCTCAGGTGGGCTACACAGCCGCGTCTTTGGGCCGAGGTTCCCGACAGAGCTGCCATTTTGGGGCTGCATTTTGGAAGGACCAGCTGCTAGCGTACAAGGAAGCCATGCCTCTCTTTGCGTACACGCTGAAAAAAGCAACAGTAAGGTGAGGTGGCCCTGACCTGGGTAGGCCAGACTAGCCCAATCGTGTCAGATCTCGGAAACTAAGTAGGGTGGGCCCTGGTTAGTATTTGGATGGGAGACCCCCAAGGAAGTCCAGGGGTGTGACATAGAGGCAGGCAATGGCAAACCACCTCTGAACGTCTCTTGGCTTGAAAGCAGTGGGTGGGGGCGGTCACTATAAGTCATCTGTGCCTTGACAGTACTTTCCACTACCACCATGGAGAGGTGAAGTCAGGTGTGGAGTGAATTCCTTTTTAGCACAGACACAGGTGGAGTGAATTCGTTTTGAGCACAGGCAGGTTCATAATCTGGCTCCTCCCCTTCATGACATGTGACTTGGCGGGCTACGGGCTTGCTCTGAGGTATTGCGTGTCCGTCAATATACCTGTTTGATCCTCTCTTGCATTTAGAGTGGGGAGGAGCCGTGGCTCAGTCTTGGAGCATCTGCATGTGTTCATGCGTAGAGTGGTCTGCTTAATGAACGGCATTCTTGTGTGAACCTGGAGCAAGTGTGAAAGCTTGACTACTTTTGCAGAAACCATTCGGTTGGATATGATTTCCAATGCTGCTGCCGTACCTTTGAAATGCTGCCTGTGGTGAGCCCCAACACAGCCGACTGCTAAAAGGAAATGAAAAGTGCTCTGACGCCTTCTCTTTGATTCGCTTTTGTAAGCAACTGGGCAGCTGTGTGTTTCTGCTGCGTGTTTTGTCGGCTTAGGTTTTCCGAATGCGCTCTTTTCCTGAAAAGGCTGTAGGACCACAGCCTTGCCGCTCTTCAGTTCCTTTGTCAAGTTTGGCAATGTGGCACGGAGACGAGCAGACAAATATTTTCCCGTTAAGTGGGAAAGTGGATTTGCTTTCTTTGTCTCTTTTGCTCAGTTGTTCCCCCCTTTCATTATCAGCCTCTTGTCTTGGGGTGGCTGATTCAGAACACATAAAATGATGGGCAAAGAGGAATCTCTGCTGTCGGGCCGTAGAATCATAGAGTAGGAAGGGACCTCCAGGGTCATCTAGTCCAGCCCCTGGATTTCAATGGAGTTTAGCCCATCCAGGGATTTGGGCCAAAGTCATGACCTGGATAACCCAGGCTAGCCTGATGTCATCAGATCTTGGAAGCTAAGTGGGTCGGCCCTGGTAAGCTATTTGGATGGGAGACCTCCAAGGAATACCAGGATTGTAATGAGGAGGTAGGCAATGGCAAACCACTTCTGAATGTCTATTGCTTTGGAAACCCCAACAGGGGTCGCCATGAGTCAGCAGTGAGGGTTGATTGAGACACGGTGTCCTTACCTTTCCGTTAGGCTAAGACTGGACAAGGCAAAAACATTTATATTCTAGGGCAGAGATGGGGAAGGATGAAGATTTATAGACAGGGAAACAAGTCCCCACCAAAGTGGATTTAAAAAACTTTTTCTGCAAGGACATAGTGGTTGTTGCCATTAATGCTCGATAAAAACCTTGTGAGGGAGGAATAGAGAGTAAGGGTGGGGGACGGTTTTTCTGTATGTTACCAATTTTACGCAGGGTTGCTAACCTCTAGGTTGCACCTGGAGATCTCCTGCTGTTACAGTTGATCTCCAGATGACCTTCCTGGGGAGAAAATGGCTGCTTTGGAGGGTGGCCTCTGTGGCATTCTATCCTGCTGAAGGCCCTCCCCTCCCCAAACCCTGCTTCTCCAGGCTCCATCCCCCACATTTTCCAGGTATTTCTCAGGTCAGAGCTGGCAGCCCTACTTCAGCCTCTTCAGGTACGCATTAAGCTGCCTTCCACTGAGATGACTGGTCAGCACTCCCTCCTCTGACCAGCAGCAGCTCACCAGGGCCTCAGGCAGAGCTCTTTCACATCACCTACCACTCTGATTTTTACAGTATTTTGTGATGAGCCGGCATAATGTAGCGGTTAGAGTGGTGGACAAGGATCTGGAGACTCAGGCTCAAATCCTCATTGTGCCACTCTGTCTACCCTACCTCACAAGGTTGTTGTGAGGTTAAATGGAGGAAAGGAGAAGGATGTTGAAAGTCATATTGGGCCACCATGGGGTTTGTGTGTGGGGGAAGCAGGGTATGAATATGACGATGATGATGATAATAATAATAATAGATTGGATTTATACCCCACCTTTCACTACCCAAAGGAGTCACAGAGTGGCTTACAATCACCTTTCCCTTCCCCTCCCCACAACAGACACCCTGTGAGGTAGGTGGGGCTGAGAGAACTCTTTCGAGAACTGCTCTTGAGAGAACAGCTCTGAGAGAACTTGTGACTGACCCAAGGTCATACCAACGGCTGCATGTGGAGGAGTGGGGAATCAAACCCGGTTCTCCCAGATTAGAGTCCGCGCTCCTAACCACTACACCAAACTGTCTCTCTCTTACTGAAGAAACCAGGGATTGAACCTGGGACCTTCTGCACGTAAAGTGGATGTTCTACCACTGTGGCTCTTTCCCAGACCTCCCTGTCCTCAGCTCCTTGTCCTACTCGTGATAGCTTGGACCATGACAGACGCTCATATGCTTGTATTGTATTTATTTACTCACAGCGTTTTTATTCCTATCTTTCTCCCTCTAGAAATTCAAGGCAGGCTGTAGTGCTATTTTAAAACAAAGTGTGATGTACAACAACATTACAGTACAAATATCAACAACAAAGATTAACTAGGAGATTCTAGTTGTAAAACTGGTCTATTGAAATGCCTCTCTGTCCACAAATCAGCCCATCTATACAGTTCAGCCTTCCTGAAAACCAGGTGGTGCCTTCCAAATAGATCCAGGAAGACCACAAAGTAGGGGCTGCTACAGAAAATGCCTTGGAACTGGCCATAGCTATATTCAGAATGAGCTTTGCCTAACAGTTCGCCTTGCCTGTAATTGAGGGCATGTGAACCTGGTTAAGTTTGCCTGCTGAGGGTGTGTATGTTCACAGCATGCGTACTCCAATCAGCTCATGTCAGCCTGGACATTCTGCTTGCATGACTCACCCAGGATTGGTTATTTGCTACTTGTCAAGAGCGGCCACTCCATGAAGGCCAGCAGAGGGCTGAGGCTAGAGTTTCAGATGAGTATCTGGGAGACCCAGGTTCAAATCACCACTCTGCCACCAAAGCTCACTGGATGACCCCGGGCCAGTCACTCTCAGCCTAACCTGCCTCATAGGGTTGTAACAATAAAATGGAGGGAGGAGAATGATATAAGTTGTGAATATAGCTAAAGATGGAGGCAGATAAAAGGTAGGTAGGTTGGTGTGTGGGAAGGAAAGAAGGAGGCAGGGCAAAGTTGCTAGGAGGAGAGGAAATAATGTGAGAAAAGGGGATACGGGGGGAAATGTGGTGCCCCTGCAAGTTCTTGTGGGTTCCCCACTCTGTAACTGGGCATGGCAGCCAGCATTGTACAACTGGGCATGGTCTGCTGGCCGGCATTGCATAACTGGACCACAGGTTTCCTGTGTGGAGGCTGCCAGGGGGAAGGAGGTAGGGAAAACTGAAGATGGGGGGCAGATAAAGGTAAATTGGCTGGTGGGTGGGGAGAAGAAAGCAGAAAAGGGGACAGGCTACTGGGTTTTCAGGGAAGAGAAAGAGGAAATATTGGAGGAGAGGGAAGTGAGATGCCCCGCAAGTCCTTGAAGGTCCCCCACTTACGTGTGTCTATATGTGTATACATAAAGGAAAAGCTAGAAAGCAGAGAGGGGAAAATTGGTTTTGTGAGGATTCTTGCTACAGAGCACTCAACCTGAAGAACCAAGCTGAAGCAGATGATTGTCAGACCATGCAGATCACTGGACCATGTAAAAGGTCGATCCTCTTCTTGAAATGATAGAAACGGGAAGCAAATGCTCGGTCTTCAGTTGGCTGGTTCACAATTTCAAAAACAGTGCCTGAGGGAGGATGATCATAAAGTGTTGTGGCGTTGCTTTGAAGGGCAGGATAGCCTTTCACTTCAGCTGAACATGCTGGAGGACCAAATACACACTCACTGCATCCGTTGTGAAGATTGTGTGTGTGTGTATAAACAATTGTTTCATTTTAAGCGGTGGCCGGGGTGGGGTTGCAACTCTGCTTCCTTTCTTTCCTCCTCTGAAATACCCTCCTCACCTTAAGACTGTACTTCTCAAACTTATTTGAACTCAGGGACTCTCTTCAGGGTGTCCTGGGTGCCAGGTCACCTGTGGCCCTCGCTTTGGCAGGGCAGCTCACAGAATCATCACACACCTATGTGTGGCCCATTGTTATGAATCCCCAAATCTATGAATAGGGACATAAAGCTGAGACTAGCATTTCAGAATGGAGCATCACCAGGTCGAGATGCAGGGAGCTCTGTATTTAGACCCCCTCTAGTGTATTTAATTTATAAATAGTGATGCTTTTGTTATGATGATGGGGGGGGTCGGATTTGAACCGTCATCATGCTGTGAGGGGTTAGTCTTTCCCTTCTGTGCTGTTGTCTTGACCCAAGACAGCTCCCATAGTGCCTGGAGAAAGGATAAAACACCCTAAACTGTGCGCTGCAGTCCTAATCCAAATCATAGTCCCTTCCAGGTGTTTCTACAAAACACTTGGGAACTCCAAATATGGGCCTCCCGTATGTGCCCCAGAGAGCGCTGAGGTCAGGATCGCAACACCGCCTGACCCTCCCTGGTCCAAAAGAGGCCAGGCTGACTACCACCAGTACCAGGGCTTTCTCAGTGGCGGCCCCATACTGGTGGAGTGAGCTCCCAGAGGACACCAAGGCCCTGCTGGACCTTTTACAGTTCTGCAGGGCCTGTAAAACAAGAGCTCTTCCACCAGGCTTTCGATTAGGAGCCGCCACTGATGAATATGCCCTGGAACATCTTCCAGCCTGAGGTCACGTTGGGTGTTGCTTCCATCTTCGGGTGCAACTCTGAATGCCACCTTCATTTGTTTGCTCTTCTTTGCTCAATGTTGTGTTTTTGTTCCGTACCATAATCTTTTAATGGTTTTAGCTTTGTATTGTATTGAGCCAGCGTGTCCGGCAAGGCGGGATACAAATTGAAACAACAAACAAACAAACAAAACAAACAAAATTTGTTATATCTTGACCTTTGTGTTCCCTCCTACAATTGGCCAGGCATGGAAGGCCACAAAAAAGAGGTAATCGTGGCAAGAAGAAGAAGAAGAAGAAGAAGAGATTGGATTTATACCCCGCCCTCCACTCCCCAAGGGAGTCTCAGAGCGGCTTACAAACTCCTTTTCCCTTCCCCTCCCCACAACAGACAACCTGTGAGGTAGGTGGGGCTGAGAGAGCTCTTTCCCAAGCTGTCCTTGAGGGAACAGCTGGTACAGAGCTATGGCTTGCCCAAGGTCATCCAGCCAGGTGCAAGTGGAGGAGTGGGGAATCAAACCCGGTTCTCCCAGATTAGAGTCCGCACACTTAACCACTACACCAAACTGGCTCTCTGGAAGTTTCCATTTGTTTACTGGTTCCCTAGAGCTTCTATGTGGCACCTCAAATAGCTCCAACTAGCATGACCTCACCGGAGCTGGGAAGCTAGGCAGGGTCAGCAACGCTCCCTCTAAGCTGTGGAGTCGTGAGCAAAAATTCTACTTTGTGAGCTACTGGCATTAAAGTTGTGAGCGAGCAGTTTGGCTGCTGTGTAAATTAGTTTGCTCTGGAGCCATCCTTCCTGAGCCAAGAGAAAAATGTATGAGCAAGAGGCTAAGAAACTGAGATAGCTCACTCTAACTCAGCTTAGAGGAAGCACTGAGGGTCAGTACTTGGATGGGGGGCCACCAAGAAAGACTGGGGCTGCTATGTGGAGGAAGGCAATGGCAAAGCACCTCTGCTCATCTGTTGCCTCGAAAACCCCATGAGGTGGAACTTCGTGGGGTCTCCATGAGTTGGTTGGGACTCGACGACGTGCTTTAACTTTAGGACTTCCACAGCTAACATAGCAGGAGCTTTGGTGACTTGGCTACTAGGTGGAAAGTGTCTGGATGTGTCAGCTACAGGATTTTCTCCCTGCCTGAAACTTTTTGCACTCCTCTAACGGTGCAGTCCCTAAGTGCTAAGTAACTCTGTTTAGGATTGCACTGTAAGTAGCACCCAACAGTTTATCACTGCTTTAAGAAAACTGTGTACAAATTGATTCAATAGGCAGAAATAGCAAATGAGGAAAGTCCCTTCTGGACTTTCTTTTTTTAAGTGCAGATAAGTGATGTCATGTTTGGATGCTCCTCCATGTATTGATTTGGATCCAACCAGCTTTTTTTGCTGGTGAAAAAGGGTCCCCTTCGACAACCACCACCACCACCAACAACAACAACAAAAGGCTGTGCTGGGAATCCTGAGACCTGCATGGACAAAAGCCATTTGGGACGGGGGATGTAATAATTTCAGTTTATTTCGATACATGATCAGCTTGGAAAGTATTAATAAAAACAATAGAAACTACCACGTGCAATACCAAGACCAACAAAAAGACTTCTGTGTGCCATTATATTCCAGCATTTCAAGATTCTTGCACACATTTCACAGTAGAGGGGGTCAGTTGTTTGAAGACTCAACCTGCTACTTTCTTGTGCATGTCGTTGCACAAAATTGTGCTGCATTACAAGTAATTTCTTTAGAGGAGTCTGAAAGGAGGAGGGAAGTGTAGAATTGCTATGATCTTCCCAATGGGAATTGGAGGCTGTAATATCGAAGGCGGTTGACTGAGATGGAGCAAAAAAAAAAAAAAAAGCGGGGCGGATCCAACCTCAAAATCTTTTTGCCCCCAGAAAGCTTGGAAGAAAAATCTAGCCATCCTTTTTGGCATGCTAGTTTTCTGTGGGCTGAGAAGGTTTGATTTGATTTGTGATTGATTTGGAAGCATTTGGACAATACAGTTGCTGGCTTGCAGTCTCAAGCAGTGTAATCCAGGAAAGGCTATTTCTTCATATTTGAATCTGCTCAAAAGGACCTCTTCAGATGAACAATGCGTGACATAGGAAGAGCCTTTAAATTAAAAGGGACCTGGCAAAATTGAATTTTAAAAATAGATTGCTGGAATGATAAGGTAACCCAGTTATGGGATTCCTCTTGCCAGGAGACTGTAAAATTTCCTAATCTCTTACCTTGAGTGTATAAATTCAATTTCATCGTCAATTACCAGCAGGTTAATTAGCACAACTTCATTTTGCTTTTACATACACAGGCTTTTGAAAGTCTCCTGAAGATCATACTCTATCCATGATGTCTGTTGACCAAGAAGAATCTTTCCTGGATTTGTACCTCTCTTATACATACAATTTCCCACTCTTCTCCAAAGTCCCGAGGTGTTTGAAGGATGCCCTCTTCTTTTCTATCATGGAGGGACTGGATTGAGTTTGAGTGGCATTCTTATGTTTATAATGATTGCATTTGAATGTAATTAGTGTCTGCAAATGGTTTCACAGTAGGACTTGGAACCCCCTGTTTAATTTATGAAGGGATAGACAGGTTTCCTTTACCTGTGTCTTTTACAAAAACACTTTTTGTGTGTGTGATGATAAAAATTCTCTACTAAAAAGGCAACAAAATGACTTTATTTAGCAACCTTTTAATCAGGATTCCATGTTCACAGCCCAAAGTGTGAAATTTTTCTTTTATGTCTCTGATTTTGGGACCTGAGAACCATATGGTATCTTGTTTTTGCATTTCTTAGATCTCCTTAATTGCATCTGCATAGCAATTAGACTTGTGCATACATTTAAGAAAAAATAATGCATTCATTTGTTCTTGCTGTGTAAGAGTTTGTTGTTGTTGTTGTTGTTTGGGAGCACTTAAAGTAGTGCAGTTGGTCTGTGCCGGGAATTTACTGTGTTAATATCTGACTATGTAACATTTTAGTTTTCCATTTTTCCCGTTTTAATAGAGCACTGGAATGGCTGCAAAAAATCTGAGGCCTGAATACTCAGACCGTTTTAATTAACATGGATGGGATGCTCCGAGAACTTGTTCTAATGTTATCTCAAGGGCTATAAAAAACCTGAACATCCACTTGATGGGATGGCAAAGCAAAGCAAAAGAGCCTTTGCAAGATCTCCAGTGACTAATTCCCACATTGCATTTCTGTATCTGTAGTGCTATATTCGAAGCTATTCTGTACAGTAGGAATAGCTGTTCCAGTGTGGGTTCTTCTTGCAGGTGCTGTGTTCCAGATTGTATGAAGCGGAAGTTGGCGTTCAGTCCTCTTGATGATAATACTCTTGTTCCAGCTATTTCCCCTCACAACCTAGTGTGTCCTCCCTTTCCATTACGGCTTAGGGAGGAGCCATAGCTCAGTGGTAGAGCATCTGCTTGCCACCCAGAAGGTCCCAGGTTCAGTCCCTGCCATTTCCAGGAAAGGAGCAGGCAGTAGGTGATGTGAAAGACCTCAGCGTAAGACCCTGGAGAAGTGCTGCTGGTCTGAGTAGACAATCTGACCTTGATGCACCAATGGTCTAATTCAGCATAAAGCAGTTTCATGCCTGTCTTTTCTCTGGAAGACGAATGTGTCACTTATCAGGAATGTAGGACAAGAATATTGGGGGCTTAGCATGTTCCTGTTATATGCGTACCGTCACCAGTCAAAAGACAATCCTCTTTTCTCAGGCATTGGCTGTATTATATTATGTATACAATCACTGAATATTGCACCATCATCGTACTTTATGGATTTCCTACATGAGTCCCATGCAGTCACTGTGTTTACTAACCCGCCCCAAATTATTGAGTTGGATCCAACCGGATTTTCCATTAGTGAAAAGGAGATAAGGAGATCTCTGTTGGGGAACGTCTCAACAGAAAGCTCCCAGCCTCAAGCTCCAATCTGGTGGGTAGGCTGGCTGGGCACTTCCTCACCAGAGAGAGTGAGAGAGCCACAGACAGAAGTTTCCTTCTAAGTTCAGTTTATTATATTCCAAGTAGACATCAAGTAAAATAGACTGTAAACATAAGAAAATCCCCAGCATACATTCAAGACAATAAGGAATATATTCCAGGTACTGACACCAAGCCCCCTGTGCATTGATGAGCAGCCCTGAGCCTTGATAAACCAGTGGTATATACCTGTCTTGGACCAATAGGTGGTACCGAATCTATTGACATATTTGACAGGTAAGACTACCATGAAACTGATGCAGGCCCAAGCAGAACTGACTTGATTCACCCACCCATGATCCCTAGAATCATAGAATCATAGAGTTGGAAGGGACCTCAAGAGTCATCTAGTCCAACCCCTTGCACAATGCAGGAAATTCACAAATACCTCCCCTTCCACCCATGCAGTGACCACTGTCCCACGCCCAGAAGATCCCTCTCATGATCCGCCTAAGTTCACAGAATCCACATTGCTGTCAGGTGGCCATCTAGCCTCTGTTTGAAAACCTCCAAAGAAGGAGAGCCCACCACTTCTCGAGGAAGCCTGTTCTACTGAGGAACTGGTCTAACTGTCAGGAAGTACTTCCTAATGTTTAGCCGAAAACTCTTCTGATTTAATTTCAACCTGTTGGTTCTGGTCCAACCTTCTGGGGCAACAGAAAAAAACCTCCACACCATCCTCAAGATGACAGCCCATCAAGTACTTGAAGATGGTTATCCCTCCCCTTTGCTCTATCTCTGGAGCCAGGAGGCTCTCAGAAAGTCAAGGAGAGCCAAGGAAGCTCATTTCAGATTCCCTATCCATTTTGATTCTGATAGTAACACCACTAACTTCTGGAATGTATAAGCATCCTCTAAGGCAAAAGTCATGTACAGTGTTATTCTGAAGGCCACATCATTTAACAGAGTCCTGAAGCCTCCTGGGAAACAGAACTGAAGATTCAGCCGTAGAGGCTAGTTAATATAGAAATTAAACATAGTAACATAGGGGTACAAGAGGACTGAGGCTCAGTCCAGGCCCTAATTCCACGACAATCTCCTTTGACCACCCGAAGGCTTATGTCTGGCTGTAATCATGGGATCTGCATGGATGAAAGGCTTGTGTGAGAAGAGCTGGGATGAGTAGAGGGGGAATTAAGTGTCATGGGCATGGATGAGGATGAGCTGACTGAGCCTGCAGAAACCACAGCTGGCCCCTCTGAAGCAGCAGAGGAGGATAGCTGGCAAGTGCCTGTAACAGCAGTATTCACACCTGGCTCAGGTAAGAAGGATGAACTGCAAGTTGAAAGTCCTCCTGACTCACACCCACGTGTGACTCGTTTAAGGGAGTGACTCCGGCAAAACTTAGCAGCCAGGGGAAGAGTGGCCAGGCTACAAGGGAGGTGCTCAGCTAGCCCAGAGTTTTAACAGGAGCCTGGGCAATCGTGCACCTGGCTAAGTGGAAGCAGCATTTAACTCCACCCTCTGGGCAGTATTCTTTGCGGGAACAACAAGTCAGCTTTGTGCTGCTTGCATCCACCTTGGCTCTTGCACCTAGACCTTCAGACCCCCTGACTTTGGACTTGGCTCTGTGTTCCTGGCTCCTGACCCTGGCTTGGCTTTGGATGCTGCACTGTCTTCTTGGCTCCTGACCTTGGCTTTTCTGAATTCCCTTTGACTGGCACCCCAGCCTGTGACACTAAGTGTGACTGGCAGGATCTAACCCATTGTCTTTACCTCCACCCATTTTGCTCAGCCTGTGTCACACATGCATAGACCAAAGCACTTGGTTTGATTTCCCCCTCCCCCCCCCAATCTCTAAGAAGTTGGTCAAATCAAAGCTGTGCTCTTTGCCTACGCTCATTTAAGAGAACAAAACACACAGCTCCCTTTGAAAGATGGATTGCTTTAGCGCCTGGATTTGCAAACGTAAATGCAAATTGCCTTGAGAGTTTTCATTTGGAGGACTCTTCTCTCCTGTTGGCTTTTATTAGGGAGAAGAGGGAATGAAATGGACCTAATGAATCTAGTTTAGAGATAATTCCATTTTGAATAAATCAGAAGTGGGAATTGGTTTACTTCGTGTTTAAGTTGCCGTGAGCTCTTTTACTTCAGATATATTGTGTCAAAGGTGCAATTTCTCCTGATGAATGTTTTTGCTGGCTGAAACTGATGTCCAGTGGAGTAGATTAATACAAACGTAACAAACAATTAGCCTATCATCTTTCTTTTCTGTATTTCTTTTTATCTTATGATTAAATGGAATCGCAGTTTATGGATTACGGCTAACATATTTAAAATGTAATCTTAGGAGGGGCTGAGTTGGTACGGTAATGTCGGAGGGTAATGGGGAATTAGGAGCAGAGATCATAATCTAGTTCATTGCAGATAGCCTGTGTATAGAAACCGAGTTTGAGAAATAGCAGATATATCATAATGCCCTGCACAATGAGAATAATTTATTAAACATTGACAGGACTTGACGCAGATGGCCTTGTAATGATTTTTTTTCTTTATGGCATCTAGATGGAAGCCACTGTATTCCCAGCCCCCGCCCCTCATCCAACGGCAGAGGTCTGCTGTGGCTTGAATATTTATGCTGGCTTCAGCGATATTTTACAGCCATCTCATTGGAAACGGTTGCAGTCAAACTTGACACGAGCCCCGTGACTGTTCTCATCAAAGGCTGATCCATATCTTAATTTGCTTAATGTTAGTACAGCACGAAAGGCTAGCCTGTCATTAATACTACTGAGCAGCCTGACTTTTATTTCTTTTTAAAAGGTATTTCCCCTTATTTCTTTATCTCCTGGATAATTATCACTGTCAACTTAATCGCCCCAGTATTGAGTAGAACTGTTGGGCTGCAAGATCATTTATTTTCCAGGAATCCGTTAAACCAAGATTGCGCACATACCAAGGAATGTGTCGTGGCTCCTCCCCCTACTTTGTTCCAAGGGCCCCTCGGAGCTATATTGCCAGCGCTTTCTGAAACTCTCCTACAAAGCTCCATATTGTTCTGGAACAGGGCTTAGGATTGCAGTGAACAAACTGGAGGCCCATGGGGGGGAAAAAAAACCCTGGCCCCGTGGAAAAAAATAAGCCCCAACCTGGGATGGCCCAGGATGGCCTGATCTCATCAGGTCTCAGAAGCTTTATTTAAATATTTATTTATATCCCTTGTTTCCTTTTTTGGTTCAAGGCGGCTTACAGAAATAATTAAAACCTCTCCAGCTGAACCTAAGGATAAAATAACAAGCCCCCAATCCCTCCCCAGCCTTAAGAGATGTTTGCTGTTCAAACCCCTTCAAATGCCCTGGCAAACAGGCAGGCTTTGCAGTGCTTCCTGAAGATCTACAAAGAAGGGAGGGGTCCTTTCTCACCTCTTCTGGGAGCCCATTCTATAGAGCCAAAGCCATGACAGAAAAGGCCCAAGCCCTGGTCGATGGCAGATGGGTTGTCTTAAGTGGCAGGATAGCCAACAGATGGTTATGTGATGACTGTATCTGATGCACAAATATGGGGATGCCAACTTATGAAGGGCTTTAAAGGTCACAACCAGCAGCTTGAATTATACTTGGAAACAGTCTGGCAGCCAGTGAAGCTGTTTTGAAATGGGCAATATATGTTCCCGGTGGCTAGCCCCTGACAGCAGTTAGATTGCTGCATTTTGGACCAATTGTAGTTTCCAGGTTGCCTTCAAGGGCAGCCCCATGTAGAGTACATTGCAGTAATCCATCCACGAGGTTACAGAAGCATGGATCTACATTGCCAGATCAGCTGAGTCTAGGTAATGATAAAGTTGGCAAATCAGATGCAGCTGACAGAAGGCACTCCTGGCCACTATTCCAGCCTGCTTTTCAAATAGCAATGCAGGGTCCTTGAATTTTCTCCACTATCCCTTCTTTTTTCTCTTTCATCCCCCCCAACAAATAAATTATAATAAGAAAGAGAACAACCAACCTTTGTTACCTGAGTAATAATTTACTGAAGAGCATTTGTCCTATCTACCTTGACTTCTCCCTTGGCATTCCTAGGGCAAAGGGCATGCACAGTCCTCAGCCATCTGTTTAAAGCCCTGTCTTTAAAAAAACAAAACATTTACAGTAATATTGTTTCTGTATACTTAAGAAGTCCCCTGAGTGTGCAGAAACCCTGACCTTGACTGCGGATGGGTCCGTTGTGTTGCCTTCATGATGGGCACTCAACCATGAAAGTTGCTATCAGAGGGAATGATTGATTTTTTACTTCTGCCCTTTTCATATGAACATACAAAGCAGCCTTATACCGAGTCAGATCACTGGTCCAGCTAACCTGACAGCATCTACTCTGACTGACAGCAGCTTTCCAAGGTTTCAGGCAGAGCAGTTTCCCAGACTGCTGTCTGAGATCCTTGTAACTTGGAGATGCCAGGGACTAAACTTAGAGCCTTCTGCATGCAAAGCAGGGGTGCTGCCACAGAGCCATGGGCGTTCCCTTTTAGGCTTTTGGTGTTCTGATCCAGGCACCATTCCAGTCCACACATGCCTGGTCTTCGAAAATATTACACCATAGTGACACCCAGGCCTTCCACAGGCATATGCACACACTGTTGTGCGCATAAACTCACAATAGTTTGTGAAGCAATATGCCAAATGTTCCTGTTTTTCTTTTTTTTCATATTTGTATGGACTTATTCTTGGACTTATTTCCTGAACTCTGAGAAGCCAGCTCCCTCCCACCCCTCGCCACCACATTGATAGATGGATTGATGGAGCTAAACCGGTGGATTTACGCTTGTAAATCAATGAAACTTGATTACAATCCAGTTAACATAAGTTGGGTATCTGACCTTTAGAGAAAGACCTGAACTCACATAGTGAATAGGGCCTTATTTTATCAAACCTGGGGGGCACCTGTCTCCACTCTGCTGCAAAAGGGTCAAAATTTTGCCCTTTACAAGTTTCTTTATTTAAAGTATTACTATGTCCACCTTTCCTCCAGACAACTGGCACTCGAGGCAGCTAATGCATTGCTAAAAATGTTCACAGAGTTAAATGATCATAAAAATATGAAAAAAACCCCAGCCAGCAAAAAACCCTGCAAGTTGTAAAACACATTAATCACACCACTGCAGAAGAAGATGAAAAAAGCTTCAGTCCTTCAGACCTCTCCAGTGTCAACAGGTTTCAATGCCTTTTTAAAGAGTTAAGACTTGCACCATATATGAAGCCACACCAGAGTCAAAGCCCTCTACAGCTGGTCCTCTGAGACCCCTTACAGAGGACTTGAGTGGCCCCTGAAGAAGCCCATAATCAACAGAACAAACAATCACTGTGATTTATGCCTGCTATGTTTTACAGTTAATAAAAATACGTATGGTCCTTACATATTATGTAGATGACAGAAAAATATCACAACAATAATGTGATCCTGTATCACAAATTTAGAAAAGTCCCGTCCTTGTGATATCGTAGAACAGCGTCTGTAATAAGTTGTAATAAATGCCCAGGGGTTGCATAACGAGTAAAACACAACTGAGTGGGGAGCAGTCAAAATTTGTAAAATTTTGCATGCTGTGGAGCAATACAAGAACTCAGGTGTTCCCACTAGCATTTGTTTATTTATTTTACTTTACTTATAGTCCACTTTTTCCGTTGACACTCAAGGCAGCTTACAGAATTAGAAAAAAAACCCAATAAAATAAAGAACAACTGTATGGCTCACCATAAACAACACAACAGCTGGATTGCAAAAATTAAAAAGCTGTGCTATAAAAATAAGATAATATGTGCAATAAACAAAGCAGTAAACTGCAACCCAGTTTCCTTTACCCCTCACCTGGATAGCCCAGGCTAGCCCAATCTCATTAGATCTCAGAAACTGAGCAAGGTCAGCCTTGGTTAATATTTGGATGGGAGACCACCAAGGAAGTCCATGTTTCCTACACAGAGGCAGGCAATGGCAAACTGCTGCTGAACATCTCTTGCCTTGTAAACCCTACAGCGTTGCCAAAAGGCAACTGTGACTTGACAGCAAAAACAAAAAAATCCTTTTTGAAAGTGCCATTTTGACCAGTTCTGTTGATTATAACCCTGTTCCCTACAAATGTGGGCAATTTGTTGAGAGCCAGTTTGGTGTAGTGGTTAAGTGCGTGGACTCTTATCTGGGAGAACCGGGTTTGATTCCCCACTCCTCCACTTGCACCTGCTGGATGATCTTGGGCAAGCCATAGCTCTGTACCAGCTGTTCTCTCAAGGACAGTTGTCTCAGAGGTCTCTCAGCCCCACCTACCTCACAGGGTGTCTGTTGTGGGGAGGGGAAGGGAAAGGAGTTTGTAAGCCGCTCTGAGACTCCAAGTGAGTGAAGGGTGGGATATAAATCCAATCTCTTCTCTTCTCTTCTTCTTAACTCACCCTCTTTGCCAACATTAGATTTAATCCGGACAAAATGAAGTACTTCTTCATTCTGTGCATAGTCAGCTTGTTGAACTCAGCACCCTGCGGCAGACTGATGGCCGCTAGCGCACATGACTTCAGAAAAGAGTTAGAACAAATTAATGTAAACCATGGTTAGTAGCAAATATGGCTAAATGGAACATTCATGTTATGAAGTAATGTACCTTGGAATAGCAGCTGCTTTCAGATAACCACTTGAGGAAGGCTATGACCTCAGTATCCTTACCTGTGGGCCTTCTAGGATAGCTAGAATTCTATCATGTTAAACAGGACCCTGGACTAGATGGGCCATTGGTCTGATCCAGAAGGATTCTTCCTTTAGTATGGGCTTAGGTAACTATTGTGGCACCACTAGCTTGCACTGCTAAAATGGGAGGGCTGGGGAGAATAGACATGGAAGTTTAATTTGGGCATTGAAGATGTATGTAAGGGTTTGGATCCAGACTAAATAGGCTATTTCCATCAGTTCCCCCTTTCTGCTGCAGACCCTCTTCATGACATTTCTCAGGATCCCCTATCCCCTCCTCCCCCGAGCAGTATTTTGTGGAGATCAGTGGGATGGGGGATATAGGAAAGTTCCTTTTCTGTTGTTGGAAACTTTTAGTTTAGTTGGATCCAACCCAAATGTATATTACTTTGTTCACTCACATTGTAAAGTATTGGAAATCTATCTCTTGGCTCATGTTGATGATGCCAAGATTTTACTGGAGGAAGAGTCTGTAATATATGGTGTTACAGCATCCAGTTCCTGTATTATCAACCACTATGTACAGCCAGTACTGACATAGTGGTAGTGCGCACAAAATCGTAGCATTAGCATAGTCCATGCAAAATTGCATCTGGTAGTGCAATGTAGGACTACAGCTTCCTTAACTTCTAGTCCTCATGTAATTTTCTGCATTTTAAATAATTGAGGTATCAATTCCTTTGTCAAATCGTTTTTGAGAATGGGAATGTTATTTTACCTGATGTTGCTTGGGATGCCCTGATGGGAGCCATGGCTAGCAGTGACTTTTAGCTTTTGTGGCTATACCCCTTTCTGGTAGCAAAAAGATTGTTTCCATACAGGTAAAAATTACGTTTGACACTGGGAAGTTATTTCTGACTTCTTTTTTTCTCTAGGGACCCCTATCTGTGCATGTATTTGGCTTGGTACCTTAAATTGCTGCAAGATTCAGGGAATATTACAAGTCATTATAAATAGAGGAGGCTTTAAAAGTAATTGTATGAGCTTTAAGCCTGTAGGTTTTGAAGCTAGTCTTTTGATTGCGCTCTCTCTCTCTTAAATGGAAAGAATGTGTAGATCCACTAGCAATGAAGAAAGAATATATTATCCAAGTGACACTCTTATTAACATTTTCATCACAGACAGTTTTAAAATAAAGGGAGAGATAATGTGGTTGAAGTTATGGTTTCCCCCCTCTTTGGACATACTATATTTTGTATTTTTATTTGAGCATCACAATGAAAACTTGAAGCTGATTCGACTGAATCAGGCTCCGCATGCAGTTTTCATCCAAATTAAGGCAATTCTCTGGTTCTTATTCCGATCTTTTAAAAAGATACTATTTCTAACACAGATGGGTGTTGTGACTAGCCCAGACTGGGGTGGAGTGAGGCCCTTACCAGTACAATGCTTACTCTGTTTAAGCTTGGTTTTCCTACGTTGTCGTCTTACTCCCCAGTATCTCATATCTTTTCTTCTTACTGTGCACCTTCTGGGCCTGCTTCTAGCCAGAATCAATCACATTTTTTATTTTGCATTTTTAACTGAATTTATACCCCACCTTTTTCCCCAATGGGGGCCCAAAGCAGCTTGCAATACTCTCCTGCCCTCCATTTTATGCCCTGAACAACCCTGTGAGGGACATTGGGCTGAGCATGTGAGACTCTCCCAAAGTCACCCAGCAATAGGGTTGCCAGCTCTGGGCTGGGAAATACCGGAAGATTTTTTTGGGGGGGGGGGGGGTGGAGACTGGGGAGGGCGGGGTTTGGGGAGGGGAGGGACTGTGGCAGGGTATAATGCCATTGAGCCCACCCCTCCAAAGCAGCTGTTTTTCTCCAGGAGAACTGGTCTTGGTCTGGCACCTGGAGATCTCCCGCTATTACGACTGATCTGCAATCCTGCAGATACGAGGGTCCAAGATTGTGAAGGGCTGTGATAGTACCTTGCACTGAAAGAAGCCTGTAGGCACACAGTTCATAGACACATAGGCTTCTGCTCCCATGGCTGTAAATGCACTGTGCCCCCTATGAGGGGGGCACCATGCTCCATCACAAGCAAGGTGCAGTGCCAGCATGGTGGGTCCTGCTCCATCACTACGCACTTTGACCTTGTGCATACACCCTCTACGGCCCACCTAGGCCACGGTCATGATAAAACTGGTGGCAGTGCGGTGGCCTCTCATCCAGTTGAGTGGCGGCTGCTTTTTCTCCCTCCCCTCAATCTTGACTTCAGCATTCCCAAGAAGTGCATGTTGCAACACGTACAGTCGCTCACTGTTTCATGAGGCTGTTCATTTTCTATCATGGCAAAGAGGGATTCCGGGAGGTGGTAACCGGGAGAAAGGCAGACTTGCAGAGAATGCGCGAAAGGTGGGCGAAAACAGTGTTCAGGATGCAAGCAAAAGATGCATATTGAAACTTCATTTAATTTGGTTTCCAACGCTATTGAGGAGAATTTGGGACCATGGGGTGTCTCTTTGGCAGCTGAAAGCCTCAACGCCGAAAGTAGCATGGATATTAACACAGATGCATGCGGTATATGCCCATACATGCCAGTGCTTTGTTTTGGGATTCAAATGTTCACGTTTATGTGTTCTCCCTTAATCCCATTACAAATTGTTTTAATGTCGAGAAGAATGTGCCTCTTCCCACAGGAACCGAAATCAATGAAACTGCAAGTGTGACATTCCCAGCCCCCAAAGGAGACTATTACACTGAAGGAATGAGGAGAAAGAGAATGGGGGTCAAGTGGGAGGGGAGACAATTACACTCCTCTAATCTCAGAACCAGGTTGTTTTAGGTATGCCGTTTTAGCTTTTGCAGCCGGCGAACTGCATTCATTCAGTACACATGAATGGATTTAGTATTAGGGGGATTTCGACTGAAGTATAGTGGAGAAGCTTATTACCATAATGGCTGTTATTTTTTATATCACACATATATATTAATGGGATGTGCTAATTTTTTACAATCAAACCGAGATTGGTTGCCAGTTGCTGAGTCACCACCAATCAATTTTGTTTTGATTTTTTTGGCCCCGGGGGTGGGGGTGGGGGAGCTACAGCAGCCACAATCAATATGCGGTCAAACTTCATCTATCATTTCATCTGTAAGGGGGGAAACGAGGGTCCCGAGTTGTGTATGAGCAAGAAAACACCCTTCATTGTTGCATCTTTCTCTAGGATTTCTCTGTCAGTGTCCCCACTGACACAGCTGTAACTAGCTAATTTTGCACCCGAGGCAGGAATATAAAATTGGCCCTCCCTATACTTTCATAGTAGTTGTTTAGTATAAAGTTAAATAGCTCCTGCCAACATAGCAGTTCGAAAGCAAGAAATTGCAAGTAGATAAATAGGTACCGCTTCGGTGGGAAGGTAACAGCATTCTGTGCGCCTCGGCGTTTAGTCATGTGACCACGGAAAAAGTCTTTGGACAGTGCAGGCTCTTTGGCTTACAAATGGATGAGCACCACCCCCTAGAGTTGGATTCAATTGGCTTTCGCGCAAGGGAAACCTTTACCTTTACCTTCAAACAAATGATGAGAGTAATAATAACATAGCATAGCACTTATGTTAGTCACACCATATACTTTCCCTGTGTGCTCGAGGCAAGTGCCTCACTTTTCAGGCCCTTGTTACAGCTCTGCCCATCAGTCAGCAAAGCAAAAGGGCACCATGTCTATTCCATATGAATGGATTGCATTGCTGTCTCTTGAATGTTCTGCCTTGGCTAAACACCATTGGCAAGCTGTGTTATCAAGGGATCATTGGAGCAGTGCGTCTCTCTACACTCGAGGCACTTACGTTCCATCACCCTGAAGCCTGAATGCTACTTTGTTCGTAATGAGTCTGTCAAGTGATGTGATATCATGTACTTCTTCATTCATGGACAACTGTTTGAGGAGTAGAGGGCTCACTGAGAATACAGAAGTTGACCATTCTTGATAAGACAGTGATTCTAGATTATGCCGTAACGTGACGCCTCTCCACTCGGCAAACTTTGATGCCTTCCCCAGCCTGCGGAGCCTCCCTCCAACCTAAGTGGCTCTTCTAGCAGAGAAGAAATGACTTAAATTGCAGGAAAACAGCTGAGGCCTAGAGGAATGCGTCAAGCTTTGCTGAGGGACGTGGTGGGATATAGGGTTGGATCCAGTGCAGCATTTCCACAGGTGCATGGACTTCTATCTACAAAGTACACGTGTCTCTGCTCCGTCCTCCTGCGGCAGCTCAAAATGCCTCCTGAAACCCTATTCCTGGGAGGTCCCTTGTGTCCCAGGAGCAGGATTCCAGGGGCTGAACACATGAACCCAGGAAGTTGCTTTGTACTGAATCAGACCATTGGCCCATGAAAAGCAGTATTGTCTACTCAGACTGGCAGCAGTTCTCCAGGGTCTCAGACAGAGGTCTTTCACATCACCTACTACCTGATCTTTTCAAGTGCCAGTGCTTGAGGATTGAACGTGGGGCCTTCTGCATGCCAAGCAGATGCTCTACCTATAAGCCACAGCCCTTCCCTAAATTTGGGTCATTGTGGTCATTTTGTCCGCTGCAGGAGGGGAGACGTGAGAAAGCTGCACCTTGTGGGTGGAAGCGCAGTACTAGATCCAATGCCGACCCGTATTAACAAAAGAAAAACAGCTCAAGGAAATTATGGTGTGCTTTTGTGTATGTTTGCACCCTGATAGCCAATGACACGTGACAGGGTGCAGCTTGTAGCTGAGACTTCACCCCTGAAGGCGTGGGCCTTCCCTCCCTCTCAGACGCCACTTGTTTCTTGCTTTTTTTCCCCACCTGATGTGCCTTGAACACATGAACACACATGAGACTGCCTTATTCTGAATCTGAAACTGTCTTATACTGAACCATCAAGATCCAGCATTGTCTGTTCAGACTGCTGGCAGTTCCTGAAGGTCTTGGGCAAAGGTCTTTCACATCACCCCCAAACTGATCCTTTCAACTGGAGATGCCAGGGAATGAACCTGGGACCTGCTCCATGCCAAAGAGAGGCTCATCCAGTGAGCCACTGTCCCTCACCTTAGCCACGAGACTTGCTGTGCGAGTAACTCAATGCTTAGCATGGATTTCAAACAGTTAAACTGGAGGCTTTTAATGGAATAGAGTGCCTGAGCTGCTGTGGTGGCAGTTCTGTAATACTTGCTGGCAGATCTTTGGCAACCTCTGTTCAAGCAATGATAGTGCATGAGAGAGAGAGCTGGGGGCTGTAGGAGCCCTGTGTGAAAATGCTGAGTGTGCAAGCAAAGTTACTTTGGGAAATGGAAGCATTCCAGTCTTATGAAAGATAAAGTGAAATTGTGCTTTTAAAAAACCCACAGTATTGAATATGTTCTCTTTCCATATGATGGGAGGGAAGGAGTCGTTTGCTAATGTCCACTGACGCAAGCCCCGTTGTAAAGAGGCTTGCATCTTCAATATTCCAGACATCCAGATGCTAAAATTGGTTCATAACACAGATCGCTCTGAAGGCTACGCGATTTGGTTTTTAAAGGGAGGGAAAGACAAAAAAGAGAAAGCTGGAATCATTGCTCCATCTGCTGGTACAAAAAGGCATAGTAAAAGTTTGATTTATGGAAGAAACTGTACATGGATCAAAGATCTGCATGAATACGTGTTGAATCATGTGAAGCTTAGATATAATAGCTGTGCTCCAGCAGGGCAGTATTGTGCTTGCCTTATTGTCAGGAAGACTTACTTCCCAGCAAGCACTGTGCCCAGGATTCCCATAGCAAGTTAAAGGATTGGGGGTGGTATAAAGTTCTGTTGCAGACTTGATTCTAGCTCAACTCTTCATTGCACAACTTGGCAAGAGAACGCTTCTTTACATATTGCTTTTGTTGTGCATCTTTCTAGCACGTTATGTTGCCTCTGTACAGGAGTGTGTGTGTGTGAAGTGCCATCAAGTTGCAGCCCTATACAGGGGCATTACAATATCAGCCATTTTATTCTTATTTCCTTTCCTAATAACCTCTAACATAAAAGTTTTCCTTTTTCACTGCTGCAGCACATTGGGTTGACGCTTTCATTGAGTTATTCACTACAACCCCAAGATCTTTTCCCGTCTCAGTCTCTGCAAGTTCAGACCCCATTATACTTGAAGTTGGGATTTTTTTGTCCCAATGTGGATCACCTTACAAGGCAAAGGAGAAGCAGAGGTGGTTTGCCATTGCTTTGCTCTACAGTGTCTTCCTCAGCGGTCTCCCTTCCAAATACTGACCCTGCTTAGCATCTGAGATCCAACAAGATGGGGCTATACCTTGACACCTTCCCTCCTGTACAGGAGTATATTGGGAAGTTAAAATGGTTGTGAGGTATGTCAAGGTCAGCAGCCCCTGAAGCACCACAGGCCAGCTGTGCAAGCCATTTCAGTTCAGCAGCCCCAGCAATGAGCATTCACTCACCCATTTCTTCCCCCCACAAACTGAGGAGGCAGTTGATGACTATCATTTTCACTGAAGGTTGCAAGCCAAATGGCCCCTGAGGGTGGGGTTGCCAACCTCCAGGTAGGGTCTGGAGATTTCCTGGGATTACAGCCAATCTCCAGGTGACAGAAATCAGTTCCTCTGGAGAAAATGGTTCATGTGGAGGGTGGTCTCTATGGTATTATACACCACATCCTCCTCAGGATCTACTCTCAAATCTCCAGGAATTTCCCAAACCTGGGCTGGAGCTGACAGTCCTACTTGAGGCTGGCAGAGTTGTGGGGCTTGGTTCTGCTTACTCCTCACCGCCATTGGCCCTCTAGGGCAGTGGCCTACCAGGAAATTTCCCTGTCAGCTAAGTGGCCATTCCGCCCTCGTCTTTATAGCATGCAGGAACTGGTAGTAGATTACCCAGGCAATCACACAGCCTCCGAAATGGAAGAGGGAACTCGAGGGGGACAGAGGTCATACAGCTGTACATTACAGCCCTTTAAATATTTTCCTCATTCCATCACACAATTGGTCAGGAACAGCTAAGCATTCAGAGAAGTGGAGGGGGATTTCCACTGACTGACAAATGGCTTTGAATAATTAGCTTTTCTGTGCAGTAGAAATTCAGCAGTGGCCTTCATTAATGATCACTGTCTTCCTACGCAAACAGGTATGTTTGCAGAATCAAGGTGGGGGGGGGAGGAAGAATAAAATGCAAAGTGATAGATGAGGACTGTCTAATCTGCTGATTAACTGTCGGCTCCTTAGACTTTGTCATGGTCCTGGTGTGGCGTTCTGGAAAGAGGAGTCATATAGGAAAGGGCTGTCTGAATGTTCCTGGCACACGTACCTCAAGGGACTCCTACTTCTTCCCTTACTCCAATCCCTTTGTCTTTCTCTGTCACACTTTGGATAGTAAGGTTCTCTGAACAGGTGCCTGGCTTTTTATTTATATGTAGTAAAAAAAGGCAAGACTTTAACCCTGTCTCTAGGGAACTCAGGGCACCATTTGAGGGACTTCTTTAGTTAAAAAGCGGTCTATGAATAAACTAAATATTGCTGTTTTTAATTTTTATCCCCAAAGAATCTCTGTGAGGTAAGTTAGCCTGAGAGAGTGACAGGCCGGAGGTCATCTAGGGAGCCGTGACTGTAGGGATCTGAACCTGGGTGTCTCCTGGCCTGGTCATCAGGGGAATTTACCTTGCTTGAGCTCATCCAGGTACATGCAAGGTGGGCTTCTGATTGGATTGTCTGGATGAATTCTGATGAGATTTGTCTTGAACAGTTTTGCGTTCAGACAGAAGCCACTTATGTTACAGAACGGGGCAGTTAGCACCTGCTTTTGTCCAGTTCACAAACTACGTACATCATCCTGTATCCCCTCAGGTCACGGCCGGATTATTAAAGTGACCAACTTCTAAACTCTGCAGTGCATCCCCTCTTTGTAATCTGCACACTCAGATACTGTCTTTAAATTAGCAACATTAGTTAGATTGTATTACCTGCTTTTTGTGTGTACACAATCAATGGAATCAATTTGAGAAAGGATCGCAAAATTATCTGGGTTCATGAGCCAACTCAGAAGGCATACAGAGATACCAAAGTAGTAAGCTTCAACTCAAAATAACATTTTTTTTTGTTTTTTTTACTATGCCTATTATAAAAATGGAGAACGCAGCAGTGGCAAACACGTGTTCATAGTTGTTACCAGCTAGTGGACAGTGAGCTGAACCAATAGGTGCTCATGATCAGTGTGCTAATCTGCTACCAAATTATCAAGGGATGACTGTGATTTATTATACCCACAATGCTCACATGTGAATTAATTCCAAGAGATATGGAATATTTCTATATTTCTATAACAGGGATATTTCTGTAGCAGGAGGCAGTATTAAGTCCCTTCCTGTTATTGCCACCCTGTGCTTCTGCAAATTCATGCCATTTGATATCCTCCCTAGTTGATCTGTCCCAGTTCAGGTTTGATGACTACCAGAATTGCCATTATTCTTCTGAAGATTCCCAGTGCAGGACAAACTTTTGGCAACAGTGCTGTCTTAAAGGCTTCCTACATTGGCAATGCTGTGTGGCAACCCTAGTCAGAATAGACAAGACTGACCTTGAAAGATTGAGAGTTTGACTTGGTCTAAGACAGTTTTATGGGATCATGTGATGAGAGGAAGGCGTGCCACCATCTGGGTCTGGGTGCAAACATGATGGGCGGGGTGTGTGTATGTATGCCTAGTTGTTTCTGATACTCTGCCTGATGGTCCCAACAATAACAGTTGAAAGCTGAAAGCAATAGAATGTGGTCGAAAGTGCTGTTAAGTCACAGCTAACTCATAGCAACCCTGTAGGGTTTTCAAGAAGCACATCTAATGCTCCACCCCCCCATATCAGCTCTACTGTTGCATCTGTTTTTTCTGCTTCGTCTTATTGTACTGCTGCTGAAAAGGAAATTATTTTTTGCGTGAATAACATCTGAAATAGTTAATAAAGTGAGAAAGTGCATTGTTCTCCCTCTTTTGTTTCGTCTTCATTTGCATTAATTTAGTGTCACGTTGTATTCAGGGCTCCACCAGATCAGCGGCGTCTAATCCCTTCATTAATCGTACTTGGCAATTAAACATACTTTTAAAATACTGTATTTTTTTGCTCATTAAACGTCTTTCTGCAGTCGCTCCTCGAAATCGTCCTCACAATGCGCCTGATCAAAATCAGCCTATTTTTTTCCACGGTCGTGAATGCACAGACAATTAAGAGCACTTTTGAAAGGCTGCCTGTCAGGGAAATTAATGAATTAAACAATGTTCTTTAGCTGCTTTTGTCCTTTTATGCAATAAAAAATTTAGTGGCTGGGGAATCTGATCTGTTGCTTCAATAACTTGTGTGCGGCATTGAAACCTGTAAGAACAATGCCTTTAATGAGATTAGGGTTTGGTCGGACAGGCCGCTGGCTTCTTCTGCCTGCTGCAATAAAATACAAAGTAATTGTGGCTTGGAGAAAAAGGCATTAAAATTTTACTTTAAAAATAAATGAAAGTGGGGAGGGGGGGGGGGAACGGCAGTTTGGACCTTGACCTTTGCAAACAGCTTCACAGTATAGGAACGAGAGCACTAACTACCACATGGAAAAGACAACTAACTACCACATGGAAAAGACAACTAACACAGCAGTTGAGGTTGGATCCTGTCAAACAGATCTGTGAATACATGGGGTGGGGGCAATTCTCCATTCTTGTGGCAGCCCATCATATTCTCCTCATTGCTCCTGGAGGGGAGATCCTTTGTTCCCCAAGAGGGAATTTGGTGGGCATTTGGGGCTGCTTTGGGAGGGAAGAGGTGGAAAAGTTGTGCTGCCATGTACAGAATCAAGATAGGATCCACAGTGACTAGATACTAAATCTCATTAAATTCAGTGGGACTTACGTCTGAGCATATATTCTTAAGAATCAGTTGCAAGCTGCTCATTTTGGTTGAATGAAAAGTCTTGGTCAAATGCCTGGAGTTGTGTGACTGCTGTTCAGTCTTCTTTGTGCTTTACTCTGGAGCAGTGGATCCCAAACTGGTTTTTTTAGAGCTGCATTTGAAGATGTAGGATGTGCAAGGTGATCTCAGGTGTAGCCACAGCAGCTGTATTTGATACAAATGAAATGGAGGAAGCTGGTGCCTCAGCAGTTGCATCAGAGGTGTGTGTGTGTTGGGGGTCTCTTGGCTATGTTTAAAGAACCCTGATCTGCAGTTCAAGCACATGTAAATTTGGGCCACGGGGATGCCAGCTGCTTGTCCTTAAAAACTAGTGATAGCCAATTGGAAATATGATATATCCAACATCACAGGTGTGATGGAAGGACGTCTGAATCCCCCAGCACCTTCCTCTGATGGCTCCACTAATGGTGGTTGGAAGCTGGAGGAAGGTTGCTCTTAGAGGGATGGGACCGGAGTAGAAGGCTAAGGAATCAAGTATAACAGCGCAATCCAAAACAGAGTTACAGCCTTCTGATTCCACTGGTGTCAGAGGGTACAGCACTTGTAACAGTGTAATCCTACCAACTTCCCTGGAAGTTAGGTCCACTTAGAAGCTCTGCTGGTCTTCCACAGATAAAAGGACCACCAAGAGCCTTCCCTTCCTCCCGTAAGGCACAAACTGTCCCATTCATAGCAGCACTGCACCTGTCCATTAGCCTGGATAGACATGGCAGATGTTTGAGTGGCAGCTGCATGACAACTTGAACCTGTTTTTCATGTTCCGACTATTATGTATCTCAGAAAAGAGCAAGTCTGGTCAGTGAGATTTGAGCCGGCGTTAGGGTAAGCTTATTTCATGTCAACCACCAAGTGACCTGACCTGTTCAATCAAATTCATCCTTAGCTGCTGTTGTGGAAGCTCAGCTCTTCTCCATATTCCAAAAGAGAGCAGTGACTCCCAGGTCCAAAGCTCACCTCCACTCTGCTCTGCGGAGAACTCACTGGGTCACCCTAGGCAGGCCAGTTGTCCAGGGAGGGGTGGCCCCAACCCCACACTCACATGCCCCAGAGGAGATATCATTGGGGCACGTATTGCTATTCTATTTTTGGGGGGTGGGAGCTTAGCCCATCCCCTGTTGTTTTGCTGCAAACCTGATGTTCCCCCCAGAAATATGTACCTCAGCTCCAGGTGGTCCTATTGTGTAATTTTTTATAAAAAATCTACGCAGTGGGACCATACCTGTGAATATTTGAGAATATACTCATCTCTTGGGATGCCAACATAGTTAGAGTGTTAGGACCTGGGAGACCAGGGTTTGAGTTCTCACGCTGCCATGGAAGCTGGCTGAATGACCTTGGGCCAGTTACACATTCTCAGCCTGGAGATCAGTTGTAATCCTGTGAGAACTCCAGGCTACACCTGGAGGATGGAAACCCTACATGCGGGCCTCCCACTAGGTGTGGTAAAGGTAAAGGCTTCTTTTGCTCAAAAGCCAGTTGAATCCAACTCTAGGGAGCGGCGTTTCCAAGCCGAAGAGCCAGCACTGTCCGCAGACTTTCCATAGTCATGACTAAATGCTGTTACCGTTCCACCGAAGCAGTACCTATTTATCTACTTGCAATTTCTATCTTTCAGACTGCTAGGTTGGCAGGAGCTGAGGCCAGAGACCGGAGCTAGGTGCGATACCACATGTTAAAAGTTTGGTAGTTTGGTTCAACTTCCCCCATTTGAATTTTGCATCACAACCTGTGAAATTTTTATTTATTTTTTGCACCCCTTCCTGTTTACCTGAGGCAGAAATTCCCTGTATGAATGTCTACATTATTCACTTTAATTGTGTTTCAATTGCTTATAAATTGTGCATAAAAGACGCAAAAAATCATCAATATATAAATGGTCTAGAAGCATCAGAAACAAACCCTACTGAAATGGAATTTAAAAAGTGAAAGAAATGGCCCAATCCATTTATCCCTACTTCCGGCCGACTCGTTGCTTTTCTTGGCAACTCCTTTGCTGCTTCAAAGGTCTTTAAAGAATATTCAGACCTTACTTTGGAATCCCTACAGATGTTCTCAATGTCGCTTGGTACATCTGTTTTCACCATCCTTACAGGGAAAGGAATCAATCCAATCATTCTCTTGGCCTTTACCCATTTTTTCCCTCCCTTAACATTTGCAAATGGACTAAATAGTAGGTTTGGAGTCATTCAGCCAGTTCATTTCTCTGGGTTTGGTGAGATATGCTAGACAATTTCACAGGGAGATTCTGTCAGCACTGCTTGTATGATGATGATAAAAGCAGATCTGAGGACACATCTGCTGTATTATGCATGTTCCATCACATCCTGCTACTATGAAACCCATTTAGTCTCCCGTCTTTGGAGGACTGCTGAAGCGTAGATGAGAAATTCAATGCAGAGAGGATCTGTAGGCACAAAACTGGCCAACGTCCCTGAGAAAGGAAGTAAACGGATATTTGAGTCCTTCTTTGACCCCTCCTCTTCTTGTAGTTCTTCTGTTTCTATGAACCTCGAACACTGCTATACACTGCACCATAAAGCATCAGGGGAAAGTGATGTGAAATTTCTCCTTAAAGGTTAGGAAATGTGCTCATCTCATAAACCTGAAGGACTCTCTCCATTTCACATCCCACCCCCCACCCCCCGCTCGCTCTCTTGAGCACAGAAACATTGCTGTGTAATCTGGCCTTAATTGATCAAACAATATTATAATCAAATGCTTATTTGCTTTTGATAACTTTTAAAAGCTCATTTTTCATTAGTTTAATCTTCTCAAACAAAAAAAAAAGGGGGGGGGAGGATCAAGTTTGTGTTTTGATTTCTGCAAGGCTGAAACCTCAGTATACTCCACCTCAGGCTGTCTTCAAACACCACCAGTGGGCTTTTTAAAGATTAGCCACTGTTTCGAGCCTTCGCCTTTTATCTGAAGCTTCAAAATTGCTTTACTCATTCTTGATCTTTGTAAATCCTGGCATTGTCTGCTTATTACAAGTAAGCACGGAGATTGGGATTTACAGACATTTAATGCAGGATCAAGGGGGAAAGCATATGTGATATTTGTAGGATGTAGACTCAAGGATGGTAGGTTTTATCCACGAAGCTGACATTTTGACATTGGAGCCTTCAAATAATTTCATTGCTCCAACTGAAGGCTAGAGCATCCCCCCCCCCCCCCCCCAATATCATAAAGTCTCATTGTTGTGCTTGTTCATAGTAGCTCGGAGTAAGGAGTTTAGGACAAAATTTTAAGTGATGCTAGTGCAGATTCTGAACTACACAGTACTGGTACACGCAAAATGTCTGACCTGTGGAGGCCTTTTTAAAGAGGTGTGCTGTGGTAAGGCTTGACAACTCCTTGGAGTCTTTGGGGGTTGGGGCGTGAGGAGAGGGAGGGCCACTGACTCCATGATGTCTCTTCTGGTGCTCACCTGGAAGTGATATCATGGTGTTTGCACTGTTGTCTTCTCCATTTTTTTTCTCCTGCTGTTTCATTGAGCAAATGTGAGGGTGGAACGCAGGGGTGGGAGGTTATCTGCCATCATGGGTGGGCAACTGATAAGCTTAGCTGTGGTTTTTCTCTGTGCCACAACTTGTGCCCCCCCCCCCCCAGTTTGCTGATTATTATGGACATGATCCTTCCTTCCTTCCTTCCTTCCTTCCTTCCTTCCTTCCTTCCACCTCAGATGCTGTTCTCATGAAAGAACCTGCGTTTTGTTCTTTCCTCTCTCTAGTGACTTTGAATAGCTTATTTGGTTTAATGATTTCTCTGCCAGTTCTCTTGTTTTGTCAGTCATATTTTATCATGGATTTTACTGCGATTTTTAAAAAAAAACGATTTGAAGCTGTGATTTTGGGGTTTGGTCATAATTGTAAAATGTTTTTAGTATTGCTTCCTGTTTTAATTTGTAAACTGCCTCAGGAGCAACACTTTGAATAAATTCATTTGCCTCAAAACTTGGCTTGAGGTTAAACTTATTCACAACGCAGTCCAAATTTTGGTTTTCCTTGAAAGACCTTACTGTTCTGGCTAAATGGAAACTTTCAAATTTAACAGGTTTTCATTTGCAGCAGTCGAAGCTGTCGCTCAGGCCCTAGTACTCTGTCCTGGGTGTAAGCCCCATTGAACAAAATGGGATGGGTTTCTGAGTGGACCTGCATAGGCTTGCTCTCAAAGTGTAGCTTGTGCTTTTCGGTTTTCATTTGTTTATCTAATTCAAGAGATTTATACCAGAAGCAAAGACTCTGAGTGTGATTGAGTTAGTGTTCAGGTCAGCGGCTCCAGTTTCTGAGACTATTATACTAAACTGCAGTCCTGTCTGTCTTTAGTATATAGCTTTGTTTTTAACTGTTTCAACTATTTATTGTGAAATGCTTTAACTCTTATTGCGGGTTCACTGTTGTGATCCGCTCCGAGCCTGCTTGCGGGGAGGGCAGAATCCGAGCCTAAATAAATAAATAAATGATTGCTACTTTATTAATTTATTATTTAAATTTGTGCCCCGCCCTCCGCACCAGGGCAGGCTTTCTATGTTTCTTTGGTTGCTGTTTGTATCTGTTTAGATTTTAGTCTCTTCTAATAGGCATGTTAGATTTTGTGTGGATTTTGCGTTATTTGATTTTACTGTGATCATACATCCTTATGGTCATGAGCTGCCTAAACAAAACACATATGGAGAAAGCATGCTTTCAGTCTCCTGTCTCCTGCCCCGGCTATGTTCTGGATAGATACTGTATTTCCTCCTCTCTGCATGAGTACTTCTGCACATGTGGGCAATTCATTAGAAAAGTAGAATATTCCCCCCACGCAAACTGCTTTGCCAGCGTTTCAGTTTATTGGGGCCTGTGCTGGAGCACAGCCCCCTGAGGAACAGCCTTCCCAGTTTTGCGTTTCTATAGATTATATCCTGACACTGTGCACTCATAAGTCCTGATGAGGTATCACTTGGTCCTCTGAAGTGTGGTTTCTTTCCCCTGCCCGGGGCTGTGATTCCAACTGCTGGTTCTGCGTGCATAAAAATAATTATGTCTAGAAAAATAAGTGCCAGAAGGGAGCCCATTGTATCTTCATAAGGTGAATTAAAATCTGCACAGTCAGCACTCACTGGATCTTCTGTAGCTTTGTGCTGAATTTTGCAGAGGACCTACATTGCTAGAAGAAACTCTGATTCAGGAAATGTGTGTATATGTGTGTACACAATTGTGCCCAGGAAGGAGAGAGGGAGTGTAAGTGTTGTGCAGCAGCCGGTCTGGTTCTCACCCGAGCCCTAAATACCTTTAAGTGTCCTTCTGTTCTGTCTTTAGTCGTCCTGTGACAGGAGATGTGAACAATATTTTGGCAGAATAATTCCACTGTACAGAACCTCCCTTCTGCTCCTGACGAGTGCATTGTTTATCAGCACTGCTGGGAAGGATTCACTGCCACCAATGCAATGCAATATAATATTAAAATGTAACATTTTACAGGATCATCGCAAGTGTAATTGCGCTAATGTTTGTGAAGTGCTTTGAACTGGTGAACTGATTAAGCAAATGCTCAGTACTTGATGCCTACGCCAAAAGTAACTGCTCTTGGAAACCAGATACACTGAAAACCGATTTCAGTGCAAGTTGTGAAATATAATTTGTCGAATGAAAACAGCAGGGAAAAAAACTCTTATTTTGTTCTAGACACAGGAAATGAGCAACAAGGGATTAGTGGGACTGTAGGTGGAAAAAAAGAATTGGGGGGGGGGGAATTAGAGTGTTGTGTTCAAATTCCTGCTCATTGACGTTCCCTGGATACTCCTTAGCAAGTTGGTGTCTTTTCAGCCTAACTTACCTCATAAGCTTTTTATGAGGCTATTTAAGATGAGAATTGTAAAGCGGTCTGTAAAAATGAGAAATAATGACACGGAATTGGAGTACAAAAAGGCCTAACACAAACTTAATTTCTTCAGTGGGAAATAAACAGCCTCCCGAGCTTTTACCTGATTATCCAGGCAATTTGTTGTTTGTGGTTTGGGCTGGATATTATGCATGTATTTGATTAGGCCTGCACAGCTTGCGGCAACCAATCCAAACATGGCCCACCAGCTATCTATCCTGGCTACTTGACAACCCGTCTGATTTGGCAGTCCCAAGATGGCCACAAAGGCATGAAGTGTATTGAGCCCAGGTGAGCCACCGTACATGGCTGATGTACTGCGGTTTGTGACTAGCAGTGGCTCAGACCAGCTTTAGAGAGTTCAGTTCCGAGATTAAAGGTAGAATGGGGCTGCTGAGCCATTTTTCTTTGGAAAGCCTAGGATTTGTTTATATAGGTATTTATCCTGAGGTAATAAAGGCAGCCCCATTCAAAATTTGTTTTCTTTATGGAGTCCAAGTAAATCAAATGTGAAAACATGTAAAAGAAGAAAGGGTCACCGATATGAGCACCTTGAAGGTCCTGATACTCACGTGAAAAAGTTACAAAACACAAAAATGCTGATAAAGTATGTCAGCACGGCAGTGTAGAAAAAACATATAAATTCATTTGTAGAAGAGTGGTTTTCTCAGGGAGAATGAAAAGAGTTAATAACGGTATTTAAACCTCAGAATCTAACCCCCCCCCCCCCCCAGTTTGATGAATTAGTGTTCATCTTTATTTCCTGGGTCTTAACACCATATGAGGGCAGTTCTTAGGAGCAGGGATGTGAAATACACCTGGGATACTTCTTGAGATAAAATATCTTCTCCTTCAGTGTAAAAGTTTGCCTGTGTAGCTGGAGTCTGAGACTCCAGTGTACCTGAGACTCTCATCTCCGGAAGCTTCCTGAGGTGGTAGATGATGCTGTAGAGAATCCTAGAGCTGGAGTCTCTCAGTTGATGAGAAGAGTTCCATCAGTGGATACTGGCCATGGTCCCTGAAGGGGAAGTAAACATCAGCATATCAGTGCTAGGAAGCACCACTGGGGGAAGGCCTCAGCCTTTATGCCTTTTTCCTTGGCCTTCCCAGGGCTACTGGGTAGGCGCTATGTGAAACCTTTTGATCTGATCCAGCAGAACACTTCTTACATTCTTCTGATTATTTAGTATTAAAGAGATGTCTGTCCAATATGTTTGTGTGAGTGTCAATGTGAGTAGGAATGTCTTTGTAACATGCTATAACCAGCATTTGATTGATTAAGGAGTGGGTCTCAAGTGGCCAGCTTTGAGAACTGGCAAAATTGCCCTCTTCTACTGTGACTGGTGAGGCATCACATTCTTAGACTGGGACAGATGAAACACCAGGTTTCAGGCAGCACTAGAAAAGGCAAGGGGGCTTTCTGGAGGGGGAGGGGGTGGGGGGGTGGGAGAGAGAAGAGGAGAACAATAATGTTGTGGTCCCCTAAGCAACATATTGGGTGCATTCAGACACGCACATTTGAGCTGTTTCGAAACGCTTCGAGCCGGCTCAAACGTGCGCCTTCAGACAGATGCAGCTGCCTCCCGTCCCCAGCCCATCACCTACCGGACCAAATACCATCTCAAAGCGTCACATTTCTGAGACCAGGTCCTGAGGTGGATTCTCCTGTTCTCTTCTGGCTCAAGCTGCCTTTTCCCCGTGTGATCGCGGAGCTGTTGCCAAGCCACTTCCAAGTCTTTCACCTGCCATTTTTTTTTAGCATCAGCAATATGCGCATAGGCACTTCTACGCCTCCCCCCCCTTTTAAAAAAATGGACACTAATTCTCCATTCGGGATGCCAAGGAGACCAGTTTCGGGGTAAAAATTCAAAGGGACGTGTTCTTTCAGGGCAAGGAAGTCACGGAGCTTGTGTAACTGAGAGGCTCTGCTCTCCTGCTTTTGCGCATGCGCTAGACTGTATTTTCAGATGTTTGCTTATGCGCATGCGCAAGCGGTGATTTTTTTTTTAAAAAAAGCCCGACACATGCTTTTGTGTAGACGCCGGGGAGCCGCTTGCATGCGCTTCGAACTGGGGGTGAGAGTGATCGCGCCGGTCCAGAGTGAGGCGTTTTGAGCTGGCTCCAGCCGGCTCCAGCACACCGTCTGAACGCATCCATTGTCACATTGATGAGTAGTATAGTGGGACTTGGAGATGTATGATGCATGGAGCGGAGAGAGTTAACAAAGAAAAAAAATTCTCCTCCCAAAACACTAGAACTCAAGGGCATTCAATGAAGCTGATGGGCAGTAGGTTCATGATGGACAAAAGGAAATACTGCTTTACACAGAGAGTGATTGAACTGTGGAATTCGCTGCCAAAGGATGTAGTGATGGCCACAGGAACAAGCAGCTTTAAAAGGGGATTAGATAGACTTATCCTCCATGAATCTATCAGTGGCTACCAGCCATGGTGACTGAGGGGAACCTCCACATTCAGAGGCACTAAATCTCTGAATCCCAGAGCCAGGAGGCAACATCAGTGAAAGGCCTCAGCCTGTGTGCCCTGTTGTTGGCTCTCCATAGTAAATGATTGGCCATTGTGTGAGACAGGATGCTGGACTAGATGAATCATTGGTCTGATCCAGCAGGGCTCTTCTTGTGTTTTTATATGTAGCCTACTTTGAGATCTATAGCCTACAGTTGGCTCTCCATAGTCATATGATTGCAAGGACAATGGAATAGATAGTATTCTGGTACCTACTAGCCTTTTGATTCTGAAAGCTCTTTTCATATTTATAAAAATTAAAAGTTGAATGTGTCTATAATTTATAATAACAATACTCTTTTTTCTTTTCCACCCATACAGATTTTAATATTGGCTGATCCTGGCCAAGCACAAAGGATCCTGATGGGGGACTCAGGATCAAGGCGTTCAATCATTGTGTCCCGGTTGCCAATATTCAGGAGAAGTATTAGCCGAAGACACGATTCCCTTCCGTCATCGCCCACTTCCAATAGTACCGTTGGTGTTCACAGCTCTTCTCCCTCCAGCACCAACTCCAGCTCAGGTAGTACAGGCAAACGTAGGAGCCTGTTCCGCACACCTTCCATCAGCTTCCACCACAAGAAAGGGGGCGAACAGAAAGCTGAATCTCTAAGCCAAAATGCAGCTGTTTCCAACGGTGCTCAGTCCAGTCACACTTTGCAAAAGCTTGGTTTGGAGGAGCACGTGAAAAGCAGAGGGAGGAATTCTGTAGGCTTCGGCAGTTCTCGAAGTAAGAAGATAACAAGGTCTATGACAGAGGACTTTGAAAAGGGCAGGGAGCCTTCAGCCAATAAGAACGTCTTCATAAATTGCATCCGGTCTGGCAAAAATGAAGGCGATGATTCTGGCTTCACAGAGGAGCAAAGCCGGTCCTCTGTTAAACATTCCTCAAGGAAACTTCTCCCCAAATCCTTCTCAACACACTACAGGTTTTCAAAGCCAGTTCCCGAAAGCCAGTCAGTTCCGTGCGCCCAACCGTCTTCGTGCCAGCTGGAGATCAAACCCAGTGTTGAAAGCGAACCCCTGTCAGCCAGCTCTTCCCCATCATGTTCTCCTGAGGTCGTAGAATGTGTAGGCAGCTCTTTACAGTCACCGATGCTTTCCGCCGACGTGACCATGGTTCAGACCCCTTCCGAGTTTCTAGCATTAACTGAAGACTCGGTCTCAGAGGTCGATGGGCTTCCCAACGGTGGGAATTTGCATGCGGAAACCTTCGTCCACAATGTTTCTACCTCTCAGATCTTCCTCAATCCTGCTGCTGCTGCTGCTCCCCTCTCAAGGAAAACAAATCATATCGAAAGTGTTTCTCATTGTGCTGTTATAGCAACCGAGAGTCAGGGAGCGAAGAATTTACTGCTCAGCGAAGCTAGTGACCTGTCTGAAGCCCTTGATGCTAATCCAAACCATGCAAAAGTATTATTGAAAGAACTTCCCGTCCGACAGACCAGCCATCCGGAAAAAGTAAGCTCAGGAGCTGAAGCACAATTAAAACCCTTTGTCTTAAACCAGGGAGAAATACCTGGATGTTCTCCAAAAGCACAGGGATCACATAAGGACCAACAACATGTTAGAGCACCTGAACATGTTAGAGAAGCCATCCCCATGCCTGAATCTAAGGTCATCCCTTCATCTTCTGAACCGCAGTCTTTTCAAACTCAGCAGGGATATGAAATAAACCACACAAACGGTATGTGTTCTCACACTCTTTGTTTTCTTTTTAAAACGTGATTAGGTTTTCAAGCACATGCAAATAGCACTTAGCTATTAAAGGTTCTTAACCTTTTTGGGGGTCACAGACCCTTTTCGGAATCTGATGGAAGCTGTGGACCCCCCTCCCAGGGAAAATGTCGTAGTGAGGTGGTGATGATGATTGTATGTTACCTGAACATATACCGCTGCATCCCATGCTCTCCTACATTGGTTTGGAGTGAAATGTTACTGTGATAACGTGATTAGGAATGTTTTTCACAAAGACCATTTTCAAAGTAGCAAAAAGGAAATCAGATAATTTTTTATATGTGTCAGGGGGTACATGGACCCCCTGAAGCCTATCCGTGGACCCCCTAAGGATCCATTGACTCCAGATTAAGAACCCCTAACTTAGCTGAAAGTAAGCATATTTGGAATTATGCAAAGACCTATTCCTGAATGTACTTATTCCAAGCCAAATGCTATTTGCATGGGAGCATCTCCTTCTAGAAACTAATCATATAGTCTAAGTAGTTTCAGCGAGTGTTCAATGGATCGCTCTTTACCTCTACAAATGAAGGGGTTTATTAATTTACATACAACTTGCCGTCACTGAATTTAAGATTTCACAGGAGGTCTGTCATCCAGAACTTGACCAGACTCCTATCTGCTTAACTTCAAAACAGTGTGGCTATATCAAGTGCCTTTAGACTATGTCCCGGGGCTCTAGTTTTGCTGAGTCCCTAGTAAAGCAGAGAACTGGACTACCAGTAGTTTTCCTAGGTCAGGGTCATATCATTTTTACAGTTCTTCTTCCCTACCCAGTTCGGGGAAGGCAGGTGGCATGGTATAGCCCCGTCTCACCAGATCTTCGAAACTAAGCAGGGCTGGTACCTGGATGGGAGACTGTGCAGAGGAAGGCAATGGCAAGCCACCTCTGCTTCTCACTTGCCTTGGAGGTCCCTTGCTGGGATTGCATTTTGACAGAACAAGTGTGCGTACATACCCGGCTGGGTTGTGTTTTTCCCCAGTATAACTGTCATTTGCAATGTTATACAATGATCGGATATGAGTTTGCTGCTCACTCAGTTTGCTGGCATACCTGACAGAGGTTGAATGGAAAAGTTCCAAGACCCACAATGGGAATAGTAACAATTTAGGTCCATGCTGTACCACTTCCCATCATCACATCCATATTCTTATTTGTTTATTTAAAAATGCTTAGAAGTCACATATTAACACGGTAACACTGACACACTCCTCCTCTCTCATGAAGCTGCCTTGACCTAAATTCATATGAGCTGGGTAGTTCAAATTGGTTTGTGTGTTCCTAAAAGAATGATTTACTAGTGTTTTACAAAGGGTATATTTAGTGGGGGAATGCAGTTGTTGTCGTTTTCCTTGTTTTGTTTTGTAATCCTCATTGCTTTAGTGGTTGGACGGCCAGGTCACACAAACCTTTGTTATATGGTATGTGTTGGTGGCTTTTGTGCACTTTTCATTTGCTTCTGCCAGAGCAGGACTGCATAAATTGCAGGTGTCTGTACATCAGAGCAACACAAACAAAGAACGTTTCTCTGTTTTGAGGGAAGTTTCCCTTCCTTCATTTTCTTTAAAATGTTCACATTCTTCTGCAAACCAAGGGGGTTCCCCACGTTTGAAGAAAATTCTGTCTCTTACGTCTATCTGGTCCTGATCTGTGGATTTGAGCAATCTGCAGATGTGGGTCATGTTGAGGATTAGATATATTGATAGCTCTCCTGTTGAATAGTTTTTGGAGCACAGGTTTTGAAGTGTGTGTTCCTTGTCCTCTTTCACAGTGAAACTTGCCAGTAGCTTCAGCCCCCATCGCGACTGGAGATTCATAGAGAAACGTCTGAGATCTTCCTCTGAAGGTACCGCTGGAAGTAGCCGGATGATCTTAAAACCAAAGGATGGAAACCCAGAAGAAATGAACAGTTTGCGAAAGCAAAGGACGGGCTCCTCTTCATCGAAAATGAACAGCATGGTAAGCATGCAGTGCCCTTGGATGGCGCATTTCTTCCAACTTTTTACTCCTTTCCCTTTTATTTTTAATGATGAAATGTGATGGCAGTTTTTAAATATGAAATCCTAAGGTTTGGCAGTGGCAAATTAAATTTTCACTGACACAAGAAATGTTTTCATTGACAAGAAAAATGCCAAACAATGAAATCTGTTTCTCGCCTAATAAACCATTGGACTTGAGTTTAAATCCTTCTGTGGATTTCCTGGATAGGAGTAGGAAAGTCATTCTCTGCTTGTCGGCCTCCCACTTTGCAAAGTGGAAATACCCGTGAGGAAAGGCCATAGGTCAACACTGAAGCATTATACACACAGTTCGGTGTCTCCACATTTAACAGCTCAAAGGGGCTATGCATTGATGTAGTTAGAAGGAAAACATCAGGATGGTTTTAGTAAGCAGTGAATTGTGACCGGTTTTCATTTTTGTTTACTGTGTGTCCAGAACAATCCTCCCAGCTGACGAATCGATGTTGACAATGGGCCCTGCTCCTATTTGGAGTATTGTGAATTTCAGCATTGCATTTTCCCCCACCTCTATGGAGAGGACAATAGCATCCAGAGCTAGCCCGTTCTCAGTGGAGTGTTTTGTATTTGTTCATCTTTTGTAGTAAAAGAACAGTCTTCAGCCACAGAAGAAAAGAGCTCTAAGATCATTTTGTTTTCTCCTTGTCCATGGATGCTATGTGATTATTCCATTTTACCTCCCACAGCAAGGGAATATCAGAAGCTGAAAGTACTGGTTTCCACCATCTCATGCTAAAAACCAAAGCTCACTGTAAATAAAATAGTTTCTAGGTAAGGAGTATTTTTCCCCCCAAGCAGCTTGTTGATTGGAGTTTGAAGGGGCTGTGGCTCAGTGGCAGAGCATCTGCTTGGCATGCAGAAGGCCCCAGGTTATAAAGGGATAACAGGTGATGTGAAAGACCTCTACCTAAGGCCCTGGACAGCTGCTGCCAGTCTGAGGAGGCAGTACTGACCCTGATGCACCAAAAGGTCCGATTGAGTAGAAGGCGGCTTCATCTGTTCATGTGTGTTCATATGGAGTATTCCTTTAAGAGCTCAAAACTCAAGTGGCTGAAAATGAATCTAATTGGATATCTAAAATGAGCTCATGATTTTGTGCCTGCAAGGCCGTTAATCCCCCCCCCCCCCAACAATTAAATATATAGGATAAGAGCAATTTGCAGTCTCACAACAGCGGTTTTCTTTTCAGAAGTTTCTCAGATGCCTCCCCATGCAGTAATTCACTTATTCCACAAGATGTCACTGTTACTCTGTTTCAGCTGCAACTGAACTGCTCAACATTTTCAGGTGTACAGAGCTTTTGGCCTTTAATTGGTTAGTCCAGGGAGTCAGAAATGTTAGCAGTGCGAAAATTCCTGAAGTGCATTGATTCTGGCTGTTTTCCAGCCAGTTCCGAATAATGCGTTTTGGAAGCAGGTATAAGTCAAGGTTGTGGTTGTGGATAGGGAAAGGATGGGGATAGGAATGGTTGTGTAGGGTGAAGAAGACCAGCATCCTGTTCCTTTTGGCAGCAGAGGGATAGGACTTGCAATAATGGGTTTAAATTGAGGGTGAAAAGGTACCGGCTGAATATTAGGAAAAACTTTTTTGCAAGACGGGTAGCCTTGTTGGCCTGTCCATAACAGTAGAAAAGAGCAAGAGTCCTGTAGCACCTTAAAGACTAACAAAATATGTGGCAGGGAATGTATGAGCTTTTGTGAGTCACTGCTCACTTCTTCAGATACAGCCGAAGAAGTGAGCAGTGACTCATGAACGCTCATACCCTGCCACATATTTTGTTAACTTTTTGACAGTAAGAGTTGTGCAACAGTGGAATCAGCTGCCTAGGGAGGTGGTGAGCTCCCCTTCGCTGGCAGCGGCTGGGCAAAACCCTCGTCAGGGATGTTCTAGGCTGTTCCTGCATTGAGCAGGGGGTTGGACTGGATGGCTTGGATGGCCCCTTCCAACTCTGTGATTCTGTGATTCTATCCCTTGGACTCAGGTACTTTGTGGGTCCCACTGCCACCACTTGAAGGTTTCTTAAGACCTTTAGATGACCCTGCCAAGGTCCCACGGTCCACTTGAGCATGTGTATGTATGTGTGTCAAAGGGGCCTCTATGCCTTCATGGGACAAGCCATCTCTATTGTACTAAAAAAAAAAAGTCATTTCTCTGGGCAGCATACATATCCAGAGTGGTATGCTTATGGGTAGGGAAGGGATATAACCCAGACCGTTTTCTTAATGGGAGAATTAAGAGATTTTTTTTTAAAGTTTCATTTTCATGGCATGCAGAAAAACACAAAGTGGAAACTCTGGGCTGGAAAATACAGAAGTAAAATAAAAGGTACAGTTTGTATAGATAAACATACCTGCCCTACTGAGGTGGGACAAGCGGTCCATCCAGGGGACTGATTGACGGAGGTCAGGCTGACTTGTGAAAACTCTCTCTCCTTCCCAACATTGTATTTCAGGCTTATTCAGGGTTAAGTGGGCAGATCCTCTTGATCCAATTAGAAAGTGGGTTTCTTGTTCAAAAAGGGGTTTGGCCAGTACTCTTATTTCCCCAGGGCTGTGTGAGTTTTATACATGGGACTTATTGATTTACCGTATTTTTCGCTCCATAAGATGCACTTTTCCTCCCCCAAAAAATGGGGGGGGGGAGTGTGTGCGTCTTATGGAGCGAATATGGAGCTTTTCTTACCTGTAACAGGGCTCTTTCTTCAGCAGGAACGCAGGGAAACGCCATTCAGGCTGGCATCCCAGCCTTCCCCGCCCCTCCCTGCTGGGCCTGAGCTGTTAAGACTTAAAAGGGAAACGGCAGGAAAAACCCCCACCAGACTAAGTACTCTTTTCCTTTAAGGGCTTTTCCCCTTTAAGACAGCCAGCAGCGAAAGCCCCGCCCACAGATCAAGCTCCGTGGCTACTTTGCACAGAAAGGCCTGGCTTTGCATGGCATGCCGACGTCTCTCTTCTTTCCTTTCTCTATCTTCCTTCCTTCCTTTCCTTTTTTCTGTCTGTCTGTCTGTCTGTCTTTCTGTCTCTCTCTCTGTCCCCACCTTTCTTTTTTCCTTTCTCTTTCTCTCTCTCCTCCTCCTTCCTTTCTCTCTCTTTCTTTCTTTCTTTCTTTCTTTCTTTCTTTCTTTCTTTCTTTCTTTCTTTCTTTCTTTCTTTCTTTCTTTCTGTTTCATTTTTTCCTGTTTTGTCTTATGGAGCGAAAAATACGGCATTTATTTGTTTGGCAAATTTTTGTGCTGAGTCACCAGAGAACCTTTTCCGCATTCAGGGATACCTGCAAAGTTCACCAGTGGTGTGCAAGGGTCCCCGAGAGTGGGCAGACTGGAGAAGACTCCGTTGATTGAAGCCTCTCAGCTACTGTGATAGGAGCTACATGTCAGTCAAAACAAAAAGGCTCCCCTCTTTGTTGAAAAATCGGCACCTTTTGGTACACAGTAGAATTGGGAGGAGTGGATCCCCCAGTTACATTATGATTATGTTCTGTTGGTTTTCTTGCCTTTGTTTCTGGCCTTTGTTTCTGCCTCGTTTCACAGGTCTACCACATGGCACTCACTGGGTTCTGTAATGTGACATACTTACCGAGAATTAAGCCAATTAAGCTATTGGAACAATTGTAATTCGAGGGCTGTGGAATTGCAACCCCATGCCGACCTCACCCCATATCGCCCCTTGTGCTTCCTGAATGCCACTCAGGACATATACATGAGTTTGTTAATAAGAAAGATTTGTGAATTCCAGTGAACGAGGTTACACTCTGAGAAGCAATCCATTTTTAGAGGTGGGGGCAGGGGGACACCAAAATCTGATGCCAGATCCAATAGGAAGAGGCTTCTGTGGATGTAGCCCTGACCTAGATGGTCCAGGGTAGCTCAATCTTGTCAGATCTCAAGAGCTAAGCTGGGTCAGCCCTGGTTAGTACTTGGATGGGAGACCACCAAGGTTTGCTATGCAGAGGCAGGCAGTTTCCACAAGTCAGCTGCGACTCGACAACACTTTACACCACCACCACTCTGGTGTACATTTCCCTATAATGTATATGACCCCACTCCTTCACATGCAGCTGCTGGGGTGACCTTGGATCAGTCGTACGTTCTCTCAGAGCTGTTCTCTCTAGGGCAGTTCTTGAGAGAACTCTCCCAGCCCCACCTACCTCACAGAGTGCTGTTGTGGGGAGAGGAAGGGAAAGGAGATTGTAAGCCATTTGGAGACTCCTTCGGGCAGTGAAGGGCGGGGTATAAATCCAGTCTTCTCCTTCTTGACAATAGTCTCACTCTCTGCAATTGGCAGCATTCCTTTTTTGGCTGGCTTTGCACAGGCCTAGTTTTGCAATTTGCAGTCACCTTTACATCTTCTCCTCAGGAAAGGAATTGAGGCTCTGTGAGACTTCTGCACTAACAGCAGTAGATCAGACCTTTGGGTTAATATGCCTTCAAGCATAGGTGCTTGAACATAAACATCCAATCAGAGTACATACAAAAAAGCGGGAAGAAAATGGCAACCGTTTGTTCCCACCAAAGGTGGGAAAGTTATAAAAATTCCCTTCTTGCCCTGAGTGACCCAGATGTGCGAACTCTAGGCAAAACATTTGGCCAGTGACAAGAAAATAGCCTCCAAGGTTGAAACAACTTTGATAACATACTTCGAGCCTCAAACGGGAGGGGGAGTGAACAGGATGAGATAGCTTTAGTTGTTTATGTGACAACTAGGAATGTGGCAGGCCATCCTCCCGGGAAGAAAGTAACACTAAGCAGGACAGTTATTTCTACTTCAAGGCAAGCGATAAAACATTGGGTGACAGTGAGGCACAAAGAAACAGAAAGTAACATTAGAGCAACCATGGAACAGGCAGGCTATTGTCAGATTCTGACAGGCTCCTGGTTAAAATGCAAGCGGCCACGTCTGTTTTGATAAAAGAGGCTGAGCAACATTATCTGATAGGGAACCATGTGGAGCTTGTAGGGAAGCACCACTCTGCCCCTCATTTATTGAATTCAGCACATGGAACACTAACTTACAGGTACTGTTAGTATAAAAACACTGCAAAACAGCAGCATGGGACTTGAGCGTTTTATGGGCTTCTAATTTTAAGGTCAACCTAGTCAGCAGGATTAATGCTGAAATAAGACCCAGTAGAAAAACAAATGCCTCTAGCAAAGGATGTATATCCTAGCATTTTTTTTATGAGAGTCAGATCTGCAGCTAATGTGCTGCTAAATTTGAGGGCTGGGGGATATAATTTGATGTGATGATGGGCTGGAAACAGCTCAAAATTTCCCATTGCACTACAGCTCTTGGAGGTGGTGGAAAGTGCTATCAAGTTGCAGTCCATTTATGGCAACTTTGTAGGGCTTTCAAGGCAAGAGATTAGATGGTTTGCCATTACCTGCCCCTGCGTAGTAACCCTGGGCTTCTTTGGTAGTCTTCCATCCAAGTACTAGCCAGGGTTGATCCTGCGTAAATTCTGAGGTCTAACAAGATCGGGCTAGTGCCTTAGCGAAACCACAAGAGCAATACTGTGGTAGCTATCTGTTCCAAGTGAAAATTATTGTACCTCCACTTGAGCTCCCAAGGCTTGCACAAGATCTTGTGCAGCTGGTTTATGGGAATTATAGTATTTAGAGAGGAAAGCCTGAGGCGTCGCACAAGATCTTGTGCAGCTAGAACTAAGCTAAGTCTGATTTTGTTTCCACTTGTACATCACTGGATCCAGGCCACTGTTTATTATGGAACAGCTTTCAGTGGGAAATTTGCGGTGGGGCAATTAGCACTGTGCTGAAGGCATAACATGATGGCTGTGTCCAGATATTACAAAGACTGCAATAAACGAATGAGCCGGGATGTCTTCTGGTTTATACACTTCCTTTCTCTGCCTCTCCCTCTTGTCAGCCACTGAGCAACAGAATGTTTTTTGGTTCAGATCTAAATGCAATATGCTGTTATCTCCAAATGTGTGGCTTGTTCTGTTGCCTACAAATTTGGGTATACTATCACAGCCCTCCCAGGAGGCAGGGGCTGGGGTTCAGCAGGGCAGATCACAGGCAAGGTTGCAGAGAGGAACCAGAGTCCCATCCAAAAGTCCGGGGTTCCAGAGAGCAGGTATGCCAAGTCCAGTCTAGGGTCAAGGGATTCAGGCAGCAAGTCCAGTCCAGGGGTCTGTGCTGTCACTGAGCACAGACTGACTTACGACATGGGGGCTCTTCCACATTCTCATTTTTGTTGCTCCTGTGTCCTTGCTTAGGATTTTTTTCTTTTTCACCTGTGTTTTGTTCCTCTGGTGGTTGATTCGATATTACATCCCTGTATGTCTGGCCTATCTCCCTTCATATTTAAACTGCAGGTTTTTATATCAGACATACAGGGATGTAATATCAGATTGGTCACTAGAGGGTGCAAAACACAGGTGGAAAAGTTAAAAACCCCAAGCAATAGGGACATACATGCAATGCGGAGAATGCAGAAAGGCCCCAAGACTATGAACAGTTTAGTCTTGGTTTACAATCCCTGTTGGTGGGCAAGAGAACAAATAAGTTTGTTCTGTTATTTCATCATCATTCTTAGTTTGGACCAAGCCAGAAAGTCTTCACTCTATGGGCAACGTGAAACGAGAGTTGAAAGGAGGAGGCAGCATGTGAGCCTGAGGACTTCCAGGCTGGTTGGGACAAACAAAGTTGGATCCAACCATCTGCAGATGCAAGAACTGTGGATTTTTTTTACATCCCCCCCCCCCCCAAATAGTTCTTTCCCACCCTGGAAAAGTTTATTCCTGAGGCTGCTTGATCCATGTGGAGTAATAGCCATGTGGCTCTGGATGCTGCCATGGAGAGGAGGTGAAATCTTGCAATCTTGAGCTAATGGAAGAGGCAGAAGGGGGGCTTTTCTCCCCTCCCTCCACTGCATCCCCCTGTCCCTCCTGCAATCCTAGGCACAGTTAGACTCCATTGACTTTAATGGATTTGGGTGTAATGCTACTTAGGATTGTTCTGTAAATTGTAGAACTCAAAGCCAGTGGATTTAGCAAAGCCTTCTTGAATGCTGGCTGTAAATGTGATTGCACATATCCATGGAGGTGATTGCACATATTCATGGTCCACCAGTGGTTACTATCCTTGTTGACTAAAGAGAACCTCCACATCTGGAACCAGGAAACCTTGAACACCAGTGCCCAGACGTTTACAGGCTCTAGAAAGGGCCTTCTCAGTTGTGCCACCAAAGCTGTGGAATTTCCCTTCGTAGGGAGGTTGGTGTTTGCCCCCCTGTCATCTTCCACCAGCCTTGTCGTTTTATTTGGTGTTCCTTATTGATCATTCTTCCTGTTAATGCTTTTGATTGTTGTTGAAAGTTGTTTTTTTAATTTTTTTTAACTGTTCACTGCCTTAGGGGCCTAAAATTGGGTAGAAAGGTGGCATTAAAAAGTTTTCAATAATAATAGATGAAGAGATTCCCCTGAGACATCAGTGCTCAGAGGCAATATCAAGGGAAGGCCTTGGCCTCTATGCCCTGTTTGTTGGCCCTCCAGAGCAGCTGGTTGGCTGCTTCATCGAGCAGGATGCTAGACTAGATAGACTACTGATCTGAGCCTACAGAGCTGTTTTTCCTTTATGTACCGAGAGCCAGTTTGGTGTAGTGGTTAAGTGCGCGGACTCTAATCTGGGAGAACCGGGTTTGATTCCCCACTCCTCCACTTGCACCTGGCTGGATGACCTTGGGCAAGCCATAGCTCTGTACCAGCTGTTCCCTCAAGGACAGTTGTCTCAGAGTTCTCTCAGCCCCACCTACCTCACAGGGTGTCTGTTGTGGGGAGGGGAAGGGAAAGGAGTTTGTAAGCCGCTCTGAGACTCCAAGTGAGTGAAGGGCGGGATATAAATCCAATCTCTTCTTCTTCTTCTTCCTGTTTGGACAGTAGAAATAAGCTGAAAGAGCCGGAGAGAGCAACAGGCTGTGGTGTTGTTGAGGCAGACTGAACTCCCAGACCAGACGGGCAGAGAGCTACCTACAAAGAATCTACCAGAGTCTCTACACACTTTGCAGATGCAACAGGCCTAGATTTAGTAGGTTAATATTCATCCGATAGGAAAGTTCTTCTGAGGGACAATTTTTCAACCGGTAATATATGCACTGTTTGCAATAAAACTGACAGTGGCTTCTGCGAGAAAGCAATCTAATTTTGCTACGCTGTGCACAATAGCAGATATACCTTCTATGTTTTCATTATTCACATCTGAAATGTTTCCCCCTGGAATGGAATAGAGATTTGCCATTTCTGTCTCCTTCTCTTAGGATAGATCTGACAGGGGAAGCAATTTGATCTTGTTACCAGAGACAGATTTTACAGAATCTTTCAAAAGGAAGGGGGGGGGAAGACACAAAAGCAATATGAGAGGGAATTTCCTGCCTCCCAGCCACCATCTCACTGTATGCCTACTGAATGTCACACATAATGAAGAGTCAGATCTTATGCCAACATCACTGTCCACAAATATTTCTCATCTTGCCTAATTGACTTATGGAACTCATTGCTTACTAATGAACTACTGGATGGCTTTAATGTAGGGGGTTTGACAAACTCTTGGAAAATAACCATATTAATTAAGGGAACTTCAGTGTACAGAGGTAGTATATCTCAAGAGTACCAGTTTTTGGGGACAACTGCTAAGCAGTGGGAATCACCATCAGGACCTCTTCAGGAGGTTCAGGAGGCACTTTGCATGTTGATGGGGGCTGAACTGGCAGAGACTGACCAAAAGAGAGATCAAAAGACTAACCAAAAGTATAGATAGGAACTCTCAGTCTGGGGCAAGTGATGCTCTGTATTCTTGGAGCTTGGGGCGGGGGGCAACAGTGGGAGGGCTTCTAGTGTCCTGGCCCCACTGCTGGACCTCCTTTTGGCACCTGGTGTTTTCGGCCACTGTGTGACAAGAGTGTTGGACTGGATGGGCCACTGGCCTGATCCAACATTGGCTTCTCTTATGTTCTTATGTTCACTTGGTTTGCTGTTGTTGGAAACGGAGCTGGATCCGAGGACTCCTTTCGGCTATTTGAGAATGCCTTTTTTTTCAATAGTGCGAGATACTTAGCAAAATGGAGTTTTAGGATCCAGTCCAGGAAGACTGTTCATGCGTTCGTGGCATTATATGAGCTAGTGAAGTGCTATAAAGCAGGAGTAAGGGGGTCATAGTGGTTAGTGCTCCAAGCTAAGACAGGAGCAAGTCCCACTCAGTCAAGAAGCCCACTGGGAGCCCACTCTCTCAGCCAAACTTGTGAGGTTAAAATGGTGGAGGGGGAAGGAGTTTGCGTGCTGTGAGCTCCTCGGGAGAGCAGGATCTAATCAAATAATAATGTATTTGTGAGGCCTTGCTTCTTTCTGGTACTTTTGAAAAGTCCTAAATCTGAATTTCAGTTTTCAAGAGACAATTTATTTGCATTCTGTTCTACAGATTTGCTGCCCCCTTTGGGCAGGGGTGCAGGGTTGGGCCAGCGTTCACCCTTGAAATGCAAAATGTCGTCCTGAACATTTGTGTGTCTGGCTCTTCAAGGGAAATATTGCATTGTCTTGAACTTCACATTTTTTCCCCCTTTTGAAATGGGTGAAACTGTACTTCAAATGTGTGAGGACTGGAACTGTGCCCTCCACCCTTGTGCCAGATTTCATTCCAGTCTGTTGGTGGTCAATGGAGTTACAAACACTCAGAATACCAAAAAGGCTAGTATGCTAAGTAACGGCTTGTTTTCTCTCAGCGAATAATAATTTTAAGGGACGCTTTGCTTAGTTTAGGAGTTCATGGATAAAAAGAACAAAAGGAGAAACTAGAATATGCGTAGATCGAAATAAACAGATTAAGCTACGGAGGGAAAATTTACCATGGAGAACGTTTCACTCCTTTCTGCTGATGTGGCACTTAGAAACTAATTGAGTGGAAGGATAGTTGAATGCCTGTTCCTTGGCTAAAACTCTAGACAGAGGTACAGATTCTATATACAAGACTGCACAATTGACCACTGAAATAACACTCAGTAAATGTAAGCAACATGTGTTTGTTTATTTAAACAGCCAGTTTGGCGTAGTGGTCAAGAGCATGGACTCTAATCTAGGAGAACTGGGTTTGATTCCCCACTCCTCCACATGCAGCTGCTGCTGTGACCTTGGGCCAGTCATAAGTTCTTTCAGAGCTGTTCTCTCAAGGGCAGTTCTCGAGAAAGCTCTCTCAACCCTACCTATCTCACAGGGGTAGGGAAAGGGATTGTAAGCCGCTCTGGGACTCCTTTGGGTAGTGAAGGGCTGGGCATAAGTCCAATCTCTTCTTCTTCTTAAATGTTTATATACCATTTTTCTCCCCAATGGGGACTTGAGGTGGCTTACAGCAGTGTTCTCTCCTCCGCTTTAACTGCACAACAACACCCTGTGAGATAGTTTAGGCTGGGAGAGATTGACTGGGCCAAGGGCACCCATGGCACATCGTGGCTTAGAGAGGGTTTAAACCTGAGTCTCCCAGATCTTAGTCTGACACTTTAACCCAGGGGTTCCCAACCTGTTTGAGCCTCTGGGCACATTAGGAATCCTGAGACAGGGTGGTGGGCACAACTACAAAATGGCTTCCACTGAAGGCGGAACCAACTACAACATATCACAGAGTGAGGTTATGTATGACTTTAAACTAACTCTTCAGTAATTCAGACAGAAAGTCTGTTTAATAGGATGCCTTTTAAAATGAATATACTGTTTAAAATATTTTCTTGCGTGCACACACACACACACACACCCATCTGTGAAGATCCCTGTGCCGTGGTGGTAACTGTTGTTGAAACAACTTTTAAAATATCTGCACAGCCAATCAAATCTCCAGTGGCCAGTCAGAAGCCCTGTTGGGCAAAAGCTCCACCTGGCCCTGCCCACTTTCTAAAAACTTTTGACGGGCACCAGGAGATGTAAAAGTGTGCACTGTTTGTTCATGGGCTCCATGTTGGAGACCCCTGCTCTAACCAATGCACCTTTCTGGCTCTTCCACAGGACCTCTTCTATTGCTGTAAGAGTTCTTTAATATCCTGATGCAGCTTTGCAGAACTGCACTGGAACGTAGTTATTTTAAACCAGGATTGCAGCAGTTTTGAAAGGCCCGTAGCCTCGTGTTTGACGTAGCTGTAGCTGTTGCCGTATCTGTCACAAGTTGCCACCTAGGGAGAAGTCATTGTGAGTCCATATCTCTTCCAGTTGTCTCTCCAAACTTGGGAGATTCGAGGTGGGAGGATGCTGGCTGTCAGATCCGTCCCATCCTACATTAAGCACCGATAAGCTGTGACAGTAGAGCCCAGCATGCCGCTGCTTTTGGCACGCTAGAGTCTGAAAGGAGCACAGATATATGAATGCAGATCTTGAATGTATGTAAGAAAAAGAGCCATCCATTGAGATATGGTTCATTAATCATAGTACGGTCCCCCCCCCTGCCGAACAAGTAGAAATAGAATGCGAATCCGGAATGTCAAGGGGCTTAGGCTATGGTGAATATGTGTGTTGGACTCGGCAATGTCCAGGGGAGTACCTACAGGTGGGGGAGAAAAGACCGAAAGCGCGGAAGCTGTGCTGTCTTGTTTGAGGGCTGGGGGAGGAAAGCTCTATTGATGCATGATTCCAGTCTTGCATAGCTTTCAGCCTTTTAGGAGGCCTCGTATAACAAAAAGGGGGTGTCGAGTGTTCATACCGGTCTCCCGAAGCATCTTTATTGCTGCTCCAGAGGGGGCCTGTAAGGTCTGGTGACTAAAGAAGTTCAAAGACTTCCAGTGTTTCAATATTTATTTATTTTAGGGGGGGGAAACACTTCCAGCATTGTGTTGGATAAAAGGTTTTTGAGATTCTCTGTTGTTTGGTATTGGGCACATTCTGTTTATGCACAAAGTATCCCCCCCCCCCAATAGTTATCACTTCCCTTGCAAGTGAACAGAAGGAGATGCTAATGCCAAGTCTGGTATTGAGTTGCCTGTAGCATGAGACGGAACTGCAGGTCCATGAAAAATGGACCACAGAAAGAATGGAGAGGAATGATGGTGCTGTTTTTTTTAAAGTGTGCTGAACCAGTTCATTGATTCACGCTATATTGAAATGGAAATTTATTTCCCCTTCAGTAGATCATTGGTTACCCAGGTATTGAGCGGCGGCTTAAATTGCTTTATCCTCACCTCATTGTTTAGCAAATATGAATCTATGACTGGTCTTCTGTTAGCACTACAAGTTGTGTCTGCAGAAATGTGAAAGAATTTAAGCAACCATTCTGGTGGAGCTGGAATACAGCTTACATAAGGAATAAAGTGTTATTTAGTACTTACCTAATATGTGCATATCTTACATATGTATGTATGTGCTGTCAACTCACAGCTGCCTTACAGTGACCCCAGCAAGGGGATTTAAGGAAGAGGTGGTTTGCCATTGCCTTCTTCTGCGGAGCATCCCTCAGTGGTCCTGCATCTAAGTACCAACTTTGCTTAGCTTCCCAGATTTAATGAGATAGGTCTATACCATGCCATCTTCCCTTCTATGTATATCCTGTACTAGGGATGGGCATGAACTAGGAAAATGGAAGTTCATCCCGGTTCATGGTTTGTGAGGTCCCATAAACCATGAACTGGGATGAATCTTCATGGTGTGTGAACCAGTTCAGTTTGTGAGGTTAGTGGATCTTCCTTCCCTCCTTTCTGCTGGTGGTCTCTTTAAATGTAGCCTCTTTAGATGCCTTCTCTAAGCCCTGCCACTGGCGCCAGTGTGTCTGCCAACACGAACTGCGCGAACCCACCTGGAAGGTTTGTGGGATGTTCATGTGACTCGTGAGGGTGGGATGGCACGAACTGAGGTTTGCAAACCATGAACTGGGCCCAGTTCATCATGAATTTTGGTTCATAATTCGGTTTGTGCCCATCCCTATCCTATACTTTCAAAATATTTCTTAAGAATTAGGCTTTCAAACATTGTGGAGACAATATGAGGACAGTTACTTTGCTGTGTTGAATGTCAAATTTTATTTTTTTTTACAAATGTTTACATAAAGAGAAGCGCTAAGCACCTGACTTTCCAGTCTACTCTGGGTCGGATCCAGCCAGTTTTTTTTCTCAATCTCACCCAAGTCACCTCCTTATTTCATCCATAAGTCCCAAGATCCTCCCAGAACAGCATTTTTGGTGGTCACAGGGGACTTTTTGTCCTCACTTTTTCACCTGCAGAAAAGTTGGTTGGATCAAGCCCAATATATAAATACATGAAGATCTTCTAATCCAGGGGCCTCCAGGGTCATCTAGTCCAACCCCCTGCACAATGCAAGAAATCCCCCCACCCGCAGTGACCCATATTCCATGCCCAGAAGATGGCAAAATACAAAACAAAACAAAACAACTACCCTCCAGGACCCTTGGCCAAACTGGCCTGGAGAAAATTTGTTTCCTAACCTTTGATTCCCGGAAATTCATAGAGTTTTCAGTGCTTCCTAGAACTGTCCTTTATTACTTCTGCTTGTACCTGGAAATGACATAGTGATGTTGATGATGTCACTTAAAAAAAATCATCTGCAGCTGCTCCCAACAGTGGTGGACACAGAGCTTGCCAGCAGGCAACCTTAATTCCACCTTCCTAAAATAGTTAAGAATAACCAAAATACATCCATGAATGATATAATTACTCCGTGTAACATTGTATAGTCAATTATGTTGTTTACCAAGCACATTCATACAAACATTTACATGCAAAGAGTATAACAAATAAATGTTTTTAATAAGAAAAGTACTCGTGCCAAAGTTCCGTTCAAATTATTTCATTATCAGTTTCTTCTTGTGTATGTTTAATCCGAACCGAACTGTATTTTGGTTATTCTTAACTGCTTTTCCCATGAGCTCTTGTATATTGCTATTTTCCCAAGATAGCCTATGTCTGTCTTCTAAAATCCCACGAGGGGGAACTGCAAGAGTTGGGGAGAAGGGGAATTATGTTCTCCCTACCGTAACTATTTCACATAATTTCACTCCATTTTCCTACCCTGGTGGTTCACCTTCCCCCTCAGTGTCCGGCCCCATCTTCGTGACTGCTCAGTCCATGCACCCCAACCTTCTTCCTGTTTCATGGTCCAGTAAATAAGCCCTAACTCTTACAAGGCTACCTCATGAGATCCTGACAGCCATTTTGGGATTGCCTAGGCAACCAATGTTGTCTGCTCACCTAGGCGATTCAAAATGGCTGCCAAGATCTCATGAGAAACTCTTCTGCAAATTCAGCACGAACTATTTTATGTCCCCCCTCCTTCCTCCCAATACTTGGTTAATTTAATTTTTTTTTCTGCCAACCTGGGAGTTATCCAAGTTTGCAAAATCCTCTCAGTCCTTACCTAGCCCCAATCTGTGGATGTTTAAAATCTGCGTGCTGGGCAGGGTGTGCCAGGCTCCTGCTGGCAATCCCAGGGAATGTTTTAGGATTGGAGCCTTGGGTGGTGGGGTGTGGTCAGGAACATAACAACCTGGCCAGCCTGATTAGGCAGTCCAGTAAGCCTAATGCCGAGGATCAGGTTCAGAATTGCATATCTATTCCTAAACAGGAATTTTACTTGGATTTAGGATGTAGGGTGGTTTTTTTTTTTTTAACCTTTAACACCTCAGGCTAAGCAAATACACACATATCCCCATTTCCGACTCCTTTTACACTTTAGTGCAACCCACAGGAGAACAAACGGTTTCGCGATGGATATGGAAGGAAGAGGATGACTGGATTCCTGGAATCAGGGCCCTCAGAGGGCAGGGAGCAGGTGACCCTGTGTGCATCATTAATTAAAAATTAAATCGCTAAACTTGGGCAGAATGTTTCAATGAGGGCAATGGATGCCCTTCTTCCGACTCAGAGTGAGCTGGTCTGTTGATGGGATCCTGCACTGTGGTACACTGAGCCTCTTTGTACACAGAGACCTATTACATCTCCTAATGGTCCTTGTGATAAAGAAGTTCTCCCTCCATGCACAGACGATATCCATCACAAAGGTAGACATTTTGCTAGTAAATTAAGAATTGCAGGATTTTGCAACGGCTGCTCACTTGATTTAGAGCAGTACCAAAATACCTCTGCGCTGCAACTCCAAATATTGATCAGACCATGAATACAAAGGGAAATATAGCCCATAAAGGTCAGGTATGATTTCTTCTTGGGAGGCTGCAGTAAAATATTTATTCAGTGTCAGGTAGATAATAGACTTGAGCCGCTTCGATAAACACGGGGAGGCGATAAACTTTCAAGTATCAATTGGCAGAGTGGTTTTCAACGCACTGCACAGGTGAATGACACTATTCAGCACTGTCCTTTGTGGAAAGTGGCAGCTAAGAGTGAAATGGTGGGAGGGAATGTAGCTAAATTGCCACTATCCAAATTCGGCATGGGACCTCTGATGGGATGGAGAGAGGGGGGCCTAAACTATATTGCACCAAGCACCTAGATAATCTTTCTCGAAACAAATAGATGTCATGCTCTTCACATTATAAGCATTTTTCTTCCACAGGCGGAAAATTAAATGAAAACTATTAAGTCCAACCTAATGCGATAATTATCGCAGCACAAGGGTGGATTCCATGAACCTCATAAATATGTGATACAGTGAGATACAGGATGAAGGGCACAGGGCGACAGTGACGCATGGTGGAATGTTTCCTTCACTAATCAAGCTCTCTTTGACCAGGGAAATCTGTCTGCCATTCTGTCTCTTCTCGTCCTGGGTTGGAATGTGCCCTCTGCCCACCACTTTTATGTCAGAAGAGAATTTTCAGGAATGTGTTCTTTGCTTTCATTCCCTGTTCTGGATCTTCACAAAGAAAAGAGACCAGCTAGGCTTCAGCATTTTGTCTGAGGGAGGTGTTCTGTCCCTGCTTTCGTAGCAGGCCCTCTGGACTCTCTGTGGCTTCTGATGGCCATCCGATCAGAGTCCTGCACCTCTCCTGCCATCCCCCCTGCTGGAGTTCAAGAATCTGCACTGGTCCCCTGGGGAGCAGGCTTCTTTTAAAATCCCGGGGCTGCCCTGAACAGAAAGTAAGCTTGAGAGCACTTAGACATGCACTTTCCACTTGGGTGGAAATTACCCCAGGCACTGTCTGAACAAACTCTGCAGCAGTTGAGACTCTTGGAGTGTCATCAGTAGGGTTGCCAACTGTTGGGAGATGTGGGGAGGTGGGAACTTATGGGGAGGATGCAATCATTGTCCCCGTGCAATGATGCAACTTCTGGCTCAACCTGGAAGTGACAGTGTTGTACTGGTACGATGCTCTAGCACTCATCCAAAAGCTAGGGTTTTGGACCATGTGCTCAATGCCGTTGCTTATGGGTTGTGCCAGAAGTTGCATCCTCACTTGGGGAAGTTGCATCCTCACTTCAGCCTCCTGCTACCTCATATTCCTATATGCATAAATTACATACATAAGTTCCAATAAGTTGCGGCTGGCTTGTGGCAACCCCAGCAGGGAGCTTTCAAGGCAAGTGAGAAGCAGAGGTGGTCTGCCATTGCCTTCCTCTGCCGAGGTTTCCTTTGCTAGCCAAGTATTGACCCTGCTTAGCTTCCAAGTGCTGACAGATCAGGCTACACCGTACTATTCCAGATCCCCGGTATGTATAAATTAGGCTTTGATTATCAAGAGCTACTGCTGCATTGCAAGACTGGTTGTTGTTTTATGTAGCTATAACTCCTTAAGTTTATGCAGCTTTCATCACTTGCCCCGTTTTTTGGGGAAAGTTTTTAAGAAGTTTTTTCATTAAGAAGAAAGGCTGACTGTACGTGGCTATCTGTAACTGTGCAAACCAATAAAACAAGCCCTCCTGTAGTTTTGTAAAATTACTTCTTCCATAAATTGGCCTGCACTAGAACATCTGATATATAAATGGGAATAATGCTGACCTACTGGAAATATGGATTTTGCAATATGCCCCTGGAAAAGAAAGCAAGAAAGTGTGCTTGAACGGAACATGTGCAAAGGTATGGGTGTAATCTGGGCATTTTTAAAAAACAGAAATGCAGTTTTTTGATCTTGCCATTCTGCATTTCTGAATGAGTCTTATATCCTGGCTGTGGATGCTTTCTTGGTGTTAAGTCTCTTTAAAGTCCAGGGGTGAATTGGTAGGGCTGCAGTCACATATGCGAAATAATCCACTTTCATTCCACTTTCAGTGCACTTTGCAACTGGATTTTTACTGTGTGAACTTCCTAAATTCAGGGCTTTTTTTGGTAGAAAAAGCCCAGCAGGAACTCATTAGCATAATAGGCCACACCCAGCAGCAGAAACTCATTAGCATATTAGGCTACACCACTGACAGCACAGTTTATTAGCATATTAGGCCACACCCCCATGTCACCAGAAGAGTGGTCATCCAGCCACACCCACCTTTTGCTTCTTACTCTGTTTACCTTGTTTGTTGTCAAAACCCAGGGCTTTTTTTTGGTAGCAGGAATTAATTTGCATGTTAGGCCACATACCCCTAATGTAGCCAATCCTAATGAGTTCCTGCTGTTGGGTGTGGCCTATTATGCTAATGAGTTCCTGCTGGGTGTGGCCAACTCAGGAGCCAGCCGGAACTCCGTTCCTGTGCGTTCCTGCCCCAAAATAGCCCTGACTAAATCCATTTGGAAAGTGCATTGAAAGTGGATTGAAAGTGGATTATTTAGTGTGTGTGATCACAGCCTAGGGTTCTTACTCCCAGAAATCCTTTTATCTTTTCAGGTACTTGTTTTTCCACATGCTGGCATCATATGTGCAAAAGTGGAGGGCTTAATTTTGTAATGTGGGTCTGAATCACCGTTGCATATGAAAACAAATGTTATTGTAAACCTTGTAAAAATATTTCTGAACTATTAAATGGTTTGCTATGTGTTTCCACCTGCACAGTGGGCCCTGATCAGGAAACAGTGCCTCTAGAGGATGTCTAATGTTCCATCGACAACCCTATCAAGGACCTGGGTCCCACCATGGTAGAAACAAAAAGCGCACTTTTTAAAAACAAGGGACTCTTTTATATGTTTACCGGCATTCTGTTATTACTACTGGCATGTCACAAGGTCACGGATAATCTGTGGTAGGGTCAGCAGCAGACGGCACATCACAGTTGCAGTTGGACAAGGGGATTGAGTGGGATTGAGCAGCTGCATGTGGAGGAGTGGGGAATCAAACCTGGTTCTCCCAGATTAGAGTCCGCGCACTTAACCACTACACCAAACTGTTCTTAGAAAAAGCAGTAAAAACCATGAAGGACATACACAATTTATTAGGCATTACTTCTAGTATACCAGCTTCAAGTATTGTCACATCTCTCCTGAGACATGGATTCAGGCATTTGGGAAGGCCCTGGAAAAAAGGTTATCAAGGGTTACATTATTGTCTGCAAGTATGCATCATGTTTTCCATTCAGAAATACCGGCTGCAGTATGGATATGCGTCCTTGCTGCATGTTGCTGGCGAAAAAGGCAGCGTTGGCACGTTTGCTGTTCGTCTCCTGAAATCATTGGAAAGCCTTCATGGGATGGTTGCAAGCATCCACTTCCAACCCGTTCTGTGTGCTGATCTGACCTAAAAATCTCAGAAAAATGAAGCAGAGGCACAGTTCACACATTCTTCTGCCTTCTATGTATGTTTCAGGGATTGTGGCTCTTGAACACACGTGAGGCTGCCTTAGATTGAATCAAACTTTCAGTCCATCAAAATCAGCAGCTCGCCAGGATTTCTGGTAGAGGTCGTTCATATCATCTACTTGATCCTTTTAGTTGGAGATGCTGGGGATTGAACCTGGGACCATCTGCATGCCAAGCGGATGCTCTACCACTGAGCCACAGCCCCTCAGGTTTGGAGGGCATGGAAATCTAGAGAGTGGGAATGTTTCATGCTCAGGTTTGATGTGCATTAAGAGAACTGAGGTGTGTAACATCACCCCTTTAACTGGCAGGCAGCATTGTGGCTTGGCCAGGTCACATGAATGCCAAAGTCTAGCCTTCCAATCTTGCCTGGTCAGCAGAGTACTATTTTCTCTCCACTGCAGTCAAGGCTCTCTGAAGCCCCCAGCTCCAGCCTACTCCTTCAGGGAGTTGGAGAGTACCCAGCATCCCAGGCAGCCTGAAAGCAATTATTTGCAGCGATCTTGCAGCCGACCATTTCCCACACTTTCTTTATCAGAGGGATTAGCTATTAAGGATTATACAGCTGTTAGAGAGAATTTGGCAAGAAAAGATTTCATTTCTTAGCCTCTGAACTAACAATGAGAAGCAAGTCCAAACCCTCACAACAGGTAGCAGACATTACCAAAACCTAAAAGCCTTCTTGCTTGGAGAGTCCCATTCAAATCCCTTTTGTTTGCAGGCTTAAAAATTACAAGTTCCCCCACTACTGCAAGTCCCTTCTGTAGTATTTATCTCTCTGGAAATCTATTGTTTATTTAATTGTTCCAGAGTGACTAATTTAGAACCAAAATACGGTCAGTGGATTACTGCCCCCCCCCTCTTTTTTAACAAGTCCGCAGTGATTGAATTTCTAAGAATGGGTAAGTAGAGTTGAAGGCCAGGTTTTGAGTCTTAATCATGACTGATACCTTCATGATTAGCAAAGAAGCTTGCAATCAACCTGGGGAGATTGCGCGGCTGCTCTTTTGTTCTTTCTTGTCCGTGCTTTTTAGTCGAAAGCAACCTGCCAGACATGCTTGGGCGAGGAGGTAGCAGTCTCCTCAGCCACCACGCTGAGAAAGTACAGCAAGCAGTGCTAATTACAATACAATCAAAGCACGAGTCCCCAGGCTTGCTGCGTTCACTACGTACAAATGAGATTTTCTTTTTACCATGAACTCTTTGTATTAGTCTGCGCCACCTCGCAGAGTGAACCCGTGCACCAAGTGTTACAGGAGCACTTTTGTGTTGACAGTTTGCGTTAGCGAGCTCCGGAAAGAGGATGGGGGATGTCATGAGCGTGAGCTTGGAGCATAATACAACCTGGCAGTTTTTACCTAAAAAATGTAAACGACCAAGAAGGACAAATTTTATCAAATTGGGCGAGCCAACTGTCTCCATGCGCGGCATCTGCAAATGCAAACAAATGTAAGGAGCTCTCTGAATTGCAGCCAATGACTGTTGACCCTTTGTCTAAAGGTGGCCTGTACGACGTGAGACCTTGCAAGCCCCAAGCTGCCTGCCAGTGATGTAGTGGGGCCTGCCAAGGACTTGACAAGCGCCTGCAGTCCTGCCGTTCTTGGCAGCGGTACAAACAAGTTTCTCAAGCCCTGGTGGGTTGACACGCTACTTATTTATTCATTTGTTCCCACCTTTCTCCTGAGACTAGGGGTAACTCACACAGGTAACAGTAGGTTGTAACAAAAATTAATATAGCAACGTAGCAAAATTAAAAACTCTTAGTCTCACCAGTTACTTTGTCCCCTCCCCCCAACCTCTCCAAAATAAAATGCTCTAGCATGCTTTTTGAAAAGCTGCCAGTGAAGGTAGCCTTTCTTACACATTCTGGCAAGCCATTCCAAAGTACTGACTCCATGACAGAGAATTCTCTAGTTCTGGATGCCATCAAATGAACTAAAGCATGGAGGTAGGGTTGCAAGGCCCAGCCTGATCTCCAGCAGGAAAATGGGTGGGGCAGGGACGTGGGGGGAGCCATCTGTGACAGTGTGATTTCACCTCTAGGAAAACCGGGAAGTGAATTCACACCTCTCTAGGAACTGCCAGAAACTCCATGGGGGAAAAATCATAGAGTTTTTCGCAATCCCTAGTAAGGGTTTTCCCAAGAAGTGACATCACTTCTGGGGGTTTTCCTGGAAGTGATGTCACATTGTTACTAATGAGCATTTTTTCACAAAAATAAAATCCTTTCTCCAACTGGCTACTTGGATGGTGGTGGGCAAGGCTTGCATGGAACAAGAGATCTCCTGCTCCCAGCAGACACATGGAAACCCTCCATAGAAGGAGGATTTCACCTTAAAAATGTAATTGGCAGGTATTAGGCTGGGTCACAAATCAGCTCCATAAGGCTTCTTTTTAAATACCCTCTTGCTATTGCCTGACCCAAACCTGGAAACCTGACTAAACTAGGGCAACAGTAACACCATCCCTTTCTTCTTCTTCTTCTTCTCCTCTTGTCCCTTTGTTTTACGGAATGAGGTATAGAACCAGAATCCAAGTGCTGTTCATTGATAATTCACAAGCCAAACATATTTCACCACAGCCCCCATAAAGGTGAAAGGAGAGAGTAAGCAGCAAACAGGTGAGTGGGATGGAGGAATAAGAGAAGAGATTGGAGGAGGCATTTGTTGCAGAGCCAATCAAGACTGAGCTTGTCCCACACTGCAAGGATCTTTCTGAACAAAATGCAGTAAAATTACCACACCGAATACATGTATGCTCCTGACAAATTCTTTTCTGCGTTTTAATGCAAATAGAGCTGTTTCTAAATCCTGACAAAACAGGGTTGCCACCTCCTGCTTGGAAACTGTCTGGAGATTTGGGAGTGGTGTCTGGGGAAGGCGGGGTTTCAGAAGGGGAGGGACCTCGGCAGGATATAATGCCTTAAGAGTCCATCCTCCAAAGCAGCCATTTTCTCCAGGGGAACCGATCTTAGTCTCCAGGAGATCAATTGTAGTAGCCGGAGATCTCCAGGTGCCACCTGGAGGTAGGCTACTCTAGTTGTGCCTGATGTTTTAGTCCACTGGAAGTGCGGATCCTGGCTGTTTGTAGCAGCAAGGGCAAATAAAAAAGGTGTGGGTGAGGGAACGAGGGAGAGAGCATTTGCACATTTATGTCTGTCGTACACCATCAAAATGGCATGAATGTGTAATGCTTTGCAATGTATAAAGGTTCAGAAATGGTGTAGGAGAGTTTTGGCTTCTCATCTCCTTCCTAAACCAGAAGCTTTTGCATCTGTCCAGTTCCACCTGCGATTGCGTCACACCAAAAAGTTGCCAGCGTTTAAGGGGGAAAAAATCTGCCTGGACTTTTAATGGCAACTTGACAAGCAGAAATTAAACATTTGGAAGTTTTTCTAAAAGGTGATGTTTGGGATGGGGGATTCACTAGCACATTTTTCTGGGCGTTGGGCTACTATGAAAAGCACAAGAACGAGGCCAGTAAAGAATTGGGGAATTAGATAAGCAGAGGTCCATCAGTGGCTATTAGCCACAAAGTATAGATAGGAACTCTCAGTCTGGGGCAAGAGATGCTCTGTATTCTTGGTGCTTGGCCGGGGGGGGGGGCAACAGTGGGAGGGCTTCTAGTGTCCTGGCCCCACTGCTGGACCTCCTGAGGGCATCTGCTATTTTTGGCCACCGTTTGACAGTGTTGGACTGGATGGGCCACTGGCCTGATCCAACATTGGCTTCTCTTATGTTCTTAAACTGGAAACCGTAATCACACCATTTATATTGCATACCTTACTGTACAATCTTACATAGCATATCTTACAGGGCAGTGGAGAGCAAGCCCTACTGAAAACAGTGGGACATGCTTCTAAGTAAACCTGCAGAATCACACCCTTCTAAGTGCATTGACTTCAGTGGATTTAGAAGCATGTAACTCTGCTTAGTATTGGGCGTACCAAATGCTTCCTTAGCTTCTAATTCAAAGTACCATTTTCCCCAGTGACAAGAATTAACTATATAAACAAAACTTGCCTCATGGATCTCAAACAGATGATCATCACTGAACTTATAATTAGTGCAAGTTCGTGAAGTGTTGTGATTAGGGAGAGAGCATGCCATATATATGTATAAATGTGGGTGTGTATTTACACACATGCACACACCCCTTTGCTTCTCTCTCCCCCCCCCCCTCCAGTGGCTCTCTTAAAGGTTGGAAACAATCAAAGTGATGCTGTCAGTGATGAATTGCTGGCCAAAGTGCAGGTGAGATGGTCAAAGGGTGACAGCAAGCTCAGCTTCCAACATGGAAATCACTGCCCTCACATGCCGCCCTTGAAAAGGCATTTGCATTAATGAGTTTTTAAGCAGGTAGTTCATGAGGGTTTTTTGGGGGGGGTAACCATAATTCTTTAAGTGCATTTTCTCTAAAAATAAGCAGAAATAATATGCTTAAGAGAAGTTTCCCTATAAAGGGGATCAAACTACAGAAGGCACCCTTGACAGAAAATACAATCCTAAATGGGGTTAGTTACTCCAGTCTCAACTAATTTCATTGGGTTTAGACGGGACTTAACTCGTACAGGATAGCACTGCAAATCTGCCAACCTTTAGTTTTTTTAAAAAAAGAATTGAAATGCAGGTATATCTCCTAGGGTGGCCAAGTCCCCCCCTCCCCAACAACTGGAGGGGAATGAGAGGACATACTGGGTGGCAGGAGCCCTCACTGGCAATGTGCTGATGTCACCAGGGACACGGTGATGTCACCAGGGACACGGTGATGTCACCTCCTATGTGCGCCAGAAGGGACAACAGTGTTTCCCTGGCAAAGCCAGGGATGCTCTGGCATTTGGGCAAAACTCTACAGTATAATGGAATCCCCCAGTGATGCGCTGACATGCTTTCCAGGTGCATGGGGAGTGACATCAATGTGTCGGGATGCTGGTGACACCCCTTCCCCATTTTGGTGCCATTTCTTCACCACTGGCCAGCTGATTAGCGGTGGGGATTGCCCACTGGAGATGGGGCCTTGGAACCATGATATACTTTATCCTTCCTCTTTCTCCCAGGAATTCAGGATGGCATACATGTTTCTCCTCTCCCCCTTTGGCCCCACAACAAACTTTCAAGGCCGGTAAGGTCAAAAGCCAGTGTCTGACTGGGTAGGAATTTCAGCCAGGGTTAGAATCCAACCCTCTAATCCAGGGGTGTCAAACTCATTTGTTATAAGGGCCAGATGTGACATAAATGAGACCTTGTTGGGCCGGGCCATGTGTGTCATAAAATGTAATACCAGGTAGCAGAGATAGAAACTTTATAAAGGACACAGATGAACACAATTAAAGATTTTTAAATTTTAAATAAAACATGCTTAAAACCCCAGCAATCTTGCAATATCTATATATCTAATAGCCAAGGGTCCCCTGTGGATGCGGATACTTATTTCTGCAGATCTGGGGCACATGGAGGGTAAAGAGGTTTTTCTGCACATTTGGGGCAATACCTGGGGGTGCAGAAAAATCGAAAATGTTTTTAAAAGTGTACGGGGGATACTTAAATCCCCCCCAAAAGCAAAACTGCATTCTGTGCGCACGCATGATTACTGAGCCACGGGGAAAGCAACTGTCTCTGTTGCTGCCCACACCACCGCTAGGACTGCTGGGAAAAGCCGTCAGAGCCGCAAGGTAACTGATGGCGGCAATACCCATCCCAGCTGCTGCTCAGCCTATCACAGCAAGACCCGCCGCCACCAGGACTGCCAGTAAACAGGAGGACGGTAGGGGGACTCCCAGGACCACTGTTCTTCTCCCCCTCCCCGGCAGCTGGAGTCCTGCCCCCCCATCAGTGGCCGCCGCGGGCTTCTATTCAAAGAGGCAGCAGCACTGGAGGAGTGGCTGGGCACGCAAACAGAGCAATGAGCAGCTTCTCGGTGGGCTGCCCTGCCAGCTTTTTGCCTTGCGTGCTTCCCCCCCTTTTTAAGCCGCAACTTGGTTAGGTGAGGGAGAGGAGGAAGCAGCACCGGCAGCAGGAGCAGTGGCACACGGGAGGAGGAGTGACCAAAGCCAGCCAGCCACCAGTTCCCCCTCCCCCGCATCAACCATGCCGGAGAGGACTCGGGCTCCAGCAACGTTTTGTTGCAGGTCCCCTCTTGTTTTATCTATTTAACAGCCTCTGATAACTGACACCTCTGCTTTGAATTATTGCATCAAAATGTCTGTGCTGCAGCATCTCCTGTGCAATTCAGAGAGACTGGTAAAGCAAGCTCTAACGTGGCAGCAGCAGCAGAACTGCAAATGGAAGTAGGAATCAGCCAGGGCCTCGTGGGCCTGGCTGGGGCTCTCCGAGGGCCTGATCCGGCCCGTGGGCCACACGTTTGACACCCCTCCTCTTAACCCATACATCCCAGTGGCTGTCTATATGGAGCTGCCATTTAGTCTGCCCAGCCTGGGGAAAGCCAGTATCTGAACTGAATAAACGACTGCTGTGCTAAATGATTCATGTTCGTGGCGAAAAGCCATAAAACTGTGCTTCCCAAGCTACCTCCTGATTTTATTATAGAAATATTCGACTCCTGCAGGTTGTGGATTTATTGAATAAGCTTAAGTGAAAGAATGAATTGTTTTTCACTGACTGCTGTAGCTGGTATGGTGTTAACGATTAACATCTTGGACTAACTATTGTATTTTAATAGCTGTATTTTTTAATTGTGGGTATTTAGAAGTGTGTTGTGTCTCATTAGGAAGACTGCAATCTGTTGCTGGGCAGACCAGACCCCTTTAGACTGGAAGGCAAAGCCAGCACACAGGGATGAGAAAGAAGGAGAAAGTAGAGCAGGGACTGTAAGGAGGACAGAAGGACATAGCCTGTGAAACAGGCTATGCAGGCAGAGAGCGACTAACCGAAAATCACTTTGCTGTATAGCTAAGTAGGGATTTGAATCTGGGACCTTCAATGACCAAGCCCTGTGAGGAAAGGCTGAGGGGAATGTTTAGTCTGGAGAAGAGGAGGCTGAGGGGGGACACGATTGCTCTCTTGAAGTATCTGAAGGGCTGTCACTTACAGGAGGGCAGGGAGCTGTTCCTGTTGGAAGCAGAAGAGAGGACTCGCACGAATGGGTTTAAATTAAGGGCGGGGAAAGTACCAGCTGGATGTTAGGAAAATATTTTCTATGGTAAGAGTTGTGCAACAGTGGAATCAGCTGCCTAGGGAGGTGGTGAGCTCCACCTCACTGGAAGTCTTTAAGCAGCGGCTGGACAAGCACTTGTCAGGGATGCTCAGTCTAGGCTGATCCTGCACTGAGCAGGGGGCTTGTTATGTATTCAGATTACTTGTTATGCTTGAATTTAAACCGGAGCTTCAGTCACAAGCTTCTTTCACCCTCAGGTATCCTAAACCCTGCAATCAGATTGGTCACTGTTGTATAACAGACCAATCAGAAGGGACTCTGACTTGCAGCGAGAACTGTTCTCATTGGTCCCAAGCAGGGATCATTTCGTAGAAAAAGAGGTGCAGGAGCTCATTAGCATAACTCATTAGCATAACTAATTTGCATATGCCACACCCCCTAACATACCGGAAGTGTGTCAGAAGGCAACACCCACCCCTCAGGCTCCACTCCATAGGTGAGTGAAACTGACCTGCTCTTCCTCCATTCCCTTCCCCATCCAATACTTTGTGCAATAAAAATAAGCGTAAAGAACACACCCTCATTCTCTTCCTGCTCCCTTGAAACCACCAGGTTTCAAGTAGACTTGAGATACCCAGGACATGTGTACCACCCATCCCTTCCCCTTCCCCTCCCCACAACAAGACACCCTGTGAGGTAGGTGGGGCTGAGAGAGGTCTTTTGAGAACTGCTCATGAGAGAACAGCTCTGAGAGAACTTGTGACTGGCCCAAGGTCACACCAGCAGCTGCATGTGGAGGAGTGGGGAATCAAAACCGGTTCTCCCAGATTAGAGTCCAACTCCTGACCACTACACCAAACTAATGGGGTGGAAGCTGCTGAAGGGTTGGTGAAATTTCTCCAGTACTTATGTGCGATGTGCCCAGATAAAAAATGGTATACTTAGAAAATTTATATGCCACCTTGAGCAAGCAGCACACAGTCATAAAAGGAACAATGATAAAATTCTCAATATTAAAACAAAACATTAAAAACAATAAAGACCCTAGCAGGGCTTTCCCCGGGGCGCTGCGCCTCTGCTCGGGGAAGCCGAGAAGGGGGCGGGGCTTGGTCATGTGCCCGCCCCCTGGGCTCCTCACTCCCAGAGCTGCACTCCTGTGCGCTCCCGCTCCATCGGACCCCTGGTCCCAAGCACTGTTGTATGATTGGACGTTATTGTTTAGGAGGTGTGGTTTGTCCTGGTTCAAATTGTATATAATCTGGCTTGTTCTGTGTACCTGTTGTTATGTTCTGAGCTAAATAGAAAAATCACTTGTTTAAGAGCTGCCTCGAACTCAGTACATAATAGGGCTGGACTAAATGGCCTGTATGGCCCCTTCCAACTCTGTAGTTCTATGATTCTGTGTCAGTGCCACAGCAGGCAAGGAGATTATTCCGCCTCAATCTCCTTGCCTTCAACAGTACTGACATATTGAAGGTCCCAGATTCAAATCCCTGCTTAGCTGTACAGCGAAGTAATTTTTGGTTAGTCACCCTCTGGCTGCATAGCCTGCCTCACAGGGCTGTTGTGAAGATAAGATGGAAGAGGACAAAACCAAGTAAGCTGCTCTGAGCTCCTTGGAGGAAAGGTGGGATGAAAAATGTAACAGATGGAATTCTGGAAAGGGGGAATGGGGAAATGTGAAACCTCTATTTGTTTTCCAATGGAAGTTATATATATTTTCCCCTCCTTTGCACATTTATCACTTCATTTTATATTCCCTTTATATTTCTAAAGTGATTAAATACAGTGTTGTGGCACTCATGAGAATAATTTGGACGAGCAAAAGCATTACTAATAGGGAAAAATTGCTGCCTCCAGCAAATACTTTCCCTTATTATTCGAAGTGCTACCTTATGAGAATGCAATTAATTTCAGATCAGAACCTTCCTTTAGCGACACGCGTGTGTAATAGTGCGTATGGGTCATTTGTTTTCCCAGCCCCAGATATCTGATGGGCAATGAGGTGTCGTCTCTGTTTTGCAGTCGCATTACAAACATCATTAATTGTGTCCCAGCTTGTTTGCTTCAACCATCCAGTGTCTGTTGAGTGCCCTGGAATTAGTTATGCATTAGGGATTCAGACAGTGGCCTCTACTTTAAATAGTTTGAAGTACCAAATCCTTTTACCCAGAAGAGATCCACAGGCCGCCCCATAATTTTTCTCCCCCAAAATGTCATCTTCACTTGAATTCTATCCAGTGCTAAAACTGGGGCAACAATGCCAGGAAAAGCTGAAGGCAGTAGTAAAGCAGAAAGACCCTACAGGAGATGGAGTGACTAAATCACGGAAACCACAGCCTTTATTTTGGAGGACCTGAGCAAGGTTTTTAATACGGGTCACTTGTTCTCCCAGTTTTGGAGGCCATCAATTTTTAGGGTGGCCTTGCATTGGAAGCAATTTTGTGCCACGTAACACATGCATTTGCACTGTTTTTAATAGTCATGGCAAAGCTTACATAGATGCTCAGCTCAGATTAGTGAGAGGGCACTAGAGAGTGCCTTGAAAATATGTGAACATTTCAGGCTTACTAGGCTTTTGGATAATTGTTCTTCACGGACTTGGATGTGGTACTGGAGAAACATCACTCCTACCACCCCAGTGGTTCATTTTTATTTTCATTTCTTTTTGACTAGCCTTTGTGGTGCCAGTATGGTATAGTGTGGTGTAGTGGTTAAGAGCGGCAGACTCTAATCTGGAGAACTGGGTTTGATTCCTCACTCCTCCACATGCAGCAAGCTGGGTGACCTTGGGTCAGTTACAGTTCTCTCAGAGCCCTCTCAGCCCCACCTACCTCATAGGGTGTCTCTTGTGGGGAGGGGAGAGGAAAGGAATGCAACTGTAAGCCTCTCAAAGACTTTTTTGGTTAGTGAAAAGCAGTGTATAACACCACAACCCCCACCCCCACCACTCCTCCTCTTCCTCCTCCTTCTTCTTTTTCTTCTTCTTCTTCCTCTTCCTGCTGCTTTTTTTAGCACATGAAGCTGCTTTGGAAATGCCGATGCTTATCTACTGTGATGACAATATTGCTGTTGCCAGAGATGTGGAGGGCAGGTGGGCCCTGGGAATAGTTGGATGGTACATTGTGTAGTTGCCTTTCTTAAGCTGAGCAGGTCTGGGACTGGTCAGTTTTGTCCTGGAAGATGTTCCGGCCATCCCGCATAATCCCCTTTCAGTTCCACGACAGAATAAAAGGGGGGAAGGTTAAATGCAAGAAGTAAGTACATCAGTGTTATTGGTTGGAGGGGACATAGCTCAATGGGTAGAGCATTTGCTTTGCATCCAGGAGGTCCCAGGTTTAATCCCTGGCATCTTCTGTTAAAAAGTTCAGGTTGTGGGTAATGAGAAAGACCCCAGACTAAGTAGACAGTACTGCCCTTGATATGCTGGTGTTACCACTCAGTCTAAGGCAGCTTCATATGTCCATGGTTCTTGGGATCAAAGGTTGGAGCACTTCTGGAACTTTTAAAAAAGTTGTTTCTTTTAAACTGCTGGAAGAGTAGCTACTTATCAGTGTGAGTGTTCGTGCATCCATTTTAAAAAACTGTGATCATCTGGCTAGGAAGACCCGTGAAAGTGACTCCATCCGCATGATTCTTGTATGTTATAGCTTAGTGATCTTCAGGGTGGGTGAGGATTCCCCTAAATGCACGGTAATCGTCAGTGTGCACCCTCTTGCTTATTTGACAAACCAGTGAGCTAATCCTGGCTTTATTTGACTTCATTGGAATAGAAGGTGCTTTAGGAGAGCCCACGAGCTCAACTTTGCGTCAGTGCTCGTTTGGAATCAGCTGCCTCCATCTTAGGAGGCCAGTTGGCTTGGGACTCTGAACATTTTGTGGAACCTTTCAACGATTTGCGGTTAAACGTAAGCCCTCACAGTAGCCATTTTGTACCTGGTCCTACCCCTCCCTCCGAGTATCCATTTTATTGTGGCACCCATTCTCAGAAGTTCTAAAAGAGTCCATGGATGCAGGACTTCCGGCAAGACTTGCGACCATAGCGGACGTGCTCCTCCGCATCTGCGGGGAGCACGATCCGTACCCGGCGGGAAGAAGGGGCTTCGGACTGGTGCCGAGCCCCCAGAGACCCTAGTGAAGGGGCTCTGCCTGGGGTGGCACGAAGGGGATCTCTCCCTACAGTGGCGATCGAGGGATTGAGGTCCCCTTTCATCACCCCCATAGGTTCCCCCGTCCGTGGGAGCCGTATGGCTAAAAGCGCAAAACCGTGAAGCAGCAGAGAGTGCGAAGCTTTGAAGCTGGAACTTATAGTTACGCACGGAGAAAACGTGAGTCTGAAGTAAAAACAAGCAGAACACAGCGGGAAAGGCGGGTGGAACAACCCCCCCCCCTCTCGAGACTGGCGTACTTACGGGACTCTTTACGTGGCGTTACTGCATGAAAAAATGTATATTCGGCTTGCTAGATGGCGGCATCGCTCTTTAGAGGATATGAACTTTAAAAAGATATAAGCGCAGTCGTAGAATTTGCTTCTTTCGTCCATCTTATCTAACTATCAACAAAGAAGCGCAGCCTCAACAATGGCGGGGAAACCGAAACCTTCCCCCAAACTAGGAAGTACAGCTCCGAGTTCAAAGGTTGATACCACAGAGATGAGCACTGTGTTCTCCTCGTTATTGCGACCTCTAGTGGACCAAATGACAGCTCTCAACGTTAAAATGGACAAGATGCAGCTGGACTTGAAGGAGTCGAATAAAACTACAGAGAAGCTGCAGCGAGAACTTCTGGAAGTCAAGACTTCAGTAAAAAAATCATGATTCAAGACTACAAAAAGCGGAGAAAGAAAAGGCCTTCCAATCTGATCAACTTTTGAAACTACAGATGGAAAGATCGAACTTTTTCCTAAGACTTCAGAATGTACCAGAGGATAAAGGAGAAGACCTTAAAAATCTGTTAAGTGAAGCGCTTGAACCAGTGACGGGCTTAAAAGCTGCGGAGATAAAAAGCGATATGGATATGGTTTACAGAACCTATCCAGACTATACTAAAAAGAAAAGCCTGCCTGGGGAGATTCAGATAAGGTTCTCCAAAAAGTCAACAAGAGATGTGGTGCTTAGGACCACAAATAAAGCGGTTCTGAAGATCAAAGGAAAAGAAATTAAAGTGATGAAAGATATCCCATTTGAAATACGGAAAAGAAGGAAAGCCTATGGAAAATTGACATCTTGGCTTCAGTCTGAATCTATTATCTACAGATGGAATGTTCCGGAAGGACTGAGCTTCAGCATCAAAGACAAAAAATACAAGATTGACTCTGTTCAACAGGCAAAAAGTTTTTTGGAAAAAAGCAAAGAAAAGAAAAAAGAGAGAGACTCAGATGGTTCGCTGGCATCGCAAGAAAGTATGTATGGCTTTGATAGCTCAAAGAGCGAAGAAGAAGTTTCCGACTCGGAAAAGGGAGCAGCAGCTCCAAAGGTACAAGAAGAGACTGTTAAGACAAGAAGAGGACGAAAGAAGAAATAAGGGTTGAAATGTTTTTTGAAATTGCACTTATATATTATATATAATTTGTATAATTAAGCATCCCTTCAAAAGAACATGTCTGTCAAACAGCTTTTTTATTTTTCATATACCATCAGTAACAACTTTAATTGAATATTAACCAAGGTTTAAAATGCTTCATATGTATTAATGGTAAGGTAATATTAAGCAAATGCTAAAGCACACTCTGTATAAGGTAAATATAGCTTAGAAATGTAGCGATGTAGTAGTAGAAATAGATAAAATCAATAAAAATTAAAAAAAAAAAAAGAGTCCATGGATGCAACAGGGATAGCTGCTGTAGCTGAGCAGGATTGTGCCACAGGGAAACAGCGCACATCATGCCGTTGAATTAATACGAGAGGAGGGCCTCAATAATGCATAATGTGGAGCCATACTTTTGAACAGCTGTTAGAAATGCTTGCAGATTTCATTTGCATTGCACTCCATTTTAATTACATCGTTTTATGCTAATTTCAATTTCTTGTGATAGCCTGTGATTGATGGTAATAAAACTGTACTGAACATACTTTAGAAAAATAATTCACTCACACACAGAGACACACAAATGCTGTAGTGTCGGCAGGATCATGCGACAGAGCTTGAAGCACAGGTGGCATTCGTTGTTCTTCTACTCTCCCTCCCCCATAAAGGCCGCATTGCTCTCACTGATGTCTGCAGAATTGCCTACATGATAGCATTTTGGTGGCTGTAGGACTTGTGGGCATGTGAGCTGCACTTTCTTTTACTGGTCAGTACCTTTAGGGGTGAGTGAAATGCCATACGTAAGAAGAAGAGTTGGATTTATACTCCACCCTTCACTTGGAGTCTCAGAGTGGCTTACAATCTCCTGCCCTTCAGAGAGCTCTGAGAGATCTGCTCTTGAGAGAGCAGCTCTGAGAGAACTGTGACTGACCCAAGGTCATTCAACTGGCTGCAATGTAGAGGAGTGGGGAATCAAACCCAGTTCTCCAGATTAGAGTCCACTGCTCTTAACCACTACACCACAACTGGCTCTCTTAATTCCCCCTTTAATAGCATTGCCATCCTCCAGGTAGTGGATAGAAGTCTCCTAGGATTACAACTGATCTCCAGGCAATAGAGATGCATTCACTTGGACAAAATGGTCACTTTGGAAGGTGGACTCTGTGGCCTTATACCCCATTGAAGTCGCTCCCCCCCAAACCCCACCCTCAGGCTCCGCCCCCCCAATATCCAAGTATTTCTCAGCCTTGAGCTGGCAACCCTACCTTTTAATGATCCCTCTTCTTCCAGTTTGGTGCAGTGGTTAAGTGCGTGGACTCTAATCTGGGAAAACCGGGTTTGATTCCCCACTCCTCCACTTGCACCTGCTGGATGACCTTGGGCAAGCCATAGTTCTCTCAGCCCCACCTACCTCCCAGGGTGTCTGTTGTGGGGAGGGGAAGGAAAAGGAGTTTGTAAGCCACTCTGAGACTCCCTTGGGTAGTGAAGGACGGGGTATAAATCCAATCTCTTCGTCTTCTCTTCTTCTCTTAAAAAATACTAGTGAGGTTAGAAGGGTTTTTTTTGTGGTTTTTCTGAGTTGCTGGAAAAATTGGACTGGAACCAAGCAACTTTTCTGCTGGTGAAGGAGAAGGAGAGAGCCCCTTTGACCAAATAAAAGGGCTACGCAGGGGATCATAGAACCTGCAAATACAAAAGCTATGTGGAACAGGGGCTGTATAGTAAGGAGGGGGAATGGGACAAGATAAGAGTGAAAATCTGGCTAGATCCAACCCATTGTGTCTATGTATATGTTTCAAATTGCCATTGATTGTATTTGCAACACCATACAAGGAGAATAGCTTCCCATTGAAAAAAGGGAATTTTTTAAAAAAATGACTCTTGTATCTGATACAACTGTTAGTATGCTGCTAGAACTCAGTCACGGTTATCTGATTTGCTGCTGCTAATGGTAGTGATGATTTGTGGGTTTTAATTGCGGCTGAGCGCTAATATTTACATTTGTACACCTTTTGCATTGCAAAACAGATTTATGATGCAGAACCCTGAGGCTTTAAATGGAAGGCAATTATCTTTAAGATACCGTCGCAATACCCCATTTGTCCATGCACAGATCTGTGAAATTTGCCCTTCACTTGCTGTTGTGCTTTGAAATGAATTTTTGATTACAGTTTTTTTAAAAAAATCCTTAATACAGACTAGTGACTGTAAATCAAAATATCTCATTAGGAAATGCATCAAGGTCAGAAAGAAACATGGGGATTTCTGCAAACTGAGCATGGATATTTATTCCCTCAGGGGAGCTCATGTTTCTTTTTCATCGCTGGGTGGCAGCACGTCCCTTTTGTAAGACGGGGAATGTTGGTGGAGCAATCCATATATCAGGGGGGAAAGGCATCATTCTTTTCTACATAATACTGTAACTAAGGCTTTCAATTAAAGCATAAATTATAAGCATCCTTATTTTCTACTAATAACTGAGAGATAACATTCAGGAACATTTATCTGGAGGACTTCAAACTGGAGGAGAGTTTTTCTTTTGTAGAGGGGGGAGTGAGAGAAGAAAGTAAGGAATTAAGGGATTTGTGAGGCAATCCTAAATGGAGTTATGCTGGTTTAATCTCATTGAGATTCATGGATGTAGATCAGCATAGCTTCGCATAGGATTGCACTGTAAGTTCCTGCACTACATGAGGTTTGTGAGACGAAATCCCCTGAAAGCTTTTTATTACTGCTGGTAATATTGTCATAGCCCAGGAAGGTTGAAAACCTGAGGTGTCAGGAAACTAGCACTGTCTCATCCCAGGGATTGGAAATGTCTGGAATTGCTCAGCGGTAAAGAAGCTTGACAGGTAAATTACCGTGATAAGTCAAATTCTTGCATTATAAAAGTTGTGCTTGGGTTGGGCATCACGTTTTAGAATTTGGTAGCTCATGTTGTGTGGGAATAGAAGGAAAGGAAGCCCTGCAGGCAATCTGAACGAATTAAACTGAGTAGGTGTTTCTTCTGGAGATACAGGGGGAAATGGGACGAACGAAACAGGCAGCCCATCAGTTTCCTGGTTCACTTCCTGTTCCCCGATAAATTGGATGGTTGCCTCAATCCCAAAAGAAGGGGAGACAGGCCAGGGTCTAGCTCCAAGAACCACTCACTTCTGTTGTGTGTTGTCTGAGCGTGTGTGGCTGTCAATCAGGTAGTGTTGTGAAGTGAAATTCTCTTCATTCCTCTTTAACCAATTTGTATCTAGGTGTGCTTACGGTATGACAAATTGATGTGTTAGGATTTGATGAATAACATTCTTGCAGCCCCCCCTCCAGTGTCGGTTATGTTCCCTCTCCCGATTTTTTGATAAAGCCAGTTAGAAGAAGAAAAAATAATAGTGGTGCAGTGAATTTCTTTCCCAAAGGTAAGAATAGTATGATGTTAATGGCCAATTACAGGCTTTTACCTTCATCATAATATCTGTTTACATTTATTTTGGGATTATAATCAACAGAAAGAAAACAGATCACTTCATGCCACAGTGATTACCATATTTGGGCTCTAATGAGGATTCTGCAGATGTTGGTCATGACACTGAGACGTTTTCGCTAAGCATAGTCAGAATTCTCCCTCCTCAGTGTAAGAGCTCTTGTAGTCTGTTTCCATCTCCCTTATTATTTAGGGGAGACATAACTCTACTTACTAGTACCATTAAATAAGTCATTTACATATTAATAGACCTGGTGTATATATTATACTCAGTCCATTAATAGTGATTCTGTAGTGAGGTTATCACTACATCAGACCCCGGTCATATCGTTGAGTGCAACTGACCTCATGTATTAATGCCACTGTGTCATGACTTTCTCCATCAGTGATTGCCGATGACCTGACCAGGGATAGAGAATCACACCCAAATTCACATGCATGTCACAGGTGTTCCTTTTAGGGAGATGTGAGAACTCTTGTCTTAGGGCAGCTATGCATCGGTAGCTGCCCAGTTACAAAAGCTAACTAAAGTCTTGTCCATCTGAAAAGGCGGAGAATCCTTTCATCGGACTTTTCACCTAACAAAAAAATAAAAAGGGTTCAAAGCAATGCGTCTTTTTACAGATTTTATTTTAAAAAGTAAACAAAATTAAAATGGCAGGTTAAGGAACAAGCATGGCTAAGTCAGAGCAGTCTCTTCGGCGTCAGAGCAGTCTCTGTGTCTCACTCCGAAAAACAATCCCTTTTTCTAAACGAGCAGTTGTTGTTTTGGCTTCCGAACTGGCGAAATGATTTCAGGCAGCAAGGTTGGTTACAACTGAAGATCCTGAACCTGCACATTACGCAGATTTCCATTCCTCAAAAATGAATTCACCAGGCTGATACAAACTGGAGGCTGAAGTAAGTCTGTCAGAGGTCAACCTGGAAACATTCTGAGGTCTAGAAAGGTTACGACAGCCTAATTGTCATCTGCAGTCAGTATAGTGAAGTAATTATCAAAGGGTAGCCATGCTGTTTTATTCTCACAAAGTAAAACAGAAATCAAGTGGCACTTTTAAGGCTAACCAAGTTCCATCCAGCATAAGTCAGACCTCACTTATTCAAGTACAGATGTCATAACCCTGGAGCAATCAGTTCTCAACAATAGTCATTCAGAGGGAAAAAAAGTTTATTGAGACAGTGACGCTATCCAGACTCTTTACGTACTGTGTGAGGACCGAGGAAAAAGCACACGAAGCCAGCAATTATACTGAGATCAAGCTGCATGGGAACAGCCTAGGGCCAATCACACCTAGGCTAGGGGCCCGCCAAAATAATGGTTCATTATTCCCAGGAGAAAGCTGACACCAGGGAATACAGGGGGCTCAAGGCTACGTATATGAGCTAGAAGAGATAACAGGGATGCAGGCAGCAAAGCAGGCAAAAATGAAAGTAGACATTCCTGTCTCCAATGCTCCCTCTAAGCTGTGGAGTCTTGTGAGCAAAAATTCTACTTCGCGAGCTACTGGCATTAAAGCTGTGAGCGAGCGATTTGGCTGCTGCATAAATTAGTTTGCTCTGGAGCCATCCTTCCCGAGCTAAGACAAAAATGTGAGCCGGAGGCTAAAAAACTGTGAGCTAGCTCACACTAACTCAGCTTAGAGGGAACACTGCCCATCTCTTTCCCATCTCCCATGGCAACCAAACCCAATGCAATGAGCAGGGTTGACAGCGTATGAAATAGAAATATGGCCCAGTGAAGGTGATGGTGTGGGGCTCACTGCAAGGACACCAGCCCTTCTGATAGGTAATATCTAGAATGGCTCTTTACCAGTGATGTGGTCTGGGAGGCAAAAGCAGTCCTCACCCTAGTGCGCCTACTAGGGAAGAAGCCGCTTATCACAGTTCACCTCATTATCATGGATTTTTCCAGCTCTCTCAGAGTTCTCGGTAAAACTCAGCATCTTTTCCACGAAAGCCTCCCCTAAAAGGCATCTCCTGTTTCTTTCCAGCCTGCCACTTCATGTATCCAGTGTGGTGTAGTGGTTAAGAGCAGTGGACCGTAATCTGGAGAACTGGGTTTGATTCCCAACTTTTCCACATGAAGCCTGCTGGGTGTCCTTGGGCCAGTCACAGTCCTCTCAGAACTCTCTCGGCCCCACCTACCTTGCAAGGTGCTTGTTTTGGGGAGAGAAAGGGAAGGAGATTGTAAGCCTCTTTGAGACTCCTTAGGGTAGAGAAAAGTGGGATATAAAAACCAGTTCTTCTTTTTCGTCTTTATAAATATAGCTTTGCTGGGGAAGAGGAGCAGTTGGCAGAAAGAACTGGCTGACGGTGAGCCTATAATGGAAATTCCTGAACTTTGGACTTAGTAAATCCTGTGGGGCAAGAAAGAAGAGGCGATCAGGCCACTGTTGCTGATGGTGGCCTTATGGTCATGTAGCATCTAGAGATGACCAAATTCCTCCCAAAACCTCTTTCCTTGGATTGAAGTTATGTTCTAATAAACCGCTAAAAGATTGTGCTACTTAATTGCCTAGACTGCTCAGAATTTTCCCTTCCCCCCTTCTCCCCTTTCTTCAGCCTGGTCCTGTGACTGTTTATTTGAGTCTGTCCCATTGTTGTCAGTGGGGCTACCTTTCAGGCAAGCCTGCACCCACCTCTTTGCAGTTTCTCTCTGAAAACCTTTCTGGCAATGCAAGCCAAGATGGCTGCCTGAAAGATAAGCCTCAGTCACCTATATTCACTGTCCTCCTCCCTCTCTCTTCATTCAGTTCCGTCTCATGCACACTGATGTAGAAGTAAGCCCTGTTGTGGTCAATGGGGCTTGCTATCAGCTTCTCTGCCGTTTCTCTCACATCACAGAATCCCTCTGGCAAGTTTTCCGCCATCTCCAGCACATAAGCACCCATATGCAAAAACAGATTGGAAAGCAATTGCTTTAACATTACCCATACAAGAACTAACAGGTGTCAGCTTCCTCAGTGATTGTGAAAGGGCTCAGTCTTGAGCTACAAATTAGCAAAATTTTGGCAGCATCTCTAATCTAATTCCAGCCTCAGATGTTAGCGTGTTTATAGTTCCACATTAGCCCACGTATTTTTCATGGATACAACCAGTTTGAAGCGGCTGTCAAAGAACAGTGGTGTTTATACAACCAAATGGCCAGAAAGCAGCTTGAATTTTGCTCAGAAACCCGCAAGAGAAGCCTTTTGTTTCCAATAGGCTTCTCTTACTGGTAAACTTTGATGAACAGATTCAGCGACTGGTTGCCTGAAGCAGGCCATAGTCCACTTTGCTTCAACAACCTGGTATTCCTTTCAGGCAGAGGAAAGGGAGCATTAATTCTACTCCCTGCAGGTCACAGGTCATTCATGTCAGCATAGCCCGTGATACCACAGAAGATAAACAACAGAATTAATAGCAGCAAGATGCTGTCATTCCTCTGTGTTGAATAGTCAGAAAGTTGGACAGCATTCAAGTTTGCCAGTTTTGATCCTAGGGCTCATAGCTTAGATCTCAGGGGTCCCCGAGGTGGTCCATCAACACCTTTTCTGGCATCCACCAAGTGCTTTAATAGGTGGGCGGGACCAGGTGGGGCTTTTGCCCAGCAAGGCTTTTGATTGGCTGTGCAGATTTTTTACAAGTGTTGCTTTGGCTGCAGCTGGCACGACAGCACAAGGATCTTCACTATGTGATTGATGGAAAGCTGGGGCAACCATTTAGTAGCTGCCTCCACCTTGTGCAGCAGCCATTTTATGACTGCCATTTTGGGGCTGTACCCATCACTCTCTGTCAGAATTCCAAAAGTGCCCAAGGAGATATGTTCTCTTTTTTATGGTTGTGTCAGTGAGGTAGCTCATTTGGAGTCTAGAAGTAGTGTGTTATTTAATAGTATTATGCAGAGCAATTAGCAAGGGTTCCAGTTCAGTTGCATGCATATTTCCATCTGACACCACCGCTTTTATTTATTTGTTTGTATGTTTGCTTTATTTATATCCCAACTTTCTCCCCAGTGAGGACCCAAAGAAGCTTACATGGTTCTCCGTGCTTCCATTTTATCCTCACAAAAACACTGTAAGGTTGGTTATGCTGAGTGTGTGACTGGGCCAAGGTCACCCAGCCAGCTTCCATGGCAGGGTGGGGATTTGAACCTGGGTCTCCCAGATCCTAATCCAAGACTCTAATTGCTACACCACACTGGAAATTATATATATATATATATATATATATATATATATATATATATATATATATATATATCCCTTTCTACTTCAGATGGTTTTGCTCACCATAACAGACATGAGTTGGTTCTGTCAACTGAAGTCCAATGATGTTTAGACTAGTTTATTAATTGCTCTCTGTAAGCAAATGTCACAGTGTTGGTTGTTCAGCTTGATTTGAGGCAAGGTCAGACCATCTTTTTTCTTTGGTTGAACCGTACTTAACACCTCTTTCCTGTGCATCATTAGAGATGCACAAATATGACATTAATTTATTTTCATCTTTGTTACTGTGAGCCCTTTCGTTTCACTCATTTTCTTTGCTGGCCTTTCCTATGTTTTTTTTCTCCCTCTTGTACACTATTAAGAAGTTGTTTTCTATTTATGCTGACATATTGTTACCTCTCTTTTCTGTAGTAGTCTGAACCTAAAAGAGGCTGCATACCTTTTCACTGTACCATTTAGCTATACTTACCTTGTTAGACTCTGTTTCTATCTGGTTACCAACATTCTTTCATATGTAGGTTATAAATAAATGTTTTTTAAAAAGAAGAAGTTGTTTTCTACCGTATGTATGCCATTAAAACAAATGTAACATTTGTTGTACACACACATACCCCCTATGTCAGGCAATAGTGGTTGGAGGAGGCAGAGGGCCCCCCAAGGTGGGGAGGTAGGGAACATTAGCTCAAGCACTGGCCCACCCAAGGAAAGTGGCTGCTGTAAAGCCATCATGTAAATGGCTAGTTGGGTGGCTCCGAGCAGGTTGCTGGGAGGCAGGGAGGGCCATGGAAACCCACCCCAGAATCTTAAGACAGCAGCAGGTTATGTGCAGCGGTTCTCCCTGGTGGAGCTGGATGGGAGAGGTGTGAGTTGGTGCAGGGAGACTGGGAGGCGTGAGTACCCAAGAACGGAAGGAGGAGCAAGAGAAAGAATACAGTGAGAATACAGAGAGAGAGGGAGAAGGAAAGTGAGAGACCAGGGGCAGAGGAGGAGGTGTTGAGTTAGGAAGGGAACAGATAGTTGTCTGGGAAGAAGGATGAGGCCAAAGAGCTCTGGCTAATAGGGAGTCCTCACCCCAGGCTCTCTTCCCTACGAATGTTAGTTTTTAATCAATAAGTTAGTGTTATAGTGAATAAATGATGTATATTGGATGTATAAATGCCTCATAAACTACATGTAAAAGCCCTACAAGTACACAGTACAGATACGTACAAGTAATAACAATAAAAACAATGGAGCATGTTTTATTTAATAAATAAATAAACAAACAAAATAGAGAGAATACACTCACTGCTTGGTGGCACCAATGTGCTTTATGTGTGGAAACACACACTAAATTTCAGATCCCGCTTCCACACACAGAAAAATACCATTGATACTAAATATGCTCATCCTTGTAGGAGTTTATGCCCCAAATGCAGGAAAACAGACATTATTAATGTGGTTAAGGTATGGTTCTGGTTTGTAAAGCATGGAAGTATGAAACTGAAAAGTGGCTTTACGTAAGATACCACAAAGTTGACAAAGCTGGTAGAAAACAGGGCTTTGCCGGATTTTCTCAGATTTTGATGTTCAGAGCAATATAGGAAATTTACAGTGTGAATATTTTCCATAAACCTGCGACGTAAAATGATGTCGCTATAGATAGAGGAAGCTGGCTCCGCCTGTGGACAAACTCCAGAACTACTCTATTGGGATTTCAGCATAACTTCCTAAGAACAAGGTTTTTTTGTTCCAGGGCTCAGACAATGAAAAATAGCAAAGATTTTAAAGGGTTGTTGAAAAAAAAACAATGAGAAATGAAAGTCGTATTGTTGAAGAGGGTATTGTTGAGTTGCAGCCAACTAATGTCGACCTCATCCACCAGATGTTCTAGGCAAGAGATGAGAAGAGGTAGTTGGCCATTGCCTTCCTTTTTGTAGCAATCCCAGTTTTCTTTGGGGATCTCCCACCCAAGTACTAACTGTGGCCGACCCTGCTTAGCTTCCAAGTTATGACAAGTTCAGGCTAAGCTGGGCTAGCTGATCTTAAAACAGCCTAGGTGAAGTGTATACTGCTTTCCAGAATGCTTTTAAAAACACGAACGTTGCTAAAAATCCAGTTGTCCAGTAGTGTTTTTGAAAAGAAATATAAAGGAAATAATAAAAGCGCTGCCCTTGTTTATGGGTTGCCCATATAAGAACACTGTCTCGTTGTCTTCCGTTGGCTCTTCAGCAGCTGTTAAACTCGCAGTCTATTCTTAGTGGCATGGTGCCAATGCCAATAAAAACTGTACAGTCCAATGAGCTGAAATTTGTGAGGCAGGCTTTGCTGTAACAGTGCGACTTGACTATAGCACAGGCAATAGCTCTGTTCTCTCAGGACTGGATTCGGGGGATGGAATTGTAATTCTAATAATCCAATTTTCAGGCAACTGCCCTGGCAAAAGCTGTATCTATGAAGAACTTGCATGGACTCTGAGAGAGCTTCTGGTTTGCAGTTCTGTGGTCTATTTAGGACGGTGCTGAAATACAGTAGCATACAATTAAAGGCTTTCACTAAGCTCCTTTGCAGAAAAATGAGCCACTGGGGATCCAATTTTCAAGAGTGACCAGGAAAACCATTGTGAGCAAAACCTGGATTTTTTTAAAAATAAACTTCTGTGTGATTAAGACGCAGGTGGGCAAAAAGGTGCCAATTCATAATGCACTCCTAAACAGACTTTTACCCCTGTCCAAAGAGTGTAACTCAGTTTAGGATTGCACTGATGTTACTAAAGCATCCCTCCCCCCCCCCCCCGGACTCTTACATACCTTAGAGCCCTGGGGACCTAGTTGGGCAGAAAGGCATCATATAAATGTTTTAAATCATAAGTACAGGTTGCAGTGTGTGGAATTCAGAGCCACAAACATAAATAACCTATATGGCAATATGAAGCTCCTGAATGGATCAATTCTGAAGAATATTTTTGGAAGGGCAGGTAGGAATCTGTTCATTCTAACAGTTGGGTAAATAATTTAGTATACTTCTTTGCAAACAGAAATAAGTGATTTAAAGCTGACATTCATCTGTAATGGTAATTTCCTGTCTCTTGCACTGTTTGCTTTGCGAGTTAAAACGGAGCCTTGCAAATGAAATTTCAAGTGACCCTTTACTAGAGCGTTATTAATGCAATCCTATAATAGATACACTATTGCTTAATATTATTGGAATTCTGTCTGTTTCCATAGCAACTTGGGCCTGTGACTGTTCCACTGGTAAACATGGTATTAAATCATTCTTTGATAAAGGCTTTTGCTCAAATGTCAGGCTTTTATCCACCAGTGTGCTCCCCCCACCACTCCACAATTGCCTTTTGTGAGTGCGACTGTGAATGCAGTGTTTGTCAAGATTGAGATAACACTGGTGTGGACGAGAGTCTTGTTGCTGGAAGTCACAAAATAGTGAGAACTGAAGAAGCAAAGCATTAGGCTGGGTCGGCCTGGGTTTTCTGCTAGTGAAGAAGGCATCCCTCTTGACCACCCAGAAAGCCCCACGCTGGGCGGGGGGCATGGGACCTTCATGGACAGAAGTCACGTGTGACAGGAAGATATGCTTAGGAAAGATCTACAGATTGTGCTTTGGCAGTGAGATTTGAGTCCAGTAGCACCATATAGACTAAGATTTTTTGGCGGGGGGGGGGGTATAAGCTTTCAAGAGGCATAGTTCCCTTGCGGTAATTCAGTAACAGGATATTTCTGAGCAAATAGGAAATCAAAGCAAATAGGAATCTGGTGATCTTGAGTGGGGTCATATCACTGCCTGGATATGACCAAGTGTGATCAAAGCCATTGGCAACAGTGACACATATCAGCTGGCAATAAATATTTAACGACAAGATGTGGTTTAGTGATCATTTTATACCACAAATGGCCTTTCCAGATATCACTTAGCAGCAAACCTGGGTTTGTTCCTAGGCTGGGTACACTCATCATGAGATATTGCTCTGTTGTAATGAGGCCCTTCCTGGATTTAACTGTCTGGTCAGAAATATCCTGTTAGTGATTGATTGCAATAGAACAATACCCAAGAATCTGGACCTTATGTTATATATGTTAGGAAGCTGTAGCATGCCCCAGATCTCTGATTAGTGTAGCTGCTCTATATGTATATTTGTATCATTCACACATTGCATTTTTAAGCATGCATATTTTTTTTAAAAACCTAGTAACATATAAAACTGTATGTGTTGCCAGTTCTAAAAACTGTGTCCTCCCCTCCCCTTCCCTTCCCCCTTCCCTTCCCTTCCCCCTTCCCTTCCTTTCCTTTCCTTTCCTTTCCTTTCCTTCCTTCCTTCCTTCCTTCCTTCCTTCCTTCCTTCCTTCCTTCCTTCCTTCCTTCCTTCCTTCCTTTCTTTCTTTCTTTCTTTCTTTCTTTCTTTCTTTCTTTCTTTCTTTCTTTCTTTCTTTCTAGAAAACTATGTTTTTTTTTTGCAGTGCTTGTTTTTTGTTGGGTTTCTTATTGCTTCCTGTTATTTATGATGCACTTTATTTCTGTTTCTGCATGACAGTGACAAATGTTCCCAATTTGCATTTGATTTGGCTGATTATGCTGTGAGGAGAACAAGATCAACGGTGTGCAAGTCAGTCATGCTTCTTCTTTAGCAGCTTTTTGTGCTTAAAGCAACTGTGTCTTTCCCTCTTAAGCTGATGCAAGTTCTATAAAAATCACTAGGTGTCCTTAGTCAAGCAGTGTTGTCAGCCTAAGCAACTTAATAGGGCATATGAATTGCCATGCTAAGTATCACCAACAGCTCATCTTGCCCAGTGCTATACAAATCCCCGGCACTAGGATTGCCATGGCACCTAGAAATTTCACTATGACACCTAGTAATTTCCACAGTTTTATTGTGGTGTCTCTTGGCAGCAGTACAAAGCTCATTTATCAGAATATTTTCTGTTGCATGACATAAAAATAAATGTGGATGAACTTCTTGTCATTGTTCGTTTATGTGTTCTTACATTAACACCGTTCAGTGCTGGTGGATGAATTCACTTCTTAAGCAGCTGCTTTACATACTGCCTCTAATGTTCAATTCAAAAGAGTTTAAAAAACACCAACACCAACCCAGCAATCATGAAATTATGAGAGGTAGGGGAGAAAAAAAATAGGTTAGAGTTAGAGATAAGCTTTCTGCTGTGTTCATGAAAACCAAGATTACCTCTGTATTTATTTATAAAAGGCACTGCATTGATAAAATTGCAGGAAATTGTGAACAAAGGTTAGGATTAGTCCTAACTGTCCTAACGCAATGCACTGTACTTTGGTGTTCCCTCAAAATCAACTCGAAAACTCACACACGCAGACACAGACACAGACACACACACAGACCTTTATTGGCATATATTGGATTACAGGTAGAAACAATAAACAGATAAGGAGGTAACAAGGATAAAAGAGTTAATCGTATGCATCTAGACATTATGCAAATGATCCTTAATTACCAAATTTAAAAATAAGGCTACCTTTTCAGTTATTTTGGCAAGCCATTCAGAAGATGACACACCTTCAGAGTATCTGGGCAGCCTAGCATGTTAAGTAAAATTGGGTCTAAAAGAATAGAATGTATATCAACATATTGGGAACAGTACAGGAGAATATGGAGGACCGAGTCAACTTGATTAAGATTACATGCATTCTGGTCCACAATGCCATGGCTCAAATATTAGCAGGAGCTAGATGAAGCATGCATTTTACTCTGATTCTGCAGACACTCCATTGGCTGCCCATTTGTTACCGAGCTCAGTTTAGGTATTGGCTATTGCAGGGGTGGGCAAATTGCAGCCCGCGGGCCACATGCGGCCCGCCACAGAGTTTTTTGCGGCCCGCCAAGACAGTCGGCCACATGGTTTCAGTCAGGCCTCCGTTGGGCCCAGAGCGCAGAGAAGTGGCGCTCCGGGAGTGAAGTGTCCAGGGGGCGGGCACATTACCAAGCCCCACCCCCTGCTCCCAGCAGCCCTGTTGGGCAACGAGGAGGCAGAAGAGGGAAGGTAAGTTACCTTCCCTCCCCCATCCTCCTCTTCCCGGGGCCACAGCACAGTGTGATTAGGGTACATTTTTCTCATTAAACTGATTCTAAAATTAATTGTGCTTGCAGCAATAGATGATATGAAATTAGCACAATAAATAAATTGAATAAAACTACCACTATTTTATTTAATTTATATTTATTGATTTTTATGATACAATGTATACCTTTTCTGAAATGCAAAGTTAACTAATGAATGCAATCATTTTAAAAGGTGCGGCCCTCCGCTAACCTCTGCTCCCACAAAGTGGCCCCCGAGCCAAAACAATTGCCCACCCCTGGGCTATTGCATACAAAGCCCTTCGTGGTCTTGGCCCCTCTTATTTGTGGGGCTGCCTCTCTCACTATGCTCCACCGTGACAATGCCGCTCATGTCTGCAGGAGCTTCTGCAGGTTCCAGCCTGCAAATGGGCAAAGTCAACAACTGCCATACATGTGCTTTCTTTGTTGTGGCTCCTGCCTTATGGAATGGCCTGCCCAAGAAGGTCAGGGAGTCTCTTACTATCCTGGCCTTCTGCAAACCATGCAGAGCTGAATTATTCAAGAGGATTTTTCTGTCCAGGTAATAGTTCACAAACTTACTTGGAAAAATTATTGGGACTTGTGGTCTATACTGCTCCGTATAACTTATTGTAAGGAGGATCCTGTTGTGTAATTTCTGTATTGCTTAATGTGTCATGTTGACACTTACGCTGTGCTTCAGTTCATTCTGGTGGTTCTAGACTTCTGATATCATAGTGCATTGGTTACTGAATGTCCCATTTTGTTGTGCTGACTTGTTATATGTCTTGTTTTGAGTTCCTGTGAGAAAGGCAGACTATAAATTATGTAAATGCACAAATAAGGATTAGAAAATATGGTCATTAAAATATGAAACTCTGAAATGTGACTGCAGCTCTTAAATTTCTGAGCTGACTCCTAGATCCAAAGAAGATTGGTCAAGGTTTTATCTAGGGACGAAGCATGGTGTAGTGGTTAAGAGTGGCGGACTCTAACCTGGAGAATTGGGTTTGATTCCCCACTTCTCCTCCACATGAAACCTGTTGGGTGACCCTGGGCCAGTCCTAGTTTCCTCAGAACTCTCCCAGCCCCACCTACCTCACAAAGCACCTGTTGTGGGAAAAGGAAGGGAACGGCGATTGTAAGATGCTTTGAAACTCCTTCAAATAGAGAAACACCAACTGTCCTTCTTCTTGGCAGCATTTTGTATAACAATGGGCCATCTGCCCAGTCACAACCATCTGTGGTACTTTGATCCCTTATCCCTGCAATTTTTAAAAAGCCTAAAATCTATTTATTTGTAATAATTTATAGTTTTAAAATTATTTGAAAATAAACAATACAGATATGTTGAAGTTTATTGAATGATTGCCACAAATATGTGCTGCGAATTTACTGCAAGTGTCTTGATATTGATGGTGGCTCCATTTGTAACACTGCCAAGGCCACCAGGAAATGATGAAAAAAAATTTATTTGATTTTTATCCCACTTATTCTTTAAGGAACTCAGGCTGGCTCACTTCCCTGTTTTATACCTAGAAGAACGTATAAGATAGTAAGCTGAGAGCAATTGATTGTCTGCAAGGTCATCCAATGGTCTTCATGACAGAGTAGGTGTTTGAACTTGGGTCTTGTAGTGTGACACTATAACTGTATATTGGGGCAGTCCTTTGGACTATAGTGGTAGTGGGGAGGCAAGAGAAGCCACTAGGGAAGCCAGCCTTCAGGTGTGACCTGGGGATCCCCCAGAATTACAGCTCATCTCCAGACTACAGAGATCTGTTCCCCTCGAGAAAACAGATGCTTTGCAGGGTGGACTCTATGGCATTGTACTCCACTGAGGACCCTGTCCTCTCCAGGCTCCATCTCTGAATCTCCAGGAATTTCTCAAGCTGAATCTGACAGCCCTACCCCACTGATCCCCTGCTGGTGGCTAGGGAGAACCTGGCAACTCTAAGAGCCATGCTCCACAGCAGGGGCGTAGACTTTTCTGAAGTCGGGGGGGGGGGGGGGAGCTCTTTAGCATGCTTTTTTTGCGCGCGCTCGCTGGGGCGATGTTTCCGCCCCCCCCCGGAAAACCTACCACCAGCCGCCGCGCCTCCCCGGCCCTTCCGAGGCTCACCAGCCAGTGCTGCTGGTGCCTTTCCCTCCCCCTCCGCCCTGGCCACTCCCTCCCTCACCCCTAAAAGAGGAAGAGGGAGAGATAAGGAGGGAAGAATGGCCAGGCCGGTGGGGGGGGAGAGGCACCAGCTGGCGAGCCTCGGAAGGGCCCGGGAGGCGCGGCGGCAAGGCGCCAGCGGCAAGCGCAACGTTTTCCTGGGGGGGGGGCTCAGTCCCCCCCGGGAAATTTGGGGGGGGGCTCGAGCCCTCGAGCCCACCCGTAGTTTACGCCGGTGCTCCACAGTCAAAATCATTCTGTCTGTGGAAGCTTTCCAGTGATTGTAAGCCAATATACCAGTGCTTACAATGTAAGCAAATACAGTGCATGAGCAAGCCCAGTTCTTTTAACTCCTCTTCATTTCAGTATGAAAAAGTCAAGCATGTAGAACTGATCTGAACCTCCTCATGGGTTTTTTGGGGCAAGCATTTTCAATACTGTCAACACCTGCCGCCTCTTTTGGCAATTATTCCACATTGTTATTTTACCAAATATCCTTTGAGTGGTATCATAATATAACCCAAATCATTTTGTGCTTCCAGATAGTATAGAACAATTCATGTAAATGTATTTATTTGCTCACTTCATTTATTGTCTGCCAGGCTGAGAAGAAGCTGTACTTGCTCAAATTATGGCATTGAACAGAAGTTTTAAAAGATGAATACTTGTACAAATTAAAGGATAAAATTCTGGGCCCTACTTGGAAAAAACTTGGATCTGCTGAAATGTTCAAAGTTGTGCCAGTACACTGAAACTGAAATATATCCAGAACAGTTCTCCAGTTGTCTGTAAGCAGCCCTTTGACTGAAATTCGGCCCCACTGAAGAGCCAATACCCATATTTCATGGGTAATGATAACATTTATGACAATCACTTGACTTGAAGCAAAGCAGGTACAATGGCAACTTCATAAAATAGATTACTGTGGACCATTCACCCGGTTCTCCATTTGTCATGGTCAAAATGCAGGTTCGTGACATGCTTGTCTATCCTGATGGCTGCTTAGAGACAATAAAAAGCTGTCGTTGGCTGTTGATGGTCTGTACGAATGGAGAATTTCAGAGAAGACAGAGATGATCTGAGGCCTAAGTGCGAGGAGTATTTTCGTTAAATATTTTTAGAGAACACCGCTTGACCTAATCTGTCTCTTGAATGCTGTCTTTTTGGGCCATAGTTATTGTTTGCCTTTCCTTTCAGGATAAAAATAAATGAATTTTCCTCAGAAGAAACCCTATGGTGTCTGATAAAGAAGCTGCTTCTTGCGTTTGACAGTGAATGCTGACAATATAGATATGGCAAGCCTCTTTTCAAATCCTCTTTATGTTTCTTGGGGCTATGATGACAGCAACAATACTGTGGGACTGGAATGATTTACCTATAGCAGCCAAGCAGCTATACCACAAAGCAGACAGATACCTTTCTGCCATTTCAAATCAGGGCAATATCTACCTGCCGAAGTGTGGGGTTTCAAGCAGCTGAGTAATCCTGCCAGTGCTCTTGGATTAGAGCATCGCAGGGATGCAAGAGCTACTGCTTGGTTTCCATCCATGCCAAAAACCATTTCTTTAAAACGGCCTTGCAATTCCAATGGGTATAATGTGACCGCATAGCAACCGGAATGTTAGCAGCTGCCCAGAGTAGATATATGGAGCCTGATCCAACCAAAGTAGGGTTGCCAAGTCCAAATTGGAAAATACCTGGGGACTTTGGGGGTGGAGCCAGCAGAGGGTGGGGTTTGGGGAGGGGAAGGGCCTCAGCATGGTACAATGCCATAGAGGCCACCCTTCAAAGCAGCCATTTTCTCCAGGGGAGCTGATCTCTGTCAGCTGGAGATCAGTTGTAAAAGCAGGGGATCCCCAGGCCCCACCTGGAGGTTGGCAACCCTAAACCAAAGTAAAACCATTTTCATTTCCATTGATTTCTGAGGGAGAGATTTAATCACCTGCTGAAGTCGCCAATTGGAATCAATTGAACTTTATTTGAAGGTACCATTTGATTATGCTTTTGCATTGTATCTTTTATTCTCTTGCCTCTCTTAGTTGGCTTTGAGCAGAAGAACTGCTCTGGCCTTTCCTGGTAACAATGATAGCAGTATGGAACAAGAAAAGGAAGGGAAGGAATATTCAAAATAGAAAAGAAATGAGGGTTACTTGAAAATGCTATCGTCACTACTTAGATGTATTATTGAATAATACGTTTACAGTATTCTTATTCTACAGTATTTATGAACATGTATTTATAAAACTAACTAACTAACTAACTAACTAACTAACTAACTAACATGAACCCAGTAGCAGACATTTAATCCCCTGGAGGTGGAAGACTTCTATAGGCAGGGTTGTTTTTCTTTTTTTCTAGATAGGAAGTTTTCATTCAAATACATCAGCCTCACCCCCAAGGCCTGAAGAAGCAGGGGAAACTTTCACCTCTTGGTTCTGCAGAATGTAAAAGCTGGATCTTAGATTGTTTCCCTTTTGCTGAGCAGCCCTCTTATGGCAATAGTTATCAGACTTCCTGCTTTCAAGGAAACTTTTCCTGCACAAACTTCCCTGCTGGAAGAGAACGTGTCTCTTGTGTTTCCCTTCGCCTAGCATGGCATGTAAACCTAACCTGTGCACGGCACACAAAGTAAAAAAATGAAATAGGGAAAACACAGCTATACCACTTTCCCTCAAAATAATACCCTCCTCACGATATTAGCTGCAAAATGTGCACCTAGCAACCTTACATTTCTTACAGAAGGCAACTATCCTCGGGGGGCCCTGCCTTTCCTTGGGCATGTCTTTCCAGAACATAGGATGCACCACTGGAAAAAGAGTGGTTTCATTCTGTGGCAGGACAGACGATGCGTAGGGATAAGGCCCTGGGATTATCTGAGATGGCAAATGGGATCAGAACATTAAAATAGCAAAACACTGGGATATAAAAACAGCATTCCAGACAAGGCAACTTGCTTTATATAGCTATATTAATGGTGTGTCTGTATATTATACAGATGGTAATCACGCATCCAGTGAGGCCCAGTGTGCTTGCTGGTTGTCCTCCAGCTCCTTAATGTTTAATTTGATTCCTGTTCTCCACAGTTTGTAAGGGCTTGTGGGAGAAATCATGGATCAGGGTGAGCGGTATAAAACAGCTCTGTACCTTTGTCTGTCAGAAGCCATCGCAGATGGAGAGAGTGGGTTGCCTAAAACCACAAATGCCCCTGTTTGCTCCCCAAATTTCAGAATACTACCCCAAGATCAGCCTCTGAGGGAGGAGGGTGGCTCCCATTAAGGATTATAATTTGTTTTTTTTTTTAAATGATGAGATTCACTCAGTATTTTTCTCTGAATTTCGTGACTTAAGATTTATGCCACCACAAGCAGTAGACCAGCTTCCCGCAAAAAAACTACAACAGGAACTGAACTTTTTAGAGACGGAAGTTCTGGAATCCAGTACTGTGACTGAGAAAGAAATGTGTTTGTATTCATTACAGTTATCAGATGTTTTAAAAATAAACACATGCCTTCTTGAAACAGTTCTATTATATTCTTTTTATTATTTTCAAGAGGCTTTTGCTTTTTAATAGAATATACATTTTTCTGTTGTTTTCAAGTGCTCTTGGCATTTTTCAAGTGTTTTTCATCCAGCTGATAGTCTGGCTGTTTCATGCAAGCTGCCCATCTTTATGGCTTAACAGTGGTTTGTCTGGTCACATCTATCAATACTGGAAGGTGCTCTTAGGGAAGGTTTGGAGAAAGACCCATGCATGCGTATAAACCTAGCACTTGGATCTAGCCTTTTATTATCTGTCTTAGTAGCTGTTTATCACCACCACCACCACCACCATCTCCTCCCCCCCCCCCAACTATCCTTGTTAAGAGCCCTCTCAGCCCCACCTAGGGTTGCCAAGTCCTACCTGTGGGAAAGCGGGGGAGTCCTGTCCCTCATCCTGGAGCTCCACGCGCGTGCAAAGTGTGTGCGCACCGTGATGATGTCACCTGGAAGTGACATCATCATGCTGGGCACGTTGCCAGGGCGACGCTCTGGCAATCGCCCCAAAACTCTATGGTACCATAGAATTTTTGGGGTGATTGCTAGAGCGTCAACCCAGCAATGTGCCCAGCACAATGATGTCACTTCTGGGTGACATCATTACGCTGGGGCAGTCGATCTGATTGGGCCACTTCGGGGGTGGGGTTTCCCCCACCAGCTGAATCAGGGCTGGTGGGTTGAGGACCCCTTTAGCGGGGGATTCCCTGCCCTCCGGGAGGACCTGACAGCCCTAGCCCCACCTACCTCACAGGGTGTCTGTTGTGGGGAGAGGCAATTGTAAGCTGCTCTGAGACTGCCTTTGGAAGTGAAAAGCAGGATATAAAAAAAAATTATCCTCCACCTCCTCCTTCTACCCAACTATCCTTGTTAAGAGCCCTCTCAGGCCCACCTACCTTATAGGGTGTCTGTTGTGGGGCGAGGCAATTGTAAACTGCTCTGAGACGCCTTTGGGTAGTGCAAAGCAGGGTATAAAAACTTCTTCTTCTTCTTCCTCATCCTCCTCCCCCCCATCTTTCTTGCTAAGACTCAAGGCAGATTACAGAAAATAAATTGGTGCAGTCAGACTGTGTTAGACAATCAAGGGACAATGCGGTAGTACTAAGATTACAGAACTGGAGAACAATGCAAACAACAAACTATCTCAGTCAAGATATACTCCAAACAATACAGAAAGTAAATTACAAACTGGAAGATAATGCACTAAAAGCAGGTGATACTGACCATCATTATCATCAATAATATTTGTTTAAAATAGTTATAGACTTCCTTTCCCCACACCAAAGCAGTTTCCAAGAGTATGCAGAAAACATACATGCCATTAACACAATAAAGCCATAAAATGGAGGGGGGGGGAATTATCATGATGGCCTCAAAATTATCATTAATTTTGCCTGCTCGCTGGGAGGGTGGGGTACAAATTGAATAAATTAATGAATGAATGAAAACAGTTTGTATCCAGATCTGTAGTCCAAGCAAATAGCCATAAACTTCTATAGAAACCTTTTTAGAATAAGACCATTGTGCAGAGTCTCCTAATTAATGGTAAGAAGGGTGGGCCTTACCTCAGGGGGCAGCAGCTGAAAATGCACCGGGATGACCTGCCACAGACCAAACATATCTGAGGACAGGAACACAGTGGGGTGAAGAGCGAAGTTGGTCCAAAGATTCACAGTGACAAAATATAGATTTGGATCCCGTAAAAAATCTCCATTGACAGAAGGATTCCTTTCAACAAAATGTGTCTTCTTCCTTCCCACTGCTGTCTAAAATGGCTCCCAAACTGCTAATTCTAGGGTTCAGGGGATCACCAGGATTCGTATAAAGTAAGAAATCTGCCATGGGAGGAGGGAGCTGGTAAAATTCACTCCTCACTTCCATCAGTGGAATAATCTATGGAAATAAATAAAATGTCAGGATCTCTATTGAATTCAGCAGTGGAATATTTATTTTAGCAATGTTGCAAACTGCTCTGAGAGGTTGGGGGGTGACCAACACTGAAATAGTTGAAATACTCTTGGATTCATTATGGAAAAAATTGATTGCATTTCTTGAGACTCTTCTGGAGCTCAGTGGACAAAAGATTTGTACAATAATAAGCATGTACTATATCATCAGTGTATCTGATTCTCAACATGGCCACATCTGTGAATACTTAAAACTCGGAAGTGGGAGCCATGGGCAGACAAGACAGATCTTTCTCCAAACGTGAGAAAAGCCCCTGGTTTGCAGAAAAATCTGAAATCTAGGACAAACAACAACAACACAATCCCACAAAATATTGGGGGTTTCCCAAATGATAGGAGAGTCTGTAGCTTTAAGATGTGAATGCCATCAGTGGCAATTGCTAGGCAGCTGCAACAGTACCACCAGCCTTCAAGTCTTGGTTTCTGTCAGTAAAAGCACAGGGAAGGCCCTTTCGAGGGTTGTTTTGGCCTTTGAAGAACAACTCATTGGGGCCAGGTCCACCAGCATCTACCAGGCAACTTGTCACTACCCAACTTGCATGCCTCACCTGGGCTGCTTGCCACTGTCCCAACAGCAGCCATTCCACAAAAGCTGATGTGGTATAGTGGTTAGAATATCAGACTGGGATCTATGAGACCCAGGTTTGAATCCCCATTCTGCTGTGGTACTCACTGGGTGATTTTGGGCATATCACATGTGCTCAGCCTAGCCTAGCCTAGCCTACGCCACAGGGTGAGGATAAAATGGAGAAGATGTGAATTGTGTGAGCTGCTTTGGGTATCCATTGTGGAGAAAGGCAGGAAATAAATAAGGCAAATAAATAATAGATACAACTGAAGATGAAGAGCAGATAAAAGATTTGAGGATAGGATGGAGAAAAGCCAGAAAAGGTTATGCCATGCTCCAACTAGCTCAGTGACTCTGGCTTAGAGTCTTAGGGGAGGAGCCATGGTTGGTGGGTGAGAGGACCGGAGGGACCAATACTGCAAAGGTGCTTGTGGATAATGTATCATCCTTGGTAGAGGCCACCCTGCCAGAGCCTGCAAGGAAGAACTTGCCACCAGCCCTGAGATAATTGTGGGACAGGATTCAAACCCAGGACTGTAGCTCCTCCCCCTTGACCCTCTCCCAGTATGCAGGAAAGGTGATGGCAGAAGGCCTAGGCCAAGGTGACGCAGAGGAGGTGAAGTGCTAGGAGCTGCTGCCAGCCCCACTGTAGAGCTAGAGCAGTGACCTGAGGTCGGTACATCCTTGCAGGACCCTGGCCAGTGCACAGTGCGGCCTCAGGAACCACAGCACCTGCCAGCTGTGCAGCTGGGGCCCATTACCTCTCAGTGCGCACGTGCACGCGCGCGCACACCCCCCCCCTTTTATTGCTTTTCTTCACACTGGGGACTAATAGTGGTTTACAAAGAAACAAAAAATGTAATTTATGCAGCCAACCAACTGGCAGCAACAAAATGCAAAGTATGACTCCAAGTTGTGGACTGGTCCTAGATCCATTGGCCCTAAATCAGGGCTATGGGCTGCAAGACATGGACTAAGTAATGGACCCAGACCTCTTTGCCTTTCTCCAAAAGTGTTGTGCCTTTGGCCACACCCAGGCTTAAATACCTGTAAATTTAAGGATAAGAGCAGCTCAGCCCAAATCTTATTCAGCTAGCAGACATATTTTCAAGATATCGCCCCCCTGCTCTAACACTGATATTTCTCCTTCCCCTGGCCTTTAGTATTCTTAAAAGAACTATTTCAAAATCTTAGCAAGGCACAAAAAAACCCAGAGCTATCAACTATTACAGACTTTGTATTTTCTTCCTGGAACATCATATCTATTCCACTAGAAAATATGCTTATTTGATGGATGCATTCGGGAGATGAAGGCATTTAATCTGCTCATTGTATATGAAAGGCATTCCACAAAGCTTTACATTAGATACACAGAGGCTGTTGGTGTGTGGAGCAATGAATTCAGCATTTGTAGATTGTCTCCCCATTTCTTAGTTTTCGTGTAATTTTATTTTCTCTTTGAAGTATGTGGGGGAGTCCAGAAGGGGAAACATTTCATTATGTCCATGAATTATTCAGTTATGGGTCTTATTTTAACAGTACTTTAAATGGCTTAAAATCTTTCCTTTTTCTAGTTTTTCTCTGATTGTTTCCTAGCTGTATACTATACATCTTCGGAGAAATAAAAAAAGTTGTTGCTCAGAATACTTCGGTTCCTTAGGTAAAGGTTTCACTTGCTCGAAAGCCAGTTGAATCCGACTCTAGGGTTGCGGTGCTCATCTCTGTTTCCAAGCCGAAGAGCCAGCGCTGTCCAAAGACATCTCCGTGGTCATGTGGCCGGCATGACTAGACACAGAGGCACACGGAACATTGTTACCTTCCCACCGAAGTGGTACCTATTTATCTACTTGCAATTTCTCACTTTCGAACTGCTCGGTTGGCAGGAGCTGGGACCAGAGATGGGAGCTCACTCCATCATGCGGCACTTGGGTCTTGAACTGCCGAACTACTGACCTTCTGGTCCTCAGCTCAGTGTCTTAACCACTGAGCCACCATGGCCCTTTTACAAATGCAGTAGGTAGCTATAATCCTCTGTGACATAATAATTTGGTTGCCTCCAGCATCATAAGCAGAAAAGAAATAGCCCCTAGCATCCTTCTACAAGTGCTTGCACAAGATATCTCACTGTACTACTACAGGCAACTATCGCACTTCTCATGCAGGAGTTTTCATGCTTCCTCCTGGAGAAGCAGAAGGGCATCTTCAGAAATGTTCGCATTTTTCTCATGTAGCATTTTAATGTGTGATGTAAAATAGTCTCCCACGAGCAGAAGATGCCTTGGGGAGAAGAAGCTTGAGGATCAACCCCGTCACTTCCTTATTCGTGGCAAACACAAGGTGTTGTTTGCTTTAAGCTGCCCACTGTGGTTTGTTCTCTTGCCTCCAAATCAGGATTAAGCTACAGATTGGAATCACGGTTTGAAAGCATGAAGAAGAAACTGTAGTTTGTAACTCAGACAAAGTGACAACCTGTAGCTCGGTACAATATGCAGGTGATTAATTTCAGAGCTGTATGCCAGAGAAGAAGAAGAAGAAGAAGAAGAAGAAGAAGGAGAAGAAGAAGAAGAAGAAGAGATTGGATTTATACCCCGCCCTTCACTCCCCAAGGGAGTCTCAGAGCGGTTTACAAACTCCTTTTCCCTTCCCCTCCCCACAACAGACACCCTGTGAGGTAGGTGGGGCTGAGAGAGCTCTTTCCCAAGCTGTCCTTGAGGGAACAGCTGGTACAGAGCTATGGCTTGCCCAAGGTCATCCAACCAGGTGCAAGTGGAGGAGTGGGGAATCAAACCCAGTTCTCCCAGATTAGAGTCCGCGCACTTAACCACTACACCAAACTGGCTCTCGGGGGCGGGGGGGGGAGGGATATGAGCTACGAAAGGACATGAGCTATGGGGCTCAGGTTGTAGTGACAAAATATAATCGCTACATTATGTTGATTGCCTCTTAATGTACTCTTTTTGTCTGTCAGGCTGAAAGGTGACACATAAATATTTTCATGTAAATAAATAAAATTGGAGCTCTCTGTGACCTTTTACCTTTCCGAGCCACTGTGTCATTAAATAATTTAAAAACCCCTCATTCATTGCAAGTGCAAAATAGTAGTTCAAGTTTCATAAAATTCTAATGCAGCAATCCAGCTGATTGATGCTCGAAGACGGCAAATTTAAGTTTGAGTGAAACTGAAATTTACTGCTGAACAGGAAGCCAGACACAGTAAAAAGCCTAAGAACTTGTTAATAAACAGCTGGTATTAATGGAATGTAGATTCATTATAATGTTTGCAATCAAAGCGCAGAATGTCACAAACATTAGTCAAGACTTGGTAACAATATTGTTGTAATTGGAGGGTAATTTGCATCATTTGAATAAGGGAACATTGGATCATACAGAAAGATGACATATTTTCTGCATTGTTAATGGTAAACAAGAGGAGGCAGGCAGCTTATCATTCCTTGAACAAGGGAACAAGATCTAGATCACAGTCTGTTAAAAAAAGTATTAGAAGGGCCTCAGGTGGGTGCCTAGCTGAAACGTAGGTTGGTGCTTGGCCATATATAAAAAAGCATGTTTGGGCATAAGAATTTAAAGAATATTGAATGGCAGAATTGAGAAGACCAGTAGCTGAACCTGCAAGACATGGATGCATCCAGTATCTAAACCATCATTTAGCTCTACTTTGCAAGTAAAAGTTAAAGCACTAATCATCCATCCTCTGCTGCACCTACTTGTTTCTCAGCACACTTCCCAGATTTCTTCTTTTGTCATATCCGTTGCCTTGCACATTTTCATTTGGGGCTCCTTTGCCCCACTCATAGCCCCAGAAGTGGAGAGGTATAATTTGCAGCTGACATTAACACTACTTTACATTTATTTCCACTTTGTTTGTACCCCACTGTTCTCCCCAGTGGGGACCCTAAGCAGCTTACCATCATTCTCCTCTCCTCCATTTTATCCTCAAAAACAATCCTGGGAGGTAGGTTAGGCTGAGTGTATGTGGTTTGCCCAAGGTAACTCAGCAAGCGGCCATGGCAGAAGGGGAATTCAAAGCTGTGTCTCTCAGTTCCTAGTCTGACACTCTAACCACTACACCACACTGCCCCCTAACTCAGTTATTTTGTACCTAATGAAGCTTCAAGGAGCAACACCAACAGAGAAATTCCTCCCCATTTCCCTAGTGCCACTGGCTGTTGCTATGAGGACTTCTACTGGGGCACAAGGGAAGGGTCCCAGTATGTTGACACTGTTGTACAAAAGTGCACTTCCATGTGCCTCTGTGTGCACAGCCGGAGTTAAAGTCGTGCACACTAAAGAAAGACTCTGCTAAGAGGAAAGCTGTGTTTTAATGTTTCTAAGGGGCTATTTCAAAGTCAGTGGAGAGTTTTATTAAACCCTTTGCTGAAGCACTTCTCTGAAAGTAGCAATTAAGTCCCCCCACCCACCCCAAAAGGACATGTCAGCATTCATCTGTCAGAATTTCTCTGGAACTTTGATGAGAAATTTCTTCTCCATGTCTTTCCTCCTAATCAACTTACAACATTCAATGGTGAAATTTTTGAGTGAAAGCGTTGTAAGGACCACTTCTCTGAAATTCTCTTGCTGCCTTTGGCAGGTTCTTTGGAGAGGTGGTGCAGAAATTTCCAAATAATCAACACCATTTTGAAAATCAACAAAAGTACCGTATTTTAACTTTGTGTAGATGCCTGCAATTGTTTTTTTCATTCAAATTAATAACTATTTAATAGCAATGAATTAAAGTACTGTTTTTTCAAGTACTGTTTTTTCAAGGTCTCGCAGAAGTCTTTCCAGCCAGGCCTCCTGAGATAAGTAGAGGTACCAGAGATTGAAATTAAGATCTGCATCAAGGGCATGTGCTTAGTTAGATCCCTACAGCAAGCTTTGGAGAAAAATGCTAGTCTACCAAAACACATATGCTTTGCTTCCTGAGAGCTTCTTTTTTTATGTGGTAGGGGTGCATAACCTCTTTGTTGTGCCTCAAGATGAATTTGAACCTGTAACCCAGAAAACCTTTTCCTAACATTAGCATGAGTATTTTCTCAACCTGCCATTTTTCTTGACCCTGAATATGAAGTTAACCCTATATTTCCTGGTCAATATGCATTGTTGGGCTAGCCTTACGGACCTTTGCTCTGATCCAACAGTTCTTCTCTTGTGTTCTTAGAGCCTCCTGTTAATTAGTCAGAAGCATTTTCAGTACAGTTTTAAACCGTTGTATCCTTCTAAGTCAACTGAGATAGTAAAGTATAACTCTGCTTACGATTGCACTGTTTGTATATTGCCTGAGGACTATGCATGGTTTCCGAGGAAAGTCTATGCATGCTCCTTGAGCAATATTAAAGAAACCACCCCTATAAGTTTTTGTTGTTGTTTTCTTTGTACCCTAACGAAGAAGTACAGTCACTGTTCTTTATCTGTTCAGCTCATTTTAGTATCTATGCTGAACATTTTTGGTTTTTCGTATTCGTTTAACTTCAGTCCTATATTCCTCCTTTGTTTGCCTATTACAGGATGTTTTGAATAATTTGGGCTCCTGTGACCTGGATGAAGATGACCTCATGCTTGACCTGGAATTCCTTGAAGAGCAGCACCATCATCGTTCTGGTGAGTCAGGCAAATAAGTAACATTGAAGGTCTCAAACATTCTTTTTATATGTTCACTTTTCATAGAAGGGAATTGGCTAACTACACTTTATAGGAAGCAGCTAGTAAAATCTTCTAAAAAGGAGATGAGTGGGTTGTGTATGTAGCCATTTAATGGTTCTGTTGCCTTTTAGAAACTGGTGTCTCAACGACAGATATTGATTTCTTGCTGAACACCTTTTATGATGATGTTACGTTTGGTGATCACACTGTTTCACTATGGGTCACTTCATGAGGCCGATTGTCAAACGGTAGAGACACTTTTTCAGATGCTGAATTATCCCAGTTGCTCAGTTACTGGAGGCTCATTGGTTTTCCAGATGCTTTTAATGCCTAGTGCCTCCAGGGTAGCTGTTGAAGAGCTGTCACAGATGTTAATGCCACTCTGCTGTGTGTGTGTGTTGGCATGGTGCTTAACCTTTCCCTCCTGCTTTCACTGTTAATGTCTTTAATAGCAGGCCTTGCCATATTAGTTTCTCTCTTTCCCTTTTTTAACTCTTGTGCTGTGCTTCTGGTTCCATGTCATCTTTGGTTTAAACCCCTGTGTAATCTGGAATCTTTCCAGATGACCAGATATTTGAGAACAAGAACTTCATAAGCAATGAATAACTATAGTCATTGCTTTAGAGCAAGGGTCCGCAACCTTTTTCACCATGCAGGCAACCTTTTGAATTCTGACACAGGATGGTGGGCACAAAAACAAAATGGCTTCCACAGAAGGGGGAGCCAACAACAAATGGTTATGGAGCAAGTTCGCACAGAACTCTCAGAGTAAGCCTGAACCATTTAAGGCAGAAGCTCTGTTTAACAGGATGCCTTTTAATCTGCACAGCCAGTAAGAAATCCTACTGGGCACAAGCCCCAGCTGGCCGTACCTACTCCCTAAAAACATGTGGTGGGTTCCAGGAAAGATGTTGGCAGGTACCATGGGGCCCCTCTGAACGCCATGTTGGGGACCCCTGCTTTAGAGATCATAGCTTTAATTAACACTTGTATATAAATCTGTAATACCCCTCATGATTACAGATTACAAATGGGATGAAGAATAAGAGAGAGGGGTTGCAGCTGTCTTGACAGCAGCAGTTAAAGGAGGGTTTTTAATTTTTGTTGTAATTGTTGCAAGCCACAGTCAACCTTTAGAATCCAGCGGGCTCAAAATTTTTCTAGTTTCTCGCGAGCTGAATTAACACGTTTTCGAGAAACATAAAAATTCTCAGTTTATTTGATAAAGTAAGATGGTTGACAAAAGATTATGCTTGAAATAGCCTGGAATTTCTTGTTTGTGTTGACAGAAGATAATGTCTGCATTCAAATGTATCCAGGGGCTGCAGTCATACTTTGGTTTGGCACTAGCATAGTGTATTGCTGTGCTGATGCCTGCCCATTGCTCCTCTCTTCTCTGTCCTCCCTCTTTTTGTGCACAAATGGATCAATTAGCTCCAAGTCTACGTAAAGCCTTGGTGAACTGGTTTACTCCACAAAGACTGGGATTCTTATCTGTGATTAAATGTAACTCACGGGACAGATTTAGGTAAAATCACTTTACCAGACACACACACCCAAGAAATTTTTCAAAGGCAGAGACCCCAACACAAGTTGAGTAATATAAAATATAAATATACATTCTGCAAAGAAGATTAAAGGAGGCAACACTTCATAACAATGCTATGTTGGACCAAATGTCACCAGACAAAGTTGGGATTAAGTCTGTTCATAAATTGAGAGAAGAGGAGGAGCACTGATCTCCCAGCACTATTGAGAATTGCATGATGAAAAGCTTTGCCATCTCAAAGTACGTTGGGTGCTTCTTGAATGATTTTTATTAAAAGGCATTTCTGAGGTGGTCTTTTTTCTTTGAGTGACAAAGCTGAGTCAGCCTCTCTAAATAGTGCTGGGAGATTAGTGCTCCTCCGAGAGCCAGTTTGGTACAGTGGTTAAGACTGGTGGACTCTAATCTGGAGAACCGGGTTTGATTTCCCACTCCTCCACATGCAGCTGCTGGCGTGACCTTGGGCCAGTCACAGTTCTTTCAGAGCTGTTCTCACAAGAGCACTTCTCTCAGAGATCTCTCAGCCCCACCTACCTCACAGAGTGTCTGTTATGGGGCGACAAAGGGAAGGAGATGGTAAGCTGCTCTGAGACTCCAGGTGAAGGGTGGGGTATAAATCCAACTCTTCTCCTCCTCCCCCCACATAAGCCCCCAAAAATGTAGTGTAAACTGTACTGTCAGATCATGCTCATTAAGTTTTTGGTTTAAATACATTAGGGATACCATGAATTTTGCCACAGACGAGTTTGACAGTTCAACATGCTGTGTTTGACGGTGTCGGTCAGCTGTGAGCTGACCACCCAGTCTATTTGGTTAATGCGAAATATCTGTGAACATCTGCCATACAGGTTTGCATCAGGTCTTTACAGCGTTGTACACATGCAAAGACACTGCTGATTCAAACCAAATGGCAGCTTTTAGCATCTTCAGGGACTATGTAATGTTGGAAGGTAGGATTTTTATTAAAACAACATTTATTTATTACAGATTTATATGTTTTTGACTGATTTAATTGTCCATTTAAAGAATAGTCTACTGAGTGGAGCAGTTATGTAACAAGGATGGGGTGGTGATGGTGGCTGAACTCAGACTGTCTTCATGTACACAAAACAAATTGGATTGTACTGCCTGGTTTGGAAGAAATACAGTGTAACAGCTTGTCAGACAGCGTTAAAAAAGTTGACAAACACTCTGACCGATTTCCCACGAGGATCACTGAAGCCACAGGGGAATTCGAGCAAATAGTGGGAGATTCAAGCATGCAATCAGGGCAAAGGGAAGAACAATGCCGGAGCAGCACCTTGTGGGAAATCGGTCTCAGACTGATTATTGAAGAATCAGTTTCCTGTTTGCAACTGGCAGGTTTTTGAGAATCCCAAAGATACATTCGTTCAGTTGGCTGAAAAGAAAACTCACAGGAAAAAAATTTACTGGGTCACTTTAGATGTCTGTCCACTGCAAAACCAGCATCCATACAGAGACTGTTTGAGATCCAAAGCATGTGGAGGATCTACACAGCAACCCCCTTGTATTCAGAACCTAATTGTGAGAATCTGATAATGTTCATCCGCACAGTTTGCAATAGCATAGTAGAATGGGTGGATTCATACAGTGAGCCGCTGTGCACAAAGTTCAAATAGCCGACATGCAGCTGTTTTTCTGTGCAAATTGATTACATGCTTTTTTACAAGTTATTTTGCCAGATTAGTTTTTCAGTATGAGTGCACGAACATACCAGCAAACAGCTTTTAAAAAATTAACTTACATTGAGCATTCCCAGATAAGCTTATTAGTTACCACTCTTCTTTTCTCAGTAGCCCTGGCTAATGAAGAGCTACCAGCTTCCCCTGTCAAATTTTCAACAGAATAGCCTCCGGCAGGACCACTGTGTATTTATTCTTCATCCGTTTTCTGCAGGAGGCATTCATGGAGCATGTCTAGCCATGCAGCTTGTTTCCTCTGTTTGTGAGTCTTCCAAATCAACATGTCTATATATTGACATTTGTATGACATAAAGACGACCTCTGAGTGGTGAAGTCTCCTTTAAAGCTTACAATATTTGGAATTAGCTTGGAGTGTGAAAATAGTCCTGACTATGTAATGGATTCATGGGTGAACTATGAAAATACAGTTATATACCAGTATTTCCTAAATATCTAATAGCTGAGCTGTGTTACAGATAGAGGCAACCTTCACCGCTGTGCTGAAAAGATTTACTTAAATTATGAAAGGATGAAGAGTAAGAGCTCCAACCACTGCCAGTGGCTTTTCTCTGGTGTTTCGAAAACTTACTTTGCTCTGAAGTTTTGGGAGAGATCACAGCAAAGTCTGGGAGGTGGCTCCGTGGGTGGAAAAGTTTGGATTTTCTTGATCCTGTCTACACAGCAACCATTTCCCATATGGTAGCCATTAATTGTCCCTACTGTAGGGTTTTTTTAATGGCTATTTTATGACTTTATACTGATATATAATTATACTAAAATATGTTGGAATAGACAAAGTCTATAGTGCACCTACTTGAAGAAGATCAGAAGCAGAGCCTATAGGGGACAGCTGAAGGACTGCTAGTCAGCATAGCTGGATTAGGAACTTCCCACAATTTCAAATTATGTCCTCCCTGGTCACAATCAGGTGGGTCTTTAGATCTGACCCAGGCACAAGTGCCTGGTGGATTTAAAGGGAACGTCCAGACGGTGACATCTGGGAAAGGTGCCGCTTCCGTGATCAGCCCGTTGAGCCCTGCCAGGGAGCCGTACTTTAAAGACACCGGTGAAAGTCCAGGCTAATGCTGGCCGATGGGCCAATGGCGGACTTTCCCTTGTCTGAACATCCCAGCGTGCAATCAGCCCGTCAGGATGCTCTGACTCCAGACCTTCCCGAACGACCGCCATTAAAAAAAACTCTTAGCGATATGCACATAAACATGCGATGGCCACAGAGCTCCACTCAAACTTTCCAGACAATTTCATGTTTCCGAATGGCCCCTTTGAAATTTATGAACTTTGTTAATTGAAATGGTACCTAGAGGAAGGTACCACTGGCGGTGCTTTTACCATTCAAGTCCACACATGTGCAGAAAAACAAGTACACGATGAGGCGCATATGCGCATGTGCAAACAGAATTTTTTTTAAAAACCCACCTGCGTGGCTCTTTCAGGTGGACTATATCTATGAGAACAACAGCTATGGAATAAGTTAAGATCAGAGAATCATACAGCTGTAACAATATACTCTCCTATTAAGGCATATACATTAAAAATTTCCAAAAAACATACAAAAATTATTGCAAAATATAATTAATTTAATATAATAAGTGATGGGGGGGGGGGTCCAAAGTCATCAACAACGAAACATCTGGTAGATGCATTCGTTTCCAACAGTCTTCATCAGGTGTGGACCAACAATTAGAATATCTTCAAACGTAATAAAAGTACTTCTACTATATCTGGCTGATTCAACAATGGCAATTTTTCAACTCACAGCATATCTGGAATACTCCTAAGTTAATACATGTTACTCAAAGGCTTTACAGTGTAAGGAGCCCGTGTATGGTAAGGTGATTCACGGGGGAGCTGTCTGGTTGTGCAACACTGCATTAAGACGATTGGGATAAAATTAGAGCCAGGCCAATGGCAGGACTAGCTGCCCATCTGAACGGGACCCCTGTCTCCTTATTGGCTCTTCGGAGACTTCCTGCTCCAGCTGAGCCCTCCCCCTTTATTCCTGTCTCTCACAGCAGTCAGTTAGTTAAGCCTTTCTTCCTCTCCTCTGTTCTATCCGAGTTTATTTCTTCTTTAAGAGACCAAGTTAGGTTCTTTAAACAGTTGGTGCTCCATTCCTCTGCATGTTTAAACTCTGCCAACAAAATATGCATCAGGTTCTCTGAGTTTCCAGCTTTCATTTTTTTAAAAATTTAAGTGAGTCTCTAGCCTTGAGTGCAAGTGAGAAAGGTAGACTATAAATAGTGTAAATAAAAAAAAAATAAAAAATAAACAGTCCCTTTTCTTGGGGAGATAAATGGGAAAAAGCGTATCTCTGTAACAAAAGGGACTAGAGACTTGCTTTAAAAAATTAAAGCTGGGAATTACAGATGCATATAACTGTATATTGATATAATGCTATTAAATTGCCAATGAAACCTTCCAAAAAACCTACACGGGAAATCTGCTGTATGGAAGCCCAGCCACCACAGTGCTGTATTAGCAGCCAAGGCAGCAACAGGGAAACTACACAAACCTGTCAGTGTGTGGAAAACTCCTGTAACAAAACACTGTAGTTTTTTTAAAAAAATCTGACTATAAGTTTGTATCAAGGTTATTAAGTGCTATGTATTTTAGCACAGCTTTGTGGGAGTCATGATGTCCCTCCTGCATCATTTGAGGAAAGGCTGGAGAAGAGGAGGCTGAGGGGGGACATGACTGCTCTCTCTTGAAGTATCTGAAGGGCTGCCACTTAGAGGAGGGCAGGGAGCTGTTCCTGGTGGCAGCAGAGGAGAGGACTTGAAATCATGGGTTTAAATTAAGGTGGGAAGGTACCGGCTGGATACTGGGAAAACCTTTTTGACAGTAGGAGTTGTGCAGTGGAATCTGCTGCCTAGGGAGGTGGTGAGCTCCCCCTCCCTGGCAGTCTTTAAGCAGCGGCTGGACAAAACCTTGTCAGGGATGCTCTAGGCTGATCCTGCATTGAGCAGGGGGGGTTGGGCTAGATGGCCTGTGTGGCCCCTTCCAACTCTGTGATCCTATGATTCTGTGATTTAATTACCCAGTTCAGCTATATATATTGTATTTTTGCATTTGTGTGTGCGTGCATGCCCATGCCTGGAAGTCATGGCAACCTCTGGCGACTCTTACTGGGGCACAGAGGACACTTAGAGAAGCGGCTTGATCGCCTGCCTCTGGCCTCCCAGCCCTGGGTATTCTCTGGAGGTCTCCCATCCTAATACTTTCCAGGGTTGGCCCGGCTTAGCTTCCGAGATCTGACGAGATGAGGCTTGCCTCAGAAACGCAGAAGCAGTTTGCAAAGCAGAAGTAGGATAATTACTGTGCAGCCGCAGAGCTCTTCCTCAGTTGCTTGAGGCACACTGAGATGAGCAGATCAGATGTTCAGCTCCTGTGCTGAACACAGTCACAGTTATCAGATGGACCTGTTTACAGCCAGATTTGTTGCATCCCCAGTACTGGGTCAGACTGTCTAGTTCAGCCTTCTGTCTCTCCAGGGTCTCAGGCAGATAAAAGACTTCCTCAGCACCTGTAGCCTGACATCCTTTCAGTGGAGGTGCCAGAAATTAAGCTAGGGCATTCAGCATGCAAAGGGTGTGCTCCGCTAGAGAGCCATGACGCTTCCATTAGTCTGCCTTGTACTGAGTCAGACTATTCACTCATCTAGCTTGGTGTTGTCTCCTTTGAGTGTCAGAAGCTCTTCTGTGTCTCGAGGAAAGAAAGTGCTTTTCTCACAACTCACATCCAATGCCCCATAAGTGGAGCTGCCAGGGATCAGTCCTGAATACTTCTAGAGACAAAGAAGATGTCTACCACCGAATAATTGTGTTTGCACAAACCATTTCTTGATGTATTTAAATATTTCTACCCTGCCTTTCTCTGTAGCTCAAGGCAGCTTAAAAATCATCCAATTAAAATGAAATGCCCTCGGTACAAACATTTTTAAAATAAAGAACTTCACAGAATGCCTACAGCTCAATTCCTGAACGGCCTCATAAATAAAACAGCTTTATGGCATCTTTGAAATACCGTGATGGGCTGTGCTCCCCTTATGACATCACAGAGCCACTTCAATGAAGGGTGAGCTTCTACAGAAAAAGGAATGGGCTCTAGTGGGTACCATGTGGGCAACCCTGAGAGGGGGAGCCCTGAAAAGGGGGTGACCAGAAGGGGCAGAGGGGCATATGGAAGAGATGGTCCTTTAGTCTTCTTGTGCCACACTAGCATAGAGTTTGGATAGTTCCTTCTTCCAAACAGAAGGCCTGTTAGATGGCTTCCGTGTACTTTCTCAGTAACATTCAAACAAATCCCATTGTTACATTCACCTGCCTTGCAGGGCTGCTGAGAGGAATTAATGAGCTATGTTTACAAAGTACTTGGAATGTGGGGGGGGGGGGAAAGCTGTTTTGTGGATGTGCTAAATATTTACTTGAAGTCTTTTAGAGCTTCACGCCGTTTGTCAATACCGAAATACTTAAAACAGCCTGATATAACAGACATGATCTGCCTTAGGGGGTGCCTGTTTATTGCACTACATAAATTAGAAGCTTAAATGCTGCTAATGTGCGAAAAGAGTAATTGTGCCAGGCAGGTTACTGTTTTTTATGTGGCACAAACTTGTCGAGTGTTTGTACAAAGGAGGAACATTAATTCAACCTTGTTTGTTCAGGGTTTTTCTCTCCCCCACCTATCTCCTAATTAAATATCTCATATTTAATCAAACCATTGATTTCTGAATGGTGTACATCATATAAATAAGAAGCTTAATCTTTGGTAATGAAAGGAAAGATAATTAGAACAAACGGCATGTGTAAGGGTGGACATCGGTGGGACAACCCTTTGACATGCCCCAAATGAAGCAAAAGGCTTTGAACCTCCCCCACCCCAGCGTGACGCAAGTTAAAATAAAGTTAGCTATGGTTTACAGTTCAGATACAATCTCTCTTGGCTTAGGAGCCAGGGGAGAGGCAGAGAGAAACTCCCTCCCCAATAGAGGTAAAACGGAATTCTCGCAACATGGATCCTAAGGACACAGATTATTATTGATCTATTTCATTTGTACCCCGACTTTCTCCCCAACCCAAAGCGGCTTATTTCATTCTCCTTCCTTCCATTTTATCCTCACAACTACCCTACGAAGTAGGTTAGGCTGAGAGTGTGTGCCTGGCCTAAGATCACCCAGTGAGCTTCTATGGCCTGATGGAGGATTCAAACCCAAGCCTCCCAAATAGTTGTCTGGCATGCTTAACCACTAAACCACCCTGGCTCCCAGATTTCCTCCTTGGAATATTATTGAAGAACAAATCCATTGACCTGAGTTCCCAGAGGGAGAAGTTTCTTCCTTACAGACGTTGGAACACTACATCCCTTCCTGACCCCAATCAATGCAGTTCCATAGCAAGCAGAGCTGGATCTTGTGGATTTTTTTTCTCCCTGTCATCCAGTTGTTAATGGGACAGGAACATACAAGGCTGCCTTACTCTTATTATAGCGCTGAAGAACTCTTTTTGAGGTGTCACATTCTGTACTCTTGCTGGTGGTGGCTCTCTTGGGAGGTCTCTAGCAGAGGATCTTTCCAGTCTCATTAGCTTAAATTCCTGAAACTGAGGCAGGGATGGCTCAAGCAGTCCTGTTGTCCCCACATGACATTGTTGGTGAACTGATGATGGGCACAAGCCATGGTAGGCACCCCCTCCCACATGGCTATTGAGCGAAAACAAGACAATCCCCAACTGGAGGCTTATGGCAACCCAAACAACTGTTTGGATCACTTGGGCAGTGGATTGGGCCTGAAAGGAAGATGCTAGGGACTGAACCGGCAACGTTGTGTGGAAAGCATGACAAACTGAGTTAGGTGCACCAGCAATTAAACATTTTCAGGACTACTCTCTTGAACCTATGGAATTTAATCTTGGGGAAGTAGTCTCAGTACCCTATTAAGTTTGTAAACCACTTTGGGTCCCCATTTGGGAGAAGTAAAAAAGATAAATACAGCAGAGTTTGGTCCTGAGCAGCTGCAGGACTGCGGCCTTGGATTGATGCTGTGGTACTGGGAGGTACGGGTTTTCACAGCATAGCTTTCAACAGCCCGATCCAGGTCAGGGGAGTTGCTGCTTATAACTAACTAAAAGCAACCCACATGGGGAACTCTGTGGTTTAACTGTAAACATTTTGAGTCAGGAGAAGACTAATTCCTTTAGATGCGCTCCAGATCTAAGTCAATCTGTGCAGTGCCTTCTAATAACCAAGCTTGTATTTTGTTTGTGTTTTTGGTTGTCAAGTCTTATCCAATTTAGGGTTTCCAAGGCAAGATATGTTCAGAATTGGTTTGTCATTTCCTACCTCTGCATAGCGACCCTCATATCCCTTGGTGGTCTCCTGTCCGAATACTAACCAGGCTGACCGGGCTTAGCTTCCAAGATCAGGTGAGATCTGGGTAGCCTGGGCTATCCAGGTCAGGGTGCCACCATGGTAGGGAAACCTAATAAGGAAACATATTAATTGGGAGCCATTCTGGAAGCTCAGAGCTGTGCATGTTTACTTGGATGTAAATGCAATGTAACTTCTTCCCAAGTCAGTGTGCATGGAATTGCACCATAAGTCCTAGTTAAATCTCTGTGTGCATCAGTGCATGGGATTTGTAGCTGTGGTGGAACTTTAGATAAACTTTTTATTGCTCTGCATGCCATTTAGAAAAATGATAACAATATCAAATGGATATGGAGATTTTTCTTGGTTTAAAGTTTAATGTTGTGGCACTGTGGCTATTTAATAACACAGTATAATGAGCTGGCAGTGTAAAATGCCAGTGAAATAATTAAGGTCCCTGGGTTATTCTTCTGCCAGGTGTTCATATAACAGATTTCTCCCACCCTCTGTGTTTCGTGCACTTTACTGAACTCAGAAAAGTGGCATTTTATTCCTTGTTCATGGACAGATCATTGAGAGATTCATAAAAATGATCCTTTAAGGGGTTTTTTGGTTCCCTTAGAGCAGAAGCTTCATGAGATTTTCTTGGGTTTGGAGCAAGCTAGATCACTAAATTTGTCATGCTGTATATTGATCCTTGGAGGACTATGTGGTCCTACTGCTGTCCAGTGCCAGCGTTAGGTTTTGGAGGCCCCTGAGGAAGATTCAGTTGGACCTTGCTCCTCATTTCCATTGTCTGGTTTCTGTCTCCAGCGGTAAAGTTAGCTAATGGCAACTGCTGATTTTAGTAACATAAGAAGAGCCCTGCTGGAACAGACTAGTAGGCCACCTAATCCAGCATCCTGTTGCATCCTATTGTAGACAGCAGTCAACAAGTTGTCTTGAAGAGCCAAGGCCTTCCCCTTCCTAGCACTGGTTTGCAGAGTTTTGCTGCCTCTGGACATGGAGGTTCCCCTATAATCATCACAGGTAGTACCTTTTGATGGACCATTCCTCCATGAATCTGTCTAATCCCTTTTTTTTTATTCCACACCACTGCTGCTCCCTTGCCCACTGAATCCCTCTTGATACTACAGGTGGGCAAGTGGGGGTGGATAGGAGAAGAAACAGAAGCAGCCTTCTTGCATGTTAGGCTCAATCTGTTGCCACCCGGATTGAGAGAAGGGTGAAGCAAATAATGGCCACCGCTTCCGCCACTGTGCTTTTCCTCCTCACCACCCTTGGTGCTCCTCGCCTCTTCCTCTACCCTAGAGGAAAGACAAATGAATGGGACCGGTGAGGAAGATCAACAGTGTCCATGATGCCTTGGCTGGCCAGGAGTGATTCTTTGTAGGGCATGGGCTTGGACAGGTTATGGATTATTCTGACAGAGAGTGCCAACCGAACATTATGCTGGATGTCAGATGAAACATAAGCGTGTCTTCAGTCCATGCCCATACTGTATAAAATCCTGCTTAGCAGGACCTGATCAAGCCAAAAATCAAGCAATTCTGTGTCCCACTTGTCCAAATGGAAAACTACAACTAAATTAGGCAAATTTTGGTGCAGGTGGTGATGGCTCTGTTTGTGATGGGACCAGCCTCTTCCCAGGCTGGGAGACAAACCCTTTCCAGAAGCAGCTGCCTATGTATATACTCTCACTGTGAGGAATACATTTGTGTTGTGCAGTCCAGCACTGCAGAGACACACATGTTAATAGTGTGTCTGTAGACCGGGGAAGCTGGGCCCCCTCAGCATCCTGCCAGAATCACACTCTCATTTATTGGGAAGTGACTTCCTCTTGAGATCATGGTTGGCCTCAAAGGAAAAAAAAAAGATGTCCAGTTTCAGGATATTAATCAGTTTAACAACTGGCAGCAACCACAGCTCCAAAATTTACTTTTGAAAGGAAAAGTTTTATTGGACATCCAGGGAGAGCTCTCATAAGCTAAATAGCCCCTAGGCCACTGCCTGTTGGTATACAGCCAAATGAAAGTGTTGGCGTAATGACCCAAGGACGTCAATTAGGAATTAATTAAGGAGTTGCTAAATTATTTTTGAGTTTGATGAACAAGGCTGGATTGAAACACTGCAGCAATTTAGGCGCTCGTACTGCATCCATAAATTAAAACTGGCAATATTTGTTTAGCTTTTTAATGGGAAAGGAGAGGGTATAGCTGAACTGTGACGGAACCCCAGAGGCTTTGGTTATTGAATGTGTCTCCTGAAGAGAACATAAGAACATAAGCAGAGCCTACTCGGTCAGAACACTGGTCTGTTTAGTCCACCATCCTGTTTTGCACAGTGGCTATCCAGTTGCCCAGAATGACCATCAAAAAAAGCATGGATACTAGGGCTTCCATAATGGAATTCAGAGGTTTTCTGCCTCTGTATGTGGAGGTCCTCTTTACTCCCCATGGCTAGTAGCCCTTGATGGTCCTGGTTCCACGAAGCTGTCTAATACCCTTTTGAAGACATCGTTGATTGTAGCTATACCAGAACATACCAGAACTTTCAGATAACTGAAAATAACAATTTAGTTTGCCGCTCAGTACTCAGTGAAGTGTATGAGTACAAGTGTAACAATTATTATGTAAAAAAATCATTTCACAAGATTTCACTACAATTCAGTGTGGTATTCTAGAAAGACCAAATCAGTTATGGTCTTTCTAGCTATACATAACTACACAGTTATGAGCCTACTGTGTAGGGAAAGCGGCCTAAAAATCGAATTAAATAAATAAATAAATAAATAAATGGGGCTATGCAGATGATGGGGTGGAACTATGCAGATAGAATGAGCTTCATTCTCAATGGCTGAGATTTCCAGTAAATGGAATAGGCTTAGCCCCTGCTCCAGCAGTGTACCAGAGTGTACAACTTCTTTCTACAAATTAATGGCTTCCATTTACTCTTTCAGAGGAGAAGCAAAATCCTAGATTTTGGAAAGGTGCAGCAGTGGGAACAAAAATTCTGATTGTGACTCTCCTGGCATTGGTTAGTAAGAATTGAGAATGCATGAACACCCACTAGTTTGGGTCAGATACCTGATTTTTCAATGATCAGTTTAATAGTTCTGTTAATGGGACAAATCTATTAATAGGTGTGGGTTATTTGAATATATTCTTTACTAACTCTGCAGTCCTGCACCATTGGCTTTTTTCGCATGCTCATTCTCACTCAGTTAGTTGAATTCTACTACCCCCGAATCCTTGCTGCATTGCTGCTCTGCTCAGCAGGCAGTTGTTTAAGTAAGGCAATTAGACCACTCACAAATTATATAAACCAGTCATCAATAAATGTTGGGTTTCAATAAAATGTTTCAATAAAAAGGGTTTCAACCCTTTATTGTTCAGCTAAGTAGTCCTTAGTGACACTAATAGCTGCAGATCAGTTTGAACTGGCAGCATCTTTGCACACATGGGGTTTGGGGACAAGCTGATCCAAACCGGTTCAGCAGGTATCTTCAGCTGCTCGACACAAACTGAACAGACCGAGTGATCAGCATGCATTTGTTCTCCATGTTTGAACATGATAAGTTCAACCATCAAATGCGTTCACAGCAAAAATTTCATTATTCTTAGTAAGGGTGTCGTTTTGTATGTTTGCAATTTATCTGTGATCAAACCTCAAAGAGGTGCATGGTGCACAAATTCGGCATTCTTGTATTATGCACAGTACTTCTCCTCTGCCTTATGTTACAACCTTTCTGGAGATTCCTAAGCTCATTGAACCTGTGGGCAATTTGGAATTTTGAAAATGGATAGCAAACAACAAACTGGATGGCTACCTTCCTAGGTCCAGTCACAAACTATTGGAAGATTCAACAAAATGGTTGGAGGTTTCAGGCCAAAGGCAGCTGTTTCCAAATGACTGTGTCCTAGAGACACCAAAGGGGCAGTATCTGGCTGCATCATATGTTCTCTTTTCTCAGCCTTCCCATCTGCAATAATATTAATATCAACCTATTTACAGGGTTGTGAAAATTGCTTAGATCATTCATTCATTCATTCAATTTATAACCCCCACACCCTGCCGGAGCAGGTTCAGACTTGCTTTTAAAGTTATTTTAGTTTTTCTTTTTTTTAAAAAAATCCCTTGCTAAATTAGATGGACCATGTAGTTCAGCACCCAGGCTTTTGGCCGTTGTCCCGCAGAACAACTGAGACAAATTAGTTCTAGCCACTCTGTTTTTCTCCTCATCCAGTTATCCTGGTTTTACTACCCCTGAATGTCAAAGATCTATTCCTAGCAATAATTGCTAATTGCTTTTGATAAGATCCTTCTTTATTTGTTTAATAGTGTTTGGTGACAACGGGGCTTTGTTCCACAGCCCATAAATATAGTTTAAATTATGTTTTAAATATTCAGTTAACTTCCAATTAACAATTAAGTGTGTAAACACTTAGCTAATAATTCTGAGGTCATTCTTCTGTCATCTGCCTGAACAGCAGCCTTTACGTCTCCTTTCCAATCAGTGTTTGGATAATGTCCATTGGGATACAAAGGTCTAGCACAGATGACAACAGTAGTAAATCCATTAACTTTGAATAGGATCCTACAGAGCTCTCTTGCGAGTACTGGAGTCTTCTTCCAGCTCAAGAAGAAGTCTTCCACCAGTGGAACACACCTCTACAGATCTCTCTTGCAAGTGGTGTAATTAGGGTTGCCAGGTCCAAATGCTGTGCTGGGGGGGGGGGGGGTAGGAGGGAACTTTCCGGGAGTGGGGCAGAGTGCCACAATGTGCTGATGTCACACATAAGTGACATCAGCAAGTTGTGGATCTTGCACAGTGACACTCTTGTTTTGGGGCTGAACTTTATGGTAAAATCAGCCTCAAATCATAGTTTTGCCAAAAAAACAAGAGTGTTGCTGTGCAATGTCTCCAGCATGCTGATGTCACTTCCACATGATATCAGCACATCACATTTATTTCCAGTGACGTTGCTGTTTTGGGGTGGGGTTTTCTCCTGCTGGCCAGCTGGCCAGTGGTGGACAACCCCCCCCCCCCCAAAAAAACCCAGGAGATCCCCTGCTCCCAACTGGGGAGTGGCAACACTAGGTGGAGCCTTCTGCCAGCTCAAGAAGAAGCCTTCCACCAATGGAACACACCTCTTCAGCTGGAACAGAGCTTCTTGCCTGTGGAGGTCTCCACCACTAGCTGAACAGAGTGTAGTGTCCAACTCTCTTTGTCTGGATGTTATTTTTAAATAAATGAGATCGGTAATGGGGTCGTTAACATTGCAAGAGGTGGTGAAATGTTACTGCCAGTATTTGTGCAGTAGCCATTTGAGCCATCTATGAGGATGGAAAGAGCATAGCCGGGCCATAAGGCCAGGAAACAGCACAGCGCAAGAAAATCGTTTGGTGTGGGTCTTCTGTGGCAGTGAGGGTTTTGTTTAAAAAAGCATCTTGACATAAAACTTCACAGTCCTTTCCATTTACGAGATGGCTTTGTGATGCACTATTTTGATTAATGCCAACATTATCAGCTGTCAGTTACAAAGAGCAATGCGGTAATTAAGTCAAGCTAGCATTCTTGCTTCCTTCTGGAGATCTTAACGTTCTTAAGCATTTTTTAAAGAGTTTGGCAAAAGTAAAAACAAACAAGCAAACCCAACAACATTGAGATTAAAAAATACATCTTCACAGGTGCCCTGGGGCAGAGAAAGAGATGCAATAATGAACATCCCCCCTCATTACGACAAATTAAGATACAGCCACATTCGCTTAAAACAATTGCAGAGAGTTTTCAATTTTTTGGACAATAAAGTTTTAATAGCGTACCAGGTGCTAATACTCTCTGTGCCTTCCCCAGCTTGGGAATTTACAAAGGGCTACAACAGCTCCCCACCCCCAAAATGAAAGTGCCCCAGGAGTTGATTCAGTACTAAAATGTCTGCTATTGGTTCATGATTGTATGCATAACTAGAGAAGTTAATATAGGAACTTCATAGTCACTAGAATTAATTTGCTTTAAAAAACAATCTTTTCAGCACAGTCATCCTTAATTTATGGCTAAGTGTTGCTTTTTCTTATACTGTTCTGGTGGGGATATCCCAAGCTGTGCCATATACTAGATGATGATAGAATAATATTGAATAATGGGACTATTATTTTCTTTTCTTACTGGCTTCTCCTTAGGACACTTTCCTTGGGCTGGTGCATCCACTGCATCTGTTCCTAGGTCAGTCAGATCTAGCCACAGTGATGATACATGCCTTACCGTATTTTTCGCTCCATAAGACGCACTTTTCCTCCCCAAAAAAGTGGGGGGGAAAGTGTGTGCGTCTTATGGAGCGAATATGGAGCTTTTCTTACCTGTAACAAGGCTCTTTCTTCAGCAGGAATGCAGGGAAACGCCATTCAGGCTGGCATCCCAGCCTTCTCCGCCCCTCCCTGCTGGGCCTGAGCTGTTAAGACTTAAAAGGGAAACGGCAGGAAAAACCCCACCAGGCTAAGTACTCTTTCCCTTTAAGTGCTTTTCCCCTTTAAGACAGCCAGCAGCAGAAAGCCCCGCTCACAGATTAAGCTCGTGGCTACTTTGCACAGAAAGGTCTGGATTTGCATGGCATGCCGAGGTCTCTCTTCTTTCCTTTCTCTATCTTTCTTCCTTCCTTCCTTCCTTTCCTTTTTTCTGTCTGTCTGTCTTTCTGTCTCTCTCTCTCTGTCCCCACCTTTCTTTCTTCCTTCCTTTCTCTTTCTCTCTCTCTCTCCTCCTCCTTCCTTCCTTTCTCTCTCTCTCTCTTTCTTTCTGTTTCATTTTTTCCTGTCTTCCTCCTCTAAAAACAAGGTGCGTCTTATGATCAGGTGTGTCTTATGGAGTGAAAAATACGATAATTACATCCAGACTTGATTATTGCAATATCTTCTACTTAGGGCTACTCTTCAAAAATATTCAGAGGCTGCAGTTAGACTGCTGGGTGGGGCCGTATGTCAGGAGCGTATGACCCTGATGTTACAGCAATGACCAGTCCCTGGGTACCATTCCACTCTTGAGCCCAATTCAAGGTGTTGTCTTTGACCTTTAAAACCTCACATGGCTTGGGACTGGGGTACCTGAAGGATGGTCTTCTCCCAGATGTTCCTTCCTGGGAATTAAAATCGCAGGGAGAGGCCCTCCTGACTGTCCCGTCAATCAAAGAAGCTCATTTGGTGGGTCCACGAGAGAGGGCCTTTTGAATGGCAGCCCCATGACAACCTCTGCAGGGCGGTATGCCACTTTCAGTCTTTAGGAGGCAGTTGAAGATGGTTTCATTTAGGACCACATTTGGTTAAGTCTAGTAGCAATCCTAAACAGTGATTTAAAATTTTGCTTTTATGTTTTTAATAGATTTTATCTGATGGGTTTTTATCAATGTTTTTAAGCTGCCTTGAGCTTTGCAAGGAAGAAAGGCGGGTAGTAAATATTTTAAAGAAATAAAATAAGCATTGGCTACAAGAGGATTATGAAACACAAATGGTCAGGGACAGGCAGCGTCTTTGATACAACGAAGGGCTAAAGAAAGTGGGATTTCTTCATTCTGAAAAAAGAGACTATTAGTGCACGTATTTTGTGTGGGGAATGTCCCCAGTTCACTTCAAAAATAGCTCCAGGTAAAGGATCTCAGGTACCAGGACTAACTAAGACACACCCTAGTCACTTCTATTTAAGTTGCAGCAACACAACTCATCTAAAATACAAGAGTTCCGTGAGTGTGGTTCATCTGTGGGAGCATGCTTTTCTATTAAACAGCAAGCGTTCTCTAGTCATATCTGGGTGTCACCAGCATACCCGCGTCTACTGCATGATCCCAGTACAGTGTTGCTGGGGGTGAGGGGCTCATCCATGTTGTGCAAAATGGTACCAGATAGAGCCTCTGAGAGAAGATTGTGGCAGATGGCATGCACCATACAATTTTAGATCCCTCCTTGCCATGAAAAAGCAAGACCAAGGCCCCGTCCACACTGTCACTTTTGTCACTCATTTCTCCCTTTTGCTTCAGGTTCCCCCACCCCCCATATGTTTTGTTCTCTCTAGTAGTCCCAGAGGGAGCAAAACACATGTGGGAAAGGGGGAGGAACCCAAAGCAATAGGGAGAAATGAGCGACAAAAGTGACAGTGTGGACGGGGCCCAAGTGAAAATGGTTATGGTATCAGTTCTGTGAAGCAGGAAAAAAAACAGCACTCGGTCTCACATATTACAGAGTACATAGTCAGACATGAGTTGCATGTTCTCCTCAGTTCCTATGCATTTAGTACTCAATTGAGATCAGGATCCAGCGGTGCAGTATTTGAGGAACATGTATATCCCAGGAAAAGTATGGCTTTCCCGACTGAGCCAGATAGCATCTCAGGATGCGAAACGATACCCTCAGGATACCCTTTCTCCTTGTGTGCCATGGTCTCAATCCCAATTGGAAATTGCATGCGGAGGAATTAAGGGGAACCCACAACTCATGTCTGACATAGGGGTAGGGACTCAAGCCCCAACCTGTGTGCTCTGTAATGTGAAGAAAGATGTTTGAAATGTTCCTAAAAAGGCAATAGGCATTTGTTCAAGCATCTTCTCTTCCAGTCATGGAGAAACATTTGAAAGTTTCTTTTCCAAAGCCAAGTGTTTTGGGCTTTGTTGAGTCTTTATAAGAAAGGACACTAATCTGTAATGCCTCTTAGTGTAAATATGTGACGTTGGTGCATAGACAGGGGAGCCCTGGATGAGAGTACCATATCAGTCTTGGGAAGGTGTGTGTCTTTTTATTAAGAAGAATCGGCATTTTAGAATTATACAAGCAGGGGACCCATGAGAACTTGCAGAGAGGGAAAATTCCCTGCCCCCTGAAGATCCCCTTCCCACATCGCCTCCTGGCCCCTGCTTCTTCTCTGTTTGCTTTGGCTCTCTCTCCCCTTGCTGACCCTCACTTTCCCTTCCTGGCTCCCCCTACAACAGCTCCTAAGTTCCTTCCCCTTTGCAGTGTTTGTATCCTCCCCCCCCCCTTGCAGCCCCCATGTTCTTTCCCCCTTACTTCTCACCCTGATGCAGCCTCCTTCCCTTCGTGTCATGACCACAGAACGCTCAGGTGCTGTTCTGGGCTGACGTGGCTTATTGTACAGATGGTTTAGTCACTGTCCAAGCTTGATTTTGTCTAGGGACGATTTCAAACTTCTTATTCCTGGTGTTTCAGTCCCCCAGAATCCCAAATTTGATTTCTGGTACAGATTAATATAACTTTTCTTAAGTTTCGCATCATGTTTTATTTTCTTTGCAATGGAGTTTTCTCATAAAATGTATGCTCCAGAACCATAGTTTGCTCTGTGCATAAAGTATGTACATGGAAGAAATAAACTGCATATGAAAACCGTGCAACTTATGTACCCATTACAAAGGAATTTACAAAAAAACAGAGAACTGAAATGGTTCACACAAACATAAGTGAATATAAAAAAGAACCCAAATGTGGAGTGTTTGCTCATCCCTACCTTTTTTGGCCTTCTTTCATTTATAAATCATAAAGATTCTCACCTCAGCAATCGTGTTTTTCATTTAATCCCATTTTTGATGATGTCTGCAGTGTTCAGCAATTGCACTGTAATGTAGACTTCCATTATGTTCTTTTTAATGGAGACAAGGCTCCCGCCCCCCACCTCTTGCATGGAACAAGCTATGTACCAGGTTGATATTTAAAGAGTAATGAGCCATTGCCTAGTCTGTGAAATGCAGGCTGCTTAAGAACATTTCCCCCCTGAAACTACTTATCGGACAAAAGTGGGTCCTTTTTTGTTTCTCCGTGTAGAAAATTATTATTTGACATGAATTCTGGGTTTGTCAGCTAATATGTAACCCGCTGAAGTGCAGACATTAGGGGGTCCACTGTGCAGGGCTGGGACATGCCTGCATGTATATAGACACACCATTTGTGTATATCTTCTCAAATTTCTTGAGACATCCACAGTGTCATCAACAGTGGCTGCCTGGCCCTTAACCCTCCCCCCAAAACTCTGCTTCTTAATCTCTAATGTGGTGACCACAACTGTGCAAATAATTCCAAATGGTCTCTGAAAGTTCCATTCTGAAACCATATATTTGTAGGATTTATCTGCAGAAGTGGATATGCAGTTTTTTTAAGGGCAGGATTTTATGATCTTTTGATGATCATACTCAGTTTTGAGTGCGTGGCTGTTCAGTGCCACTTTATATAGCATAGCTCTCTCCACCATAGTGCTGGTTATTTTTTGTGTGTTTGTGGGTTTTGTTTGTTTTGCCACATTCATGCATGTATTTCAGTTGGGACACCTGTAGAGAGCTTCCTGCCCCTTTATAAAGCAGCTTTGGGTAAATGTCAATATGAAGAAGAGATTGGTTTTATACCCCACCCTTCACTCGGAGTCTCAGAGCGGCTTACAATTTCCTTTCCCTTCCCCTCCCCACAACAGGCACCCTGTGAGGTAGGTGGGGCTGAGAGAGCTCTTTTGAGAACTGCTCTTGAGAGAACAGCTCTGAAAGGACTTGTGACTGACCCAAGCTCACACCAGCAGCTGCATGTGGAGGCGTGGGGAATCAAACCCGGCTCTCCCAGATTAGAGTCTGCACTCTTAACCACTACATCAAACTGGCTCTTCTCCAGAACTTTAGTTTCTTGGGGTCTCCAGTGTGAGCAAGGAAAATACGGAGGGCATAGTTCCACTCCTCCTGGTCATGTGATAGCTTTGACAGGAAAGTGCCAGAGGGAGGAGTGGCGCTCCCAGTCTCCTATAAAGTTTTGGAAATAGATCAAACCCTGGTGCTAGTGCATATTGTTTCCTATTAAACTTCTTTGAAGAACGGGTATCCCCGTTCTTCATTGGGGGGAAGAGCTGATTTAATGGCACATAGTCAAGATGATTTCAATTGTACCCAAAGCATTTTAAATTACTTAGACGTGTTCACTTTGGGATATTCCATCCTGCTGTTTACCTGTCCTTTTCACCTCACCGAACATTGTTACATGCAGGTATGCAGACAGTTTATGAGGAAATATAGCTTTATTTCATAGCTGCAAAACAGCGTATGTCGCAATTTTAGGGAAGGTGCTGCACATAAAAATAAAAGCTCAGCTTCAAGTCCCATGATCATATATAGTCTCCTAGTAGGTTAAGATTTATACTTTACTGTTACTCATTTTGTGTGTGCTTGATTTTCATTTCCCTGCAGTCGGATTGCTGCCACGTGTATAAATCGAATAATAATCAGGTGTGTTGTCTTATTTTAAGGTGATGGCAAAGTACAGCAAAGTCCTAGGAAAATAAGTACATGCATAGAGCTTGAGGGCACTGAGACCTTTACTTCAACAAATGAAAACCAACCTTTGCAGCAGTGGAAATATTTTGGTAGCCGAGTGATTATTTCTAATGCATAGAGTGAGAGATGTTTTTCGTTAACGTTTGTCAGTTGAGTCACTGTGCACCTTGGATGTCAGGAGTGTTCCTCGGTTTGAGATGGGCATGAACTTGCCTTGTTGGCATGCTTTCATGTTTTTGTTCCCTTCCAGACATACTAAGACTGAAGGCATCCTGCTAGGGTTGCCAGGTCCTACCTGGCTGCTGGTGGAGGACTCCAGGGTCTGTCCCACAATTTGGTGCACGCTGCTTTGTGTGTGCTGCAGTGACATCATCCAGAAATGACACCATCACGTTGCCAACACTGGGGGGACACTCTAGTTTTGGGGCAATACTCTCTGGTTTGAGCCCAATTTTGCCATAGAGTTTTGCCCAAAAACTAGAGGATCACACCAACGTTGGCAATGTGACGATGTCACTTCCAGGTGTCAGTTAACACTGCCACAATCCAGGGCGGGAGTTGGGATTTAGAAGAAGAAGAAGAGAAGAGATTGGATTTATATCCTGCCCTTCACTCACTTGGAGTCTCAGAGCGGCTTACAAACTCCTTTCCCTTCCCCTCCCCACAACAGGCACCCTGTGAGGTAGGTGGGGCTGAGAGAGCTCTGACAGAAACTGCTCTTTTTCAAGAACAGCTGGTACAGAGCTATGGCTTGCCCAAGGTCATCCAGCCAGGTGCAAGTGGAGGAGTGGGAAATCAAACCCTGTTCTCCCAGATTAGAGTCTGCGCACTTAACCACTACACCAAACTGGCTCTCAATTTACTGAGTATGACGGGCCTCCTCCCTCCTCCTTTTGGAATGTACTCCTACCCCCAGGCTCCGTGGCTTCGGTGCTACGTTATCTCTGTCCTTGGTTGCTTGCTACTTCTCACAGACTTGTTTTGAATTACATTTTGTTTCCTACAGGTGCAAACTGCTTTTCCTTTCCCGCTTTTAGCCTGGGAATAAAACAAAGTAACTGTTTTAGGTGCCTTTTCTCTAGGCCACTGATTGAGAGTTTTCTATATGACAGTGTAGTTTGAATATCCTATAATTGCACTAACACGACTCTCTAAGTTCATTACTAACTCAACACGTGTACCCTGAAGATGACCTTTCAATAAAGAAGCTCTTGATTAAGAACCTTTGACTGGAGTGGTTGCATCCCGGGTAGTCTCACCCCAGGTGACATAATTATGTCGCGTTTGGAGACATTTGCGGGTGGGGCTCCCCCTGCTGGCCAGTTGGCCAGCAGCAGAAAGAAGCCCACAAAAGTGGGGGGAAACCCACCAGGACCCGGGGCCTGGCCACCCTACTTCCTACTTTGGGAAACATTAGCTGTATCTATATCAAAGTTTTTCTCCATCTAGGCCTCCAAACTGCTTTTTTAAAAGCATTCACACAATGTTGTTCTCTAATTGTCCACTTTCTGGACTTTCTTTATATCCTTTCTAAAACCTGCTTTGATAGATCTTTCCGGAAAGAAGGTTTTCCAAGCATATTAGCAAGCTGCCTCAACAAGAATGTGTTCATTTTTTTTTAAGGGTTCCTCCCTCATCAACGCCATTATTCTTCCTACATGGGCACCATTTCTCTGGCCATGCCAAAAGAGAGCTTTTTACAGAATTCATAATTGCTATAGTGGTATTTCACAATAACATTATAGTGATCTATTGCCATTATTTTCTAGTTCCTCTGAATTTTCACAGTGAGAAGGGCTAGAGCTTTTTTTTCAATGAAAGCTGAGAATTCAGAGGAACTAGTAGATTGTGGAAATAGATCCTTATAATGTTTCAGCGTAATAGCAATTAATAATTTTTCTTTAAAAGCCCTCAGAAAGTCTTCAGGGGGCACATTGGGGGACAATGTTAGGTAAAATAGGTGACAGAAGAAAGCACACACAAAGCTACATGGGGCTGCCCTTGGTGCAAACCCCGAAGCTGCAACTGGTGCAGAATGCCATGGCCAGGTTAGTGATGGGTCTCTCGAGACGGGACCATATCCGACCTGTGCTAGCGGAGCTGCACTGGCTGCCTATAGCATCCCGAGTTCGCTTCAAGGTGCTGGTTCTTACCTTTAAAGCCCTGTATGGCCAGGGTCCAACATACCTGAGGGACCGCCTTTCTCCGCATATACCCCAACGAGCACTTCGGTCGGGGTCGTGTCATTGACTACGTGTCCCGGGCCCCAGAGAGGCCAGGCTCACTGGGACTAGGGCCAGAGCATTTTCGGTGGCGGCTCCAACCTGGTGGAACGAGCTCCCGGAAGAGATCAGAGCCCTGCGGGATCTGATGCAGTTCCGCAGGCCCTGCAAGACGGAGCTCTTCCGCCAGGCCTTTGGCTAGGAGCCGCCACCAGCACCAGCATTGTAAGAACATCTACAATGAAAACTGGCCTGAATGCAGTCCAGGCCGATGGCTGTGGTGAGAGGGTCCCTCACTAGACAGGATGCCATCTTAATGAGATTGGAAGCATTTTAGTGGGACTGTAGTTTTACTGATGCAGTCTATGCTGTTGAGTAAGGGAGTTTTTATTGCTGTTAGAGTTTTTAAATTGTTTTAAACTATTATGATGTGTATGGCTTTTTAGCCCTTGTTAGCCGCCCTGAGCCCGCTTGGCGGGGGAGGGTGGGGCATAAAAATAAATAAACAAATAAATAAAAAATGCTAGATGCTGCATTGTTGGTGGAAATGCCTCTGCATTTGTAGAACCAGTGACAGGGAAATGGGGATTCCTTTCCATGTGGATGCAGGCCTTCAAATTCCACTTTGACATGACATCCCCAGTGCTGGCATTTGAGAAAGGTGGATTTCTTTTCTCACCATAAGGAGAAGGTAGAGCCAAACCACAGTGTAATCCCAGCAAACTTCAGTTTAACTCAGGTGCCTGTTTTCAGACTTCTCAACAAGTTGGCGTTCAATTCAAGGCTTTCAGAATCAAGAAGATTGTTGTCATGCTCCATGGGTGAGGGGAAGAAAGGTGCCCATCACAAATAAAACACAGATTTGCTCATCATGTCTGAATGCATTTGAATTATGTGCACTTAGTGAGTGGCTTGATTTGGTGCAAGACAATATTTATTTTAGAGTGGGGGTGCTGGGATGAGCCACATTATGGGTTTCTTGCTTTTATAGGGGTCTCTTCTTGGCAAGCACCTGAGTCTAGATAAGACCAGTTGCAATCTGGTAGTGCAGAGAAGTGGAGTCTGGTAGCCTCCCCTCAGCAGTGCCCACACTACAAGAGTGCAGCAACTTTTGAAGCCTTACAGCAGACAGTAGCACAGAGTTGGTTTTCTGTTATCACCCTTTCCCCAAGACTGAGTAGAATCTGGACCGTGGTGTTCTCCTGCTTGAACTGCCTGAAGTTCCCTTTTTTGAGCAGTAGCCCCAATGGTGTCAGAATCCAGCACTAGACTCATGGGGTTCCCTGTTGAAGCCCTCCAACTGCTGAACCATACGTGAGCTCAGTATGGCAAATCAAGCCAGTAACACCAGCCCCTCACACTTATCTCTAAACTATACTGGCCATTGGTAACAAGATAGTTTTCAAACTTGCTCTAATCAACGAATAAAAGGGCCAGATGTAAATGCTCTTAATATATTAATAAATGTGCATATTGCTGTGGATACACAGAATCCACCAAGTCTGTTCAGAAATTGGCAGGGACGGAGTTCCATCCGCCCTGTCCCAGATCACAATAAGGCAGATTCCAGAACTCGTTGGCTATTCTGTTATTCTCCTCAGCCTTCCTGCACCCAGTTATGCATAAGGTCAGCAAATCCTCTTTTGTTCCGGATGTTACCCATTACTTGCCGGGGTCCAGTGGAAACCATAATCTTAAAAGTCACAGTAGGCGGAGAGGTGCATATTTTCTGGCTGAACTAAGTGTCAGTGATGTTCACCAACTGGGTTAGCAGTGGGGAAGATGTCCTACACATGAGAACCGACAAGAATAGGTGCTGTACTTTTTGCTTTGCTCCAACAGCAGCTTGGTGGAAGGGCTTGAATGTAGTCATGATTTAAATTTGATACTGACAGGGCAAAAGGATTTACACATGTGACCATGCAACCAGCAAAAATGGATCCTCTGCAACTATGCATGCAGTAATTCCAATATCAGAAGTGTTAGCATGCCATAACCTGGGCAGGTGGTATAGTAGTATGCTGACATTGCAGTGTAGCAGCCCAGTCTCAATGGTATGCTAGAAACATGTCTCCTAGCAATTTAATTGGTCAAATCAGACCTTAGGTCAAGGAAATATCATGGGAATGCACAACATTATCCCTCTTTACCAGTGCTGATGATCTTGAATGCATTCGGAAGTTTGCTTGAACACCTCTCGTGTCCCGTGCAGTTAGGGAGGCCCTGATGTGCTATATGTTTTGTCTCCCATTAATGAATCCAGAAAGCTTCCAGCCTTTAGAAGTACCTGCAATTACTATGGCAACTGAAAACTCTTCTTTATCAGATTAGTATAACTGTAGCATCAGTGGGAGTTGCATCTATACAATGAGCATCAATCCCCACCCTGGGGAAAAAAAAATGTTGTGAACAAATGCACACAAAGGGATGACAAACAAAAGGATGAAAGAAAAGCAGATCTTTTCATACCGAAGATCTAGTATTCGTTGTCTGAGTTGAAAATAGTACACAGCAGGACAGAAGAAGTGCAAAGGAGAGAATACTTCTTTCTCCCCCCAATCTGACATCCATGACATTTAATTATGTTATTTTAAAACCACTACTTCTATTGCTGCGTATCTATGGTTGTCTTTCTTAGAAAGCCCTTCCCCTATCCACTTGTGAGTAATGAAAATGCTATTAGCATTCAGAGATTCAGCTAAATGTCCTCATTATTGAATCAGGGTACTATTACACTACTGCTTTATGGCACAAGGAAGGGGAGAAAACCCAATATGGTAACGAGTCTACAGAATACCATAATGTAAAAACAGCTTCCCAGAGTTCAGTTTTACCAGGAAAATACCATACAAGATGAGCAAATGCAGGGCAAAAATATATGTTGGGCTACACAGATTGTATCTGGCTGAGTGGGTCCTTTCCCCCAGGAAAACAGGGTGCGATCTGGGGGTACAGTTGAGAAAGGCTCAAACCTTAGTGTGACTGCAGTCACAGGGGTAGTGTGTCTGGGTAGCTCCTTTGCTGTTGGCTAAAGGCTGCCATTTTCTCATAAAAGAAAACGAAATATAGCAGATCAGCTGGGAGTGGTATTGTAGTGGCGGCAAAAAGGGCCCACCAGCATCCCCAGCTGAGGGGGTCCCTGCCAGAGAAGACTTCACAAGGAGGCTGCATCGCACATCCTCCAGAGTCCCTGTAGTCTACAGTCCCTTCCACTTCATCTACCCATCACTTCCCATTTTACTTGTGAAATGTGTGTAAATTAAGTATAATTGTACTTTCTCATCAGTTTGTGAGAAGTCAGGGGGTAGAATATTGGGCTGAGATGGTAGGGACCAGGGTCAAATCCATATTCTCCCATGGAACTTACTGGGGGGGGGGGGATTAGGTTGATTGCTACGTATTCTATTTTTATCCTACCCTTCTTCCAAGGAGGAGCCCAAGGTGATCCATATGGCTTTCTCCCTTCTCATATTATTCTCACAACAGACCCATGAGAACATCTGAGTGGCCAAAGGTGAGCTGCATAACTGAGTGGGGTTTTGATCTCCCCACACTGTAGCTGTAGCAGCACATTGGCTCTCTCTGACTGTCAACCTAAGCTACGTCACAGGGTTGTTGCAAGGATAGAATAGAGGTGGTTCTTTGGAGGAACTGTGGGAGAAAAATTAATAAATGTACTGAAGGTTCTTTTTAATTTTTTTTGGGGGGGGGAAGGTGAGATTTAATAACTTCACTTCCTGCCAGTTAGGGAGTATTTAGTTCTTCATGTGAGATTTAGCAGACTCTGCATGGGTTGTCCCACCCATCTTGACCAAACCAGACACTCTAGAACTTCATTGGAGGTCTTTCTTGGGGAGGGGAATGTGCAAATTATGAATGATTCCAGTAGATGCTAGAGGAGCAGGCCAAGCTATGAAAAGCTGCACCCATGGAAAGCTCCTTCCATGTTTCTGAATCCTCTGCACAAGTTTTGGAGCAGGGCTATTCATAAACGAAGGCAATCACCGCATTCTAGATAACTCTTCCATACACTTCGGCTTGATACATGATGGTTCCCACCCCCACCCCCCTTTGTTTTTGAGATTCATGGCAGAAGCCATCAGCACAGTGCCTGGCAGGTGTCTTTGCCCCAATATTCTACACAGAGAGGATTTCCATGCAAGGCAGTTGCTATTCAACACACTTTTCGTACTTCCTGCCATTCTGGCTCCTAGCTGTGTTGTAAGTCCAAAACTCATGAACTGGAGCTTGTCAGATAATGAGCTAAATGTTAAAAGACCAAGAGTGCGCTCTGTCCAGTCCCTCAAGAGGAAGATGGCTCTATTATCAAACCCTTGTAATGACCTTATCATAATTTCCCTCATACATATTTATTGGTGTTCCTGTGGCAATCCAGGAGGATTATCTGCTGTCATGTTTTTTTAGTGCCTTCTGCAGGTGAGCACCTTTTTAATTGCAGATATTAATTTGCATTCAGATGCAAGGCATCTGGTTCAGGTTGGAAGTACAGAACAATTCTCAGGCTTTCCAAATTGATTATCTGGCAACATTTCCTGAAGCTCTCTCCCCTCCCCCCCCCCACTTTTTATAGGCTTGGAGAGCTGATTTAGAACTATCAAATCACACTCTCCATTATCTCTGATTGGCAAGTTCTACCTTTGTTTATTGCAGTTAGGGCTATGGCAGCTATTCTTCCAGTTGGAGTTTTGTCTCAAAATGAGGCCTTTCAAGCAGGCTGAACCTTCCCTCAGAAAGAAAGGAAAAAACCCCGCTCAGCCCTGCCTTTTTTACTGCTGTTGGCTCTGGTTTGCAGTCCCTTTCGGCCCTTTACCCAGCTCTGGCACTCTATTTTTCTTTGTTTTATTATTTCTTTAATGATGCCAGCTCATCATGGATTATACACCAGACATGATCACATCAAGACACTGCATAGCCAATAAGATTTTGGCTATACATGGCTTCTCAGTCAGTCATCAAAGCCCATTTGGAGTGAAGGAAATGTTTCATATACTAATCACCTAAGTGATCTTAACCAGTAAGGAATCATTCTAACACTGGCAGCCCTGTATTGCTTAACATACAGTCCTTTCACAGCAATCCTGAACAATACAGATATAGCCACTGATTCCTCTTCTCTTTTTCATCTTTCAAAAGAATAATTTCTCTTTTAATTTCTCTTTGACTTCTCTTTGTTGTTTTCTGATGCACGTAATAGTGCTAGTGCAGGGCAGCTTTCAAGTGCTTACTTCGTTCTCCATGCAATTTCTCACAACCTTTCCAAATGGGGTTGCCAATCCTCCAGGTGGTGTAACAAAAAATGGCTACACAGTGGGTGTGATATACTGTATCTGAAAAACACTAGGGTTTTTTTTAACACTTTATTAAATTTTTAGGATATGCAGGGGTAGGGAAAGGAAACAAAAATAATAAGTCTTCTGCATACAAATCCTCTCCACTTATCATTTCACATTACAGAAGAATAGTGAAATGTTAAGAGTTCATACAGGCTTCTTCATATCAAATTATCAAAAGTTTCATATCTTTGTATTTCTTTCTTAACCAGCTGTAAAAAGGAATCCATAGTCCGACAAAATCTTCTTCCATTTGCCCTTTTAACAGCACTTTACACAAAATTCTATTTGAAATTACAAAAAACTCTCTTTATTAATTCTTTTTTAAAGATGCAGTACAAGTACAGCTTGAATTTAAACATATGAAGCTAAACCATAATATATGAGGTTAACCACATAGTATTAACCACGGCATGTTGGTATTTTAGACTCTTAGTCTTCATGCACAGAGCTGGCAAATCTGCAGGATCTAGTTGACAGTTGACAGCCAGCAGGAGTAATGTGACTGGGACAGAGCTGAGTAGAACTAGTACAGACTTGTTCCTCTGTGTGACAGTGATGGATGGGGATCTACATGACTCAGCACTAACCTGATTGGTTACTGACTTGAATATATGTAGTCAATGTACAGAAGTTTTTCTCTCTTCTTGTTGTATGGTGTCCTGGCGAAGCACTTTGTCTCTTTGATAAATAATTGCACTGTAAAACAAACTGTATAATACACTACCGCTGGTGTGGTGCAGTTTAATGTGCAGAGGGGTCTGGAGGACTTGGGTCTCTTAACGTTGGCACAGTGTGGTATAGCACATAACAGACATCATGACACAGCAAGGGACCACAGTGGCTCAGTGGTTAAGACACTGAACTGCAGACTGGAAGGTCGGTAGTTCGGCAGTTCGAGACCCGAGTGCTGCATGACGGAGTAAGCTCCCATCTCTGGCCCCAGCTCCTGCCAACCTAGCGGTTCAAAAGCAAGAAATTGTAAGTAGATAAACAGGGACCGCTTTGGTGGGAAGGTAACAGCATTCTGTGCATCTCGGTGTCTAGTCATGCTGGCCACATTACCATGGAGATGTCTTTGGACAGTGCTGGCTCTTCGGCTTGGAAACAGAGATGAGCACCGCAACCCTAGAGTCGGATTCAGCTGGCTTTTGAGCAAGGGAAACCTTTACCTAGTAACCACAGCAATGGATGTCCCAGGTAAATCAGTGTTTCGACCCTGATGGCCTGACAAAGGTCGAAATGGAGATTTACCTGGGACATCCGTTGCCGTGGTTAATCTCATGTATTATGGTTTAGCTTCATATGTTCAAATTCAAACTGTACTTGTACTGCATCTTTAAAAATAATTAATAATAATAATAATGATGATGATGATGATAATAATAATAAGAAGAGATTGGATTTATATCCCGCCCTTCACTCACTTGGGAGTCTCAGAGCGGCTTACAAACTCCTTTCCCTTCCCCTCCCTAAAACAGACACCCTGTGAGGTAGGTGGGGCTGAGAGAGCTCTGAGACAACTGTCCTTGAGAGAACAGCTGGCACAGAGCTATGGCTTGCTCAAGGTCATCCAGCAGGTGCAAGTGGAGGAGTGGGGAATCGAACCCGGTTCTCCCAGATTAGAGTCCGCGCACTTAACCACTACACCAAACTGGCTTTTGTAACCTCCAGGTGGTGGCTGGAGAGCTCCTGCTATTATACCTGATCTCCAGGTTCACCTGGAAAAAATGGCCATTTTGGAAGGTGGACTGTATGGTGTTATGCCTCAAATTCTGCCCTCCTCAGACTCCACCCCCAAAATCTCCAGGCATTTCCCAACTTGAAGCTGGCAACCCTATTTCCAAAGTATGGCGGTTGCTACCCTCACTGAAGCCACAGCAGGGCTTGTACAAGTACAATAAAGTTTCTGAGGAAAGATCAGGAGGAAGTGTGTTTGTCTGTATGTGATGATGATGATGTGGCAGGCAGCGATTTGTGAGAACTGGCCATACTTTGCTGCTCTTTAGAAAACAGGAGACCTCTGTTGGGGGGAGTCTAAAGTGCAGGAGTTGTCTGGCTAGCTGTTGATAGCTAGTTTGGCCAAGTATTGTTGACATTGTTTCTTAACATTTGCGGCATTACTGTGTAAATCTCTGGGATGCACAAACCTATGCCTAATTGGGAAAGAATTTATTTTTTCCCCTTTAAATCACAGTGCACTTTCATCTATGATGGTGGCTGTCAGGAAACATGAAAAAGCGTTCCTCTGGTGCTTAATTAAGCCTTGAGTCTTAGCAAGAAAAACAGCCAAACAATTAATTAATGATTAAAAATTAACTGTGTGTTCTTTGTATTGATTTATGTGCATAATTAATGCTGCGGTGTTTTAAGGTGTAAGCTGTCGCTTGCATAAACGTTGTAATGGATGGATATTTTTTGTGGCATTACTTAAACTCTGTGTTAATGTTTCTAGCATAGAACTATGGAGATGACGGTGTAGGTATACAGCCTTGTGTACTTCACTGTATGTTCCTGTGTACATCAAAAATACTTGAGAACCCTTTGCTTTATACAACTCAAAAAGGGAAACCACTTTTTTTTTTGTAACTGGCACACTTTTTCATAGAGATAAATTATTTAGTTTAATACCTGTTTGAAATGCTGCTGAAAATTTCCTAAGCTATAGCAATATTCCTAAGAGACTTCAGTGTATATTGAGTCACAGAGCCGGAGGTTGAGTGTTCTGTGGACACTGTTAACAGCCAGAAGTTGAGTGTTCTGTGGGAGAGACAACGTTGAGTTGATAGGAGATAATTCTGTTTATAGCAAGGCCTGGAAAGCTCTGAATAAGGTTTTGTTGAGAAAAAAAAATCAATAGGTGGGAAGATTGGTTTTAAATCTCCTCTATATTGAACTTACGTGACTTCCAGTATTTGAGCTAATACTCTGTAAAGTTTCTAATAAAGGCGCAGCCATCCCCATAACTACATTGCATGGCACTTGAAAATTTAATAGCATCTTAGTGCTAGCCTAGACTAGAACATGTCTGTAGAATTCAGCAGGGTTTTTAAAAAATGCCCGAAACAACTACTTCTGGGGAGAGGAGGAAGTACCTTAAGTACGTTTTTAATTTTAAACAGGTACTAAAATTCCACATCATTGAGAGGCAGTAGGGGCTGAATTTGTGTTCTCCTCTTCTTGCAGATATGTAGCCCGAACATGGCCAGAAACACATGCCCTTAGAAGCAAACCTTGGCTCTCAGTCTGGGGCCTGCATTAGCCAGCTCAATGAATGACGACACCCCCCCCCCCTTCATGTGTATCTGTATTTTGTTTACTTCCATTGTATTTTGGAAAACTCTGTAGGCCAGTATGAGTCCTTTTGGGGAGAAAAGCAACATAGAAATGCTCTAATAAGGTAAATAAAAATAAGGATGGGCTAATGACTGGCGTTATCCATAAAGGTTATGAGCCATTATGTGTGACTCAAGGTCACTGCAAAATGAATTTGGGGCGAAGCCTGAGTTAAGTTTAGGAATGTGGTCCAGAAACATATTGCCAACTAGTAGGAAGTACAGTAAATCAGTGGTGCAGTTATGTTCTTCTAGACTCTAGACTTAATAGTCATATAGCCTCCTGATGGTGCTAATGCATAATGCAAATGCAGAGCTACAAGTTGCTTTCGGCTTCCCCTGCTGAGCCGGGTCCCTGGAATTGCTCCTCAAAACCTAAGCAAAATTGAAAGTTCAGTCAAGAATACCCTCTGAAGTCTGTGAAAGACAGGAGAAGGCAGGCTGGAAAGAAGGAACTGGAAACTCCCAAATGTAAACAATATAAGGTGACTGATGGAACAAAGATTACAGAAATTTTGAAACTCCCATGCCCAGAAACTAGAGATCAAACCAAGAGCATACAGAGTAACAAAATGGACTACTGCTGTGCAGATTGAGGCAAATGATAAGAGAATTGTTATTCCTCTTTATGCAGTAGACTTAACTCCACTTGCAAATTTGTGAGCCATGATTTCACTTATCTGTGACCTGTGACCCAGCCACATGATGCAGCTAGCCCTGATCATGTGACCCTTTCTGGGACGGGTAAAGTGGGCGCAAGCACACAGATCCCGTCCCTACCTTCTGCACAAATGCCAACTCATCAGCAATGCACTGCCTTCTTGGAGAAATATGCTATGAATATAGTTCGTCTTGCTTTATATCTTATAGAATCATAGAATCACAGAGTTGGAAGGGGCCATACAGGTCATCCTGCCCTGCTCAATCCAGGATCAGCCTAGAGCATCCCAGAGTCCATCTGCTGCTTAAAGACTGCCAGTGAGGGGAATCTCACCACCTCCCTAGGTAGCTGATTCCACTGTTGCACAACACTTATAAAAAAGTTTTCCCTAATATCCAGCCGGTACCTTCTCGCCCTTAATTTAAACCCATTATTGTGTCCTCTCCTCTGCTGCCATCAGGAACAGCAACCTGTCCTCCTCTAAGTGACAGCCCTTCAAATACTTAAAGAGAGCAATCATGTATTTGTTTAGTTTTTGGACATCTCACTAGGAGTTATCTCCCTTAGGTGAATTTGTTTTTCATAAGCATAACATTGACCACTTCCAGTGGAGCAATCTTGCATTTTGTTGAAAAGTAATTGATCCAGAATGTTAGTTTATGAGTTGCCCATACAGATAAATATATATGTAGCTCATATTGACTTGTTGATGGAAAAGCAGATACTATAGATATCTCTGACACTTGCTATCTATTAACAGTCTGATTAATAAATAGCAATCATACTTAATGGGAAAAGTTCTGTCTCAAGGAGCTTTGTCCTAGTCAGCTGAAGTTACCACTGATGTCAGTTGTGATTATGGCTCATTAAGCAGTAGAGTGATTGGACCATAAGTTTTAATAAGCTTCTTTTGTATATATCAGGTGTAATTCTTATACTAAATAATATTCCTTTTGAGCAGCTGTTTCAGTGTTTTTCAAAAGTTGCTGTTAACTTGAATGAGAATGTGGACACAATCTTTGAAACAGAATCATAGAATCATGGTTAAATATACAGGTTGAAATAACATACAAAAATGCATCCTCTGAGAAGCTTAGCTTTTCCTTTTCCTCTTTTGAACATTTAAAGCTATTGTTACACTAACGTTAAGGTATTTTTCCACATATGTACTTGCCTTTGAGAGTCTCTCATTCTGTCAGGGGCGAGGGGAGGAAGATGTGTCTCCTTGGCAGAACATGTGGCTGGGATGCTGGAGGCCATCGGCTCAGTCCTCAGTATCATTCTACACTTAAAAGGATCTCAAGAGGAAGACGTCTGGAAAGACCCGAGTATGATGGAGAAGTCTTTGATAGTCTTCTTGCCTTATGAGATATAAGAAGAAGCCTGACATTTGAGTTATTGTCAAGTTGCATATCGTGACTTTTTCTGAAAGTCAAGGCCAAGATTATCTGATTATTGCGGCGGGCAGGAATTCAAGAAAAGATTCTGGTGCAGAAGCTGTATATTTGAAGAGGAAATAAACTCTGTTTGAGCTCATGAGAATAACCTTTTTTATATCTGTGCTCAGTTTTTATAGTTTTATTTTATCAGCATTTTATTTAAATTGTTCACCATGCATTTTGTTTCTATCAGAACAAACATATATTTATTCCAATCATGTATTAGCCGCTTTTCTACCTTATAGAACTCAAGGTGGATTACAATGTAAATAATTATAAAATACAGTAAGATATGTAAAATACATAAAAGCTAATCAATAATTTAAAACTGTTGGTGTGTGAAAGAACAAATCAAATGCTGTCATGAATAAAACTGTTTTCAGCTACCTCCTAAAGATCAAGAGTGAGTGGGCAAGGCACACCTCCCTGGGGAGGTTGCTCTCCAATGGAAGAGCTACCACTGAAAAGGGCCTCTGTTGTGTACCCACCAGATGAGCGTCTTTGGTTAATGAGATAGTCAAGAGGGCCTCTCCCTGATATTTTAGTATGGGAGACAATGGAGCATGACTGGATGGTTCTCCTACCTTTTAGTAGTAGATACAGGCAAATGGGATTCTTTTGTGTTGGATCCACATTTCATCTGTTTCCTTTTTCTGAAAAAGTGTCTTAGATAGCTTCTTTAGTTGCAATAGACAGCTTTGCATTATATGGACAAGTGGAAACTTCAGGAGTTAAGATCATAGTTCAAGATAAATAAGAAGAAGATGATGAAAAAGAAGAGCAACAACAACATCCGGTTTCGGCGACTCCAATGGCAGGTGCGCCTTGTCAGAGCTCCAACAGAAGCGGCCTATAGCCCAGTGGCTGGGAGGGGTACTGGATGATTCTGGGGCCCCCGGAGCCCTTGTGGGGGGCTCTCAGCCTGGGGTGCAAGGGGTGCCTCTCCCAAAGCAGCGGCCAAGTGATTGAGGCTCCCCTTTGCCCTGTTAGGTCCCACCGCTGTGGTGCTCCTATGGAACAAAGAGGCGCACACCGGATAGGCAATCAGGAAACTCAAAGAAAAAGCCTTCCTTACCTCCTTTGTTGTGACGAGGGAAGCATGAGTCATCCTTTTAAACTAGACATTCTGTAAAGTGACCCAAAGCCCTGATTTAAAGCGGTGGGGGGGGGAGGAACTGTGCTACCCCCTATTTTAAGTGAGATCCTTAACTGACTTAATGGGCTAGGACTGTCGGTGGCTGTGTGATGTAGCCAAGTGAACATAGATCTATACAAAGCGGCTCTTTAAACAAACTTTTCCTGACTTCGTTAAACTTTTCCTGAACTATAAACAATGACTGGCAGGGAAGAAAAAATGGCGACTAGGACCAAGCCTTTTCCTGGAACTGCAAAGTCAACACTTCCGGCTCTTAAACCAGAAACAAGTACTGACTTTCCTAACATGCTAGCTGCAGCATTGCTCCCTCTACTGGATCAGATGACTTATCTCAATAACAACTTTGAAGCACTCCAAAAACAATTGAAGGAGACTGCCTTTAAAACAGAGGAAACAGCAAATCTGTGAAAAAAGTTGAAGCCAAGACAAAAGTCATAAATCAGAGACTGGATGTGGTGGAGAAAGAGAGAACCTCTGATAAAGACCAACTTTTAAGACTACAAATGGATAAATCAGCTTATGTTCTGAGATTTCAAGGTGTCCCAGAACAGAAGGGTAAGAATCTGAAGTTTTTGCTAAGTGAAGCAATAGCCCCAATGACAGGGTTACAAGCAGATTTATTTCAAAGTGATATGGATATGATCTATAGAACATATCCAGAATTTATTAAGAAGAAAAATCTGTCTGGGGAGATACCGGTGAGATTCTCTAAAAGATCTACAAGAGACGTGGTGCTCAAGGCCACAAATGGGACAACCCTAAAAATCAAGGATCAAGAAATTAAAGTCTTAAAGGATATACCATTTGAAATAAGAAAAAAGAGGAAACAATACAAAAGCTTAACCAACTTTTTACAGAAACATTGCACCTCTTACAGGACTTGTCTTCAACTATAAAGAGAAGAAGGAAAAGATTGACCGAGGACAGACTGCCAATCTGAAGCGGAGGCAAAGCGGAGGGAACTGGAGCGGGGGAAAAAACCCACGGAGCTGGCCGTTCACACTGGCCAGAGCAATGCGGATCAGCGGCGATACGGAGCATTCAGACTGCCACGGAGAGTTCAGACTGCCGCATAGCCAGCGCGCGCGGCTCGCGCGTGCCGCTGCACTTTTTTTGTTTTCCTTTGATGTTTTTCGCATATGCGCACATGCACATATGCGCACATGCGCATATGCACATATGCGCAAAACTTTTTGCCGGTGCATTCACACTTCCTCCAGATGCCTCCCGCTTCTTCCAGTTCACACTGTTTGGAAGCGGGAGGCATGCGGAGGAAGGCCCCTGAACACCGGGAAAAACCGGTGTCCGGGTAAAGCGGAAGGAAAGCGACTGGGAGACGGGTAAGTACGCAATGGAGCCGACGGGCAGATGCGCATGTCTGAACATGCTCCTTTCCTCCGTTTGCGAAGCGTGCCTGCCCCGCTTTAGATTGCCAGTCTGTCCTCAGCCATTGACTCTCTTGTAAAAGCAAAGCAGTTTTTGGAACGGCAACAAAGTCCAGCGAAAGGTAAAAAAACCAACTGAGGAAGAGGAAGAAGAAACCAGCATACTTGAACTGGAAAGTTCAGAAAACTCCTTGAGCAGCACCCCGGAAGAGGACTCGGAATTAGAAAAAGGAGTGGCAGCTCCCACCCCACTGAAAGTCAAATGGAACTTTGTAAAGGGAAAAGCAAGGGGAAAGAAAAAGAAATAACGTAAACTAGTTAAAATTTGAAAGTTTGAAAATATCTAACTATATTCACCTGACTTAATCACTAAATTGTCAGTTCATAATAGAAAGTAAACATAAATGCTATGCTTTACCATAATTTAATCTAATTTAAAGGAAACTTTTGTTTAAGCTGGATCAGAAACTCTACTATACAGTCCTTCAAGTTCCTTGTACAGCTTTGTTTCATTGTAGTGTTTAGTGTTTGTACTTTTGTTGAGGTTTATTAGTGTTTAGTGTTTGTAGAAGAAACATTTTAAAAATCTTTCAAAACAACAACAACAACATTTTGGCCCATGTAGGTTTCAATCTGGTATTACAAATTTAATTGAGCCAAAAGCTACTTTAAGTATGTATAAAACTGTCTAAAGCCTTAGTACATACTGTGCATCATAATTGAATGTTCATTGATTCTCATTTAATAATAGCATCACATTGTATGTAAATTTGCTTCAAACACAATTTCCATTACACTTGGGGTTTCCCCATTGTTTTGATACCGTAATCACATTCACTAAACTGTGAAAATACTTCTTTGTACTCAGAACTGTGAAGTACTCTATGTAGCAATCTGGTAACAATTTCCCTCCTAAAAATGGGATGTGTAACACTCAGAAATTGTGTTTTAAGGGCTACTCTGAATTCATTTCTTTTGACCTTGGTGTTTATTTTGTATGTGTGTGGATGAGTTGTGGAAAAATGATTCATGGTGTTTACTGACAGATGTTTGAAAGGCGAATGTGGTTTTGTGAAAGCATGCATTTGCTTTTTTTTTAAGAGATCAAATATCTGAGATCTTATCCTTCAGTATTCTTCTCCAATAAAAATGTGCCTCTTCCAGATCAAGTACCGTAGGCAACGATTAGCAATTGTATAGAAAGGTTGGCTCCTAGTGCAGAAACAAGCACTCAAATTCTAACAAGTACAAAGAGAAACAAGCAGAAGATATCAGTTCCACTCATAATAGTTGATGCATGAGGTAGTCAGAGCTTCGTACATTCCCTTATTTTGGGTGTGATCTGTAAGTACATAATGGCATCACATGGGATGGCTGCTTTCTCAAAGTGCTAGATAAAACTTGTTCCAATGGCAAAAATATCATACACACATGCATGTGTGTGTACATCCACCCGCCCAACCATCATGCCCATACCCAAATGTATATACCACATGACTGGAGTTGCTAACCTCCAGGAGTGGGCTAGAGTTCTCCCATAATTACTGCTGATCTCCAGATAGCAGATATCAGTTCCCCTGGAGGAAATGGCTGGTCAGCAGGAAGACTCTATGGTATACTGCAGAGTCTAGGAGAAATAGAAGTCCTGCCCCAAGTACTGCTCCCATATTCACGAATTTTCCAAGCCAGAGTTGGCAATCTTACACAGGATTGTATAAACATTTCATGTGCAGCTGTTAACCAAAAGGCTTTGGACATCCCTAACGTATTCCTCCCCTCTGCTTCTACCCATTTCCTTTAGAAATCATGGGAGTTGGGTGATGGTGGTTTTCACTAATTGTCTCTGAGCTTTATTTTCAAAATGCAATTTTCCCTCAGGACTTCAAAAAGAAAGCTTACAAAAACCAAGACAAATCAAGATGAGCTGAGGAAAGTTCCCCTATAACTAATCTTAAATCAAAGCTCACCAACCTAGGGTCAGCAGAGTTGGTTTGTTACATGTATGCACTGTACACTTTTTAAATGTTTAGTGTGTACTTATTTGATATATATATTAAAAAAAACTTATTTGATATATATATTAAAAAAACCCTATTTGATATATATATTAAAAAAACTTATTTGATATATATATTAAAAAAAACCCTTCAGTTTAGTCCAATTCAGTTTAGCCAAAATAACTCATGTTTCAGAGTGTCATAAAGGACTTGACTAGCCTTCCAGTGATTTTTTAATACTTACCAGTGAAAATTTTCACTTCTTCTGCCAATTGTATTTTCATGCTGACTCTTTCCATTTGCCCTTTATTAACATGGTTGGGTTGTCTGATCAGTTGTATACTGTTTTGATGTCATCCCATTCACTACTAGATCACTGATTGGCTCAGATCATTCATGTGACTGATCCAGGAAGAAGCAAGAACAGGAGTGTCAAGCGTATGGCCTGCGGGCTGGATCCAGCCCCTGCAAGCCTCCAATCTAGCCCAAGAGCAACTGAGACTGGGCTGCTTCCTGCTTCTAACACTGCAGCTCCTTTCCCCCAGTCTCTCCTATTTCCTGCTTCAGAGGAGAGAAAGAAAGCCTTCCCTCAACTGGCTGAGGGTTCCCTCCTCCTCTGGGGAGGGTGAGGGAGGGAAAGAGACACAGAGAGGGAGGAAATGTCATCTTCTGGGACTTTTAAGAAGACCAGCAACATTTTATTCCAGGTATAAGCTTTTATGTGCAAGCACACTTTTTCTTCTTCAGAGACAGAGAGGGAGGGAGCATGCTACACAGAGAGAGAGAGAGAGAGAGAGAGAGAGAGAGAGAGAGCCTCCTGTGTTTAAATCCAAAAATGTTTTATTCCAAGTATGGGGGGGGGGGAGAGAGAGAGACTCTCCTGTGTTTAGGACCAAAAATGTTTTATTCAAGGTATAACCTTTTGTGGTCAAGCACACTTCTTCTTTGGGGGGAGGAGGGAAAAAGCCAGAGAGAGCATGCCAGGGACAGGATGAAATCCCATGGCACTAACAGATGGGGGGGGGGGACCTAACAGCACAGCTTGCATTCCTTGTTAGTGAAAGGGAGCAAGAATACAGCAACACCTTAATGACTACAAAATTTGTGGCAGGGCATGAGCTTTCATGAATTACTGCTCACTTCTTCAGATGCAGCTGTAATGTGAGTCTGTCTTTCCTTATATCTTGGAGAGTGAAGTGATTTCAGACACCAAATGATAATAGCAGGCATTGGTAATTAGAGACGAAACCTAGGTCTCAATTCAGTAGTTTGCATTGTCTTGAGATTCGTGATGTTGCAGTCCAGCAGGTTATCTTCTTAATCTCCCTTTGAAATTCCTTTGTAAGAGAACTGCTACTCTTAGGTCAGCAACTGAATGCCCTGGATTCCTGGAAAGTTAAAATATTCCCCACTGGTTTTTGAACGTTGTGGTTTCTAATCGTAGTAGAAAGAGTGGGAGTCCAGTAGCACCTTTAAAGACTAACAAAATTGTGGTAAGGTACTTTTGTGAGTCACTGCTCTCTTCTTCAGACTTATTTCCATTTATTCTTTGCATCCTCCTGGACCGAATCATCCTGTACCAAACTGAGACCTAGGTTTCCTGTCTCATTAGCAGTGCTGATTTCCCCTGCCTCTGTATATCACACCAATGCTGATATCTCCACCCGTCTGCATATCACACCTAATCCAATCATGCCCACTATTGCCATTTAGCGTCTGAAATCATCTTTATAAAGTTTATATCTCCAGTACCTTGTGTTACATTTTATGGCACACATGGCCCAGCCTGACAAAGTAACATTTGTGTCAGCTCCGGCCCTCAGAACAATTGAGTTCAACATCTCTGATCTAGAAGGACAAAAATGGAAGCAAGAGCAAATGGGGGGCACTAAACATAAACAAATACAGTGAGGTGAACATGTTCGCATTTGGTGGGTTTGGCCAAAAATATTTCTATTCCTACTGCACACCTCAAATGCACCATTTTCATCTCCAAAACCAAAGCTAGAGAACATTCCTAGAATTTGAAACATGCTGCAGCACCTTTGTGGATGCGTCTTTAATAAACTGCAGTTCCTTGGACAAATGTCAAGTATCAGTTTTAGGCATGTTCTTAAATTCCAATCAGTAAAGATGGTAATTGCACGCTAGAGATTAAAGTAAATTATGTTCTTGTAAGCAGCAGTTTAGTGAACTAATTAGTAGTATGTTCCTAAATAAGTTCTAATAATGTGTGTGATCATGCACTCCAAAATACAGAAGCAGCTTAATCTAAGCCATTAGGTTGCTAGTAAATTTGGATTGCATTTTGCGGGCACACAGATGTTCTTGTCTGCCAGTGGACATCTTTTACTCCCCCTTGACTGAAGATTGTTGAAATACATGGAGGGGGAAGTCCCATACTGGTGTGCCTTGTATTCCGGTTGTCACTCCAAATGCTCATCTCTAACCTGAGGCTGACAGAGGAACTGGAATAGCCCACAAATCTTTCTGATCTGTGCAGACTGGCTTGTTCCACAGAGGGGTGCTGGCTGCTGTTATAAGATGCTTTTAAAAACCTTCCTACAAGTGAAAATTGTTTGGATTCTGTGTCTGAATACATATTGACTTTTTTCTTGGGTTGTGGAAATATCCCAACAATCACAATGCTCTTGTCAATGAGGCCTCAGCTTCTGGATAATATTCCTCCAGAGTAATAGAAGGAGGCTACATCCTATAGGTCTAGAGTCAAATGCAGCTCAGTACAAAACCAAATGGTGATGGAAAGTGCTGTCAAGTCACAGCTAACTTATGGTGACTCTGTAGGGTTTTCAAGGCAAGAGACATTCAGGGATGGTTTGCCATTGCCTGCCTCTGTGTCATGATCCTGGTATTACTTGGAGATCTCCCTTCCAAGTACTAGCCAGGGCCAACCCTGCTTAGCTTCCAAGATCTGACAAGATCAGGCTAGCCTGGACTATCCAGACCAGGGCTATGGAACCAAGTATGGGTAAAATAAATAAATAAAGGGTCCCCAATCTTTGAGCCTGTGGGCACCTTTGGAATTCTGACACAGCATGGTGGACACAGCCACAAAGCGGCTGCCACAAAATGGCTATATCAGCTCACATTCACTCACATTGGGAATATCCTTGTGCTGGGGTGGCAGCTGCTGCCAAAGCAATGTTTTTTTAAAAGAAAAATTTACACAGCCAATCAAATCTCCAGTAGCCATTCAAAAGCCTTGCAGGACAAAAGCCCCACATGGCCATATCCAGTTCCTGTCTTTTAATAGCCAACAAACTTCAGTATGAAGCAGCAAGCTGCAAAATCTTCATCATTCTCAAGCGCTCCTGGAACAGTCAATCACTGAGACCATGGGCTTTAATTTTATTCAGTGCAGTAACAACAGTGAATAATGACTTGTGCAGGATATCACTGAGAGTTTTTTGCAACCAGATATTGGCAATGAATGGCACAGTAAATGGTAAAGACATTTGGCACTGCCTGATCAGTCACAAATAAATGAACAATGCAAGTCAAAGGGGTCTACCTCCAGTGCCCCTGACACCCTTTTGCCTCTTAGTGTCCCCCTGGTAATCCAACTGCCCCCCTTTGGGCACTGGGGGTGAGTTTAGAGAACCAAGGGATGGCCTTTTTGACACTGCTGTGGGGGTTTTTTTAGACACAAATGCTTTGTTCACTGATGAACTCAAAGAGCTCAAGCATGACATTGCTATTTATATGCTAATAGCCAAGTGTCCCCTGTGTGTGTGGATATCTAAATCCGCACATCAGGGGCACTTGGGGGGCAGAGAGATTTTCCTGCAAACTTGGGGCACTCCCTAGGTATGCAGAAAAATCTGAAAACTTTAAATCCCCCCAAAAGTAAAAGAGCATTCCCTGGGAACTCTGCGGTGCCAGTGGCTGGGACGGGGTGGGGGGTGGGGATTGGCGGGCCCAGCAGCTGAGAGCCATGCTGGCCTCATCGTTGGTGTGGAGGGGGCAGGGGAGAAGGATTGGCAGGCCCAGGCCTCACTGTCGGTGCCGGGGAGGGGTGGGGGAGAAGGCTCACCTGCAGCTGCTTCCTCCTCCTCCATGTGGAGCTTCCCTCTGAGTATTGCGGGTCCCCGCTTCTTGTAAATACTGAGTTTACACCTTTCACTGTTCAAAGCAGTTCACACACGTGATCGTCTTGTCAGAACTATTCGCAAAGTTCAATGAAATGAATTTGCAGTTGCAAGGAAATGAGGCCAGTCTTCTTAAAGCCAAATTTGTCATCTCTACGTTTATTTGGCTGTCCTGGGCGATGCCAATTTCTAAGCCTAAGTGGAAGGTGGGATACTAGATGACGATCTACAGATGGTCTGGGACCATTTAGATTTGCTGCGTGAAGATACGTCTGAGTGATTTGAAGATCTTTTGATGGGAATTCCAGATTGGGTGATAAATGCATTTTCAGGTACTGAAGAAGTTGGGGTAGTAAAGGAAGGACTAACTGAGCTACAAAATGACACTGAGCGGAAACCAAAGTTTTAAGAAATCATACCGGCAGTTTGGGTTACAGACAATGTTCCCTCTAAGCTGTGGAGTCTTGTGAGCAAAAATTCTACTTTGTGAGCTACTGGCATTAAAGTTGTAAGCAAGCGATTTGGCTACTGCATAAACTAGTTTGCTTTGGAACCATCCTTCCTGAGCTAAGAGAAAAATGTGCAAGCCGGAGGCTAAAAAGCTGTGAGCTAGCTCACACTAACTCAGCTTAGAGGGAGCACTGGTTACAGAACAAAATTTCTGATCACTATCTCAAACTATAGACAGGGGTTAAGAAGCTCCTTGTTGCATTGCTAACATTATACTTGGTGAAATGTGGTCTTATTGTGGTCATCCTGCTTCTCTCCAAGCAAAGAAATTGACTCCAGATTACTAAATGTGGTGATTTAAGACTCCTGCTAAGTGACTTTAAATCAGACAATGGGAAGCTGGTATCACTTCATGAAGGCCATTGATGGCCTTAAGAAGTTACTGAACAGTGAGATAGTTACTAGAAGAATAAGAAAAGATTGGATTTACCGTATTTTTTGCACCATAAGACGCACTTTTTCTCCCCAAAAAAGTGGGGAGAAAAGTGTGTGCATCTTATGGAGCAAATCCCCCCCCCCCCCGCTCAAGCTCCCGGGGCGCGGCAATGCCGCCGGCCGGGGAGGAAGCTCCCTCCCCCCCCCCGCACAAACTCCCGGGGCCTGCCGTGTGGAGCGCGGCCGCCGTGAGGAGGCGGCGGGTGCTGCAGAGCCGGCCTGTGCCGTGGGGGGAGGCGGGGAGGCTACATGCCCGGAGACGGGAGAGTCGCCCTCCTGCTCTGCCACCCCCCACCCCCAACCTCCTCCGTCGCGAGCTCTGAAGATGGGCGCCTCTTTCTCGCCTTCGTGTAAATCGCTGCGGCTGCCTGCCCGGGCTGCAGGTGAGGCGGCTACATTGTGCCAGTCAGGGAGCACCTGAGCCCGCGGCTCGCTCCGCCCCACCCCCGGCGGCGGGGACCAGCCGCCACCCTTTTCGTGGTTGCCTTGGGCAGATTGCGACGCCTCTGATACACTCGGTGACCTCCGCCGCTGGCTTCCTCACGGTAGGCTGAGGAGGAAGGACGCAGCCCCTCGCTTCCCTCTGGCTATGGCTGCAGATGCCTGGCTGGTGTGCCAGGCGTGCTTTGCAAGCGATCAGGAGCTCCACCGGGCTGTGCAGGGGCGGGGCTCTGAGCAAGGGGCTACATCCACTCCCCCAGCCCTTCTCCTGGGCGGCAGGGGGCTGTGGAGACCCGAGCGTGCTCTGCCTGCGCTTCAGTCCCACCCACCCCGTTTCCCAGCCTCAATATGGCTTTCCATTGAGGAGCTGAAGTGACTGAAGCGAGCAGAAAGGGGGCAGGGGAGGCGGGAGCCCTGGGCGCGGGGATGTGGGAAGGAGGGGGGCGAGGAGCCTCTGGCACGGTGGGGGCCTGGAGGGGGCAGAGGAGGCGCCCCCGCTGACGAGGGACTCGGAGCGCGCGCGGGGACGCTGAAGGAAAGGGCGCTGGCGTTTGGGAAGGGCTGAGGGGTGGTGGTGGAAAGCGGCGGCTGGCCCTTAGGCGACAGTGGAGCTGAGCTCAGGGAGATCTGGGTGCATAATTGCGCGGAGGGAGGCGGCGGCGGGTGGTCCATGCGGACGCAGTCGACGGCCCCTCCGCCTCCAGTCCCTAGCATGGACTGCTGGCTCTCGATCCTTCGGAAGGAGCCGGAGTGAGAAGCTCCCTGCTGGCGAAGCTGCCCCCGCCCTCAGTGCTTCTCTCCCGTGGGGAGGAGGGACGAAGGCCTTTTTCTTGGGATGCTCTGCCCCTGTTGAAGGCATGCTGAGGAGACCTCTGAAGGGCTCTGAGTTCAGAGCCGCGTTCGGCAACTGGTGGTGCGGCACAGGGGGCGTTGGTGGCAGAGTTGCCCTCCTCCTCCTGCAGGTGGTCGCCGCCGTATCTCGTCTGCTTTTTCCCTTTTCCCTGGCAGGTGACTCGCCTGTGTTTCCACACGAGAATGGATCGTGATGAGTCCCTCAAAAGGAAGCCCCCTTCCCTCCCCTGCTCACCTTTCCCGCCCCAGTCCTCCCCCCCTCACCATTCCTGGGCTGCAGGGGGGGGGAGGTAGGGAGGGAAGAGCTGGGCCTGAGTGGCATTAAGCCACTCGGGCCGAAGCAAGGGGGGGAGGAGGGAAACACCCTTTCTTTCATTCTTTCTTTCTGTCTGTCTGTCTGTCTGTCTGTGTGTCTTCCTTCCTTCTCTCTCTCCTCCCTACCTTCCTGTTCCTTCCTTTCTTTCTTTCTGTCTGTCTTTCTGTCTTCCTTCCTTCTCTCTCCCCCCCACCTACCTACCTTCCCTCCTGTTCCTTTCCTTCCTTCCTTTCTTCCTTCCTTCTCTCTCTCTCTCTCTCCCCCCTACGTACCTACCTTCCTGTTCCTTTCTTTCTTTCTTTCTGTCTTTCTTTCTCTTCCTTCCTTCCTTCTCTCTCTCTCCCCCTACCTACCTACCTTCTTGTTTCTTCCTTCCTTCCTTCCTCCCTTCCTTCCTTCCTTCTCTCTCTCTCTCTCCCCCCTACGTACCTACCTTCCTGTTCCCTTCTTTCTTTCTGTCTTTCTTTCTCTTCCTTCCTTCTCTCTCTCTCCCCCTACCTACCTACCTTCTTGTTTCTTCCTTCCTTCCTTTCTGTCTTCCTTCCTCCCTTCCTTCTCTCTCTCTCTCTCCCCCCTACGTACCTACCTTCCTGTTCCCTTCTTTCTTTCTGTCTTTCTTTCTCTTCCTTCCTTCTCTCTCTCTCTCCCCCTACCTACCTACCTACCTTCTTGTTTCTTCCTTCCTTCCTTTCTGTCTTCCTTCCTCCCTCCCTCCCTCCCTCCCTTCCTTCCTTTCTTCCTTCCTTCTCTCTCTCTCTCCCCCCTACGTACCTACCTTCCTGTTTCTTTCTTTCTTTCTGTCTTTCTTTCTCTTCCTTCCTTCTCTCTCTCTCCCCCTACCTACCTACCTTCTTGTTTCTTCCTTTCTGTCTTCCTTCCTCCCTTCCTCCCTCCCTCCCTTCCTTCCTTCTCTCTCTCTCTCTCCCCCCTACGTACCTACCTTCCTGTTCCTTTCTTTCTGTCTGTCTTTCTTTCTCTTCCTTCCTTCTCTCTCTCTCCCCCTACCTACCTACCTTCTTGTTTCTTCCTTCCTTCCTTTCTGTCTTCCTTCCTTCCTTCTCTCTCTCTCCCCCTCCCTCCCCCCTCCCTCCCCCGCTCACCCTTCCCGGGCTGCAGGGGGGGGAGGTAGGGTGGGAAGAGCTGGGCCTGAGTGGCGTTAAGCCACTCGGGCCCAAGCAAGGGGGGGAGGGAAACACCCTTCCTTCCTTCCTTCCTTCCTTCCTTCCTTCCTTCCTTCCTTCCTTCCTTTTCTCTCTCTCCTCCCTCCCTCCCTTCCTGTTCCTTCCTTCCTTTCGTTCTCTTCCTTCCTTCCTTCTCTCTCTCTCCCCCCTACCTACCTACCTACTTTCTTTCTTTCTTTCTTTCTTTCTTTCTTTCTTTCTTTCTTTCTTTCTTTCTTTCTTTCTTTCTTTCTTTCTTTCTTTCTTTCTTTCTTTCTTTCTTTCTTTTCCCCCCCCAACCTACCTATTATTTGGTTCAGAATATTTTTTCCCCAGTTTTCCTCCTCTAAAACTAGGTGCGTCTTATGGTCAGGTGCGTCTTATGAAAAATACGGTATACCCCGTCCTTCACTATCCAAGGGAGTCTCAGAGCGGCTTACAAACTCCTTTCCCTTCCCCTCCCCACAACAGACACCCTGTGAGGTGGGTGGGGCTGAGAGAGCTCTGACAGAGACTGCTCTTTTTCAAGAACAGCTATGCCAGAGTTATGGCTTGCCCAAGGTCATCCAGCAGCTGCAAGTGGAGGAGTGGGGAATCAAACCCGGTTAGAGTCTGCGCACTTAACCACTACACCAAACTGGCTCTCAATGTGATATCTAAAATTCTTGCTAAAGGACTATCAGACTTTGAAAAGTTGGTATCATTAGATCAAGTTCATCAATTTTGTTGAATGAATTAACCGTAACAGCTGATGTAGAAGGCAGACTGGAAAGTTAGGAATAGTATCCTCGGATTTTGCTGGAAGAGAGCCCTGCTGGATCAGACCAGTAGTCCACCAAGTCCAGCATCCTGTCTCACAAAGTGGCCAATGAGTCCCTCTGGAGGTCCAACAACAGGGCACTTTGGAACCCATTATGACTGACTCAGCAGTGATCTTTCATTATGTGTGAAGCAGGACTGTCTTTCTAAATGAGAGCCAGTTTGGTGAAGTGGTTAGGAGCGTGAACTCTAATCTGGGAGAACTGGGTTTGATTCCGTCCACATGCAGCCAGCTGGGTGACCGTGGGGAAGCCACAGTTCTCTCAGAGCTGTTCTCTCAAGAGTAGTTCTCTCAGAGCTCTCTTAGCCCCACCTACCTCACAGGATGTCTGTTGTGGGGAGAGGAAGGGAAGGAGATTGTAAACCACTCTGAGACTCCTTTGGGTAGTGAAGGGTGAGGTATAAATCCAATCTCCTCCTCCTCTCATCTCCATAAAGTGGTGGAATGGAAAAGTAAGGAAACTTTCTGTTGTTAAGGAGCTCTCCCTTATTTGTTTTATTCATAGTCTGTCAGTAGAAACCTGGTTAAAATAGTGATTTGGGGGAAAATCTGTATAAGTTAACATTAAATACCTAGTTATAAAAATGATCTGATAAATAATTATGGGCTGCTATATATTGAAATGAACTGCTTTTAAATAAATGTTATTGTTGCAAACATGTTTGTGTTGTGCATTTATTGTGTAGAATGTATTGTATAAAATGACAAGAGAAGCAATTATTGTAATGTGCATGTTTGTATTCTTGTGTTACAGTAGTCTTGGGAAAGAGCTGTAAAGCTTTTCTTTTAAAATGTAGCATGGCTTCTTTAGCCACCCCCCTGGTGTTTTCCTCTGGTCATGATCTGGGCTTTTGAGCCCACTGAAAACATTGTGTTTCTTTCTAATATCCTCTGGGCTTTTCGATTTCTGGATCTTTTTGGAATGGCTTTCCTCTTGGTAAATATAATACCCAGGCTGATGCTTATAGTGGGTTGGTTGGATAATGTCATATCCTTCAGTGAACCATCTTCAGTGGTAGATAATAATCATAATTTTCTTCAACATAGAACAATATAATGAGAACAGATTTCAGAAACTATTAATTGGACCTGTTGTGCCTATGATAGCATCACCCCAGTGTTAGGCAGCTTCCTCTGGTTTAAGGAGCTCCTTTGCTAGGTCAGAGCTCCTTGAGTTGCAAGGGGGAGATGCTGTCATTAGCACAAAAGACCCATGGCATCCAAGTCCATGAATTCATATTAGCACAACAGGAGTTAATGTTTATTTGCTGAAAACCTGTAGTGGGAGGCCCATGTAACTCTGAATTCCAAAACCAAAAGCCATGTCATATTTTTTTTTTTAATGAACACTGACCAGAATGACACAAAACTGTGTGCAAGCTTTCCAGTTCTCCATAACTCTCAGTTAGGCTAGGTATTAAAATGGGGGTGGGGTGGTGGTGGAATCTTTCTGAGCCTGACGTTAAGCCGGCCTGTGGTTTTTATCTGAATTCTAGCCATCACTACAAACCAATAATTTGACTGTAGAGAACCTTCCTGACCACTAAGTGTCACTGTTTCCTTTTTAGAGTCAAGAACAACCCAAGGATGAATCCTTAAGGCAGATTTTAAAAGAGGTGTATTAGGAACTACTTAGCAAGGGTTAGAACATTGTGTTTATCGCAGGAATCGAGTTCCCACAACCAGCTTGGGGAGGCTTCTAAAGGCATGTGCTTTGTTGCATTTGTACATGATCTGTTTATGTTGTATCTTAATTGTATTCTTAAATTACAGCTGATCTACCTAGGGTTATCACTTTGTCTCTTTGCCCCTCCACCTCTCTTTGCTATGGGTCAAACAATCAAGCATTGCTAATGATTTCCAGAGTGAACTAGCCCCATGGCTCAGTAGGATAGTATCCACTTTACAAGTGGAAGGTCTCGGGTTCAGTTTCCAGCATCATCTGTCAAAACTATCAGATCTGTAAGACCCTTACCTGAGACCCTGGAGATCTAGCTAGAGTAGACAATACTGATTTTGTTAGACCAATGGGTCTTCATATGTTCCTAGAGATAGCTGCAGCTACTTCTTTGATCTCGATGGCTTTAAAATGCACCCTAATGAAAACTTAGGCACTTCCTGTTCATTGAACTGGCTGATGGTTCCTCACCTTGTTTGATAGCAAAGACCCTGTGATACACCTTTCTTATTCACACAGTGCCTACTGCCCTTCACAACCTCTCTCCCACAGGTTCAGGGTTATAGGTAGGTTATGCTGTCCCATGTTGCTACCCTTCTTGCCTCTTTTAAAATCTATAGGGAGCCATGACCATTTCATATCCCAAGTCTTCTCTCTCACTTACAGAGGCATCAACAGAGAGTTGACCCCTTTAATAATCACTGCTCACTCAAACACTGCGTAGTCATTGGGTTTGAGGACTCAAACACTGTTCCATTCACACACTGCCACCATTTGTTCATATCCATGTGTGTGTGTGTGTACTGAAATCTTAGCTTGTGGGGGGGGGGAGGTTCTTATCCTGAGAAAATCAGCCCACAGGATTAAACAAACAAGGACCTAATTTTTATTTATGGTTTGAACATAACAGGGAAAAGGCCAGCAGAGGTTATAACACACATTTTCCATTGAACTTTTGAACTGTTTCCCTATTCCAACTTTTGGGATCTTTTGTTACACATTGACTTTTTAGTCGGCTTAAAGCTGCCGCTCATCACCCCTCCACTCAGCCTGACACACTTTCAAATCTTTACCTCCCTAACTGCCTACTCCAGGGGTGGCCAACCTGTGGCTCGGGAGCCACATGCGGCTCTTTCACACATATTGTGCGGCTCCTGGCAGGGCGGCTGGGGAAGCAAAGGGGAGACATGCTTTTTCTCTCTTTCTCCCTTCCTTCCTTCCTTCCTTCCTTCCTTCCTTCCTTCCTTCCTTCCTTCCTTCCTTCCTTCCTTCCTTCCCTCCTCCCTCCCATCTATTTGCTTTCCTAGTTTCTCTCTCTCTTTCTTTCCACTTCTTTAATTCTTTCTTTCCATCTCTCTCTCTTTCTCTCTCTCTCTCTCTCTCAATATCATTAGCAAACAAGTAATATCATTATCAATAACCGGTTTTCCTCGTTTGTTTTTATTTTTGGCAGTCCCATTTAATGTTAATAAAAAGCAAATTTGCATATTTTTAAAAATAAAAATGTGTGTGTGATATTTGTTCCTGTCTTGCGGCTCTCAGACATCTGACGTTTATTCTATGTGGCTCTTACGTTAAGCAAGGTTGGCCACCCCTGGCCTACTCCCAACCGCTGTTTTCCAGCTGTCTCTTGCTGACGTTCTGTCAAGTCCCATGGGTTGCTCTTAGGTAGAGGCAGAACCTAACCTGTCCATCACAGATCCCTTCATTGTAAACCCAGGTACAGACAACCGATATGGGAAGAAGCCAACATATATAGAGGGTACGCTGGAACAAGTGCAGTGGCCATGCCCCTCAGATTACACACACAGTGTCTGGAGTGTCAGCAGGGCAAAGCTGCATATGGAAACTGAACCTGCGAATGTTCCCAGTCATGTGGAGGGCACTTATATTTTGCGTAAATAGGTGATGTGCCTACATTCCAGTGACTGCCTGAAAGGGGGGGGGGGGGGGTCATGCCTGCCCATTTGGTTAAGTGCAGGGGTGGACCCACCTTCTTCTCTTCATTTATTGATTTCTTTAGGTCTTGTGAGCTCCGGATAATGTTTTCCATCAGCTTTTAGGCACAGCTACAGGAAGGTCCTGAATAACACGCAAAAACTCATATCTTTACCCAAGGATAATGAAGGGCAAAGGGAAACACTGGCATCTCTGACATCCCTGGTAGTGAGGGACTGATGAATATGCATGATAAAATGCATGTTTTTATTGGCATGTTAAATAGCTTCTTTGTGAAATAATTCACTGCTTTTATTTAGGCCGGCTTGGTTTTTGACCTTAAATGAAATGAGTGAGATCCTTTTATTTGCTAATGGATAAGTCATGCTATGGAATTATGGCACCTACTGCAATTTGGCAGAATTATCTGTGATAGTTGTGGTTCAGATCTGTAATCTAGCACAGAGGCCCATAACTCGCTTGCAAAAATGCTTCTTTTTTTTTTTTTAACCAATGAGCAGGTCACAAAACAAGTCACAAACAATGATGCTAGAAACATTACACTTTGACATCATCCCTGCATAATAATAGCTTGATGAAAAGTAATCAGGGTTGTCTTTCTCCTTTGCCAGATCAAAAACATGGGCCCCACATTAATTCAGAATGAACCAACTCCTTAATAATATGTTCCACACTAAGCTCCACTACTTAATGATCTGATCACTTGATAGTTTAATGCCAAGTTCTCATCTTCTACCAGAGCCCAGGGATGAAGTGCGAAAGGCCTCTCAGTTGCAGTGTATGAGATATTCACATTTGCTACTGTGGTGGTGGTGGAAAGTGCTGTCGAGTCCCAGCCAATTTATGGTGACCCTGTAGGGGTTTCAAGGCAGGAGATGTTCAGAAGCGGTTTGCCATTGCCTGCCTCTGTGTAGGGACCCTGGACTTCTTTGGTAGTCTCCCATTGATGCACTAACCAGGACCAACCCTGCTTAGCTTCTGAGATCTGATGAGATCAGGCTAGCCATATGGATGAACAGTGCCTGTGTTTGTGATTTCAAACGTTATATATAAAATAACTATGGGATGGATCCTGTAATCTTTGGACACAAGGATCATGGGTCTTTTCCATGGTTTCCTTCCTCCCAGTAAGCCTTTCCAACCACATGAAACTTGATTCCTGGAAATGCCAGAATCTTTATGAAGAAATAGCCCCATGGGATAGCAGGCTGCAGGGGGAAGGGGGTGAAGTAGCCCTGTCCTCTCTCTTCTCTCAGTACAGTTGTGCTGATGGAAGTGACAGGATGATCCTCCCTCTACCCCATAGCATCCCAACCCATCTGTCTGTCAGTCCTTGTTATGTCCCATGGTCCTGTGAATGAACTTTACCAGGGTTAGAGTAGGGAGGGAAATGTGGGAAAGATACAAGATCCTTGTGCATGCAGATTGCAGAGTCCATTGCATATTATATTTGTATTACCTCGACCACGATGCTGACCAATGGCCCTTCTGTTTGTGCCCATGAGAGCAACTTGTGAGGGTGCTGCCCACATGGCTGGAAAGAGATGACTCTGTTGGGGTTCCTGAAACAGCCATTTTAATACCAAAAATAGTTGTCTGCAGGGGTCATTTCGAGCAGGAGCTTGGGGGAGCGCAGCTCCAGGAGTTGGTGCCAGCCTCCTCCCCCAAGGGGGAATGCCTGCTTGTGTCAAAACAAAAAGGAACAAAACGGACATTAAGCCACTATTTATTGGTGGAGAATGTGTGGAAAGGGTGGCTACTTTCAAGTTTTTGGGAGTGACTATTGAACAAAATCTGACCTGGAGTGCAAACACCACTGCTCTGGTGAAGAAGGCCCAGCAGAGGCTTTATTTTCTCAGACTTTTAAAGAAAAATAATTTGAATGAGAAAATATTGATGTCTTTCTATCGTTGCTCAATAGAGAGCATTTTAATATACTATATCTGTGCCTGGTTTGCTAGTTGTACGGTTGCAGATAGGAAAGCACTCCAGAGAGTCATCACCACAGCCCAGAAGATAATTGGCTGTCCTCTCCCACTTCTGGAGGAACTGTACAGTTCTCGATGTCTGAAAAAAGTGAAGAACATCCTACAGGATTTATCACATCCTGCATATTCCTTGTTTGAACTGCTGCCTTCGGGCAGAAGATATAGGACAATCAAAACAAGGACAAATAGACTAAAAAACAGTTTTTACTCGAGAGCTATTATTGCCCTGAATGCTGCATGAGACCGAAATCTGGGGGAAACAGTGGTTTGGTTGCTATGTAAATCACAAGGGAGAAGCAGTAGTGAATGTCTGTGTGAGTGCGCATGATTATATGTTGTGAGTCACTGAATGATGGCACTTTTTAATTTCATTGTACTATGTACAATGACAATAAAGTATATTCTATTCTATTCATGGCTGCAGCAAAATGACCCCGTCCCCTGGAAAGGTCCTTGTTCCTCCGACCAGCCTTCTGAAGGCTTCTGAAGCCTTCAGCCACCACTGAAGCTATCCTCCCAGAATAGTGGTATTTCTGAGGCTTGGATTAGTAGCTGTGCCCTCTCTGCCAGCTCTTCCTTCCTTCCTTCCTTCCTTCCTTCCTTCCTTCCTTCCTTCCTTCCTTCCTCCCTCCCTCCCTCCCTCCCTCTCTCCCTCCCTCCCTCTCTCTGTCTCTCTCTCTCTCCTTTTTTTCTTGCCTTCTGACATACTTCCGGCAATGTCAGGGGGTGTGGCATATGCAAATAAGTTATGCTAATGAGTTATGCTAATGAGCTCCTGCACCTCTTTTTCTACGAAATGACCCCTGGTTGTCTGCAAACATTTGACTCAAAACTCGTTCATATTCATTTGGCGGCTGTATAACAATATCTGCTACATTGCTCACAACGTGTATGTGGAGAGGAGAGGCCCAAAGAGCTACTGGGTTTTTACTCCTTTCTTAAAGCCTGTTGGTCTCATTGCTCCACTGAGGCAGGATGGTTTTTCTCACTGTAATGCAGCAAACTTTTAGAAGTTCTTTATAGATCTAAGCATATAATGATATAAATAGACATACACGCCCGTGCACAAGTGCTGTCAAGTCACGTGCCAACTTATATAGACCCCGGTGGCTTTCGAGGCAAGTGAGAAGCAGAGGTGGTCTTCCTTGGTGATCTCCCTTCCAAGTACCAACCCTGCTTAGCTTCCAAGATCCGATAAGATCGGGCTTATACCATGCTGCCTTGCCTCCCTTTCTACATGTCTACCCTCTTTTTTTTAAAAAAAGAACTGTAATAAAACAGCTAAATGTTATATGTTTGTGTGCTTGTTTTATGCCACAGAACTTGTTAACATCCCCAGTAGTTCTGTATTGCTGTAATCTGAGCAATTGCTAAAAGGACCTGGCTCGTAACATTGAGTCCATGGATTTTAACAATCCACTGGAGGTATGTGTTTCTTGATTGTGATGTGAATGTCAGTGAAACACAGTGGTGGTGTGTGTGTGGGTTTGGGGTTTTTCAAAGGTTTCTTTGTGTTTACATTTTTACTAGCAAATGTAGCAATGTGACATTTTAATTAAATATGTCATCACACTTTTGTGAATGAAAATTATGAAAACATGCAGAGTGGTCCAGAAGGGGAATAGTGAGAATTCTAGGCCTTCTTTCAAGGGCTTTCGTAAACAAAGTAGGGTCTTAGGAAGCTGTTATTTCTTTATGGATCTCTCCATAATGACTGGGCTGCTGCTATTTTCTTTTTATATCATTGCATTCAAAGAATCGAAAACCTCTTCAGAACTGATCTCTCCAGCAATGATGTACTCAACATTAGTCTTCTCCATTGAAATCCTTTCTTGATAACACAAAGCATACCTAACGGCATTCTTTGTGACTATTGTTTAAAAAAGGGGGAAAAGAAACAATGCTTGGTAGAATGTAATTCATTTGCCAGTAATGGTCCTATTATAGTAATTACAGTTTTCTGATAGTAGCTCTGCAGTGTTTAAAGACCCTGGCCTGTGGCTTAATTGCAGATTTATAACAACTAACCCTTTGGGGACCATTGTCCTCTGTAATCACTTTCTTTTAAGTAATGGTCTGAAGAACAAAAGTTTTGTACCAATTGTTGTGCTACTGATTACTGTCATCATTTCATTTGCTCCTTTTGAAGTGCCAAAATCTAAACAAAGAGTCAGTTAAGAATACTATATTGTGTGTGTGTGTATTAGGCTGTAATGTTGACTCCTTGCTGGGCTCTTGCAGTGTGTTTTGAGTTAAAACTCTAAGAGTGTGTGTGTTGGCCATATAATATGACCAAAGGAAGAAGAAGAAGAAGAAGAAAAAGAGATTGGATTTATATCCCGCCCTTCACTCACTTGGAGTCTCGGAGTGGCTTACAAACTCCTTTCCCTTCCCCTCCCCACAACGGGCACCCTGTGAGGTAGGTGGGGCTGAGAGAGCTCTGAGACAACTGTCCTTGAGAGAACAGCCGGTACAGAGCTATGGCTTGCCCAAGGTTACCCAGCAGGTGCAAGTGGAGGAGTGAGGAGTCAAACCCGGTTCTCCCAGATTAGAGTCCGCACACTTAACCACTAGACCTTCGCTAGTCTGTGAAATCTGATTAGTGTTAACTAAACCCTGTCTTAAGAACTCTTCCTGAGAAGAGACTTCCAAGTGAAGTTCCACCATAGGCAAGGTCTGAGGTCTCACTGCATTTCTATTCCTACCACAAATGCCCCATGAAGAAGTCATAAAGATCTCATTAAATACCTGCGTGCGTTTGCTTGGAAACCCTAAAATCATCAGTGCTTTCTAACATGTATGCTGATGTTTAAGGACAAATGCATGCTGTCTACACTTGATAGGCTTGTTGTTGGAAATACCATCAAAACACCACTGTCCTTATTCCATTTCAGATGTTACAGTGAATGCATGTTTTTGCTGTATGTACTTACATACATCTGTTTTTAAGAAACAGCCTTTGCACATTCACTTTGCAATTGAAACCAGGAACCAGTATCTGTCTAAATGTAGGGTTTGTATCACACATTCAGGTTTACATGTGTTGAATGTAATGAGAATTATTCAATGCAGATTTTTTTAAAAATCTATTTGTATTATGTGGCTTGTACCTGCAGTCCCTGTAATTTCTGAGCAGGGTTCTCATGGCAGCCATATTTTCTGTCTATATAAAAGGGTAAAAGAGACCCTCTTGAAGTAATACTTGTGGCTACCTCTAGGGCAGGTTAAAATTATTGGGTAGGGTCAGACTTTTGTTCATGTATATGGGAAGAAGGATCATGTAATAACACAAAAATATTGGTGATTACTGAACCTGTATTAGATTTGTCCTGGGAAAGGAGATTCTGTGGCCAAGAAGATAGTTTAGATACATGAAAAAAAGTAGGAACAGAGAAGCATTTACACTGCTTTGAGCACCTTGAAATAAAGTATCTTAAACAGGTCTCCTGAGATGTCATCTGGTTTGACCCTAAATTTCTTGGAGGAAATATAGGATGCAAATGTCTGCAATTTTAATACAAATAATGTCTGGAAACAACAGTAATAAATGTGCTGATAACTAAACAAATGCTATTCTTGCAGTTTGCCGGGAAGATTCACACCAGTCTATAGTCTCTTGTGCTGCAGTGCTACTTACTCCCATTGAACCGTCTGCTGAAGGGAAGAAAAAAGAACAGCCAAAAATGCCTGAAGTGACCAAACAGTGAGTGACTAATACACTGTTAACTCTTTAATGTGTATTAAACAGTGAAAGTGAATTCTGCCTTTCGTTATTCATACACTGCACATCTTCTCTTTCTGATGCATGGTAAACTTCTTTTTAGTAGGAAGATTCAAACAACTGGTAAATATTGTAGTCCCTATGATCTGTGGTAAGTAACATGTTGGTTTTATACCTACTCTGAGTTATGTTGCTTTCTTCCATGTTTGTGGCAGCAAAGGACATATTAAGAGTCTCTGCGTTTGTAATAACTCAAAGTAATTTTATGATATGCTCCTCAACTTAACCTCTCTATTTGTATACCTTTGTCTTTCGTACAAGATTGTCTTTTATTCTCAGACTTAGAATATTTTGCTTCTTTATTGCTTTGATATATGTCCTGGAAGCAGCTTGCAGAAATAGTTATGGATTTCCAGGTAAATCATGTGAACAATACGGACCATTGTTCGATATCTTACAATAATGTGTTGGGGGAGAATCCTGACCACAGCACAAGGAGTGTGCAGAGGCTGTAGCTGTGGGCTCAGATGCTATAAGAAGTATTCTACACAAAACCGTGTTAGTCTGATGGAACAAAACTGAAGTCCAGAGACACAGACTACTTATAAGAACCTCATTTCCTTCTTTGATTGAGTGACAAACTTATTGGATCGTGGGAATGCTGTTGATTATGTTTATCTGGATTTCAGTAAAGCTTTTGGCAGGGTTCCCCATTATGTTCTAGTAAACTAGTTCTAGTAAACTAGAGAACTGTGGACTGGACTCTAAGATAGCCGGGTGAATAGGGTACTGGTTGGAGAACTGGACTCGGAATAGTTGCCAGTGGCATTTCATTTGAATGGAGGGAGGTGCCCAGTGGGGTGCCACAGGGCTCGGTTCTTAATAATCTGGATGAGGATGTGGAGGGGCTACTCATTAGATTTGCAGATGACACCAAATTGGTAGGAGCAGCAAACACACCAGAAGATAGAAATAGAATTCAACGAGATCGGAACATGCTGGAAAAGTGGGTGGATGCGAACAAGATGCAGTTTAACAAGTGCGGAGTTCTACATCTGGGTAACAAAAATGAGGAACATGCATACTGGATGGGGGATACACTTCTGGGTAGCAGTATGTGTGAACAAGATCTTGGGGTATGGGTGGAACATAAGTTAAATATGAGCAGCCAGTGTGATGCAACAACAAAAAAGGCTAATACAATCTTGGGGTGTATCAACAGAGATATAACATCCAAATCATAAGATGTCATAATCCTGCTGTACACTGTATTGGTCAGGCTGCACTTGGAATATTGTGTGCCATTCTGGAGGCCTCACTGCAAAAGGGATGTCAACAGAATGGAGTGGATACAGGGGAAAGTGGTGAGGATGATCGGGGGCCTGGAGACCAAGTCCTATGAAGAAAGGCTGAGGATTTGGGGATGTTCAGTCTGGAAAGGAGGAGGTTGAGGGGGGACATGATTGATCTCTTTAAGTATTTGAAGGGCTGTCACTTAGAGGAGGGCAGGGAGCTGTTCCTTTTGGTAGCAGAAGATAGGACTCCCAATAATGGCTTTAAATTAAGGGTGGGAAGGTACTGGCTGGATATTAAGGATTTTTTTTTTACAGTAAGAGTCATTCAGTGGAATCAGCTGCCTAGGGAGGTGGTGAGCTCCCCCTCACTGGCAGTCTTTAAGCAGCGTCTGGACAAACAGTTGTCAGGGATGCTGTAGGTTGATCCTGCATCAAGCAGGGGGTTGGACTAGGTGGCTTGTATGGCCCGTTCTAACTCTGTGATTCTATGATTCTATAACATCTATCTCAGTTTCTAGCAGTTTGGCCTATATCTGTGTCTATGGACAGAGAGCGGAGGGGAACTCTGTGCACTGTGGAGTGAATGGTTGTGACGCACCAAATGCAGCAGAAGGTGTCTCAAATTTTCATGAAGACCGATAGTGTTGTTTCCCTCATTAAAAAAAAAACAAACCAGGAAAAACAGCTTTTTATAAGTTCCTCAGAAGACTGTTAATTCTCTGTTGAGAAATTACAGGATGTAATCATATAAACACACAGAAAAGCCCACTGAACATAGTGGGACTTACTGCAGGGAAGACATGCATGGGATTTTGCTGAAAATATTTAATAAAGTTCAGATTTTATATTAAAGGTGAAACTAGGCTTTTTAAATATGATTTAAAAATCTGTTTTTATCCACCTCGATCACGGTGTAACTATACTGCAAGAGTTAACTGCAACAACAGTTCTTCGTCACAAATATTGTTTTTCTTGTTATGCTGGTTTAATACTGGAAGAGAAATTACTGTGTGTGCGCGTGTTTCTGTGTATGAGAATCTCACCCAGATTCTGAAGCTGAATGAAGTCCAATGTGCCTCTCAATTTTAGATCATCAATTTCACACTGGAACCTCCACTGAAAGTGTCTTGATGACATTAGCATCAGCTGTAGAATGCCCAAGGTGACCAGATTTTTTCCCACTGGATTCAGAATTTTGCCACTGTTGTCATATTTGTGCCCACAGAAATAGTATAATCTTGAGTACTGATTATTTTTATGTAAACTCTACACCTGCCCCCCCCCCTCCTCCCAGTTTGGAGCTGAACAACAAAAAACTTCAGTTTAATTAAAGATGCTTCAATGAAATAACAACTGGAGTACAGTTTTTATTTGTCGGAATCACTTCTGCTTGATTTTTTAAAAATGAAATTAGATTTCCTGATCTTCACTTTCATAATCTTGTGCAGTTAGCTATTGATCAGCGAACAAAATTCTAAACTCTTTTTCTATTCTACTGGGAACATCTCTGGATGTTCATTTAATACTTTGAACCTTTGTTCCTTTTCTTATTTCCCTCCAGAATAGACATAAATTGCTACTTTGTCAGTTGCAGTTGGGGACCTTGATTTTTCAGAAAGCTGTTGTGGTTACTTTTTTCCTGTCTACCTTGGTGGATTGAAGACAGTTTTACTAAAATAGTAGTATTTGATTATGGAGTACCATTTGTTGTCAATTATGATTCGTAATAACAAATATAAACCCTATAGTTTAGGATCATTGAGTATTCAGAGAACAGTTAATGCGGTAGCATTCCTTTTAAAGTCATCTGTGCGTAAATTCCATACTTATTTTAGAATTAAATTAATACTGTTTGTAGAGAACTGATGGCCCATTATGAGGCCAAACTCTAGTGCTTTTGTATTAGTTAGTCTCATTCATAGGCTGACAGAGGATAAGCAGCCCACATTGGGAAAAGTGCAGAAAAGGGCAACTAGAATAATAAAAGGGCTGGACCACTTTCCCTATGAAGAAAGGTTAAAGCTCTTGGAGCTCTTTAGCTTGGAGAAATGACGGCTGAGGGGTGACATGATCGAGGTTTACAAGATTCTGCATGGGATAGAGCAGGTAGAGAAAGAAGTACTGTATTTTCTGGCGTATAAGACTACTTTTTAACCCAGGAAAATCTTCTCAAAAGTCGGGGGTCGTCTTATACGCCGGGTGTCGTCTTATAGGGCGGGTGATGAAACTTCCAAGCCGGACTGGAGAATCTGTGGTTACCCCATCCCTACCACGTCCACAGCTTGGCCAACTGAGGGGAACGAGGGGGCAACCAAAAGGAAGGGCACTGTGCAGACCTCCAGCCAAAGGGCGCCTTCCGAAAGACGGCGCGCGGGGCTTAGTGAGGCGGGACTAGGCAGGGCCCCCCCTGGGAAATGAAGTGGCTGCTACTCGCGCTGCTGCGGGAAGAGAGGCCTCGGGCCGCTTGCACTGCTGCGGGGAGGAAAACCTCGCATCGCTCGTGGCGGCTGCGGCGAGGTCTTGTGCTGTTCATGCCGTTGCCGGCCGTGGGGAAGGACGCCTTGTGCCGCTTGTGGTGGTGAGGCCCTGTACTGCTTGCGCCGGCTGCGGCGAGGCCCCACAGCCGGGGTGGCGCAAGCAGCGCGAGGCCTCCCTTACCAAGGCCAGCGGCGGCGCAAGCAGCAGCCATTTCATTTCTCAGGGGGCTCACACCGCTGCCGGCCGTGGGGAAGGAAGCCCCCACGTCGCTCATGGGGAGGCCCCGCACCGCTCACAGCAGCTGCAGGGAGGTGTTGTGCTGGCGCACAAACCCCCGCCCCCCCTGGGAATTTAAAAAGACGATGCCCCTGGTGTGAGCTAGCTTACAGTTTCTTAGCCTCCGGTGTCCACAGAGCCACTTGAGAGAGGACTAACTGAAGGTCTGGCGCTGTATTTGGTGTGCATTGGAAGAGGGGTAGTCTTATACGGCGAGTATATTCCAAACTCTATATTTTGACTGGAAAAGTTGGGGGTCGTCTTATACACCCAGTCGTCTTATACGCCGGAAAATACGGTACTTTTCTCCTTTTCTCACAATACAAGAACTTGTGGGCACTCCATGAAATTGCTGAGCGTTCGGGTTAGAATGAATGAAAGGAAGTACTTCTTCACCCAAAGAGTGATCAACACATGGAATTCACTGCCACAGGAGGTGGTGGCGACTACAAGCATGGTCGGTTTCAAGAGGGAATTAGGTAAACATATGGAGCAGAGGTCCATCCATGGCTATTAGCCACAAAGTATAGATAGGAACTCTCAGTCTGGGGCAAGTGATGCTCTGTATTCTTGGTGCTTGGGGGGGGGGGCAACAGTGGGAGGGCTTCTAGTGTCCTGGCCCCACTGCTGGACCTCCTGAGGGCACCTGTTATTTTTGGCCACTGTGTGGCAGAGTGTTGGACTGGATGGGCCACTGGCCTGATCCAACATTGGCTTCTCTTATGTTCTTATGTTCACAGACACCCAAAAAGCTTCCATGGTAGAGATACCTGGGTATACCAGACGGTTACACTCTAACCACGACATCATGCTGACTCTTTGGTTCCAAGCTGATACTTGGAAGTATCAATATAGGACAGCAAATTGACAGTTATTTAGTTTAACATCTTCTGAATAATTGGTATAGTTTTACTTCAGGAACTTCTTTGGTTAAGTTCAGGCCTGTCTTGCCACTCTGTAGTACCCCCCTGCTCCCCAAAAGGAATGTGCAGACAGCTTGAGAGAAGCAAGAAGCAAAAAAGCAAATGAACTTGGGAGTGTTGACCCTTCAAGTGTAGATTATATTTTAGTACACCCTTTTTCTTGCTAGGTGACATTTGTTCAGTGTTGATTTGTTGTCGAAATTCATAGAAACAAAACAGTGTTTAAAAGCACGCTGACATTTGGGGTAACCATTCCAGGCCTCTTGCGTTGCCATGGTGACACTCCAGCAAGCTTCTCATAGAAGGGTATGGATTCTTAGACCTAGGTGAACTTTCCTTTAGATTGGTAGAAAGGGCTAAATATATTCTATCAGTTCTTAAAAAAAAAAAAAAAAAGTCAGGAACATGTTGAAATGTCTACATGATGGGAAAGACTCTCCTAGCTGTGAGCACAGGAAAGGAGGCTGGCTAGCTGGTGTTTTGGAAAGAAAAGAGTTCTTTTTAAGTGTGGCTGATCACAGAATATGTCTTGAAAGCTCATGCTGCTTGTTAGGGACCATCCTGGGAGGCCGGAAACCGGAAGGTAATGAAGATTACTCTGATGCTGTGGTTTTCTGTCAGGCAGTGCTTTGCTGCTTGATTCTTGCAGTACTGAGATGCCATTAAAAATGTCTTGACATTTTGCTGGATGCAAACGCCACGAGAGCTGATTCTCACGGTATGTTTTGCATCTTGAGGGAACCGTATTGGCTGCTGGTTTGTTTCTGGGGTACTTTGTTTCTGAGCCTCTAGTATGTCCCCAGTTCCACTTTTAAGATTTTTGGAAAAGGCTATTACTACATATGCCTACTTGCACAGAGTTTGCTTGCCATTTGTAACATCTAGGGCTCTCTGAATAGTTGCCCCTGTCCCTGAACATCTTCCTAGTGACCCTTACCTGGCTGTCTCCCTACCAGTTTCGGGAGCTCTTCTAAAGCCATTCCTTTCTGGGAAAGTTACTAGATGGGCTTTGATGAATTACCTGAGTTTAGCTGGACAGCCACACTTTTTAATGTTTTATATTAACTTTATTATTATTTATTAGCTGACTTGAGCAGAATAGCTAATAATCTGTATCATGTGTTTTAAAATAAGTAGGTTTGCCTTTTGGCAAGGAACTATGGCTTGAATCCAATGCATCATTTTTGCTTTCAGAAGGCATTTCCCACTGCTGCCTACAGTTGCCTCAGAAATGCTGCTCTAGGGGGAATCAAAGGACCTTGACAAGCAGCTTGAAGGAAGCTGGAAGTCTGTAGTGGTTGTGAAGATTGCCCTCCCTTCTGTCTACCAGAAGTTTCCTCCGGATTCAACCAATAGTGTGTAATTTCTGAGAGGAGGTTTCTATATAACAAGTGGGAATTGGACCCAAACACTTTGTAGGGAAGGAAAATCCCATCCACTCCTCACTGCCCCCAACTTTTTTTGCTCCTCCTTTCCTCATTCCCTTGCCTGTTTTCACTCCACCCTTTCCTACCCCCTTGCCACTTTTGGCTTCTTTCTCACCTTCTAATCATTATTTTCAGTGCCTTTCCAGGACAACAGCCTACTATTTTGGTGGGGTTGCTAGGCAGATACATACCATGATCCCATGAGGTTTCATGAGACTGTCCATTTGGGGGGGATTTAAACATCCCCTCATCATTTCGGGGAGATTTTTCTGGAAACTCAGGGGGGAATCCCTTTTCTCTCTATGTTGCCCTATTGTGTAGATTTTTTAAAGCCACATTCAAGGGCCACATTCAGAATGAGATATATGGATAATTATACTCTTAGTATTGATATAAGCCAGCATGATGAAATGGTCAGAACTGGACTAGCACTAGCGAAACCCCCATTTAACCCCCTCACTTCTTAATTACTTGTGTGTAGATTCAGCTGTTGTTACACATAAGAACATAAGAGAAGCCAGTGTTGGATCAGGCCAGTGGCCCATCCAGTCCAACATTCTGTCACACAGTGGCCAAAAACACCAGGTGCCAAAAGGAGGTCCAGCAGTGGGGGCAGGACAATAGAAGCCCTCCCACTGTTGCCCCCCCCCCCATCAAGCACCAAGAACACAGAGCATCACTTGCCCCAGACTGAGAGTTCCTATCCAGGGCTCTTTTTCAGCAGGAACGCACTGGAACGCCGTTCCGGCTGGTGTCCGAGTCTGCCCCGCCCCCTCCCTGTTGGGCCTGAGCTGTTTACACTTAAAGGGAAAGTTCCTGCAGAGAGCCGGCAGGAAAAAGCCCCACCCGGCGCTTTCCCTTTAAGTGCAGAGAGCCAGCAGGAGAAAGCCCCGCCCAGAGATTAAGCACAGGGGCTGGGCTCTTTGCACTGAAAGGCCTGGCTCTGCATTTGCCTTGCAGACGTCGCGTCACTCTCCCTGCTTTGGTTAAGTGCCTCCCCCATCTCTTTTCCTTCTCTCTCTCTCCCCCACCTACCTACCTACCTTCCTTCCTTCCTTTCTCTCTCTCTCTCTGTCCCCACCTTTCTTTCTTTCTCTTTCTCTCTCTCCCTCCCCCTTCCTTTCTATCTCTCTCTCTTCCTTCCTTCCTCTCTCCCCTATCCTTCATTCCTTCCTTCCTGTTTCATTTTGTTCTTTGTGTTTTTATAAAAAAATTATTGAAAAGGGGGGGATGTAAAAAGCAGAGAGCCCAAGAAATGCTGGTTTTGACTATATTTTTAATTTTTGAGAATCTCTTTAGTTTTCTCATGGCATCTTCTGCTTAAGAAAAGTAAGTTTGAAGCCTGAGTTCATTGTTCTGTCTTGTTGGGAATGGCTTGCAAATATATGTGTGTCTAAAGTCTGTATTAAAGTGGTTTGGTGCTTACTGCCATACAAGAGAAAACATCTGAAAAAGTAGCTTCATTGTTGTGTGTGTTGGCAGAACACTTGACTGTTGCATGGGGGACTTTGGGGGACATCTGCAGAGAAACAGAGTTGTAACTTAAAATGAGCATGGTCAGCAGCACTTTGGAGATTGCCTGTTTTGTGAAATGTAAAAAAGTGGGCAGAGTTTCTGATGAAGATGATTGTCCCTCTTCTCCTGCCACTGGGCTGACATCTGCCTTTAATGGGCCAGCAAAGTTGATATTCTTAAACCTCCTAATAAGAGAGATTTCTGTTTCTGAGGAGTTGACTTCCAACGATTGGTGATCTTGTGATGGTAGTGATACTTTTATGTGGTAAAGACCACCTGTTCACAGGATAATTTTACCTGTGGGACAGACTCTGCATGGTAACCACTCCACTGGTACATAATTGCTTGTAAAAAGTATTATAGTGTAATAATTCAGGTGGGTAGCCGTGTTGGTCTGAAGCAGCCGAACAAAGCTGGAGTCCAAAGTTTCATCCATGGTATAAGCTTTTGTGTGCATGCACACTTCTTCCATCTGACGAACTGTGGGTGGCACATGAAATCTTATACCTTGAATAAAATTTTGTACCTTGAATAAAATAGTCTACACACTACTCCCATCCAGTGCATCCACAAACCTAGAAGAAGAAGAGATTGGATTTATACCCCGCCCTTCACCACCCAAGGGAGTCTCAGAGCATCTTACAAACTCCTTTCCCTTCCCCTCCCCACAACAGGCACCCTGTGAGGTAGGTGGGGCTGAGAGAGCTCTGAGACAACAGCTGGTACAGAGCTATGGCTTGCCCAAGGTCATCCAGCAGGTGCAAGGGGGGAATGGGGAATCAAACCCGGTTCTCCAGATTAGAATCCACGCACTTAACCACTACACCAAACTGGCTCCTAGTGTTGTTCTGCCAGTGAACTAGGGTTGCCAACTCCAGGTTGAAGAAATCCCTGGAGATTTGGGAGTGGAGGGTGGGGTTTAGGGGAAGGAGGGACCTAAGCAAGGCATAATGCCATGGACTCCACTTGACCTGATCTCTGTAGTTTGGAGCTCAGTTGTAATTCCAGGAGATCTCCAGACCCCACCTGTAGGTTGGCAACCCTAAAAAATCATATTCAGCGTACTAGTTTTGCAGGAAGGCAAGCTGATTTCCATGGAAACCTAACCTTTAGGAATTGATTCCAATCCAGTGTGGGAATAATTGTTGGACATAAGATATTGGTTCAGGCAAGATTTTGTATAGATGGGACAGAAAATAATGTTTTTATTGGTTTTGTCAAAACTGTTTTGACAACAAGGTAAACAGAATAAGAAGCAAAAGGTGGATGTGGCTGGATGACCACACTTCTGGTAACATCAGGTGTGGCCTAATATGTTAATGAGCCGTGCTGTCAGGAGTGTGGCCTAATATGCTAATGAGTTCCTGCTGGGCTTTTTCTACAAAAAAGAGCCCTGTTCCTATCTATACTTCGTTGCTAATAGCCACTGATGGACCTCTGCTCCATATGTTTATCTAATTCCCTCTTGAAGCCATCCATGCTTGTAGCCGCCACCACCTCCTGTGGCAGTGAATTCCACGTGTTAATCACTCTTTGGAAGAAGTACTTCTTCAGTTGTGTAAATATGTGAATTGTGTAAACACCAGCATTTATGAAAAGCAGTTTGAAATCACATTCCAGATTTTTTTTAAAATATATATACTCTATGTATGCTGTATCTGCTTTCAACAGGAGATGACTGAGCCAGATATTACTGAGTTTATGAACCATTTAATCTATAGCTGTGCTTGGAAAGGGGTCATGCAGAAAGAGAAGTCTTTTGCTTTCTCTTTGAATTAACTATATTTATCATCAGTAAGGTCACATAGCCAAATCTGACTGGATGTGTGCTGATTTACTTGCTCTTAAAGGAAAACATGTTTGGGCAAAATCTCACTACAGCAAAAGGCATTAGGAACAATTTGCCCTCTTTAGTTCCTCCCATTTCAGACTGAAAATGTTCAGCTCAGAACATTCAACACAGTCCTAATTTCATCACAACATCAGGACAAAAGTATGGTTAGAAGGTACACAATATAATAATCTTGCTGAAGCTAAGTAGACCTGGATCTTGTAAGTGCCTTAATAAACCACTGTGTGTGTCACCTTGAATTCTGTAAATGGCGGAAAGTTGGTATATTAATGTAATAAATCAATATATGCCTCGCTTCTCACAAAAGACCATCCTTGTTAGCACCAGAGACAAGTTCCGGTGAGTTTACCTCAAAATACTATGACCCAAGAGAACATGATTACAATGGATATTTCTTTTTGATCCCATACAAGAATATATCAAGTTTATATTACATAACAGTCCCAGTAATAGTTATTATTGCTGCTGCATGAGACCACTATGGCTCAGCGTTTACCCACTCACTTCCCGGCTGTAGGGACTAAAACTGAATATACTGCACTGTCCACCTTAAATGTTTTAAATTGGTTTTATTGTATTAATTTAATATTTTTATTTATTGTCTCATTGACATATTTTAAGATTGATTTAAATTTATTGTTGTGAGCTGCCCTGAGCCCACTTGCGAGAAGGATGTAATATAAATTTAAATAATAAATAAATAAATAATAATGATCTGGGCAGTGCTGTCAAAGTATAACTAGGATGCTACCAAATTTTGCAGTTCTGCCATTTTATCTCGAAAATGCCCCCCCCCCCCCCGTTTTGCTTTTCCCTTGCACAGATCAGACCTGTAAGTATTTATTCCCTTTCCTTGTGTCAAATGTTTGCCATATTAATTTATGGAATTTTATTATCTTTTATTTCCCCCCCAAAAGTGGTTTAAAACGTATACAAATGGAATACATGATACCAATCAATCAGAAAGAAGAAGAACAAAAACAACAAAAGAATGAATTCAGAAGTGGTTTAAAGACTGTATAAAAATGGCGTACATGAAACAAATTAATCAGGAAGGACAAAAAAATGGAGGAAACCAAAAGTCTCCCAATAAGAACATATTAGAACAAAAAAGAATAAAAATGGCCTATTTGTGCATCCTTAAAAATAACCCATTCCAACTGTGCAGAAGACCAAAATTATTTCTAGAGACTGCCTTCCATGAACTGCATCTGGTTTGGCAGAACAGACTATCAAGCCTCTTCATTGTTTGGAAAGCAGTATGGTGCAGTGGTCAAAGTGCCTTCTATCAGCTGTTTATGGTTCATCAACTCTACCATTTTATAGACTTAGATTACCTAGCCACACTAATCCATACTTTTGTAACTTCATAGTTGCACCACTGCAACTGTGATTTATGTTGGGCTGCTCCTGAATACAATCCAGAAACTACAAATGGCTCAGAATGCAGTAGCCGGATTACTCTCAGGGGCTAGCTGATGGAAACACCCATGGTCTATTTTAACACAACTACACCTGTTTTCAGTTCCTTTCCTAGCCCTAGTCCAGTAGTGATTACATCATAAAAGTTCTTCATGGCCTAGAGCCCACATATCTGAAGTATGGTCTCTCTCCATATATCCTCATATTCCAACTGTGATGGTCTGGTTATCACTTTCTAGTTGTTCCCTCATGTCAAGTGGCCCACTTGGGATCTACTAGACCCTGTTCATTCTCTGTAGAGGCTTCCACCTGGGGGGCCCCACAATTTTAGGAGGCGCTGTAAGACCATTTTATTTGTGAAGGTTTTTAATAAGAGTTTAATTTGCAGGTGTTTTCTTGGGCAGGGGCAATATATGGGGTATTACTGTAACACACATGTTTTAATTGTTGGAATTGTGAGCTATCGTCAGCCCCAAGGGAGAGGTGGAGTATAAATATTTTAATAAATAAATAAATAAATGTATAATATTAAAGATTATTACTTTGAGCCAGCCCTCTGCTGTAAATATTTACAATAGATGGTGGAAATATTTCAGGTAAATTCATGTTTTGCTTTCCTGAGAGGTAACATTTTAATAGCCTGCAGACTTAACAGTAGCCAAGTGCTACCAGGGCTGCAAAACAGCACGGTCTCGACAACCTGTTGTGACTCAAGCACTGCAGAGAGAGAAGGTTATAAGTAACATAGCTTATTAGCTCTGCATTGTCGTTCCTTTCAGCAAGACTGAGCTTCAGTCATTCAAGAACTTACATCTAGTATGCCTTCTTTTTAAAGGCCTCAGAGTTCAATAAAATGTGAACATCTTCCAATGTAACTTGCTTAATAATGTCTATAAATGGCTGGACGTGAATGTCTTCTAGTCGGTTAGAAAACGCAAAGGTCATGGTAGGTGAGACTGAGAAGCTTTTTCACCATTAGGTGCACAATAACAGCTTGAAGTTGATGTATGACCTCATGTCACCTGGAAAGATAAGTAACTATGGGTTCAGCATTCTTAATATAGCTCTTAGGTATATAGATCCTCATCTTGATTTTCATACGTTTCCTGACTTAATAGAAGAAATGGCCAGATTTTCTGCTAAAATTCCTGCGGAATAATGTTCAAATAGTTGTTATTTTAAAACCCATTATGCTATCACCATTTTTTTTTTTAGACTAGAGCCAACTGTGTGTTAGCTGTAATGATTTTTTTTTTGCTAACTGGAGTTTGGAGCAAGGGTAGGGTGGCCAGGTCTCCTCGCTGCTCCACCAGGGGGATTTTGGGGACATTCTGGGGGTGGGCAGGGATGTCATGTGGCAGCGTCCCCTTTTAGGGGCGGGGTTTATCCTGCTGGCCAGCTGGTCCATGGTGGGGAGAAGCCCCTGAAAACAGGGGATCACCTGCTGGGTGCCGGCAACCCTAGACAGGGGTTTACAGAGTGCCCTTCACTTAGCATTGCCAACAACTGACCAGGCATGCAGGTTGTTCAAATAAGATATCTTTAGCCCAGCGATGTGCTGTGAAATATGAACATTTTGAATCATGAACATGAAATCACCAGTCACTCACTAGAGGGTGGGGAGATATCCCAGCTCTGAAGTTGTAGAACATATATCAGAAATGAGATTTGCTCTTCCTTCATTTGTTTCAGAGGGCAAAGTGAAGGGAAACAAATGGACCTGTGCATATTACTTAAGAATAAAAACAGACAGAACATGGCAAAATTGTCTACGAAGAACATGACTGTGAATTTGACTGTCTTTCTAGAATGTGAATATTATGTAGAGAGATTTATAGTGCAATCCTAAGAAGAGTTGAAGTCAATGAGCTCAAAAGAGTATAACTCTGCTTAGGATGGCACTGTTAATCCTGCCATAAAATGAGATTTAAAACTTGAAGTTAACGCCTTAGAAAAGATACGATGTCTTAATATCTTCTTTTAAAAACCCGAACAAGTCCAACCTGTGATCTAGTTGAAGTCTTCAATTATGGCTACATGACAGATCCTTTAAACATTAACTGTAACTGTAAAGAAAAGAAGTCAAAAGGGAATCTCAGATGTCAAGCTGTATGACCTTAGCAAGGCAGAAATAAAGTATGTTGAGTTAGTTTGTGAACAGCAATCAGCTGACGAAATCAATCTGCACACAAGCCCAGGGTCCCTCTATACACTGGTGCTGGATAGGGGCCCGAGGTCCATGGGTGTCAGCATTCACCATAGCACAGGAGAGGCAATTTTCTATGCACTGTGCGACAGTTCGGTGCATGCCTGGCCACCAGCCGACCTTGTGCACCCGCTCCAGAGTGGCATCTTTACCTCAATGACTCTGCTCATGTACAAATTGGATGAGATCCACCCTGACCTCCATGGGGACAACCCAGTGGCGGGCTCCCGTGGGGTCCAGTGCCCAAACTACTCCTTCCTGTTCTACAGTGGAATATTTCCCGGTCGGGTCCCTCACCTTATGCAGGAGATCCATGACATCTGAGTCATTTGTCTGCAATTCACCAAGATCTACCAACACAGTGGGCACAGCACTTCGCTGCGCTTGATTGCTGTGGGTAATGACAGGTTGTATAGGGTATTCAGCATGTTCAGGAGGCATGGGCAGGAGCACCGCCTGTTTTGCTAGGTGATCAGCAAAGTCATTCCAGTAAGTGACCTCACTATTATCCTTCTGGTGGCTCCGGACATGGGAGACCTGTGTGGGGGCCGTGCATTGGTGCAGCAGCCAAACAATTGAAAGCCACAAACCAAGATGTGCAATAGGTTTACCGTCAGAGATTCTCCACTCCTGCTGTTCCCAATGAGGGAGTCAAATAGTGACCGCTTTAGTAGTCCAGTCAGAATCCGTGAAAACAGCTATAGGGGATTCCAGCAGCTCAAAGGCCAGAACTGCCTTCAGTGCAGAAACCTCAGTGGCTTGGCTCGAGTGGGGGCGCATGGGGCTTTGCAGAACATGCCCGTCTCCCACCCTCACAGCGCCAAAACCAGTTTTGGGGACCCCATCAACATAAAAAGAGGAGCCATCGCAGAACCAGCAGCTGAATCCCTGCTGCCTGGCCTCCTCTAAAGGGGCACCCCAAATCGCTGGCCAAGGCTCATGCAAAATTTCAGGCAGTGGACACTCGTGCTCCTCTCCCTGAACTAAGAAGCCATATGGTGCGGGGGGTTCCTTCTGCTCCCACTTGTATTCCACCCCTTTGTTGACCAGAGCTAAGGTCCATTGGGCTATCCTGGCCCTGGTAACCTGTCCATCCTGGATCTTACCAGACAGGATGTATTTGGGGGGAGTGTGTGTGGTCTGTACAATCACCTTCGTGCCGCCTATCATGAATTCCCAGTGAGAAAGACACCACACCAGGGCTAAGCACACCATTTCAACGGGGGAGAGATTCCGAGAGGCATAAGTGATGACTCGCATGGCACCCGCTTGATGTTGGAGCAGGGTGGCGCTGATGCTTCTTTCAGAGGTGGCTAGTTGGACATAGAAAGGCAAATGGGGATCTGGATGAGCTAGGGCGTGCGCTGAAGCCAGCTCCTGCTTCAGGACAGCAAAAGCGTGTTGCTGCTCCAGGCCCCAATTCCATGGGACATTTTTCTTAAGTAGAGCATACAGAGGGCGAGCTTTGTCTGCAAAAGATTCAATGAAATCCCTGGAGAAGTTGAAGGTTCCTAGCAGGGCGTGCAGAGAGGGAATGTCAGTAGGAGCTGGCAGCTTAGCCACGACCTCCATGCGCTGTATGTCGGGAGCCCGACCGTTGGGTCCTAGTGCTAGTCCCAAATATTTGACGTTCATTTGAACGAGCTGCGCTTTCTCCCTGCTGGACTTAAACCCAGTTTCCCTGATAAGGTTAAGGACTTCTTTTGTCACCTCGGTGGCTTTCTTGGCAGTGGGAGCGTGGATCAAGATATCATCTACATAAGAAAGCATGTGTGCACGGGACTGTGGCTGGAGCCATTCCCACATCTGTACTACACATGCATGACAAATGCTTGGGCTGGAGTGAAAGCCTTGCGGGGTCCTCTTAAAGGAATACTGTTGTCCCCGAAAGGTGAATGCAAACTTCCCACAAGACTCATGAAGCTTAATAGAGTGGAACACATTAGCCAAATCAAGAACAGAGTAGTAGCGACAGCCTGCTGCAATGGCAGCCAAGATTTCATTATATTTGGCCACCACGGGCACTACAGGCGGTGTGACGGCATTAAGCGCTCTGTAGTCAATGGTCATTCTCCAAGTCACTCCATCCGCCTTAAGGACGGGCCACAACGGGGCATTGCAAATGGACTGCATAGGGAGAATAACATCCCAGTCTAGGAGTCCCTTTATGGTCTTGGCTATGCCTTCTTCTGCCTCTGCGGGGTATTTGTACTGCTTCTGAGGAGGGGGATCTTTCCCTTCAATTAAAACACATGCATTCCGTACTGTACTACATTCAGCTTTGTCTTTAATCCACACCTCTGGGTACTCGTCTGTCCACAGGTCTTGCACAAGAGGGGAGAGAGGGTAGGGAGCCTTCAGCACAGCACAACGGTGGACTGCACTGATGAGGCTAGGGCCGTCTGGGAGTTTCTAGAGCAGGCCATTGGCCAGATCAATGGTGAGTCCTTGCTTGTGGAAGAAAGGTGTCCCCAAAATGCTGTCATCTTCCCCTAAATTCTTGCAGGTGGTAACCGTAGTGGATAGAATTCCCAAAGTCAGGGGAACCTCGTTCCACACAGGAGATACCTGCGAGCCTCTGGCAAAGCCCACCAAATTCACAGTATTTGAGGAGGGGTTGCCAGCTGATGCTAGCTCTGGGCTGAGGACATTAAGAGAAGCTCCCATGTCCAGCAGCAAAGTGGCAGGTTTAACATTCCCTGGAGCCCTGACTCCTGCCTGGACAGTCGGTCTCCCCCAAGTATCCAGCTGCAAAACTGCTACAACTGCTTCGGGGAGCTTTTGGGGCCCCGGGCAGCCCTATGCAGAAACCAAAGGTGTGTCCAGACAGCGTGTATTGGGTACTGTTGCGAATGTGGACCTCGATGTCTCTGGGCTTCTTGTTCCGCCATGGCTTGTACAAGAACAGAGGTGGGCTGTCCATCATAGCATCCCATGTCACCTCCGGTGTCCTTTAGCCTTTGCCACAGGTGCCAGAGGAAAGGGTCCTGCCCTGGGGGTGGCCTGCGGGGTTCATACTCTCTCTCTGGTCCTGGTGGATAAGGCTGCTCAGGAGGGGGAGGGGGAGGCAACTGAGGGTACAGAGAATTAGCCTGCACCGGAGGAGGGGGTAGCTGCGGGTACAGGGAATTAGCCTGCACCGGAGCTACCTGCTGGGGCCCATTGTCAGGAGCCACTTGGGGTGCCGAGGGGGTGGTCGGAGGTGGAGCGGCATCAGGGGAGAACTGCTGCCCCTTGAAGCCCCGTCCGCGACCTCCATTCTGCCAGCTCCCTCTGCCCCGACCTTTGTCATAAGATCTTTTGTAATCCTTCTTATAAAAGTTGTCTCTGTTCTGATAATCTCTGTTCTGATATTCCTGGTCCTGATAGTTGGAATGGGGCCCATTGTTCACATACATGATCGCCTGAATAGGTTCCTTGTCTACCATCTTCCCTTTCTTTGATTGTTTTTGCGATTTAACTGCCCCGGAGCTCCTCAGAATAGAGGCTATCTTATGGACCTTCGCCTGAAGGGTGGGCCAAGTGATCGCGAATGCCTCGACAATGTTCAAGGAGAGCTGAGCTGGCCCATTAAACCCAGAGAGAAGGGACTCCTTGAACCTGTCCGATTCATAGTCAGGAATGTTTGCACAGGCGACCATGCACACTTCCCCTGCCAAAATGCCAAGTAATTGTTTCCTAGCCATGTAAGATTCAGGATCCTTGTTCGGGGCTTGTTTCTCCATAACATACAAGATCATTGGGCCACTGCCCGGCCATAAGAATTGGAGAATTTCTTTCATCCACTCGTAGGTGTCTTAAGCTGGTGAATTGCCAGCAAGTGGCAGTGGAGTTAATGGCTGCAAGATCAGAGCCGGTTGCGCTCGCTCGGGCTAAGGGGGTGAGATCTTCCCCATCGATGTCCCTGTACATAGTGGCCACGTTAGTGAGCCACTGCACTGCATTTTCTTTAGTCAAAGGTCCTAGTTGGGAGGCTATAGCTTTAACTTCATCTGGCCTCCACCCATGGGTTTCCAACGCTGTTTTCTGAGCCCCTTGACCCTGTGTTTCTACCTTCTTGGTAGTGATTGGCTCAACAGGATTAGGTTCGGGTTCTGCAGTAGTGGGTTTGATCCAGTCAGGGTTATACATGTGGACTGTGGCTATCTCCTGTGGCAGGGGTTGTGGGGGGCAGAGGAGGAGGGGGTGAAGCAGTCTCCTCTGGGAGGGCTATCATTACGGCGGGATGAACGGTAGAAATCACTGCCCGCTGTAAGCCTAGCTGGTCTTGCAACTGTTTAATCTTCTTGTGACAACTATCATGGCTTATGGATTCTCTCTTTATTTGGTTTTGTTCTGCTAAGTACTGGGCAGCCTGTGTGGCTTGGGACAATTTGTCCAGGACTTCTGCGAGGTGCGCGTCTGCCCTCTCCGCCTTACCAGTAACTGAATCCAATTTCATAGTTGCTTCTTGAAGAGAGAGAGTGAGCCGCTGCTTGTCCATTAACAGGCTCACATTCTCTGCTTTCAAGCGTTCCAATTCTGCCTGCCGTTTCTCAGTAAATTCCACTGACTGTTCCTCATATTTGAGTTCTAATTCCACCAGACTCTCATATTTAGAGTCTAGTAGGTCCAGTTTTTCTTGTTCCAGAGCTGCATTTTTTTCTTGCTTTGATCTAATTCGGACCAGATTCCTGCTGCATCCTGTAAAGCTGTGTACAGCGCCCAGGATCCATACCTATCTTTCTGTGCTGCGCTAGGCTTCTTTTGGTTACAATACTCCTGGAAAGCATCCCGCACCACTTTTAAGGGATCAGGTCCTTTAAAGGCACCATCAGCCCATGGCGTGGCTCCCTTTTTCACTAATCACTTTTCCAGTTTTGGGGTGGTGGTTTTCTTATCATGATACTTTTTTTCCCCTTTTGCTCACTTAAAGAGGGGAAAGCACGGGACCCCACTGCTCAACTTAGAGAGGGGAAAGCGCTCCTTCACTCTCCACAAATGTCTCGTTGCAGTGGGGGACCTGATGAACTCTTCCTCAGCTTTGCATCAAATGGAGGAAGAGGTCTTATAGCCAGTCCCGGGTCACCAAGCGAAAAGGGTCCCGTGAACTACTCCGCTTTTCACCAAGCAGATGAGAACGCGGGGCCTCAAGCACTTCTCCGCTTTGCAACAAGCAAGGGAAGGTCACTCACACTTCTCCCGATCCACTGATCGAGAGGGGGAAAGACAAAGAAAATGGGGATATGTGAGTGCTGTTCCCACGTCTTCAGACCACGGCGCACTCAGAGCCCTGTTACATCACAGGAATCTCTCAAGTTTTTGAGCTGAGGTGATCAGGCCTGCGCTCGGGATTACCTACTAAACCCTGAGGTATTTCCAAGGCTCCTGGCCGTAACTGGGGCACCTCAATGGACCCAGGAGAGTTTTCCAGTCTTTTCAATACAGTTAACTCACAACTGACAGGTTTTTGGATCACTTGCAAACCCGGTTTTTGTGGTCTCTGCCTCTTTCTGGATCACCTCGTAACCAACGATAACAAAAAGGAAAAAGGGAGTGCGGGCTGGCTTCACCAAGCCCTTTGATCACCGTTCAGAGGCCAGAACGCTATGATCCACTCCGAAGTGCTCGTGCCTTTCCAAGGTGCGGTGTACAATTTATTGCAGGACTCCAAAATGGCCAAACCACTCAAAAGGACGAGACCCTAGATCTAGGCGTCTCCCTCAAGCATCAGATTCTCAGATCTGAGGAATGAACTCTTGGAAAATGCGAGGGGGGGCATGTTGTGGTGGCGTGTGTGTGCAGTGTGGTGCAGAGAGTCTAAACCTGTCATCCTATGCTGCAAGATCTCAATTGCTCAACCCACGATAGATGGCCGCAAATGGGATGGCCGAGGGAAGCTCAGAGAAGGGGGGGGGGGAGAAATCAACCACAGCAGATTTGCTCTCTAGAGCCAAGCATCACCAATCATACTCACAAAGCAATTCAAGAGGCTTGGAGAAGTTTCGTCCTCCACGTCTGAACTTCTGAATACACCCGTGTTGACTCGTGTGCATTCAGACGTTCAGGGTGCTGCCCTCATTCTCCACCTATCTCTTAGCCTGGCTGCTCTTATTATTAGTAATATTTGGGGGAATATTAGCTCTTAACAATGTGCAGCAGGCGTTGCGGTCTCCACCTGTGTCTACAGAGGCTGCGCTTCACCGAGACTTCCCAGAAACTGCCACAAGACTCAAGTTAAGAGTTATAAAGACAAGGTGCTTACTATAAAAATGATAAACGATTCATAGGCAATATTATACAGTCATACACACGTTTACACAGATCTAAGAAATTAGGCAGAGTTACAGAGACGTTTGCATGAGCAGGAAAATTGATGGTGTCCATCGGGGGTGATATTTACCTATATAGGAATCTAGAGGAGTCTGTCTGCAAAAAGCGGGGAAAGTATCTTCAGACAAAGGACAAAGGATCGTGGTTCTGGACCAGCAGAGGCCACATGGCAGATCCAAGTGGTGCACCCAAGGATCCGTGAGGGAGAGAGGAAGAACAAGCAGGAGCGGGGAGGAAAAATATTCTGACTTGTGACTCTTGGGGAGCAGTATTTATTGGGGGGTGTTCTTGGGAGGTTGGCAAGGTATGAGACCTTCCCAGGAACGCCTATGGATGGTCCGTTCTCTGTACCTAGCCACTAAGAGGGTCCTATGGGAGTGGTCAATATTTAGATCTTTCTGATGGTCAGGACAGGATGTTGACATCAGCTGCATCTGGCATGGTCTTCTAGATGAAAGGGGTCTCAGGCTGCAGAACCGGTCCAGCAGGAAGCATCGTGCTGCTTTCGCACCCTTGTGTGAAGTCCTTTGATGTTCCCAAATGGAGGGGGGAAGTTGCAGGAGGGGGTTCAAGCCTGTGTACGTGTATGGAGTTCGTACTTTCATGGAGTTAGTGGTATGTGTCTTTAGCCAAACAGCTTCACATGGCTTTGTGTGTGTGAGTGTCTTTGTGCTTTGTGACAACCTCCAGGCTGGAGGTGGTAACCTCAGAAAATGGCACTTCAAACCTTTGTTGGAGGCATTTGCCACCACCTTCCCACTGGTCAATGTGTACACTGTTTTAACCCACATAACTGGCAGTATAGTCCATTCACTGCTCTCATAGATCAGCAGAAAAGTCCACAAGAATGTTGCTCTGGCTTACACTGCCCCTCCACACTTTAATGCTGAATTTAACTTGCCTATTCACACATAACCCTGGCCATGAGGAGAGGAAATAATTTTGTGCGCAGTGAATTGTAACCCCGTCTTCATGGCAAACATACTTTTATATGACAACTTCATGCTGTCTATCACATTCGGACTTGTGCAGTAGTTAGAAGGCAGGTATAAAATTGGCTTGGTGTTATCTTGATTTGCTGTTTGCAATGCCAAGGGGAGGTCAAGTGCATGGTGGGAGTTAATACAGGACTTTCAGGATGTGGCAGGTAAATTTGCAGACAGCCGTACATCCGGCAGTGAGAAAATAATGCAGAAGGCAATAAAAAAAAGCACTCTAATATTCTTAGGAAAGGAGCTTTACTAGATATAGACAAAGTCAGTTCCCCATGGAAGGAAATACGGAACCTGAGTAAATCAGTGGGTTATTTTCATTGCACCATCAAGGTAACCTTGGCTCTGTGCACAGTTGTGTTTGAACGGCAATTTAGTGTTATTCTGGTTGGCAATATGTTTTATGAGGGTGTTAACAGCTGCCACACAGCATAATAAAAAGCATCACCAGTTCATTACAATAACAAATCTGATAAGACGCTCTGCTGTTCAGTAAAGCAGCTCTCTCCGATGTATCTTCATGGATAATGCACAGGGAGCTTAATTATCTATTTCTACCCATCTCATCTTGCAACCCAGTACCTATCAATCTTCTCCTCTACTTGCTCTCCGCAGTTTTGCCTCACACTTGAAAACTTAATGCAGCCCATTTAGATTACAAATAGTAAGTGGGCACCGAGGAGAAGGGGGGGGCATGTTTTTAAAGCCTCAATTAGCAGCTAAGAGTGGATGCTGAAGTTTAAGAAGCGTGAATGCAAAAGTACAGTGCATTAGGAATAACATGGAGCTACTGCCAAAAAATGGCAGCCAATGCCCCCTTCCTTCTCTAAAACTGCTAGTTGAAATTATCCTATCTACTGATGTCATTATGATGATGCTCTATTCTTCAGTGGCAGCCAGTCATGTGGAATGAGAGTGGGAGAAATGCACATCATGAGTTGATGATCTTCAGAACTCCCTTCCACCATACCTTCCTCCAATGGGAAAACACTTCCATCGTTAAGGGGAATCTTTCTTCATGGGAAAGAGACTTTTCCCCATTGGAGGAAGTCTTTCTTCATCAGAGGAAGACTTAGTGGGAGGAAGTTGTGAAATCCACCTCCCTGACATTATTTGTGTATGTTGCATGGAATTTGGCTTCCTAAAAATAAGTGTGCTCATTTTGGATCATCAAGGTCTTCAGTTCTTCATGGCTGCGGGTAAAGATAAGCGCAGTGTGTGAAGAACAAAGCTAATGTAAAAGAGTAAGCCTATCTCTGGCTACTATTTGAACTTGTTTATTTATTTATATTTATACCCTGCCCTCCCAGCATAGGAGGCTTTTTCCTGTCTGAGATTTTGGAGAACCGTTGCTAATCAGATGAGGCTATACTGATCTAGATGGACCAGTGGTCTGCCTTGGTATAAGTCAGGCAGCCAGCTTTGGTTTGGGAAATACCTGGGTATTTGGGGGGTGGAGCCTGAGGAGGGTGGGGTTTGGGGAGGGGAAGGACTTCAGTTGAGTATAATGCCATAAAGGCCACTTTCCAAACCAGCCATTTCCCCCAGGTGAACTGATTTTTGTCACCTGAGAATCAACTGTAATCCAAAGAGTTCTTCAACCACCACCCACCTGGAGGTTGGCAACCCTAAGTGTAAGGCAGTATCCTAGGTTTGTTAGCTGGGCTCCATGTTATTACTGAACACGGATTTGGGGTCAGGAAAATATATGGCATGTGCAAACCCTTCTTTCTGGAATAGGCAACCATAGGCTAAATATCTGTGATGCAGTAACAGCTTTCACAGCTTGTTTCAATCTGCTTTCAGTGCAGTTTGCAACTGGATTTTACTGTGTGAAATGGTGAAATCCACTTGCAAATGGTTGCTGAAGTGGATTGAAACAGCATTATTTAGCATGTGTGAAAGCCCTTCCTATAATTTGCTCTTCTTGTAACCCCACCTGTGAAGTACTTGGTTGCTGGAAGAGGTAAACTACTGTACTTGATGATGACCTAATCTAACAATACTTTTTTATTTTCTAAATCACAGACATCAAGGACCTGGATCCCCCTCACTGTGGGGGAGAATCCAAAGACACCTTGAACCAAAGCCACCTCCACAACTCCACTCAAACTCCAGGTAGAGCCCCAAGAAACCATAGTCTTTTTTTGTACTTCAGGGAGCTGCTGCCCTTCTCCTCAGACTCAGAACCCATGGCCCCAGAACTAGCTGTTGTCCAAAGTTGGCCTCACAAACCAATGGCCATGTGGAAATGGGTTTCTTCCATCAGTCCCCCTCCCTCCAGAATTAAGTGGAGTACCATTAGTTTCTTGCAGTCTCTTATGGAGAGGTAGGGCTTAAACATACACAGCCCCTGCAGGAATACTTAAGCTTCTCAGCCTCTGATCTTTGCTGGAACAACCACCTCATCTTCCTGCTTGTCTGTATCTAGGCCAATTTCGCTTGCCTTTTAATAGACTGTTAATCTGTGAAGGCCTCTCCTTTCGAGCCCACCTCATGGACCTCTGCCTAGAGGACAGTAGCATATAGTCAAGTTTTTGCATTCTGGTTCACTGAATGGCAGCACATATTTTAGCATATTTTAAGCATGCAATAAGTAAAAACTGTGAAATCCAGCATATTGATTACAGATTGATATGTAATTGACCCTTCAGGAACTGTTACAGAATATATCAATTTCACATCTATTCTAATTGTCCGGAATAATTTTTAGTCTTTTTATCAGCAATTCCATCTCTGAAGTCTCGCGTTAATTCCTGCTCCTGACTTTATTCTTGTGCTCACAATAAATTCTACATTTAGCCTCAGTCGTTTATGAGGGGAGGATTAAAGAAGTCTGAAATTGGGAAAGTCCAAACATAAGACAGCCGTTGTGCTATAGTGCTTAAATGCTGGACAGTGCCCTGGGAGACCTGAGTTTGTTTACTAAGAGATTTATATTCTGCCTTTCCTTGTGGCTCAAAGTGGCTTGCAGATTACATTTTAAATCGGCAAAATTAAACCTCAAACAACACCCCCCTTCCTATAAAATATATTTAGTCTCTGTACATCTCTAAAAGCCATGGCAAATATAATGTCCTTGCAGGCCTGCCTGAAGATTTCTAGTGATGGCGTCCGCTCACTGTGACAGTGAGTTCAAATCCCTGCCCATCCCTGAAGCTCACTGTGTTACTCCGGACCAGTCACCTGCTCTTATCCTAAACTACGCTGTGGAGAGAGAATTGGAGAAGAGAGGAAAAACCATTTATGTTGCTCGGAGAGCTTTGGAGGAAGGGCAGGATAAAAAATTCATAGGTAGACATAAGGTATTCAGTCCCCTGCAAAACATGAGCCCGTATGGGGAGCTGGGTAGGATGGTTTTCAGTAGGGCCCAGTATTAATGTGGCAGCAAGCCTATCCTTTGTAATGTGCATATGAATATCAGGAACCAGTTACCAGACTTCATGAGAAAATAGAGCACTTAGCATTAATGCCATTTATGAAAGACATAGACAAAATTAATTTAGTAATTTATACCTCCAAAACAGTCAAATTAAAGTTCCCTCTCAATAGTTACAAATTAGATTTCAAAACCGATTTTAAACTCAGCTGTGAGGATTAATCAAACACATTATTACAAGAAGTTATTTGTGAGCAATAAAGCACCATAAAATTGAAATAAATGCTTCACGCACATGTGCAAATACATGATTAAGGCAGATCTTTAATTAGAGGAATGTATAGTATACAGGGTTGCCAGTTGGCCTGGAGAAAAAAGTATCGTATCCCTTTAATAGAGGCTTAATTAGATCCTACTGATCAGCTGTTGTTACTCACCTTCCTGCCATGAAAAACTCTGGCTGCCCATTTCTATACATTTAGCTTCTATCAGTGGAACAGGACATTTCCTCCAGGCTATTTGACAATCAAGCTAGTGCTTTAAAATAGGGACAGAGGTTTTTTTCTCACTACAGATCCTAATATTTCTGCCCCTAAGTATTTCTCCTCTGTTGTAATCAAGCTGATTGCAATATCTGGACACATAGCAAAGCCCTGGACATAGCCCACTAGGCATTCAATGACTTTCACCTCACTATCAACCTGACAATGAACCAGTCTATGCAAGAAATACATTTTCTGGACAGTACTGAAAAAATACACAATGGATGCATAAATACCACCTTATACCCGAAACCTGCTGACCGACAAACATACCTACATGCCTCCAGCTACCATCCTAAACATACCAAATGATCCATTGTATACAGCCAGGTTCTGCACTACAACCACATCTGCTCCAATCCTGCAAACAGAGATTCTCACCTGAGGGATCTACAACAAACCTTTCTAAAACCAAAGTATCCACCTGATGAAGTCAAGAAACAGATTAACAAAGCCAGAATGGTACCTAGAGAAAACCTGTTGCAGTAAGGACCTGTATCTGATGAAGGGAGCTCTGACTCTCAAAAGATCATACTCTGGAGATCTTGTTGGTCTCTAAGGTGCTCCTGGCCTTGAATCTGGCTGCTGTACTGCAAACCAACATGGCTTCCCTCTGAAACTATCTCCAAGGATGTCCCTCTTACCTCTAATACCCACCACCTTGCAACCACTTTGCACCTTTATAAAAAATTGCAAAAAGAAAGGAACATTACACGGAGAACCAAAAGTGTTCTGGTGGGCATCCCATGGCAATGCTGCACTAGCTTTTACATTAATTGGTGTTTGGTAACCCACTCTCAAACAAAACTTCTCCCATCTTATTGCTAATTTTGGGAGGGTATGTCTAATGCTGTGCTGACTTGCAGTATTGTTTGGGCCAACAATGAACATGCCACGTCAGCAACTAAATCTCAGTATTTGAAATAGGGTTGTGGGGTTGTTGTTGTTGGTTTTTTCCATTTGTTTGTTAAATCATCTTTTTTTGCCTAAGCAGTAGAGACTAAAAGACTAACATAATGGGTCACAGTTTTTTATTTCTTTCACGGAATAGCTGAGAAGTGGGAAATTCTAGCTATTGAAGTAAATGGAACTGAAATATCCAGTTTAAACAGAAACAGTCAAATGTTTATACTTATAAACAAATTATGCTTATTGACTATCCAATGAATATGCAAATAGCATGCACAACAAATTATTTTGCTGGGAACCGATGCAGCACTGCATCAGTTAATATACATTGCTGAATTGCTCTGCTGTAAGCAGTTCTTTCCAATTCTGAAATGAGAAGCCTTTGAAGTCCCAAATATAGCAATAATAAACTGCAAACATCAGAGTGTTTTAAAAACGCACTGTATTCCTTCAAATGCAAAGCTGATGCAGTGAAATGGCCAAAAGTATGAACTGGGAAGTCTCCCAATCCAAATCGTCCTTCAGCCATGAATTCGCTGGGTAGCCTTAGGTAAGCCACTCTTTCTCATCCTCCGGGCTTTCAACAGCAATACAAGGATGATGGTAGTGGTCTACTTGACATGGCCATGATGAAATGCTTTGTACTCTTAAAACTAGTCTGTAAAAATAAAAGCCACTAAAGCTGCAGTCCTTTGCATGTATATGTGGAAGTAGTTGTCTGGGGTCTGCTACTCCTATCGGCTTTAGACATTCCCCTCGCTCCCAGGTTAATTTAGAGGGTAGGGGCATGCTTGCTGGCTTGCCAGAGGAAGATGCTTACCCAAGTTCACTTGTGATGGTGGTGGGACTGAGAAATGCTGGTGCTAATCAGCTGTTAGGCAGTGCTGTCAGGAGTCCTGAGACTTGTTCTGACCCCAGAAGGTGGAGGGTGGTTAGAACTGCCCACTGTGCTGGTAGAGCTGCAGGACAAAAGGGACTGGGTGAGATGACGCAGCCTCATGAAAGCTGGAAGTGGTGGGTGGGGTCATTAAAGGGCTGTGAGAGGATATATAAACCCCTGCAGTCCTGAGCCAGGCATTTTCATACCTGTATTCCCCTCCCCTTTTATGGCAGTTATCCACTTGTCCATGGCAAGTATCAGTTCTTCTCAGGCAATTTCTTTTCCATTCAAGACAGTAGTGAGATACAATGAGAAGTGGACGTTTTTGCAGTTCGATCAGCTCAGTGTCCTGTATTTTTCTGTCTCAAACCTGTCAAACAGGTGCCCTGTATTTTTCAGCTATGACATAAAATAAGCCCAGATCCATTTATTTTGCCTTTGGGCTCCTGTGTGCAGCAGAAGGGTGTGCAGTGAAGCTGTTTCTTCAAAGATATTTCCCATCTTGTTCTAGCGTCCACTGCTTCACCACCACCATTCCTCTTCCACTATATCTGGTCTAAAAGTCAAGCAGCAATTGCAGAGGGGATAATGTTGATCCCCCTCTTTGGTGGTGAGTATATGCTGCTGGAGTAGGGTTGCCCACAGCCTAGTGGGGATGAGGAATCCTCTCCCCCCAACGTCTCTTTCCTCCTGCTGCTCAGACAGTGGGTGGTGGTGCAGCTTCCTAAGGAAACTTGGATGTGATGTCTCATCCCGTTAGAAATCCCTGGAACCACAGAGTTTTGGGAGATTTCTAGAGAGGATTCTAGAACCCCTGCCCCCTAGTCTCCCACTCGTTTCCAGGCCAAGTCCTGGCGACCCTATGCAGTAGCTAGGTTTCCAAAAGCAGAATTTTCCATTGGTGGTTAAGCTGATCTCTGTGTTAAGCTGGGTTCTGCAGATAGGTTGGGGTGGGGGGTGGAGCGGAATTGTATCAAAATCTTGTTCTGAACTGTTATGTGAAAGGATTTTTCCCCATGTAGCCAGCCATGCATATGGGAACAGCTCCCCTAGTAGCATAAACCCACATGACTTTAGTATATGAGTGGATATCAGAACCATGGTCCATTTTCCATCTAGCATTTGCTGTTTTACCAAACCCCCACTGGAACAACGGCGTGAATGCTAGATGCAGAATGGGCCCGTGTGTGGGGGCAATCACAAGGCCCTTTCTCATCAGAAAGAGATCCAGTTAGATGATGACTGAGATCTAAAAAAGCTATGAGGTCACTGAGTTCCAGTATTCAGGCATACTGTGGCCACATGGGATCTCTTCACAAGGAAAATAGTCCCTACCTTGTTGCAACTTCATGCGAAATGGGGCAGTGTAGTCTGTATTTCATAAAGGGAAGGGGTCAGTTGTAGGAACCAACGTAAATCTTGATTTGCTTATCATCCATAATTGTTTAAAAAATGGGCAAATAAAATTTGTGGGAGGCTAGATTTATTTATTTTTTTGCCAGTCAAGTCTTGTAAATGTGTCCTGAATCGCACATGTCTGAAATAGCCGGGTAGTTCTAATCTTCATTTGAAAACGGAAGTATGATAACGGGGTACTATATAGAAATTTAATATAATAGCCAGAGAGATTTTGCAAAGATAAAAATGGAACATACAAAGTGACAATGTGTAATCAAGTTTGTAATAGATCATTGAGCACAATTTACATCAATGAGTGTTTTTCTCAATTTCCCCAATTCTACAGAGCACTGAAGTACATGAGCAATTCTACCCTAGTGAGCTAAGCTCTTTGAATTCATGCTTGAAGCTCAATGGCCTTGTACAATGGGAGCAAACTTGATTAAAGCTAATGTGACCCAGACATCGCAGTCTTATAATCCTGCAGAGATGAATGCCTCTCAGCCTCAGTAGAGCAACTTGGCAACCAGTGAACTGCAGCAGCGGACAGAGCATGTATTCAGAGCAATACACTGCAGCTTGATTTGGCTGTGTTTCCTGATCTTCCTCATCTTGGCTCCATGCAAGGGTTTCTGTGACTCTGGCCACTAGGAATGGGTATGAAACAGGAAAATGCAGTTCAGTACATGGTTTGTGCCGTGCCTGGTTTGTGAACCACGAACTGTCACAAACTTTTAGGGGCTAAACAAACCGGTTGGGTTTGTGATGTGATAGAATGGCCCCCTGGTGTGCTAGGGATACCAAACACACAGGGGATCTCCAGCTGACTCGCCTCTACCTGTCCTGGTGACAATTAGATTTATGGAGTTTGAGTTATGCCCCCCCAAAGAAGGTGCCCCCATCCTCCTTTGTTTCCAAAGGAGAGGGGATAACAACAAAAAGCAAGGTCAATAGAAGCCCAGCAGAACAGAATCAAAGTCCCAGAGAATCTCTGCCATAGAAACCCTGGGGAGGGAAAGGTGAAGGGCTCTGAGACTCCTTTGGGTAGTGAAAAGCGGGGTATAAAAAAAAACAACTCTTCTTTTTAATCGTTGAAAGCATAAAAGTTCATGCAAAAGATAGTAATACCATTCTAATAAGAAACAATTAAAAAGGATACAAAAGGTCAGCATCTGTTATTAAGATGATCTGTAATGCCAAATGGCACATTCCATGGAGAAATTTCCTGCTAATCAAATTCTGTACCATTAGTTCAGAGTTTGAGAGTTAGTTGTTAAATAAAAGAGATAAAGCTGTAGCATTAGGACTAAACACCCTTCATTTGTTCCAAAAGTTTCTTTTTCAGGATAGCCAGAGAGAGCAGTTACTGCATAAATATCAATATTTGATTCTTTCTCATTGTATTTTTATTTGTGTGTGCCTTTTTAATCCAGCTGTTAAAAACTCATTCTTGCCTTTGAGGTCCTAAGCACAGATCTGAAAGCCTGTGTAATCCTGAACACATTTTCCTGGAAGTAAGCCCCAAAATAGACCTGAGTAGGATTCTGAGTAGACCTCTCTAAATGCCTGAACCTTTTAACACACACACACATACCCTGTACTGGTACATTATAGATTTATACATATGTGTGGGAGAAGGTTCTTTGGTGGCCTGTAATTTATATCCTTTATTCATTAAAGTAGCAGATACAATACTTGTTTAATTATTCATTTATTTGTATACAAAATATTTTTATATAAATAAAATATAATGTATGTATTATTTATGTACAAAATATACGATGGCTAGCAAGGTGGACAACAATTTAAAACAAATATAATAAAAACACCTTAGCTACCAAGAAAATTCAATTCAAGTTAGGGCCTTAAAACCAGGCCAGCAAAATGTTACTCTTTTCTAAAGACAGCTGAGTAAATTTGTGAAGGAATACTTTTATTAAATGGATTTTTATTGTTACAGAAATGTAACTTTTAATAGTGTATGGGAGCAAGGCAGTTTTATTGTTTTGTTTACTCATTGTTATTTTGTTCTTGCTTGTTCTTTTTTGTAATGGCCTTTGGCTGAATGCAATAAAACCGAACAGAACTGAACCGGCCCTAGCCCTGACTTGGTGGAACCCTCCATCAAATAACATCAGGGCCCTGCGGGATCTGATGCAGTTCCGTAGGGCCTGCAAGGCAGAGATATTCCACCAGGCATTCGGTTGAGGACAGCGAAGGGTGACATCATGATTCTTGGTTCCTTGTGGATCCCCCCCCCCCCCAACATGCGTAGCACTCACAGACCAGATGGGAAGGAACTGCAATTTTTTGCCACTTGCTTTTAATTACTGTATAATGTTGGATATGTTTTTTATATGTTTTTATGATTTTAGAATGTTGTAGATCGCCTAGAGCCTCACAGTCATGGGGATTAGACAATTACTAAATGTAATCTAATAAATAATAATTAATAAAATAAAAATAAATAAACTAGTAGAAACACATTTCAAAACCATTAAAACAACCTCCCCTAGACACATGCCCTGACTTGGATGGCCTAATCTTGTCAGATCTTGGAAGCTAAGTAGGGCTGGATGTGCTTGGTATTTGGACGGGAGACCTCCAAGGAATACTAGGGCCATAACAGAGGCAGGCAATGGCAAACCACCCCTGAATGTGTCTTGCTTTGAAAATGCCACGGGGTCGCCACAAATCAGCTGTGACTCAACAGCACTTTCCACCACCAAACACATGTATGTTAAAACAACAATAAGAAAAAAGAGTTAAAACGTGTATAAGACATAGTGGTTAGGAAAGAGGGATCATTAAGAGAATGCCAAATGAAACAAAACCAGTGTAAAACTTCCTCCTCCAGCATATGAAATAGCAAGTCACCTGCTACCATGGAGGGCACTGCTGTAACTAATCTTTGCTCGGTGTAGGGTAGTATTTCAAATCGTGGCTCACCCACTTTTGACTTTTAGCCCTGTTTTAGCCTCATTTAGCCATTTAAAACATGTACTCCATGAGTGGGATTGTGCCTCCTTATTCTTTCCCTAGACATCCATGTGTGTAGACAAATGTCAGCAATGAGTCCTATGCATATACAATATGTGTAGACCAGGCATAGGCAACCTGGTTTTTTTGGGGGGTGGGGTTGTGCAAATGGTGAAACCAATGCAAAATTTACCTGTGAAAATGCTAGGGATGGGAGGGTGAGAGATTAGGGTTGTATGTGGCCAGACATGCTTGGAGCAAGCAAAGCCTTCAGCAATGCTATCAGCATCTCAGGGATTCACTTTGGACTTGACTGAGGGTTGTGTAACTGCAGGAGGCAATGACAAGGGGAAGCCATGTCCGTTGCCTTCTCCTTCATCGCTGCCAGGTCCTTGGATGCTTGATCAGAGATCTGGCTTTGAGCATCCACCAAAATTGTCTGGTGTGCCATTGTTGGTACACATGCTGGGGGCTGCCTATCCCTGGTTTAGACTCTGACTTGTATCCTGTGATATCATTCCCTTCATGCTTCTTCCTGACTACGGCAGTGTACATTTCCTCTTCTCTCTCCCCACTGCGATGTACACCTCCTCTTCTAGAAAAAAAGAACATTTGTCTAGCACACACAAAGGTGCTGGTGGCAGAGGAAGCAAACTCTACACTGGAGGACAGCCTTCGCAGCAGCTAGAAAGAAACGCAAAGGGAACAGTGGCATAGGATCCAAGTCTTCGTTTGCACAATCAGAAGAACTCTGCTTTTGCAGCATTCACAAAGAATAACTATGAGAGGTTGTCTTGGGACAGGACCAGAAGCTACAGTGCTATTCTTTTCTGTGAGCTTAGTGTGCCCATGGTTTCGGTATATGTTTTAAATCACAATGAACTGGATTCCTTGAGTATATTATACCCTAAGTCCATTTTAAGATCATTCATTTCAATAGGTTTAGACTGGAGTAACTCTGCATAGGATTGTGCTGTAAGTCAAGTAAGTCCAGGAATTAAGAGTGTTATTTTCATGTTTTACAATAAATTACATAGAAATTATTTTTGAATGTAGTTATGCACATTATTACATTATCAAAACCATAATGAAATTACATAGATATTGTTTTTGAATGCAGTTATACACATTATTCCATAATCAAACCACAATGATATTAAAAAGGGGGTGGATTTTTTTTTTAATCAACTTATATTCAGACATATAGGTCTTAACTAGCCAATTTAGGAACATTATTTATTGGACATCTTTATTGTCTCAATTGTGTGAAGTATGCTTGAAAATGGAAATTCTTATAATGCAGATGGAAATAATGAATTCATTTTGTATGAATGGTCATTTCACTTAAAAGTGTGGAAACATGTCATGGAACATTAGCAAAGTGTTAATTATTGGGTGCTTAAACTCTAAATCTCATGAATATAATGTAAAATCTGAAACTCAACCAGCTGTGATAAATTTTCAGTATATTATCTCAAAATGATGACATGGCATAGGGAAGCTGCTAATCGCAATACACTGCCAAAATTATAGTTGTTCACTGGAACTGATGAAGTGATGAAATGGTTCTAAGGATGCAACCTTCTCAGGGCTGACCATTTTTCCTGTCATGAGTGGCTTCATGGTCGAGGTGATTGGGTTATATGAGTTGGTCATCATGGATACTTCAATAGATGTTCCAGATATGGGGCAAGTGATTTCAGCCAATTCCCCCCTTCCTGGCAGATCTTCAGTTTGACTCTTCTGGGGTTCTTGGGGGGTCCATTGACCCTTAGGAACAAATTTCATGGAACTTAATTGGCTTCAGCAGGAGGGGGAAGGAGGAAAGTCTCATTCTGCAGAAGCTGTGAATGGTTGGACAGCGTTATCTGACTTTTGTTCCCATGAATAAAAAACCAATACAAAAACCTGGAAATTCAATAGAGGAAGAGAATCTCAGCTTAGCTGAATCTAGGCACAACTGAGGGGTTGATTCCTCTGGTTGCCAGATCAAAAATTGTGCCATCAACTCTTGGAAAACAATTAGAGTATTCTTTTTCCCCACAAGCATAGAGCTATTGAACAAGAAAGGTGGGAGAATCAGACACGGACATGAAAAGCAGTCAACAGCATCTACACTTAAGCACCAAAAAATATTCATTGATTTATAGCCTTTAACTATTGTGGCAAAAGTGTAATTTTGTTATCTCTTATTCTTGGGTTTAGCCTTTTTTCCTTAGAACTTCGTTGTGTGATACTAATTTTAAGGGTACACCCAGAAATATCAACCGTGATTATGACAAACAGGTGTTTGAAAATGGTCTGTACAGGTACCTATATAAGAGACCTTGTATTGGCTGAAACACCCAGTTGAGTTTATACCCAGCCACAGCATGGCTTTGTATTATGTACCAAGGTCAACCCTGGTTACTACTTGTATGGGAGAACACCATGGAAATCTAGGGTTGCTACACAGAGGCAGGTAATGGCAAAACACCTGTGCTCACCTCTTGCCTTGAAAACCCTACAAGGTCACCATAAGTCAGTGGCTAATGGTACATAATTTCTTACAAGTTTTAAAGGAAAGCATTTCTGATCACCTGGATTGATTCTCATTAAGGTCTTTGAAGAAGCAGGGGAAGTATTTCCCTGATGATTTTATGTGCAACTAACATGAGGTATTGTAAAGTTCCTAGTCCAAGCACTATGCTATGTTCCCTCCACCCTATTTTGCAAGTAATAATACATTTGTCCAAGTGTTCCCATATAACACATTCAGAAATGCCATTCACCTAACACTGGCTTTTAAACAAAAGACCTAATCAGCGGTTCTTGAGATCAGTGGGGTTGCTCGGGCATGTCTGAAGTCAGAAAATGATCCATTTATATTTAACTAACTAAAAATGTTGTGAAAGCCAAACAGATATGAACCTTCATTTCAACTGTATGGACAAAAGCAGGGCCACTTCAGAGGCTGCGGCACTCTGGGAGAACAAGAGTTATTATTGAGATTTTGAAATTTAGATTTCCCATTGAAGTCCAAACTGAAAGCCTGCTTTGTGAGCATCTTGAATTAAGACAAAGCCCATGAACTTCAATTCCAGTGGAGCTCTAGCAAAACCTCTGCAAAAAAAAAAGAAGAAGAATCCTGGAAGAGCAAGTTGCCTTTAAAGTGAAGATTTTTCCATCTGCTTTTCAATGGCAAATGTACCTTTTTGATTCAAATTTCATCGTGTTTCAAAATCAATTATCTTTTGCTTGATAATGAGGGAAGCTGATTTACATTTTATGGGGAGTTCATTTGCATTTTTCTCCATTAAGCGTGTAATGCTGACATTTTTAAAAAAGTAGTTCTAAAATTAATACTGTGTTAAATATTTGCCTCAGTTTTGAGAAAAAGAGAGATCTAAGAGTGAACTCAGGTTTTCCAGATGGGTATTCTGAAATCTGCCTCCCATTTATTTTGGTATGAAGAAGAAGCTTAACGAGATATTACTTGAAGAGCAGAGCTTGCAGAGGTGGTCATGCGGGTTTTTTATATGCCCCTATAGCATAGAAGCTGCTTCAAAATGGCTTCTGCCTAAGCCAGTGTTGCCCTAGTTTCCAGTAGGGGAAGAAGCCACACTGTGATAAAGGAAATCACTCCTGAAAGAACTCAAATGTGAACTTGTGGATCTTCTGACAAAAATATGTAATCTTTCATTCACATCTGCCTCCATTCCTGAGGACTGGAAGGTAGCGAATGCCACTCCCATCTTTAATAGGGTTCCAGAGGAGATACGGGAAATTATAGGCCAGTCAGTCTGACGTCGATACCGGGTAAGTGGGTAGAAACTGTTATTAAGGAAAAAATTAGTAGGTACACTGATGAACAAAATCTCTTGAGAAAGACTCAGCATGGGTTCTGTAAGGGAAGATCTTGTCTCGCTAAACTATTAGTGTTGAGGGAGTAAACAAACATGTGGACAAGGGGGACCCAATAGATGTTGTTTACTTTGACTTCCAGAAAGCTTTTGATAAAGTTCCTCATCAAAGGCTCCTAATTAATCTCAATACTCACGGGATAAAGGGACAAGTCCTTATGTGGATCAAAATGGCTAATTAAAAGGAAACAGAAAGTGAATATAAATGGGCAATTTTCTCAGTGGAGGGAGGTAAGTGGTGGGGTACCACGGGGATAAGTACTCGATCCAGTGCTTTTTAACATGTTTATTAATGATTTGGAATTGGGAGTAAGCAGTGAAGTAGCTAAATTTGCAGATGACACAAAGTTGTTCAGGGTGGTGAGAACCAGGGAGGATTGTGAGGCACTCCAAAGGGATCTGTTGAGGATGGGCGAGTGGGTGTCAACGTGGCAAATGGAGTTCAGTGTGGCCAAGTTCAAAGTGATGCACATTGGAGCCAAAAATCCTAACTATAAATACATGTTGATGGGGTCTGAACTGGTGGAGAGTGACCAAGAGAGAGATCTTGGAGTTGTAGTAGATAACTCAATGAAAATGTCGAGACAGTGTGCAACTGCAATGAAAAAGGCCAACGCTATGCTGGGAGTTATTAGGAAGGGAACTGAAAACAAATCAGCCAGTATCATAATGCCTCTGTATAAATCGATGGTGCGACCTCATTTGGAGTACTGTGTACAGTTCTGGTCACCACACCTCAAAAAAGATATTATAGCATTGGAAAAAGTGCAGAAAAGAGCCACTAGAATGATAAAAGGGTTGGAACACTTTCCCTATGATGAAAGGTTGAAGTGCTTGGGGCTCTTTACCTTGAAGAAACGACGTCTGAGGGGTGACATGATTGAGGTTTATAAGATAACGTATGGGATAGAGCAGGTAGAGAAAGAAGTACTTTTCTCCCTTTCTCACAAATCAAGAATTTGCAGGCACTCAATGAAATTGCTGAGCAGTCGGGTTAGAACAGATAAAAGGAAGTACTTCTTCACCCAAAGAGTGATTAACATATGGAATTCACTGCCACAGGAGGTGGTGGCTGCTATATGCATGGATGGCTTCAAGAGGGAATTAGATAAACATATGGAGCAGAGGTCCATCTGTGGCTATTAGCCACAAGGTATAGTAGATAGGAACTCTCAGTCTGGGGCAAGTGATGCACTGTATTTTTGGTGCTGGGGGTGGCAACAGTGGGAGGGCTTCTAGTGTCCTGGTCCCGTTGCTGGACCTCCTGATAGCACCTGGTGTTTTTGGCCACTGTGTGACAGAGTGTTGGGCTGGATGGGCCATTGGCCTGATCCAGCATTGGCTTCCCTTATGTTCTTACTCCCTCCATGTAATCTCCCTCCAGTTGTTAGCTGTGGCAGCTCTGGTTCATGGCAACCCTTGTCAGGGGCTGGCAACCCCAATTTTGACAGTTATGAAGGGGCAGAGCAACAAAATACCGGCAGTGAGAAGACCCTGTTGTGTGTCCCATTGAGCACAATGGTTTGTCTCTCCAGAAACTGCTATATTTTTTTTCTTGGGATAAGATGGGTAAGAATTAGGTGTCCTTTCCTCTCACCCGATTATTTCCTCCATTACACATTAAAAAAAAAATACTAACCTGGTTGTGTTGGATCTGTGTTCACTTAGTATTTCAATGTTCAATTAATATTTAGGGTGATGTTGAATGTGGTTGTTATCCCGAATGTATTACTTTTTACTATGAGGGCCAGCATGGTGCAGGGGTTAAGAGTGGTGGACTCTAATCTGGAGAACCGGGTTTGATTCCCCACTCCTCCCCCACATGAAGCCTGCTGGTGACCTTGGGCCAGTTGCAGTTCTCTCAGAATTCTCTCAGCCCGACCTACCTCACAAGATATCTGTTGTGGGGAGAGGAATGGAAGGCAGTTGTAAGCCACTTTGAGACTCCTTAGGGTAGAGGAAAGTGGGGTATAAAAACCAATTATTCTCTCTGTCTGTCTGTCTGTCTGTCTAGTAACTGTGTGTGTATTATGAATACACATGAAGACATGAAGCTGCCATCTATAGAGTAAAACCATTGGTCTGTCAAGGTGAGCATTGTCTATTCTGACTGGCAGTAGCTGTCCAGGGTCTCAGGTGGAGGTCTTTTAGATTGCCTATTAACTGAAACTTATTAATTGAGATGGAGGGGATCAAAACTGGGGTCTTTGGCATACAAAGCAGATGCCTTATCACTGAGCCACAGTTCCTCAACTGGAAAAGTAGGTCAAGTAACCAAATAGCATTTTCATAATTTGTGTAAATTGTTCAATTTCTATGCTTATTATGGTGAGCCTGAGGAATTTTGGCTTGATAGACTGAAGAACTTTCTGTCTTCTGGGCTACATTAAAAAAAAAATCCTGGTTAACAATATATCTGCCATTGTTATTGTAACAGGAATCTGTAATTAAATTTATAAAATGCCCTGTGCCTGTGATGGTAAGGGGAAAATGAGAATAACAATTATTTTGTACATTTTTTTCTCTTAAGATTCAGTCAGCAAATACATTCCTCAATTCCCCCCCTGCATTTTCCTTTGTGAAGCAGAAAAAGAAAGTGGCAGAACAGCGTTTTCTGAATGGGGGGAAATTCCTTGGTGTGTTTTGTGGATAGTAGGCCTATCATTATACCCTTGTTTCCCCTTTGTGTGGTTGCGTTATGACAAATAATCAACAGCCCCCATTTGGCATCTTTAAGGGATGATTTGCACAATAGAAATCCCTTAAAATGTCACTTTAAATGAATGCAAATGTAAAATTCCAGTCAAAGAAGTGAAACGTGATCTGGAGCAGGCAGGATGATAAAATCAAATTACCTGGTACCTAATTTCCATAGATAGTTTGCTGAGCAGGCAGTGCTGTGGTTGCTACAGCAGAATCTCCAATGCAAGGAAACGGGACAGGTCAGTTTGATGTAGTGGTTAAGTGCGCAGACTCTAATCTGGGAGAACCAGGTTTGATTCCCCACTCTTCCACTTGCACCTGCTGGATGACCTTGGGCAAGCCATAGCTCTGTACCAGCTGTTCCCTCAAGGACAGTTGTCTCAGAGCTCTCTCAGCCCCACCTACCTCACAGGGTGTCTGTTGTGGGGAGGGGAAGGGACAGGAGTTTGCAAGCTGCTCTGAGACTACAGTGAAGGGTGGGGTATAAATCCAATCTCCTCCTCTTCTTCTTCTTCATCTTCCCATGATAGCTGAAGTCTCACTGAGGACCCTTACTAATGAAACAACAAGGAGCTCTGTAATACTATAAAGACTTACAGATCGATTGTAGCAGAAGCTTTCGTGCACCAGAGCCCACTTCATCTGATGCAGCACAACATCTGTTATTCATAGAAACATGGGACCTGTTCAGATGTTTTAGTGATGAAAGTAGGGATCTAACTATGCTTACAGGGAGCATGTGCTACCTGTGATGCTTCCAGTACACAAGGATGCAGTTTTGTCTGAATAGCATCATGTGGATATTCTTGAACTTCAGTATCTCTGAATAGAGTACTACATTTTTCAGGGTATGGATTTGTGTGTCCTGAAGCTGGAAACTGACTTCTCCCTATTCAGACAAAATGACAACAACCCCTAGTACATGCAGTTAGAAGTGGAAAGTGCTGTCAAATCACAGCCAGCTTACAGTGAATAGAGATGGTTTGCCATTGCCTGTGTCTACATAGCAATCCTGAACTTCCTTCGTGGTCTTCCATTCAGGTACTAACCCAGGGCTGACCCTGCTTAGCTTCTAAGATTGAAGGAAACTGGGCTCTCCTGGGCCATCTAGGTCAGAGTATATGTGCAGTTGGGTCCCACCAATTTTAACATCTGAAAAAGTCTAAGATTACCCTCTTTTTATTGTCTCCCATGTCCTGGTTTAGGGCTCATCATCCAGGTTGAGCCTGAGTTTCATCTCTGTCCAAGACTTGGGAGGTCAGTACCAGCTGAGACCTGATCCTATTTAGAAAATATTTCTGCAGTGCACTTCTCCTACACGTAGACAGACAATCCTGCCCCTGGCCAGGCAGAAGCAGCTAGCATAAGGAACACTTGCTACATTCCAAACTAGATCAGCATCCTATTTCTCTCACTGGCCAGCAATATGCACTGGAAGAACCACAGCAAAGGTACAAAGGTCAAAGCCGCTTGCTGCTGCTCTCTCTTAGCAACTGGCCTCCAAACATGGAGGTCAGCTTCAACCAGCATAGCTACTAGCTATAGATACATCTGGCATCCATGAATGTATCTGACCCCCCTTTAAAGCCATCTAAATTTGAATCCATTAACGCATTCCATAGCAGCAGAATCTAAAGTTAATTATCCATTGTGTGAAGATTTAGAATTTGTTCTGTCCTGGCTGGAATGCTTCTGCTTGCTGTCATAGCAGAGGGCAGAAGTGAGCAGATGTGATTTTTAACCCATGCCATTTGTCTACTATGCCTTTGCCTGGATGGCCCAGGCTAGCCCAGTCTCCTCAAAGCTCAGCAGCTAAGTAGGGTCAGCCCTGTTTAGTGCTTGGATGGGAGACTACCAAGGAAGTTCAGGGTTGCTAGGCGGAGTTGGGCAATGAGCCCTGAAATCCTTGCAGGCAGTGTTCCCTCTAAGCTGAGTTAGTGTGAGCTAGCTCATAACTTTAATGCCAATAGCTCACAAAGTAGAATTTTTCCTTACAAGACTCCACAGCTTTCAGGGAGCATTGCTTGCAGGATAGCTGTAAGTCCACTGCGACTTGATGGCACTTTCTGCCACCATTCATCCCCCCTAATATACGCTGACTGAAAGTAAAACCGAGAGCAGGACATACTTCGGAGGAGCCCTTGCTCACCCTTTGAATCTATCTCTGGACTGTTGCTCCTAGTATCCCTGCAACAGTGATGAAATACGAGTCCACTCAGGGAGTGAGTGCCAACCCATTTGTAAATAAAGTGGCTTGTAAAATCAGGCTTTTGCTTAGCTTATTTTACACAATGATTCACTTCTCAGAATCTGTTCCTGTTGTACCCTCTCATGTTGTCACGACAAATACAGAATCAGGATCATTGTTTGGAAGCTCAGATAAAATGAAGGGATTGGGGGTTTTTGTTTGCTACCTTCAAGCACGTTACCTCTGCTTGCTGTCGTGAATTGTCTTCGTGATATCTGAAGGCTCATGCTGGGGCCTTCATGTTGCTGTCCTTGGAAGCCGCCGTTTGATAAACTGAGCGGTGTCAAGAACAGGAACACTCCTGTAAAATTTCTTTGCTTCTTTATTACATCTCTGTGAACACAAAATATTGTGCAGAAACTGTTCTCTTTTTTAGCTACTGAAATCCATAGCCACTCTTTGTGTATGCTGGGAAATTTAGCAGGCGGGTAGCAGATGCATCAGCAGTGCCGTAAAGGCAAAACATTGCTATCTCTTCAGCTCTGTGATGCCTGTAAAAGTATTACTTGGGAAATATGAAAGTTTCCCAGCTGTAATCGTAATGAAACTTAGGCACAAAATATGTTAGCTTTCCACACTGAAGCTGCAATTCTCACCATCTGAGACCAGCCTCCACAAGGAGTATGGAGAAAACCAGAAAGTGGTAGTGAGTAAGGATGAGCACATCAGGCAGATGGGGATTGGGCAGGTGGGACAGATGGAATATGGGAGTTCAAGTGAACTGGGAAGATGCTTGAATTCAGTACGGTAGAAAATATACTTCTCCAGCCAGTTTGGGGGATTGGTTAAGATCATGGACTCTAATCTGGAAGAATCAGGTTTGATTCCCCACTCCTCCGCATGCAGCTGCTGGTGTGACCCTGAGTCAGTTACAAGTTATTTCAGAGCTGTTCTCTCAAAAGCAGTTCTCGAAAGAGCTCTCTCAGCCCCCCCCCCCAGTCTTTTTTGTGGGGAGGGGAAGGGAAGGAGATTGAAAGCCACTCTGAGACTCCCTTGGGTAGTGAAGGGCGGGGTATAAATCTCTTCTTTTTCTATATGGTGAAGCAAGTACTTTTCCTTCCTACCATGCACATAAGGAACCCAAACTGCAATCTGAAGAGCACTTCCCCAGAAATAAGCCCCACTGAGTCAAATGTGACCTTTTCTGGGTAGACCTATTATGGATTGCTTCCCCCAGTTTGGTGTGGTGGTCAGAAGCACAGACTCTAATCTGGGAGAATCAGGTTTGAGTCCCCACTCCTCCACATGGAGCTGCTGGTGTGACCTTGGGCCCCACCTGTCTCATAGGGTGCCTGTTGTGGGGAGGGGAAGGGAAAGGAGATTAAAAGCTACTCTGGTACTCCTTCAGGTAGTGAAGAGCAGGGCATAAATCCAATCTTCTCCTCTTCTCCGTCTAAAGCATGAACTTACTCTGTGTCATCTCCCTCCCCTTTTTTAATTTGGAAGAAATATGCAGATCAGGTTTCAGACTTAACCTACCAACTATATTGTACTATGAGTGTGATGGATGGGATGAGCACTCAGGTAGGGGCTACAGCTCAGAGGCAGAGCATCAGATTTGCATACAGAAGGTCCCAGGTTCAGTATCCGGTCATGTAGCAGGCAGAGGCAGGCAAGCCAGACAAATTCAGGTGCTCACATAAAGTCCAGAGTTCAGTCCCAGAACCCACAAGCCAGAGGGTCATTACCAGAAGGGGTGAAGCAAGGAGCATAGTCAGAAGGCCCAAGGGCCATCCACAAGCCAGATAGTCACAAAGTCCCAAGCCACTCCAAGCAGGGTCAACAGTTGTTGTCATAAAGTCCAACAAAATGACTTGTTGCTTCCACACCATGCAGGCTCCCAGCATTGTGTTTTATAGGCACTTCCTAACAAGCCCTTGTTAGCATCCAGCTGCTTGTGAGTACTGTTGCAACCACTACAGGCTGGTATCAGCAAGCAGCTGGCAACAGACCAGAAGACATGCACTCTGCCTCCTTGCTTGCAGCTCCCTTCTAAGCTTCAGTTCTTGAAGGGTGGAGGTGAACCTGGTGGACTGGCCTTAATCAACTGAGTCTCACCTGCTACATTGGGGCTGGGTGGTGGCTCTTGGTCAGCCTGCAGCTCATCTGCCCGTTTGCTGGCTTCTGCTGACTCAGAGCCAGCCATGTGTGGCTCCTCTTTTCCTGAGAAATCCTCATCCCCTGAGGACTTCAAGCTGAGCTCATGACTACCCACAACACATCTCTAGTGAAAAGGATCAGATAGTTGATGGTGACAATGATTGCTGCTTGAGACACTGGAAAGCTGCTGTCAGTCAGAGTAGAGAATACAGAACTTGATGGACCCAGGCTCTATCTCAGTATAAGACAGCTTCATGACATTCCATGCCATGCCTCCTCCTTCATTCTACCTACCTACCTACCTACCCCCCCCCCCCTCTCTCTCGTCTAATGACTGTATGATCTGGGCCATAATCTCTTCTTTGTCACTATGTCACAGCAATTGCTAAATGTAATGCCCCATGACTGGTATCCTGTTTCTGAATGAGAGGAAGTGTAGTGGTGCGGTGTGGTGGTTCAACTAGGTAGACATCAATGGCAAAGGTAAGGGGGGTGACTGTCATGAGCCATGGAGTCCCCTGCATGTTCAGATCATTTTACACTCAACATTTTTCTTACCAGTTGCTTGAAGAGGTGTGAGCAAACTCATCATCTCTGTTTTTATGTGCAGGTTATGTGGTTCAGAGATGGTTGGATTGGCTGTGGGTGCCCTCCCAATACGTAACCGATAGGTTGCACAAGACATAACCCTCATTACTTGTGGCTGTTTTGTGATTCCACCAAAGGATATTTTACAGCGAATAAAGGATTTCAGGCTTTACTGTAACTTCTACAAGTTCAGTAAGACCTTGCAATTTCCTACACATTTGTTACAATTATCGCAGTAATTAAAGCAATCTTTTAGTCATCACTGAGTAGAAATATAGAACAGAACTGCAGATTTCTCACTGCTTTTATCATGAGAAATAGTATAGAACAACTAATTAAAGAAAAAAAGTCTACTACTTCAGAATAACTTATTATAGTTACTGGTATGTGAATTGCTACTGTGTTGCTAGGCTTTCCTAAATGTACAGTGCAGTCCTAAGCAGACTGCCCTTCTAAGCTTATTGACTTCAATGAACTGAAAATGGTGTGACTATATTTAGGATTGCACTGTGAAGCTTGTTGATCTGGAGCTGAAGCTGGAGTAGTTCCAGGCTTAACAGAATCAGTAGAAAAAGGAACTCTAAATACAAGCCAAGTACCTTTCAAGGTACACATAAACACATGAAGCTGCCCATAGGTCCATCAAAGTCAGTACTGTCTACTCAGACTGGCAGCAGCTCTCCAGGGTCTCAGGTGGAGGTCTTTCACATCACCTACTACTGAATCCTTTTAATTGGAGACACCAGGGATTGAACCTGGGACCTTCTGCATGCCAAGTGGACACTCTGCTGCTGAGCCACAGCCACCCCCACATCCCCTAGATAATTTGTGGGCCTCTGAACCAAGGGTTGGATCCAGACCTCTTTTTTACCCAGTTCTCTTTACTGTCCCACTCTGTCCCACGTGACTTTTCTCATGAAGGTCCCATAATTCCTACTTTAGCCATTTTAGCGATCCTAGGGGGACCCAAATGCCCTTTCTCAGCAATGCGAAAGCTTCTAGGACACAACTCCAAGTATTTTCCCCCCAGTCTCAATTCCAGGAAGCAGAAGGATCAAACTTGTTGGCATGTGGCCATATGGGCTGCCTATAAGGTTGTGTTTGGCTAGATAAGTCATAAATTGGGCAAGCTACTAAGGTGCCATAGAACCTTTTGTTGCTACACATTCAGTGTTAATACAGTTCCTTTTTTTAAAAAAAAATCTCTGTATAAAACACTTTCAGAAAGTAATTAATTGAATATTTTAAGAATACCAGGAGTCCAAAATGATTCTGTAAGAGTAGATTTATCAAATGTGCAAAAACCAGGCACTTGTAAAATTCCCACTTGGCAAAATGTGATTTTACACATAATGAACTGCTGAATTTATTGTATTTTTATTCATCTGCAATAAATGAAAGCTGTTGCTTCCATTTGCCATTATTTCCTTTGGAAGCGACAACTCCCATGATAGCAAAACGCAGAAGAAACCAAAGTTTATAATTGTTTTTTTGACACTCTCTCTTTTGTAACGTCGTAATATTTTGTTTTAATTTCTGTCTGTGTAAATTTGAAATGCATAAATGTGGCTGGCATATTGATTGTTAAACTCTTCAGTTTCTTTACAAGTCGCTCCCCCCCCCCCCCCCCGCCAAATACAGATTGAAAGTTAGGTGGCAAGATAATAAATTGCTATATTTCTATGTTTCTAAGATAACAGCTCCACTAGATTCAAATAATCTTTACATAGCAGAGCTTGTAGACTGTCTGGAGAGAACGTCTTGGGCTCTGCTTCAGATTTAAGCATTATAGGCTAACTGCAATCAGTGGTGGTGGTCCCACTGAGTTACAAGAAAATAGACTTTTTTTAATATAAAAAAATTATTGCTTTTCTACACACTACAAAACTAAAATCTCTACAAACTACAAAACTAACCCTAAAAAGCTAAACAAGGATAATAAATTTGCTTTTTTACATAGTTTAAACAAAGTTCCCTTATTATTAAAAAAACGAACAAATGGTATAATGAAGTGTGATATTAAGCTTTCTTATTTAAGCTGGTATTGCCTAAGAAAAATCAAGTAAGTGTTAGTTTAAATTTCTCAAACTTTCATATTAGACAAAATATTATTTCCCCTTCTTCCCTCTTCGTTTCAGTTTATCAAAGTCCCATTTGACTGCAAGATGCTTCAGGGCAGCCGCCCCCTTTTCAGATTCAGAGTCCTCTGAAGAACTACTTGTTGTGCTCTTGGAACTTTCTCCGTCATGTATAACGCCTTCGTCGTCTTCTTCTTCTTCCTCTTCTGTCTTCTTTTCTTCTGTATTATTAATGCATTACCTGGATTGTATAATTGACTTTGCTTTTCGATCAGTATGGCCAGGGCTATTTTTGGGCAGGAACACACAGGAACGGCGTTCCGGCTGGCTTCTGACTTGGCCACGCCTGCAGCCTCTCCCTCTCAGGTTCCCCGTGTGCCTCGCAAGCCGTGGGGCACCTGGGGAAGCCAAGCCGATTCAGGGAGGGAAGGCAGTTTAAACTGCCTCCCCCCCTCGGGTTCCCCAGGCTCCTCGCAAGCCGTGGGGTGCCTGGGGAAGCCAAGCCAATCCAGGGAGGGAAGGGCAGTTTAAATTGCCTCCCCTCCTTGGGTTCCCCAGGTGACCCGCAACTTGCGAGGAGCCTGGGGAAGCCGATCCAGAAACTGCCTTCCTTCCCTCGGGTTCCCCATGTGCCCCACAAGCTGCAGGGCACCTGGGGAAGCCGATCCTGGGAGGGAACTGCACTGTGGCCTAATATGCTAATATATATCTTCTGTTGGGTGTGGCCTAGTATGCTAATGAGTTCCTGCTGGGCTTTATCTACAAAAAAAAAGCCCTGAGTATGGCTGGGGACAACTTGTTTCCTTACTGGTTTACCCAGAACTTAGCAAGTTTCAGACATTTTTATCTGCAGCGCACATGCACACAGAGGAACCCAGGATCTGTAGAAATATTTTTAAGTGTGCTGAGAGTCTTGGCTGTACCTAGCTGAATAGTTTTCTTTCCTTTGACCCTCATGCAAAGTCACAGACTCCTTCTGAAAGTCTGCCTGGTTTCAAGAAACCCAAAGCCTCTTGGGTCGATGAAACCAGGGCTATTTTTGGGCAGGAACACACAGAAGTGGAGTTCCGGCTGGCTTCTGAGTCGGCCATGCCTACAGCCTCCCCCTCCTTGGGTTCCCAGGTGCCTCGCAAGCCGCGGGGCACCTGGGAAAGCCAAGCTGATCCAGGAAGGGAAGGCCGTTTTAACTGCCTTCCCCCTCCTCAGGTTTCCCAGGTGCCCCACAGCCGGGGAAGCCGATCCAGAAACTGCCTTCCTTCCCTTGGGTTCCCCATGCGCCCTGCAAGCTGCGGGGCACCTGGGGAAGCCGATCCTGGGAGGGAGCTGCGCTGTCAGGGGTGTGGCCTAATATGCTAATGAGTTTCTGCTGTTGGGTGTGACCTAATATGCCAATGAGTTCCTGCTGGGCTTTTTCTACAAAAAAAGCCCTGGATGGAACTAATATCTCAGCTCTTTGCACCCCAGACAAATGATGTATTTCTAACCGTGAATATATTTTTAAAAAGTATATATGTATGTGTGTGTGTGTATACACATACAGTTTTTACATACTATATATATATTCTATTAAAATTATCTGCTGTCTTTTTAAAAATAGAGGCATTAGAGGCATAGATGAGCTTACCCACGTCCAGTATGCTAATTTTACAAAGCCTCTTCCCATCCTAGTGTGACTTTGACCTTTAACCCGTGACTCAAGTAAAATTAATTACAGGTCCTCTCAAAGTCAGTTATGCATAAATACCATTATTTCTTTATGCTTTGCCAAAAAAAAATGGAACTTGAGACTCTGCTGAAGGTGCTGACTGAAGTGGTTTTGTGAAGCGGCAGCAGCTGTTTGCAAGTTGCTACGGCTTGGCTAATGCTTCGGGACCAGCAGATTATTTAGATTTCATTAACATTTAATTAGCCCAAAGCACCTATGCCTTACCAATGACAGATGGAGGAAGCGAACATAATGGCCATCTTACTGTTGTTTGGTTCCTTTTTTTTAATTTACTGTTTACAAACTCTTCTCCTGAGCCTTGCCCTTGTATAATAATTAGCCATGAAGCCATTTTGTACCTTTATTTAATTGGCTAATGGACAGCCAAGCGTATGCTAAGAAGTAACATGTCCTGGTAACACTTGACGTTAGAGATTGTGTGATAATGAATCAGTTGGATGTCCTTCAAAGAGGCCAGCTCCTTAACAGGAAGTTATCAATGCTGGGAGAATATTGTAAGGAGGGAGGTTAATATTGCCAGCCATGCACATTTTTTTAATTTTTTAAAAAACTCCACGTAGGGTTGCAACCATATTTAAAACATAGGTGATGCTGGAAACTTGTGTGATGTCACTAGCTAGTACAAGATTAGAGTGTTCAGGGTGGGTTTAATTACTCAGGAGTCAAACCAGATGAGAAAGAATTTCCAGGATTTTAAAAGATTTGGTTATTGGGGGGGGGGGGGGGGGGGGGGCTGATTTTGAATCTGAGACCATGGCAAGAGGGGTAGGTAAATATAAGCCTTCTCTATCTGCCATTTTCCTAATCAGAAATGGACCCAGGGAGACACTGTGTTGCCCTTTGAAGAAACATATGAATGCCGAAATAGCTATCCATGTGTTTGCACCAGTAGCCAACTCCCCAGGAGCCGTTTCAGACTCGGGCCATGGTGTAGGAGGGGTTTAACTCCCCCTGGCTCTTATGCCATGGTCCCGTTCTGATATATTGATTTAGTCTTTTTAAATGACAGGAACTGTGGACACAGAGCTCCCCGTTTCTCATCTGGGTTGGCCCTTACTGGTTTCAGTAAGAGCTGCTCCCTAGTGCCATCCCTACTTAAGAGACAAGTTATTTCCTAATAGAACATTGTGTGTGTGTGTGTGTACAGTGCTGTCGAGTCACAGCAGACTTATGGTGACCCCCACAGGGCAAGAGATGAACAGAGGTGGTACATCATTGCAACCTCTCTAATGCAAGCTCTAATGCAAGCTGTTAAATTATGCTGTGTAATTTGTCCGAATTACAGCAAGAGCTGTTTTGTGACTTCATGAAAACGTCAACAAACCCTAAATATCATTATCTGCCATCATTATCCGGTATGCCAAATGAAAATGGGAAAATACTGCAAAGCAATTTCTTAAAAATAAGTATTATGGGGAGGGGGGATCTTCATGGATATATGGATGCATCTTGAGAGGTTATGCAAGGAGAACTGTTGGATGGACAGCCTGAGTATATGGATTGACAGGATCTTCCACCAGCACAGTTTCTTGTAGCAAACATGGGACTGTCAGAAAGATCTCGTTCAGACATTTAACTATCAGCAAGTCCAGTGTTAGGTTCTGCTGTGTCCAGTGGATAACTGAATATGATGACTAAGAGGTTATTTTGGTTGCCAATTATATTTTGGGGAATTACCACATGCACACCTGCAAACCAGATGATACGGGACAGCCTCTTAACAATATCAGCAATAGAGGATTAAACTGTTTTGCTGAGTTTCGCTGTTAAGCCAAGATGCTGCCAATGAAACCCAGGAGCCTCTCCTCTTTTCTGAGTGGCACTTTGTAGCCGTAATTGTTTGTACAAGCATCATGTGACGCATCTGACTCAAGCTTCATTCAGATGGCTCAACAAATTGTGGTTAGCTGTAGCCATGCTTTATTGAACAAACCACTGGTAATGTACTGCTGCAAATAGCATTGTTGAGAAAATTTCTCTTTACCCAATTTCTCCCCGAAAACAATCCATTTCTTTTCCTCTTTTGGGGAATTTGGAAAAAGTCTAGTAGCACCTTAGAAAACGAACAAAATTTGTGGTAGGGTATGAATGTGCGTGAGTCACTGCTCACTTCTTCAGATACAGCTAAAATGTGAGTCCATCTGTCCTTTATATTGGAAAGTGTAGTGATTTCAGATGCCCAATGACATTAAGAGGCAAATGACAATGGCAGGTGTGATTGGATTAGGTATAGTATGCAGAGAGGTAGTAGGTATGGAGAAATCAGCATTGGTAATGAGACAGGAAACCTAGGTCTTAATTCAATCCAGGTTGATGCATTGTCTTGAGGTTCATTATCAGTTGTAATTCAGCAGTCACTCTTTCTAATCTCCCTTTGAAATTCCTTATAAGATAACTGCTACTGTTAGGTCAGCAACTGAATGTCCTGGAAAGTTAAAATGTTTCCCCACTGGTTTTTGAATGTTGTGGTTTCTGATGTCAGACTTACGTCTGTTAGTTCTTTGTTGAAGGGACTGTCTTTTTTGTCTAATGTAGAGAGTGGGAGGACATTTGGAATCCGTTTTTAATATGTTCTGTTTTGATCAGAGAAACAGACTGAAAGAGAGAATGGGGCAGGAAGGGAGGCTCTGCAGAATGTCAGTATTTCACTCTATAGATGCTCAGAGGGAGGCAATGTCTTCCCAAACATTTTGGGCCTCCTACTAGAGCACCACCCTGCAGTGTGTAACATAAAACAATTACAAGGACTGAAGTTAGAAGAAAGTGCCTTGATTTCCCTACAAAGAAAAATCATAGAGAAATAAAGGAGAGAAGAAAGAGGAAAGAGAAGAAAGAGGAGCAAAAAAAGGAGAGAGGAATCAATGCCTATATCTAAATGATGGGATTTTGGAAAAAAGAAATTCCCCTCCCAAAAACGACGCTAGCTGCAAATGAACACACAAAACTTCCTTGTACTGAATCAGAGCACTGGTCCAGCCAGTTCAGTAGTGTCTTTTCACACTGGCAGTGGCTGTCCAGGGTCTCAGGCAGAGGTCTTTCAAGTCACTTACTACCAGATCCTTTAACTGGAGATGCCAGGGATTGAACCTGGGACCTACTGCATACAAAACAAAGGGTCTTCTGCTGAGCCGCAGCCCCTTCCCAGATGATAGAGTGACCAGAACATGGCCAGAAATCCCAGTATCTCTGATGCCCATGAGAGTGGCAGGGTGCCGTCATTTAATGTATGGCCTCTTCCCCCTGTGGTTGCCTTCAAGTACTGACTGATTGGGATACCAGGACAAGTACTGACTGATAGGGATACCAAGCCAGCCATTTCTCCAGCTGGAAACTGCCCTATGGGCTACCATCTCCTGATCCCTCCTATGAGATGAAAAAAGCAAACAGCCCCCTCCCCCCAAACGCTCACAGTGCAAATAACTGCTCTAAAGTGGTTTATTTCACACGTACACAATCATGACACCATACTAAACACCATGGACGATTCTTGTTTGCTTCTGAAGGGGGGAAATAAAGAATCCTAGCACTAGTTTCAAACTGGGGGCTGGTGGAGGAAAAAATTAAATGCCTCCATGATGGCCAGGGTGGTGGTAGAATCTTTTTTCATGATGCAGAAATAGCCTGAAATTTCCAATGGAGGTTGTGAGCAGCCGAAAATTACTGTAATTTCCCTAATATGTGGGAAAACAGAATAACAACATGCCAGCCTAGACCTTGTTCTTTCACTATTTTACCTTTCCAGATTATTTCCCCCCCTTTCTGTGGCTAGGCTCTGACTAGAGAGATCCTTCTGCTGCTGAGAATATTATTATGACAACTCATCATTGTATCCCCTGGGGCATATTTGCTCATAAAAACTCACTGTTCTTATGAAATTAATCTCTGTAAAATTGGATAGTAAACAGAAGTAGCGAAGCTCTTGGAGAGGGAAAAAAATCTGTTGACTCTAGCAATTACATGTGCCATTTTTGTACTGCCGAGAAGATGATCATGGCTCAAAGCTACAGTCTATATAATATGTAATGTATGAGTTTCTTTTCAAAAATGCTTAAATTAAAAAAAAACCTTTGTTTCTTGCTTTCACAGCTGCTGGGTTTTCTAGAAAAACCATTTTTAGCATCACTGCATGCATTCATTTGAAAACTTGGTTAGTAAACCATGGTGCCAGCTGAGAACCAGTGAGGAGTAGTGGTTAAGAGCAAAGGACTCTAGTTTGGAGAACTGGGTTTGATTCCCCACTCCTCCTCCACATGAAGCCTGCTGGATGACCCTGGGCTAGTCACAGTTCTCTCAGAGCTCTCTCAGTCCCACCTGCCTCACAAGGTGACTGTTGTGGGGAGAGGAAGGGAAGTAGATTGTCAGCTGCTTTGAGACTTCTCAAGACAGAAAAAAGCAGGGTATAAAAAACAATTCTCCTCCTCTGGAAATAAATATTTTTTTGTTACCAGTGTGAAATCCCATGCTAGGACATAAGATCTGGAGGAAGAAAAGATGTAACTCCATTTAGTATTTGGAACGGAATGATGCCTAAATAAAATTCACATAAACTTTTAAAAGTCAGTAAATTTAGACTCATGCATGTTTGGTTTGCCATTTTTCTGATTATTTGAATCTCAAAGGGACTTTGCTCTTCCTTCCCTACACTCATATTAAAAACTGACAGTGATAAATGACTGGTAATTAGATACAAAAGTAGTATATCCACAGTGTCCTTGGTTGTCAGCATGTTGTATTGAAAAACAACCCTCCTACTCTCCAGATTAGATAAAAAATGGCCCTGGAAATACAATACCTGGCCCCAATGGATACCTGTTTTGCTCATATTTTCATACTCTAATTTTCGCTCACTAATGTACTTCTGATTATATCAACAGCTTTCCCAAAGAAAGTCGTAATCATTAGCCATTGTCCCAGTCCAGTGACCTTCACTGAATGCTGATTGTCTGCCTCATCATAAGTCAATTTGTCCACCGATTCATATTGCCCTACCTGAAATCCTCAGCTATTCAGATTGACCTTCACAGCTCAGGCTTGTTAATTTCCCCCCCCGTTAAATTTGTCATATTAAACTATATGACATATAAGCTTTTGTATATCTTGAATAAGAGCTTTTCTCATTTATTAGGCAATATGTTCTTTTTAATAATATCAAAAACAAACGTAATATGTCTGCTGTTATCAGAGTAGTTATTCTTCCATTAGTTAATGAAGGGCAACCATTGAAATGGTTTGCTTTTTTGTCTTCCTTCTTTCACTGTTGCATAATTGGTCAATCTGGCCATCCAGGAATAAAGTGTGCTCATACCTCTTTTCATTGGAGCTTTTATTTATCCTTTACGGTGTTACATAAGAGATTTTTGCTGCAGTAATCACATGCATATGACCTTAGCATATGCTTGATCATTATATTTTTTATATTTGTAAGACGGGATAATAAAGAATCATAATTCAATTTTAACCAAGTAATTGTGTTTTCCTGTTTCAGAGGGTTGGACCTACTAATGGAAGGCATTTCTACAAGCGGAACACAACTTTCCTCTTTTCCCCCCTCCCAATCTAGCCCATTGATCTCCCTGAAATGCTGCTCTTGAGGGACAGAGAACCCTCAGGAAAAGCATGAAGGGCACATCAGGGGGTCTGTAGTGGGAATGGATAATGGGCAGAAATTACATCTCTTCCAGTAGCAAAAAAATTAGCCTGGGTCCAATGGATTTCATATGTTCTTGAGTTCTTGCACTGTTTTTTGTCGATTGAGTTGGGCCCAACCAGCTTTACTACTTGCAAAAATTGAAAGGTTATCTTTGACCATCAAAAATAGGTATACTGGGGATCATGGGGCCTGCGTGAACAAAAGTGATGTGGGGTGGGGGCTTTATTAAGGATGGGAATTGGACAACACCAAATGAAAAAGCTGGCTGGCTCCATCCCAGTGTGGGTGCCTCATGCCTAAGCTACAAAGGTAGCAACTGAAACGTCATGAGTTAGCAGAAGACTGAGGTGCTAGAATGGACTATGCCCCCAATATGGTATTGTTCTTCACTGAGTGGTCTAATATTCAGTGCAGTCTTTATAGTTGTTTTGGAAGGAAGGAAACTGGCTGCTTAGAGTAGCTTCATAATAATTTGCTTACTCACAAATGTACAGATTGAGTAGGTATCACATGAACACATAAGAAGGTAACTTTCCAGGCTTTGGGTTTGACCAAAATAGTGGTTTTACCCTAAGAAGTGAGTGTATTTGAGGGGTATTACAAACTGCTTTACAGAGAAATAAGGCCTATTAATCAAGTACCTAGTGTTCCGCATCAGATACCATGCCCTGCAAAACCTACATCTCTTCACTTGCTCTGTAGAGCAACTGATCTCAAATCAGTATGCTGTGAGGGCTGCATTAATGCAATAAGAATGCTTGTTATTAGCCATAATATCATATTATTTTGCAACCAATCACAATAACTTGCTAAAAATATTACTTTAGAATAAAGTTGTCAGCATTTCCAAGTTACATTTCCAGATGTCAGAAAATGCACTGGTACTTTGTTGTATGGTGCTAAATTCTTCTGTCAGGATTCAAGAACAGAGTTTCCATCAAAATGTCACAAAAGGATATCATCTGGTTGACCAAATTAATGGCATTATGTGAGCATAAACTTGTAAAGAAATGCCACTTTGAAATAAGTACATAAAATTATACAAGTCTTTTTTTAAAAAAGCAAAACATACTTTTTTTTCATCAATTTTCTTTATCACCATATTAAATCTCTCTCCTGGCAGCTAAGAGGAAATTACAGTGATTTACAGAGTGAATCTTTATCAGTGGTTGACAGGCCGAGGGTGGGGGGGGAACGATAAGACCGTACAAACAGTTATTTATAATAGCGTTTAGCTGGAAAGTGGCAGTCATTCAGTATTTGATTTATGTAATTTTTCAAGGCAGTGGTAATACCTACTGCAGTCCATCAGAGTACTTTTTATGAGCCTGTTATTGAAGTGTGAAAGTGCATTGACTCACTGCAGAAAGAGCACGATTAATGCAAACATGGGGTACTTTTTTTTAAGCAGATACTGCAATTCTATTTTTTTTTTTGGTTGAACAGCTGTCACTCCAAGACAGCACAAGTACTCAGCATTTGGAAATAGATTTTCCTACATGGATCTGTCCTGCCTGGCTCTCAAAAGGTGGATGCACGGAGAACAGGTGCTCACTACCATGATCTCTTGACAGTACCTACTGGGGCAGTAGTTACGGGGAGAAAGGTGAACATATGAACTTTTGGAAAAACAATAATTTTAAAATGAAGGCTTTCAGGGCATCAGTTCCTCTGGCGCCTCATTTCACACAAAGAAGCCTCATCCTGTGCTCTATGACACTACGTAGATAAAAATAAGGAAAGGCTTGGTGGAAAGAACCATGAAGTCACAGCCAGTTATGGCTACCCTGTAGGGTTTTCAGAGCAGGAGACGTTCAGAGGTGGTTTGCTGGTGCCTTCCTCTGCTTAGAGAATTTCCTTGGTGGTCTCCCATCCAAATACAAGCCAGGGCCGACCTGGCGTAACTTCTGAGATCTAATGAGATCGGGCTAGCCTGGGTTATCCCAGTGGGGGAGGAAATGCCTATGAGACTCCAAATTCTCATTACAAGATTCTCCTTCCACACACATTATTACATATAATTGAAGGTAGTGCTGTATGTATTTATTTACTCTGCAATCAGCCTTCCACAAGGGTGTATCAGGAAATAGGCCATTGGAGGATAGTTAGAGTGCATGTCCACCATGAATCTAGCAGTTTTTTAGGCCAAAAGTAGCAGTACTCCTTTCACCAAGAAATCTTGATTACAACCAACAGTGTCATTGGCCCTGATGCATCTAAAGTTATTTGTAAGAAGGACTAGTTCTAATCATAGTGATGAATGATGACCATAACCACAGATGACTTTAAACAGGATGAGATAGATGCATGAAAAAATGGTTCATCAATGTGTAAGAACCTCCCTATTCAGGGAAAGTAACTGTCTGAATACCTGGTCTCAGGAGACAAGATCAGGGAAAGATGCTGGCCTCCACGTCTTGTTTGCTGGTTTGTTGGTTTGTTGGTCCACTACGGCAACTGGCCAGCCTCTGTGTGACTACTGTGTGAAACAAAATGTTGGGCTATGTGGATCACTGGTCTCATCCTGCAGGGTTCTTCTCGTCATCTAGTGATCACTCTCCAGTATTTCATGATGAATTGTTTCCCCTGTGTGGGGCATAATATTTGAAGGGAAGCTAACACTTTTAGAAGCCTGATGTAGAGTTTCCATCTCTTGTTCTGGTAGAAGTAGTGGCATGGAAGAAGATCTATAGATTCGAAACGGGAGCTATTCCAGAGAATCTCGTCCCATCAACGCAGCTTATGAACACCCATGCAAAAACAACTGGACTGCAATCTTGTGGCTACATATTTATTTTGTTTTGTTGAAACAACACCGTAGAGTTTGGTATAAGTTTCCTTTATTATACATAAAGAATATTGGCAGCATATCAATCTCTGCACGGCTTCATTCTTGTACCTGATTTACACCTTATAGCTGTGTTCCATTTCACTGTAACCCCTCTCTTAGTATGACAGTGCAGCAGCATCGTCAGTCATCCGTGTATAGGCTCATCGGGGCACCAACATTTGTCATATAATGATAACCGTATTCTTTCACTTTTTGAAAAACAAACAGCTTATAAGTTCTGCCACTAATTGATTCCGAGCCAGCTATGCAGCATGGTCTCTTCTCATTTACACCCTACTAAGAACAGTAGGACATTCTGAATTCTTAAGAGTGGACATTTGGTAGCGTAAAATACAACTGGCTGCTAAAAAGAATCTGCTATATCGGGCAGTGGGAATTGGCACTAAATTATTAACAAAAACTTCATGGGAATGTTTCTTACTTCAGTTCATAATTGGCCTGACTGGGCAAATTTGTTTTTCAGTAAATAAATCGATTTCTAACCCTCCACTCCCCAAACCCAAAACCCAGGCTGAGGACAGACTGGCAATCTGAAGCGGAGGCAAAGCGGAGGGAACTGGAGCGGGGGAAAAAACCCACGGAGCTGCCGTTCACACTGGCCAGAGCAATGCGGATCAGCGGCGATAGGAGCGTTCAGACTGCCACGGAGTGTTCAGACTGCCGCATAGCCAGCGCGCGCGGCTTGCGCGCGCTGCTGCACTTTTTTTGTTTTCCTTTGATGTTTTTCACATGTGCGCACATGCGCACATGTGCACATGCGCAAAACTTTTTGCCGGTGCGTTCACACTTCCTCCGGATGCCTCCCGCTTCTTCCAGTTCACACTGTTTGGAAGCGGGAGGCATGCGGAGGAAGGCCCCTGAACACCGGGAAAAACCGGTGTCCGGGTAAAGCGGAAGGAAAGCGACTGGGAGACGGGTAAGTACGCAACGGAGCCGACGGACAGATGCGCATGTCTGAATGTGCTCCTTTCCTCCGTTTGCGAAGCGTGCCTGCCCCGCTTTAGATTGCCAGTCTGTCCTCAGCCCCAGTCTCTCCCTAGCAGTGTGGAACTGTGTCTGCAACATCAGCTGCAGTAATTACCTATCACACACCATAATCAGAACTTCCATGAAACCCCATACTACTTCAGTCATAATTGTTCTCAGCAGCAGTTCATTATCTGTTGGAGTAATAGATTACACAGTCCTAGGCCATCTAGTTCACCCCCTTCCAATGTAGTAAATCCAAAGCAAGAAATATCCCCAAAAATGGCCATCCAATTTGAAGTCTCACAAGAAAAAGACCACCCCTAAACCCTTGGTAATTGGTTCCATTTGATATATTATGCATATTAAACATGTTGTTTTTCAAGAGCCAGTTTGGTGTAGTGGTTAGGAGCACAGACTCTAATCTGGGAGAACTGGGTTTGATTCACCACTCCTCCACATGCAGCTGCTAGTGTGACCTTGGGTCAGTCATAAGTTCTCTCAGAGCTGTTCTCTCAAGAGCAGTCCTCAAAAGAGCTCTCTCAGCCCCACCTACCTCACAGGGTGACTGTTGTGGGGATGGGAAGGGAAAGGAGATTGTAAGTGACTCTGAGTGAAGGGCAGGGTATAAATCCAATCTCCTCCTCCTCCTCCCTCTTCTTCTTCTTCTCCCCTCTGCCCATCTCAGAGCAACAGCCCAATGGGAAAAGGGCCAGAGTCCTATAGACATTTTCAGGTCACATTTGTGTTCTCCTTGGGTGGATGGGATTCAGACTGCTACCACATATCCAGCTTTATTTTTCTCCTCTACTTTACCATGCTGGAATTGAACCGTTCTCCTATCAACATAATAAAGAGCTTAGTTTGACACCATATAACCTGTTCTTTGCTATCTGTTTGCCTGCAAAACCTGTAGGACTCCCCCACCCACCCCCACCAAGCCCTGAAAACATATTTGAGGGCATTTCTTTTATATTCTCAGAGAAGGCATCCTACAAAGATTCTATGCATATATTAGTATGTCAGGTTAAGTAAACACAAATTAATTTGACCTAAAGTTGATTGAATTTTTTGTGTTTTTGTAAAGAAGCTTTAAACGTTGGTGGCTTAGCAGCTAGAATATTTTAGCATCCTGTGCATGACATGACTTTCATACAATGACAGTTCATGCAGATTTCTTTTCAGATGTATCTCCTTGTCTTTCCCTGAGAGGCCAAATTAAAAGGAACCTGATCAAATTCTGAATAACTCCCTTAGTAACATGGCTGCTTTCAGACTCAATTTGAAAGGTGGAGGTAGCAAAATATTGGCCTTTAAGGAGCACAGAGATTAAAGAAAGACAGACCATTGTTCCTTTCTCATTTTCTCCTTCTCGCTTGGGACCGTTTAAGATGGATGAATGCAAATCACTGATGGTGTTTTCTGCTTCTTGAACTTAGACCAGCAGAATAAAAATTGAGGAAAGAGGCTGGTTCAAGCAACTGCAATATATTTGTGTTGTAGCTTTCCCCCAGAGAAGTAGGAGCTGTAATAATTGAACAGACAAGCATATATACTGGTTTCTTCTGAGGTCGTTTCTAATACAGCATTATCATGTTGAATTAATTTGGTTGCTGCTGATTAGGTTACAGTACAGTTTAACAGAATTGAGATAAATAGAGCAAACCTAAACAGACATACACCCTTCTATATCCACTGAAGGCTTAGAAGGGTATATTGCTGCTTAGGATTTCACTGTATTTTTTTCATAACCGTTGCCCATAAAGGACAGTGTTCCATAATTTACGTTGGCTACAAACCTTTCTAGTGAAGTTTAAAGTTGCCAATTGGTATTTATGTATTTCTTTATGTAGCTATCTATACCCCACACTCCTCCCCAGTGGGACACAGAACATTTTAAAATGTCTTTCTTTTCTCCATTTAATCCTCATAACAACTCTGTGAGGTGAATTAGTTTATAGCTTTTGGGATGGGGGGAGTCTTACTAATTAAGAAGTTATTTGGGTAAATTTCAAAGCAAAAGAGGTTTTGTAATTTGCTTTTGCCTAGACACATTGGTCAGTGACCCTTGGATTATCTATATACTAATAGCCAAGTTGCCCCCTCTGTGCAGATATCTAAATCCGCATGGAGGGGGCACTTGGGGGGCAGGGAGATTTGAGGGGCAAGGACTCCCCACGTGTGCAGAAAAATCTAAAAAGTTTAAAAAACTTTTAGGGGGATATTTAAATCCCTGCAAAAGTAAAAGAGCGTTCCCTGCGCATGCACAGGGAATGCTCTGGGAACTGCGGTGGCCCGGTGGTTGGGAGGCGTCCAAGCCTCACTGCCGGTGCCAGGAGGTGGGAGGGAGATGTGGCGGGCCCGGTGAGAGCCACTGAGACCTCACCTGTGCCCGCGAGGGGGGAAGAGAAGCAGCAGGCCCGGTGAGAGCCACTCAGGCTTCACCGGTTCCCATGGGGGGGGGGGGAGAGAAGCAGCGGGCACGGTGAGAGCCACTGAGGCCTCACCGGTGCCCGTGCGGGGGAGAAGCAGCAGGCAAGGTGAGAGCCGCTGAGGCCTCGCTGGTGCCCGTGCGGGGGAGAAGGCTTACCTGCGGCAGCTTTCTCCTCCTCCATGTGAAGCTTCCCCACCCCCGCAAGTATCGCAGGTCCCCGCCTCTTGTAGAGATCTAAGTTCATGATTTCTTCCTTGTTGCTCCCTGTAGATGCACAAGCGTTTTGACTGTATTTCCTCGGGTTGAACTCTAGTGTAAGCACCCTTTACATGCTTAATAATATCTACCAAATTAGGAGTGCTGTTCCGTTTCTGTTTAGTTGATGTACCTTTAACAGTAGTGCTTGCTGCACCAGAATGGATTCAGTAGTAGGAAAGTCAAAAAGAAGTATAGTCAAACACAGACAAAAAACCCCTTTGGTTTTCTGGTCTCTAGCTTCACAGCTTTATAGATGTGATTGGACTCCACCCCTTCAGATTGTAGGAGAGGAAACTGATGGTTGAAGGCCTCCCTCCTCACCCCCTCAAAAAGAAGAAGAACAACAACAACAACAACAACAATTCTTTGAATAAGTGAAAACTGTATTTCAAACTTACATGCTTTTTCTGAGGTTCCAGCCCCAAGAACCTTTATATGGAATAAGCCATTGGATAAAATGGGACATTTGCAAGGAGGCCTGTTTGGGATCGCTCCATTAGTCTTTCTCTTGACATCGTTATCATTCCTGGAATATTCTCTTGCCCAGATGAAAACTGGGATTTTATAAAGGAGAGGGAAAGCGAGAAATGCCTTCAGTCATTCACGTTAATTGAGGAAATGTTTGTTCTTCTTTCCCTCCTGATAAGTTGTCATAATTGTGTCAATAACTGGAAAGCCATTGAGCTTCATACTCCATTATAAAGTCGTTTTGATGCAAATAAGGTTTTGTTGCTTCAGACCTTTAGCTGTCACCAACGGTGCTAAATACTACATGCACTTTTATGAGGCTGCATATGCAATGAAATGAAAACAAAAGACACCTTTTGTTGCTCATAATTACAAGGGTAATTAGAATTGTTTTAGTAAAACAAGAATTATGATTATTACCTCAGTGTAGAAAATGGCACCCACGCAATTCTAGGTGACTGTCTATCACGTTGGTGGTCCTGTTCTTCTTCCAGGGAGTTCGGGATGACATACATGGCTGTTCCTATCTGCATTTCAGTGGCATACTACCCCTGCAAATAAGGTTGCCAGCAGCCTGCTAATGACTGGAAGGGAATGGAAGGTGAAATGGGAGTGGGGTGGGATTAAAATGTAGAATTTCAGGAAAATGATAGACAGTTACCCCTGGTGTGATGACATCACTTCTAGGAAACACAAGAAGTGACATCATCTCACCCCCTCAGTAAGTCCCCATCTCCCCTACTTTATGCTGGACCTGTGAGGTAGGTTGGCCTGTTTGGGAGTGGCTGGTCCAAGATCTTCATAGCTGAATGGGAACATGAGCCCAGATATCTCCAGCCCTAATTTAACATGCTAACAACACTGCCACACTGACTAGACCCTAAATTAAAATCATGAGGTTTCCAGTTCAATCCTTGGAGTCTCAGATGGACTCATGTATCATGTGATTTCCCAGCCCTTCCTCTGATTTGTACATATATCTCACACTCTTCTAAAGTGCATCCCCAATCATCCTTTTTTACAGTATTCTGAGTGTAATGGATTATAGCTTCCATTGCTATATAGTTCTTATTTATTTTATTTATTTATACTTTAAATACTTTAAATATATGAATCACCCAGTCCCTGAGTGCAGAGGGCCCTGGGTGATGTACAACAGAAATTGAAAACATCAACATAAAATTCAGTCAGTCAGTCCCATATTATTAAATAATCTCCAGATGGCATCACTACTTTAGTCTTAGACCTGCTCCAGACCGTGTTGCCATCTCATAGGCAGGGCAAGAAGGAGGTCAAAGGAAAAAGATGGAAGAAAAGAGGAGGGTGCCAGCCATGATAGAAACCATTGCTATCCTCAGCCAAAAGCCTGGTGGAACATCTCTGCCTTACAGGCCCTGTGGAATTGCATCAAGTCTCACAGGAACCTGGTGGTATTTGGCAGAGAGTTCCACCAAGTCAGAGCCAGGGCTGGAAAAATCCTGTCTCTGGTCGCGAACAGCTGGATATCTTTGGGAATCACCAGTAGATTGTTCTCAGCAGAGCGTAACGCTCTCCCAGGGACGTACCAGAGGAGGTGGGCCCTAAGATACACAAGTCTTAGACTGCTCAAAGGTCAACACCTAAACTCTGAGCCTGACTGCTTAAAGGTCAACACCAAAACTCTGAGCCTGATTTGGTATTCCACTGGAAGCCAGTCAGTGACGGCCCCAGGTTTTCCCACTCACTAGGCGAGGATACATTCTGGCACTCCCCATGTGAGGCAGGACTGGACGGGGGCGGGTGCAGGAGCCGTAATGGGCGGGCCAAGGGGGCGACCTCCAAATACATGTGGGAGGCAGCATCCCTTGAGGGGAGGGGGAGGGAGCCTGTACCAGGCTGCAAAAAGAGCTCCAAAGACACCATGGGGGCAGGGGTGGGCGCAGCAGAGGGCGAGCGGGTACATGCAAATTTACTGGACATGGACATGACAAGGATGGATGTGATGATAACCTGAGTTCTTAAAGCTCAAGAACAAGCATGGTGTAAAGATTGGAGTGTTGGAGTAAGATCTGGGAGACCCTAGCTCAAAGCCCCACTCTTGCATGGAAGTTTGGGTGCCTTTGGGCCAGTCTCTCTCTCTCAACCTAACCTACTCTCTCACAGGTTGGTCACTAAGAGTATACAGTGGAGGAGGACAAGAACAATGTTGGTCCCCCCTGGGGAGCAAAATGTGTTATAAGTATCTCAGTATATAAAATAAATTCCATCTCTACATGGATATGTCTGACAGAATTCAATGAGACCTCCCCAATAATTATGGATAAGATCGCAGTCTTTGAGTTTTCAAATTTTCTCATTCTACAGCACACATATTTTGCCCAGATCTTCTCTTCTCAGTTCACATTTGTAAATGCATTGCCTATCTCCAATTCAATTTTTATGTACGACCACACAGAATGCTTTTTTTTAATGGTAGGCATCTTGTACATAGTAAAAAACTGAAACCTAATAAATTCAAAGGCAGATCTGATTGAGGAAATGGGTGTGGCAAATAGGGCAGTCAATTACCCAAAAAAAGTATCTTACTTCATACCTTCATTAGCATGAAAAAACAACTTGAACAAAGAGACTTGCAACGTCAATAAGCACTGTGCCTTTAAATCATAGACTGTGATTGCGCAGTGATCGCATTTTTGCCAGCAGCTACGCGGACTTTTGCACCAACTGTTAAGTGGCTTTATTGACCAGAAGAATGAAATGCTTCTGAGCCCTACTAAGAATGTGTTAAAATGCTGCATTTTTTATTTTCCTCCTTAACATCTGTAACGCTCAACACTGCAGATGAAGGGTGTTCTCAGGAGATGATATATCTAGTTGAAGACATGCTGTTCCTGGTTCATCACAATTGAACCATGTTGTGGAAGAAGGGAGCAGAAGCGCTTGTTCCTGATGTCATGCCCATACAAGTTAAGCATGATAAGGTTAAACATGTCACAGGACAGCACCAAATGTTTGTTTTTATCTCTGCATCATCTGGAGCAAGCAAGACAGAAACTTCCAAAAGGAGTGCAGTGAAGGGATATTCTGAGAAGTGGACAAAACCCCTCAAAATATTTAGAGGAAGATTCGAGTCCGGTGGCACCTTAGAGAGCAACAGGGTTTCCAGCATATAAGCTTTTGAAAGTCAAAGCACCCTTTGTCAGGCTTGGAACAAATAACTAGGATTTTTAAAATTTAACTTACAATTGTGATTAAACAGTCCTCATCTCCTGGCTTGGCATTGTTTAAAAACAACAATACCGGCCCCCAGGAATGTTGGTAGAGCTTGGTAGAGTTTGCTGTGCTGCAAAATGTAGGACTGGATCCAGCCAACTTTTCTGCTGTTGGCTGGGAGCTTGTGCTGCAGTTGATAAGACCTGCATGGATCAAAAGCAGGGTCTGTAGTACGGAGGAGGATTAAGTGAAACTGGGTGACAAGTCTGCCTGGATCCAGCCCATGATATTTACTGCATTTTCACCATACTAATTATCTAGTGAAACACGCTTTTATTTGGTTAGACTGAGCTGGATCTGTTTTGGTAGTGCTCCTTGCATCACACAGACTTTAATTATTCAATGGATTGAATAATTATGAGGTCTATCTCTATGAGGTCTATCTCCATTCACTAATGGTGCAGTGAAAAGAACAGTGCAGTTCCAAGCATTACCCTGGTAGATGGCTCTTCAGTCAATATACTTCATTTAAAAGCTGACCTGTCTACTGGCGTATGTCTTGGTAACATCCAGCTTAGACTATTATACCATGCTATGTTCCTGAAGACAGTTTAGGAATATCAGTTAGTTCAGAACACAAGAACAAGAATTTTAAAAGGCAGCCACTAGAATTAGCATATCAGTTTTGTATAATTTACTTATGTATGTATGGAAATATTTGTACCCTACCTCTCCTCTTGGCCCAAAGTGGCCTGAGTGGTTTGATAGGGATTTAATGCATTTAATATAAACAATATCTGCCTTTCTTATTTTGAACACTCCTTTGGGTTGTAGGAATATAATTTCTGTGTTAAAATAAATAAATTGAACTTTTCACCAATATTTATAAATAAGAAAATATCGACAAGCAAATGTTTGGTGGATTAATATCTCCACCTGTTGAGCCACTGAGAAGTCTAATTCTGCTCTGTCAGTTGCCTTTTTTTGTAGGCTGGAAGATCTTGTTTTGTATATCTGTGGAATAAAGAATATTAATGTTTGTGAATGTAAATTTTCTCTAGAATCAAGTGAAAAAAAACAGCTCTGCTTAGTACGTACCAAGTGAGTGTGCGTTTTTAGTGAGTCGTTAATGAGGCAAATACAATTTTAAAATAATTCATAAGATACGGGTCTTACTCCTGCCATTGAGAGCCCTATATTTCACAAAAATAAATCTCTGTATTTTTGCTTTTCTTTTTCTTTTGGATTTTTTGTGTGTGTGTGTGTATATGCCTAGAAGTCATGGTTGACTTCTGGCGACCACTAGTGAGGCTTGGACATTTCAGAGAAGTGGCTTACTATTATCTGCCTCTGCATCCCAGCCCTGGTACTCTTTAGAGGTCTCCTATCCAAATACTTGCGAGGGTCAGCCCTGCTTAGTTTCTGAGATCTGACAAGACCGGGCTTGCCTGGGCTGTCCAGGTCAGGGCTGTATTTTTGCTTTTCAAAGCTCTGGTTGCAAGACAAGATAGTGAAGAGGTTATATAGGAAATATCCTATAAACAGTTGGATAATAAATTGAATATAATGGCAAATTAAATTAATTTCCCATTGCACCATGTTAATTTTAAAAAATCTCACTGTTAGCTTTATGCTAGATTACATCGTAAATATGTTTTTTTTAAATGCACATACATATGCAAATTATAGTAAAGGCTCTATTAAGATATCATTTTGAAACAATTTCTCACTAGTTCATTGTCTTTATCTGCATTAGTGCACATTATTTGGTTTCATGTTGTCTAATTATAATATTTCTGTCTCTTAAGGCCTATTAAACACATTCTTCTAGCCTCCCTCTCTTTCTGTTTCTCATGTGTACAGATATATTTTTTTCCATTAATGACAGGAATTTAATTTATACTAAACAACCCGCTTGGCTGGGAACCAAATTACATTTTCCCATCCAAGTTATAGTAAAAGGACAATTGATGTTGAAACTGTCCTCCCAAGTTATTGTTGCGGTGGCTGTTTATAACACTGGATCTTGTTTCCAGTCCAAGACCAGTACCATATGGTTTTTGCACTGGCAGCTGGCTTGCCAGATTTTTCAAATGAACTCTTTATTTTCATTAACTATTCAGTACTATAATATTTATTCTGATAATTATCGGGGGGGGGGTGAGGAAGGGAGGAATGAAAGAAAAGCTTCAGTGGAAATTTGTAGGGTAGATTCCTTTCCTCATATTGTAGTGAATCAAATACTTCAGATATACCTTTGTCAGTATTAAACCATCATGGTTCATCAAACTGTAGAGTGAGTGCCATGGTAGCCACAGATTACATTGCACTCTTCTAGTGAAGCCTGGGCCCAGTCAGCTAGCCTTTTCACATTGTGGTCTCCTAAGTCAGTAAACTCAGGGCCAAATCACCATGAGGTCCTTGTGGAGTTGCATTAGTGCTCCAGCACCTAGTAGCATTTGAAGGCCCGTGTAGTGTAGCAGTCAGATGGCTGGACTAGGATCTGGGATTTTTGGGTTCAGATTAGGATTGCCAACCTCTAGGTGGTGGCTGGAGATCTCCTGGGATTACAGCTGATCTCCAGGCGACAGAGATCAGTTCCCCTGGAGAAAATGGCTGCTTTAGAAGGTGGGCTCTATGGCATTATACCCCACTGTAGTCTCTCCCCATCCCAAATGCTGCCCTCTCAGGTTCCACTCCCCAAATCTCCAGACGTTTCCCAACCCAGAGTTTATAGCTCTAGTTCAAATTCCCATTCTGCCATGAAGTCTGTTAGGTGTCCCTTGGACAAGTTACACACTCAGCATAAACTGTCTCACAGTTTCCCTTTGAAGGGACTGGTCCACCCTGAGGCCAACACCTTTGGCAGCTCTATCCACTGGAACTCCCATGAGATCTGAGCAATTCTCACAGGAAGCTGCTGCTGCTACCACCTCCAGGTGTCAGTTGGGACTCATTCTCTGTGACAGTTCACACAGACCCCACCCTTTTCCAGAGAGTCAGAAAAGACAGAAACTGTCAAGTACTGCAGTCCAGGTGCTCTTTTATTCAGTCACTCTCTGTTCTCACTGTGAGGTGTCTCCCCCGAAGCAACTAAGCATCCACTGCTACTCTACTGCAAATTATTTGGCTTGCCTGTTCAACAAAGGGCCTTTCTGCATTCAGTTTTTACTCCCGGTTTCCCCAGAACTCGCGGTGGTATGCCTTTGATTTGAATAATTTCCTTTCATTCTGCATATGTAATTATTCTTCAGCACTTTGTGCCAGAGACTCAAGTCTTTGCAGATTATACTTTCTGCATACTCAAGGGGAAAAAGTGTGTTTTGAGCCCTGACTACTCTTATCCCTTGAAGCAGGAGAAGCCAAGGAGACAGCATGATACTTCTCCCTTCCCTTCCATGCCCTGTATTCTCTCTTCCTTTTCCCAGAGCCCTGGCTGGGGGGAGGAATTCTGGGAATATTGGAATGACATTGAGTGGATGAGGCATTGCAGTGTTAACAGGGCAATGATCACTAGCATTGTGTAATGGGAATAAACCAGCAGTAGTATACAATTATCAAAGCTTAGTTTCAAAACAAAACACAAAACCATCAATCCATGCATTCATTTTTGTTTTGAGGCAAATGTTTGTGATCGAAGTCTGTTTGGCTTAGACATGCTTCTTGAAAAACTTTTTTCCAGTAGCTCTTCTATCCTTCAAACCACTGTGGACTCTAAACAAATGTAAATGTTCAGCAACTGCCCATGAGGAAACATGTTACCATGTAAATTGGCCACCTAAGATAGACAAAAGTGAAAAAGACTGAAACGGGGAGAGCAGAACAAGAAGAGGAGATTGGATTTATTCCCCGCCCTTCACTCAGAGTCTCAGAGTGGCTTACAAACTCCTTCCCCTTCCCACAACAGACACCCTGTGAGGTAGGTGGGGCTGAGAGAGCCCTTTCAAGAACTGCTCTGCCAGAACTGCTCTGCCAGGTCATCCAGCAGCTACAAGTGGAGAAGTCGGGAATCAAACCTGATCCTCCCAGGTTAGAGTCTGCACACTTAACCACCCAGCAAACTGGCTCTCAGTGGGCAGTGCTTAAATAGCTGCAGAAGCAATTCTACTTTTGGGGAGTGCGGGGCAACAGTGTGCTGGAAGTGGTCTGAGTGCTGATCTCGCTAAAGTAAGTGCAGGACCAAGAAGAGGCCCCAATTCAAAGCAGCAGTGAAAACAGAAGGGGATGCAGAAAGGAAGACTGAGATGCGCTCAGAAACTAAGGAAAAAGACAGATGCAGAAAAGGACAGAGTCTCTCATCCAAGTTGCCTTTCCATTTGTAGTTGCCACAGTCCTCATTGGCCCTCTGACAGCCCCTCCCTCAAGGTCAGTCCTTTCTCCTGTAGGAAGGCTGATGGCTATCTTCCTGGTTCTTTCTCTCTGGGAGGCATATTTTACTTCACCTTCTCTGATAATGCCAAGTTCTGAGCTTTTTCAACGATCTTTCCCAGGCTCCTGGCTCTTATTGCTGCATTCCAGATTCCGGGTGCCTCCTGGACCTCAGTCAGCTGCCCCACCCCTCTCTTGCATGATCTTATCTTCTGGCAGACAAACTCCAGCACCATCCTCCTCCTCTCATAAGCTCCTTCGCCTCTCCCTTTTATTTCCTGGCTCCTCTGCCCTGTTCATGATTGCTTCCACCTGGGCTTCCATACTAATCCTTTGCCAGCTACTCTCTGGTAAGTGGCTACACCACCCTTAGCTCAAGGCTGGCTCTCAGCTGATTGTCAAGTGGGGGGTTGTTTACGAGCCAGTCACTGCCAACTAGCTGACCAGCAGGTGTTTCCTTAAAGGCACCACATGTGTTGCTGACTTAGTGAGGTGGTTGCCTAGAGTTGCTCCTTGGATCCCCACAGAGTTGGGAATCTTTGGGGTTCTTCTTGGGGTGGGGTGGCTTTTAAAAAGCAATTTTAATATGGCTTCAGGAGCCGCCTTTTACAAGGAAAGTGGTCAAAAATTCCAATGGTCAGGTCCAAACTTCTGCTGATGCCAAAAAATAGCTCCACAGATTACAACCTCAATGCATCCACGAAACAGTTGCTATTAAAAAGGGGACATTCTTCCAAAATGAGGGTTTTTGGAAGAAGGTTCTCCGTACCACAATATTTGTGTATACTTGGGAGGGGGGGAGGCTGATAGTTTTCTTGTACCAATTTGTGCTATCTAGTTGTCATGCCATATACTAAGCTGAAAAAGCTGACGTGCACTGACTCTTCTGTACCACCATGAGCTCTCAAAGAACCTAGCTTCAACTGAGCAAGTCACTGGTCTCAGCACAGTTTCATTTGCATGTGGCACTATTAGAAGGAAGTCACTATGAGCAGTGGCTACGGACATCAACCCTGTTCCTAAATATCAATGGAAATGATTTTCCTGGGGTTTTTTTTTCGTTGAATGGTGAAAGCTAAGGCAATGTCCTGAGTGTTTGCAAAAAGCAGACAGCTCATCTGATCACTTCCCATATTTTTAACTGTTGATCTGTGCTGCGCAGTCTTCTGTGGGGTACAATAAAGACATGTATATCTCATATCCTTTGGAAGAGATGAGGCCAGTAATCAAAGCTAGGCCACATTAACATTACATTTAAATGTTTTTTAAAAGTTCTGTAGCTCATGTCAGTTGACATTATGTCCTGCTGGGCTTCCTTCTAATGTAATTTTAATGTTGGCATTTGTTTATAGACAGTATTAGAATGGCATTGTTTCATTAACCTCTCCTTTCTAAATTTTACGTGACTTGCCGATGTCTCTCTTGACTTCTCCAGATGGGCTCAGAGAGTGGCTGACGTAAAATGAATGAGTGAGTTTGCTAGACAGATGGAAGGTGCCAGGTCCTTTCAGATCCCAGCTTGGTGCTCAGCGTGAGAGTTGATGCTTCTAGGGCAGCATTGCAGCAGGCGACACAAACATCCTATATCAATCCTTTCCCACGGAGAACCCCAAATCAGAACTGCAATCATTGGCTGCAGTGCTATAGGACTTTTCTTGTGAAATTCGTTTTTGGCTGCTGGGTTGTTTGTTTGTTTGCATATATATGTATGCAAAATTTGATGATATCTACTATTCCTTTAGTGCTATTTTTCCAAAGCCAAGAAGCTGTAAAATATCAGGACTCACGTGCTATTTCTTTATCCCATGTGGATTATACCCACCCACTCCCTTAGAAGTAGATGTTTTTAGCTCAGTGGTTGTGCATGTGTTTTGAATGCACAGCTTCCCAGTATTAATTCCAGAAATCTCCAGTTAAGGAATTTTTTGATAGTGGCTGAGAATTCTGCTTGACTCCTTGGGGAGCTGCCGCCAAAGTATTTATTTAAAAGTTTTTGACAGATAGTATTCAAACAGTCACTAATGGACTGAACATTATGACTCTGTAGGCAGTTTCATTATGGGAGAGAAGTGTGTTCCGTATGTGAGGCTTTGACAGCTCAGAAGGTGGTATCCGTGTCTTTCTTCCATAGTAGAGAAAACACTTTGGGGCAGAAAACAATGAAAACAAACAAGAACACAACCAGAGAAGAAATGGTTGAATCGTGCTTCTACACCCATGCCTCTGCCTCTTCTGCTTTGAATGGCAAACACTTGTGTTGTTGGAGTGCTGCACTCAGACGTGGCAAAGCAGTCCTTCCCCTCCTGTGCCACTTTCTAGCTCCACCAGCACCCCCAGTGGGGACTTTGGAGGTAGCGGGTTGATGGCAAAGAATCTGGTGGCATTGGGTGCTGGGAAGGCTACAAGGATATAGCAGCTCAAACAATAAGGCCAGTGGGGTTGATCTGATTTATACCGAAATGTGATGTGGCAGCACAGGGCATGACAGGAGACAGAGTGAATTTTCCGTATAGCTGGGTTTGGGCTTGGTGAAGGGAGGTTGAATTGTGGCCCTCTTCCCCACTCCCCAATAGTGAAGGGTCCAGTTGGAAGATAGTACACCTTCTGCCCACTGTACAGATTGGGAGCTTTGGCTGAATCACTCTCCCTCCAGATCTGGTGAGGGCCTGGAAGCTCCCCACATTTTTTTTCTTCCTTGTGTGCAGTCCATTTGGAGTCTTGTCATCTTTTGTTTTGGGCATTTCAGTGGGTAGTCAGCTAGATGGTAGGCCGTGGCTGGGGGCAGCAGAACAGCAGCTGGTGGAGGATGGTACAGGGGTCCTTCCATCCCAAGTGGAGACATCAGGCAAGCTGAGACAGTGACACACAGGACCAGACAGAGCTGCACAACAAGAGGGAGCAATGTTCCCAGTCCCCCCATCTGTCCTGATACTTGTGGTCAGATTGACCCTTGTGTTGCTGACCTCATGTTTGAGAAGGCAACAAGCAGCCATTGCACCCATGGAGTGGACTAAAGCACATGTGAGGCAGAGGTGCGTCTCCCAAAACTAAAGCTCTGAGCAGTTGTCCTGGAGATTTGAAGATCGTTCAAATGTGGGGGCTTGGGGTCAGTAACTAAGATGCAGCCACACTAGGAGTATAATTACAACGATGGGTTTCTGAGGAAGTGCAGGAAGGGGGGAATGTTTTGGAAGTCCAATTCCTCAAAATCTCCCACTCCAGAATACTTTAAAGTATGTGGGGCAGAGTATTTTTGAATTCTCCCTAGAAGGTAAAAAGACTAAACTAAAGCTATTGTACTTTCTTGACATCATGAGAAGACAAGACTCTCTAAAAAAGACAACAATGTTGGGCAAAGCTGAAGGTAGTAGGAAAAGAGGAAGACCCAACTTGAGAGGGGTTGACTTAGTAAAGAAAGCCATGACCTTCAGTTTGCAAGACCTGAGCAGGGCTGTCAATGATAGGACGTTTTGGAGGCCATTTATTGATATGGTTGCCCGACGTTAGAAATAACTTGATAGCACATAACACACACATTTTTCTGCATTCTTGGGCAAGTCCCTTAAGTAGGCAGAGATTCCTGCTTCATCTGTTGTCTTCATAGGAACTAGCCAGTTTATTGTTAGATAAAGGAATTGAGAGTCATAAGTTTTGTAGCTCCCCTTAGGTTCTGCAGCACCGGTCTCTAAGGCCTTTTCAGAGCATGAGAAAACCCGGATCACAGTGATCCTTTTTGGAGCAGGATTTTCATAAGGAAAACTCCACTGCAAGGAACAGCATCTGTGTCTCCAAAATGAGTTGAATTATAGACTTGCTTGTTTGACATATTTATTGCTTTACTTATAACTGTTGACTTTATAATCTTAACTTGTTATTTAATGTCACTTTGCATATCTTGATCATCATGATGTTGCATGTTAATTTGCTGTTCATTCTCTGGCTATAAGTCTGAATCTTGCTTGCCATTCTAATGTATTTGATAAAGTGTGCATGCACATGAAAGCTCATTCCTTGAATAAACCTTTGTTGGTCTTAAAGGTGCCACTGGACTCTAAATTTTTTGTACTGCTTCGGACCAACACGGCTGATCAACTGGACCTAACAAAATGAGTGAACACCTGAGCATTTAAAAGAAAAGAAAATTGGCCAGGAAACCCCTGTAATAGAGAAAGTTAATAAAACTTCTCTAAAGGACTTGGTTTTTCTCAATATAACTTGTTCTGTTCTATCGGCAGGTGCTTCACATTGAAGGATAGCTTGTAAATGGAAAGGTTGCCTTATTGTACAGAAAGTGAACCAGTGGTTATTGGGCATCTGCAGATTCTCCACAAATAGACCCTGTCTGAGAACTTTTAAGCATATGGATGAGATTTATTAAGGACAGTTAAGCAACAAACTTCCTTGTAAGTTCACGAGTATATGCAAAAACACAATGATAATTTTATGGGCAACCTGAGTGGAGCAGGCAGTTCATTTCCTGTTTGTACTTCTGCAGACGCAGTTCCTTTGAAGTGGCACAGATGTGAGCAGTAGTTTTGCAGAGATCAGGGAAGATGAATGAAAGAGGGAAAAAAGGGCAAAAAACCTGAAGCCATTAGGGTTGCACTCCAGACTGCTAAATCAATAAGAAAATAGCTACTGCTTTCAAACCTGCTTAGCTGATGGTCACATCTATTTCCTAATGGAGTCAAATACCTATAGAAATAAAACGCAACACTTCTCTTTTGCTTTTATCTGTCTTTTATCTGCTTTTATCTGCCTTTTATGTGATTTCTGGTTTATGAGCTTCTAAAACTCACAGGCTCCTATTTATTTACTTTTATAGCTGTCTTTCTGGGGTTCTATCCCTCAAAGGGCTGCTGTCCCTTTTATAGCTGTATGACAAGAGAGGTTTAGGAGGTGGCAACTATGACACACTGGCCTACCGCATGGGTGGACAAGATCTCGCCAAGCCACTCATAAGTTGGATCAAATAGATGGAGCAGAGGTCCATCAGTGGCTATTAGTCACAAGGTATAGATAGGATCTCTTGGTCTGGGGCAAGTGATGCTCTGTATTCTTGATGCTTGGGGGGGGCAACAGTGGGAGGGCTTCTCGTGTCCTGGCCCCACTACTGGACCTCCTGATGGCACCTGGTATTTTTGGCCACTGTGTGACAGAGTGTTGGACTTGATGGGCCATTGGCCTGATCCAACATTGGCTTCTTTTATCATCCTGTGGGCTTTGGCACTATTGCTGTTTTCTGTCTCCAGCAGGTTGGAGAGACTTACATGCCACTTGGGTGGACTGGGAAGTAAGCCCAGTTGCAGGGGGTGATCAGTTCAGCAGCACTGACGGCAGGCATTAGCTTACCTATTGCTTCCTCTTTCAAACTGGCTGCAGTATGTGCAGACGCCATTGAAGAACTGACCGTGATCATCAGTGTCACTGAAAGGTCCAAATCAAGTGGCCCCTAAGGTGGTGGTGGAGCTACTGGAGCTTGGCTCTGCTTGCCCGTGGCCCTCAAGGGCAGCAGGCCTACCAGGGAATTGACCTGTAGGTTAAATGACCAGTCAGCCCCTGCATGCTACCTCTTACCCAAATGGAAGATCATAGGGGAGACCTCTGCATCTCCTGATAATAAAGATAATCTTTTGAGGTAGGCTCTTCCCTAGGGAGGCCATGTCTCCTGATACAGTGGGTGACCCTTTGACTGAGCCCCATGTCCCCCACTGTCACTTAACAGGCCAACTTGGGAAAAATTAAAGGGATCCTCAGTGCTATGTGCAACATCGTTTCTTGCAAAAAAATTTTGAAAGTTATGTCATCGTGCCAGGGTGATGCTCTAGGACTCACCCCAAACTAACCATAAAGTTTTGAGTGAATTCTAGAGTGCCATGGTGCAGTGATGTTGAGAAGATTTTCCCTGCCCCCCCCCAAACTCTCCCAGAATGTCTTCCAACATTTTGAACCTCTTAGACAGTCTGCATTCGATGTGTGTCCATTGACATCTCCCACGTTCTGTCCTCTCCTGACTTGATGTCCCAAATAGCCAGTTTAAGTATTTCGGAAGTGATCCAGAGGAGAAAGCTCTGGAGGTGCTGGATCTGCCAAGAAAACCTGATGCTATTCCTCACATTATGTGCAAGATGTCTGTTTCCTCTCAATTATTCTATTGGTAAGTTAAGATTGTTCACAAAATTTATTGGAAGCTAGTTTGTTAGGAAGCATCAAGCTGTTTGCACAGACAGTAAATCATTATTGTACATTAATGATGTAGGGTTGCATGCCCCATAAAACCATCTCCCTTCTTTGGGGAGAAAAATTTAGCTCAGTTATTGGACGACCATAACAAGTAAGGATGTGAGTTGGCGTTAGTGATGACCACTTTGTGAACAGCTAAATCATTCCTGAACACTCGTTGTGCTGCTTGGGCTCTTCCAAATTTAAACTGATGCCAATAAGAGCTGAAACCCTGTAGCATTCACCAAGAGAGAGAGAGCTTAATAGTAAAAATAAAAACCGAAATGTACCATTAAAAAAATGGAACAGTTTATTTGGACTGAAATTGCATTGCACTGTAAGTCCATTTTACTCTGAGACATAGCATTATATATCTGAAGATGCATGGGATGGAAGTGTTGGAAGTGGAATGCATTTATATCAGAGAGACGGTGAACAAATCCTCAAGTGGTTTCTGAGATTTTGTCCAAAATAGGCAGATAGAGGGACATATCACAGCTTCAGCATGCTATTTCCACGGGTTTCCCACTATTAGCATAACTCTTATCATGAAGGATCATACCCATATCCTTCAAAAGTGGTCCTTTATTCCTATGTTTAGGTTTCAATCTTTCCCTTTTAAAAATATCCTATCGCATTTGGAACTGTGGCATTTGAAACATATTGGATATTTTTTAAAATGTATTTCTAGAAAGACTACTGCATTAGATCAGGGCCTCTGAAGGCACATAAGGACTTGAACTGCTTGAGAATGATACTTAGGCATTTCAGAATGTCTTTTGTTGGCTGGGAATTGCTTTTGTGCTGGCAAACCTCAGAGAGAAGTACAGTACAGAAGCCTAATGGCACAATCTTGTATAGACCTGAGGACTGTTCTAGTAGCCCTCCTTTCCCAAGGGTGTTCTTGGCTGTGGGACAAACAAACATGGCATTCTCTAAAGCCTAAACAAGTTTAGAGACTTCAGCTACAATTAGAAGCTATTAGAGATTTACCACTGCAAAGGGTAGGGAGCCCCCTTGTGTCATCTCCTCCTTGGGTATGCCAAGCTTCAGGTGGGGCCTGGAAATCTCCTGGAATTACAACTGATCTCCCAATTACAGAGATCAGGTCCCCTGCCTGGGATTTCACAACCCAGAGTTGGCAAGCCTACTGGCGATGAGTAGTAATACAAACATTCTGGTGTGATGTTGCCTTCCTGTGAGTTTCCCTGCCTCAGCAAAGGCAACTAATAAAGTAGAGCCAAAGTTCAGAACATTTGCAGCACGGTGACTTCACATCACCAATCATCACTGGGGGGCCAGCCTCCAGATTATGGTTGGAGATCTCCCAGGATTATAACTGATCTCCAGGTGACAGAGATCAGTTCACCTGGAGAAAATGGCCATTTTGGAAGGTTGACTATGGCACTGTACCTCCCCCAAACCCCATCCTCCACCCCCAAAACTCCAGGTGTTTCCCAATTTGGAGCTGGCAGTCCTACCGAATATTACCAGTGCAGAGAGGAGATACACAGTCTGTTGGGTATTGTCATGCCTCTTCTATAATGTCTAATTCCAATGGCATTTCCCTTGGATCAGAAGCAGAAATCTGTACTGTCCAAGACTGAGAATGACAGAGCAGACTGTAACATCCCTTGGTTGGTAGCAAACATTTGTGCACACTTTTTCAGTAGACTAAAATAATACAGTGTGGTGAAAGAGAGAGACAGCTGAACTACTATATTTAGAGATGATTGATGCTTATGATTCTTGAAGATGTGTGAATCTTCTGGGTTATCGGAACTTTGAGAGAATTAAATAAAAATCACATGCATTTACACCCCCCTTTATCTTTTCAAATTTCTTATGTCAACCAAACGTCTATACAATTAAATACTGCTGTGATGGCATCTTTGAATCTATCTGCTAAGATATATCTGCTAAGATTTCTTTATTTTCAGAGTGAGAAATTAGCGTCATGTATTTTATAAGCCCTTGGTAGAATGAATAAATCATAGCACACAGAAGGGTTTTTAATCAAATGGCTTTTGCTGGGGCTTATAGGTTAACCGGTAGACCCATTCTGTTTTTAATATATGCCTTAGTCTCATTTGCACTGAGGGGGAAAAAATACGTGAAAACCAAAGGAATAGATTTAACAAGCATGGCTTTATTTATTTATTTCCCCCCAGAATGCATGCAGAAGTGTGCTGTGTATTGTAGGCCGAGGACAGACTGCCAATCTGAAGCGGGGCAGGCACGCTTCGCAAACGGAGGAAAGGAGCCCGTTCAGACATGCGCATCTGCCCATCGGCTCCGTTGCGTACTTACCCGTCTCCCAGCCGCTTTCCTTCCGCTTTACCCGGACACCAGTTTTTCCCGGTGTTCAGGGGCCTTCCTCCGCATGCCTCCCGCTTCCAAACAGTGTGAACTGGAAGAAGCGGGAGGCATCCGGAGGAAGTGTGAACGCACCGGCAAAAAGTTTTGCGCATATGCGCATATGCGCATATGCGCATATGCGCATTTGCAATATGCGCATATCTAATATGCGCATATGCGCATATGCGCATTTGCGCATATGCGAAAAACATCAAAGGAAAACAAAAAAAAGTGCAGCGGCCCGCGCGAGCCGCGCGGGCTGGCTACGCGCCAGTGTGAACCCTCCGTGGGCAGTCTGAACGCTCCGTATCGCCGCTGATCCGCATTGCTCTGGCCAGTGTGACCGGCCAGCTCCGTGAGTTTTTCCCCCGCTCCAGTTCCCTCCGCTTTGCCTCCGCTTCAGATTGGCAGTCTGTCTTCGGCCGTAGTTTGACAGTTTTCGAATGCTGGCCTATGCTTCTTTTTCATTAAGAACCTACTTTATATTTATGCTTTCAGCTAATTGTTGTTTTTCATTGTCCAACTAGGATGCATATTCAAGCAGGGTGCTATCAAAATATAGGGCAGGTGGATATACGATGCTTTGGAGAGGTGATGATGTTAGCATGGGAGGCAAAGTGGTGAGTCTGGTGCGCCCAGCAATCACACTGAGTAAGATGGAAACAGAATATCAGAAAGCTAAAGAACTTTCTGTGATTACATTAAGAGTTGGCAGGGCTCATTTCGTAGCAGGAGCTCCTTTGCATATTAGGCCACACACCCCTAATGTAGCCAATCCTATAAGAGCTTACAGTGCTCTTCTTACAGGGGCTACTGTAAGCTCTTGAAGGACTGGCTACATCAGGGGTGTGTGGCCTAATATGCAGAGGAGCTCCTGCTACAAAATGAGCCCTGAGAGTTGGTCTATTAAACTCTTGACTGTGCAAACTATATATAATCAAATCAAGATGTGAGAGTTGAATTGTTTGGGGGCATGGAGAATATTTGCTTCCAAACTTTTCCACATCACCTGCTTTACTGTTATGGATGTAGCATCAAAGAATCTCATAAAGGATCAGGAGAGCTGTCAGTCTGAGCTTCAGACCTGGCATGTCTGAAATAACGTCCTTAAACAACTTGTCATTTCAGCACTGAGATAGTGAAAGGGCTCAGTCCAAAGATATTTGTTGTCTGGGACCCCAAGTCTTTGGTACAGTGCCCTTTAGTGGGGTCCTAGACAGCGTTCCGTGTGCCTCAGCATTTACTCATGCCGGTCACATGACCACAGAAAAAGTCTTCAGACAGCGCTGGCTCTTCAACTTGGAAATGGAGATGAGCACTGCCCCATAGAGTCGGATTCAACTGACTTTCAACCTTTAAGTTTAGACAATGAACAGGATACAAAAATCAGCCTTATTTTTGTTCCTTTCCTTGTCTTTCCCTTAGGACTGCCAGCTCTTGATTGGGAAATACCTGAAGATTTTGGGGATGGAGACTGGGGAGGGGAGAGACCTTAGCAGGTTATAACGCCATAGAGTCCACCCTCCAAAGCAGCCATTTTCTTCAGGGGAACTGCTCTTGGCCCTCTGGAAATCAATTGTAATAGTGGGATATCTCCAGGTACCACCTGGAGGTTGGCAGCCCTACTTTCCATGTACAGAGGAACTGTTATATTACATCATCATCAGTCTATTGGCTACCCCTCTTGAAGGGGGTGAAGCAAGCCTGTGCTAGCACAGCCTTTTTCCTTTCCTTTCTGGACTGGAGCCATTTCTCTCTTGCACCGAAATCAGCAGCACACAGATTTTTAAACTAGACAAGGAGCTTTAAAGAATCTTGTTGGGGAGGCTGGATAAATTATCCAGCAGAGGCTGAATAGCTATCTGTTGAGGATTCTCTCATACTGGATTTCTTGCATGGAGCAGGAGCTAGGATTAGATGGCTTAAAAAGCCCCTTCCGGTTCTATGATTCTGTGAGAGGGGATTCTTGAGGAGGAGGCTGCTGATGTGAAAAAGAGAGAAAAGTTTTGATTACGCTCACGGGCCTGCACATGTGCTCCTACAGCTGGCATGCACTGAATAAGCATAAAGCATTAAAGCCTCTGCGGTGTGCAACACACTGAATGAATGCGTCCTATGATGGTAATACACAGCAGTGCACAGTAGTGATACACAGATGCTGTAAGTCTTCTGGTTTTGTATCTCTCTGGGATTGTAATAGTGGGATGGAGGGCCATAAAGCAGCATGGGGAGGCCTACCTTCCATCTTCATTGTTCACAGGCTGTGCAGGTTCAGAATCTGTGGAGAGAGTGTGACATTTGTACAGCTCTGTACCTATTTACACATGATTAAGCACCTCAGTGATTCATGCGTTTGTGCCCAAGAAAGCAGAACAACACTTCTTCCCATGCCCCTCAAAAAGGATGGAGCTGGAGTGCGGATCGTCTGTCACTTCAGAGGCGGAAAATGCCGCTTTGCCAGTAGCCATTGATTTTGGGGAGGTGAATTATTGGGGTGTTTATGAAGAGTAGTGATTTGAACAATGTCAAGGCACCAATCACTAAGGCTTGTGGAAAGGGTTTGTGCACAACTGGTAATAATTTCCTCCCATGAAACACTTTTTAATGTGCAGCCCCACACCAATTCTGCATTCCAGCTGTTGAATCTACAGGTTTATGGCCAGTTTCCGGCAGCCTCCTGCTTTCAACATGGAAGCTGCTGTTTCAGATTTTTGGACATAATCTTCCATATACATTTAATGTATATGTGGAAAGAGTGGGTGGTAAAAATGTTGTAGTATAGGACGTGAGAAAGCATGAATTCTTTTAAAAATCTGGTTTTTCCCCTTTCCCAAATGTCAGACATGCTTTTAAATGGCATATGCTTATAACTCTTTAAATGAAATGCCAAAACTTCAGAATCTTTCTTTTATGTCTACCTCACATTGCCCTTCGATATAGAATAACTACCATCTCTTAGTTCTATATATCAGTTATAATTGGCTTGTGCTTTTAACAGCTTATTAAATTCAAGAAGCACATTTTTTTTTTAGTATGAAAAAAGTTGTTGGGAAAGCTTAACCTGTTTAATTGCCGCCTGTTATGTAGCTAAAGGCACAGGGAAAGGGACTCTTGACAGGCCACTTGACGAGACGTCCCCAAATACATTCATATCCTGATAATAGACCTCCTTGCCACTGTAGGCCCACCCATTGCTCCCTGCTAGCAGTTTGCTCCTTCTGAAGGGGTTGTTTGGCCTCTTTTTTTTTAATGGTTGCACCCTCCTTCTGGCATGGCTTGCTAGAGAAATTATGTGGCCTCCCTTCTCTGACAATATTCTGGGTGTGTTCAGTCACGCCGTTTGATCCGGCTTCGACGCACTTCGAAAATGGATCAAATTGCACATTCAGACAGCAGCAGCTGTCTCCCATCCCCAGCTGTTGCTTACCAGAGCAAAATTCGGAGCAAATTTTGATACCAGGTCCTTAGGTGGTGTTTTCTGTGCTTTCCCGGTTGAAGGCGCATTTCCCCCTGTGTGATTGCTCCACCATCGTTGAGCCACTTCCGAGTCTTAACCCCCCTTGCGCCACGGAAGCCTCTGGCTTCTGCTTTTCACCCACCATTTTTATTTTTGCATCGGTAATATGCGCATAAGCGCTGCTCCGCCCATGTGTCTATATATAAAAAAAATCAAATGGCCACTAGTTTTGAGTTCAGGATCCCAAGGAGACTGGTTTTGGGCAAAAAGTTTTGAAGTTCTGTCCTCAGCATTTGGGCAAAAAGTTCTGTCAGGGCGGTGAAATCACGGTGCTTGTGGAACTGTCGCAGGATTTGCTCTACTGCTTTTGCGCATGTGCAAGGTTTTATTTTTTCAGATCTCCAGATGAGCGCCTATGCACATGTGCAAAGTTAGAAAAAAACAAACAGAAAAAACCTGGTATACACTCCCGTGTGATCGCGATTGTCCGGAGTAAAAAAAAAAAGCTGCATCGAAGTGGGGCGATTTAAAGCGGCTCCAACTCACCGTCTGAACGCACCTTTAGACTATTATGTTTATTAGCCATATTTCCAGCAGAATGCTTGAAAACTAGCCATTACGGTTGCCTTCTGCCTGAGCCTTTGTGCAGCTTTGAAACCCATTGTTGATGTGCTGTGTGTGGACATGTCCTGTTGTTAATTAACTTATTAGATTTTTGTCAGGTTTGGAGGTTTTATTGAGGTCTTTATATATGGGCTAGACATGAAGCTGCTTCATACTGAATAAGACCATTGGTCCATCAATGTCAGCATTTTCTATTCAAACGGGCAGCTGCTCTCCAGCGTTTCATGTAGAGGCATTTCACGCCATTCCCCACTTAATCTTTTTAGCTGGAGATGCTGGGGATTGAACATGAAATCTTCTGCATGCCAAACAGATGCTCTACTGCTAATCCATGTCCCTTTCCCAAAGTTTCTATTGAGTGCCATTGTGTATAGTCTTTTAATTTTTTTTATCACTCACGTATTATTTTTTTAGCTAATGTTTTTTATTCTTTGTTACTTCATACAAAGGATAAGAGAGATGGATAGATAAAAGTCTGATAATCACATACAGTAGAATAAGGCAGTAGAGTTGTCAGATGGTAGAAAGAACTGTATTATTTCAGAATGAAATGTGGAATGTTTCTCTACATCTTAAAAAAAATCTTGGAAGTAACAATCAAACACACAGGGACCAGCTGCAGGTTCCCCCCTCCCTTTTGTGATACTTTCACCGTTTTGTTAACTTGCGTCTTATCATCTCAGGACTCCACTATCTCATTCAGCTGTTGTGCCCAGGCCTACTATGGATTAGAAACTGTACGCCAGCCAGTAAGCATTCATAGAACACAAGGAACATGTATATTTCTTTATTAACTTTCAGCCAACCTGGCTATTGCGAGTGTCAAATTATTGTCAAAACATTACAGGCTGTAAATCCCACTGTGTGCCTCAAATTTATCTCTGACCACCCTGACAGGACAGAGGTCCCCCCCCCCCCCCCAATTTTCTCTCAGCTCTTTTAAAGACACATTTATGGAACCTACACAGCTTCTTTTCTGGAATCTGAGTGTGTGGAAAGGAGACATGGGGAAAAAAATCCAAAATATTCAAGTCATGGCCCAGGGCTTGATGGGAATGGATATGCCGCCACAGATCACTTTGCAGTTAATTAAGTAAACCCCTCTGAGACAGGGATTGTTTAGCCAATTAATAAGTAGAAGCATAAAGTGACTTGGCAGATTGTGTCTTGAATCACATTAATAACCAAAGAGCCAGGAACCATGCCACCCAATCACAATACATCAGTGTATGCAATTCTCAATGCCCTGGAATACATCCTGGATTTTGGCTTAAGTTTGCTTGTTGCTGGTGGCCTAAAGCAGAGCCCAGGGACATAACAGAGAAACTACAAAAGTATTGCTCAAGTATATGAGATAGTGATACACATATATGTAATTTGATTCTTGAATGGTACAGTGGGAGAAGTATGTGGAGACAAGAGCCAGTGTGGTGCAGTAGTTGGCGTGTCAGACTAGGGCAGCGGAGATTTGGGTTCAGATCCAACCATACCATGACACTTACTGGCTTCGTCATACTGTCTCAGTTTAGCACTACCTCACAGGGCTATTGCAAGGACCAAATGAGGGAGGGTAAAACTATGGCTACCACCCTGAGACCGTTGGATGAAGTGCTCCACAGAAATAAAGCAATGCAATTAGTGAATTGACTTGTAATTGTATGATTGACAGATTATCACACCATTGCAATCAGTTTTTGCATTTTTTTTAAAAGTAGGTGACTGGTAAAGCAGCAGAATGTCTATCCTCTCAGATGGATGGCACATAATTTATTTAAAGGATAACATGTGGTTTTTGTTTCCCTGCATACTGTGAACAGCTGCATCCTTACACACAGCGATTTCTGTTCTCGTCATCTGTGACATTTCTGTGAGCAGAAGCTTACAGCTGTCTTGGAGAAAGAAGGGAGAAAGGACAGGTAGACAGACAGACAGACAGACAGACAGACAGACAGACAGACAGACAGAAAGATAGATAGATAGATAGATAGATAGATAGATAGATAGATAGATAGATAGATAGATAGATAGATAGATAGATAGATAGATATGGGTCCTAGGAAGAGCCCAGAATCCTTTAGAGCACACCACAAATTTCCCTGATGCTCCTTCATCCTAAATTTCACATTGGATCTCTAAACTGGCTGACAGATGTTGTTGCACTTTCATATATTCCAACGGAATCCCCTTGCCACACGCATAGAAATACTTTGGGAGCAAAAATTATTTCTACCTAGATCAATGGCAATTTATGTTTCTTGATTTGCTGTCATACCTGGCTTTCTTAGGAGGTAGAAGATGAAGAAGATTTTTCTGAAAAAAAAATCATTCAGTGTTTTTGTGTGTGTGTGTGTGTGTGTGGAAAGACTAGAAAATAAATTTAAAAATAAAAATGATACACTAGGCACCTTTCATTCATCAAGAGGCTGCAAGAGGAAGGTTGTGAGCTTAACATGTATGGGAAACTATAGATGTTTATATACTAATGCTAGAAGTGTCTGAGGTAAAATCGGGGAGTTGGAATGCTTGGTGTTGGGGGAAAAACATAGACATTCTGGGTATTTCAGAAACTTGGTGGGATGAGGAAAATCAGTGGGATACAGTGATTCCTGGTTATAAATTATATCGGAAGGATAGGGGGGAGAAAGTTGGAGGTGGGGTGGCTCTTTATGTCAGAGAGGGTATACAGTCCAGTAAGACTGAGAGGGTAGGAGAATTGGATTCGCTTATGGAAATGCTGTGGGTTGAATTAGTGGGCCCAAAAGGAAGCTTAACATTGGGAGTTTGTTATCGCCCACCAAATCAAAAGATAGAGGAGGACTATAAAATGATGAATGAATTAAAGATAGTGGCTAGATGAAATAACTGTGTTGTAATAGGTGACTTTAACTACCCACACATTGATTGGGTCAATATGTGTTCAAGTTGGGAAAAAAGAGATTGAGTTTCTAGACACTCTCAACGACTGTGCTATGAAGTAGATGGTTACAGAACCAACCAGGGGAGAGGTGATCCTGGATTTGGTCCTAAGTAACGCCCAAGACCTGGTGAGAGATGTTAAAGTGATTGCACCACTTGGGAACAGTGACCATAATGCTATTGAGTTCATTTGTATGAATAGGGAGTTGTCCAAAAAGACTGATACAACCACTTTTAACTTTAAAAGGGGTAACTTCTCTGTATGAGAGGATATGTGAGGAGAAAACTGAAAGGAAAAGTAGAAATGGTCAAAACCATTGGGGAAGCTTGGAGACTATTTAAGATTACAATCCTAGAGGCTCAGAGAAAATATATACCGCGGGTTAGGAAAGGCACAAATAGGTATAGAAAAAAGCCTGCATGGTTAACAAACAAAGTAATGGAAGCTGTAAAAGGTAAGAAGGATTCCTTTAAGCAGTGGAAAGCTAGTCTCAGTGAGGCTGATAAAAGGGAACACAGGCTATGGCTAATAAAATGCAAGTCTGTGATCAGGCAGGCAAAAAAGGAATATGAAGAGCATATCACAAAAAACATAAAGACCAACAATAAAACTTTCTTCAAATACATTAGAAGTGGGAAACCAGCCAGGGAAGCAGTGGGGCCCTTGGAATGACCAAGGGGTAAAAGGTGTAGTGAAGGATGATAGGGAAATGGCTGAAAAGCTGAATGCATTTTTTGCCTCTGTCTTCACTGTTGAGAACTGCCTGCCCACTCCGGAACCACTGATTTCGGGAGGGGGGTTGAAAGACCTGAGTCAGATTGAGGTGACAGGAGAGGAGGTCCTACATCTGATAGACAACTTAAAAACAAATAAATCACTGGGCCTGGATAGCATACATCCGAGAGTTCTGAAAGAACTCAAATGTGAACTTGTGGATCTCCTGACAAAAATATGTAATCTTTCCTTAAAATCTGTCTCCATTCCTGAGGACTGGAAGGTAGCGAATGTCACTCCTATCTTTAAAAAGGGTTCCAGAGGAGATCCGGGAAATTATGGCCCAGTCAGTCTGACGTCAATACCGGGTAAGTTGGTGGAAACTGTTATTAAGGAAACAATTAGTAGGCACATTATTGAACAAAATCTATTGAAGAAGACTCAGCATGGGTTCTGTAAGGGAAGATTTTGTCTCACTATAACCTGTTAGTGTTCTTTGAGGGAGTAAACAAACATGTGGACAAGGGGGACCCAATAGATGTTGTTTACCTTGACTTCCAGAAAGCTTTTGATAAAGTTCCTCATCAAAGGCTCCTAAGTAAGCTCAATAGTCATGGGATAAAAGGACAAGTCCTTTTGTAGATCAAAAACTGGCTAATTAAAAGGAAACAGAGAGTGAGTATAAATGGGCAATTTTCTCAGTATAGGGAGGTAAGCAGTGGGGTACTGCAGGGATCAGTACTCGGTCCGATGCTTTTTAACTTGTTTATTAATGATTTGGAGTTGGGAGTAAGCAGTGAAGTGGCTAAATTTGCAGTTGACACAAAGTTGTTCAGGGTGGTGAGAACAAGGGAGGATTGTGAAGCATTCCAAAGGGATCTGTCAAGGATGGGCGAGTAGGCATCAACGTGGCAAATGGGGTTTAATGTGGCCAAGTGCAAAGTGATGCACATTGGAGGCAAAAATCTTAACTATAAATACACGTTGATGGGGTCCGAACTGACAGAGAACTGACCAAGAGAGAGATCTTGGAGTCGTAGTAGATAACTCAATGAAAATGTTGAGACAGTGTGCGACTGCAATGAAAAAGGCCAATGCTATGCTGGGGGTTATTAGGAAGGGAAATTGAAAACAAATCAGCCAGTATCATAATGCCTCTATATAAATCGATGGTGTGACCTCATTTGGAGTACTGTGTACAGTTCTGGTCGCCACACCTCGGAAAAGATATTATAGCATTGGAAAAAGTGCAGAAAAGGGCAACTAGAATGATAAAGGGGTTGGAACACTTTCCCTATGAAGAAAGGTTGAAGCGCTTGGGGCTCTTTAGCTTGGAGAAACGATGGCTGAGGGGTGACATGATCAAGGTTTATAAGATTCTGCATGGGATAGAGCAGGTAGAGAAGGAAGTCCTTTTCTCCCTTTCTCACAATACAAGAACTCATGGGCACTCCATGAAATTGCTGAGCAGTCGGGTTAGAACAGATAAAAGGAAGTACTTCTTCACCCAAAGAATGATTAACACGTGAAATTCACTGCCGCAGGAGGTGGTGGCGGCTACAAGCATGGACAGCTTCAAGAGGGAATTAGATAAACATATGGAGCAGAGGTCTATCAGTGGCTATTAGCCTCTAGGTATAGATAGGAACTCTCAATCTGGGGCAAGTGATGCTCTGTATTCTTGGTGCTTGGAGGGGGGGCAACAGTGAGAGGGTCCAGGCCCCGCTGCTGGACCTCCTGAGGGCACCTGGTGTTTTTGGCCGCTATTTGACAGAGTGTTGGACTGGATGGGCCATTGGCCTGATCCAACATTGGCTTCTCTTATGTTCTTAAGTTCTAGAAATGTGTAGATCAAGGTGGGACTACACCACTGACAGCTTAAAGAGAAGTTGTTTGTAATTAATAGTTTGCTTTGGACAGTGGTGACCAGTTGTGAATTGTGATTTTGATGCCATCTTAAGGCAAATGTTTCAGAGGGTGCAGCTGTGTTGGATTGCAGTAGAAGAGCAAGATTTGAGTTCAGTAGCATCTTAGAGACCAACAAGATTTTCAGGTTGTGAGCTTTCAAGAGTCAGAGCTCCCTTCATCAGGTACGAGTTGGAATGGAGATCCCTGAGTCCTTCTATCCCAGTCAGAAGGTGGGAGGGGTGTTGCAGAGAAGGAAGATGGGATGCAGAGGTACAATATGCACTGTGATAAGCCTGATTAGAACAGAGGGGAAATGCTTGGGGGCAGAAAATTAGCATCTGTAGTAAGATAAAAATCCTGTGTCTCTGTTCAGCCCTGGGGAGGGGATCCATTATTTTGAACTTGTGACAAATGGGAGCACAATCAAGATTTGCACCTCACTCCTCCCACTCACCCCACCCCCGTGGAAAGAAAGACAGTTGGTATGACGGTTGCTACTTCTGCAGATTTACAGCACCTGACATCTGTATTGCGCAGTAGAAAATGTTCTGCCTCTATGTGAAGGCCCAGAGAGGTAGCATTCGTCTTCTGTTCAGGATACATATGTTTTCATTATTATGATATTTATTATTGTAGTGGATGGCTTGGGCCAACCATGTAAAGTGCAAAACCAGGTGACCCTTACTGAAGGTGGGGATTATTTTAGAAATACTCTTTAGGTCCCCCAAGTGTGCAGGGTGGGAGGGGAAGACCAAATAAATTAACCAGAAAGGGGAGGGGGCAATATGATGAAGCCTGGGAATGCTCTAGGTCAGGGGTGTCAAACATGCATCCCGGGGGACAGATCAGGCCCCCAGAGGGCTTCTATCAGGCCCGCAAGGGACTGACTGTCTCCTGCTTCTTTCTCCAGTTTTGCTGCTGCTGTTGCATCACAGCTTGCTTTCCAAGACTCTTTCAATCACTGAGGAGAGATAGATAGGCAAACTTCTGCTCCCTGCTCTGGGCTGAGGCTCCTCCCCCTCCCCCTCCCCGATTGCAAGAGCACAGACAAATTCAGAGCAAGAAGTGTCAGTTATCAGAGACTGTTAAATAAACAAAATATTGCAAGAATGCTAATGTTTCAGGCATGTTTTTATTTTAAGTTAAAAAAATCTTTGTGTTTGTGTCCTTTATAAAGTTTATATCTCTGCTACCTATCATGACATTTTATGACACACTTGGCCTGGCCCAACAAAGTCCAATTTATGTCAAATCCGGTGCTCCATAAAAATGAGTTCGACACCCCTGGTCTAGGTGATGGGGACTACAGAGATCACTTGAGCCAATCATGGGGGGTGGGGAGATAGGGAGATAGGGAAATCATTAAATTCTAGTTCCCAAGAATTTATAGAATCCTGGAAAGATAAAGTTGGGTAGGGGGTATCCAGGTAATTTAATCTTCCTGTGATTCCTCACAGGTCCCCAGTATATTCCATTTAACAAACTTCATGGTGGAGTGCCTATTAGAAATGTGCAGACAAGTTCGAGTGACTCCACAATTATGCAGAGAAATCTTGTGTGTGTGTAAATTGCTGTAAAGTCGCACCTGACTTATGGTGACCCCGTAGGGTTCTCAAGGCAAGAGAGGTTCAGAAGTGTTCTGCCACTGCCTGCCTCTGCGTAGTAACCCTGGAATTACTTGTGTTAGGACTTTTGTCCAATAATCAAGAAAATTCAGAGTAATGAATCTTGCTTTTCGGGAAAGAAGAGATTGCTTCTTTTAGTTTAAAAGAAGTTTACTACTAAAGGAAAAAGGTAAACGGGATTAGCTACAAATAAACAAAACATGCTTACTAAGCAGCATTCTGCTGCGTCTGCACACTAAGACATCCTGATAGAGAGTGAGAAGATTGTAATGGAGGGTTTCTCCTTCTTCTTGACCCCAGAAAGGAAACACCTGATATCATTGACCAATTAGCAAAACAGTACACCTTTAGTTTTCCTGGGCTTAGAGATAATTGGCCAGCTGCCAGGTATCACTTCCAGGCTAAATCTAGGTAAACAGACAAGTTGCATAGGTTAACCCTATAATGACTGAATTTCTCAGGCCTTGTGTTTCATGCTCATTTCTCCAACTACTTGGTGGTCTCCCATCCAAATACTAACCAGGGCTGATCCTGTTTAGCTATCTCAGTCTCACAAGATTGGGCTAGCCTGGGCTATTGAGGTCAGGACAGAGAAATCTTAGAGTTCACAAATTAAAAAAAAAAAGAAGGACCAACAAACAAACAAAAAGAAGCTGGATAAGAACTGAGCGTGCTCATTTCACTTGAAATACTGTCTGCAGCTGAAAGATAGTTAAGGTGGGCTATAGAAGAAGGAGACAGGGAGATAGTCCTACTCAAGCTGCTAAGAACACCCTGGAGGGGTGAGATTTGGATTCTGAGAAGGTTTAGCTTGTATCAAATTATTTAAAACCTTTTTTAATATGAGCCAAAAGATCCAAAAGGCGTCTCCACAGTGCCAACAAATGTTATGTGTGGAAGTCTGCAAAAATGCATGGATTGGGATTAAAAAAACTAGAATGTAATCCAACCAAAGTTAATCACCTTTAAATCCTATTAATTTGAATCAGAGTTTAGCTTGCGCTATTCAGATCTTTGGGATTTGCAGTATTTAACTGTGGCTGGACTCTACCCTTGTTTGCTTACATAGCACGGACGTCAGTCTGGTTTAATTCACTATAAATAAGCTGCCCCTTAAGAAATGTTTGCATAATTCTGCTTGGTGTTAGCCTGCCAACATGCTGCTTTGTGGATTTTTAAACTGGAAAGCACAAACTTATCCAAGGATAATGGTGGTGGTGGGGGGGGGGGGGGGAGCTAAATAGGTTCTGATGGCTTCCTGGAGATAATAATTGGTCCGCAAGCAAATCTGTTGTGCCAAAAGCAGCCAGAACTCAGATAAACTTTCTGTCTTAAATTTAGCAGTAGACATGTCAGGAAGGCGCATTATTCCTGTTGTCTAATTATTTTATTTCATTTTGCATTGCAGCAGTTTTATGGTGCAAAAAATTAAGGTACATCGAGTCTGCAGAACAAATTTTGAGTCCAGTGGCACCTTTAAGACCAGCAAAGTTTTATTCAAGTTATAAGCTACACACACTCCATTAGGTACAATGAAATGGAAATTTCCAGTCCATACTGCCTGCCTCGGTGTAGTAGCCATACTGCATGCACACGAAAGCTTATACCTTGAATTAAACTTTGCTGGTCTTAAAGGTGCCACTGGACTCAAAATTTGTTCTGCTGCTTCAGACCAACACAGCTACTCCACCTGCATCTATCAAGTCTGCAGTAATGATTCTAAACTCTGAATCTGAACTTGTTCCTGGTTTACGTAGGCTGCTTCCATGCAGGGGTGGCAGAAAGTGTCTGCTGTATTGGGGTGCAGCTATACAATATTGGGTCAAATCTAGGCATCGCATTTAGGACTCTTGTATTCCCCCCTACTGAGCTGGATTAAAGGAAAAAACCTCTTTAAACTCAGTTCATTTGGGAAACTACAGGCAGCTGGGCGTGTGGAGCATCTGTGTGGACACTGCCTGCAGCCACTAGAGGGGTAGAGCTAAGGTCCACCTTCAAAATGGCACAGCTGAGTTCTCTGTATTTCTCCCAGCTTTGGCCCATTAACAGTATCTTTGTTTTAACAGCTGAGCTGTGGTGAGAGGGGATGCTGGGACTTGAAGATCCTGGTGCAGTTGTCCTTCCTGCTTCCACAGCCCTTGTTGCTGTTGCATCCAGGGGTCATTTCAAGCAGGAGCTCGGGGGAGCTCAGCTCCGGGAGTTGGTGCCAGCCCCCCCCCACGGGGGAGTGCCTGCTTGTGTCATGGCTGCAGCAAAATAACTCATCCCCTTGTTCCTCCGACCAGCCTTCTGAAGTCCTTGTTCCTCCGACCAGCCTTCTGAAGGCTTCAGCCACCACTGAAGCTATCCTCCCAGAATAGTGGTATTTCTGAGGCTTGGATTAGTAGCTGTTCCCCCCCCCCCTCCTTTCTTTCTTGCCTTCTGACATACTTCTGGTAATGTCAGGTGGTGAAGCATATGCAAATAAGTTATGCTTATAAGTTATGCTAATGAGCTCCGGCACCTCTTTTTCTACAAAATGACCTCTGGTTGCACCATATGATGTTTCTAGATTTGCCAACCTCTAGGTGGGCCTGGAGATCTCCTGGAATTACTACTGATCTCCAGAGAGTGAAGAAAAATAGAGAAAACCAGGGCAGTTTCCTTGGAGCGAGACCAGGCTAGCCTGAGCCATCTAGGTCAATGCAGGGCAAGAAGGGTGGGGGAGGAAGGGAAGGGAGGGGACAATGTTAATATTAATCCCCCCTCTTTCTTATTGCTCAGAGGACTGAAACACAGGTGCACATCCCTACTGACAGCTCTGTTAACAAACTTGATGACATTCAGGACTTGTTATTTTATATATGAAGCTTGGTTTGTATAAAAAGACAGCTGTAATGTCATATTTTTTGTATACCAGACTAAAATGCCAAGACTGAGAAGAAGAAAAATTAACAAACAACTCTTTCTACAAAAGGACTTCCATTTCTGTGTATGAAGACTGCATGTCTTGAAGTAACACGCCTCAACATGAAATCCTTTACCAGTGCTGCCTTCCAAACTCTTTGTATTCATGAGTTTGAAAGTAGGGGTGTTTTTTTGGTCATATCCCCTTTCTTCTAATGAAAAAAAGACAGCTAGTTTTTGAAACTGAAAATAGTGAGGCTCTGTACTCACGGCAAAATGTATATTAGATGAATATTTATAAGCTAACATTGACATTTTGGTGTAAAATGGCAAATTTCAGTGGGCAGAATGGCTTTTTTCTTCATCAGAAACATCCTGAAAGAACATACTAAAAGTAGCCTTGCATTCCACCTGACATCTAAACAATGGGGACATTCTGGGATGTACTATTGTATGTCTTGTCCCTCATTGCCCATTGAATTTTTACATGGGATTGGGCTAAATAAACGGGTGAAGGGTCTGCCGTTATTTTAGTAAGCAACAAAATTGTCTCTTAACATATAAACACTGGGCTCCCTCACCTGAAAGTACCCATAGGATGAAATCAGGAGGAGCAGGATTATTTTCCTTTTTTATGAGAGATGTTTGTTGGGTAGTAACATAGTAGAACCCCCAAGGAGGATTAGGGATGGTGTGGTCAGGTGACCCCTTTTCTGACTTCCAGTATGTTGGCAGCTAGGTTCCATAGCTATAAGTGGCTACAGGACTACTGACTCCTTTTAGCCATTCAGCCTTGCTAATAAAGAGTTAAGAGCTACAGGTGCAGGTATTAATCCCGGGCCAGCATGACCCAGGAGATTGCCAGGTCTAAACCTGGGAGACCACACCTAATAGGTGGAGGGCAGTATAAAGATGAAAGAGTTAGGCTGTGGTCACACACACTAAATAGCCCACTTTCAAACAGTTGGAATGTGCATTGAAAATTGATCGAAAGTGGATTATTTAGAAGAAGAAGAAGAAGAGAAGAAGAGATTGGATTTATACCCCGCCCTCCACCCCCCAAGGGAGTCTCAAAGCGGCTTACAAACTCCTTTTCCCTTCCCCTCCCCACAACAGACACCCTGTGAGGTAGGTGGGGCTAAGAGAGCTCTTTCCCAAGCTGTCCTTGAGGGAACAGCTGGTACAGAGCTCTAATCTGGTTCTCCCAGGTTAGAGTCCGCGCACTTAACCACTACAGCAAACTGGCTCTTTAGTGTGTGTGACCACAGCTTTACAAAGGGGGCTTTGCAAGAGTTCAGGAAGTACTATAAACCAGGCTCAAGGGCATTGCTTTAAGAAGTCCCCAGTGACTGAGAGGGATGTAAGAAACCAGAACATAAGAAGAGTCTTTCTGGAGCAGACCAATGGCCCGTTTAATCCATCATCCTGTTTCACACAGTGGCCAGCCATTTCCTCAGGATGGCCAACAACAGGGAATAGAGGTTGAGACCTTCCCCTGACGTTGTCTACTGGCTCTGGGATTTAGAGAGCCAGTTTGGTGTAGTGGTTAAGTGCGCGGACTCTAATCTGGGAGAACCGGGTTTGATTCCACACTCCTCCACTTGCACCTGGCTGGATGACCTTGGGCAAGCCATAGCTCTGTACCAGCTGTTCCCTCAAGGACAGCTTGGGAAAGGGCTCTCTCAGCCCCACCTACCTTACAGGGTGCCTGTTGTGGGGAGGGGAAGGGAAAGGAGTTTGTAAGATGCTCTGTGACTCCCTTGGGGAGTGAAGGGCGGGGTATAAATCCAATCTCTTCTCTTCTTTTTCTTCTTCTTCTTCTTAGAGGAGTAGTGCCTCTGAATGTGGAATGTTCCCCTCAGTCACCATGGCTAGTGGCCACTGATAGACGTATCCTCCATTAATCTATTTAATTCTCTTTTTAAAGCTGTTTATTCCTGTGGCCATCACAACATCCTCTGGCAGCAAATTCCACATTTTAATCTTCTTAAAATTCTTGGGCTACCCATTGAGGAAATGTTGTTGGTCTTTTCTGACAAACAGCAAGCAATTTCCTTCACAAATTATGTTCACTGGTATCTATATGATTCATGGGGTGACTTACTATGTTAATCAGGACTTTCCCTAAAGTCTTGGGGCACATTTTAAAGATTAAGAAAAGATGCCCAAAGGATCCTGCTTGTTTTGCTTCTAAAAAACCAACTTACTATGTTAATCAGGACTTTCCCTAAAGTCTTGGGGCACATTTTAAAGATTAAGAAAACATGCCCAAAGGATCCTGCTTGTTTTGCTTCTAAAAAACCAGCTCAGTAATCTATTGGATGTTAAATTCAACTAATTACCGTCCTGGTTCAGGTGGATAGCTGTGTATGAGTCCGTTGGCAGCTATAAGACCAACAAAATTTTATTCAAGGTACAAGCTTCCGTGTGCATGCTCATCTCCTAGTCGTTACTTGTTCCCCAAGGAAACATATATAGGCTATGCTACAAGGATATGCAACAGATTTGGAAGTAAGCCCTCCTGAACATAATAAGACAGTTTCAAGTAAACACTGAAGACAGTATGCATACAATGGGTCTTTTAATTACCTAATTGATTGGTGTGGTTAATAGAAATCACCAATGGGAAGCAACAAGAGGAAGAGACAGCTAGAATTGCAGGCTCAGGCAGTGTCCTGAACCAAAGTGGGAACTTAAGACAGATACAGAAATCTGTTTACTCTAATGGAAGCATGAGATTTGATTTTTCCTCAGCTGTTTCCACAAGGGGACGCAGAAATGCCTAGCGCAACCAACTCCAGGTTGGGAGATTCAGAGAGATGGGGGTGTGTGCCTTGGGAGGGAGTTCAGCTAGGTATAATGCCACAGAGTCCAGTCTTCAAAGCAGTTCGAAGCAGTTCAAAGGAAAACGCCTTGAATTTTCTAACACGTAGGCTGGAGGAAGATAGAGAAAACCAGGGTGGACTTGGCAGCCCTAGGAAAAGCTGACAGGATCCAATCCATTGCGTGTTCATTAAAGACTCTGTAAAATACTAGATCTCCTAAGACTTGTTCAAAGGAAACTGCTGTGAATTTTCCAGCATTTTGCATGGAGGAAGATAGAGAAACCCAGGGTGATTGGGACTAGTGTAATGCCAGAAAATCCAGTGGAATTCACGTCTGAGGAAATGTATTTAGGTCTGCATGCTAAATTAGGATGGCTTCACACACAAACATCCCTGCCAGCCAGCCATGTCTGCTTCAGATGGTTTGGTACTTAAAGCCTGTTCCTGGAAATAGAAGCTCAGCAGGAGCTTGTCGAGGCATGGCCAAAAGAACCTCACATGCCAATAAATAAATAAATTACAGAAGACTTCAATGTGCCAACTGCATGTGCAAAGCTGCTCTTAATTATTTGCTCTTAGCCTTCAATTTCTATGATTTGCCCCGTAGCTGCCTGATCTGTAGCTAGCTGGAGAGCTCCCGTTTCCCATGCCACCCTGCTAGGAAATCTTGCTTGCTAGCTAAATTGATTGCCGCATTTTAAAAGAGTGCTCCGTTTAAATATTTAACGTGGAAGAAGTTTGCTTCAAAAGTTACCTGTGACAAGGGATTCCTTTAATATAGATTGCTGGCAGGCCTGTTTTTGTGGTGGCTCCGGAATGCAAGAAATGAAGGATCGCCTGTATTTTATGGACTGCCTTGTGGTTTACAGCCATCTGTCAGACTCAGTCCCATTTCTGTCTCCACTGGATGACCCCAGAGGATGCCACAGTGACACTTCTGACATATGCATTAGTGCTGAGAAGAATAAATACATTCTGAAGTACTTTTACAAAGTGGCTGCTAAGTGGAACAAACATCTCTATATTTTATTTAGACTGTCCAACAAACAGAGGGCTGTGCTACTCATGCTGCTGCTTACTTTCTGTTTGGTACTGGAATCAGTTATAAAATACACTCTCTGTTATGGAGGAAGCAAAGGAGAAAATGTCGCCCACTTATAGGGCTTAGATTTCGGAGCGGCCTTCATCAGGCTACTTTCCTTATTTCACTTCCTTTTTGAAGATAGCTGTTTCGTAAATATCTGGCTTTGGTCTTCTGCTTCCCCTCTTCCCCTTGTCAGTGTTACAGGTTTTTGTTTGTATTGTGTGTATTTTGTAAGCCTCTTGTACATTTTGTAAGTCTCTTGTACACACACACACATACACGCATATATACATACATACACATTGTACAGTATTAATGCTGATTCACTTTTCTGGGGATTGGGTGTATGACAGGAACAGCTGTTCAATCGGGCGAAATCCCGGTACAGGCTGGGCAAGGGAAGTCTGCCTCTGGCTGTGATCAAAGCACAATTCACTCTTCCTTCCCACCAAAGCAAATCCCAGCACTGGATGTCTTTCCTGTTCCCCTGAACTTAAGGAGAGTCTTCTGTCTTTTATTTTACTGGTGGGACCAGCTCTGTGCAGAAGGAAGTGTGGGACTTTGTGCAAAAGGAAATAACAAGCTGCTTCCTGCCACAATTTTCCAGCATCATTGTTATGCCTGTCCAGAATTGCCTGCACCTGGAAATCCCGGGAGCTTTGGAGGGGGGGGGGGGTTGTGTATGGGGAAGGGGAGCGTGCACAACACAGTGAAAACCTGGAAGTGGTGTAACCATGTCTGGGAATAAGTAAAGACCATTTAGATTGGGGAAATTCTTAGGGTGCCATGGATTCAAAGACCAGAAATGATGTTGCTGCATCTGTGACATTCCCTCCTACCCTGTCCCCCCCCCCCCCCTTGCTGGAGAGTTGGGGAGAGCCAGTGTGGGCAGGCAGCTTGTTAGGCCTAGAATAGCTGCCCAGGACTACCCAGGTCTTATTGTGAATGGCGGGGTGATTGCTTATAAGGCAGTGTACTGGCTATACCTCTCCCCCCACCCCGTTTTGGTCAGTCCTCACCTTTCAGCATACACTGATGCCATGAGCTGCTGCCAGTTGGTTGTTTTCTACTTCCTCTGGGGGATAATGCTTTCATGTCAAAAAACAAGTTAGACAATTCTACATGTTTATGCTGTATCTGTGATATTTTACTTACTTTTCTACCACTGTTTCGATACAGCTGACATTTGCCTTGGCATTCATTATTGATCTTTCTCAGCCATGGACAATGTTCTTGTGATCAATTCATACAACTACTCAAGAGTGTGATCCCCCCCCCCCCCACCTCAACAGAATTTGCTAATAGTCTGGGAGGAATTAAACTGGATGAAGACTTGACCATGGGTCCACAAACAACTTGATATGTGTTGGGAAGGCTTGAAATGAAGCAACTGTTGTTGTGCCCATGCATGCAATTTATATATTTTTAAGAACAAATAATCTGCATTCTGGGTTTAAATGCTGTTTTCTAAGCCATCCTGTGAAACTGATTTTAAGTATTAACTTTAGGAGCCTTGTTGATAATATTTTCTTGCTCATGAGCAAAACACTTTTCTAAATGAGATTTGGCAGATGAATTTTCCTTCATTTATCTTGATTTGTTACTTGATCAAAAGCCAACCTTTCATTCCATTTTCCCACATTTTTTTTACAATAATCTTAGATTCTGTGGAAAGAGCCCTGTCTGAGACGCTCCACTCTGAGCTGCTTAACACTATCTCCCAAAATCTAGTAAAAGCAGACAAGATAGAGTCCTGCCTGGAGAACTATGAACAAATTTTGAGGGAGTTACAAAAAGGTCTGAAGGGCTCCAACTCAGAGCACCCAAGGTCCAGGCCAGATTTTAATAAACCATGGTTTGACAAAGAATGTAGAAATTCAAAGAAACTTCTTAGTGCAAACTATGCAAGATACAGACACAATCCAGAGGCTGTATCTCTTTCAACCTTAAAACACTTAAAAGCCCAGTACAAGGCTCTTATCAAAAAAAAGAAAGAGGAAGACATTAGACTACAATAATCTTAGTAAGAAGATGGGTTCCACATAAAGCAATTTGTCTTTTCTTCCTGTCTGTTCATCATAGGTTTTGATGCTTCTCTTCATAATCAGAGATGGTTAGTGTATCCAAATTAATTAGAAGAGGTCCGTGATATCGGGAACCTTGTATTCTGCTACTATACTATTGGTTTTAACCATACAGAATCTCATCTAAGTCTACTAGAAGATGCTAGCCTCGAGACTGGATCTGCAGCATTTTTCCAAATGCACAGCTGTGAACAGGGTTTCTATCCTTGTCACCTTGCTCTAGTGACACCAGTGTTTCCATCAATCTCCTCTGCAGTTGTTAAGTTTGCTGCCTTTAAGGTCATTACCAAGAATTAGGACAAAATATCTATATTTATTACAACTGTTTTGATGGAAAGTGCCATCAAGTCGCAGCCAATTTATAGCAACCCCATGTGGATTTCAAGGCAAGAGATGTTCAGAAGTGGTCTGCCATTGCCTGCCTCTGGGTGCATTCAGATGGGCAGCTAATCCCACCATTGGCTTGGCTGTAATTTGATCTAGATCTTTTTAATCCAGCGTTGCACGACCAGACAGCTCCCTCGTGAATCGCTTTACCGCGTGTGACTCCGCAATGGATTGTCTAGACGGCATCCACCTTAAGGAACCGAGCAGTCGGCTTTTTAAAAAAAAAATCCTGTTTGTGCATGCACATATGTGCATATCTGCATATGTGCCTCACCATCTGCGGATGTTGCATGTTTAAGTGGTTATGCAGGCATCGCTAAGACTTTTTTAAAATGGCGGCTGTTTGGGATGGTCTGGAGACCATCCCTACGGGCTGATTGCATGCTGATAGAATGACCTGACGGTGGAAAGTCAGGCATTGGCCTGTTGGCCAGCTTTAGACTGGACTTTAAGCACAAATCCCTGATGGGGATCGACGGGCTACTAACGAAAGCGGCACAATTCCCAGATGTTGAGGTCTGGACGTGCACTTTAAGTCCACCAGGTACTCGTGCCTGGCACAGCTCAAAAGAGCCGTCTAAACGCACCCTCTGTGTAGCTACCCTGGACTTCCTTTGTGGTCTCCCATCCAAATACTAATCAGAGCCAAACCTGCTTTGCTTCCGAGATTAGATATCACTCATCTATAAAATCTTGGAAAGGGAATGCCTTGGAAAATCTGTGGGATCTAAAAACAAGCAAGTTAGGCAAATTTTCTGTTGGTTAGGATCAGGCACCTGTACTTTCTGAGCCCTTTACCCTGCTAGGTTCCAGCCCTTCAACATGATCAGAAGTATGTTAAGGCCAGTCTGATGCTTTTCTTCCAGGGCCATTTTGGCTTCCCAGCCTGCCTGTGTCCAGGCCAGGGAACCAGGAATGAGGTCAAGTAGTAGTACAAAGGCTGAAACCCAAAAGTCCAGAAGTCAAGAGTATGCCAAGCACTGGAAAAGGAGAGCAAGGATCACAAACATATATTTGCTTGGCTCCAAAGATTCAGTTTTACAAGGGGAACAGTGATTCCGCTCTACGTTCTTTCACCTAACAGCATGGGGCCTGTGAGATGCCCTGCTCTCTTTAAAAACTATGCCTAGGTTTGTTGTTGTTGTTCAGTCGCACAATCAAGTCCAACTCTTTGCAACCCCATGGACCACATCATGTCAGGCCCTCCTGTTTTCCGTCATGCCATGAAATTTTCTTAATTTCATGTTTGCTGCATCGATAACACTGTCTAGCCATCTCATCCTTTGCCGTCCCCTTCTTCTTTGACCTTCAATCTTTCCCAGCCTCAGGGTCTTCTCCAGTGAGCGCTCCCTTCTCATTTGGTGGCCAAAGTATTTGAGCTTCAGCTTCAGTATCTGGCCTTCCAGGGAACAATCAGGATTGATTTCCTTTAGAACTGACTGATCTGATCTCCTTGCAGTCCAAGGGACTCTCAAGAGTCTTCTCCAGCACCATAATTCAAAAGCATCTATTCTTCAGCGCTTGGCCTTCCTCATGGTCCAGCTCTCACAGCCATACAGTACAACTGGGAATACCATTGCTTTGACCATATGGACTTTTGTTGGCAGGGGGATGTCTCTACTTTTTATTATGCTGTCTAGGTTTGCCATCCCCTTCCTCCCAAGGAGCAGGCATTTTTTTTTTAATTTCCTGGCTGCAGTCACCATCTGCAGTGATCTTGGATCCCAGAAAGGTGAAGTCTGTCAGTGTTTCCACGACTTCCCCTTCTATTTGCCTAGGTTAGGGAGGCAGAAAAGCTCAGACTTGTATTTAGTACTATCCAGGGCTTTTTTTGTAGAAAAAGCCCAGCAGGAACTCATTAGCATAATAGGCCACACCCAGGAGCAGAAACTCATTAGCGTATTAGGCCACACCCCTGACAACGCAGCTTCCTCCCAGGAGCTGCTTGCGGGGCACCTGGGAAATCCAAGGGGGGGAGGCAGTTTAAGCTGTCTTCCCTCCCTGGATCAGCTTGGCTTCCCCAGGCACCCCGTGGCTTACAGGGCACCTGGGGAACCCAAGAGGGGGGAGGCTGTAGGCATGGCCAACTTGGAGACCAGTCGGAACTCCGTTCCTGTGCGTTCCTGCCCCAACATAGTCCTGGTACTATCTCTAAACTGTGCCCAGTAAGCCAAAGGCTAATTTGTGGAAACATAAAGTTAGGGCTCATTCTGTATTATGTTTATGCCCCCGGGTAGATTTCCTGCCTGATAACTGAGGTGGGAGGTGATTTCCAGTCTTGGAGTGGCATGTATGAGTAAACCGTAGAAGCAAATGTCTTGATCTCACTTGAGAACATGCTTAATGGAGGTGTGTGATAAATCACTTCCCAGTTTCTTCTCGCTGGCCTTTGTGTCATCATTAATTCCCTCCTTCCAGGTTGCTAATCAATAAGGAAAGAGATGAAATTGCCCCCAAAGGTACTATCCTCTTTGCCACGTTGTTTGCTTTCCACTTGGAAGGATTTTTTTTTTAAAAAATCTAGTCAGACAAGCAAGTTGGTTTTATACTTTATTTTTATGTGCTAATAGTATAGATTTGTTAGCTTCTAAAAGTTTCTGGAACTTGAAGGTGACATTTATAAAATGATACCAGGTGTTCATAGGGTGAACTCCTTTTTCTAAGCCATTGGCTGGAAGCACAGGAGATGAATGGCCATGCCAAGGTTAGAGTTATTGATTCAGGCAGGTAATAATGGTTTCAGCCACAGTCTCACTAACATTTGTTTCCATAGAAACAGGTCAGGTTTACTCTGCAAGTCAGATGAGACGATACTCACACTTTCAAGCAGGAAGAGGAGGAGAAGCTGTACAAACCCAGAACCGTTTCTTCTTCTTTTGCTAAAACAAATAAATCTTTTACAGGGGAAGGCGCTTCAGAGTATGGCTGAAAGGGATGTAAAGTGCATCTAGGCAATCCACCAGCCTCCTGTGCAGCAGCATCCATTCACGCCACAACTGACCCATAGCACATACCTTCTCCTAGGCTGCAAGAATAATGAGGTGTGTGCTGGATTTGCTGGTGTGGCGTAGTGACTAAGTAGATCAGCTGCGGTCTAAGGTATCACCGTTTCAGATCCCGTCACAATCACAGATCCAAGAAGTGTTCTTCAAGGGAGAAAGTAACTTCACCCCCACCCCCAAATGGTAATCTTTCTCTAGGTCATTTTCTTACTGGTGCTCTGTTCCCCCCTTGACGAGGATGGCCAAGGCTAGCCTGATCTTTTCAGATCTTGAAAGCTAAGGAAGGTAGGCCCTGGTTATTACTTGGAAGGCAACAGTAGACCACTTCTGTTGGTCTCTTACCTTGAAAAGCCTGTGGGGGTCACCATAAGTTGTCTGCAACTTGACAGCTTAATTTTGTGCTCTTAAGCAAGCTGCTTGCTCTGTTTCCGTTAGCGCTTGAGGCAAATCCTAGCGTCTCACTCTGGCGCAGTGACACCATGCAAGTGTGATGCTGATTTTCCTGGACATTTTCCCCTGCTGCCCAGTTGAGTGGTAACAGGTAGAGTGGCTGGAGGCTGGGAGGTCTTCTGCTAAATCAGGAGATCACATCTTCTTAATTTTAGTCCCCCCTCCCTTCTGCAATTTGAGGATGGCATTAAGGGCACTATCTTCCAGAACTGTTGTAACGATGAATGATATAATAGATCTGAATTGCACTGAACCATAAAAGCAGTGAGCAAATGCAAAGGTTTATAATCAGAAGTGTGAAGAACGGTTTAATCAAGCAATCTTGATGCCCCAAGCAAATGAGCTAAGAAATGTGCATTGGGAAAACAATGTCATAGGAAGCAAAAGAATTAACAAGTATACAGTGGTGAAAAGTTGTGATAAAGACAAAATATGAATTATTTGGTTTAACATTGGTTTGGAAGCACCAGTGCTGTATATTTACAGGATCTGGTCCACAGATTTTACCTTCTGGAGACTCAGGAGCATTCCTTGTAATCTGCTCTCTCTCGGTAGTGATCCACCTGTACCTTTTAATCTTGGTTCTGTATGAAACCAAAACTGCACTGGAATTACTTGGGTGCTTGTGCTGGTCTCTATTCCAGTGCTTCATGATGTTGTTTTTATGAACAGTCATCCTTAGATTCGTAACACAGCTGTCTGTTTTCCAAGAAAAGAGTTCTCTGACCTGCAGCTTCTCTATATTCCTTTCTGCGTAAACATTTATAGGATTTTTCTACATTTGGCTACTCCCCTTTCTGAGTACTGAGCTGTTGCTTGAGAACTGTACTCTGCATGCTCAAATGAGCAATGCGTGTGTGTCTGTGCATGGTAGAGTAATGGGTAGGATTAAGTATTATCCGCTTAACAGTCCAAAACACCAGACATCCAGGTTAGGACAAAATGCATGACAGCTGTAATTAAAATAGATTGTGGTTGATGGGAAAAGCAAATTAGGCTTGGCTGCCTTGCAGCCTGAAGCATTGCTGTTGACATTGCTATACAAAGGCCGTGCTTGAAGTAAGACATCCCAGGTGCTTCACACCAATCCCAGGCAAAGAGAATATTTTAGCAACAGATTGAGTACATTTGGACAGGTGAAAAAAAAGAACTCATAATCGAAGGGCTTGGTGTAGGCAGAGTCATCTTGTACAATTCAAAATCTTTGTACTCAGTAATAGCCTAATTTAATAAAAATGCCTGCGATTGCTGGCAGATGGCAAAGTGCATTAAATGGGAAGAACTGACAAGAAGGTCGAATTCATTCAAATGATTCTTCAGGGGTTTCTGGAACAGGATTACTAAAATCATTTCTTTGAATTTGTGGCTGCGCCACACTGAGAAGGAAGCTCTAATTGGTGATTCCTTCTTTGCTAACTTGTTTAATTTAAAGTGAGTAGCAGTCAGAATAATTGCCTTTCCATCATATCACAGCTTGGTTGTGTATGCATGTTTGGTGGGGAGCAGCCCAAGAACAACTTGCTTGAAGTGGTCAGGTCACATTTTAACCGGAAGCATTTTTTGCCGCTTAGCAAACAGTAAATTGGTAAGTAACATTACAATCCTAAAAAGACTTCTAAGAGTTAAACCTGACTTTGGTTAGGATATAACTTTGGTTAGGATTTCACTGTTAGTGTCTGTGTTAGCAATTTGGACTAGGATCTCTTTTTTCAGATAATTCTTATGAAGAGTTTAGAATCCTGAGGTTTCTCTGAGAACTTATTTATATATTTATTTATTAAATTTATATTCCACCCTCCCGTCCGAGGCAGGCTCAGGGCAGCTTATATAAAAATGCATATAGAGATACCATTAAAATAATTCATAAAAACAGCCATAAACAAATCAGTTATCCATTTTTCTAAAGTGCCGGAACAATACTCAGATAAAGTGCAAGAGCAGAGATTTCTAGATTAACACTACTACTTAGGTATTGGAAGAACCTCAAATATGAAGAATTAAAGGGTGAGACATCTTGCCTCTTTTCTTCCCTGGGAGTTCATCGACACCCTCCCTGCCTTGTATTGAATGGTTTCTTCCCTCCTTCCCTTTCCTCAGAACTTACTTTTCAGCTGCAGTAAGTAGATAGGACATAAAAAAGACGATTCCTCTTCAGGCTTTCTTTAGAGCATTACTAAAGGAATTTCCAACAGCAGTATCTCAGAGAATTGTAATTTTCTTGAGTCTTTGGTCCTTACAAAGGGCCAAGAAGAACATTTCTGAGGCATCTTGGCTGATGGAGCCTTTGGAACTAGTGGATGTTTCAGGAGTGTCCCTCTTCTTTGTGCCTCCTTTGGCCAATGCGGCTGGAAGATGAACTTTTGGAGAATAACAATACCTTGCCATCTATTTACAAGCCAAATCATAATCCAAAGTTGTTATGTCTTGAATTTAAAAAAAGTTCAATATTTCTGAACAGAGGAGATTTATTCCCAAGCCCTGTTCCAGTTCCTAAACTTGGTAACCTTGCTACACTTGTAGTGATGCTATTGCTTTCACCTTTTGTTCTCAGTGATTCACTCCCCACAAACGAAACAGGTAGCTGTATTTTAGCTGAAGCTTTAAAAGTTCTGGGAAGAGCAGGTGCCTATGGGGTTATCTCCTAATAGCCATCTCTTTGCTTTCTCCCTTTGTATCACTTAACTCAGGAGTTCTTGTAGCACTTGTGTGATTCTAGCTCATTCTAGTATATTGGGACTTGAGGTCAGAGTTCTGTAATTCACTCAAGTGATCCTGCTGAGCTTGCTATGTTATAGTCTTCTTGTTCCCCTTTGCTTTTCCAGTGTTCTCTTACCCTTAAAATAGTTTAGTATTTGTTGGTGCGTGGTGGAATTTTTACAGTGAGAGCAGTGGGGTGTGTTTGGGGGGGGGAGTCAAATATATAAAAATAATTCCTCCTATCTGTTCTGAATCAAGGAGGAAAGAATGATTGCTCTCTCTTTTAATCCTTGGAACACAGTCACAATGTCTTCTTTTGTCTGGCTAGATGCTGTCTGGCAGTCAAGGAGACAAGGATCCTAAATAGGGCTTCTCGGTATTGCCAGAGTAAGAGATAAGGGCGATATTGAGAAGATAGTGGCTGTGATATACAGGGAGACACATGCATCGCACTAGAAAATCAACACAGCTGAGTTTGGAAACAGTATTTTGAGAACTGCAAGGTGTATGCAGGAAGATGATAGAATTCCATATGCTGTTCTCCCCATTTCCAGTGAGATTCCATAAGGGTAACCAGTTTTAGCATGGCTGACATCAAGACAGTTGAATCGGATTCAAGGACTAGCTGTGGGAAATGGTGATAGTATCATAAGAACATAAGAGAAGCCAATGTTGGATCAGGCCAGTGGCCCATCCAATCCAACACTCTGTCACACAGTGGCCAAAAATACCAGGTGCCATCAGGAGGTCCCCCAGTGGGGCCAGGTCACTAGAAGCCCTCCCACTGTCCCCCTCCCAAGCACCAAGAATACAGAGCATCACTTGCCTGATCATGTCATGCTTAAGGTGGAGGTGCTTGTTACATGGATTTTTACCAAAGCCATTATTTTTGACGGTGCATTGAAATCGGCCTATCCACTGGTTGAGCAGCTACACTCAAGCAGCTCCACTGTCAGCAGTCTTCACACAAGCGTTGGTAAGGTGGGAACTCTGCCCTAAGTCTACGGAAGAATGGAGGAGATAAGGAGGAACCTGTAGGCTTAGGGCAGAGCTGCATGTCTCCAGAACGGGGGCTGCAGCCTAGAGAACAGTCTTTTTGCAATAAATAATGAAAGTGACTCATGTCCAGACATGACTAAGCTATGCATTTCTCCACCTATTGTTTCACATTATTGGCTGCTGCAAGAGGGGATATACTTAATGCTTAATACTTAATAATTAGGACATGGGTAATTTTTCCAGCACAGTATGGAATGGGGGAGAAATGTATTCCTAAACAACTAAACAGCTCAAAGTGCAAAGTGAGGTTGATCTTAGATTGGCAACCATAAATCAGTGCTTGCTAAGCAAGATACTCGCAGGGCAGAGAGAACTGGGCTACTAGAAAGGTAGGGAGACAAGGACATGAGTGATGCTTAAACAGGGTGGTCAGACAGGGAAAGACTTAAGGGTTCATCAAGTCCCAAGAGCCGATGTGCACATTCAGACAAATTTTGTGATATTACAATCCTACTGATCATTAAGTGCCATCAAGTCGCAACTGACTTATGGCAACCCCTCATGGGGTTTTCAAGGCAAAGGGTGAGCAGAGGTGAAAGAAAGAAAGTAATGGTAGAGTTTGGATGAGTCCATGTGCCTGCACATCGAAAGTGCCTTGCATGTGGAACACCATTCTAGCATTCTCTGTAACGTGCTAGCTTCCAGTGTGTGTGCAGAAATTTCTTTTTTAATGTGTGTGACAGAACAGGCCTTTCTCAGACTTGAATTCTTTAATAGTACTACCCCAAGAGGGGTAGTACTACCCTTAACACAACTTTCCTGTTTTTGTCTGTTTTTCTTTAGATTCTAAAAAAGAATCTATGTTATCTCGTATCTTTTCAGCCACGGGCAAAATATGATATTTTATTTCTAAATATTAATCAGATTAGCATTCTGTTATATTTTGCTGTCATGCAGAAATAGTTGTACAACTGAAACTAGTGACCTGGGCTGAACTGTTAAGCCAACAGAAGTGTTGGCACTGAGTGTTGGTCTAGCACAGTTGCTGGGCTTACAAATCATAGAATCAGAGAATCACAGAGTTGAAAGGGGCTACACAGGCCATCCTCTCCACCCCCCTGCTTAATGCAGGATTAGCCTAGCGCATCCCTGACAAGTGTTTGACCAGCTGCTGCTTAAAGACTGCCAGTTGAGGGAGAGCTTACCACCTCCCTAGGCAACTGATTCTACGGTTGAACAACTCTTACTATAAAAAAGTTTTCCCTAATAACCTTCCCACCCTTCATTTAAACCCATTATTGCGATTCCTGTCCTCTGCTGCCAACAGGAACAGCTCCCTGCCCTCCTCCAAGTGACAGCCCTTCAAATACTTCAAGAGAGCAATCACGTCCTCTCTCAATTTCCGCTTCTCCAGACTAAACATTCCCAAGTCCCTCAGCCTTTCGTCATTGGGCTTGGTCTCCAGTTCTCCTGGTTCTGATCTCATCTCAGCCATGGACTGACATGGTGGCTTTAGGCAAGCCTTCTCTCAATCTCTGCCCCCACACTGCAGTTTAGGATAAGACTATTCACCTACCTTACAGGGTCATTGTCAGGGTTACAAGATAACATATGAGAAGGTTGGGGGGGGGGTTACAGTTCAAAGCTTGATATGAATGTTAAATCTAATAACTGTGCTTTTGAACATCATTGTTGTGTTTTAAGATTCCTTCTTCATGTCAAGTGAGGCAGAGAAAAGTCTCTAATTTACGACATCCACACTTGGTAGAAGAATTTCCTCAGTTCTGTCTCACACAGTTAAGCATGTTTCCATAGCTAACCATATAAGCAATATTAAAGTTGTCATTGCCATGGGCATACTAGATCAAGACAAGTTTGCAAGTGTTTGGTCAATAAGCCAGCCTGGGAACTTAATTTACTGCTCCAAAAGCTCCCAGTGACATCAGGATTCAATCAATACAGAGTAATAAATGAACCTCTAACAGCCAGGTTAGAAAAAAAAATCTAGACAAACAGAAATGCACTGGAATGGGTTACCTGGAAGCTGCACCTGGAACAGGTGCTGTTAAATGTATATTATGAAACCCAGTTAGATTGGTTTTAACAGTCAAATCAGGACTCCTGTTTTGGGTTTGCTGTGGAATAAACCCCAGAGTAAGCATGGCAAACGGCCACCCTCTAAATTGCAGTACCAGCTCTGCCTGCATATGCCAGCCACAGTACAAATCCCTGTCTACCAGCTAGACTTCGATACCAACCTGAGTACCTTGTCCTTTGTGTCAGGGCATGGCTTGACTAAAGCAGCTCTCAGTTGTTACCCGTTCTACTCCTTCTACACTTACCAAGTATATCCTTCCAGTTTCTAATTACAATCACTGCTGGTCGAATTGGACTGACAGCCACCACCTCACCAGTCCTGGAGTAAAAATCTCCTTGAAGCCTCCATTCTTTTTTGAAGCCTGACAACAGTGTGGATTCTATACCGGGGCCTGGCAGAGGCTAAATTTGTCATGGGTCGTTCCATATAGGGAAGGGAAACTAGGGATCTCTAATAGAGGAGACATATTGCCTTTTGCAAAATTATAATGGCCAGAATCCCTTGGAAAGGATCCACATTTATACAGAGATAGATGGGTATACATCACTTCCCCCCCTCCAGAGGACACCCAAAGTGGATTACAACATAATTCTCTCATTTTTTCCCTTTTATTCTCGCAACAGCAACCCAGTCAGGTAGGTTAGCCTGAGAGATACTGGCCCAGAGTCACCTGGCAACTTTACATGGCAGAGTGGGCATTCAAATCTAGGTCTCCCAGATCCTACTCTGGTACTCTAACCACTACATCACTGTCTGTCCATGTTTCCTTGCAGTGAAGATGTGTCAGATGTCATATGGCATCTGTGTATGGGTTCACTGGTGAATGGCCTTGATGGATTTTGGGTACATAGTTTTTATTTTCTTCTCACTGGCCAAACTTCAGTGCATCCAGACAGCTGAATTAAAATGTATTGCAGCCTTCCATTTTAAATGCATTGCTTTCAGCGGAGGATAGTTAGAATTGATCTACAGCATTAGTAAGTCATCTTTATCCATTCTCTTTTGGATTTATATGGTTATGTGGCTGATGATATGCCCGTGTTGAGTAAATGTTCTGTTTCTTTCTTTTTTCATTGTTACGAATTTGAGCAAATTATACTTCCTCGTACGTAGCATAAATGATTTCTTATTACTTTTATTCTTGGAGCACGGTGCCCCATTTCCCATCAAACCAGCTGCATGTCTATACTACGGAAAGAGTAGGGGGGTGTAGAAGGAGTTAAAAAAATTCTAATTTGATGGTTCATTTCCTGAAATTATTATGTGTCTCAGAGGTAATAATGATCAGTGGTGTATGGATTGCTTCTTCAGGAGGGAGACAGGGGGCATCTCAAGATGTGTGGGTTAATGTGCTGCTCAAATAGATAAACTCAGCCATAATGTAAAAGTATCATGACTGACATTCTTTATACACGGTGAGGTAGGAAAACTAATCATCTAGTGTGTTTTCCTGACAGACGTTTTGTTGGATGGGGGAAGCCTTGGCTAGAGACATAGCTCGTCTTAAGGAGAAGGAGGGGGATGTCCACAGCATTGACAGTGCTGTTATAATATTCAGTGGTGAGGGAAATATGAAGTAGTTATGGTATATTTAGGATAATCACTTTGCAAACCTGTGAGCCAGACCTCTTTTATGCCCATTTTACAGATATGTTACTGAGGTTGAGAGAGAATATGGCTTTAGGGAAAGCTAAGGCATCGGGGAGGGAGGGTGTTATACTGTAGCAAGCCATCTGTGCCAATAGGGCTTCCTGAATCCTCAATAGATTACTTCCTTCAGGGGAAGTCATTATAGAGGTTTGTAAAATTATGCATGAGATGTAGGAAGTGGATAGAGAGAACTTCCTCTCCTGTAATATCAAAACATATAGACACCCTATTAATATGATGGCAGTAGATTCAGAACAAAGAAAGGGAAATACTCCTTCAAGGAGAACAGTTCCATCAGTGGCTCCTAACGACACAGGCAGGGTGGAACTTCCGTGTTCAGAAACAGCGACCCTCTGAATACCAGTGCTGGGGAGGCAACAACAGGAGGACAGTTGTGTTAGCAGTGAGCTCCTCCTCCCACAGAGGGGCAGTTACGTGGCTATGTGTGCAGGGCACTGCCGGGCCTAAAATGGAACAAAATGGATGCCAGCCAGATTAGAGCCTGGGAAAGTATTTTGGGTAGTGAGTCAGAGTGGCTAACTGGCTAATGGCCCCCTCTACACCCCGGAGAGATGCATAACTATAGGACAACGGGTCTCCCAGGACCTATTGACTCACACCTGGACTAGTCCCATTATTTCATTTCATTTGTTTCATTTATTAGACTCATAGCCTGCTCTCCCCTGTGACCAGGTAACAACAAACCAATAAAAACATTCAGCAATCTAAAACAAATATATAAATTCAATAAATACAATATAAACTGCAATAAATACAGAGCAACAATACAATTAAAAGATGGCACACAGTCTCAGAGGGGGGAATAATGTATACAATGTCTACTCAAAAGGAAAGGGGAGAGGAAGGTGAGAACAGAGAGAAGTCCCACCTTATTTCCTCTGCTTACACTTACCTTAATCAACACTCAGTTTTATTCACCCAGCCCATTAGCTCTTCCCGTCCCGTACTTACAGGGTCATCGAGCCTCTGACAAATCATTGTTCATCCCCAGTAAGCTCATCAAGATATTATTTTTGGGATCATGTCGCCCCAGCCTGAAAGTCCGTTTTCTCCTATGATTGTGGCCCCTTGCTCCATAGCAATGTGTGTGTGTATTCTTAGATCCACCCCCCCACCCAATCCATTGAGTCTTCTCTCCTTCTCCCCGTGAAATGCTGGTTCTTTTGCTGCTGCCTCCACAGACCTCTTCCCTTCGAGACTGGTAATTATAGCCCTCCCCTGAAATCACTTTTCCCCTTTCCAACCTGCCTTTCCTTAGCTATCTCTCTCTGTGTGTTTATTGTGTGTGTATTTTGTTTCATTCTTTCTCTTCCCTGTTGAACATCTGCCTGATTTATTTTGAGACTTCTCTTAAGGGAAAAATCCTGGTATACACAGATGGAGAATCCGTTACCCCCTCTCGCTATGTCTTCTTTAAGATAATTCCTCCACCTGATTCGGGGACTGCCAGTTAGGGTAACAGTTGGGTTACCATACTCTGCTTGTAGGCTTTCTGGAGGAATCTGGTTTCCCATTGTGTGAAACAAGATCCTGTCCTAGAGGGAGCATTCTGTGATCTAGCTCCACAGTTTCTTTATTCTTTTATCCTCTCACAAGCGTTTGGCCACCATTTTGGTTGCATTAATAAATAACGAACAGAAATGATGACCTAACCAGTATGTATGACAGGAGGTTGTCACCGCCTTCTCAAATTCTCCTAACTCAGGTGGCCAACCCTGCAAGAGATGCAAGTTTCCTCCTTATGTTTATTTTATGGGGCCTACTGCAGCAAGGGAACTTTTTCCCATGCTGCTGTGATAACATCAGCAGCAACAAGTCGTGTGAGAGAACCAGATGAAAAACAGAACATGTGATGTTCAGTCCTATTTGGGAACCACAAGCTTCTGTATAAGACATCAGGTATCTGCAACTGAGTTGTTCCAGAGGCATCTGGAACAGTACTGCAGGTTGAATCCAGCCAGCTTTTTTGCTCAACTTTGGCCAGCTCCCCTTCTTATTACAGACATTGTCCCACATGGCTATTGCCTGTCTATGTTCCATGACCACCATCATAGTCTTTTTGGTGATCAAAAGGTTCCTCCCCTTTCCATCACTGGAAAAAGCTGGTTGAATCCAACCCCATGTGTTTTGCCTGCATCTGTGGGCCAGATTAGATGTGGCAGTGTCCTTATTTAAAGTCATTTAAAAATGCGGCAAGGGGCTTTTCCTGAGCAGGCTGCAGCATGGTGGTCTGAGGTGCTCATGTTCCTCACCAATAAGGATCAGGCCCATGCACCATTTTTAAATGACTTTAAAATGACAACAGCATCCTCAAGGATGCCACGAGGATGCCACATAGGGTTGTCATCCTCCAGGTGGGGCCTGGGGATCTTCCACTTTTACAACTGATCTCCAGCTGACAGAGATCAGCTCCCTTGGAGAAAATGGCTGCTTTGAAGGGTGGACTCTATGGCATTCTACCATGTGGAGGCCCCTCCCCTCCCCAAACCCCACCTTCTCCTGGCTCCACCCCCAAAGTCCCCAGGTATTTTCCAACCTGGACTTGGCAACCCTAATGCCACATGTTGTCATTTGCCCTCTGAAATCTGAAATAGCTGGTTTCTACCATCTTTACTTTGGCGAGGGAAGGTGAAGGTTAGAGGATGTGACGTAGCTTTGCTCAAAGCCAGGCAGTGCTTGTACTCATTACAATTACTGGAACAAACTTTGGTTAGTCTTCTCATCTTTCTCATTTTACATACAAATTGAGTGATAGTGTAAAAACAAATCCTGATTCTACCTCCTGCTGTTTCCTTCTCTTCCTTTCATGATTTTTTTTAAAGCTTGTGAGGCCCTCTGGCATACAATGCCAAACAGCCAATTTACATGCTGGTGGGGCGGGGGGGGGGGGGGGAGAGAGAATGAATGAAAAGAGTCTCGCAATTAAAATTTCTCCCATTCTTTATTCAGAAGAGCACGTTTGGCACATTTTCCACTGGGAGCCAACTGGACTGTGTTGGCTGCCGTATATTAATACATTTAGAAATGTGCCTCAGTGTGCTCTTTGATATTTATTGTATAGACTGAAATGATGAAAGTTGAAACTTTATTGCTGCTATTTTTACTGTAATTGCACTCTGCTTAAAAACACACACATGGAAGAAATAGCTTATGGGAACGGTTTTAACAAGTCTAGGAATCCTTCAATTTAGAAGTGTGAAATGTATTTTTTGTTGAACGGGTTCAAGAGACATTTATTCTGCTTATTTTCCAAGTGGCTCTCTCTGGAGTTCTGTGCAGAGAGGCTATGTTGTTTGTGAAAACATTAGCATAAAAGTAATTCAGCACATTTATTGGATTTTTTTCCAGGTTTCCTGATAATCTTTAAGATAATTAACAAGCCCTAGAATGCATAATTCATGTTAGTTCACATATTGTTCCTGTGTAACAGTTCTCTTGTAATATCGCATAGGCGTCAACTTCAGGGGGGCTGGGGAGCTGGAGCCCCCCAAAAAACTTTTCCAGGACATGCTGAGCCTCCCCTGGAGACAATGGCCTGTAATGTCTCTGGCCCAGCCCCCCCCCCCCCCCAGGAAACTGGAAAGTCTACGCCCATGGTAATATGTACGCAGCAGTGGAAGAAGGAAAGCAGAAGTGATAGAACAGGACGGAGTGGTTAGTGCCCATCAAAGGTGGTGAAATCTTGATGCGGCTGGAGTACTCTTGTCATGATACAGGAGGTTCCCAAGGAAGTGGTAGTGGTAGAAGGTATCCCATTCATACACCTCTGGTAGCAAGTGTTGGGAAAGCAGGCCCATAGCCAGGATGTTGTGGTTTGCGGGGCAAATTTTTTTCTGGTTGGGCTGCCATAATTTTAAGTCAGCTCCAATCTGACCCCAAGCCTGATCGCCAGTGGCCACCCCTCTCCCTCCCCTCCTGCAAGATTTAAAGGGCTCTTCAGCTGGTTGGCAGGGAGCACATGGCATTTAAAGGATCCCTTTAAATGCTTTTGAGAAGAAGCAGGGGCCGATGCGTGCAGCCTCCCATTCTTCTAGTTTGGTGTAGTGGTTAAGTGCGTGGACTCTAATCTGGGGGAACCAGGTTTGATTCCCCATTGGGTGCCCCAGTGTTGTAAAAGCATGGTGTCAGGGGGTTCCTCCAATATCCCCATACTTAATGAAATTGGAGGGCAGAGGGCCAGCTGGAGAAGCCCACCTGGCAGCAACTGTGGGTGTCAGAATTTGGCGCTGCCCCTGCCAGCTGATGTGGCAGGAAAGTCAGCCCTCTGACAGACGCACCCATCACAGCTGGGCCTGACTGAGAGACCAGTGGCATGCCCAACCCAGTAAGGCTGGATGAGGGGGGAACAGCTGCTGTTTGGTATGGCTGTGAGCAGTAGTCCACTAGCACCAGCCAGTCCACAGGCTGGGGGGGACATGAAAGATGTTCAAGAGAGTGGAGGGCAGTGCTGAAGGACCACATGGCCCTGGCCATACCTGACTGGTAACAGAGAGGGAAGGGGTGGGCATGTCTCCCTAATAAGGGCCAGGGACTCAGGCCTGGGAGGACACACACTCTAACTCTCCCACTAGCTAACCATTGATAGGGAGGGCAGTAGGGAGAGCAGTAAGATCCAGGGTGCCATTAACCCCTTCCACTATCAAGTCCTGAAGCCTGTTGAGACCCACATCGGGTGGCTCTGGAGGGTGTATTGGCCATGTCCGACTCGGATGATGTGGCAGACCCACTACACGGTGTAGTTGTTAGAGTGTCAGACTTGATCTGGGAGACACAGATTCAGCTGTCTGCTCTGCCATTGAAGCACACTGAATGGTAGCCTAACCTGCTTCACAGGGCTTTTTGTTGTGAGGATAAAATGGGGGAGGGAAGAATGATGCTGGAAACGGCCTTGGGGGCCCCCCATTAAGAAGAAGAAGAATATAAATGTCTAAATAAATAAATAGCTTGACAAAAGATATCATCAGGCACTGCTGGTACCAAATCTGATTCCCCTTTCTCCAGAGCATATGATTCATAGTTCAGAAATTAGCAATAATACATTAATAAATTAATAATAATAGATAAAAGTGGAAACATCTCTTTATATCCATTCTATATCAATCCGCTATGATGAAACCTGAAAGTTAGCAGGCTCTGCATTGCATTTCTTCCACATCTGCACTCAGTAGAGTAAGTCTAGGCTGAAACTGAGTAGACAGCGTCTTCCTTAGTGGGTTTTTTTTTTGATGCTGTCATGCTCTCTGTTAGATGCAGTTAAGTTGCTTGTACTGTAAATTTCATTTCTGTTCCTCTTATCGATTGCCTTTTTCCTTGAGTTCTTCGTCTTTTCTTTCCTCCCCATTTTTTTTTAAATGGCTCAGTAAGGGCTTTCTTTCTTTTCTCTTTATTTCAACTTCCACGCTCCAGTTCATTTTGAGATGCCTGTTTCGGTGTTTATTTGTCTGCGCTTTCCAGTGATTAATTCTAGAAGGAAGCAGCTGTGAATAGTAAATTGGCAATCCAGAGTGGCTCTGGGGCTTTGGCAGTTGGTAGGATTTTCAAAGTGAGGAAATAACAGGTGTCCCGTGTCATCACAGGTTTGGAAAGAACTTTCAAAGCACAAAATATCACATTCTCTTCTCTCTTTTTTTCTCTTTTCGTACTCTGAGGTAGCAATTAATGGGCTTGATTGTTCTGTCACTCGCTTCAAAGGGGCTTTGAATTCAAAGGAATGAATATTGTAAATTCTCCTTTTGGAATGCTCTATATCGTTCTGAGCATAATGAGGGCCAAACAACAACTGACACTGGAACTCCAGATGTATAATTTCATTCTCAAATATAACCACTGGAAGAAAGAGGGGATATGGATTGTGGCCCTAATGCTGGAAAATGGAGGGTTAACTCTTCTGCATGCCATTTACTCATTCAAACTCCCCTTTCTGATGTTTTAAGACATGTCTTTTCCCACAGTGGAGAGTGGGTATAAAAGCAGCCCAGAGATGAGAGCGGACTGTGTAGGACAGGGGTCACCAACCTTTCTGGGCCTGCCAGTACCTTTGGAATTTGATACAGTATGGTGGGTGCAACAACAAAATGGCTGCCACAAAATAGTTGCTGCTGGAGGTGGAGCAGGGGTGGCCAAACTGTGGCTCGGGAGCCGCATGCGGCTCTTTTACACATATTGTGCGGCTCTTGGCAGGGCAGCTGGGGAAGCTAAATATCATTAGCAAACAAATATCATTGGACAAATAAATATAATTATCTGCTTTTACTGCTTTTGTTATTATTTTTGGCAGTCTCATTTAATGTTAATAAAAAGCAAATTTGCATATTTCCCAGTAAAAACATGTAATATTTGTTCATGTCTTGCGGCTCTCAAACATCTGATGTCTGTTCTATGTGGCTCTTACATTAAGCAAGTTTGGCCACCCCTGAGGTGGAGACTGCCACAGAATGATTCCCGTAGCGTAACTTCAGTCAGACAGTGTAGATCCTTGTGCTGTGGTGGCAGTGGCTTAAAAAATCTGCATAGCCAATCAAAACTCCGATATAAGCTCTACCTGGCCCCACTCACTTCCATAAAACACTTGGCAGGCTCCAAAAAAGGTGTCAGTGGGCACCATGGTGTTCACAGGCCCCACGCTGGGGACCCATGGTATCGGGGAAAGGAATAAAACTCTTTCCCCAGCACTACAGCACTGCACTAGCAGCTTTTGTTCATTTTGGTGATGTCTATCACTGTATACACCATTGGATGCAAATCCATGGTATTTTTATAGTCTGTGCGCTTAAGGGACTCCCCAATATGACAACTTATCCCTCTGTGACTCCCAGCAGGATCAGTGAGGCTTATTTAAATCTCTGCTCTTGGAGATTTATGAGCCAAGTGATCTTCATCTTTGAAAAATGACTCCCCTCTTCCATTTAAGTTCATAGACAAGCTGAAATTAAAACATCTAGGTATCTTTGTTTTTACCTGTCTTTCTTCTTTTTAAATCACAATTTATCTTGTCTTTAAAGCATAGTAATTCAGCGTAATTGGATTGTGGACTGGGCAAGCTGAGGCGTGAAATCTTTCCCCCCCTAAACTTAAGCTCAGAGATACTGAAAAACATTTCTGTTACTGCTGATGGACCTGAATACTCTCACATATCAGAAAAGTTCAGTGTATAAGAATTTCACTTTACTTGATTCAGGGACTGTAAACATGAGATGAGGGTGTGTGAGGTTTAGGGCTTCACAGAGCTGTGCAGGCAATTCCACCCCAACTCCAAGTAGAACCAAGAGAAGTGTTAGCCAAATTGCTTTAATAAAAGGTTGGGGAATTATGATATTAATGTGCAGTTGGCATAACTACAGGATCATGGCCTTTGTGTACCAGAGTCCCACTTTATCCAGGTCACAGAAATAGACACAGAGATTAGATTACAAAAACTGTGATTTCTTTACTGAAGGATTCTTAAATCCTTATAAACAATAATCAAACATTCATACACACAATACAGAACTAAGGAAGCAGAGGTGATTGATAGGGAATAGAGGGGGTGAGTTATGGGGGTGATACTACCTGTCCAGATGTGCAGAGGTCCATGAAGAAAGGATTATGGCCTAAACCCAGAGGGTAAAGGGGTGGCCTGCCAGTTGGCATCAGGGCAGAAAACACACAGTCTGAGGCCATGGGCCTAAACGGTTAAAGGCACTGGAAAACAATGCAGACCAATGGAAGGTCTTGAGGGCTGGTCTCAGGTGATAACAAAAGATCACCTGGGCTAATCAGGTGTCCCAGGAGGTGTGTGACATCAGTATGGGCAAGGCCTAGATGTAGCCAATGAGCTTCCAGGGGGGGGGGGTCAGAGTCTGGATTAACAACTGAAGCCAGGTGTGCTGGGGCTAGCTGAATGGATTTTATGACCACTGATGGTTCTGCCAAGGCAATTTAATAGGATCCCAGATACAGACAAAAGAGGGAGATGGGTCCCTAATTAGCGTCAAGAAGGATCATTAATAATTTGAATGTTTGATTGGTATCTTGGCATCCTGAGGGATGGGGCAAGGAGAGATAACAAACATAGACATGAGATGACACAAAAAGGGCTGGGTGAGGTTCCGGAGACAGAAGGACTATTTGCCAGATGGCCTCTGAATAGCCTTTAGAAACGTAGATACTTCACTTGGTGGAACCCATTGTTATCCCATAAGCATAATCTCTTCTGGGTGGAGGGGGAAGACTGGAGGTTTGATTTGTGGGTGCCTTTTGAAACCTGAATATGAAATCCCTGTTTCCAGAGCTATGGCTTGCTCTGTGTTCCAGAACCAGGAGTGTCTGCCTTGGCCTGAGTTTTGTGGGTCTCTGGTTCAAGTTAGAAGTGGGGTGCCCCTTGCTATTGGGGCTACCCCAGAGTAAAGACAGCACCTCTGGCAACAGAAGCCAAAGCTTCCCCAGTAGCAATAGACTTATCAAAAGTAAAGTTGACCCTGGCTATACTGTGTACTTTTATTTCTAACTCATTTTAATTAGCCAATTTCCCATTCCATTTCTAACCTGAAATAGAGATGGCCCTGAGATCTCAAATGCTTCATATCAAACCTTAATTTTTTATATAGATTTTATCTATTTTGATAAGATAATTCCAATACCTCAGAACTATGGAGACCAACATCAGAAATTTACCCACCCCCTCCCAACAGATTAAAGAGAAAGAGGTTGCAAATAAGAACAACCTGCTTGACAAAAGAAATGCAACTTGCATACAATTTTGCATGCCCCACAATCAACCCTGTCCTCTCAGGATGAACATTTTGTTGGCTCCAGCTAGATATTTCATGGGTAAAGAAGGTAAGAAAGTGTCTCATTTGCCAGTCAGGAAGGCCATGCCTGGAATATCGTGACTTGCCTGGATGAAAACCATTGGGACAAGAGCAATAGCAAGGAGGGGAAATATCCAAAATGCAGCAAAAGCTGGCTGGATCCAGTAATCTTGTTCCATTGGTGCTCGAGCATTCTTCTAATGCAAAGACTTTTCTGCTAATATAGGACACCTCTTAACACCAGTGGGGAGGGTTCATTGTGAGCACAAGCAGGGGTCATTTCGTAGCAGGAGCTCCTTTGCATATTAGGCCACACACCCCTAATGTAGCCAATCCTCCAAGAGCTTACAGAGCTTTTCTTATAGGGGCTCCTATAAGCTCTTGGAGGATTGGCTACATCAGGGATGTGTGGCCTAATATGCAAAGGAGCTCCTGCTACGAACTGAGCCCTGAGCACAAGCAGAACACAACAGTAGGATCCAAGCCCACTTATAAAATTTGGTTGTGTAAGTTCTGGACAGATCAATTAGAGTGGTGCATTTTCATCAATTAATCAGAATTTTTAGAGCCTTTCACCGCCTATCCTGTCGTAATGCACACCTGGGTTTTAGGGCCCACAACCCTGCTGTTAAATAAAATGTGCACACTTTTTCTTTGCAGACTTTGTGACATCCAGATAATATAAAGGCTGAATTAATTTGCTGTTTGCTGTATCAGTTTTATCATCTCACTACAAAGCGCCGTGTGTGTGTTTGTAAGGCCTACCATGGGATCTGAACTTTCTCCCTTAGTGGCAGGTGTCTTTCACTGTATTTGTCACTCATGGTTTGGGTGTCTCTTCCCTGGGAAAGTGATAGCAGAATAGGACCTTTATCATCTTCCCCCTCTTTGTATAGGACAGTCTTTTGCATCCTTGGCTTTTGTTTCAAAGACAATTGAACACTGATAGCAATCAGTGTTTATGGCACCAAGTATGAAGGGAAGCCTTCCCCTTTACTTCTGGGCAGCTTCTGTTATCGGGTTTGAAATGTCGAGCGTTCCTCAGTGAGCAGAAAAGCGAGCAAGAGATAACATTCAGAGTGGTGTAAAGATGGAGCAAGATATGTAGGGCGAAGGAAATTGTTTCTCATATATTCTATTTGGAATTTTTACTGGAATCTGTTAAAATGTCTCAAGATGTGTCCCTTGTTGTTATGCATTACATATTAGTGTTGCAATTGCAAGGCCTATACAAAAGGTGTGCATGCAGGGGTGAATGTAAACTGGTATAGTAAGGAAGTGCCAGGCGTGGTACCTCCTGTCATCTGTTTTGAAGCTCCTATAGCAAGACAGTCATGGTATGAGACGTAAGGTACTCTCACCTTTACAAAAACCTTTGAGGTGTAATTGGGCCCCTATAGGTTTCTTAATTCTTTACAAATAAATACATGCATTTTATATATTGTATATGTTAAGTTTTAATTGTTGGCCCTCTACTCTGTTTGACTTACCTTTTTTATGTTCTTGATCCTAGGTTTCAGGGTTAAGTCTGTTTCCCCTTTTTGTTCACACTCTCACCTTTACACCCATGACAGCAGACTGATCGATTCCTGTGTTATGTATCTCTTTATTTATGACATTTTGTAAACAGCCATTGTTCAAAAACAGGACTCTGTTGGGCTAGCGTCCATTGGCTTACAGTGCACATTCACATTAATGTATTAGCAATGATAACATTAACCGTGTCACACGAACAATAACAACAATATGGTCCATTATTTCAATTAGACATCGATATGTCACTTGAATTTTACATTCTTTTACTACTGTGAGTGTGAAACTTTTGTCTATTGCTACCAGTTCTGCAAGTGGAAACAGAGATTAGAAAGAGATGCTAGAGTAAATTCACACATGATGGAGATCACTGTGGGAGGTGGTGGATCCCATACCCAACTTGTGAACTTCATCATAGTTGTATTTTCTCTCTTCCCACACATGCTATTCTTGCTGCAGATCAGACCATGGCATGCACACAGAAGGAACTTTAGCCTTCTCTCCTGTGCCATGACCCAGAACAGAAATGGTCTAGGGAAAGAACTATTCAGTCCATGGTCTGCTGTAATGGACCAAATAGCCCCCTGGACCATTTCTGGTTTTTGGGGGGCTGAATCTCCTTCTTCATATGCACTATGTTCTGATCAGGAGTGGGACCAGTGGGCGCTAGAAGAGAATAGAATACACGAATAATGTATGACAGAGTTCATATACTGAATCTGAGATCCCCACCCTCTCTTTCATTGTCTTTTTGAAACTGACCCACAGTGGCTGGCAATAACAGAAGTGTAACTCTGGTCGTAGCAAAGCTTATGTTCCATGCCCTTAGAACCAGGGGGGCACAGATTAAAAATAATAGCTGGGCTTAAATACTAGTGAGACTATAGACCCTATTTGTTTCATCAAGGCATGTAGGCATTCTAATTGGGGGGCATGAACAGGAAGAGAGAAAGAGTGAAGGGAAAAGAGGGGAGTAGGGCTGCCAAGTCCCCCGGTAGGGCGGGGGAAACACCGATTTTTAATACTTACCCCCGCTTTTTCAAAATTGGCCCCCGGGGGACAAAATGGCTCCCAGCAGGAACGCAGGGAAACGTCAGAGCCTGCCCTGCTCTGCCTTAAAAGGGAAATGTCTGCAGAGAGCTTGCCCTGCAGTAAAAAGCCTCACCAGACATTTCCCCTTTAAGAATAGAGTCAGCAAGAGAGCTCCACCCAGAGATTAAGGAGGGACTGAAGGGGCTGCTTTTGCATGTGGCTGGGGTAAGGTTGCAAGGTTGCTGTGGTAAGTTTCTCTTACAGCTCTTTTCCTTCTCTCTCTCTCCCTCTTTCTTTCTTCTGTCTGTCTGTCTGTCTGTCTGTCTGTCTCTCTCTCTCTCTCTGTCCCCATCCAGTAGAGGTCTATCAGTGGCTATTATTAGCCACAAGGTCTAAATGGAAGTAAGTGCCTCTGCCATTTTTTTCCTTCTCTCTCTCTCTCTCCCTCTTTCTTTCTTTTTTCTGTCTGTCTGTCTCTCTCTCTCTGTCCCCATCCAGCAGAGGTCTATCAGTGGCTATTATTAGCCACAAGGTCTAAATGGAAGTAAGTGCCTCTGCCAGTTTTTTTCCTTCTCTCTCTCTCCTTCTTTCTTTTTTCTGTCTGTCTGTCTGTCTGTCTCTCTCTGTCCCCATCCAGCAGAGGTCTATCAGTGGCTATTATTAGCCACAAGGTCTAAATGGAGCCCTTTGTCTGGGGCAGTGATGCTCTGCATTCTTGGTGCTTGGGGGGCAACAGTGGGAGGGCTTCTGGAGTTCTGGCCCCGCTGCTGGACCTCCTGAGGGCACCTGGTATTTTTGGCCACTGTTGTGACACAGAGTGTTGTACTGGATGGGCTGTACTGGATGGGCCGATCCACTGTGGCTTCTCTCCTGTTCTTATGATATGAAAATCATATTTAGCACTTGTGTAGCACTTAGTGCTTCATATTCTGCCGAGATGAGGAAGGATTCAGTAGGGCCGTTGCTCAGTGATAGAGCATCTGCTTGACATGCAGGAGGTATCAGCCTCTTCAGCTAAAAAAGGATCAGGTAATAGGTGACATTAAAGATCTCAGCCTGAGACCCTGGAGAGCCACTACCAGTCTGAGTAGTCAATACTGACCTTGATGGACCAATGGCCTGATTCAGTATTAGGAAACTTCATGAGTTCATATGTCAGCATGTGGAAGCAACATCACAGGATGTGACATCACAAAATGATGTCACTTCCTTTCTCCTGGCTCCACCCCCAAAGTCCCCAGATATTTCCCAAGTTGGACTTGGCAGCCCTAGAGGGGAGTGGTGGCTAATAGATGGCATTAGTTAGAGGGGTGGAAGGAACACTGTGTTGTGCAAAGAGAAAAGGCCAAATAACTGATTTGGTTGCCAAGAAACTAGTGGGGACAGAGAGAAAGAAAACTATACTGCAGGGAAGACGACAGAGGAGGATTAGAGTAGGTTAAAAAGAGAACACTGAATTAATATATGGTAAAAATGTTTATCCATGTTAGCATAGCAGAGTGGCTCACTTGAGTTAATAAAAAAAATCTAAGAATGGATCCTCAAAACACTTGATACAGCAAAACAGTGTAATAAGTACTGAACGAAAACAGCATATTTCCTCCAACCTTACTAAAGATTTCAGAGATGAGCTCAGTCACTCTGTCAGCATTCTGTAATTCAACAAAATGTGATGTTCAGCATGCAGTTTGGATTATTTTTCTTCTTTGTATCAGGTTTTCTTATTCTACATCCTGTTCTCACCCTTTCCTCTGAAAACTGTGTAAGAAGAGCCTCTACTTTGCATGCAGAAAGTCCCAATTCGTTTTCCGGTGGTCCAGGAGTGGGGCAGTCCTTGACTCCTTACACCTGGGAAGCTTCTCCCCTCATCCGGAAGCAGGGCTGGCAATCTTTGATCCGGAAGGGGAGGGGCTTCACCTCTGACTCCCCAGTCTATCCAGCCCTCCTTTCCAGGCAGGATGTGCTTGCAGTGCTCCACCGAACACGAAGATCCGGAAAGAAAAAAGAAGAAATCCCAGAACAGAGAGATGACAGAGGGGAAGAGGGAAGGTACTACCTCCCCCCCACCTCCCATACACTCCCGAGAACTGGAGAGAGAGAGAAAAAAAACCTTGGAGTGTGGGAGCGCAGTGCCAGCAGTCCTGAGAGGCCCCTGAGCGAACACTGCGCCGTGGGAACGCCCAGGCACCAAAGGGAGTGGCAAAGAGCTGCTCTTCCCCTCCCCCACCAGGTCGGGTGGCTTGTGGCTCCTGCAGAGCCCGGGAGAGCAGAAAGTCCCAGCGGAGGCCACTGGAGCGGTCCCTTCTCTCCCTTAGCAAGTGGAGGAAGACCTGAGGCTCCAGAGTGGCTTATTTCTACTTCTGAAGCACGGTAGGAGCTGCCCTGCTTGGGTTTAAGGGCCATAGCAATGGAAGGGGGGGACGAAACTGGGGTTGAAAGAAACCCAACCCCCCCCCCTTTCCTCTGCTTCTTATCTTCCATAATAGAGGAAACTTGACTCAACTCCCCTCCCTCCTCCTGTTCCTGGGGATAGGGTAACAGAGGAAGGGAAATACCTTTCTACTCACCCACCCCATGAGGCTAAACAGAGATAGGAGAGGTGGAGGAAGCCATTTCATGGCCCATTTCTCAGGGTGATAACCTGCTTTCACTTTCATAGCCTGCTTTCGCTTTCAGGTTACCCAAAAGGGCTGACCAGATAGAAACAGCTAGATCACCCAGCCCATCAGGTCTGGAGGCTTACTAAATAAGTAACTCAGGAACTCACACTGGGCAGTCCTTTGAGGAGGAGGCAAGACAAACTTTACTCTTTTGGCTCAAAGCCGAGATTAAAAAAAAAAAATTTAAAGAATTGTGGCAATAGTCAACTCCTAGCCAAACTTCTGAGCACAAAACTGTAAGAACCAGACACCCAAGTATGGAAGAAACAGAAACCCCAGCAAGAGACACATCTAATAAGGGTTTCACTCCTTTAATTAGTGATTTTGAGGAGGACTCAGATTCTGCACCCTCAGTAGCTGAAAAGGAGGAAGGAGAATTATCAGAGGAGAAAGAGGAAGTAGTACCACTAATGCAATCTAGACTATTCCCTCAAGATCTTTATCAAAAGCTTTTACCAAAAGTCATTAGAACTGAACTATACCCCAAAGACTCAGGAAGACAAGGAGGATCCTGGTCTTCCACTAGGATCCACTAAAGCAGTGTTTTTCAGCCACTGTGCCGGGGCACACTGGTGTGCCGCGAGATACAGTCAGGTGTGCCGCAGGATTTTTTCAATGAAAGAAATGTGCCTTCCGGGCTGACCTTCCGGGACGCGTTAAAATACATCCACATTATATTTCTTCTGAAACTCAGGTCAATGTTATGGGAAGGAGCCATTACACTTTGGATCTGTAACTTACGATTTCAAGTTGAGTAGTTATTACGTGTATTTGTAATACTGTCATAGTTAATACTTGAGCTGAGGCAACTGATGACCCATTTATCTTGTATTTCAGTATTTTTCAACCACTGTGCCGTGAGATATTGTCAGGTGTGCCGCGGGATTTTTTCAATGAAAGAAATGTGCCTTAGCTCGAAAAAGGTTGAAAAACACTGCACTAAAGCGATCCCTAAAACCACATCAAAATCAGTTGGGGTTCCAATCCCAGCTGCATTCTACAACATTATGAGGTCAGAATGGGAACACCCGGCAAACCCAAAGACTGGTAACCCATTATTAACAAACTTTACTCTCTCATTCCAGAGGTGACCAAGAAGCTGAAGCTACCATATGTCTCACTTACGTATTTGCAGACTGGGTGTGTTTTCAGTCTGGATAAAATTGCTGGATGTCAATGGGAAAAATATTATCTCCAGTTTCATTCCACTTGTAGCTGTTAGCAGTATTGACTGTGTAGTGCTAGAATGCCCTAACTTGGAAACTTCCTATTCATTTACAGAGATCACCGACTTCCATCACTGACAGAATTGAAAATAAGTGCTCTTCAGTCCTGCCTCTGTTGAAATGTTTATTGCAGTATCTAATAAAAGGGGATTGATGGCCTAACAACATCTCAATTTTGCTTCTTCCCTTCCTCAGATGAGCCATTGCAATTATGTGCCTGTTTCTGCTACAGCTGGCCTTTTCAGCCATTCAGTGGCCTTGGGATTCTGAGAGATTTCCAGTGTTTTGCAGTCATGAGCTTAGCTGCATATCCATTATCTCTGGATCTGTACTAAATCCTTCAAGGTTGACTGTGCATCTGTAAGATCAAATGATAGGTCATTCCTTGTTGTTTCAAGAATGTAAAGATGGTACCTCTATTGCCCTAAGCTAGGAAACCATCTGAACTGGGTTGGGTTTATGAGAGATCAATGCAACATGATCATTTCAAAGCTCATTTTTCTATAGTAATGATCTTTCACAGTATCACAAAACCTGAAAACAATCAATTTTTATTTGAGATGGCCACAGCCACCCACCATGCATACACTTCAAATGATTTTCATATTGTAGGATATCATGTTTATGTTTTGGCCTTAGGTAACAGTGGGATGTAAGAACAAAGTGATTATGTTAATTTGCACAATTAATTAGTGCATTGCTGTTTGATCCTCTATCATCTTTGTTGAAAACTGAGCTAGACTACTTTGATTTCATTAGTTAATAAGGAAGTGCCTATTTTTACAGCACCTGCAGAAAAGAAAACGGAGACTCAAATGGGAGAAAGTCCCTGATGGACCAGACTACTGATCCTGTTTTACACAGTGGCCAGCCAGATGCCATGGAGGGTCCACAGCAAAGGCTTGGGCCAAAGTCTCCTCTGTGGGCTGCTCCCCCTCCAGCAGCTGACATTCAGAGCCATACCATTTTCAGTGAAGAGGCCTAATTTAACCCTCAGAATGATCCATTGATGGACCCTAATAAATCTCACAGCAGTTAGTTGTACATTTTTTGTGCACATTATATAAAAAAGGAATTTATCTTGTCTGTCCTGAATCTACTGCCTATTAAGGTACTTGAACACATAGGCATAGACTATGGGGGGGGGAGGTCGAGGGCTTGAGCCACCCCCAAAATTTTCTGGGGGGACTGAGCCCTCCCGGGAAAACGTAGCGCCTGCCACCGTGGCTCGCCGCCGTGCCTCCCCGGGCCCTTCTGAGCCCCGGCAGCCGCTGCTGCCAGTGCCTTTCTCCACCCACCCCAGCCTGGCCACTCCTCTGTCCTTCCCTCTCCCTCCCTCTTTTCCGGGCGAAATGCCCAGCATGGTGGCATCACCCGGAAGTGACGCCATCACGCTGGGCACATTGCTAGGCGACGCTCTAGCAATCACCCTGAAACTCTATGACACCATAGAGTTTCAGGGCGATTGCCAGAGCATCGCCCTGGCAATGTGCCCAGTATGATGGCGTCACTTCCGGGTGACGTCACCATGCTGGGCATTTCGCCCGGAAAAGAGGGAGGGAGAGAGAAGGAGTGGCTGGGGGTGGAAGAGAGGCACCGGCAGCAGCGGCTGGCGGGCCTCGGAAGGGCCCGGGGAGGCCCGGCAATTTTCCAGGGGGGGGGACATTGCCCCAGCGCGTGTGCGTGCTTTGCGCGTGCACTAAAGAGCCCCCCCCCCCCCAGAATTTACAAAACTCTACGCCCCTGATTGAACACCCCCAAGTTCTAGTATTTTAGACAGGGGAGGAAGAGTAATAACTCTTTCTACAGTGTACACAATTTGATGAACCTCTGGCATATCCCCCTTGTCTTTTTCTAAGCTGAAAATCTCAAGCTTTCAAGTACTCCAATCACTTTTTAGTTGTGGTTACTTTTATTAATACCTTTTCTAACTCTCCGATGGGCAACCAGAAGTGCACATAGTATTCCCAAAGACACTCATTTGTTTGCATGAACAGCTTTATCATAAAAATGTTGCAACATCTCTTTTTACAATCTGTTTGCACAGTGCTCTCTGTATCTTGTTAGATACCGTTTTCCCATCAATGGTTTTTGCTGGGTTGCAGAACCAGTGTTTTTGGGTACTGTCTAGGAAGAGTGAAGTAACATAGTCACTCCAATGCAGTATAAATAGCTTGTGGAGGATTTCATACAGATGAAAGAAAAGTAACCACCTCCACACATATTCTTTGACCTGGAAGCCCAGCTCTTAATCCCTGGTGTACAGAGAACTTTCTGTATTTATTCAGCTGAAAGAGAAATGCTCTGCTTACCACAGTCTGTTTCTTCCAATCTTTAGATATTCTGGGACTGAGCCCTGTCATAGAAAATTGAATCTGGGACTGAGACTTGATTGGACCTAACAGCAACAACAACAAAAAACATTTCAGAGTCTCTAGGGTTTTTTGTGTGTGTGTGAACTCATAATATACTTGTGACCTCTTGTCATCTTCTTTTGCTAATATATGATAAGGAGATTAACATACAGAAACTCTGTAGAACAAGCACTGGACTCGAACTTGGCAGCAGGAGGGGAGTTAAATGATTGCACGCTCTGGGCGAAGCACCCCCATTTCTGGTGACTTTTTCAAAAGCGTGAATAACATGAAAATGATCATGTGGAGCTCTCTGGGTGGGTTTTTTAAAATCAGAAATTTATGAGCTTTGGCTTTCAGCCAGAGGGCTGTTTGTTAAAAAAGAAACCTGCACAATCAAGTGGATAAACTCACAGTAATGGGGCTATAAAATAGCAAACAGTGCGCTTTCAATTAAAAAAAAATGTAGGCAAATGCCCTTTTCAAGGAGCAGCAGGCGGAACAATATGCACAGAAATATTGCAAAAGCGTGGAAGGTAGGATTTTTCTCCCAGACTCTTCAAACTGGCGGTTTCCTGCATCAAAAATCGAACATCACAGAAATTCGGCAATGCATTACATGGAACAGCCTGGAAGATAGATAGTCTGCAGTGTCAAAATATTTGACACTCTAGACAGGAAAGTACCATTTCCTGTCATTCATTGTGCCTTAAACCTTCTGAATCCCTACTTATTCATTCATCACTGTTGTCAGCAGCTTGCGCAGAAATATGTCCTCTCTGTGACCTACCAGGGTGTGGATGGTGGGAAGCACTGTACTTTGTACTAACCCTGTCTGTATGTGGCGACAGCAGGAGCCCTGACTGAGTTTAAAGACAATGCTTCAACAGGGGGCTCTTTTGTCTCATTTAGTTCTTCCTGAACTCTTAATGTCTATGGATTTTCATGCATCTGAAATTCTGTTGAGAATGCAGACAGCTGTTTAGTACTGGATACATTTAAAATGTATTTGGACTAAGGTAAGAGAAAATTTGGGGAAGGGCCATAGCTTAGTGGCAGAGCAGATGTTTTGCATACAAGAGCAAATGTTCCCTGTTTCGTTTGTTTCTCATCTTTGTTTCTGTTTTTGGCAACAGTTGTGGTTCTTTGCTCATTGCTGTTTGTTTTGTAAATTCCTTTATATCACGTACACAAGTTGTAAAAAAAAATTAGCACAGTGTTTATATGTATGGTGTGCACCATTCATACATATAATATAAGCATCACGTACAATGCTGATTTATAAACGCATTGACAATGCCAAAGTGTGTTTTATGGAAACAAATCAGCATGAACAGACTGAAAATTGTGTAAAAATGAAAAATTACAGGTTTGATTTGTGCCACAGAGAAGTGAATTTAAAACAGGATCTATGGCGTGAAGTAACAAGGGTGAGAAAGTTGAAATCATCCTTTTTTTTTTTTTTGTAAGAAAGTTTTTATTTTTCAAAACATTAAAATTAATACATTTGTTTTATACAAATCCTTTTTTCCATATTATATAACATTTTGTTCTATTTGTATAGTCTTGTTTTTATCTTGTATTGGTGGTTTCCCACCACATCTGAAGCATAACACATTTTCCACTTTATCCAAAATAGTAATATTTATCTCTATGTTTACATTTCTGGTAACGGTTATATATCTTTAAAATACTTATATACCAATTCTTATTTTCTATATTCTTATATAATTCTAAAAACAAGTTCATTATCTAATTATCCTTAGTACATTCATATACTCAATTTCTATTCCTTTATGCTATTATAACCATGTATAAATGTAGTTTTTCATGTCCCAATATTTTTCAACATATTCTTTCAAATCCTCCCAATCTTCTAAAAAAGTCTCTGAGTACAGATTATTCAACTTTCTAGTCCATTTATCCATTTCAGCCATATATAACAATTTTTTCAACCATTCCCACACTTCTGGTATTTTTTCATTTTTCCAATTTTGTGCATACACCATTCTTGCTGTTGTAATCATATACCATATTATTGTCCTTTTCTTTACATTTATCTCTTCTAGTTGAAGTCCAAGCAGTAACATTTCAGGCAACTTCTTAAATGTACATTTCAAAAAATTTTCCATTTCTGCATGTATTATAGACCAATAAGTCTTCGCTTTATCACAAGTCCACCACATATGATAGAAAGAACCTTCTTTCTTTTTACATTTGTTAGACATTTGTTAGACATATTTTGATTAATATTTGCAAATTTTTTTGGTGTCATATACCATCTGTACATCATTTTAAAACAGTTCTCTTTTAGATTATAACATGTAGAAATACTCATTGCATTTTTCCATAAAAATTCCCAAGATTCCATTTCAATGTCTTTGTTTAGGTTTATCGCCCATTTTATCATTTGTTCCTTTACCATTTCATCAGCATTAAACCGTTTTAACAATACTTTATACATTTTAGAAATCATTTTTTTCCCATCTTCCTCCCAAATTTGTTCTATTTCATTGCTTTTATCTCTAAAACCAGATTTTTTATCACTTCTGTACATATCATATATTTGTCTGTACCTTAACCAGCCATAATCAAAGTCCATCTGCTGCTGCTCCTTCAATTTAAAGTCTTTACCATGTCTTGTTAACAGGTCTCTATATTTCAACCAGTTTTGTCCTTTGTAGTGAGATGATGGATTTAAAACTTCTGCAGGTACAATCCACATAGGTATTTCTTCTGGAAAAAAGTTTTTATATCTTGTCCACGTATCGATTAATGTTCTTCTCAAATAATGATGCTTAAACATATTGTCCATTTTTGTTTTACCATAATACAGATATGCGTGCCACCCAAACCTACAGTCATGACCTTCCAGGGACAATAACTTTCTGTCTTGTAACATAGTCCATGTCCCTATCCAAGTCAAACATACTGCATCATGATATAGCCTTAAGTTTGGTAACTGAAACCCACCTCTCTCTTTAGCATCACACATTATTTTCATCTTAATTCTTGGTTTTTTTCCCTCCCCACACAAACTTAGTCAATTCCTTCTGCCAGCATTTGAATGTTTTTACATCTTTCACAATTGGAATAGTTTGAAACAGAAACATTATTCTTGGTAACACATTCATTTTAACCACTGCAATTCTACCCAGCAGTGACAAATTTAATACATTCCACCTTTTAATATCTTGCATAACTTGCTGCCATAATTTCTCATAATTATTCTTATACAAATCAATGTTTTTCATTGTTAGGTTTACACCTAGATATTTTGTCTTTTTCACCACTTCACATTCTATAAGATTTTGTAATTCAATTTGCTTATTATTTGGCATATTTTTACACATCACTTTCGATTTGTTCTTATTTACATAAAACCCAGCCAAATCACCAAACTCTCTTACTTTCTGCAACAAATATGGTAGTGTAGTCATAGGGTCTTCAGCTATAAACATCATGTCGTCTGCAAAGGCTCTATATTTAAAAGAGAAACCTTTTATTGTTAAGCCTTTAATTTCTTTATCTTCTTTCAAATTTAGTAACAAGACTTCCAAAATCCAAATAAATAGCAACGGCGAGAGTGGGCATCCTTGTCGTGTTCCTTTTTCCACTTTAAAGTAATCCGTTTTTTCAGTATTAATTATTAAAGAGGATTTCTGTTCTCTATATATTGACTTAATAAGATTAAGCATATAGGCTGAGGACAGACTGGCAATCTAAAGCGGGGCAGGCACGCTTCGCAAACGGAGGAAAGGAGCATGTTCAGACATGCGCATCTGTCCGTCGGCTCCGTTGCGTACTTACCCGTCTCCCAGTCGCTTTCCTTCCGCTTTACCCGGACACCGGTTTTTCCCGGTGTTCAGGGGCCTTCCTCCGCATGCCTCCCGCTTCCAAACAGTGTGAACTGGAAGAAGCGGGAGGCATCCGGAGGAAGTGTGAACGCACCGGCAAAAAGTTTTGCGCATGTGCGCATGTGAGCATATGCGCATGTGCGCACATGTGAAAAACATCAAAGGAAAACAAAAAAAAAGTGCAGCGGCACGCGCGAGCCGTGCGCGCTGGCTATGCGGCAGTCTGAACTCTCCGTGGCAGTCTGGATGCTCCATATCGCCGCTGATCCGCATTGCTCTGGCCAGTGTGAACGGCCAGCTCCGTGGGTTTTTCCCCCCGCTCCAGTTCCCTCCGCTTTGCCTCCGCTTCAGATTGCCAGTCTGTCCTCAGCCATAGTCTCCAATTTCAAGATGTTCCAACACTTCAAACATAAAATCCCAATTTAAATTGTCAAACGCTTTTTCCGCGTCTAAAAAAAGAAAGCCCACTTCCTTCTCCGGATGTTTATCATAGTACTCTATAGCATCCACTACTACTCTTATATTGTCTCTTATTTGGCGATTAGGTAAAAATCCTGCTTGTTCTGTCTGTATAGTCTCTTTAAGATGTTCCTTAAGCCTATCAGCTATAATCTTGGCAAAAATCTTATAGTCATTGTTTAACGAAGAAATTGGTCTATAATTTTTAACATTGGTTAAATCTTGACCTTCTTTCGGAATGAGTGAAATGGTTGCTTCTTTCCAAGTCTCCGGGACCTCACCTGTCACTCCTATGTCATTCATTAATAGCAATAACACTGGTGAGATCGAATCCTGTAGTGATTTATAAAACTTAGCTGTAAATCCATCTGATCCAGGTGCTTTCCCTAATTTTGAATCATTTATTGCATTTTTAATCTCTTGTAGTGACATTGGGCAGTTAAGTAGTTCTTTGATTTTCTCCGTTGGTTTTGGTAATTTTAATGACTGTAGGTATTCTTTAATCCTTCTTCTGTCTTTATTTTCCTTCTTAAAAAGCTTTGCATAATATTTAAAAAATTCTCTTTTTATTCCCTTATTGTCTATTATCTCAATATTGTCCCGTATCACTTTAGTAATAAATTTATTTTCACGTTTTTTCTTTAATTGCCATGCTAAGTACTTTCCAGGTTTATTTACACCTTCAAATGCTTTTTGTTGCAATTTTTTCAGGTTCCAGTAAATCTCTTGATTCAAAATAGCTTTTGCTTGGTCTTGTAACATCCAAATTTCCTTTTGCAGTTTCTTTTTTCCTGGTCTGTTCTTCAGTTCCTTTTCTTTTATTTTAATGGCTTGTACAATGTTTTCATATTGTTCTCTTTTCTTTTTATTGTCTTTAGCGTTCAATGATATCAATAATCCTCTCATAACTGCTTTGTACGCATCCCACACAGTTTGAATTTTTACTTCTTTTTGTATGTTCGCTTGAAAATATAAATCTGTCTCTTCATGTAATTTTTTAACTATTTCTTGGTTGTCTAATAAGTCCTCATTTATTCTCCATCTCCCTTGCCTTTTTATTTGCCCAGAAGTCCATAGACAAGGATTGTGGTCTGAGATTATTCTAGGTAGAATTTCAACTTTTTTTGTCTTAAGTGTTAGATTAATAGACATCCAGATCATATCAATTCTTGAATGTGAATCATGTCTGTTAGAGTAAAAAGTATAGTCTTTCCCTTGTGGGTTAACCTTCCTCCAAATATCCTCCAGCTTTTCCTGTTTTATCAGTTCAAAAAAATTTTTTGGAAGTTTCCCTAGTGTGTCGTCTTTTCTCTTTGAGCGCCTATCTATTTTATTATTTACAGTCCCATTAAAGTCTCCCAACATTATGATTTGTTCATAGTTTACACTGTCCAGTTCCATTTGTAGTTCTTTAAAAAAGATTTCTTTAGCTCCGTTGGGGGCATAAATATTTACAATCAAAGTCTTCTGTCCGTGTAACAGAATTTCAATAGCTAAGTATCTTCCTTCTTTATCTTTAAATATTAGTTTAAGTTCCAAGTCTTTTTTGGCATATGTTACCACTCCATTCTTTTTATTACTTGCCAATGAAAAAAATTCTTCTCCCAACTTTTTTCTTATTAAATATTTGTAGTCTTGCTTCTTAAGATGGGCCTCTTGTATACAAACTATACTACATTTTTGTTTCTCCAGCCAATGTCCTACCATTCTACGTTTTTGGGGTGAATTAAGTCCATTTACATTCCATGAGAGTACTTTGTAATCCATCTTGTTGTAGTCTTAAATATCACCAAATTCTTCCTTGTTCTCACCAACAAAGGCGTACATTTCTGCTGAATTTTTAATCACCATTCTGTTGTTACCATAATAAAAACTCAGTCCTTGTGGTATTTCCCAACAAAATCTTATTTTTTTCTCTTTCAGTTTGTCTGTCAGACGCTTGAATTTTTTCCTGTCTTGCAAAATTGCTCTGGGCAATTCTTTCATTACGATAACTTTTTTCCACCTATTTCAAAAGAGTCTGTAAAACATTTCTTGTAGATTTGTTCTTTTGTTCTCTTCATTGTAAATTGAACTACCACGTCCCTTGGTATATTTTTGTCTCTCGCGTACGTAGAATTGACTCTGTAAACAAGATCCATATGTTCTTTAACAACTTACTCTTCCTCTTGTAAAAAATCTGCTAATGCTTCTTGCATTCTTGTAAAAATGTCTTCACCTAATTTTTCCTCTATACCTCTAAATCTCAGATGGTTTTGCATGTCTCTATAGTGCATCATCTTTTCCATTCTGTCATTTTCCTTCATTGTTTTTTGAGTATTTTCTTCCAGTTCTTTTACTTTAATTTCTATGTCTTGTGTTCTAGTGGTTAACTTTTGTAATTCAGCTTTTAAATCTATAAAATTTTTGTCTGCTTGTGCAGCTATGCCATTCATTTTAACATTTACCTCTCCTATAGCGTCTAACATTTTCTTTTCCATTGCTTCCATAACAGCTAGTAATTCTTTTTCTTTTTTTGCTGCCATTGTAGGAGAGGACCATGTAGCTGCTCTCGATCTTAGCCTGCGATCCGTCTTGTCTCTTTAAAAAAGATCGATTTTATTTTATTTTCCAAATCAAACACCGTTTAGTGTAATCACACAAGCTAGTCTTGCCAAGTCAAATTTCGTTGGTTTCAGCCTTCTAAGTTATATAGTTTATGAGATATTACTGTTTAAAAATTTTATAAATCCAAAATGGCGGGCGCAACTTCTCTATGGTTTGTGTCAAAGGTTATAGTCTTTTTACCTTGCTTCTGGCTTGCCGTAGTTTCCTTTTGTCCCTTCCTCTTGCTTACTTGTCTGCTCTCCGCACGTCACTTCCTGTTGTAGTCCTTTTGGTCCGGCAGTTTTTACAGTCCCCTTTGCTCTCTTCCGGTTCTTCTCCGCTTCCCTTCTTGTCTGCTCCTCAAGCTGTCACTTCCTGTCTCAGTCCTCACAGCTTGGTCTCGCGATGCTTGGTTCCCTCCTCCCCTCTTTGTCTCGCGATGCTTGGCTCCCCCTCCCGACTCTTCTTAACCGCAGGAATGTTAAACAACTTGTTTTTTTGGCTTTTTAAGTTCAAATTCAGCTTTTTAACGTTTCAAAACTGCACTCATCCAATCTGCAACAGTCTATTGCTTCACCAGATCTGCTTTTCGTCTTTCAAAACACGGTAATGGTAAGGCAAAAAGTTTTTTTCTGTTACCTTATGTTGTTACTTCTCTTCAGATGTGGTCCCAACGTTTAAACTTTGTCTTCTTTGTTAAGGAATCAGGGGAACTGGAGATTTTATGCTGATTAATCAGCCCAGCTCGGCTCCTTAGAGATACTTGCAAAAATCTTCTTCGGCTGCAGTGCTCAAGGTGTTGTAAAAGTCTCCTCCAAGGCTTTTCCTTCACCGAGCTTGCTCAAACCTGGATTATATTGCTTGCTGGTCCTCACACTACCTGTGTGAGGTTGCGTCAGGTGGATTTATCCACCCAAGCTGTCAAGAAGAGCCGCTGTCTGCCCTGCGCATTTGCAAAGCGTGTCAGACCTCCATTCCTCCGACCGGAAACTCCTGAAAGTTGAAATCATCCTTAGTCCTGGTGTGAACCTCTAGCATTCTCAGTAACAAATAATTTCCAGAAATAGGGCTAGTGTGGAAGACAGCTGCTTCAGATTATAGAGCTGCTGGCAGCTGGAATAGACAATACTGGGTAGCACTGCAAAAGAACTTTATGCATTCAGTTGTTTGAGCTGCACTTTGGTGGTTTAAACAGGTGCTGTTTTTAGTTTAGGAATGAAATTGTGGCAGTAACTTATAGACAAACTTTGACAGAAAAGAATATTGCTGCCTGTTTGGGAATTAAGTAACTTGTATCCTAACTTGCACCTCTCTGCAGGGTGATCATTCCTTTGCTGTGTTATGTTGATGACTCAGAATCATTGGCTGATCTCTCTGTAATGGCTATACATTAGAAGGTTCATGGCTGAGAAGGCAAGATATTCAGCAGCTTGGGATCATTTAGTTAAAAAGAAATCACTTGGCAGTAAGATTGGGATTTTCTGTCCTCTTAAAAAATCATCTGCGAACTTTGCTCCCTCACTTTTTCACCTGGCTCCAGACTATTTGGGGGAGGGGATTAGTACTATTCCCCATACAAATTCTCGGGTCTTCCCCTACTGACTTCTCTCCTCAGTAAAAATTACCCATTTATTTCTCTCCCAACAAGTTCCTGATTTTAACTAGCTTCCAGTCTACAGTATATCTGTTATTATCTGTATATCTGAGCCTATTTGCGGGGAGGGCGGGATATAAATTTGAAAAATAAATAAACAAATAAATTATCCCATAACTGCTGGTTTTCCTTTTAAAGTTTTATTTTCTTTAACTCTTCTTTCCCTTTAATAAGAGCGTTTTTAGAATTTTTTGAAATATCCGCAAGCATGTAGAAATAGACACTCTCCCCGTCATCAGCTGACCAATTATTCGTTATGTTGATGAATCACAGTACAATCCTAAACAGAGTGATACCATTCTCTTGTCTGTTGCAGTCACTGGGTTTAGAAGGATCCAAGTGGGAAAACTTGCCGGAATGGCCCTCCCATTCTCCCACCTTTGTTTCCTCCCTTCTCCCCTTACTTTTCAGTCTCTAATTCTTTCTCCCTCCCACTACCCTTTCTCTTACACTCCCCCCCCCATGCCTGACACTTTCACTCTTTCTTTTTCCCATCACTATTTCTTTCTCTTTCTGCCTCACCAACTCCATCACCCTCTTTTAGGGATACAGTAGTTCCTGTAAAAGACAGCTCTGAGGGGGTTTTAAGCTCCAGACTAGCTCCATAGTGTTTATTTGGGATGCATCAGTCAGATGGAGCCGGAGACACAGAGAAGACACCCTTGGGAGTCAAGTTTCAGAAGTACAGTACTGAGAATTTTGCTGTGATAAGGTGAGGGCTTAAGTGAATTCTGACAGCCTTACCTAGATTCCTGGTTCTGTTAGCCTGATCAAGCAATTACAGAGAAAAAGGGTCAGATTTGTTTATATGTATGTCAGTATTCAATTGGTGTAATTGCACTGGGGTGGAGGGGAGGAAAAGGTGGCATGACAACCTTCTGAGGCCAGTAAATAGCCCAAAGGCATGGTTAGTTACGCAGATGTATGGGTTGTATTTATGCCAATCGAGGATCCAACAGATCATATTTCTTTCCGTCAACTTTGAACGGGCATCCTTCTATAATCATTGTCTTCCGCCCTCCCCCCCCCCCCCCGCCCTAAATACACCTGGATGAGAAGACTTCTGTAATTAATAATTATAATGTTGAAGGAGAAACATAGTGATACATATGTAGCAACATAAACAGCAAACCCTACTGGTGAGTTTAATTAACACCATGTCAAGATACTACTCTTCCATAACTTGTTTCTTTTATAGAGGTATAAAATATATTGTCCAGATTCATGTACAGATTGATAGGGCTGCACAAGTCCATAATGTTTAGCTAAGGAATGAGTTCTAGAATTATCAAAGACTAACCTACAAAGTTGGAATTAATTTTTTTTAAATGCCTGCTGGCTTCAGCTAAGCCTTTTTTTGGGGGGGGGGGAAAGCATTGACAATTTATATACAGACACACACAATATAATGAATTATGACTTTAAATCCATTAAGTCTTTCCCTTAACTGGCTATGAAATGGGGACTTCACATAAAAATTCTTTTAACAATAGCATTAACTTCTTAGTATTTTATGTGATAATGAAATAGGATGGTTTTTATAGTTCCAGTTTTCCTCTTGACTGATTAATCAAATTACCCAGGTTACAGATGTGAGGCATCTTCAGCAATTAGGCACAAACTCTTCTGCGGTTTGTTATTCTTAGGAAAGCATGGAAATTAGTCTCTTTTGTACAGTTTTCCGCTTTTCTGATCCAGAGTTTTGGATATGTGTGGAATCCCCATGAGGTTAGGCAAGGCTTTCCTTTCCTGAAGGACCTGACTAGATTGGAGAGTGCATCAATGTGGGTCTGTCCATAGACTGCAGTAGGATGTGCAAATATTCATTTTATGTTATTAAACTTATGAATCACCCACCCTGCAAGCAGAGTCTAGGCAATTTACAACATTATAGAGATAAAAAATATGTAAGTGATATATATCAAAATTTCTGACAACTGATGTGCTTCCCTCATTTAACTGGTGTTTAGTGGTGGACACATATGCAGCTGTGGTGGATATGGGTTGAGGGGGAGGCTATGAGAGAACTGCCTTCTGTACTGAAAACCGTCCAGTCCCCCCACCACCACTCTGACCTCTCCTATAGATTTTTTTTTAAACCCCAGATGCCCACAGTCAAATAAAAAGGGGAACACAAGCTTTGAATAAAGGATTGTTAGCAAGTAAGACCCATGTTCCCCAAAAGGCTCCTTATTTGGAAACCTGCTGGACCAAATTTGTACTTATATGTGAGATAAACAGAAATCACTTTTCTTTGGATGTTTGACTCGACAGACAAGACACAAATGGAAATGAACAACGAAAGTTTATTCAACAGAAAAAAACTCATCTTTGTTTGAATAACTTTTTCAGTGAACCTGGGTGATTTAATAGTGAAGAATGCCCAGTAAGGTTTTTTTTTGGTATGGAAATGGCTCTGAACGATGCCAGCATGGTGTAGAGTTTAGAGTGTTGAATGTGAATCCCCCCTCTCCCGTGGAAGCTTGCTGCTTGACCTTGGGCCAGTCCTACACACTCCTAACCCACCTCATAGGGTTGTTGTGAGGATACTATGGAGAAGAGGTAAATGTTGTAAGTCACATTGGGTCCCCAGGGGGGGAAACAGTGGGATATAATTTTAAAAAATAATCATGTACATGGTAATGGTCACTTTGTGAAAAAAAAATAAAACTAGGTTGAGTACTATTCCAAGTCCACTATCCAGTTACAGAAATAACCTGCATGGATTGTAAAGGCTCAGGATCCTTTGAGTAGAAATCATAGAACTGAAACCACTAAATTATGGCCTTGTAAATCTTGGAAGGGTGTATGGGATTTTACCAGATTTCCCCTTCCATTGCTGCAAGCCTCCTTGCATTCCATGACACACTGTTCGCAAAGATCCTCCAAACGTGGACTACATCATTCTGTCGCTCCAGCCTTGATGACTCAGTAATGCTGAAATGCTGCTGAATGTTTGCACAAAGAAAAATTAGACAGTTTCCAAAATACATGGGTGCAAAGATTGTATTAATGGCCCAGTAAAATCTTTTAAAATATAGAACGGTATCCTATGAAATACCTTATATCAAACATAGCTTATTTGTATGTGTGCACTTGTATATAGTGAAAACAGTGAGATTTTTCCCCCTCACCTAATTCCACCCCCGGGTGACTTTTTCCAAAGTCACAGCAAGAAAATTGGCAATAAATGATGTTCCATGCTAACAGCTATAAAATGCTAACATGCGTCTAACCCCACACTATGCATTTTAATAAACTTGTATGTCCACCATGCACATTTTTAACACATTAGCATTGAACAAAAAAAAGAGCAGTTTAGAGAGGCAGAGCATGATACACAAGCCAGTTTAGGATTGACTTCAGCCAGTGGAATGAAATAATGACAATTGGATTGAATTGTTTCTGGATCAGGGTGTAAATCAGCTTAAATCAAATTTAGTATCACAGAAATCAAAGGAACTGCAAGGAAGAAAAGGGAACAGGTATCATATGGTAAAACTTGCTGGGGTATAAAAGTGTGGTAGGCATTTATCCAGTCACCTACTGGACCATTCAATCAGTCCCCTACTGGACCATCCTGCCACATAGCTAACCTATCCTGTTCTCACACAATGAGCCTAACACAGATTTGGATGATGAGGTCTCTGCTATAGTCCTTGGGCAGCTATGGTGGGTCCATATACTCTGGCTAAGGGAAGGGTTGCCAACCTCTAGGTGTGGCCTGGAGATCTCCAAGAATTACAGCTGATCTCCAAATAACAGAGGTCCCTTTCCCTGGAGAAAATGTTTGCTTTGGAAGATGGACTCTCTGATAATATACTGTGCTGAAATACCTACCCTCCTCAAACCCACCCTTCCCAGTCTCCACTGCCAAATTTCCAGGAATTTCCCAGTCTAGAACTGGCAACCTTGGCAGCCCCATCCAAGGAAGAACATATTGGGGGGGGGGCACCTTAGACCTGAGCCTCAGAGCCATCCTCTCCTCATAACTAGGCAACCAGAGACCCCAAAAGACAGGTCCTCCCCAACAGCTTCCAAGGAGACTTTCACTAAGTCCTTCTCAACAGAGACATCAGAGGACCTACTGAAGGATTGCAGAGTGTCACACAAGCACAAGACTCCAAATGTGGACATGGGCACTTGAAGAAACACTCATTGGTACAGGAGGGTGGGGCCTGGCTGGATCTTTTTGGCTGCAGTAGTGGTTAGAATAGCTGCTGAGCTCTTGTAGGTACCCTAGTCTGGTTTCTGTGTAGATGCTCTGTAGGACCATTTTCGTGTGAGCTTGTTTTTGACTCCAGTCAAGACAGGATATAACCTGACCCCACTAGAAGAAATATGATAGGTCAGCATTGTTCCCAAGAGTACTGCAGTTTTTGTTTTGTTTGTTCATTTTTAAGGCAGTTGATATTTGACCTTACCTTGTTTCAATGCCTGTTTTGGGTTGAGCGCTGCACTTCAAAACGTGGCATTTTGAGTCGGTGTGTCTATGCAGTGGTTGCATTCTGCATGGTGACTAATAGGGTAGCTGTTATTGATGAGGCATATTCAGAATTACTGGTTTGCTTGGAATATGTATACCCCTGGCCATTCAGTAACAGCTGGTGTTTGCATGCTTCTGTTGTGCCTGCATAGTTAGTGGCATTCCTCAGGCTAGTGCATGCTTAGAAGTAACTAGACTGAACCACCCTTTCCAGGCAGCAGTGTAAGAACATATAATTCAATTAATATATATGGACACATACAAGCAGGATCTGAACATCTCCCTCTATTTACTTACTTTAATTGGGGGTGGGAAGCCATTTCTACAGAACATTTTTGAACATTTTAAAATGTGTGTTTTATGGTTTGGTGCCCTTTAATAGGGGTGACTGAGGCTGCCTAGATAGTTTTAGAGGGTAGCTATGGAAGTCTGCAGCAGAGGGGCAAGATTCAAGCTAGGGTTGCCAGGTCTGGGTTGGGAAACACCTGGAGACTTTGGGGGTGGATCCAGGAGCAGGCGGGGTCTGGGGAGAGGAGGGGTCTCAGCATGGTAGAATGCCCTAGAGTCCTCCCTTCAGAGCAGCCATTTCCTCCAGGGGAGCTTATCTCTGTCAGCTGGAGATCAGTTGTGAAAGTGGGAGATCCCCAGGCCACACCTGGAGGCTGGCAGCCCTAATTCAAGCCCAAGAACACCTTAAAGACCAACAAGATTTCCGGGGTTACTCTATCAAGAGTCAAAGCTCTGTCTAATGAAGGGATCTGTGGCTCTCAAAAGTTTATACCCTGGAAGTCTTGTTGGTTCTTAAAGTGCTACTGGGCACGAATGTACCTACCTAGAGAGTTCCTGAGGTTAGACTGAGGGCTTCTTTGAATGAAGTTCATATTCTTAGCCACTATGATACACTGGCTCTCATTCAGGTCTGTTCAGTTCTTAACAGGGGCCTTTCTTCTTTATGAGCTTCATCATAGTGCTATTTCTCCATTACCAATATGGAAGACTCCTTGACTGGAGACAGGACCTTGCCCATGCAGAATTCATCCCTGTGTGTCAAAATATTTATGTTGTCTTGGATCATGGCCTGTGCATATGTTGAAGTTGTATAAGAGTGGAGAAGGAGGAGGAGAGTTGGATTTATACCCGGCCCTTCACTCAGAATCTCAGAGCGGCTTACAGTCTCCTTCATACAACAGATATCCTGTGAGGCAAGTGGGGCTGGGAGAGCTCAGAGAGAACTGCTCTTGAGAGAACAGCCCTGAGAACTGTGACTGACCCAAGGTCACCCAGCCGGTTGCATGTGGAGAAGTGGGGAATCAAACCCGGTTCTCCAGATGAGAGTTTGTCACTCTTAACTACTACACCAAACTGATGCCTTAAAGACTAACAAAGTCTATGGCAGGATATGAGCTTTTGTGAATATCTGAAGAAGTGAGCAGTGACTCATGAAAGCTCATCCCCTGCCACAGATTTTCTTATTCTTGCTCTTTTCTACTGCTACAGACAGACTAACATGGCTACCCATTTTGATCTATCTCCAAGGAGAAAGGTGTTATAGTTGGAACAGTATGGAACTAGATTTCTTTAAAATGATTATACTTCCTAGCTTTTCTGCACCCAGACATTGTCACGAGTCAAGGATTGTGTTTTAAAGGCAGGCTGTGCAGTCAAACAGTGGCAACAAACACAAGTGAACTTGTCAATTTAAAATGCTGGGGAGAGTCTCTAACCTAGGCTTACCAGATGTCCCCTTTTTAGAGGACATGTCTTCTTTTTTGGTGTCCATCCTCATTTGGGCTCTTTAAAAAAAAACTAATGAAAATGTCCTCTTCTGGGGTTGGAAGGTTAGGAATATTCCTAGTTAGAAGCAATTATCACCGTTTAAATAGTAAGGGTATTTAAAATGAGATTTGTCATGGTGATCACTTGTTTGAAGTAGTCAGTCGAGAAAAAATTTCAAAATATGGTAACCCTATCTATCCGGGAGACCTGTTTATTATTGGTGGCCTTTCTTTTCATCATTCTGTGGTTCACTCACTGAGTTAATCTGTAAAGGCATGTCACTCACTTTTCAGAAGAGGGAGGTTTAAGATAGAGGCATACTTGCGTGGAGGATGATTTTTGTAGAAAATCTTAATATACCTGTTATGTCAGTGCATCGTAATGGCCTCATTCTAATGGCTTTGTTTGTTTGTCTGAGACACACGTTTTGAAAGGCAGGCTGTAAGCCAGTAGGTTTGATTTTTATCTTATGATTTGGAAGTCCCTTGGAATTAAGTATTACTTTTATCTAGTTAATGCTGAAGGCTGCTTATAACTTATGGGCTCTGAAGCTTTGCCTACACTTCTGTTTTTATGATTAAGACCTTAGCAAGTAGATAATTCTCACTGTGTCCTTTTGATCTGCTCAGAGCGCTTCCTGAGGCAGAGTTTTGGTGGTCTCTCTCACTAAGCTGATATCAAGAAGTGCAGACACTGGGAGTCCATTGTATGAGTTCAGGCTAATTCTACTGTGGCAGTGTTGCAAGTCCCGTTGATGAAAACTAAGAAGATTAAAGGAAATAATCTGGGAATCTTTGTCGGTTAAATTTAAATTCTCGTAAGCTAACATCATGGGCATGGGGATTAGTAAAGAAGAAAAAAATATAGAAGAGTTCCCTTTTCATTTATACTTACTCCAAAAGGTTTCTTTTTTATTTGCTTATACCCCTCAATGCAGAAAATTGTAATAAAGAGACTGTAACATGGCAAGATTTTCAGGTTCATTTTTGACACTGTAAAGTTGCTGTAACATAATCTTGCCTTTTTTTTGTTGACATTGGAAAGTTGACCCTGGAATGCTGCTGCAACATTTCCTTGCCTTTTATCTTGCCTTATTTAATAATAATTCTCAGAATTCCTGAGCTCCCCCCCCCCAAAAAAAATAACTTCTACTTTTGTTGCTACCCCTTGTTTCTCCGCATACCCTTGTGCCAACTGTGGAAATTGCCACATGCAGCGGAAAGCATTCTGCTACAGTATATGAAAATCTGTGAATACTGAATATTTTGGATATTGAATATTTTAGCAAAATTGCTATTCCTTTATATTCCTAAATAATAACCTCTAGCACCTCATTTCAAGCTTACCTGGCAGCAGGGTACAGGTGACCTTTCTAGAAATGGCTGTGATTGTTGGAATTGGAAAGCCGCTTTCCTCCAGCTTTTGCTTGGCATCTCAAGAGAGAAAGCCATGGATCTTCCTTTCAGCTGCTCTGTCAGAAGCAGCAGCTGACGCCTAATATTCCCAGTCACCTGTGATCGTCTTATACCTTCCTCATTCCTAGCGTCCTGGCCTTCAAGTCTAACTGCTCTGGTGAATGGTTCTTCTGAATATGCTGCCATATCTGGGAGGAAAAATGGATCATATTTTGGATAAATTTATCTTTTGATGCAAGTCCAAACTGTGTTCATGCTCAGTTGGAGCAGGGCATGTGAATGCTCACCAAATTGTTCAACATATCCGCATATCAAATAGCAGAAGTTTCTGCCTACTCTGATTACCAGCAGAATGCAGCTTTTGCAAATGTTACATCCTTGTCCACTTTAAAAGCTTGTTTATTCACTTGTACATCAAGTATCTCCCAAGTGTATTTTTCATTCTGATGCTTTGTCCCAGGTGCCCACTACAGCTTTACAGAAAGACTCACATATTGGCATGGACACAGTCCTCCCCCTCAAAGGTCCGTCCATCCATTTAAAAAAAAAAATGACATTCTGATTTTTAAGGTGGGAGGGAGAAAGTTGTGAAAGTTCTACTAGTGTGTTTTAAATGTATATTTTAAAAGAGCTCACTTCTAAAGATACCTGTTCTTCTAGCTGTATCATGAAATAACATGGGGGAAAGCCTGTAAGTGGACACCATTGGTGTGTGTGTGTGTATGTGTATTCACAGGTGGGAACAGAGAGGATCAACTGTTGTGATAATAGGAGATGCTCTCCAGAGTCATACAGGGAGGTTACCATGTCTCCATTATTTTCTTCTCCGTTGCACTGATGTTGGGATGTAACAAATTATGTACAATGCATAAAGCTGCCTTATACTGAGTCAGACCATCATGGTCAGAATCGTCTACTCTGACTGGCAGCAAGTCTTCAGAGTCTTGGGTCAAGATCATTCACAGCGCCAACTTCCTTTAAACTGGAGATACTATGGAGTGAACTTTAGACCTTTAATATATAATGAAGACGGTCTACCATTGAGCCACAGCTCCTCCCCAGTTGGTTTATTTAAATGCCAGAATCCATGCAATAGCAGTGCTAGTTCCAGGTTTTGAGAATCCTTAGGCAGACAGCGCCTGGGATTCCCTTCTGCCCTCTACCAGACCCTCTTCATGCATCCTTTTCCACTCACCCACCCGTGCATAGTCCCCTCTCACTGTGAACTCTCCCCCTTCTCACAAGCCTTCTTGCCCCCTGCAGTCACGGCTGCCTGTACCGTGTTCATGGTCAACAGCACTGGCTGTTGTATGCAGCTGTTGTGTTCATCAAGAAGTATAGGTGGTGGAGTGCTGGCAAGCAAATGTGCATGGGAAGGCATACGGACATGTGACAGGGGAAGGGAACTGGTGTGGGGGGTCTGTGGCAGCGGGCCATGCCAGAAGCCCTCAGGCTGCGGCAGCCGCCCCACCTCAGGGTATGCTGATGCTGGTCTCAGTATGATGTACGTTATTTTTGTTTAATACGCTTCAATGATTCGCATTAATATTCTTTAAAAATATTGTTTTGTCAGGAATCTTTCTCTCAAGTTGTCGAAGGATGTGGATCGAGGAGAACCCCGGTGTCCTCGAGTCAGCCAGCTGGCCAGCAGCCCATCTATGGAGTGGCCTTTTGCGACGATGGAAGAAGGTGGCGGGATGGACTCTCTGCCTTTCCGGCTGATGATGCAGGACTGCACGGCTGTGAAAACGCTGCTGCTGAAAATGAAGAGAGTTCTTCAAGAGGTAGGAATTTCAACGACCCTAAAGATTAATACTAATTTTTATGCTCATGACCGTTCTGGAAAATACCAGCACTGCTATGTTAAAAGTGTTGTCTTACTTTTACGACATTTCTTTTTGCAATAATTATTTTTCACGTAAGTGCTGCTAAGGATTTTATTATAGATCTGTAATTGTGCAGCATAAATCATGGCTCCACCTGATTTGCATATTTTTCTTGACTGCTGAAGGGGAGAGAGGGAAATGAAGCCTGCTCGGGTGCGTGCGGGAGTGAAAGCAAGATGGACAACTGACAGGAAAATGAAATGGAAATAACAGTGTTGGAGCTGTGAAAGAGATGAAATGGTAAATAAAGCTCACTGGAGGTTGATGATCTCAACTGACAAATAGGTCCTGGTCTTGTGGAGTATCTGTGTGCTTTACTGCTTGTTGCATATCAGAGCAGTCATCTGATCGCTTAATCGTGCAGCCAGACTGATTTTCCTCCAGCATCAATGTAGCATTGTTTAGGCATACCATCAGAAGTTGCAAATAGGTCTGACCAGGGGCGTAGAGTTTCGTAAATTCCGGGGGGTGGGGGCTCTTTAGTGTGTGCGCTTTGCACGCACGCTCGCTGGGGCGATGTCCACCCCCCACCAGGAAATCTGCTCGCCTCCCTGGGCCCTTCCGAGGCCCACCAGCCACTGCTGCCGGGGCCTCTCTCTCCCCCCCACTCCTTCCCTCTCCCTTCGCCGGGAAAAGAGGGAGGGAGAGGGAAGAGTGGCCAGGCGGTGGGGGGGGGGAGAGGCACCACCAGCAGCAGCTGCCGGCCTCGGAAGGGCCCCGGGAGGCACGGTGGCAGGTGCTATGTTTTCCCGAGGGGGGGCTCAGTCCCCCCGGGAAATTTCGGGGGAGACTCGAGCCCCCCCCGTAGTCTACTCCTATGGGTCTGACAACCTAGAAGACCCTCTGGATGGTTGCACCACAGCTGCTTCCATAGTCGTCATATAACAAGGAACCTCTGTCTGTGACTGGGGATGGTCCTTTGACACATGACGGTTGTCAATTGATGTTGCAGTCATTAATAGATGAGCACGTGTGCATGAGCAAGGCTTGCTTTGTATATCGTATTTGTGCATCATAAACCTTGCCTCCGTAAATTCTTATGAAGATTCTCAATGTCTTGATCTTATCAATATGACACAAAGTTCACTCAAGGTCAAGCATGTAACTTAGTTCAAGTTCAGAAATGATATTGCACTTCAAAATCAAAACAGAATCACCCCCAATATTTGTGTGTGGGTATTTCAGTTTTACAGGCATTGTGGCAGAAGAGAAAGTTACAGGAATGTGCTAGGAAGTTACAGCATCATGGTGGGGTATCATTTCTGAAGACTATGAAAGAAAACATTAAAGCTTTCTGCATGCATTACTCACCCATTATCATAAATACATGCACCAACATGAGGTCTAGAAACTGGACGGAAAAGGAAGGATGAAGCCTCCTGATTCAGAGAAACAGCCCTGACCAACCCTAGAAACAGTGAGAAGGTTCTAATATTCTCAATATAAAGAGCTCTTTAAGATTGACATATGATACCATCCCCCATTAGCTGAACAAATATTTCAAATTGCTGGCAAATTAAGAAGCAGTTGTAAATTTATTCAGCTCTCCCAAGTTCCTTCAGCTAACCAAGTTTGTAATTAACTAGTGTAGCATTGCTGATTGATTCAACAAGTTTGCATTTCAAGTGGTCTCATTTAAAAAAAAAATAATGAATCCATGCTAGAAATGGGCAATTCCTTCATTTCATGCTGCTTTGACACTCATTTCAAGTGCATGTAAATTTTAATAAAATTTTTAAAAAGCATTGGATTTAGCATTGGGATAAGTTAAACCTTTAACTCCTTACTTCACAGTAACTTTAGAAATGTATCCTTGGCAGTCTGCTCTTTCCCTTTTGATGGTTTCCTGACAACCATTTACACAGTCAAAAGATTTGCTGACAAGTGATTCAATATCTTGGCATTCTCTTTTCAGAAAGAACAGTTAGGAATGATGACTGTAAAGACTGTGTGTGTATGTGTGTTGATGCAGGAGGCAATCTTCATAGATCCTGAAACAGAATCTAAACTCCAGTGATGGCTCCTGTCACTCACCATTCTGGCAGGTACATAGTGGGAAACAAAGCATTTGAAAGGATTCTTGGTTGTGAGTGAGCTGAAAAGTCTTTACAGTGAGAAAGTGCTCTTTGGGCGAGTGATCACTGACCAGAGAATGAGCCCCTTAATAACAACCTCTTGCACACTCTCTTTCTCTCTCTCTCCCCCACACCTCCCCTTATGGTGTACTGAAAGCAAGCAAAAGAAGATCCATTTGCTGGCAGGCAGTACTTTTTTGTGGGTGGAACCTAAAGAAACATAGCTGGTGGGTGCAGGGTCAGATGATTTATTATGGCTTGGGTGATTTAGAAGAATTAGTGGCCATGTGTGGGATGAAAGAGGGACATTCATTCTCTTTGTATTCCAGTCTTTCAACAAGAAGCATACAGCATAGGCCTAAGCAGAGTTATACCTTTGTAAATCCATTGGCTTCAGCTGATTTTGAAAGGTATAACTGCTTAGGATTACATGGCTAGAGTATTGTGCATGGATTGAGTGGTCCCAATTTTCGCTTGTTGCATCCTGCTGAGAAACGTTAAGCTGAGAAAGAAATAACTGGTTCAAAGTCTCCCAGTAAGTTTTTTTAGGGTGTGGATTGTTTTTGCTTTTTTGCTCTTCGGGATTTGAATATGTGTCTTCTCTGACTGTCACACACACTATACCACAGTGGCTCCCATTCCTGCCATAATCCTATTTAAAAACAGATACTAGAAGACGGGAGGCAGTATCTTTGCTGGGCTGGTACAGATCTAAGCCAGACTGGTACAGACTGCCATCCCACTGCCCATCAAAGTTTTGAATCCAGTTTTAGTGCCTGGTTAGTGTTAACCATGGCTAACTGTGATGCTAATGCAACCTTAGACTATGGTAGCACTGGCAAGGGAACTGCAGGAGTAATTCACATTCTAGAAAGAAGGCCATGAGAGAGGAAGCTAGGCTCTTGGCTTTCTGTTTTTACCTAGGCTGAGGACAGACTGGCGTTTGGGCCCGCATTACCTCCGCTTTGCAAGTGGACGAGGTGGGCCCATACACACAGCCGCATCTGCCTGGCGGAGGCGGCCCGGACTTACCCTGTCCCGCGGTGCATTCCTCCTGCAGCAGCCGGGCACCACTTAAAACTGGTGTCCCGGCGGCTGGGCACGCGTTCCTCCCGCTTCCGGCGGGTGTGAACGCGCGTGGAAATGAAGAGCTGCGCGTTGTCCTGCTGCCACCGCCAGAAGCTGCCCGCAGTGTGGACGCTGCAGGTGGCCTCCTTGCGCCGTAGTGCGAACGGCGAGCTCCGGGGCAGTTCGCCCTGGCTTGCTCCGCCTCCGCTTCTGTGGCACAGTGGAGCTCCAATCTGTCCTCAGCCCTAGTCAACACACACCTCATCGACACTGCACTGTGCCTCAAACCTTAATTCTAGTTCCAGATCCCTTGACAACTGAAGAATAATTGGGACTCTTATGAGCCAGGCTCCTAGTTATCCATTGCCTTATTTTGTTATGTTGCCTCAAGCTAGTCATTCCAATCCTACCTGATCCTTCTGAACAACGCCATTCTGTCTTTCCCCTTGATCAGTTTGCTTGTACAGAAGTTTACAAATAACTAGCAAGCACAGAGAGAAGTTTTATATATATTTCTAAAGTTTAGAAAATTATGGAAAATGCTTCTTCCTCTCTATAATCCTGTGAGCTGAGTGATGTGGTACTTAATGACGGCAGAGATAAAAATGTTTCTGATAATGGGGAAGACAAAGTTTAATAATGTTAATGATAGCAAGGCTCCTAATGAGTTCTCCACCTCTGTTAATAAAAGAATATAGAAAGTAGAAGGGGGATAAGAAGGAGGGCGCAGCAGACAGAGGAGTTCCTGACCCATGTGATGCAGTAATTGAATCTCCTAACAACTTAATTGGATTGAAGGAATTAAAATGTCAAGTTGTCAAACATAATTTTCTAATATGTAAAGCAACACTAACGATGTATACAGGAACGTAAAGAAGTGATGTCCACTTTTGGACTTGCAGGTTCTGACACAGAAATGAGCACTTATTAATAATCTGATTCTCTTGCCCTTTAGTTCTTGTTGCAGGCATCAAAGACATAATATTATCGGGAGGAATGGACTCATTTTATGGGGTGATATTAAAACAAACAAACAAAAACAAAAAAAATGGTACAAGAACTAAAGAGTAAAAGCAGATTCCCCCAAAGCATTTGGAATTGTGTGTTTGTGCATGTGTGTGTGTGTGTGTGTTAAGCACTGTCACGTTGCTTCTGACTTATGGTGACCCTATGAATCAATGACCTCCCAAACATCTATCATTATCAGCCTTTCTCCAGTCTTGCGAATGATGGGCTGTGGCTTCCTTGACTGAGTCAATCCATCTCATTCGGAATTTGTTGTTGTTGTTCAGCCGCCCACTTGAGTCCGACTACTTATGACCCCATGGACCACATCGTGCCAGGCCCTTCTGTCTTCCGTCGTGCTCTGGAGTTTGCTCAATTACATGTTCGTTGCATCGATAATACTGTCTAACCATCTCATCCTTTGCCGTCCCCTTCTTCTTTGACCTTCAGTCTTTCCCAGCATCAGGGTCTTCTCCACTGAGTGCTCCTTTCTCATTTGGTGGCCAAAGTATTTGAACTTCAGTTTCAGTATCTGGCCTTCCAGGGAACAGTCAGGGTTGATTTCTTTTAGGATTGACCGGTTTGATCTCCTTGCAGTCCAAGGGAGTCTCAAGAGTCTCCTCCAGCACCATAATTCAAAAGAATCTATTCTTTTACTGTATTTACTGTAGAATAATCAGTGTAGATCATATTGGTGCTGGACTTCGCTGTTAGGAAACTGAAATACACAAGGGTAATTCTCTCCAGATAAGTCACTTCTCTAGAACCTAATGACTGACTTAGTTTACAGGCTGGGCCTGGGGTCCATACCCTGTATCCTGTGTAACAGTCAGGTGTGAATTGAGGGTTCTTATCAGTTCCTGCATGTGTGGCGCCACTCAAATCTGTGATACATGTAGATAAGGATTTCCCCAAAGTGATGTTTTCATGAACAGAAATGGTGGGAGGTAGGCATCATGCATGTAGGAAATGAAGAGAACCCATAACTCACATCTCACCCATTGGTTAAATGCTGCTGTCAATGCATGGACTTAGGTAAAGGTAACGGTTTCCCTTGCTCGAAAGCCGGTTGAATACGACTCTAGGGATGTGGTACTCATCTCCGTTTCCAAGGCAAAGAGCCAGCGCTGTCTGAAGACATTACTGTGGTCACGTGGCTGGCATGACTAGACGCCAAGGCGCATGGAACGCTGTTACCTTCCCACCGAAGTGGTACCTATTTATCTACTTGCAGTTTCTTGCTTTTGAACTGCTAGGCTGGCAGGAGCTAGGGCCAGAGACGGGAGCTCACTCCATCCTGCAGCATTCGGGTCTCGAACTGCTGAACTACCGACCTGCAGTTCAGTGTCTCAGAAAGGTATAAATCTGCCTAGCATGGTAATATAGGAGCAAAGTTCTGAAGCTTTCATGCATTGACTTCCACCACCATAATAATGTTGGCTTCTTTAGAGCCCACCCCACACCAGTTAATAGGTGTTTCTATATATATTCATTTCTTATAATTTATAAGTTGTTTACTTGTCAAATCATGTTCCAGCAAACCTGTTTTGGCATGCACAGAAGCTTACTGAAGTCAATGAAATAGTCCTTAAGCATTATCCAGTGGGAATCTAGCCCTCACAAGATGGGGCACCTATTGGTGGCATGTGCTTTCTAGCACCACTTGTTATTTCTCTGAGCATGAACACCAATCAAAGTATGAATGAGAACTGAGGGTACAAAACTAATCCCTTGTTTTAGTTTCCCCATTTGAAAGCTTTCCTTTATCTACAGACCCTCCCCCACCAGGTTTCCTTTTCCATTCCTGACAGGTTGTCAAGCGAAAAACACTCTCATCCAGCATCCCATGTCTGAAAGACGGAGATTCCTGCTTCTCATTTCCCCCCCTCCCAGCACTTCTTATTTCAAATCTGCCGAAAGATAGCTGACATGGAAACAAAGATATGCTCAAGCATTGTTGCCATTACTTCAGCAGACTCCGGAACACCACAAAGCAACTAGCCAGTGATACAGCTAGATGATTACCAGTTCCCTTATCTCTCCTGAGCAGGACAGAGATAAGTAAAACTAAATATCTACCCATGAATCACTGATATTCTGGGATTCTTTCTTCTGAGGAGATCGGTTTTTCTCTTGTGCTTTCGAATGGCAGCATTACTTTTACAGCGGAAGGGAAACTGTGTGATTCTGTCTAATATATATAAATAATGGTCTCCTGACGATAATAGGTTTCAGTATGTCAACATCTGTTACTTTTACCTTACAAAAAATTTTTCTTAATCTTGTGTGGCTCTTGAATACACATTTGGTTCTTTACTGGCATTAATTTTTCAACACATTGGGATATGTTTAAAAGGCACTAATTATTGCTTCTGTCTATATCTAAAACTTCACAGTGATTACCTTTTGTGTGTCTGAAGCGCCACACACACAACTATATCCCAGGGATGGTAGGGGAAACTTACTGGTGATCCCCCCACACACACACTGGTTACTCTTAAATGTTCATAGGTGCAGATTGTATCCTTACTGGCACAATTTGCCATTGGTGGTGTACCACCAGTTGTAATCTGATGCCCTGATTGTGTACAGTCGTGGAAACAAAATAGCTTGTTTCTGTAGGGTTATCTTTGAAGATAGTTAAGAAACTCCAGTTTAGCATAAGTTTGACACCATTCGTAATCTGATGCTGTTCCAACATAGAATCATAGAATCACAGAGTTGGAAGGGGCCATCCAGGCCATCTAGTCCAATCCCCTGCTCAATGCAGGATCAGCCTAGAGCATCCCTGACAAGTGTTTGTCCAGTCGCTGCTTAAAGACTGCCACTTTCCTAGGTAGTATTATTATACCTTGAATAAAACTTTGTTTGTCTTAAAGGTGCCACTGGTCTCAGACTTTTTTCTGCCACTTCAGACCAACACAGCTACTCACCTGAATCTGTCTGTCACATCTAGTTTCACTCTGAGATACATCTTTGCTGCATGAGACAGAGTATATCCTGCCCTATAATTTCCTTTCTATGCATTCTTCTTCCAAATGGACATCTTGCTATCCATCACTGCCAAGTACTGTACCCTGATGACTAGACCAACATCTCTGTTCACATAGTATCCTTTCCCAATGCAGATAATGGCATCCTGTTTTTATCTTGCATTGCTGTGCTTCCTACCACTGGGGTGTAATCATTACAACAGGCAGTGTAAGATTCATTGGCGTATTTTCTCTGACAGGTCCAACCCTCCTTTCTCTTGTCCAAGGCATTAAGCAACCCCATAGTTATCAGACTTACATTTAAGGCTCTGATATTCAGTGGCTCAAGAGACGCATGTGGCTCTTTGATATGGTACCTGAGGCTTTTCTAAGTGCCATTCCCCAATGTGACACCCACCTGATGCTCCAGGGAAGGGAGAAAGCCTGGAGAGGCTTGTTGCTGGACTGGAATACGGTGAACTGCAGGCCTGTGCTAAGGGTAGGCCCAGAAAATCATATGGATGTATCCATGGTCATAGTTATGTAGTAGTGTTATCTGCTCACTATCTCACTGCTCACAAGCTCACTATCTCTTGATTGTTGAACTGAGCTGCAAAAGATGGGTGGCACTCTTAGACTGCAGTCACACGCGCCTTTAAATCCAACATAGATGTGAATGCCTGATGGATTTAAAGGGACTCATCAGACAACAACATCTGGGAAGCATCCCACAGTCGTCGACAACCTGCTTCACCATGTAACTGGAGTTAAAAGACATGTGCATGTTTGGAAGGGTGGTGCATGGGGCATACATTAATCCTCTGGCTGTTTGGGTTTGTGATCATTGCAGATGTGGCTTTCTATAAGCCACAGACTGAGCACCATGATCTAAGGGTTTGCCTATCAAAAACACTGATCAATAGGGACAGTTCAGAAATTCCAGGTTTCTGAGTCTTGAAGTTGGCTGTCCTCCTGGAATTCTCACTCTTTATGGCCAAATCAGGCTTATCCCAGGCAAGACTTGTTTCTGCCTTTTGTTGAATGGAAACATTGACTTTAAGGCTTATCATTCATTGTCCAGTAGCTTGTCAGACACAGAAGATACCTTCCTGGAATTTCTCAAGAGGAATAACCACCCCACCAGTTTTTCAGCACAGAATGGAGGACAAGCTCACTATCTCTTGATCGTTGAACTGAGCTGCAAAAGATGGGTGGCACTCTTAGACTGCAGTCACACGCTCCTTTAAATCCAGCATAGATGTGAATGCCTGATGGATTTAAAGAGACTGATCAGACAACAACATCTGGGAAGCATCCCACAGTCGACAACCTGTGCTGCTCCACCATGTAAGTGGAGTTAAAAGACACCAGAGAAAGTCTGGTCCTAATGCTTGCTGATGAGCCACAGATTAACTTTCCCCTGTCTGATTGCTCAAGCACACTCTCATGCCATCCCGACTCCATGCCATGTTCCCTCCCCCTTGCAGTATGCACATCGTCACATACTCCTTAGGGGGCCCTCAGTGCGGAGGTGCACTTCCTCATTTATGTGCAAGAAAAACAAATGGCAAAAAAAACCCTCACCCACAGTTGCGTGTGATCACACAGTCACAGTGTGATCACACAGGCTGAGCCTGCAGCTTCAAAGGGATGTGTGGTCTTGCAACTGGGTGTCAAATTCCCCTGGAGGAAATAGCCTCTCTTCCCCACCACTTCAGCTGGCGCATGTGACAACAGCTTTAGATCACCTTTTGCAAACCCAGCTTTTAAAATTTCAATATTAAATGCAACACAGAAAGCTTGTTGTTTCTTTACCTCTAGAAGACACACCTTTCATTAGCAAGCTAGCTGGAAATAGTAAGCAAAGAGATGATTACTAAGACCAATTAAGGGATTACTATAAATGCATAATCCAAAGCATTTTTTATTATTTGTGCAAAGTGTCAGAATGCAATAAAAAACCAGAATGGCTCAGGCATGTGAAGTAATCTTGCTTGAGGCTTCAAAATTATGTTCTGCTTCAGAAGTCTCACAAAAAGCCAAACATATTCCTGGGCATGTAAGGACACCTCTCACTGAAGGGGGAGGACATCAGCACTTGTTTCTAACATCACCTGAGAGCATTGTGTCACTCGAAATATATCAAATTTGGCACCGTCAATTAAACTTTTTGATACTCTCTATTGAATCACAGTTGTCTTGTTCCAATATTAGTACTAATTTCTCTTGTCAAGCTGCAGGCAGTGGCTGCTGCTGGGTATATCTAGGCATGCTTGACTGTCTTTTCCTCTCCTAGGGAGGATGAAATAATTGTCTTCCTCTAGTCGATGCATGGAATTGCTGTTGGTTTAATTCAAGACCCACTTTAACTTCCCGAACCACACAGTGAGGACTGCTTAGGGGCTTTTGAGTAGAAGAGGCCCTCCTCACCAAACAGATGGTATATTTTACCTGAGCTAAAATCTGAAGCAGTAATAATGGCAGGGGCTAATGGCCCTTGTGCTTCAGCCCACAGGATTTGGGGTTTGGGATTTTACTGAGAGAATCTGTACATGCAATATATGGCCTCGTCCACACTGTCACTTTTGGCACTCATTTCTCCCTATTGCTTTGGGTTCCGCCCCCTTTTCCACATGTGTTTTGCTCCCTCTGGGACTACTAGAGAGAACAAAACATATGGGGGGTGGGAGAACCTGAAGCAATAGGGAGAAATGAGCGACAAAAGTGACAGTGTGGACGGGGCCTATGTTGGGAAGGGATGTTGTGGATTTGGGGCCAAAGGTGTTCAGCTGTCAAACTTGCTTTGTTCTGCTGTGATGATCAGTGGATCTGTTTAGTTTGGCTGAATGCAAATGCTGGCTGAGCAAGTTTGTACCAGGGTTTTATTCTTCCCTGTATGTACCAAATCAATGCTGATCCAAACAGACTGGCAGCCATTAATGTTGCTAAGAATGACTCAGATGAACACCAAACAGTTGGGTAAAAAAAACACACAACACTGTTATTCATTTGTGACTAATTTATCTGATTTCAGACTGATTTATCTGCATGATAAAGTGTCCCTGAAACTGCCCAGCCTCCTCCTCCTGCAAAGTAAACAAATTGGTATTCATCACATCTCTACGTCTGAAGTCGGGATATTGGGGAAAAGTCTCTATTATGAATGAACTAGTTGACAGCACAGAGCACTTTAAATTTTAGAGAACTTTATTTTTCATTGTACCTTTGGTGGCGGTCACATGCGTGAGATAAAGCGGGGGGAAGCGAGGCTGTTTCCTCTGGCGTAAGCTGACCCGCAGTTGTGCAATCACACAGTCTTTTGAAGCTGTGGGCACAGCCCATCACTGCGTGATCAGACGCAACCACGGGTAAGTGGGGGGGGGGGTTTACCCTTTGTTCCCAATGCGCTTACACAAGGAATTGGTGAATCACAGCTCCGCACTGAGGTCTACCTATGGAATGGGGATGTGCATGCTGATGTGCATGCTGCAATGGGATAGGGTGGGGACAACAGCATGGAGCCTGATCAGACTCTCCCGACGCATGGGAGTGTGCTGGGGTGATCAGACGCAGGAAAGTCTGCCTGTGGCCCATAGTTACAGGACTTTCCAAGGTGTTTTTTTACTTCGCTTGTGTGGCAGAGCAAAACGGGTTGCCAACGGCTGCAGAGCGCTTCCCAGACCTTGGCGTCTGATTGCGCTCCTTTAATCCGCCCAGCATTCACGCCTATGTCGGGGCGAATTGTGTGTGTGATCGCAACCTTAATTGGACTATGACTAAGAGTCTTTCTGTTGAGCCTATGGATGATTTTTCTGTGGTATAAGCTGATGTCAATATAGTTGGTTACATTGCTTAGTTATAGTTGCATGGTTGTTTCTTATCTCTGTTCTTACCTGATGTTGGGCAGCTCTAAGCTCCAGGGTGGACAATACCACTTCAGACTGAGCCTCTCCTTGTAGTCTAAAGTGACAGAGGCCATTCTACCATCTCAGTGCTTTCCACCTCATCCTACTGCATGTAAATATCAGACCTCAATCTTATCTGTTTTTAGTGAAACTCAGTTTGTAGGTCTTGGACCATTTTTATGGCTTTACTGTTGAATCAGCTGGTTCACTCTTTTGTTGCTTCCTTACCTTTAATATGTCTCGCTCCATTTTTGCTGAGCAGTCGCACACTTCTTGCATTCCTCGCATTTTCCGAATCTTAGTTGTAGCTGAAATGAGATTTATCACCGAAGAGTAAAAATATGTCTATTTTTTGTAGGCACATCTTTCTACCATACATTGATTAAAATTTGGCAGTGTCATTGCTCAACTTGTGGGGCTAGATTTAGTCAGCTCCAGTTTGGCTACCCTCAATCTAAACTGTTGGCAAAGAAAGCCATGCAAAATGTCAAGTTTTTGCTCTGCAGTAAGAGTACGCAAAGTTCAATTTGTCAAATCCACATAAATGAGCAATTAGTAATTTTAGAAATGACTTGAGCTTGCCAATGGTCGTAAATAATCCATACAGCCCTTCTTAACGTGTGTGTACATATATTGTTAGAGGCCTCTGTGGGCCAACATAAGATTTGGCAGCTGCTCCGAAACAACTTCAAAACTTTGTTTGCTGGTGGCTGTATCAAAATGTTCTAAACAGTTATACTTCGGGATGATAAGAGGGGCTACTGTAATGCAAATGGTGATGTTGTTTTGTGATAAACTGCTTTCTGTTCTTGTAAGAAAAGGATTCACACATTATCTGCTATTAAATTAGCCGTTCTAATTCCAGCCAAATATGATTACATTTCAGTTTGTGTTTCAAATAATTATTTCTAAAAGTGTCCACATTCCTTTTGAAAGCACAGGTCTTCGAAAGACGGTACCGCTTTATGACAAGTGCAAATGGATTATTTTTTTTTTAAAGAGCTAAAATTAGTCGTACTAATAGGGCAAAAATTCCGTGGTGACAAGGAGGCAATGTTTCTGAGCCCTCAATTACATGTAAATGTGTCTTTGAGATAAGCAGGAAGAAGCATACAGTGTGTGTAGTTCAGTCGATTATATGAACACTATTAAAATTCCATGAAAGGACTGTACAAGTACATCTCTAAGAAAAGCACCCTATCCAGACTGTACTCGATCAAACTGTAGGGTTGCAATGTATCAGTATGTATTTTTCCCTTGTCCACTTTGACAGCGAAAGTCCTTCCTCAAATTTAGATGACACCTGCTTTGCTCTAGTTCATATTCATTTGTCTGATTCCTGATCTCCAACAAGACTGAAAACATATCCTCCCCATCCTCCGCATGGTATCGTTTTACATTTCAGAAGTTGGCACTCATATCACCTCACAAGCACCTCTTCTCCAATGTAAAGATTCTCAGTTCCTTCATCCTCTCCTCTAGGACATGGTCTCCAAATCCCTCACGAGTTTTGTTACCCTGCATTGGACTTTTTCCAGTGTATTTTTCTTCCACTGTCACAGAGGGTAGCTGTATTGGTCTGCAGTAGAACAGCAAGATTTGAGTCCAGGATCATCTTAGAGACCAGCAAGATTTTCAGGGTGTAAGCTTTCAAGAGTCAGCACTCCCTTCAAGAAGTTCAAGAAGCTCCCTTCATCAGGTATCTGAAAAAGGGAACATTGACTCTCTAAAGCTTATACCCCAAAATTTCGTTAGTCTCTAAGGTGCTACTGGACTCAAATCTGGCTTCCTTAACTGAGGTGCCCAAAACTGAACACATTACTCCAGGTGAGATCTAACCGAAGCAGTGTACGGTGGCACCCGTGCCTCATATGATCTCGACACTACACTTCTGCTAATACAGCCTGTGGCGGAACTACCACATCACAATGCTGGCTCCTATTATGCTTGAGGTGCACTAGAGACCACACGTCCTTTTCACAGGTGGTACTACCCAGCCAGGTTTTACTCATCCAGTATTTATATAACTGATTCTTACTTCCAAAGTAAAACATTGTACTCTTGTCCCTATTAAACTTGCATGTTTGGTCCTTGCATCTGTTAAACATTGTTTATTCTGCTTATGCTAATTTGCTGCTCACCCTCTACCTATATGTATGGACTGATAACTTCTATTTCAGTATATTGGAAGAAGTGTGTGTGCACACAAAAGCTTATACCTTGAATAAAACTTTGTTGGTCTTAGAGGTGCCACTGGACTCAAATTTTGTTCAGCTGCTTCAGACCAACACCGCTACCCATTTGAATCTATATGAATGAAATGCCACGAATAAAGCCTGCTGCCATTTTTATTGGTACATGCAGCTTCTGATTTTGCTGCCAGTCATGTGTGGTGTTCTCAGTTATAAATTCAGAGGGAAATACTTGTCCGTACATTGAAATAAACTCACACAGCCATGGTACTTGATTCTGCGTAGTTACCAGCTGCGTGTGCCCTGACTGTATTCTAGTATTAGTCAAATAACCACTGCAATACAGTGTTCATCAAACATTCCATCTTCAAACTTCCAATTTAATCTGTAAATCTCAACTCGCTCGTTGTACATTGTACAATGTTGAATTTTTTTTATGAGAACTGTGTAGAACAGCTACCTTAATGGGTTGTCTGCAGTATAATAGATGGCCACCAGGTGGAACTCTTCATGCTTGAACAATTGTTAATCCACTACAGGATTTTGCTTTCCTGCTTGAAGACTCCTTCTGCCTAAAATATAACATGGAAAGCGAGCAGTTATGTTTCCAAGACATTCTCATTGTCAGTGACAAAAAAAGCTCTGTGTGTGTGTGTATGTTATTTTTCATTTTAAATTCGCAACAGAAGCACAATTTATTTTAAGTTTTTCAGTGAGTTCTGCTTCTTATATTTTCTTAGAACTACTGTGTGAAGATACTATTCTCATGAACATTAGGGGTCATTTTGAGCAGGAGTTTGGGGGAGCGCAGCTCTGGGAGTTGGTGCCAGCCCCCCTCCCCCACGGGGGAATGCCTGCTTGTGTCATGGCTGCAGCAAAATGACCCCGTCCCCTGGAGAGGTCCTTGTTCCTCCGACCAGCCTTCTGAAGGCTTCTGCCACCACTGAAGCTATCCTCCCAGAATAGTGGTCTTTCTTTCTTTCTTTCTTTCTTTCTTTCTTTTTTTCTTTCTTTCTTTCTTTCTTTCTTTCTTTCTTTCTTTCCTTCTGACATACTTCCGGTAATATCAGGTGGTGTAGCATATGCAAATAAGTTATGCTAATGAGTTATGCTAATGAGCTCCTGCACCTCTTTTTCTACGAAATGACCCCTGATGAACATTATTCCTTAATATATAGAGAATTTTTAAAGTGTTAGTCAGAAGACCTGAGCAAGGGGCTATCACTTCTTCTGTGAAGAAATTTCAAGGAGCAAGTCCTTAGAGATGGGGAAAACTGGGCTTCCGGATTGGAAGGTAGCTACAACTGGTGGAACATGAAGAAATTCAGAGTACCTTTGGCAGCTCCTCTTTCAGCCAACAGAGTTAAGAGATACAGTGTTGTGTAATGGTCACAGTTTCAAACGATGATCAGGGGATCTGGGTTCAAGTTCATGGTCTTGAAATATACTCGGTATCCTTGGGCTATTCACTGTTCTCGTGTAGTTGCTGTTCTCGTGTAGTTGCATTTTATGGGGTGTACTCAGGGTTGTTATTGGGTTTTTTTAATGAACTCTCAAGAGGGAAATGAAATTTTCAGTCTGTTTACTGAAAATGCACAAACTTTTAAAAAATTAAAATAATTTTGTCAAAGAGGTTTCAGAACTCTGTTCTGGCACGTTCCCTCAGTAAAAAAGCCCTGGACATACTCATTGTTGGATTAGAATGGGAAGAGATTTCATTTTAGAAACTCACAGCCCCCTGAAGGATGAATCATCCTCCATTTAGCTACAGAACCAGATTAGAGCGTGCCTCAAACAGAGCAGCCCAAGTTACACCCTGAAGGTGGAAAACAAAATTAAGCCGTTCTAATGATTTCAGTGGCCAGCCTGATCTGGTGCAATATTTTTCAGACTTTTTTTTAGTATTTTCAGACCTCCTCCTTGTCCTCCTTCTTCTGTTTTCATGCCACCAAACATCCTGTTTACAGTTGTAGCTGTTCCTGGGACCTTTCTTGATGAATCAAGGGAATATCCTACAATCAGTTGCAGAAAGGGAGGGAAGGAAATGTCTTTGACTTTTGCAGCCACAGCTATTTTGTTGTTTGCCTCGAACACTAATCTCTGAGATGATGCCTGCAAACGTGATCTTCCCTTCTGTTTCTTTGGGGAGAGGCTTTTCAAGTTAGAATATTTCTCTGGCATTTCCCACAACACAAAGTTGTTGTCTCCCCACCCCCCATCAAAGTGCCTGTGCTGAAAACTGCAGCAATGAGTGTCAAATGCTATAATATAGTGCCGACTTTTTCATGCTTAAATTTGAGAAATGTTCAGAGGTTAATGCTGCTAAAGCTGAATTTACGGCAATTTTATGCCCCTTTTCTCTTGCCTTCAAGGTGCCATTGACAATCCAGATATCATTTTGGACAGCAGCTCCATTAGTGTCTGCTCTTAAAAAATATGGATGAAGTTATCCTTGATCCACTTTACTTTAACCACATTAGTTCTGTCTCCATTCCCCCCCTCCCTTTAAAAAAATTTGAACATTGCTCAAACTCATCTCGGGGTTCACAGATCCACAATCTGGCATCCATTCAGGTATTGTCTCTCAGTGGAATACTCCAGGTTCTCTGTTCTCTCAGTGCTTTCCCTTCTTCTTCTTCTTCTTCTTCTTCTTCTTCTTCTTCTTCTACTTCTTCTTCTTCTTCTTCTCCTCCTCCTCCTCCTCCTCCTCCTCCTCCTCCTTCTCCTTCTTCCCCCCTTAATGCTGGTGCTTTCCATAATTTTGTGCAATACAGAAAATATTTCTGTCCACCATCATCTTTTTTGTTAATATTGATAAGCAGCCTTTGAGTGGCGTTGAACATTTTCATTGCACTGTTGACTGTGACTCTACATTTTCATAAATAGCAATTTCCATCTAATGTGACACAAGTCAGGTGTCCCCTTGATCCTACACATTTTCTTAGTGAACAGGAGCAAATACTCCAAAAAAGCTCTTGAAGATAGCTGCATGAGCAGAGTGCAGCACTTTATATGTACCTTAGACACATCTTAGATTCGTAAGGTAAGGTGTTGATCATCAGAAAGCACAGCCTGGGGCAGAACTCACCATCAAGTTCTCTCTGTTGGGTTGGATTTGTGTTTATTTTGTGCTGGAGAAATGGTCTTCATTCTTAACTTAAAAAGTGAAGCTCGTTCTTTAGCATTTTTAAAGTGTGTGAGAATGTCTTGCAGTAGAATTGAGTAGATGAATTATTGGTTTGTGGTTTTATTTTATTTGCTTGTCCATTTGGATAAACTGTCCATGACGCTTTACAGAGTCCGTTCTCTCTGGCACTATGCTCTGCTTCATATATAATTTATAAAATCTTGCAAGTTTCATAATTCAAGCCTCAGATTCCTTATCCTGCTCAGTTTCCATTCACTTTTATAGCTTTTATGTCAACAGAGTCCCTCACAGTGTGGATTGTAACACTTTCCCCTCACAACCGTTCACAACCTAGGCTTCTTGTTACTCTTGTGGGGAAATAGAGATTTTAAATGTAATAGTCCTCTTCTTCAAATTAAAATTCTACAACCACATGGACAGGACCAATAATGAGCCTGTGTGAAAGAGTCATGTGATTGGTCCCTTGTGCATGGTTATGGGCCTCTAGTGATATGGCACCATCGTAAGCAGTGTTACATCTTTCTGAGCTCATTGAAGTCAATGGCCTTAAAATGGCATAACTCTGCAGATAGGTCCACAGAAGAGTCTTAGGAGAAGAGTTAAAGGATAACTGATAGGCTATGATTGCTGATGGAGGCCTTCCTTTTGCCCCCATAGACGGAAGAAACACTCAGACAACATAATTTGGGATTTTATGGCCACTTTATTTATTTACAAAGCAAAGGCAAATGGCTAACCTGAAACGGCATGGTCAAGGCCTGGGGTTGACAACCCCACCCTTACCATATTATGGACAATGCACCTGTCTCCCGGGGTGTAGCCCGCTGTTGGCGGCTGGCACCTGGGCAGTCCAGCCTTGGGGCATGCCGTGATGATACCTCACACACATCCACCAGGTCTGCGTTGAGTATCCATCACCAGCACTCCCAAAGGGCAGCCTGCTCATCTCACCCCTGGCCACAAGGCAGCAGTTATGATCCAAACAGACCCCCTCACCCTACCGGGCTGCTGAAGATGCTTACCGAGCTGTAACCATTATTAACCAAACTCTGCCCAAATAAAGTGACAAACCTAAAAACCAGCCCAGAACCCAAGCCAATTCCTCATCCAGAGTACGTAATGTAAAGTAGGCAAAAACCACCCCTTCTCCCGGCCAATTGGATCAGAGGTAAATAATTCCTACCCGGCCCCCAACCAACGGGGTGACCAGTCGAAACCCACATTACGTACAGGCCAGGCGGGCGGACTGACCATGAGGCGGAATGGGACAAAGGAGGCTGGGGCCAGCCTTGGAGTCGCTAGCCCCCATCCCTTCCAGTCCCGGCTGCGAGCATAGCCCCCGCCTCTCTTCCTGTCCTCCTTACATGGAGGCAACAACGCCCCCCGGGAGTAAGCCTTCGGCCGCTGCCAGGGAACACTCTTTGCCCCCATAGATGGAAGAAACACTCAGACAACATAATTTAGGATTTTATGGCCACTTTATTTATTTATTTACAAAGCAAAGGCAAATGGCTAACCTGAAATGGCATGATCAAGGCCTGGGGTTGACAACCCCACCCTTACCATATTACAGGCAATGCACCTCACCCCTGGGGCTTATCCCGCTGTTGGCAGCTGGCACCCAGGCAGCCCAGCCTTGGGGCATTCCGTGATGATACCTCACACACATCCACCAGGTCTGCGTTGAGTATCCATCACCAGCACTCCCAAAGGGCAGCCTGCTCATCTCACCCCTGGCCACAAGGCAGCAGTTATGATCCAAACAGACCCCCTCACCCTACCGGGCTGCTGAAGATGCTTACCAAGCTGTAACCATTATTAACCAAACTCTGCTCAAATAAACTGACAAACCTAAAAGCCAGCCCAGAACCCAAGCCAATTCCCCATCCAGAGTACGTAATGTAAAGTAGGCAAAAAACCACCCCTTCTCCCGGCCAATTGGATCAGAGGTAAATAATTCCTACCCGGCCCCCAACCAACGGGGTGACCAGTCGAAATCCACATTACATACAGGCCAGGCGGGCGGACTGACCATGAGGCGGAATGGGACAAAGGAGGCTGGGGCCAGCCTTGGAGTCGCTAGCCCCCATCCCTTCCAGTCCCGGCTGCGAGCATAGCCCCCACCTCTCTTCCTGTCCTCCTTACATGGAGGCAACAACGCCCCCCAGGAGTAAGCCTTCAGCCGCTGCCAGGGAACACTCTTTGCCCCCATAGATGGAAGAAACACTCAGACAACATAATTTAGGATTTTATGGCCACTTTATTTATTTATTTACAAAGCAAAGGCAAATGGCTAACCTGAAATGGCATGATCAAGGCCTGGGGTTGACAACCCCACCCTTACCATATTACAGGCAATGCACCTCACCCCTGGGGCTTATCCCGCTGTTGGCGGCTGGCACCCAGGCAGCCCAGCCTTGGGGCATTCCGTGATGATACCTCACACACATCCACCAGGTCTGCGTTGAGTATCCATCACCAGCACTACCAAAGGGCAGCCTGCTCATCTCATCCCTGGCCGCAAGGCAGCAGTTATGATTCAAACAGACCCCCTCACCCTACCGGGCTGCTGAAGATGCTTACTGAGCTGTAACCATTATTAACCAAACTCCTCCATCACAAGGGTCAAGGCTCAGCTTAGGCCCCTGCGCCCACCAACACCTAGAATAGCCATTAGCCCTTGCCTTAGGTCCCTAAGGAAGAGGTCATTTCCGTGCTCCGACAGGTGCACGCCATCGCACCTGTACAGATCCACGGAATCAGACCGAATCATTGGATTAGGTATAAAGTGGCCACCCCCAATCACTAAGCTGTTCCTAATTTCCCTTTTGGCCCGGCACTGGGCCCTCTCAATATGACCAGGGTTAAAAGCACCCTGCCACTCCCTGCGAGGTACCATGGCCGACCAAGCGATGACCGTATCTGGCCAGCGGCACTGGATATAGGTAAAATCCTCCCCAGCCTGCAAAATCAGAGCCTTCCCTTTTAGAATGCCCAAGTCGTTTCTGCCCAAGTGAATTAAAACTATGTCAGGTGGAGCAGTGGCTGGTGGAGCAGTGGAACAGCAGGTGAAGAAGGCCTGCCCAGCGCAGGCCGCGGTGCCCCCTCCACTCCACCGTAGCCCATTCACTCAGGCCCAGCTGAGATCTGATAGCCAATCTGTTAGCCCGGTGAGCTGCCCAGAAAATAAAACTGTACCCACAGATGAGAAGCCCAGCTGGCGAGGAAAAACAGAAGAAGGGGGGGCACCAGCCTAATCCCCACGCAAGCCTCCCGTGAAGGCAGAGGACCGGGGAAGGAATCCGCCAAGAAGCAAATGGGGGGGGGCACCTGTCCGACCACCCCCCAGCTCCCTCAAGGCCTGAATGCACTGCCGAACCCCGCACGCCCCCTTCAGCGCTAAGCCTCCCCGGGGGCCCTTAGAGCTCATGGTGCTTTCAAGACCCTCCCCTGCCTAGTTCCTTGGCGGGCTGCTGCGCTTGTTGTGGCAGACCCGCGGACAAACCTGGAGACTGGGCATCCGCTGTGGAGCGTTGCCGGTCACCTGCCGTAGAGCACCACCAATCACTGGGGCTATTCCTAGCTAGCTGCCACCGCCCCTGGAGGTGAGTGGGGGCACGGCCTTGGCTTGGAGAGAGGCTGAGTGCTCCCACCGCTGCCCCAGAAGGTGCCGAGGGCCACAGCCGCTGCCTCTGGAAGGGAGGCCAAGCGCTCCTGCCACCGCCGAAGAAGGTGCCGAGGGCCACCGCCACTGCCTTCAGAAGGGAGGCCGATCTCTCCTGCCGCTGCCACTGCCTCGTCACGCGGCTGAGGGCTGCCACTGCCGAAAGGTACACCACCCCCATGAGGGCTGGCATAGATGCAGTCATGGCCAACTGGAAACGGGGACCGGGCCTCTACCGCTGCTCAATGAGAGAGCAGGTCCCTGTCCGCACACGGCCTGACCACGAGGCGGAATGGGACAAAGGAAGCTGGGGTCCCACATGGCCTGACCATGAGGCAGAATGGGACAAAGGAGGCTGGGGTCCTTCCGGTCCTGGCTGCGAGCACAGCCCCCGCCTCTCTTCCTGTCCTCCTTACATGGAGGCAACAACGCCCCCCGGGAGCGAGCCTTTGGCCGCTGCCAGGGAACACTCTTTTCTGTGGTTCGCCGCAACCGTGCCATAAACAAATGGTGTTTTCCTGCTCAAGTTGGGGGAAGAGGACATCCAGCTGGTTGATGGCTGCAAAAAAATAAAAAAATAAAACTTGTAGGCTTCCTGTGATGTTAACTCCAATTCCCCCCATGAATCACAAAAAAGAAGGCAGCAAGATATATTTGGAACAGAGGATATGAGTCACCCATGCCTTACACAGAACTTTGCTACATGATAGAGTAAAATCTCCTTTGAAATGAAATGGAAGCAACTTGGAGCCTTTTTTACGTCTTTCCCTAGATTTAGTTTGCCCTGACCTGTTTGGCCCAGCCAGGCTAGCCCAGTCTCATCAGGTCTTGCAAGCTAAGCAGGGTCGTCTCTGGTTAGTGCTTGGATGGGAGACCGGCAAGGAAGGCCAGGGTTGCTCCACAGAGTCAGGCAATGACAAACCACCTCTGAACCTCTCTTGCTTTGAAAACCCTGCAGGATTGCCATAAATTGGCTGTGACTTAATGGCACTTACCACCATTTCCATATTGAATTTATATGAAATATTAATATCCTCACCTCTCTTTTACGATCTGCTTAATCCCCTAATAATCTGATAAAATTAATGCCATAAAGCAAGATTTACTAGCAGTGAAAAATAGTTACTGAGTGTCTTAAACACTAAGGAATCACCTCTGTTATCACCCTAGCACCTAAAGTTTAATAACTTGGGTACTAGGTGAACAACCATGGGAAGAATGTCCCAGAACCAAGATGCCATTAGAGAAAAGGTCCTGCAGCTACAGTATGTATCTGGCGAGCAGTTCATGGAGAACATTTCAGAACTGCTGGACAGCTGAAAACCAATATTTGGGGTGGAGTTGCCAGAAGATTTCACTTTCACAGTACAATCCTAAAAACACTTGCCTGGATTTAAGCCATATTAAATAGGCATGAGTAGGATTCAGAGCTGACCTTTTAGGATTGCTGTTATCAGTTTTCCTTTACATGAATTTGTGGATTCCTTCTTCAATGAAACATAAATGTTGATGACTATAATCATGTTTCTCAGGGGCTGTATATACTCACCCCTTTCAAGATTTTGTTGAAAGCAAATTTATAGAGCAAATTGAAGACCTTCTGGTTGAACAAACTGTCGGAAGGATTCTAGTGTCTAGTGAATTTTCTTAAGGGGATTACACACTTCATTCATTTGAGGTGGTACCAAACCTCTTCCCCTTCCCACTCCATTACTAAATGCTTCCCATTACTAAATGCTTCTCTTTGTGGAAACTGGGCAATGATAAAATGACCTGCATGGAGGTCAGTTAACATGCACTGATGTACCAAAATATGCTGGCCTTGGAGACTGTAGTGAATCAAGTCACACCCTTCAAGGCAGCTACATCTTTTACAGGTGCTAATGAGTGAGATAGTTGAGGATAAGGGGAAAAAATCTATCACCTTGAGTATGGTGAAAGATTGATATTATTAAAAATGTGTCTTGTCTTGCCAAAGATCATCTTTATGCTAATGAGTATTTCTTATCAAAATTGTCTATATGTAATTAGAAATTATAGCAGAAGGGGCATAGCCTTGAGTTCACATTAATAAAGCTGTATCAGAAAGCGGCCTAGGTTCTTTTGCGCATTACTATATATGAACCTGCATGAAAGAGAAATTACTGGCAGGAGCTCCGGTGCTGAATTCTGAGTTGGCATGGGAGGGTGGAAGAAAGCAAAAATATTTCTGGAAAGGCAGTTGGCTCCCTTCCTCGAACGTAGCAACTTGGCAACAGTGATCTATGCGATGGTCACCTCCAAATTGGATTGCTGTAATGCCCTCTTCATGGGGCTGTCCTTGTCGCAAATCCGGAAGCTGCAGCTGGTGCAAAACGCCGCAGCCAGGTTAGTGATGGGACTCTCAGTCCGGGAGATCATCCAACCTGTGCTAAAAGTGTTGCACTGGCTACCTATAGTACACCGGATTCACTTCAAGGTGCTGGTTCTTACCTTTTCTCCCTTTCTCACAATACAAGAACTTGTGGGCACTCCATGAAATTGCTGAGCAGTCGGGTTAGAACAGATAAAAGGAAGTACTTCTCCACCCAAAGAGTGATTAACACGTGGAATTCACTGCCACAGGAGGTGGCAGCAGCTACAAGCATGGACGGCTTCAGGATGGAATTGGATAAAGATATGGAGCACAAGTCCATCAGTGGCCATTAGCCACAAGGTATAGATAGGAACTCTCAGTCTGGGGCAAGTGATGCTCTGTAATCTTGGTGTTTTTTTTTTGGGGGGGGGCAACAGTGGGAGGGCTTCCTGCCCCCACTGCTGGACCTTCTGAGGGTACCTGGTGTTTTTGGCCACTGTGTTACAGAGTGTTGGACTGGATGGGCCATTGGCCTGATCCAACATTGGCTTTTCCTATGTTCTTATGTTCTTAATTTCCTTACTTCTTGCTCCTTTTTAAAGACACAGATGACTTGCAGCCATTTTTCACAGCAAGCTTGTTCAGAATCAAGTTTGACACAGTCTGTAGTCCAGCAGTGCAACTCCTGCATGGGTAGTGATCTGGACCATGTTGCTTTCAGGTTGACTTAGTAATAAGCAAACTTCTATAGTGTGTTTTTTAACTCCATCTGTTCCAGAGGCCAAAATGGAAAACTGAAGGCCAAAATGTTATTAATAACAAAAAACAGAAAACCAACACACTGCAGGCAGCTAACTTTCTAGATCTATTTGGTTCCTGATGCATTCCACATGCAAGAGACTTTGGCAATAAAGCCATATGTTAGCTCTCCTTGTCAGGGGGTTATACTGAGTTCAGATGAGCACAATATAGACTAGGGACATTAAAAAAAATCCACACATTCTCTAGCTTGAGCTTTGATGGCTGAAGTGTGTGGTGTTGTGTGTGTGCAAGTTTAGGGATATAATTGCTACTGACAAGTGTGTGGTTTACAGCTGAAGTTTAGCAGCACAGACACCCCCCCCCCCCAAAAATCTTGATAGTGATTCCTATTGTTTAGGGGTTGAAGATTAAGTAGCTTCTTTTCTAATTGCTGGTTTATCATTCTTTTATTGTGCTGTTGATCCAGAGGGTCTGCTGATGTTTCTCAGTGGATGAACACTGAGGAGTCATTTTACATTTTGGGTGATGGTCAGCGCTTCAGGAAGCAAAGCGATTTAACAGTTTGGAAATGCTCAGTTGGAAGGAAAGTCACTTTTTAGTGTCACAGACTTCGCTAACACAGTTTTACATATTGCACAATATTACGTTTCATTTGAAATATTTAAAATGCTAAAAATGACAAGCAAAAACAGGCATTTAGTCGACTAAAGTCCGACAAAACAGCCTAGTGCTGACATCATTGCATCTGCATGACACTCCAGGGAACTCTAGCATTTTTGGTGGATTCTCAAGCATCATGCTGATGCAGTGATGTGATTTCTGTGTTTGTGCTGATGGTGACATTGCAGCATTGACACAACACTGTGTATTGTGGATCCCCCCCCCTGCCGCCCCAGGCCTGTATCCAGGATTTTTTTGTTCGGGGGCATTTAATTTTTAAAGGGTCAATTAAATTACAGTTACTTAAATTAATCTGAATGCCTGTCTTTAAAGGGGGAATCTCCGAGCCTGTTTCTAGCCTTTCCTTTAAAGGGACAGGATAGTGAGCACATCAGTTGCTAGGGGGGAAAAAAAGAGCTCAGTGGGAATTTAATTGCCTTCAGAAAGCATTTAAATGCCTTTTGATTTCCCTTCCACAGGGTGAGAAAGCTTAGAAGGGCACTCAAGAGTAGTACCTTCAATACATCTCCAACAATCCCCCTTTCTGCTAGCCCAGTACCACCTAAGTTATGGTCAAAAATAAGGTTTCTGGCATGGCTATTTGTGGGACGTGGCTTTTAATTAGGGGGGCAGGTCCCTGAAATGCCCCACTGTAGCTACAGTCCTGCCCCCCCCCCCGGAATCTTCTAGTACAAACCTCTGGAAAGAATCATGTCACCTGGATGTGCTTGACCTGTGTTAGTATCCTCACTGAGCCGCTCCTATACAGTTTGGTAATGTATTCCCCTTCCTCATATGCATCTTCACCTAAGGAAATTCTAGGCCTACATGTCATCTCTGTCATGCACTCACTGTGTAGCTTTGGGAAGCCAGTGTATCTCAGCCTCAGTTCCTTATCTGTAAAACTGGCATAGCAGGAGTGTCTTTCCTCACACTTTTTTTTTGTGAAGAGAAAGAAAACAAAGAACGCAAAGCAATCCACTTTTTGCCGTTTTAAAAATGAAAATGCAAATTTATTTCTTCCAACTCATTGAGCAATGGTAGTGTAGTTGCATAGCAGTGATGCTGTTTGACACAATAATTTTAGTAATTTTTCCTTTAAGCTAAATAAACAACATGCTGGCCTCTTCCCGTGCATCGTCAGGCCTGTCTCCCACTCCAAAGACGGATCTGCAGCATTTTAGGTTCTAGTTGGTGCTTAATTGTCTACATTGTCCTGTTGGTGTAGCGTGGGAACCATAGGCGTCAACTTCAGGGGGGCTGGGGAGCTGGAGCGCCTCCCCCCCCCGAACTTTTCCAGGACATGCTGAGCCTCCCATGGAGACAATGGCCTGTAATGTCTCTGGCCCAGCCCCAGGCCCCCCACCCCCAGAAACTGGAAAGTCTACACCCTTGGTGGGAACCATTCTCCACAATCTTCATACGGCCATGCAGCTTAGCAGAAGTAACACAGTGTTTCAATTTGCCACCATATTCTCTGTCCCGTTTGATAATGTTTAAATCTGTCCTCAAACAATACGATGTAACATGATTTGATGGAGCAAATATCTCAAATAAGCAGCCAAGGAAGTTCAAACGTCCCCATTTTACACAAACGCAGCTGACGATGTAGAACTGCAGATTAAAAGCAGAATATAAAGGCGCTATAATATTTGATCTAAATGTATTCACTGCTGTCAAGCTACTCATCTGGAAGCATTTGGGTTTTTTTTCCATACATGAAACAAAAAAGTATAATAGGTTTTCTTAATGTTTTCCCCCTTTTGATGTATTCTCTCTGTTCTGAGAGAAGCTAAATAGATGCTGAAGACATAACACAAGATCATTTCTTTTCTTTTTTTTAAGTTGCAGCATACAAGCTTGCCTTCACCTTTTCCTCAATACCATAGTCTACGTCTCCCTTCTGCAGCTCAGCTACGGATCCCATAAAATGATGCAGCCACAAGAGTTAATGCTGATATCAAGGCCTCACAGCTTGCCTATAGTTTTTTAAATTAAGGTTTTCATGTGATGCGAGAATAATGCTGGAACGGGACATCTATCAGGGCCATCAGTTCTTGCCTGCAAAGTTTAATCTTTGAAGTTGCCAAGGATGGCTTTGGAAACTCAGATTTCAGTCAGAGCATAGTTTAGACAGTGAATTGTTTGATTTAACATAGAAGGCATGAGACAGCTATGTATTCCAATGCAATCCTAAGTAGTTATGTACTTCGAAGTCCATTGAAGTCAGCGGGCTTAGAAAGAGTGTGATTATGTTTAGAAATGCACTATGAGCCAGTTTGATGTCTCTTCTATTGTCTTGTCACAAACACCCCATAACATACTACTATTGTTCTTTGTGTTTTCCACCACTACCGTACAACTTTAGAAGAAGAAGAAGAGATTGGCTTTATACCCCGCCCTTCACTACGCGAAGGAGTCTCATAGCGGCTTACAAACTCCTTTCCCTTCCCCTCTCCACCACAGACACCCAGTGGGGTAGGTGGGGCTGAGAGAGCTCTTTCCAGAACTGTCCTTGAGAGAATGGCTCTGACAAAACTATGGCTTGCCCAAGGTCATCCAGCAAGTGCAAGTGGAGGAGTGGGGAATCAAACCTGGTTCTCCCAGATTAGAGTCCATGCAATTAACTACACCAAACTGGCTTTAGATGGTGGGATGGGGCAGATGCCATGAATTAAAATGTCGCATAACACATCACTTGCAGTAGTCAACTGCAAACTCCTTTAGAGTGGGAGAAAAGAGTAAGAGTCCAGTAGTACTGCAAAGACTATCAAAATCTGTGGTAGGATATGAGCTTTCCTGAGTCACTACACCAAAAGCACATATCCTGCCACAAATTTTTTTAGTCTTTAAGGTGCTACTGGACTCTTACTCTTTTCTACTGCTACAGACAAACATGGCTACCCATCTTCATCTATCTACTTTAGTGTGGGATACATTTTTATTCATTTATTTCATGTATACTCACCTTTCTCCTGAATGGGGACCAAAAGGCGCTTACACATTTCCTCTCCTCCACGTTATCCTCCCAACAAGCCTGTGAGGTGGATTAGGCTGATAGTATGTGATTGGCCCAAGGCTTCCACAGCAGAGTGGGGAATCAAAGTTGAGTCTCCTGGACTTACGCTCTAACCAGTACACCACACTGTATCTCCTAAAAATGTTGTGGATAGATAAATTTTAAAAGGATTGCCCACTCCATGTCTGCATATGGTTAAAAATGCATTATCATGTCTTTTCTTTTTAAATGGCACATGGTGAATCAGCAGGAACTTTGCTTTTATTTCTAAAAAGCTTCCAATGCACTGTACATGAACTGAAACAAAATAGAACAAGTCCTGCCCGCCATTCTAAATATAACTAGAAGAATAAAGTGAAGGAGAGTTGAAGGGGAAACATGCATGTATGAAGTTAGTTGAATGCTTAGGGATACTTCCCAAAGTTTCCTCATCCAAATTTTTCCCCAGACTTTGGAATTCTGAATTTACAGTCTTGCTTCTGAGCAATGAATTAGGAATTCTCCACTGTTCCAGAACATATTTCTGAATTTTGTAGAGTGTTGTGCATGTGGAATTGGTCACAGCTTTTCCTTCCTTCGAGTCTTACACATCTATTCTCCCTTGTTCTTTATCAATCCTTAAGCACACATTGCATTTTGAAACACTTCAGGCTTGCTACAACATCCAGCTATGGTTTCCAGCCCTGTGTTAGCAAACCATGTGAGCTTGTGGGGTGGAAGCTTAAGCGAGCAAGCATCACTGATACTGTAACATCACAGCCTCCCCTGCTCTAGGAATTCCCCAATCTCTATGACAAAGACTATGATGGACCCCTTCTTTTTTGTGAGGCTGATTTTCCCACCAACACACTGTTCTCCACTCAGGTTGAACAGCCTCTTAGTAGCATGTTTCTGTTATAAACTTATAACTTTCTACTTGTCCCACCCTGTGATACAGAAGTTATTTGGCTTTTGCCCAGGCCAGAGATTTATTGTAACTCATCAGAAGCCCTTTTATGAAACCCTTTGGAAATGGCACTTGACACAAAGTAAAGTTAAAATAAAAAGGTTGATTTTTATTGAACAGGCACAGTTGAATCAGGAATAGAGCAGGGGACGAGAAGTTGAGGTAACTTTAGCTTGGAGAAATGATGACTGAGGGGTGTCATGACTGAATATGCATGGGATAGACCAGGTAGAGAAAAGTCCTTTTCTCCCGTTCTCACAATACAAGAACTCGTGGACACTCCATGAAATTGCTGAGTGGTCGAGTTAGAACAGATAAAAGGAAGTACTTCTTCACCCAAAGAGTGATTAACACGTGGTGTTCACTGCCAGAGGAGGTGGTGGCGGCTATAAGCAAGGAAGGCTTCAAGAAAGAATTGGATAAACATATGGAGCTGAGGTCCATCAGTGGCTATTAGCCACAAGGTATAGATAGGAACTCTTGGTCTGGGGCAAGGGATGCTCTGTATTCTTGGTGCTTAAGGAGGCAACAGTGGGAGAGCTTCTAGTGTCCTGGCCCCACTGCTGGACCTCCTGATGGCACCTGGTATTTTTGGCCACTGTGTGACAAAGTGTTGGACTGGCTGGGCCATTGGCCTGACCCAACATTGGCTTCTCTTATGTTCTTAAGTTTTTAACTGTTGTTGATTATACAAATTAGAATATTTTAAACAGGCAACAGAGTATAATTGAAGCTTATATACTTAGGTCGATTTCACATTACCTTTTAAAACTACATGGTTTTTGATATTGGCCCGTCATGGAGAAAACCGGTACAGGGATGGCTGTTTCACATAGCATTTCCCTTCCAGTAAGGGGCCGTCTCTGAAGCGCTGTGGCCATTTCAAACTGTGCTGCTTTATTCTCCCGCCATTCTTTCCATGTGCACGATCTCCCTAAAAGGTGTTTTTTTAAAAAACATTTTATTGGGAGTGCTATGACACTGATTTGACATCCTGCTTCAGTGTTATAGCGCTCCCAATAGAACATTTTCTTTAAAAAAAAGAGAGAGAGAGGAGAGATTGTGCGGCAGGGGGAAAAGGGCACAAAAACCCCATCACTGGAGGAAGCACTATGGGGCATTTTACACAGCCCACAGTAGCAATTCAGATCTGGAAGAAGGGATTGAAGACCTGAGGAAAGCAGTTTTCATCAACAACGCCTCAGACACGTTTCCCAAATGGGAGACCACCGACATTGTATGAGCAGGTAAATATATTCTGTTAACAGCCAGTTACTAAAACCGGTCTGTCTGAAATAACAGAAAAAAACCATTAAGTAACCAGTTCCTGAAACAGAATACATGGGCTGTCTGAAATCCTTCTTAGTTCTTAACTGTGAGAGGTTTATTTGACTTGGAGATTTCCTTCAGCAACAATGTGTCTTAATAAAGTTTCATGAAACTATTTTAGTTTCCTAGAAGTTAGTACTTTCTTCCTGTATTTGAATGCTTCCCTTGTAGGATTGTAACTTTCCCTTTTTCACTCATGAGGAGTCTTAAGACCATTTCCCTTATCACACAAACCAGGGGTCTCTATAACTGGGTTAGAAATATTCTCCTCTTTCTAGGAGTTATAACCCTTTTTTCAGTTTGGCTAGACTGCCAGTTTGCAACCTCCTGCCCAGTCCCTTCTGTCACACCTAAACCCCAGTTCTGGATACTATGAATAAATGGGATTCAGCTAGGGCTGACACTTAGACTTTTAGTTCTGATTTTTGGACTTTTCCTCAATTGTGTTGGTACAGAGTAAGGGCAAGGAGCTGTGTCCCTTCACTTCTGACTGGCAACTGCGGAGCCAACATCCAGATGGTGACTGACTCCCTCTAATAAGGCTGACAAGACTTTTTAAAGCTCTCCTCATTTGGTGTTGACCAGTCAGAGAGCAGGAAGTGCACACAGGCTGCAGTGTGTCAATCAAAGTGCTTTACAGTGAGACATTAACCCCTAATCTCCCAGCTCTCTGCTTTTGATGCACTAAGCATCCTAGTTTTGGAGGTCCTAGAGTGTTGCAGATGATTCCCTAGATATGACATCACAGTGTCTACAATGTTGTCCCCCCATTTTTTCTCCTACTGCTCAGCTGAGTGGGAACAGGTTGTAGAGTGTGTGTGAGAGAGCTTCCCCACCATGGGCAAGGAATTAGCAACTGTAGTTTATTGTTCTGTTGGATTCCTGACTGATGTTTTGTGGGCCTTGGAGTGCTGTGTGGTGAAGGAGAAGCTTCAAGTCCATGGGAGAGTGTCAGTTACTACACACCTTATCTTGAAAAGAAGAATTTAGTACCTATGACAGTGGCTCCAAATCACAGCATTTTAAGTGCCGTAACACTTTGGAAGCATATCAGAAAACTGTTGAATTGGCTCAGTGTCAATCATGTTCACTTTAGCAGGGATTTGGATTGTTCTGGAGTATACAAGAATGAGAAAAATGTCTAGTTTTTACCACTTGAAAGATGCAAAGCACAAAAACTCTGGTGTAGTGGTTAAGTGCGCAAACTCTAATCTGGGAGAACAGGGTTTGATTCCCCATTCCTCCACCTGCACCTGCTGGATGACCTTGGGCAAGCCATAGTTCTGGCACAGCTGTTCTTGAAAAAGAGCAGTTTCTGTCTGAGCTCTCTCAGCCCCACCTACCTCACAGGGTGTCTGTTGTGGGGAGGGGAAGGGAAAGGAGTTTGCAAGCTGCTCTGAGACTCCTTTGGGTAGTGAAGGCTGGGGTATAAATCCAGTCTCATCTCTTCTTCTTTTGGCTGCAGTGAACAGAATTTAAGTATGTTCATTTTGGCTCATTTTAATATGTGTAACTACCAAATGTGTAACTACCTTGGCCCTGTTAAAAGAAACAAGATGATTTCTTTTGAACTTTTCCTAATACTGACAATAATTACTCAGGGCAGTCAGTCTAATTAGGATTATACAAAAATGTAGCTCTTACTTACAGTGCCTTTTTATCTTTCCTTCCTCCCTTTTTAATTTTAATGTATGATCTAGTGACTCCCCTGGTTGCAGTAAGAATTTCACATTTCACTGAAAAAGAAGAAGAAGAAGAAGAAGAAGAGATTGGATTTATACCCCGCCCTCCACTCCCCAAGGGAGTCTCAGAGCGGCTTACAAACACCTTTCCCTTCCCCTCCCCACAACAGACACCCTGTGAGGTAGGTGGGGCTGAGAGAGCTCTGAAACAACTGACCTTGAGAGAACAGCTGGTACAGAGCTATGGCCTGCCCAAGGTCATCCAGCCAGGTGCAAGTGGAGGAGTGGGGAATCAAACCCGGTTCTCCCAGATTAGAGTCCGCGCACTTAACCACTACACCAGACTGGCTCTCAAGAGAAGAAGAGCCACAAGGAGAAGAGCCACATGGATATTCTAGATAATCTTTAAAAAAAAAACCAAAACAAAAACAAATGGCCGGCTAGTTGGTTGGACAGCAAGGTGCGTGTAGGTGTCAAGCAGTCTTGCTTGTTCAGAAAGCCACTATGTAGTGGTTAGAGTGCTCAGCTATGACTGGAGAAACCTGGGTTTGAATTAGGGTCGCCAGTTGGCAACTCTGTTTCTGCAGATCCTAATGTCCCCTCACACCATGACATCACATCCAGTTTTTTGCCAGAAATGAAGTTGTGCACTGGCATGATGCCAGCATGCCTGTCCCAGCTCCTAAAAGCTCTTAGTTAAACTATAGAGCTTTTGGCAAATGCTAGAGCTCCCTCATGTCATGATATCATTTCCAGTTTTCACCAAAAGTGACATTACACGCTGGCGTGCATACCCCGCATTCTGGTGGTGTTGGAGGCACCAGTAGGCAATGGAGTCCACTTCTGGGAAGCCTCCTGCAATAACAGGAGACCTGGCAACTCTAGTGTGAATCCAAGTATGGGACTAAGTCAGACTTCATGTAACAAACTTCCTGCTTAAAAATGAGGTGTGTGTGTAATTTGCAGTCCCAGAAAGCTACTTAGAAGCTCAAGGATGGGTCATTGGGGCAGAAAGTCCCCCACACACACACACACACCATCCATCTTCCAGGATTCAAAACCACCCCTCTAAGGATTGGAACAGAATCTTGTCAGCTCCTCCCTCTGGTGGCAGCCCTTCCCAATCCAGCTCTTGGGGGAAAGTCATGCACCAGTAAGAAGTCCTTGCACCTGCAGAAATGGTACACTGAATCCAGCTCCCAAACTGCTGTTGGATCTTGGGGAAAAGTATTTAGTGCACAAATTTGCATTTTTTTCCTCTAGTGCCAACTGCAGCTTTGAACAGGTGTATTCAGTGCTAGAAGAGGCATGGGAGAAAGGGTTTAAAAACTCCCTCCTGCTCTATTGGGTCCCTCTTTCATCTTCAAAAGCAGCTTCCCAGGGCTGCAAATTAGCATTTTTAAAATGCTGAAATCACAAGTCTCCCATTGCTTTAACTTTTTTTTTCAACCCTCAGCCATGAAGCACACTGGTTGACCTTGGGCCAGTCCCATCCTCTCAACCTAACTTTTACCTCTCAGGGTTATTGGGAGGAGAACACAGAGTGTGGAGAACCATGTGGGTTACCCTAAGCTCCTTGGATGAAAGGAAGGATGAGCTAAAATAGTGTGCACCACACACGAAAGCTCATACGTTGAATAAAACTTTGTTGGTCTTAAAGGTGCCCCTGGACTCTAAATTTGTTCTAAAATACCCTTGTCTGCACTTGCAGTTCTCTCCTGCCTTGCTAGATGGAGGGCATGACTTGAAATGGAGGGAGGCGCATGATGCAGCCACCTTTCTTAAGTAAGTGATTCTGGGTCTGGTTGATGCTTCAGTGGGCAATCTCATGAAAAGCCTACATGTGCCCTCTTGAGTTCTATAATATGGGGAAACATTAAAATACATGTTTAATAAATACGCCAGTTTATTTGAGAGTTTGCAAGATGCGCCACACCAAACTGAAAAGCCTGTAGCAAAAGCAAGTTAATCATGCAGATCTTTGATGTGGTTCTCTGCTCAGCAATATCAGCCTTGAGGCACATACATGGACTAAAGGCTGGGATCCTTGGCCACCCTAGGGATGCTTTCCAAATATTTTTGTAACTCACCAGAAGATAACTACTGTACTCTTTTGCGCTCTCAGTTAAATACATGTTTCACAGTGATGACCCTTCCCAAAGCAGATTCAGATGGGTAGCTGTGTTGGTCTGAAGCGACAGAACAAAGTTTGACTCCAGTGTCACCTTTAAGACCAACAAAGTTTAATTCTGGGTATCAGCTTCTGTGTGCATGCACGCTTCATCAAATAACTTGAAACAATTTCCCTCAAGCCTTACATATAGGTAGAGAGAAGTTTGGGGGGGGGGGGTGTTAGTAGCCGGAAGGGCTAGTTAGAGTTAAGATCCATAAGTAACTGGGCGATAAGTAAAGCGAAGATCGGATTAAAACAGTAATAGATAGATAGTCTTTACTGAGCAGTTCAAGCCTTTCAGTGGAAAACAGACCCAGCTATTCTAGTTCTGTATATCCATTTATAAATCGACATGAACATGTTGGTTGCAACCCAGTGGTGCGTGCACACCGGATTGGCACATACATCAAGGCTGATCAGGTTGTTTCTCATTCAGCAGGTCCTCCTGACAGTTCTTCAAGATGATCAATGGTGAGCTCCACGGCAAATATTCCTGCACTGAATGTGGGAAATGCAGATATGTATTCACTAGGAGCTGTCGAACTGGGGTGCGACGGAGTAGATTTTCGGTTTTTGATATCAACTCTGCGGCTCCCTTTCCACAAAGATTTTTCTTTTTATTCTTTATATTACCTTAATCCTGTTAGAGAGACAGGTTTATTCACTATTATTAATGACGTTGTCATTCATATCCAACCAAAGATACATCAGTCTGTTGACAGCTATAAAAAAGGGGAAATGTTCTATTTTTTTTTTGCAATCCTTTGCAGTTTTTGCAGTTTAATTGATTGTCTTTTCTCTTTCTTTAAATACTCATTGTTGCACCCCAGCCAATTTTAAAATTATTTTTTTTAAGCAGGCTGTGTTTAGCAGTTCTGCACTGAGCTATTGTACGCATCTGTGTGGGTGTGTCTGAGTGGTTTACTGTGTGAGTAAGCAGAACCCTTACATAAAAGCATGGAGATTTCTCTTGCCTTCTCGGTTCAGTGGTGCCAGAATTCATTATTTGCAGTGTTCAACGCTCTAAGGAAGAAAATGATCAAAAGAAGATGCAGGGCTCTTATATGTGACATATAATTACAGGTAGTCTAATGATGATAGATACTAATTTAAATTCTAAAGGGAAGTCTGGTTCACTTGCATGCATTCAGATGCTTAGCATCCACTGTTGGGAAATTCTGCTTGTTGATACGTTTGATTTGGTTGTAAAACTGTGAGGTTGTGATTCTTCAATAATGGGTTCACAAGTCCACAAGTAATGTGTGGGTTGATAAGTTAGTGGAACACTATTGATTGGATCTGACCAGCTTTTTATCTCCGGCCTGGCCAGTTATCATTACAGCCCCCATCCTACTGGGCTTTTGTCCATGGGCGTGTCATGATCCCCAGCATAGCCAGTGTTCCAAGAGGTCTGCTTTCTCTCTTTTTTTACCAGTGGGAAAGCTAGTTGGATCCAACCCAATAGCATCTGTCCCCTAAAACAGATTGCAGTGTTGCAATGTATGTGTAGGGTTGCCAGGTCCCCCCTGCCACTGGCGGGGGATGGGGGTACGGTTGCCACCTCCATTTGGGAAACTCCTGGAGATCTGGCGGTGGAATCTGGGGAGGACAAGGGCTTCAGTAGGGTACAATACCATAGAGTCCACCCTCCAAAGCATCCATTTTCTCCAGAGAAACTGATTTCTGTAGTCTGGAGGTAAACTGTAATTCCAGGAGATCCCCAGGCCCCACCTGAAGGCTGGCATCCTTATTTTCAGACAAGCCTTTATTGGGATGGATGGATGGATGGATGGATGGGGAGGGAGGGAGGGAGAGAGGGAGAGAGAGAGAGAGAGAGAGAGAGAGAGGCAGGCCGAGGACAGATTGGCAATCTGGCCCGCTCCGCCTCTGCTTCTAAAGCGGAGGCAAGGAGGGCGGCCAGATTGCCGCAGCTGTCCCCCATCAGCGGCCCACACTTACCCGCATGCGGGCCGCTCTCCACACGCTGCAGCCGGAGACCTCTTCGAACTGGTCTCCGGCTGTCTGGGCGCGCATTGCTGCCGCTTCCTGCTGGTCTGGACGCCTCTACGGCGCACAGGAAGCGGTGGCGGAAGTGTGGACGCACTGCACACAGGCGCGCGTTGCCGGACCGGCCAGCAGCCGCGCGCCGCAGCAGAGGAGGCTCCAGAGGACGGCCGGCGGTGTGGACGCGCCGCTTCGCCTCCTCTCCGGTAAGGTCCCGCAGCACTGTTACCAGTGTGAACGGGACGCCCCGCACCCGTTTCCCCACGCAGCTTCTGCCCCCGCAGCTGTCCCGGGGCGAAATGCCGGTCTGTCCTCAGCCATAGATAGATAGAAAGTCAACCTGATTATGGATGAGAAAAATACAAAATCCATGCAGATTAAAATTAGAGTTTCAAAATTTAAAAAACTCCACAAAGTAGCAGCATAATAAAACCTAATTCATAGTACTACTTATCAGGACAGGTAACCATAGCATTGAAAACTTTGCTACTATTTCAGTTATTTCCATATCTGGATTATCAAGCAAGAAAGGGACCTTAAAATCACCAGAGGTCTCTGAAAGTTGGGCTAATGTGGCCTCCTTACGGGTGTGTCCAAGAGAGCAACCAGTCTGGCCAGTAGTTGCACACGGATACATTTGGGTCAATGTTTTTCAGTGTTCTCAGTGACCACTACCCCTTTCCATGTGATGAAATTCCCTTTTCCTCTATACTCACCGAACTGCAGAGCTTATCCTTTGCTGAAGTCTTCTTTGTTCTTTCTTCAGTATCTTGAGATGCTGACTCTCAACAAGAGGCCTACAAAGCATCTTACAGTAAAGCCAGAGAATTAAATACAAGCAGTTCATACAACAGCATCATAAAATCAATTTAAGAAACCCATAGTCACAAATGCATTAAAATGACCAGTAAAAACAGCAACGGATTTTTTTTTTTTTTAAATGATCAGACATGATAAAACTGATAAAACAATAATTATTTATTGAAAATATTTGTACCAAGCTTTTCTGTCTGAGAAGTGGAATAACAATCATTCAGGACAACGAATTAAATTGCTATCTTTAAAAAAAGTTTCAAACCACTTGAAAATTAGAGAACCAGACACGTATAAATTATAACAAATGATTGAAGCCCCAAAATATGGTGGGCTGTGTTTGGAACTCTGATACCATTCAGAGAGTGGATTTGCCATTTCAGTTTGTGTTTGCTTGGCTTTACCAAGCCAAGTTAGAAGTCAGGGTGGGCTCCTAGAGCCAGCCTTGCTCCTGGAAGGGCAGCTTTGTGTTGCTGCGAAGGGTATGTTCTATTATCTGCAGTTTGATTGCACACTTTGCCTGCTGTTGGACACCTTCAACCAAATCGCACTGACCCATGTTTCTGTAACCTCAGAACTGGAGCGCTGTAATGCATTTGATGAAGGTTTGCTCTTGAACATATCTCAGAAACTTTCTTCAATTGATATAACATGTGACAACACATCTATTAAGAAGTTTTTGTTGTTGGGTACTATGACAGATCACATTTGAAACTCTTCCTAATGCAGTAAAATCAGAGAAGGGAGGTGAATAGTTAACTCTGCCCTGTTGAGCTTCTGTGACAGGCCACTTCTTCTTCTTTTTTTCCTGATTGGCTAGCATCAGCTGAGGGAAATATAAAATCAGCTGTGTGCGGAGGGGAGAGTGAGTTTGTTTTGAGTTCAGCAGCCTGTGGGAAGTTCAGAGAAATCTATTCTGTTTCTCTGGGAGAGGGTAATTTGTATATATTATCCCTGTATTTGGAAGAGGTGGACATAGGGTTGCTAGGTCTGGGCTAGAAAATACCTGGAGACTTTGGGGGTGGATCTGGGAGAGGGTGGGGTTTGGGGAGTGGCCTCAGCATGGTACAATACCATAGAATCCACCATTCAAAGCAGCCATTTTCTCCAGGGGAGCAGAAGATCTCCAGGCCCCATCTGGACTCTGGCAACCCTAGGTGGACATACCAATCCATATAAAGAATTGATAATCTGGATCTGTTCCTCTGGACTTGACTATATATAAAAAAAATGATATTTAATGGCAGAAGAGGCAAATGGAGAGAGGATTGCATCAAGAGTGATGGCATGTGCCAATGTTGGCTGATCTATGATTGCAATGAATAAAGTATAATATTTGGGGGGGAGGAATAATGATGTCAGATGATGAAGCGCAGGCTGGACCCGCACTAGACAGTGCCATCCAGCGAACACTTCCTTGTGGATGAGCTTCACTGAATAGAGCTGAATAGGGTTATGAGTAGATGTACTTAAGAAGGTGATGATTGTTTTAACTTCATCCAATTGTGCTTTTTGAGATATTTGGGAAGAACTCCCAAGTGAGTTTATTTGCATAAATACAGTGGATAGTAGGGATAACGAGCTATGAATTCAAAGTTATAAGTTTCACTTTCACAACAGAAAGTGTTTAGGATTGGTCAGCAATCCAAATCTGAGCCAAAACTGAGGATCTCAAACTGAGGGTATCATAATCTAGGTACATCAGCACCAGCTGGGTGCACTGGCTAACAAATATGGCTTGTTAACACTACACAGTGCAGGTTATTTTAAGGTGCTTTGGATTTTCTTTTCTTTTTCTGCAAATTCTAACATAATTGCTGGGTAGTGGTTATATTATGGAGCAAACAGAATACCATAGTAGCATTTTTTTTTGGGCTGTTCCGTTGATGGGCTGTGCAACCCATTGTTTTTGCTGCTTTAGTATTTTTGATGTAACTGGAACATGAAAATGCTTGTGCAGTTTAAGCATTCCAAAGCTTATCTTTCTAACCCCAGGACCCAAAATTCTGTGGATTGTGCATTTTGCATCAGTGACACATGACAGCCCTTTGTCTATGGCTCTCTTCCATCCTGGAAAGTATATATTACATTTTCAACACAGCTGGAAGGATTTGGCACTCCTGATCTCATTCTTGCCAATATCAACACAGTTTGGAAAGGAGAGTAGCCACAATGTGACTGCCATTAATAAATATCATGACAATATGTTGACAATATGGGTAGCAGCTGAAATTTAATGATGATTTAAAGCTCTAATATTGTGCTACTCTGGGCTGTTTATTCAGAAGAGACGTCAATGAATATACTCTGATCTAAGAGGTTTGACAACTACAGCCACAGTATGAGTTGAGAAATATGAAGTTTGGTGTTGGTGTGCTAAGAGAAGATAATGGGAAAATTCCTTGTCCTTCCTCCATAACTTGGGGGTCAGCCATTATAACCTGCAGAAGGTTTAAAGCATACAAAAGAAAATGTGTCACATTTAATTACCTGTTAATTCTATTGCTTGCATGTACCCTTCCAAGAAGGATCTTTTTGGTTGCCGCTGGGGGGAGGAATGGTGGTAGAGTAGGGCCACTTCTACACTGGGACCATTCTCCAAAAACCAGTTGATGCAGTTCCAGCAATATCTTCATGTAGAGTTCAACAGAGGAACCATAGTATCAGTGACTAAAATCATTTGCCTTCGGGACTTTCCTGACCACACCTAGGCTGCGGTCACACACGTCAGTTGAAGTGCAGGGGAAGAGAGGTTATTTCCTCGGGAGGAATTTGACACATAGTTTTGAGATCGCACAGCCCTTTGAAGCTGTGGCCACAGCCCATCACTGTATGATCAGACACAACTGTGGGTGAGTCAGTTGGGGTTTTTTTGCAATTTGTTTCCCTTGCGCATAAACAAGCAATTGCTCCTCTGCTCTGAGGGCCCCCTATGGAGTATGTGATGATGTACATACTGCGAAGGGGGGGGACTGTGACATGGAGTCGGGATGGCCTCATCAGACCATCCCAACAGCATGAGAGTGTGCTTGAGCAATCAGACAGGGGAAAGTCTGCCCGTGGTCCACCGGATAACACTGAACTTTCCTCAGGGCCTTTTAACTCTGCTTCCATGCTGGAGCAGCACAGGTTGCTGATGATTGCAGGATGCTTCCCAGATGTTGCTGTTTGATTGCTCCTTTTAGATCCGATAGGCATTTGCACCCATGTTGGATCTAAAGGAGCATGTGATCACAGCCATAAGGTAGTTCTGTTCTGATTGTGACTTTTCCCTTCCTACTGTTCACCAACTCCACTAGCTGTATGCCTCCATTTCTTCAAGTGAGCTGATTTTCAGTGACACTGCACTATATATGCTTCCCCATCCCCACATTGCTATTAAAGACTGCTATTAAATATTGCTGTGAAACTCCCCACTCCCCAGATCAAGGTGGCACCCAAACTTCAGCAAACTCTAGCTAGAAGCTCAACACTCTCCTCTCAATGTATTTGTTTGTGTGTTTGTTTGTTCTATTTATACCCCGCCCTCCCCGCTATGCGGGCTCAGGGCAGCTTACAATCAATATATAAATACAGGTAAAACTCCATAAAAACAGCTAAAACAATGTATAATACAGTATCATAAAGTGCTGAAGTTGGCTCCCGTTCAAGATTCAAATTTTCCCCTTGAAACCCAGACAGTGATAAATTTCACCTATTCTTAATGGTGTTACAGCACCAATAACTTTTTTAAAGGCAACTCTGGTAGCTGTTGTTGTGCTGCTTGGAAGTAACAGATATCTAAGCAGGAAGTTGCCATGAGCAAGAAGGATCCATTGGTTTGTGTGTTTGTTTGCCTCCATTTCTGTGTAGCACAAAGACTACACAGAAGTTGCATTTTTATTCCAAGCAACAGCAAACTGTTACAACAGACTGGCTTCTGGAAAAATTAGGAAACTACAGTTTGTTATCAGTGACATCTAAACCACCAGAGCTTGGCCAAGTTCCAGATTCAATCTCCATCATCTCCAATTAAAACAATCAAATAGGAGGTGATGTGAAAGACCTCTGCCTGAGATCTTGGAAAACTGCTGCCGGTCTGAGTAGGCAATACTGATCTTGATGGAACAGTGATCTGATTCAGTATAAGGTAGCTTAAAGTGTTCATTATAGCTGCATGTGCAATTGATGGCAATGGTGCTAAAATTGACTGGTGTGGCCTGTTTACCAAATTGGCCAGAGTTTTCTCATGTTCCTAAATGCCTGGTTGGTAGAAAATAACAAATATTTACAGCATCTTGGTAAGGAGAAGTACTAAAGAGTAAAATGAATGTTGGTATTCTAAGTGCACTTGAGGGGAACAGAAAAAGGATATAAATGCTAAGCAGTTAGATGGAACAGGGGAAAATATGTTAAATATTGACTTGTTTTAAAGCTTCTGATTCAAAAGTGTCATGCTGCTGCATAATAGATGTTTACTGGACTGGATTATATAGATCTGAAACCTTTTCAAGCCCTTGGTTCAGGGCCTGCACTTCATTAGCTGGTGCTCTCATTCATTAGGCAGGTTTAATGAAATGCTGAATTATTTCTTTCCACTCTTCAGTGGAAGCAGAATGTTGGTCAACAAGAACAAATGAAAGCTTTCCTGCTAATATTTGATGTGTTCCATAAATCCTTAATAGCTGGCAGAGTTCTAATAGTTCTTCTCTTACGTAGAGAAGAAATAAGACTATTTTTTTAAAGAAACCAAATCATCCAAGAATGTATGGAGGGACAGAAGATAGCCCACACAGAGAAGTTAGCAAGGGAATCCTGATTTTGGAGCTGACAGCAGGGGCCAGAGGGAGCCTTAGTAGAGCAACTCAAAGGAGGGGAAATGGGCAGTTGCCAGGGCAATCAAAGCAGACGCTGTCATGCCCTTTGACTTCGGAAGACTGAATATTTCAGCTGCTCAGGGAGAGTATATAGAGACCACGCTGCAGCTGAAGCCAGAACTACCAGACAGAAGTCACGACAGGGCAACTGAGGTGTGCTCAAAATGGAGCCATAGGAATGTGAAAGGCCAAAGGAGAGACAGAAATTGTGTGTGAAGAATTGGGAGTTTCGGATAGCTTGCCAGGGGAAGGTTTGCCTCACAGCTCGTATAAGTGCTGATGAGAAGAGTGCGAGGAAGGAAAATGTTGCCAGAACCTCTTCCCTCTGATTTGGGGTTTGCTTAGGAACAGCCTAACCTTCTCAAAGGGTGTAAACGATGTCAAGAATGAAGGAGGAAAATGGTAATACTGTGCATTTTTTAATGCTTGCATTAACCCTGTAGGAAGGTAAAGAGGCTTGCAGATGTTATTCTGTTATCATCTAATAGTCATTTCCTTGAACTTCATATCCTATGTGTAATTCTGAACTTGGCCTCATATCCTCATCGTGGGGCCAGGTATGGATTGGGGGGGGGGGGGGGGTTCTATACACCTCTTAGAATCCCAGACTTGCCAAAAAAAAAAAAAGTCTGAAAACTGTAAAAAATGGGGGGGGGAGTAGATAAGAAAGTAACATGCAGTGTCTGTGCATGCATATGTCACAAAAGGAACCATTGCCAGCATCTTTGGTTGGTTAGCACCCCAAGAGGACACAGAAAATATATGGCTGGGAAGTTAAGAACAACTGACTGATTGGATTGGAGGTGGGAGGAAATAGGATGATTTTGCTTGCTGGCTAATGGATTAAAATGACAAGTTAGGAGGATGGGCATAAGAAGGAAGGAGCAGGAAAAGAGGGAGAAGTAGCAAGCAGTCAAAGAGATGGATTTCCCTTCCCCATGACTCCTTTCTGGTTCGCCTCTTGTGTGCATCTGAACTATATTAATCACTGCAAAGTTATTTTTATTGGTCACCTTGCAGTTGAGATCCATGTAGTTCTCAGGCCTAGTTGAGAAGTCAGCAGTTTTTGAGGGCTGTTAGTGTGCTTGAAAAGGAGTGTGTGCCATTTTGAGACACAAGAATGATGAACTTGTAGCTACTTGGTAGTATCTGCCGGCATGGTTTGTAAACTAGCCACGGCCTTTTATAGAAGCACCAGTTTCCAGAAGTACTGTGCAATTCCTAGCATGCATTCTTAGAATTAAAACCTACTGAGTTAAGTGGGGCTTTTTCTGTAGAAAGTGTGTTTAGGATTACTGCCCTCAGCACCTTCACGTGATCCGTACTGTACTTTTTGAGCATTCTAGAGTATGAGTCTGCCATTGGCCCCACACATTCCCGTAAGTGATCATATAAGAACTAATGATAGTATAAACTGGACATCCAGTCTTATTAATAGATAGAGACATTTAGGTTATTCTGCAGTGACATGTGTGCTGTTTAAAGTGAAAATATCACACCCCAAAAGATTTCTAATCTACATTTGTGATTAATTATTGGTCTTTTATCTCTCCTTGAATGAAGTTTTCTGCATGATCTAGAGAAGAAAGTGAAGGTTTTCTTCTTCCTGTAATTGAAACGTCTTTAGATGGTTGGCTCTTTTGCTTTGGAACCAGATGCAAGATCTTTCAAGGTCGACCATTAAACTTCCCAGTGTGATAGGGGAAACATTAGCTCACTCTGTATTTGATGCATTGACACACACACACACACAAAAACCCTAGCTAGCATTTATATTTCAAGTAGGAAGGGAAACGACAAATCTTCCTGGTTCAGTGCTTGATGTCAAAACTTGAAAATAGCAAAAACTGAAGTTATTGTTATTGGGTGATAGATGGATTGTTCAGATTATGCACATAGTAAATAAGACAATACATCATTTGAGATGTTTGTTCCAATTTAAATGGTAGTGGTGCTTAGATAAAAATCGCATATTACTTTCATCCTGATTCTGTACTCTCAAAGTGAAACAAGCTGATACAACGGGAAACAGAGATGAATTAGGCAATGCATTTTAGGCTTGTCTTGGGGGAGCTCTTCTGGGTCCTCCTTGCCTCATTTAAATGTCCCGTACTTCATTCTCTTGCTTTCTTAACACATTTCTTACTGCAGAAGGTCTTCTCTTAACTGCCTTATGATCTGGAAATGTCTAGGGAATATGTACAGAGGTTAGTTAGCAGCCACAGTGAGGTCACCTCAACCCCTTTAGTTAAGCAGAATGGCCCCAATATGACACCCCTGCCATTATGGACTGCTGTTACCATTGAGCAATTATTATAGTGAAAACTCTTTAAATTGAAATCCACAGTTCCAGCATTGGACCAATGAAACTGGAAGGCTTTTGTAACCCACTAAAGCTCTTGTTACCACACTCCATGAGACTTTCCTGCTGAAGTATTATGGGGGGGGGGGGGGTCTAGTCAATAAAAATAACAGTGTCCTACCCCTTGAGGCTATATACACATTTTTGTTTCTTGAACTAGATGGCAGTTGCTAAAGCTACCCCAGCCTTGAAGTGATGAAGATGCTTCCTACTTGAATAATGGAAAGAATGTGATCAACGACACACAATATCATCTAGTTTCGTGCACTCCCCTTTCCTTTCCTTCCTTCCCCTGCCTGTTTCAAGTAATAAAAGACTGCGGCAAACTACTGTTTAACACTGTGTCTGAATCACCAAGTATGGTTTGTTTATCCCTGCAAGCCAGTTTCAGAGGCGAGCTCTGTTGGTCTGCAGCAGAACAGCTAGATTCGAGTCCAGTACTAATTTAGAGACCAACAACAGTTTTTCGGGGGTATGAGCTTTCGAGAGACAGAGATCCCTTCATCAGATACAAGCTAGGATTCCAAACAATTGAACCGTAGTGCTGACCCCTGTTTTGCAGGAAAGAGAGCAAATTATAGTTTGTGATTCAAGAGAAGAAGAGGAGGAGGGGGAGATGGGATTTAAACCCCGCCCTTCACTACCCAAAGGAGTCTCAGAGCCACTTCCAGTCTTCTTTCCCTTTCCCTCCCCACAACAGACACCCTGTGAGGTGGGTGGGGCTGAGAGAGCTCTTTCAAGAACTCTTTCCAGAACAGGTCTGAGAGAACTGTGACTGACCCAAGGTCACACCAGCAGCTGTGTGTGGAGGAGTGGGGAATCAAACCCAGTTCTCCCAGATTAGAGTCTGCGCTCCTGACCACTACACCAAACTGGCTGTCAACAGCAAACAATGGTTTACGATGAAAGCACAAGTCTTTAATTATGTTCCTAAGTGCACTGGGCGAAAGGGGAGATGGAACATGTGAGCCTGAGGATGACCATGGCTCTCTCACATCATTTTGGAGTCATGGCTTTAAATTAGGTATAACATGAAATGAGCTACTTTAAACATATCATTATTCTTTAACTGAACTTTAAATGCTCTCAGTAATTTGTTTTACTACTAACATTTGAGTTTTTTTGCAACATCACACTAATGTTTTCTAACAGAGATATCCAAACTTTCTTTGGAATCAAAGTACACTGTCCAACAAATTAACAGTAATCTAGTCAAACTTGTTGGGATTGTTTGGATCCATTCCCGTCTGGTTTCTGAAACAGCCCTGAGGGGATAACCTGTGCTGGGAGATGGACAGCGGGGATGAAACCCTGTTAATTCTCTTGACAGCTTTTGATACCATCAGTCATGGTATCCTTCTGGACTGCTTTCAGGGTTGGAACTGGGAAGCACTGTGATGGAGTGGTTTCAGTCCTTCCTTGGAGGTGGGTTTCAGACCGTGGTGCTGGGGGACTGCTGCTGTACCCTTTGGCCACTGCCCTGTGGGGTCCTGCAGATTTCAGTCTTGTCTCCCATGCTTTTCAACATCCACATAAAGCCACTGGGAGAGGTCATCCAGAGATTTTGGCTGAGCTCCCAGCAATATTCAGATGATACTTAGCTCTATCTCACAGTTCCAGCAGATCTCAGGGAGGCTGTGCAAACTGTAAACAGGTACCTGAAGGCAGTTCTCCCTCTGAGGTGGAGGCCATCTTGTGGGTGATTCCCACCTATCTCCAGGGAGGCAGGATTAAGTAAATCTTCTTCCTGTTTCCTGTGGTGGGAGTCACCCTCAACTCAGTTTCGTTTCCTGCCTCAATAGGGAGAGCAGCTGGAACTTTTGGCTCTGCCAACTTCCATTGCTAATTCTTTCTCAATACCTATTTTATCTACTTATACTTTCTCTTTACTATTCCTTACTTCATTCTACCTCTCTCAAAAAACAAATAACAAAAAAAAGAAGCCTTCTTCCCTCTTCTCCGATCCAGCTTAAGGCCCTGCCCCCCCCCCCCACTGCCTCTTTCTCTAGCTGTTCACTCAAGCCAGAGAGACATGGATGGAGCGGAGTGTGCCTCCCGATGCTCCAGGAGCTGGCAGCAACAGAAAATGCCCAGCCGCAGAGGAACGCCACGGGGAGGCCCACAGCGGCGGCGGCACTAAAAAAAGTGCGCCAAAACTGGCCATCTTGGGGCTCTGGAAGGCCCATCTACATCAACAGCGGCGGCCATTTTAGAAACATTGGGCGGAGTTTGACAAGTCGGGAATGGCTCTGAATGCCCCCCGCCCCGCAGTTTGACAAGTCGGGAATGGCTCTGAATGCCCCCCCCCGCACTCCAACTACCCCCGGGCCCCAGGCCAATCGGGGAAGAACAGATCCGGCTAATCCAACAAAGTTTTGCCGGTGGCACGGAGGAGGAGGGAAAGTATGAAGGCGAGGCTCTGGAGGACAACTTGGTAACGTACAAGGCGATTTACCTTTTTCCCCTGAGGCAATGGCTTTTTCCAGAAGAGCTATGTGGGATGAGATGACCCGTTTTTGCTCCTCGGGGGGGGGTGTCCTCCCTTTAGGTCTTTGTCCCTCTTATCCCCCCCCCCTCTCCAAATAGGCCCCCTCCTAACCGGGGTAGATGGCTCACTAAGGCAGCTCAGAAGAGCAATGCCAAATATCATCACATGGAATATAATTACCCAGAGGATGATGACGTTGTATCCCATGTTTCTATTGAAAAGGAGGAAGGGGAATTTTCCTCTAATGAGGAAGAAGGGGAACCTATTCCAAAGCCTCAATCTGCTAAGGAACAGGCTTTTAGATTCCTTAAACCAGAGGATCTTCATTATTTGTTTCATAAAACCCTGGCTGCCCTCCAAGTCCAGGGCAATCAAAAGGCAGTCAAGCCCAATCCCACACCACAGGATCAGGATGAAGGCTTAGATGTCTTTGATGAATTTTTTCCTCCTGTGGATCCTTTGGAAATAGCCTTTCCTTTTCCAGGTTTTTATGTCAGGAAGGTTAAAGAAGAGTGGGAAAGGCCCTTGACCTCAAAACCCTTCCCGGGTTCCACCATAAGGCTGTACCTTTTACATTCATCTGCCTTAGATTTATTACAGGTCCCCGTGATTGACGCGCCGGTGGCAGCTCTGCAATCAACAGGCGTAGTTTCAGAAGACGGTCACGGTACCTTGAGGGACAATTTGGGTAAGAGAGCTGAATTTGCATTATGCAGGGCTCACGAGGCTAACACTCTGGCAATTAGGGCTTCCTCTGCAACTTCCACAGTATCTCAAGCGTCCATAGTCTGGATGCGCAGACTCATTCAGATGCTGCCTGAAAGCAATCGGGGACTACTGGAGGGAGCCAACAGATTACTCAAGGCAATCTCCCTTACGGCAGACCCCACCCTGGAGTCCATGGTTTTTTCTGCCAGGGCAACCTCTACAGCAGCAGCTGCACGACGCACTCTCTGGCTGAGAGCATGGCCAGCTGATTACCAATCTAAAGCTATGGTGTCGGCATATCCTTTCCAAGGGGACAAGCTTTTCGGGGACCCCTTGGAGAAAATCATGGTGGAGACCCGAGACAAAAAAAAAAAAAAAAGAAGACACTGCCCAGAACCATCTGCACCGGAGATAAGAGACCCGGTGCTACATCTTCCTTTCGTCCCTATGGTTCTTCCTACCGATCTCGACCAGATACCAGACGTTCTACCTGGACACAGAATAAACAGCCTTTTCGTAGAGGAGGATTCCACAGTACCAACAGACAAGACCAATGATCCCAAACCTTCCAAGGGGTGACTATGTGGACTTGGCTGTGGGAGGTCGCCTACTTCTCTTCAGTCAAAGATGGCTGACCTCCCAACCAGACTCCCAGACCATGGACGTGGTGTCCATGGGCTACAAGATAGTCTTCAAATATCCACCACAGTCGCATTTCCTTTCCTCTCCGGTTCACAAAACCCCGATAAAAACGGAACAGAACACTTGGTGCGATAAGTCATCTACTTCACATACAGGCAGTAGAACCAGTGCCTCAGGAAGAGTAAGGGACAGGGGTGTACTCAATATTCTTTACAGTGCCAAAAAGAACGGGGATTGGAGGGCAATCCTCAATTTGAAGTTCTTAAACAGATTTGTAGAGCTCAAGCACTTTTGTATGGAAACGCTTCGATCCATCGCGGAATCCCTTCAGGCGCAGGACTTCCTAACGTCAGTAGACCTGACGGAAGCGTATCTTCACGTACCCTTTTTTCCTCCACACAGAAGATTTCTTCATTTCTGCGTTGGGGACACTCACCTGCAGTTTCCGTGCACCCCCCTTTGGTCTGTCTACAGCTCCTCAAGTGTTCACAAAGGTCCGGATACATCCCATGAGCATCCTTCGTCAGCTTGGAATCCATGTCCATTCGTACTTAGATGACCTCCTGATTCGTTCGGCGTTGGAGGCTCAAGCATTCAGAGATGTTACACAGACTATTCAACTCCTAGAGAGCTTTGGCTTCCTGGTCAACTAGACAAAGAGTCACTTAAGACCCACGCAACGTCTAGAACACCTAGGAGTGATAATAGTCACGAGTTCTTGCAAGCTTCTTCTACCCTTACCCAAGGCGCAGAAGATCATGTCTACAGCAACCCAAGTCATCACAGCACGCATGTCATCTCTTTCCCTACTGGTCAAACTGATGGGCTTGATGGTTTCCACCTTCGACACCCAGCAATGAGGTTGTTTCCATTCCCAGCAACTGCAGAAGTTCCTACGGCCCTTCCAGAATATCATAGCCCTAAAAAAAAAAAAAAAATGGACATGTCAATGAAGGTTCCACTACAGGTAAAATCAAGCCTACGCTGGTGGACCTTTCGTCACAACTTGACTCAAGGAAGTTTTTTCTGGATTCAGAACCAGGTCCAGATCTTCACGGACACCAGCCTATCGAGCTGGGGGTCTGCCCTTCTTTGTCATCCGATTCAGGGGATGTGGTCGAGTGCAGAATCCAACTTACCCATCAATCTCCTGGAACTGCGGGCCATTCGATTGGCCCTAACTCACTTTTCACACAAGATACAAGACAAACATGTCATCATCAGGACGGACAAAATTTCTGCCATGACTTACTTCAGCAAGCAAGGCGGTGTGAAATCCCCGAGACTGGCCAAGGAAGCACATCTCTTCCTAACCTGGGCAGAAACTCATCTGTCTTCCCTTACCGCAACTCACATTCAAGACTCAGCCAACATTCAAGCCGACAGGTTGAGCCGACGGACGATCCAGGAAGGAGAGTGGTCCCTACATCCAGAGATATTCCAGCTCATTTCATCGGAGTTGGGAACCCCGAAGGTGGATCTCTTCGCGTCAGCCACCAACACACAGCTAAAAAGATTCTTCACGAGATTCTTCCACCCAGAGGCGGAACAGACGGATGCACTACTGTCTCCATGGCCTCACGAGCTCCTGTACACATTTCCTCCTCTTCCAGTACTTCCCAGACTTCTGAGAAGGATTCAACTCTTGCGGGTGGAAGTCATCCTGGTTGCCCCATACTGGCCATGTCAACTGTGGTTCACGTCTCTACTAGAGTTAGCAGTGTCTCCTCCTCTTCGACTGCCGGTCCGGGAAGATATGCTCCTAGAAGGTCCAATCAGACATCCCGACCCAGGATGGTTCCATTTGACCGCGTGGAGATTGAAAGGCAGAAGTTTGTTAGATTAGGTTATCAAGAGTCAGTAATAAATACCATCTTAGATTCTAGGAAACCATCCACAACCAGGATTTATAACACCACATGGAAAGCCTTCGTCAGATGGGTCAAAAGAAAAAAAAAGAAAAAAAAGATCGATCCTCTCCATCCACATTTACGCTCCGTCTTAGACTTTTTACAAGACGGCAGGACTCTGGACTAAAGGCCTCCACACTAAGAAGACAACTAGCGGCATTATCCACAGTGCTTCCCCTATACAGGGGACAGGTAGTTTCCCAACATCCTCACATAAAGCAGTTCTTAAAAGGTGCTGCCTTCAAGGATCCCCCAATTTGTCACAGATTTCCCACGTGGCGTTTAAATTTGGTCCTTACCACACGGACAAGAACTCTATTCGAGCCCATACAGAGTATTTCGCTTAAATTTTGAGACTGAAGACACTGTTTCTCATGACCATCACTTCAGTTAGAAGAATCTCTGAACTTGGAGCCCTTTCCGTCCGTTCAGATTTATGTGTCTTTCATAAGGATACCGTGGTCCTACGCACGAATCCCTCTTTTTGTCCGAAGATTAACACCAAATTTCACAGATCTCAAGAGATTTATCTACCGTCCTTTGTTCCGAACCCCACACATCCAAAGGAAAAGTCCTGGCATACCCTGGACTTGAGGAAGGCACTTAAGTGTTACATCCGGAGAACGGATTCAGTTAGGCGTATGGACGCCTTGTTCATCTACATGTCTCCCCCTCACACTGGAAAAAAAGATGTCCACATCGGCCATCAGTCGTTCGATTAGAATGTGCATCGCAGAGGCGTATACCATCATGCACCTTAAAGTGCCACAGGGAATCACGGCACATTCAGTACACAGCGCTGCCACCAACGCAGCATTCCTCAACAGAGTATCTGTAGATGAAGTGTGCAGGGCGGCCACCTGGTCTTCCTTATCTACCTTCATAAGGCACTACAAAATCAATACCTATGCATCCACGGACGCTGCCTTCGGTCGTCGTATTCTGCAAACTATCCTGCAAGAGAATGACGATCCCCCACCCAAAACCTAGGACCACTGCTCTGGGAGGTCCCACAAGATGGCCTCCACCTCAGAGGGAGAACGACCAGTGGTAACTTACCGTGAGGGGTCCTTCTCCTCTGAGGGTTGGAGGACATCTTGGCCCTCCTCGGATCGTCACCCACAGGTAGGGGCACGCATACTGACTGAGAGAGAGATGCATGGGTGATATTGATTATGGTCATCCTCATGGTACTGCACTTTGATTGTCTATGAGAGAGTACCTTCTTAACTTTGTCTTCCTGTTTCTAACTGTTATATTTGAGTTAAGCTTTTTCTAGCTGTCGGAGTTACCGAAACTGAGTTGAGGGTGACTCCCACCACAGGAAACAGGAAGAAGATTTACTTAATCCTGCCTCCCTGGAGATAGGTGGGAATCACCCACAAGATGTCCTCCAACCCTCAGAGGAGAAGGACCCCTCACGGTAAGTTACCACTGGTCGTTTTGGAATGGATGAGACCAAACTGAAACTTAATCCTGTCAAACCAGAGGAGCTACTGGCAGAGGGAATGTTTAACCCAGGGAATGGGATATCTCTTGTTCTAGATGGGATTGCACTCATCCTGAAGAAGCAGCTTCATAGCTTGGGGGTGCTACTCATGACTCCTTCCGGATGGTGGCAATGGTAGCCAGAGTGTCTTTCACCAGCTTCAGCTGGGGAGATACAACCCTTCCTGAGCAGGAAAGATCTCACCTCTGTGTAGCATGATGTAGTAACATCTAGATTAGGTTACCCTTGAAGACTGTCCAAAAGTTACAGCTTGTATAGCATGTTGAAGCCAGGAGGCTGACTGGAGTGGGTCGTAGGGACCGTATCACGACAGTTTTGGTCCATCTTTAGTGGCTCCTGATTTGTTTCTGGACAAAGCATGGCTGGCTTTGCTGCGGTTTGGGACCATGTATGGTTTAAGGATTGCCTTCTCCCATATGAACCTGCCCCTACACTCCAGTCATTTTTAGAAGCTGTTCTTTGGGTGCCTCTGCATCTGAGGCTAGACAGGTGGTAACCCAAGAATGGGTCTTGGTCAAAAAATGGTGCCTTTTTTGTTGTGGCATCCACACTTTTAAATTTCCTCAGTACAGTATTTGGGCTGGCATCAAGCTTGTTGAAATTTAGGTATCAGACAATAACTATTCTCTGGCATTTTTGAGGTTGTCTCGCCATTTGTACCTTTTTTAATATAAAAAAATAAAATAGCATTTACATGGTGTGTTTTCTCCTATTTGAACATCCACCCAAATATATAATGTATAAATATATACATATACATATAGGGATTGATGCGAAGGGGTAGCTGAGCTAGTTTGTCATAGCAAAATAAAGGTCCAGTGCACTTAAAGACTAGCAACATTTATTTCTATATGAAATTTCATGAGTCACAGCTCACTTCTTCAGATAAATATGTAGAAGAAAATCATACTGGGAATTCTTATGGGGAAGATTTTCTCATTTGCTGCAATCTCTTATAGCTTTATATGACCCCAATTCTAGAAAATGTGAACTGACTGTTCTTAGCATATTTTATTAGACTATAATCTTGTACCAATACCAGTTAACTTTCAGTTTAAGTAGTTATCCTACTTCATCAGTTTGCTTATCTGTTCAAATTGTTGACCTGTCCCATCATCCATTATGTGTAACTGCTAATCCTCTTTGATTTTTGATGGGATTTGCACCTAAGCTTTCTACTTTGAATCCTCCCTTTCCCCCTTACATTGAGAATTTATGCTTGAAACAGTCATTGCAGAATTTGCACCAGGCTTCTCTGCCTTGCCTTCTCTCTCCCCCCCCCCCCCCCCCCCGGTAATCTTCCCCATAAGGATTATTCCCATTATGATTTTCCTTCCCGTATCTATTTGAAGAAACAAGCTGTGATTGATGAAAGTTCATATTGAAATAAATAGTGCCAGTAGACTTTAAAGTGCCAGTAGACTTTGGTTTTATCAAATGATGGAGTATTGGATACAAAACATCACATTTTTATGTAAGGCGGAGGAAAGTGTCCAATATGTATAGAGTTCTGCATCAGAGTCAGAGATCTTCAGAATTTTCATTAGCCTAAAAACTTTATTTCTTACAGTGGTATGGTGTCATTTTTTTTTCTTGGTACACTGTGGTGTTGCTTTAATAGCTCACCTTGTGCTAAGTATATTTTCAGTAAATTGCCTTCCGTGCTTCTTTTTATTTGCAGGGAGACAGCAGGTCCAATTTCTGAGTTCCTAATCTCCACTTACATTCTCAGTCCATTTGACTAGCATACAATTGGCCATCTGTCTAGATGCTGTAGCTTGCAATGCGGCTCAGCACTGCATCTGACGTGGACATGGCTGGCTTTGCAAATATTATTTTGTGGTTTTCTAAATCATAGCTGGTAATGAAAGCAGTCCACCTGCCATATGGAACTCTGTCAAAGATGTCTTCTAATGAGCTGCCACACAACAGCATCCACTTTACCTAGCTAATTCTGTAATGCTGCAGGAATTACACACCCATCCTTTCCAAACCAAAACAATTTAAAAAATTCCTCTAACAGAGGTTTTTTTGAGGATGTGAAACTGGGAGATGTGTCTTCGATAAAAGAGGTTAAGCTTTACTGGCTGGGCAAAGCAATTCAGATAAAATATGTGGGTGTAAAGCTGAGATATACCGAAACAAAAGCTTAAGAGTGCAGTCCTATGCACAGTTACTCAGATCTAAACCCACTGAAATTAATAGGCTGAAATGAAGTAACCCTGCATAGGATTTTACACTGTGAATGCATTGACTTCATTGGAGACACAGTTTCACTTTTTAAAGGCATGATTCACCATACTTCCACTCTTGTCCTGTCTCTGTGTTGAAAGAGGGCTTTGTACACAAGGATTTTTCCTCAAGCTACTATTTGGCTCAATTTCATGCTATCTGAACACAATGAGCACAAAAAAGTCTGGATTACGGTTGCACACAAACTGGGAAAATGGAGGTTCATTTCAGTGCATAGTTTGTGAGGTCCCACGAACTAGGACAAACTTCCCCTGCTTCACGAACCAGTTCAGGTTCACAGGGTTCATGGAACTTCCCTCCCTCTTTTCTTCTGGGGGCAGCTTCCCAAGGCCAGCAGCATGGAAGGGGAGAGGAGATCTTCCAACAGCCATTTAAAGGGAACATACCCTTTAAATGGCTTTTGCAAGTGGGTGCCGCATGGGAGTGGAATCCAAGCAGCAAATTCACCACTTCCACTTGGAAAAGCCATTTAAAGAGACCCCTTTAAACGGTTCTTGTGCTGCGTGGCTTGGAGAAGGCATTTAAAGATATTTAAAGAGATCTGGGGCCTTCTCCAAGCCCCAATACCAGCCCTAGCGTGTCTGCCAACACAAACCGCACAAACCACCTAGAAGGTTCATGGGAGGTTTGTGGAGGCTTATGCGGGCAGGATGGCACAAACCAAGGTTTGTGAGTGTCAGCTACACTGACATCTCCCGCCCGGGGGTTGGGACTCGACCAGTAACCCCACCCGTTGGAATGTGCTCATGTGCTGTTTAGTTGTCCGGCTTCCTTATCATGCCCCGCTTTAGTCTGCTATGTTCCCAGCTTGCCTACTTCGCTTCCAGCTTGCTCAAGGTCTGAGGCAAATCCTCCCCTACCATGTTATTTTTTTTGCAGCTGCTCTCAGAAACATTTAGTAGAAGTTCCTTGGGAACAAAAAGCACAATAACCTGTTTGCCGCCATTTCTGTGTGAAACTTGTTCAGGGGGCTGGAACAACCTTTTACGTTTTATGATTGGTGTAGATGCAGGGAGGGAGATTCCGATTGCTTAGTATAATACTAACTGTTTGTTTACAATAAAGCCATTACTAACAGGAAAAGTGTAACCATTCCAATAAGAACCTCTTTGCAAATAAAGGACTTTCTGGTTTAGGAGACCTGTTGCAGACTGCATCTTTTGGGACAATCTCACAGTGAGCCACAAACCAGGCCCAGTTCATGACAAATTTCAGTTTGCAATTTGGTTTGTGCCCACGTCTAGTCTGGGTTTTTAGACTTGATTTATGACGTGGCATGAGTATATTTCAAAAGCGAGAGATCTAAAACCCAAGGCTGTGTAGGTTTACTTGGGATCAGATCCTACTGAATGCAGTTTAGCTTACTCAGAAGTAAAGCTGTGGTGTGTAGGATTGCAACTTTAGATTTTTTATTGCCTAAGGTATATAACAAGGAAGTCAACAGAGACTGAGGGAGTGGGGCATGTACAATTTTGAGACCTTTTTGCATCTGTTTGCGAGATGTGTCTGTGTTTGGCTGAGGACCTGCCTCTCATGCCTTGTCTACCTACTTCCAGGAGGCTCAGGCAGTTCAACTTACTCAAGATATGTGATGTCTCCTCTGTACAAGTGCCTGCCAGGCACAAAATTGCTTGCCAGGAACTGGGTGAAAAGCATACCTCAGACTCCCAGGTCAGCTGCTGAGGTTGCTGGGAAATGCAGTTTTGTTTGAAGCAGAAGGCAGAGGCATTCAGCTCCTGAATCTATGCCAGTGGTCCCCAACTTTTGGAGCCTGTGGGCCCCTTTGGAATTATGCCACAGGATGGTGGGCTGGGAGGGAGGTTATGTAGTACTCATAGTAATTCTTCAGCATTTCAGACAGAAGCCTCTGTTTAACAGCATGCCTTTTTAATACCCACAGCTAAAAATGGTTTTGGTATATACCACGGTGCCCATAGGCACCACGTTGGGGACACCTGATTTATACTATGCCGACTCTTCCCTATATTGCATAAATCCAGTGACACCTTAAAAACTTAACAATATTTATTCCAGTGTGAGCTTTCATGAGCCAGAGCTTACTTTCTCAGACGCAATGAAAGGAAGGAAATATTTCCCCTTATTTTCTGCAGAGAATTACAGAAAGGGAATGGAGCAAACAGATGCCTTTTATCATAAACCAGGTGTGGTTCTCTGTGTTAGAGACTGGAACTGTTCACACATAACGGATGATGGCAGAGGTTGGGGTTCAAGCCTCTCTGTGCCATTCTGTGGTGAAGAGAAACGAAAGTACAACAAGTTGTGATAAATAGCAAAGTAATTAAGGAAGTATACTGAAAGTAACAAATTAGGGTATGATACAACATGTTAGAACAGTCTGTTAATTTTTTCTCAAAGTAGCTCCTGCTGGGTTGTTACAAAGGGGGAAGGAGGAATAAATATTCCAGCCCCAGCAGCAGGAATAAAAAGTGCTCCCCCCCCCCCACACACACACACTCTCGCACACTCACTCACTGAGATCATCCCGGCAGTTTATGTGTTCTTATCAGGGAGTAAAGTCCTAGATCCTTATCAGGGAGTAAAGTCCTAGATAGCACAGGCTAGCCTGATCTTGTCAGATCTCAGAAACTAAGTAGGAACATCCCTGGTCAATATTTGGATGGGAGAAACTAAGCAGGGTGAGCCTTGGCCAGTACTTGGATGGGGGATCACCAAGGAATACCAGGGATTGCAATGCAAAGGCAGACAATGGCAAACTACCTCTGAATGTCTCTTGCCTTGAAAATGTCAAGGGGTTGCCATAAGTCAGCTGAGACTTGTCAGCAAAAAACAAAAAGTCAATTGACTTCAGTGAGCATTACTTCCAAGTAGACATCTGGCTGTAATCCTAAACTCAGCACTCAGTGGAGAAGTAACAGTTTTGGAATTGTCCAGTGGGTTTCTGCCCAAGAAACCTGGGCGAGGCTGCAGTTGCTGGAGAAACTCTGAGAAAACATGGAGGAATCTGCCCTGGAAGGGGCCACCGTGCAGCCCTTTCCTTCCAGAGGAGGGCCACCTCCTCTAGCCCATCCCCTTTGCTGGCATCTCTCCCCTCCTTACACTCTCTTTCTTTGTTGATGCCTCTGCTGGCTGCTGCAACTGATGACCACTTTAGCCTTGCCACAGCCCTTCTGAAGAGATTAATGGCCAGTCGGCCCCATCACCAGGCACGATTTGCAACAGTTCTAATTAGTTTGCAAACCCAGTTGTGTGGCAAGTTTCTTTGCTGGTGTACATCAAAAATTGGGTAACTCAGTAATTGGCATCTAAACTTTGTTAGTATTAAAGTGAAACTGACCAGAGCTAAGGGAAAGCCGGGGGAAGGCCTGAAAGGGATGCTAGAAAACATATTTCCCTGTTTTTCTACTATGTGGCTTATCAAGGCTGAATCAGATAGAATGTGGCAATGAGAATCATTATGCACCACTGGGAGGACTTGAACACTTCTTTTATGTTGCTTAGTATATGATATGCTTACACTGATGTGTGTGTGTGTGTGTGTGTGTGTGTGTGTGTGTGTGTGTGTGTGTGAGAAGTGCCAGGTCAAGTTGTTTCTAACTTACAGTGACCCTATGAATTAATGACCGCTAAAATGTCCTATTGTTAACAGCCTTGCTCATGTCTTGCAAACTGAGGGCTGTGGCTTCCTTGATTGAGTCATTCCATCTCCTGTTGAGTCTTCCTTTTCTTGCTAGCTTCAACCTTTCCTTTATCGTTGTTGTCTTTTCCATTGATTCTTGTCTCCTCATAATGTGACCATTATCATTATAACCAATGGCATGACATGGGTCATGGGTGTTCTGTAATTAGTGTTCCTGTGGCCACTGCCATACGGCGCAATAATTTTTGTAATTAAGAATTGCTTGCTGTTATTTCTCTGCAATACATTCCCTTGTGATGGTGCCTCCAGTTCCTTTTAAGGGAATGCCAGGATTGCAGTCTTGATGATTTACTATAGTAGCAAGCATTTACTCTTGCAAACATGCTAAATATTGCAAGATTTACTACACAGTGGCATGGTGCTGCATTGGAGGCCAGTGGGGAAACTTATAGTTAGATGTTGTTGTGACAGCGGAACACAAAGCAAGTGTATCTTTCTTATTTCTCTCCTACTCGCTTGCTACACTTAGCTTTATGTCTGGTTTTAGGGCTTTATCTTCTACCATACACGAATGAATATTCATGGCTGGTGAAATTAGGTGCCAGTGGCTGCCAGAAAGAAAGTTGACAAGCCCTGTGCGTAATTTGCATTGCATGTAGGAAATGATTAAGAGAAGAGGATAGTCACTTCTTCAGAAGGGGGCTCCAAGACTCCTGCATCCCAATAATCAAGCCCATCCAAGCTGACTGGGTAGGATTGTCTGTCCGGTAGTCTGCATGCATCCCATAGTGCTCGGCATGATACCCTTCCCTACAGCACAATTTAGCATCTGTAGCATTCCATCTAGAAGAAAAATCTGAGCACAGAAGATTGTTCCTCACATTAACAACCTTTACTGGTTTAAGGCAACATTTGCAAAGGTTTTATGTGCAAGATTGAAGTCCAGTAGCACCTTAAAGACCAACAAGGTTTCCAAAGTATAAGCTTTCAAGAGGCAGAATTTCCTTTGTCAGATACTATTTGTCCTACCGTGGGAAATGTGCAGTTCCCTGTGTGGAATGAACAGGTACTCTGGTTGGCCTTTGAAATTGGGAAAATGAAAAGGAAAGTGTCACCTCCCCACCATTTGATGTTGTTGTCACAATCTGAACTTCTTTCATGGCTTCTATTTTATAAATGCGCACATAAAACCATACCACTCACAGATCTTCTAATATCTTATTGGGTTGGCTCTCACTTCCAAGTAAACGTGTAAGATTGGAAAGTTAGTGTCTTGCATGATGTTGATATCAGGGGAAGTGTTAATGAATACAGCACAGCTGTAATGAATCTGATTCCGAGGCCTTGAAATGTTACAGGATTAAGAGCTGCATGAGGAACTAATTAGATCAGTAGCAACTAGAAGGAATTTGGCCAAATTTTCATGGGTATGAACTCTCCATTTACTTTAATGTGTTTGTGTGTGTTTCTGCCAGGAGAGAATTGTATTTTTTCACGGCATTTACACCCACTACAAACTGGCATCTGTATGTTATTAGTGGATGTTTAGGCATATGTGCCAGTCTGGAACATCTAAAAAGCTAACTGCGCTCTTCGCAGCTACTAGGTAAAATGAAGAGTATTGGAAGAACCTTGTAGCCCCAACATTTTTGTGTGTGCTTTGTTTGTGTCTTACCTGTATTCATTACCTGTATGGGATGACCTGAAATTGACCTGAGACATAGGCTCATCCTTCCTTCAACTTCACATGTTGTGTTAGATCATATGACATCACATTAGTAATTGCGGTATATATCTAGAAAGGGGAGTAAACAGTGGCAAGAACATCCACTTCTGGGAGGAACAGGTTTATTCCAAATCTCAGTAGCAAAATACTACCCATTATTTATTCATTTAGGAAATTTCTGTGCTGCCCCTTGCAAGGAACCTATCCATCTGACAGAAGTGTAAGAATAGTTAAACCTCTTTGACTGATACACACAGCAAATCTTGTATATATATACATTTTAAAGCATCCTTATATGAAAGAACAAAAGAGACTTTTAGCACTTTTAAAAACATACAATGTTTATAATGATATAATCTTTTTGAGCCAGAGTCCTTCTGTAAATCTATCCTTATATAGATTTACATATATGCATATAGAGGCTGAAGCCAGACTTGGATGAATACTTCCACATTTGGGGCAGTATATCAGATCAAAACCAAGAAAAGGGCTGATTCTCACTAAGTCAAGCTGGTATCTAATTACAAAATTCTGCATGATTGTGATAATCTCTGTTTGTCCTTGGTTGCTACTTCCAAAGTATAGTTTTAAATAGCAATTATATTTTATAAATAGAATTTGGGCTTTGGATTTAAAGTTTTAAAAGGAGACTGTTTTTAAAGGTACTATTTGAGTACTACCCCATACACTAGTGTTTCAGGCTATATGTTATTATTCTTTGGGAACACGTATATTTCAAATCATATTAAGCTCTAAAAAAGTAAACACAACAAATATTCTTAAGATAATGGGTTTGATCTGACCAGCTTTTCCATTGGCCATCAACTATGCTGGAGATTATGGGACCTGCATGGACAAGAGTCTGTAATAATTCAGTGGAAAAGCTGGCTAGATCCAACCCATCCCCCGAGTTTAATCTTGGGTATGTTAAAGACAGCAAAAGAAAAGATCACATGGCAGTACTGGTATAAGAACTAGAATAATAAAGCTGTGAACATGGACACAAAAGTGACAAAAAATACAGAGAACATACTAATAGATATTGTAAAGGAATACAATGTATACAATACGCAGAAATGATCAATGCGAAGTGGAGCACAATTTTCCTACACTAGAATATTCCAATATACAATAAAATATTTCAAGAAGTATAAATATTCCAATGAAGAATCCGGATATTGAAGAGGCTATACCAGCTCAGCAACAGTACAGAGTGGTTTCTTAAAATTGTGACTGGTGGCCCACTTATTCAAGTATAATTTTTATTGTAAACCTCCTTGAATACTCAGGAAGGGCAGTACCCTCCATACAAGTAATCTGATGTTATATCATTTCGGATGCTTATGCCTTGAAATATTTATAATAGTTATTTTCTCGAAGAAGATTATCAAAACGAAGTCTTCAATATCTGGATTCTTCATTGGAATATTTATATTTCTTGAAATATTATATTGTATATTGGAATATTCTAGTTTAGGAAAATTACGCCGCATATTGCATTGATCATTTTCGTGTATGTTAAAGACAGTCAGTGTGGTGTAGTAGTGTGAATATCAGACTAGGATTCCGGAGATCTGGATTTAGTCCCCACTCTGAATGAAACTCTCTTGGTGGTCTTGGGTCAGTCAAGCTCTGTGAATCTAATCTACCGGGTAATTATACAGGGAGAAAGGGAAGTGAAAATGGACAAGGTGGAACCATGAGTTCTTTGGAGAATGGGCATGATAAGAATGTGTTCATTAGTGTAGACCTTTGAACTTTGCTCAGGCATGAACTGATATCCATGAAAGCTGCCTAGAACCAAAAAGCCTCTGAACTAAAATGGCTAGTTCATGCTAAATTCAGATTAATCTTTGTTGAACTTTTATTTAAGCTTGGGCCCATTCTGACCCCCATGTCTCTTTATGTTCCTAATGATGTGGAAACAGCATGTTGCCTTCTCCATCCCTTCACAAACTAATTCCCCTTCACTTTCTCTCTCAAACTTTCCTGGCAGAGATCAGAATATCTGCCACTATGGTCTTCACTAGGTCATGGCAGCACTGTGGCCACCAAAACCTCTTGAAAGTCTCCAAGGAACCTAGAAGTACTAGGAAACCACAGTTAATAGGGTCCCTGGCACCCACAATTGTATTATGACTTAATGGGGGTCATATCAAGAGCTGTCTCTTTTCCAATGTCAGATGAGTTTTAGCAGCAAGAAGAACATGTTTGGTTGTGTCTAGAAGCATTTTGGCCAGGATCAGGGACTAGTTAGTTTTGAATTGAACCAAAACAGTAAAGAGGCTTTTGAATACTTTGGAAGCACTGAACTGGAGGTCTGTACTGTAAATTCCCCTATTCCAGATCAGTGTTCCCTCTAAGCTGAGTTAGTGTGAGCTAGCTCACAGTTTTTGAGTCTCCGGCTCGCACGTCTTTGTCTTCGCTCAGGAAGGATGGCTCCAGAGCAAACTAATTTGTGCAGCAACCAAATCGCTTGCTCACAACTTTAATGCCAGTACCTCACAAAGTAGAATTTTTGCTCACAAGACTCCACAGCTTAGAGAGAGCATTGTTCCAGACTTGAGCTATCACCAAGTTCAGCATTCTGTTTTCTAGCCCATACTGGCTGTCCTTCCAGTTTTAAATAGTATTGTCCCCCCACACCCACTCTAAAATGTTAGAAAATTTAAATATAAGAAATGTACCATATTTCTTTGCTTAATTAAAGAAGACAATTGAATAGTACAGTAGTACCTTAAACTAGGCCAAATTTTGGTGTCAAGGCATTTAAAAACAGACCTCTTCTCTTTCAGAAACCACCACGCTAATTAATGTTTTCATTTTGGGAGATGACTATAAAATTGAGTGTTTGTAATTGAATTTTTCCTTTAGCACCTCAATGTTACACATTTTTGTTCGTTTCCAAAACCCTCCAGCGTGTGTCAGTATCCTCCATCAGATTGCTGTATCCAGGGCTCATTTCGTAGCAGGAGCTCCTTTGCATATTAGGCCACACACCCCTAATGTAGCCAATCCTCCAAGAGCTTACAGAGCTCTTCTTACAGGGGCTACTGTAAGCTCTTGGAGGATTGGCTACATCAGGGGTGTGTGGCCTAATATGCAGAGGAGCTCCTGCTATGAAATGAGCCCTGGCTGTGTCTTTGGAGAACAGCTTTCCTTGCTGGAGTTCCCACAGTTCAGCACCAAAATGATTCCTTACCTTGTGTTACAGGGAAATCCTAAACAAGCTTGACTTCACAGGATTTAGCAGGGTATGATTTTAGAGTGATGCTGTTAGCCTACGGGCTCATTCACAGTTAGAATGCTTGGCTTCAGACAGCATACATGAAGCTTTCCAACTGGTATCACACCATCTGGCTAACTTTTGAGAGAGGAAGGCCTTGGAAATATCTGCTTCCGTCTTGAAAAAGTACTGCAACCAGTCTGCTTTGTGTATTAGAAGAGTATTTGGGGCACAGACCAAATGAGATCGTTAATGACTGAATTGGATAACATTAAAACTTAATAGCGGATTTTATGGCCCTTCTTATGTTTTTAACTACATTTTATTTATCTCTAGTGAGCCCTCCTTCATGCCCAGTCCACGATGAGAGACAAGGAAACAAGGAGGGCGAGACCTAGTCAACTGTGGAGCTGGCATGTTTTGTAAACACATTTTTGAATGTTTTCTTTTAAGATTTAGAGGTTTTAACAAGTTGGCATAGCCACTGTAGCTCCAGGTCTAAGAGCTTTTGGGGGGCTCAGAGAATCCTAATCCCATTTTTATTGGTTGTCAAACACCACTCAGATCTGCTAGACATTGGATAGCATATGAGAATCTCCTCCTCCTCTCTCAGATCCAGCTTTGTTTGTTTGTAGTATATACTATTGTAATCTGCTTACATGCAACTCCTGACTGGATACCCACTCTGGTTGATATTAAAACTGTGTTCTCGTCATCCTATATGTAGCATTATATATGTTTTTGTTGTTGCTCAGTCGCACAGTCGAGTCCCACTCTTCGTGATCCATGGACCACATCACGCCAGGCCCTGTCTTCCACCATCCTCCAGAGTTTGCTCAACTTCATGTTCATTGCATCGATAACACTGTCTAACCACCTCATCCTTTGCCAACCCCTTCTTCTTTTACCTTCAATCATTCCCAGCATCAGGGTCTTCTCCAGTGAGTGCTCCCTTCCAATTTGTATATATAGCACCTTATAATGTCTTACGGTTTTAATCTGTTCTAATTTTTAATTTTTAATGTAAACCACCCTAAGCCTGTCTCGTTGGGGAGGGTGAGGTATAAATCTAATAAATAAATAAAAGTAGTGAGACCTTTTATTGTAATGTTTTGTGTTTCTCATGGGATGGAATCTGTATAATGGAGCTATAGGAGATGAGATGAGCCAGGAATTCCTCTCCCCCATCTTATGTCATGAGAACGCAATGCACAACATTTTTTGTAGTGGTTAAGTGCGCGGACTCTAATCTGGGAGAACCGGGTTTGATTCCCCACTCCTCCACTTGCACCTGCTGAATGACCTTGGGCAAGCCATAGTTCTGGCACAGCTGTCCTTGAAAGGGTAGTTTCTGTCAGAGCTCTCTAAGCCCCACCTGCCTCACAGGGTGTCTGTTGTGGGGAGGGGAAGGGAAAGGAGTTTGTAAGCCGCTCTGAGACTCCAAGTGAAGGGCAGGGTATAAATCCAATCTCTTCTTCTTCTTCTTCTTTTGTATATATGTCCTCCAAGGTGATTGGCTGGGGAACGGGCCAGCAATGCAGTTGGGCTACCGTGATGGGTGAATTGCCCTTTGTTTATAATGTCATGCTCCACCCATGAAGATGTTTTTGTGGGTGGTCTCTATAATATCTGTCCCCTCCCAGAAACCCGTTGTAATAACTTGTACTTTATACATGTACCTGTGTGTTGTCATGTTGCAGTGGCTTATGGCGACTCAGCGTGGAGCTTTCAAGGCAACTGAGAAGGAGAAGTGGTCTGCCATTGCCTTCCTCTGCAGAGCCTTCCTTGGTGGTCTCCCCTGCAAATCCCAACCCTGATTACCTTTTAAGATCTGATGAGATCAGGCTATACATTCTAATTAAACTCAGTGACCTTCTTGCAACACTGTCTTCTGGCCACATTCTCTTTGGTCTCCCCTCTTTTATTCAACTTGTGCAGTTCAGTCCTGTGGCAAGCACTGTGTTAATTTGCACAGTGCATCAATAGCTGGGCAAGTAATTATTAGGATTTGTAGTTTTGATATGATCTGCTGCTCTAGGGCATTTGTATGGGGGTTTTTTTCCCCCTCTGAGCAACTCCTCATCAGCTAGCTGGCCTCAGAGGATAGACTGTTTTTCAGTTGCCAGGTAAAATTCTTTTTTATGAACACATTTACTTGCAAGTCATGAATCAGTGGTCCATGCTGAGAAAGAAATCTTTGTATAATTATCTAGTTAATTGTAGCCATGTACATGCCTGGGCTGGGCTCTCTGATGTCTCATAGGGCATAACAATAGAGATTCGCGTCCTTGTTGAATTCCCCATTCAGTGGTGTAAAAACATTTGTTTTACTTAGGTCAAACATCAATGAGCAATGAAGCGGATCGAGTGCATGGAGCGCTCTTTAGTAGGCAAGTGCTTTGGGCAATAGCACTGCGCATATGTTTTCAATTCATGCTATTTACCTTTCTAATATTAGAACTTCCCTCGTCCTCTTAGCTGCTTCGGGCCTGGAAAGAGATTTCCGCACCACCACCTCAAAACCAGAATCTTCCACCCCATTTACCTCTGAGTCAGTGGAAGCACAAGGGGAAAAGTCTGAAAGTGCAGAAGGCTGCCAGAGTAGACTGCCTTCTCCTGTATTGACTGCAGCCCTTTGGTCTTGCTTCCTGTGACTTAGCTCTCAAATCATCCAGAAGTGATCCCTCTGACAGAGACCTTGCCTCTTTCAAAGCTGGAATGTGACAGTGCTTTCCCAAGGGCCAAGACAGGACTGTAGACAGCTGGACAACATCTGAAGCATACATTCTCCAGCCTCCTAAAAAATTGGTAGCCATGTTGATGCATACTAAAACCCAAAACCAGAAGTTGTGTAATACTCTTTATTTGGGAGTGAGCTCCTGTCTCTGGCCCCAACCTAGCAGTTCGAAAGCAAGAAATTGCAAGTAGATAAATAGGTACCGCTTTGGTGGGAAGGTAACAGTGTTCCGTGTGCCTCGGCATTTAGTCATGCCAGCCTCATGACCACGGAAAAAGTCTTCGAACTGTGCTGGCTCTTCGGCTTGGAAATGGAGATGAGCACCGCACCCTAGAGTTGGATTTGACTGGCTTTCGAGCAAGGGAAACCTTTACTTTTAATAACAGGTATCACATGATTTTTGATTTGGGGTTCTCCAACCCAGAGTTCATTGTAGTTGGCAGATGTGGGGTGGAGGTCAGAGTGGAAGCTGAGGCTGAGGTGAGAGTTTTGTCAGGGAGAGTCTCACTTGCTTACGGTCTGGAATGGGGCTGTCTGACACAAGATTAGGTTAATTTTCCTGGAAGATCAAATATTGAGAAGGACATCAAGGCAGGGGTGTTTTATGTCTAAATAAAGCTTGGTCAGCGTTATTTAGATATCCATCTGGAGAAAAGGGGGAAAAATGTAAAGATGAGCTATTTCATATAGACATATATATTCCACGATAATGAAAAATTACATTTCAAATTTTCAGGTTTCAAGTTTTTTGTGTATTTTAAACAGGTCATGAAATGTTTAACAACTGATTTTGACAAGAGTCCGGAAATGTACAACTTCTGTTTACCTGGGGTAGTCAAATGTAGGATTGCCAGCTCTGGGTTGGGAAATTTTTGGAGATTTGGGGGATAGAGCCTAGGGAGGGCAGGGTTTGGGGAAGGGAGGGAACTCAGTAGGGTATCACTGACTCCACCTTCCAAAGCAGCCATTTTCTCCAGAGGGTCTGATCTCTGAAGCCTGGAGATCCCAGTTGTAATTCTGGGAGATCTCCAGCCACTACCTGAAGGTTGGCAACTAAATTTAAATGACTTCAACTGAAAATCAGGATTCCTCAGCTGCTAAGAGAGCCAGTTTGAGAGCCAGTTTGGTGTAGTGGTTAAGTGCGCGGACTCTAATCTGGGAGAACCGGGTTTGATTCCCCACTCCTCCACTTGCACCTGGCTGGATGACCCTGGGCAAGCCAGCTGTTCTCTCAAGGACAGTTTGGGAAAGCTCTCTCAGCCCCACCTACCTCACAGGGTGTCTGTTGTGGGGAGGGGAAGGGAAAGCTGTACCAGCTGTTCTCTCAAGGACAGTTTGGGAAAGCTCTCTCAGCCCCACCTACCTCACAGGGTGTCTGTTGTGGGGAGGGGAAGGGAAAGGAGTTTGTAAACCGCTCTGAGACTCCAAGTGAGTGACGGGCGGGGTATAAATCCAATCTCTTCTTCTTCTTCTCTTCTAACAAGTATCTGTTTTCACTGACCTGAAGTCAGCTATCAGACTAAGTTGGGGAAAGGTAGGGTTATATTATAATGTCACAGTTTTATCATGACAGGTAAACAACACAACATAAACCCATATGTGCCAAGCTTGAGTAGGGGCTAAGACTAGGCCCCCTTTAACATTATTGTTCTATAGCAGATGTTATCCATTGTTGACCTGTTTCCAAGTAAAGCGATACAGGGATGGAGGTTTCATACAATGAATTTCATTCCATTAATGAGCTGTCTCTGAAGTCATCTGGCCATTTCAAACAGTGCCATACTCCCCCCCCCCACACACACACTCTTTTTCACCACATGATCTTCCTTGAACTAAAAAAAAAATTCTAATGGTGCTGCTGTAGCACGAAAGTACTATATTGGTCTAGTGCTATAGCGCCCAACTTAGAATGCTCAAAAAAAGATGGAGGAAGATCATGTGGTGAAAAAGGGCCGGGGGGGGGAGGGAATCCAGTACTGCTGGAAGTGCTGCAGACATTTTAAACAGCACACTACAGTACAAAGAAGAGGTGAAAATGGAAGAAAACAGTTTGCCTTAAGAATGGCTCAACCACACTTTGCTAACTGGAAGCAAACAGCTTTGTATGAAAAGGTAAATAAAATCTATTAGCAGTTGGTTGCTAAAATGGTTGTGTCTGAAATGAAACCAAAAAATCTGTTAGCAACTGGCTACCAAAACAGATTACAAAGGCTGTCTGAAAGGGGCCTAGACCTCAAAAGCCAGGGTTGTTTCCCCACACACACTGTATACCAGGCAAGAGCAGAAGTCTTTTATGCTTCTTAGATTGGAGCTATCATTTCTTTTTTGTTAATGGTGGAGTCTTTCTCTGATGCAAAGAACATTCCACCATAGGGTTGCCAACCGCCTAGTGCAGGGGTGGGCAATTGTTTTGGCTCGGGGGCCACTTTGTGGGAGCGGAGGTTAGCGGAGGGCCGCACCTTTTAAAATGATTGCATTCATTAGTTAACTTTGCATTTCAGAAAAGGTATAAATCATAAAAATCAATAAATATAAATTAAATAAAATAGTGGTAGTTTTATCCAATTTATTTATTGTGCTAATTTCATATCATCTATAGTTGCAATCACATTTAATTTTAGAATCAGTTAAATGAGACAAATGTACCCTATCACACTTTTCTACAATTTTTTTGAAATCAGGAGTGAGATTGCTTGTTGAGATTCTCATCACAGCCTGCAAGTTAATGTCTGTCAAAGAGCATCTATATTTACTCTTCTTGATCTTCATGCAAGAAAAACTTTGCTCACAAATATATGTAGACCCAAATATAGAGATAATTTTCCCAGCAAATTTCTTCATACATGGATATTTTTCAGCAGACAAAGATTTGTAAAAGTCAACTAATGTCACAGCATTAAACATTTCTTTCACAGTGTGATCGGACTGCATGTCAATAAATTCAAGCTGCAGCTCCTTGGGTGCTGTATCAATATCAGCAGTGATGGGATAAGAGAGCAAATTGAATTTAGGCTCAATTTTCTTGAAGTCCTGAAATCTTCTTGGCGGGCCGCAAAAAACTCTGTGGCGGGCCACATGTGGCCCCCGGGCTGCAATTTGACCACCCCTGGCCTAGTGGGATCTGGGAATTCCCCAGAATTACAGCTTATCTCCAGACTACAGAGATCAGTTTTCCTGGATGCTTTAGAGGATGGACTCTATGGCACTGTGCCCCACTAAGATCTCTGTCTCCCCCAGGCTCCATTCCCAAATCTCTAGGAGTTTCCCAGTCTGGATCTGGCAACCCTGCAACCCCCATCCCTGCCGGAGACTGTGTGGACCGGGCAACCCTATTCTGCTGCGTAAAAAGAATGTCCTACCATTTCAAGGCTCTATGTGCTCTTGGAAGGTTCCTTATGTCAGAGTAAGGTTCCACTGTTAGAGGAAATAAAATGATAGTTCAAATCAATCAATAAAAAAAAAAACAGCGCACACATAAGTAAAAGGAAATACTGCCTGACTTTTGATTGCTGGGAAGTTATTCTTTGATAACATTTATTTGAAAAAATTTATTCTAGGATATGGCACCTAAATAATTTTCAACATTTTCTACAAATTTAAGACACTATAAAAGTATCAATGGGTCTCTGCAGGGCTGCCAAGTGCCAGCGACTTACCAGCGGGGGGGAGTTGTTCTCCCCCCGGGAGCTCTTCTGGCGTGTGCGCTTTTGCACACGCGCCGGCGACGTAATGACGTCACCCGGAGGTGACGTCATTACACGGGGGAAGTCGTCCTCACCGGACGACTTCTGGGGTGGGGTTCCGCCCGCCGGCCGAATGCCGGTCGGCGGATCGGGAACCCCTATAGCAGGGGATCCCCCACCCCCCGGGCTGACTTGGCAGCCCTAGGTCTCTGATATATGAGGGAGGAATTATACTGCATTCTTTTGTATACATAGCCATGTGTACAAAATTGGAAAATACTGTGGGTTGGATCCAGCCAGTGTTCCATTTGTAAAAATGGGAGAAAAGGAGTCCTTGTTGACCACCCAGAAAGGCTACACTGGGGATTATGAGACCTGCATGTATAAAAGTAGTGTGAGATGGAGGCTGCGGTACAGAGAAAAATTGGGTGAGGATGAATAAAAAGCTGGTTGGATCCAACTCTATGGGCTGCTGTTACTGATAGGCTCTCTTAGAACAAGGGAGCCCAGGCCTGAACCTGAAAACGAAGTCTGAGATTAGGACCTGGTTTAGGAAGCTTCCTGGGGTTCCATATGCTCTTTTCCCCAGGGCATTCTTTACTGAGAAGGAAATAGGGCCCTCGTGATTATGTGACCAGAGCATTTGCCAGGCCTTAATTTAAAAAAAAAAACAAAAACTTGTTTTTAGTTGAGAATTTATTTAATTGATTTATAGCCCACCTTCCTTCCCAATGAGATCAAAATCAGCTTATGTCATTCTCCTTTCTTTCATTGTCCTCTCCTCCCACTGGCCGGAGTGAGAAAATTCCCCCCACCCTGACACTATGCACAACGCACTGATGTCACCTGGACGTGATGTCAGCATGTCAGGGGGCAATGTGTTGCTTTTTAGGCAAAACTCTATGGTTTGAGTCCACTTTTACCATAGAGTTTTGCCCAAAAAGCAGAATGTTGCCTCCAATGTCACTGATGTACTGACATCACTTCTGGATTGCCCACCCCCAGAACACCCCCCAAATCCCCCTGCTGGCATGACGAAGGGACCTGGCAACCCTAGTGTTCTGTTGTGATTTCCCCCAACAAGATCAGTAGAAGTAGGAGTAACCATTGAAAGTTTTATCTAGAAATATGAATTATTACCTGAATGCTGATTTCAATTAATTCAGCTTCTCCTCCTTGACCATTATTTGGACATTAATTTCAGTTTTGTGGAATGATAAAATGTGTGTGAATATGTTATGTTGATCGCCCGTTATATACTTATATCTTCCTTGTTTTGTTCACTAAAGGTCTGTTTCACCATGTCTTGGAAACCTTGGAATGCCAACCACAGATCTTTCCAAGAAAGTTTTTCTCATGATATAAAGAAAGGTCTATTCCAAACCCAGTAATTTCCTTATTAGTGCCTTTTTTATTAAAAAATGGAATGGTTTGTCTCTTAACTGTAAGTTCCTCAAGGCAGAGTCTGGTTCCTTCTTTTCTGTTGCACACTGATGGTGCTGTGCAGTGCAATTAATAAGAATCTCTAGTGACAGACAGTAGATTACACAAAAACATCTTAGATGGTTGAAAGGGTTTTTTTTTCCTGTAAGCATCAAACATTGCAAATTAGATTTGAGAAAACTTTATTAATGAGTGTCTCTTTGGTTTAACTACCAGAGGAGAAGCTGGGTTTTAATCCTTTGGATTTCTATGAGGAGCATGTTTATTTTTCAGTTGTGGGGTTGTGGTGATGGTGGTGGTGGTGGGATGTTCTCTGGAAAATTAATGAAATAAACTGCAAGCACTACCATTTAAAGGGAGTGATAATTATGCATTTTCAGTGGCTTATTTTTTAGTTTTCAAAATTCTTTATTATCGTATAATTTCAGAATTAATTACAGAAGAAAATATAGTTGTTTTGTCCTAAATTTAGCCACATTTTGTGACAATTCATCACTGTTCATCCTTTTTTGGGCTTGCTTCAAATCTTCAGTTTCTTAACATGCTTTGATACTTGATTAATTTTCATAGCATAAAAAAGTTAATATTTCTTCTCTATGACTCTTTGCCTCCAGGGGAGTTTATTCAGTAAATAATTTGCTTCATAAATAAAAACAAGTCTGTGTGTTCATTTTCATTACTTGCTATAGTTGCTGCCTTCTATAAGGGTTTTCTAAATGAACAGCTAACACAATAAACAATTTTATTTCCTTTTTGCTGCACCCACTATATATTCATAGCCCCATATATCAGAGTTTTGAAACTTTGCTGTGTGCAAGGTTGCCAGCCTCCAGGTGTTGGGTGGAGATCTCCTGGATTACAACTGATCTCCAGGTGACAGAGATCAGTTCACCGGGAGAAAATGGCCACTTTGGAAGGTGGACTCTATGGCATTAGACCCCACTGAAGTCCCTCCCCTCCCCAAACTCCACCCTTTTCAGGCTCCACCCCCAGAATCTCCAGGTATTTCCAAACCCAGAACTGGCAGCCCTACTTGTGTGTGTGTGTGTGTGTGTGTGTGTGTGTGTGTAAAGTGCCATTAAGTCACAGCCAATTTATGGGTGACCCTGGCAAGAGGCTTTCAAGGCAAGGGAGAAGCAGAGGTGGTTTTCCATTGCCTTCCTCTGCCCGGTCTGCCTTGGTGGCCCCCTTTCCAAGTACCAACCCTGTTTAGCTTCCAAGATCTGATGAGCTCAAAACTCTCTTGTACCATTTAGCCATAGGAATTGCTTAAAACATCTCATCCCTCCTGATTCAACCCAAAAATCCCTGTTTTGATGTTGACTCTCTTGTGCCAGTAGATAATCCCATGATTCCTCTCTCTTTTTTTGCATTATTTTCCTTTTCTTTGCATTGAATTATTCTGCTCTATGGACTTATGGTGAGAGTACATTTTTCTAGAGCATAAATGAAATCTGTGTGATTGGTAGGCAAGTCAAGAAGGAACGTTCATTGCTTGTTTATTTAGAACATGTAATCCTGTAGAGAATTCACTGTAATATTAACTCATGTTGAGTCTCAGTGTCTTAATTATGATTTTGCACAGTAAAGTCACAGTAAAGTGGCTTGTACATGCCATTTTTATATGGTGAATATTTCTTTTTTTGCATCCCGTGTAGTAAATTGTGAGATGTCAGAAAATTTTAAGTTCTGCAGCCTCCTCTAGTATGACTTGACAGAATATAACAGCAACAGCAACAATAAAGTCCTGTTGAGTTGCTACTGATTTATGGTGAACCCTCAGGCAAGAGATAAGAAGAGGAGGTTTGCCATTGGCTGCCTCTGCATGCCAACCCTGGACTCCCTTGGTGGTCTCCCATCCAAGTACTGACAATGGCTAACCCTACTTAGCTTCCAGGCTCTGACAAACTCTGGCTAGTCTGAGTTATTCAGACTGCTAGACAGTGAGTACAGATGACCATTTGCAAAGGGCTAATATCTTCCTCAGTTTGTGTCAGCTTAGTGTAGTGGTTAAGTGCGCGGACTCTAATCTGGAAGAACCGGGCTTGATTCCCCACTCCTCCACTTGCACCTGCTGGATGACCTTGGGCAAGCCATAGCTTTGGCACAGCTGTTCTTGAAAAAGAGCAGTTTCTGTCAGAGCTCTCTCAGCCCCATCTACCTCACAAGGTGTCTGTTGTGGGGAGGGGAAGGGAAAGGAGTTTGTAAGCCACTCTGAGACTCCCTTGGTTAGTGAAGGGCAGAGTATATATCCAATCTCTTCTTCTTTGTAACCGTTGGGGAAGACAATCATCATGCCAAATGGTAGGGAGAAGTTTACCTCTTCTTTAAATTTCTGGGTGCCAAAATATGACCAGATTGTCCTTACCTCTGTGCCAAGATCACAGAGTGGAATTCATTCAGGTCTGTTATTTTACCACCTGGTGAATGATTGCCTTCATTCACCCAATGTCAAAAATGAAAGCAGGAATGTAATGGAAATAAATCTAATTATTTTTCAGAGTCTGGTAAGGATCTTCACAGTCATGTAGAACTAGAATCTTAATTGTGATTTTGTAACATTGAAGCTATTAATTGAGGAAAACTTCATTTTCAGTGGTCAAGATTTCCATATAAGGCGTTAAGGAGCTATAATAGATTCTGAAGCAATTACATGTTCAGAGGAAGAACATGAGAGTTTCTGAAGCGGCAGTAATTCAGTTTCTCTTCAGCCTTAGACAGCTATGGGAAGGTGATATATTAGGGGCAGTGCTGGAAATTAGAGATTCAAGCTGTGAACCTCAAACACAGTTGCAAAAATGTTTCATTTATTTGAGCAAGTCTCGTGTCCGCACAGTATCTTGAAAACTTGACAGCTGACATCTTGATAATCTCTAAGACATTTGAAGCATTTGTACAATGCATGAGTGACAAAGGTACTATAATGTTAATCAACTTTGTGTATCCCAGGTGTGGAAACTCCTGCTCATAGACTGTTTGCAGCTTGAATTGTAGGCCTTTTTCTAGCACAGAGTTAGAGGGTGTATTTTTCCCCGTGTTGCAAGAGTTGCAGGCTGGCTTCATCCCACATTTATTTAACAGAGAGCAGGCGTTCTATAATGTTCATCAGGCAAATGTACGTAATCAGTGGTTGAGGTTGTGGTGAGCCAAACCCATGGTTAGTTTGTTGGTGTGGCAAATGTCAAGACTTCTTCTGAACTTGCTGGCTGCTAGGGCTCTCAGAAGGCCCACTGGAAGCCACAAATGCCAATTGTTTTGAATGGGCTCCATTGAAATGCATTAAAGTACTTACTGCACAGGGGAAATAAAAAAGGGTCAGATCAAGAAAAACAAGCAAATGTGTCAAATTTGATCTCTGCAGGTAGAATGAGGCTTGTTCCTGGGAGTAAGCACATGGGATAAAAAGGGACTTGCATCTGAGTAGATGTGTTTAGGACTGCACTCCCCAAGGACAGAAACAACAGCCCCTATAGTAGAATGACTGTCTTTGGGAACAGAATGAAGAAGCAGGGGACCTGTAAAGGTTTGCAGGGTGTACTACATTTCTCCCTCTATCTTCTACATCCACTGTTTCCTCTTCCTGTCCCCTCTCCTCATAACCTCTACCTTTTTCCTGCTTCTTTCTTCCTAATAACCACCCAGTCTATCTTTGGCTACCACCCCTTCAGCTTTCGCTCTTTCCCTGTTGCATCAGCCTCCCCCAGGAGAGTCGGGCCAAGTTGTGCCGTTGCTGACATGGGACCCAGCCATGAGCCCTCCTCCATCAGGGGAAATGACAAGGGAATGCAGGCAGGACATTTTCTAGGACTTTTTTGGGGTCAAGGCTACTCTAAGCAGGTCTACTGAGATGTCAGACATAAGAAGAGCCCTGCTGGGTCAGACCAGTGGTCTGTGTAGCCCAGCACCCTGTTCGTCCAGTGGTCAACCAGTTACTCTGGAGGGCCAACAACAAGACATAGAGGCTGTGGCCTTCCCCTGGTGTTGCCTCTTAGCACTGGTATTCAGAAGTTTACTGCCTCTGAATGTGGAGGTTCCCTTTAGTCACCATGGCCACTGAGAGACCATGAATCTGTCTAACCCCCCACCAAAGTCATGTATGTCTGTGGCCATCATCACTATATCCTCTGGCAGTGAATTCCACAGTTTAATTACTCGTTTAGTAAAGAAATATTTTGTCTATTCTGAATCTACTACCCATAAATATCACTGGATGCTCTCAAGTTCCAGTATTCTGAGAGAGGGAGAAAAGGTGGTCTCCGTCCATTCTCCTCACCCCATGCAAAATCGTGTAAACCTCTTTCGATAGCCTTAAAAATTGACTGCCGGTTTCCCGCCATCATTATATCACGCTAGTACTTTATGTACTGTTTTTAGATCTATTTTATTGTAATTTTATTTAATTAATGGTTTTATCTTGCTATAATATTGTGTAAGCTGCCCTGAGCCTGCTTCAGCAGGGAGGGCAGGATAGAAGTTGAATAAACTAAACACAACACCCTGTTTTACAGTCATTATCTTTGAGCAATGTAGCAAAATCACTATCAGACCTCCCAATATATTTTAAATCTAAAAGGTAGCTGCAGTGGACAGTTCTTCTGGAATTGGGGCCTTGGTATAGAGACACTGGTGGCTATACCCTCATGACATATCATTTCTTTGATAGAAATAGCCCCCCCCACCAGGAGGTATTGTGGGAAGAAAATGACAAGTACCCTTTTTGTACCTGTCTTTTTCTGCTATCAAAGCTAACTGTTCAGGGAGAAAATTGCATGGGCAAAAGACTTAAAACACCATTCCCTGTGATTTGGTCTAAATCCGAACCAGGCACCCCATGGTTCTTTTTAACCTTAAACAATACAGTGGGAGATCTTTTCGTGGACCTCCCACATCTCTTGTAATTGTACCTTACGCCGTCTAATACTGTGCTTTTCCGTATATATTTGCATCATGCACTCTCACCTAATGAAAAGCTAATTGATTCTAACCTGGGGGCTTATATAAATAGCTCAATTGATTATCCAGCCATAATTGTATTTTAGAGTGGGAACACATGGGTTCACCCGGCACAAGGCAATAAGTGGCAACCATGATGCCTGCTCATATTAATCCTGTCTATCATTATTGGCTTCTAAGCGTAACAGTATTTTACTGCCATCCAGCAGTGTCTCTGGATAACTGATTATTCTTATTACCAACACATCAGTCACTTTTCCCCCCAATGGTAAATTATCTATTGAGCTATCAATAACAATTTATAGGCAATGTAAATTAGAGCCTGGTTAGTTTCCTGCTGATCTTCTTTATTATTATTTTGCTATTTTCTATGGGACACAAATGAAAACAAAAGTTCCCTTCCAGAATGAAACACATGCACCTGTGTATTGGTGCTAATTTCTGTTGCACTCAACAGTAGGTGATTAGCTCATGTCAAAAATTCAAAGGATAATTATTGTTTTTAAATGATTGTCTAACTATATTTGGCTTAGTTAAATCAATTAGGATGCCAGGATAGATTCCGGGTCTGTTTTCCCCAAGGCTTGACTTGGTATCTGTTTGAGGAGAGATCCAAAAAAATGCTAGTCTGCAATGCTTGGAGCCATCCCCAAATCCCAGTAATAATTAGAGTTGCCTCTGGGCAGTTCTCATTTGTGCCACTAAATTAGGGTCTGTAACACAGCTTACCTCTCATTTACAAGGAATGCGAAGTATAGATTGGGACTGTGTTGCATTAGCTATGGGCCATCAGCAGAAAAGATGGTGAAATTAACTAAATGGAATGCCTTGCACCTGCACAGTTTCCAGGGCTTGGGGACCACCAATGTCCTCTGGTACGAAGATGGACAGAAGTCATCTGAGGCTACCACCTCCCTACCAAGAAATGCTAGTTGGCAAGGATGGCAATGCTGCTCTGTTAATTAACTATGGATTTTTTATTCATGCACTTGGAATGGCTTAAAGACACATTTTTGACAAGTGTGTCACAAGTCAAGCACAGTTAGAGATGCCAGCCTCAGGTGGGACCTAGGGATCCCCGGAATTACAGTTCATCTGCAGAGTAGAGAGATCAGTTCCCCTGGAGAAAATGGGTGCTTTGGAGGATGGGCTCTGTGGCATTATCTCCACAGAGGTTACTGCCCTCCCAAGGCTCCACCCTCAAATCTCTAGGAGTTTCCCAACCTGGAGCTGGCAACCTTTCCCACCCATCCCCCACGGGTGGCCAGGGGGACCTGGCAACCCTAAGCGCAAATGAGATTGTGCCACCATAGTTCATGCTCTACATGCTCATACACACATCTCTGTCTTGGTATAGCTTTATCTACTACATTTGTATCTTGCCCTTCTTCAAAAGAGCTCAGGACTCTGCACCGTTATTCTCCCCTCCCATCCATGCTCTGTTAATTTCACTAAGTCCAGAGCTACACAAGCTAGGCAGAGAGAGAGACCTCCATAGTCTGGGCAGTGGGACGGAAATAAGAAAGTTTTCAATCACTCACTTTCTATAATATGGAGGTACTTTTAGGATCATGCAGAATTGCAGTTATTAATATGTATTTGTCCATTATCTTGTCTGTCTTAAAGTGCTGGTTATGTTAGATTTTTAAAAACTGGGATGATATTTAATGTTTACAGTAGACATTCACCATTTGTGGTGGTGGGGGTTCCATTCTCAGGATCATCACAAATGGTGAAATAGGGGGATACTAGGAAGCAGGGGGTCTGTCTGTTGCCTCCCGTTAGCAAAACTACCACATTTCCAAATGTAATATTGGAATGATCACCAGGACGGTACATCAAGAGTAAAAAGAGGCTGTGGACCACATCATGTGATCGGACTGTGAATGAGTTATGAATCTGTGAATAGGAAGGCTTAGTAAATCCCATCAAAATCATCCAATTTTATTTCTGAGTACACAGAGTTAGGCTCAGGCTTATAACTATTGTATCACAAACCTAAATTTAAATCCCATCACTTTTAAAAGCAGCTTCACTGGGAACCTGCTGTGTTTTTTTTATTTTATTTTCCTTTCTTCCTGTATTTGCTGATAAGTCCATCACAGTATGCATATAGGCACATGCGTATGCCTGATATACAATCATTTTCTTTGTTGCTTCTTTTTTTCAAGTGTGGAAGTTGACTTCTTTCACATTTACAAAAGTTGTGAGTGATGTCTGTGCCTGTTAACACCAGAAGGAGATGTGGCATGGAGGTTACACTTTGTTTTTTCAGAAGCTTTCAGAAAAGAATTAACTTCCTTGAGTCCCAGCATATTTCACCGAAGCTTTTAACGAGCCATTTTGCACGTCTTAAATGTTGTGACTGCAATTATTCTCACTGCTTCATCTGTTTCTATAAAGGCCCTTTGTGATTTAAGTATGGAACCACTTTTGACAGGTCATTTTAACATTTAGCGGCGGAGCCTTCATTCTGATCCTCCTAGTACTTTAATACGAAAGCAAGCAGGCCAGACATTTATATATGACATAACCCCTTTGTTCAAGGAGAAATTGCTCTTGCAGAGTGTGTATGGCACCCTACAGTATGTGTATTATGTATCCTTTTTTTATTGATGAAGCCGAGATCCTGCTGTAGCATATTTTGCAAATAACAAAAGCCCGACAAAATTCTAATTTGCTGTGTAGCATTTTGTTAACAAATGCATTACATATGCAATTCTCAGTGCATTTCCAGTGTAGTGTCATAGAGATTGATGAGAAATTTCTTTGGGGGTTATGAGCTGTTACTGATGATGTCCAACGTCTCAAAAGATTTTTTTAAAAAAAATATTAATGTGAAAAAGGAATCAGTGTCAGTTTCAGTCAAGTTTACCTTGGGCTACATTCTGTCAAACTCAACATGTATGCACTCATATTCTTGTTCTCTGTTATTAACTGCAGGTGATAGAATAACCATGCTAGTCCACACATGTTTCAATACTTGATTCTCATATCACAGATTGGTGCTACAAGTACCATTCGTAAGCCTGCACTGAAAGTTATTTATTTGAAACATTTTTTTGCTGCCTTTCCACCCAGTAGCATCCACAAGGTGGCTAAATGTAAGAACATTAAAACATGTAAACAATAATAAATACAGCTAAAATTTAAAAATTCAACCAACAACATAAACACAAAGCGCTAGAAAGAGGGCCAATACCGTTATCGAGGCTGTGCCAGACCAAATAAAAAGGCCTTCACCTGCTGGCGAAAGACACTGAGAGAGGGAGACAGACAAATCTCCCTGAGGAGGGAGTTCCAAAATTTTGGTGCCACAGTGGAGAAGGCCCTTCTCAGGTTGCTGCCCATCTAGCCCCAGATAGTGGGGTGCGGCAAAATATTTGGTGTGAATGGAGATGATATTTTCTGCCTTATTCAATATAACTCTTGAGGAGGATGAAGCCTAGGTGCAAAGTCCAAACCAAGCCAGGGGTCAGAATGCTGGGAGATTAATCAGAGTTCTCAGGAGCAAAGAGTGAAGGCAGGCAACCGGGAAAAGGTCCAAGATTGCACGGTTGCATCCGCACTGAGGCAGGTGAGCGTGGCTGCTTACAAGTGGGTTCTCCCTTCTCTGAGAGGCAACCTGCAAAGACTCACAGCCCCTCACACTGCCTCTGCAACAACTGAAGTCTGGCACTCCTCCTTCTCTTCTGCACATCCAGACGCTGGCGTGCCCTGTATCTGGGACATTCAAGTGAGCTAGGTGGGAACTCTGGCCTCGAGGTGTCTCCAACTGTGGGTGCTGGGCCAGGCTCTTCCTCCAACTGCACCTCAGGCTCTTTGCCTTGTTGCACCTCTTGCACAGATGCCGGAACCTCTTCTCCCCCAGGTGCTGGCAAAGGTTCCTCTTCTGGGCTAACTCTGGAGGATGCTGGGTTGCTTCATGCCTCTTCCTCGTCTGAGGAATAGTCAGCCTTGGCTGAGCCAGGACCCATGACGGAGCCTCTATATTAGACTTTGGTTCCACCCCAGAAAACATTGCAGCTCGGCTCTGCCTGCATCTCTATGTCCATGAAAGCTGTGACTTCCACATTGTTTGCATCCCGTAAAACATGCAGTGCCATCTTGTTTTATAAACTCCCATAGACTGAGGACAGTGCTTATCTGACCCTCCGGAGAACGCAAGGTTGGGAACACAGGGTCTGATGCTTTTGGTAGACAGGGTCTTCCTGGGGTCACAAACATCTCCTTCTTCTTTGACACCCACTTTGGAAACACATAGCAACAAAAAGGTATACAAAGGGATGAAATTTGAGGCCAGGGGCTGCCTTTTCTGAATACCTCGTTCAGTTTTGGACTGGACAACCAAGAGATCTCTTTATTTTATGGTGATATGTGTACACTGTTCTGAATTCTCTGAGCTAAGTTTCCTTTTCTTCTTTTTCTTTTCTGTTTAAGTGCAAGACATTTCAATAAAGTATAATGTAGTGCAAGCCTTTGTCTTTCCCTCTCACACACTGGGACTACCCCCACCTCACTGGTCCATATCCAACCCAGGGAACCATAGCTGGAGCCTGGGTCCCTGGTACAGTGCAGGGACTCTGATTTGCCCTCCAGAACTCCCCCTCCTCCCTGCAACACAGGGCCTCTGAGGATTATTAGAGTGAGTGGGTAGGTTCATAGGGGAGAAGGGGATCCTTAAATTATGTTGGTCCCAGGCCATACAGGGCTTTTATGGTCAATGCCAGCCTCTTGATATGGTAGGTAAAGAAAAAATATCTGTCAGTAAAATCTGTATACAGGCTAGGGTTCACAGAGTGATACAAGTTTCGGCAGGCTTAGAACAGAATATGTATTGGGCCCGCTCAAAGATGTGTTTCATCTTCTGGTGCTTGCTGTTTGGAGGAAATTTGCCCCCCGTGCCTTGGTTCATATATAGCACAAAACTATGATAAGTATGTGAAAACAAGATTTGATTGCCACTCACTTTAATCCTGGTTTGCCTCAAAAAATGCTAGTTTCATCACCTTTGCCCTGGCCAGATGTAGCTAGGGAGTCGTAAAAGGTGGTTTCACCAGCTAGCCAGGATGATGCCAGGATATCCATATTCATATGTCATGAAAAACTTGCATGAAGAACAGCTGTGGTTAATTGATCCAACTCCAATGTATGGTTTCATATCCTAGTTTGACAGACTTGGGGCGCTTCAGCACATTTTTTTGTGGGCAGACAGTTCCAGGTTAAGTTTCTGACAATCCCCAGTTAAAAGGATCAGGTAGTCGGGGATGTAAAAGACCTCTGCACTGGGGGGGGGGGGGGATAACATATTCTGATTTAATGCTGTAGTTCTAATCCTACAGGGCCAATTCACACATAGCATTTGGGGGGTGGGACTTTTTTTACCATTTTTACCAAATGCATGTATCTTGCATGTGCGCTAATTGTCTAGTAGGGACTGGCTGAAGCTTCCTGTTGAATAGGGGGAAACCCAGGTTTGCTGCCACATAATATGGGAACTGGCCCAAACCTGCAGTGTGTCCTTGACTCTGCATCTGGGCAACTCAGTATCATTAATCCAAGGAAATCATATACACTTCCATTTAAATTTGGAATGTTAGACACAGAAGCGCTTATTCAGTCACATCCCATTTCTTAGCTATATTCAACTCGTACCAGGTTTAATAGCCAACGATATAGCTGAAGCAATCACCCTGAAAATAAGTTGAAAATAAGATTCACTCACCTCCCCCCTTTTTAAAAGCTGTGAAGTACACAGATTGTCTTCTCCTTTCTTTAGTTATCAAGATTTATTTCTTCTCTTGCTTCTAATATCCAGTGAAGATATTTTCTGCCAGTGTTAACTTCTTGGATCAATAAATTTTGATAGTGATCTTGAGGGAAGTCAGTATCTGCCAGCTATCATAAGCCCTGCACGCTCTTGCTGAAAAGCAGCTGTTACAAACAAAATTGGCCATATCTGGGGGACTGATATTCAAGTCGCTGCACATATTTTATGGCACAATTATCTAGGGTGGCTGTATTGTCCTCTCTGTATAGAAAAAATAGGTTCAAGGCAAGATGCTGCAGCTGGAACAACCCAGCTTTATGGGTTGGAGGCAATCGCTCTTCACTTAGTTTAAATTTTCAGAGATGTACTTGTAACAGTTGTGGAGTTAAAATGTGGACTTGCAGTGCGTAGGTTAGGTATATGATTCTTAAGCCAGCCAGACAATGTATAATCGCCAAGGACAGTATGGCCCACCTCATAGGCACTTGATCACTCCAGCCCTGAGCACAGAGTAAAGAAGAAGAAGAGAAGAGATTAGATTTATACCCCACCCTTCACTACCCAAAGGAGTCTCAGACTCCTTCCCCTTCCCCTCCCCACAACAGACACCCTGTGAAGTAGGTGGGGCTGAGAGAGCTCTTTCAAGAACTGTCCTTGAGAGAACAGCTCTGACAGAGCTATGGCTTGAGCAAGGTCATCCAGCAGGTGCAAGTGGAAGAGTGGGGAATCAAACCCAGTTCTCCCAGATTAGAGTCTATGCACTTAACCACTACACCAAACCAAGAGAGCTCTTGATGAGCTGGTGGGCTGAGTTCTTCTGGGTGGTTCACAAGTTGTGTGTGATTCATCTTTTTTTTTAGTTATTTAAAACATTTATTAGCTGCCCTTCTTCCTCATGGAGCTCAAGACAGCTTACAATATAGATAAAATACATAAAATAAAATCCATTTAAAAACCAAAATTTGGAATCACATTAATCAAATGTGGTCCTAAATAAAACTGATTTCAGCCGTTTCCTAAACATCAACCTGAGGATGTTGTTCCACAATTGTGGGGCTGCCACTGATAAGGCTGTATCTCATGTCCCCACCAAATGAACTTCCTTGATTGATCGGACAGAAGGGCCTCGCCCTGTGATCTTGATTCTCGGGCACAAGCATATGGGAGAAGATGGCCAGATACTCTGGTGCCAAGCCACATAGGGCTTTAAAGTTCAAAACTAACACCTTGAACTGGGCTTGGAATCAGATCATTAGCCAGTGTAATTGCTGTACTATCAGTGTCACATGCTCCCAATACCTGCCCTGACCTGAAGTCTAGTCTCAACATTCTGCACTGATTGAGGCATAACCCATAGAGAGGTTCTTCTGTACCCTCTCCATTGGATAGGAACTGTGCAGGAGGGCATACTGTTTCCATACAGAAGGTGCCAGGTTCTGTCCTTTGCATCTCCAATTAAAGGATCTCAGGTATGGGAAAGACTGTTCTCTTCTTGAGACTGTGGAGCACTGTTACTAATATGAGGTGGTGGTGGAAAGTATTGTCAAGTTGCACCCGACTTATGGTGATCCTCTAGGGTATTCAAGGCAAGAGATATTTAGAGGGGGTTTGCCATTGTCTGCCTCTGCATAGTGACCCTGGATTTCCTTGGTCTTCTCTCATACAAGTACTAAACCAGGGCACTGCTGAGCTTACAAGATCTGACAAATTTGGTCTAGCCTGGGCTGTCCAGGTCAGGGTCCAGTATGAGAAGGCCGTACTAATCAAGGTGAACCAGTGATCTCACTCAGTACAAGGCAGTATCACATGAAATATTTTCTCCATAATTCATCCTCAAAATGGTCCAGCAATGAATTTTAAAGTGTGTTTCAACTTGAAAAATGCTGTATTCCTTTGTGCTGCTATTCCTCATTAATCTTGTTTGACCACAGTATTTTGTGTTGCACTGAACTTTGGGATCTGCTCATAGTTTTTTTTTTCTTTTTTGGCTCTGTTAAGAAGGTTGTGTGTTTTAAGCGCTCATGTTTTTCAGTTATTCACTATTTTATGGAAATACTTCTGATGTTGTTTATAGAAACACATCAAGAAAAAAAATAAACAGTTGCAGGGCATTTTCCTTGTATTATTTACCATTTTTATATCGTTTGTTTTCTCTCGGTTGTACTAGATGATAAGTCACTTCTTTATTTTCCGTGTTAAGAAGATCACAGTAACAGTGTGCTCATAAACAGTGTCAAAACAATGTTAATTTCTCCCATGCTGATCTAGACTTAATTTTTCCCTCTCCCTCTCTCACTTAGAGTGCCGAAATGAGTCCTGCCAGCAGCACCAATTCACTTCCTGTTAGCCCACTTACTGAAGAACCAATGCCTTTCAAGGTAAAGCTATTTTACTAAAAAACTACATACTTCATATGGTCTGACAAACTTTAGCGTGCTGGAACTACACTTTCTTGAAAATGATGAGCACTTGGCTATCCTTTTGCAGCACAACAACAGATACCAAGATGAGGACTTTATTCGTTGAGCTACTGCTAGATGAATTCCCAGATTCTAGTTTGCAAAGATTCATTTCCATTTTCATAAGACCACACGGCACTGAGGAACTTTGGTTGGATCCTCTGATGTGTTAATGCATCCTGAAAAGCAGCCAGAGGGCCAGAGAAGATTCAAGGCTGTAGCAGTGGGAAAGAAAGTGCAGAGTTAAGCTGGGATAGGGGGAATGAACAAATAGAAGTGGTAGAAGTAGTAGTGGTAGTAGTAGTAGTAGTAGTTATTTCCCTGACCAAAACTGCCTCCAATGCGGGCTCCATTGAGCTCCTGTATGAAAAAAGACAGAATACAGGTAACTGCCTTTTTATTCTATGGGGGGCATTTCAACTGGGGGATCAGAATTGGATACGGAGGAGGTAATTATGAAATTTCTGAATACCATGGCCCCAATCCATATCCTTCTTCACAGCTCCTTGAAGCTGCAATCAATTCTAGACATCTAACATCTGGTGAAGTTTGCCCCATAGATATTATTTATTTGTCCATGCATTTTTTAAAAAGTATGTATTGAAAGCCAGCTTCCTTTTCCAGTATTAGGATGTGACTTGGCATGTCTGTGTTTGTGGTGGTGTAGATGTAGAATCCCTACAAAATCCCACAAAATACATGAACACAAAATACATGAATCCCACAAAATACATGATCCCACAAAATACATGAACAGTAGGATGTAAGGCACTTCATGACCTGCCTTTGGGCTAGGATCTAACTCTAGCAAATACATGTGGACCTCTGTGCACAAGTTATAGTCGCAGGATTCATACCATGGCCATTGCTGTCCCGAGTCTAAATCATAGCTGGGCCACACCTTGCACGATGTAGAGGTGGTGTAGAAGATCCTACTCTGAAGGAATTTCAAAGACTGGATATTATCAGAGGGAATTGCTGGACCTGGGAATCATATAATGCGGGACATTGGAATTGTATAATCCTGGAGAGTTCATTGTGTGCCACTGTGTGCTATAGAGCTCAAAGCTCTAGGCAGTTTGTTGCTGTGAGAAGCCACTAGGATCTTCTTCATGGTCTATGTGTATCACACCTCTGGGATATAGTGTGCCTGTGCCGACCCCAATCGCTTTAGAAGATACCGATCGGGGTCAGTGCAGGCACACTATATCCCAGAGGTGTGAATGCACCTCGAAGATCCCCAGTTACAGGTAAGCAACCTGTATTTATCCCTCTGTACTTCTGGATTGTTCTTTGCCTGTTATCCTTCTTGTTGCCTGCTTGTTATACCTTGTTCTCTTGACACATGCTATCCTGAAAGCCACTGAGGATTGGAATTTTACGGGTAATGGAGCCTAAACCACCTGCATTTCTTAATTCTCTTTTCTAAGATTCCTCCAGAACATAATCACCTTTAGACTGTGAACCCAGAGTTAGGCTTGTGTTGTTGGGAATGATATGCTCATTATGTAATGATGATAAGGGCTTGATAGTTCTAGTCAATTTAGTTTCAGTTGGGTAGCCGTGTTGTTCTGCAGTAGAAGAGTAAGATTCAAGTCCAGTAGCAGCTTAAAGACCAACAAGATTTCTGGGGTATGAGCTTTCAAGAGTTGATATTTGACAAAGGGAGCTTTGACTCTTACCCTGGAAATCTTCTCAGTCATTAAGGTGCTAAGGACTCGAATTCTGCTAGTCATTTGCATTGTTACACTAGGTGCTCTAAGGGGATAGAGTATCATCCAGTCATCTCACCTCCACCGTAGATACTCTTCCTTCTAATCCTAATATGCTCATTTGGCTGGTACGTGTAATCTAACTAAATATGTCATCAGTATGCATTTGTATTAAACACCTACATTCTTAGAGATTCTTTGTTGTTCCCCACACCACAGAGTAAAGGGGGAATGGGAAGCAGAAGCGTTATAGGTTCTCTGAATCTGGAGGCTGTCTGAGTCATCATCCGAAAGCTCAAGGATTACACATCTTCTTTTCTCCAAAGGTCGTGAGTCATGACCTTTTGTGGACTTGTCCACGGTTCTCTGGATCCTTAAAAATTCCCTTTCAGTGGTGTTTGTTAACTCTGCCTGCTGTGACTCAGGTTGAGAACTTGAACAACAATAGCTTTAAACTGAAAGGGCATTGAGTTTATGTGCAGAAACTCATATTACACTGTGAGCTGGTTCAGAACACTCAGAAACCAGTGTTGATGTTGATTTTGAGCACTGTCTTTTGATGTTTGTAGTTACTGACCCAATTCTGAATTGAGCTGTAGGGAGTTTGCTCAGGAATGATCATTCCTTCCTTTCCGTGTGCCTTCCTTTATTTTCCGCTACAAGAAATGCTTTAATTTTTAGGGGGGAAAGGCCCTTTTTCCTTGTGCCACCTCAGTTTTCATCAAAGAGGTTTCCAGTGGCATCATGAATAATGGTGTAAGAGAGATAGTATGGAAATCTTCAAGGGAGCTATTTTTGAGAATCCACACGAAACAGGAACAAAAAGATAAGATTGATTTTTGTGGGCATTCTGCTGTGTTATGTTTTTTAAAAAATAATGGGATATTAAAAATAAATCCATCCATGTTTTTGGTAGGGCAGCAATTGTTCTTTTCATGTTTAGACACTTTTGAAGGATGGAAATCTCCCCATTCCTGTGGAACTCATGTAAATGTTGGCACTGGACTGCAGGGAAAGTCAGATGTATCTGTGAGCCAGTGCTGTATAGGGGAAATAAAAATAATATCAAATGCAACAGTTTCTGTTATTGCTTCCTGACTTGCTCCAGGAGAGAGCAATATTGTTTCAGCAGTAATGTGAGTGAGTGATTTTATATGCAATAACCCCTTCCAAATACTGTCAGTCTATAATATTGGTTTCTGATGACAGGAAATGCATTACTCTGGCCAACATGATCGTAATACTTCCCACCTTCCCGCTCTCATGAAGTGAACAGAAATGTTTTAGATTTTTAATTTGACTTGCTTGTGCAGTACTGAGAAGGCCAATGCTATCAAACAACAGAGAATGAGCATTGAGTCCTTGTGGGATAGCTGGTGATCTTTTGCATACTAGGATTTACTTTTGCATCTTAAATAAGTCCAGGCTTTCTTCATAGCTTATCCGTACTGAGATGTCACAAAAAGGAAGTAAACTTCAAAAAAAACTTTAGAATGCTAGACATGGGGAAACAGCAATGACTTCTGGGGGGGCGTCACACTCTTTCATCTCCCATTACTATCACAAACCATCCGTTCTTTTAAAAAAATCCACAAACGGTTGTGTTTCTAATCAAAGAGAACATTTATGTGGATGCAGCTTGGGGGTGTTTTTGAAATCTGGTTTGATCAGGTTTTGTTGTTGAATCAGAGGCGGCTCACTTGGGCTGTTCATCAGACTGAATTCCATGGAACGTCCAATGAGCAGCTGAATCACGTTCTCCGCAGCTGTAGTTTTTTTTTTAATTTTATTTTGGTCATTTCCCCCCTTAGTGTCTTAGCAATCTTTCCTGAGTTCTGTTTCTTGAAGTTTATGAACTTCGATACGAGAACTTCTGATTGTATTTCCAGGTGTGGAAAGAAACCAAACAGTAAATGGAATTAACCTGGGGAAAACCTGTCATTTCTCATAGGACTCCAGATAGTGGTAGGAAGACTGGAAAAATTCAGTTAGGTTCAATGCTCCCTCCAAGCTGTGGAGTCTTGTGAGCAAAAATTCTAATTTGTGAGCTACTGGCATTAAAGTTGTGAGCGAGCGATTTGGCTGCTGCATGCATGAGTTTGCTTTGGAGCCATCCTTCCTGAGCTAAGACAAAAATGCATGAGCTGGAGGCTAAAAACTGTGAGCTAGTTCACAGTAACTCAGCTTAGAGGGAACACTGGTTAGGTTGTTCCTCCTCCTCCTCCTCCCACTGTAACTCAGGACCTTAGCTAGCTTTTCTTTCATATTTCTACTGAGGAGAAAGGAGAGGTTTCAACACTAGTTTGGTGTAGTGATTAGTGTGCTGAACTAGGATCTGAAAGACAGGGGCAGAATCCCCTTCTCTGCCATGGAAACTTGCTAGGTGAGCTTGGGCCATTCACTCTTTCTCAGTCTGACTTAACTCACAAGGTGGTTGTTTTGAGAATATAACAGAGGGCTAGGAGAATGATATTGCAAGCTGCTTTGTGTCCCCCTCGCAGAGAAAGAGGAGAATTAATAAATAAAAGCAATCAGTGCAAAAACCAGAAATTCCCTTAATCAACGGAAATATCTGTAGCGTTCTGGCCAAGCCCAGGTGTCTACATATAGTTTAGTATCTGTGAATTGTTAGTATCCAAAATTGAATATGAGATATGAGTTTTAAAAAAAATTCAGGAGCTTTTACTTTCTGAGTGTCATCTTTAACTAATTTCCCTAAGTCATCCTTTGCTCCCCTGGCATGTTTCAAATCAAAGTGTTCAGGGTTGTTTAAGTAAAAGTGTGATGGTAATCTTGAACAATTTCCCTCAGCCAGGGAGTATCATTTATTTATTTATTTATTATGTGGACTTGTATCCCGCCTAGCCAGCGCAGGCCGGCTCTAGGCGGCTAACAATATGTAAAAACTAGGATATACAAATTTAAAATCACATCCATATAAATAGCAAGGCAATAAAACCATAAAAGATGGCAACAGTAGATGGCAGCAGAACAGAATCCAACGCCAGGAGCAGCATCCTACATATTCCCGGCCAGGGGACTTTCACCACGGATGTACCAGGCCAGCATGATGTACCAGGCCATGCTAGTGGCCATTCCCCCCCAGTGGCAGCTCCAAAGGCCTGGCGGAAGAGCTCCGCTTTGCAGGCCCTGTGGAATTGCAGAAGATCCTGCAGGGCCCTGATGTTCTCCGGGAGCTCATTCCACCAGTGGGGAGCCGCCACCGAGAAGGCCCTATTCCTGGTGGCTGTCAGCCTGGCCTCCCTAAGGCCAGGGAGTGCTATCTGGGTGTATAGGGGGAAAGGCAGTCCCTTAGATAGACAGGCCCCTGAACATATAGGGCTTTAAAGGTTAAAACCAGCACCTTGAACCAGATCCGGTACGCTATAGACAGCCAGTGCAGCGCCATCAGCATAGGCTAAACGTGGTCTCTAACCGAGAGGCCCATCAACAACCTGGCCGCAGCATTCTGCACTAGCTGCAGCCTCCGGAGCTGAGACAAAGGGCAGCCCCATGTAAAGAGCGTTACAGTAGTCTAACCTTGAGGTGACCATTGCGTGGATCACTGTTGCCAGATCATTGCGTTTGAGGAAGGGAACCAACTGCCTAATCAGCCGCCGGTGGTAAAAAGCTGCCTTGGCAGTGGCTGCTACCTGGGCCTCCATAGTTAAGGAGGCATCCAGGAGCACTCCCAAATTCCGGACCTTCGGCGCTGGCACCAATGGTGCCCCCCCCCCCCGAAGGCCGGTAATGGGATCCCTACCCCAGGTCCACTCCAACTAAGGCACAGGACCTCCGTCTTCATTGGATTCAATTTCAATCGGCTCAGCTTAAGCCAGCCTGCCACATCCTGAAGCACCCACTCCAGGTCATCTGGGGAGGCTCCGGATCGGCCGCCCAACAGCAGATGTAGCTGGGTGTCATCAGCGTACTGGTGACAACCCAGCCTGTGCCTCCTGGCAATCTGGGCGAGAGGGCGCATATAGATGTTAAACAGCATTGGAGATAGCACCGCCCCTTGTGGCACACCACACACCAGTGAGTGCCTCTGGGACATCTGCTCCCCCAGCACCACTCTCTGTTCCCGATCATGTGGCAGGAAGGTGAAGTTCAAAAAGCTACAATCATTAGAGGGTACCAGCTGTCTCTGTTGTTTTCTTAAGCAGAAAATGTTCATACTCTGCAAAGCAGTTGGCATTTATTAAAGATTGTGGGTGCTGGTAGAAGAAGGGGCAATCTCTCATTATTACTGTTCTCATTTCAGCCTCGTCACATGTGCAGGTCCCACAATCCCTTGGCATAGCTTTCCAGGAGTCAAGAAGGGGCCTTTCCTCCTGCTGCTGCCAGTGGAAGAGGTGGCAGGATCCCACCCAAGGAACTGCTTCAGAGGGTAGCCATGTTGATCTTCAGCAGACTCAAGTCTAGTAGCTCTTTAGACACCAACAAGATTTTGGGGTATAAGCTTTTGAAAGTCAAAGCTCCCTTTGTCAGATCTGACAAAGGAAACTTTGGCTACAATCACACACACTAAATAATCCACTTTCAGTCCACTTTCAGTGCACTTCCCAACTGGATTTTACTGTGTGAACTGGCAAAATCCAGTTGTAAAGTGCATCGAAAGTGGGTTGAAAGTGGATTATTCAGTGTGTGTGACTGCAGCCTTTGAATCTTGAAAGCTTGTGCCCTGAAAATCTTGTTGCTCTCTAAAGTTCTACTGGACTCGAATCTAACCCAAAGAACTGGATAAGTTAAATGGTTCCTAAACAATATTGAGATTTTATTAATATTCTCTTGTTTTATTAAATAGATCCTTAACTGTTTGTCTTCTGTTTGTCTTCTGTATATGATACTTGGAAGCAACTGATCATTCTATCCGGATTTTATTATCTTGGTTACTCTTTTCTCACTTCAGTAATTAGCTTAGCTGATGCTAATCCCCCAAGTGAGAAACAGCACCATTAATAAAAGGGAACAATCTTTGACAGTAATGCTGAAAGTGCGCGTGGGAGTCTGCTGATAGATCTCTCATTCATCTAGTTCTTTTTTCCCTCTTCTGTATGTCTGTTTATAGGAAAGTTGTAACTAGGATACCAGTTTTATGTAACATAAGTTAAAATAGATAATCTAGCAGTCAGAAGCAGATCAAGGGAGAGATTCTCCATTTCTGAATTACCACTAAAATTAAAAGGATTGTCATACACGTTGGGTAAAGATATTCGATTCATTCTCAACACTGCAGGCAGTTTCCTGCATACATGGGAAGGCTTAAAGCCAGGGTAATTTCACGTACAGGCCCTTGGCACGGACCATTGACAGAGGGTTTACTGGGGGGACCTTGTGGCTGGTGAAAGCATCAAGGACCTGGTGATGACATCAAGCTGCTACTGTGTGTGGCTCAAAATTGAGAGACTTTGTTCAGGGTAGAAGGGTAGGTGATTGGTTCTTTTCGCCCCATCAAGTCACAGCTGACTTACAGCAACCCCATACGGTTTTCAAGGCAAGAGACATTCGGGGATGGTCTGCATAGCAACCCTAGACTTCCTTGGAGGTCTTCCAGCCAAGTACTAACCAAGGCTAACCCTGCTTAGCTTACAAGATTGGGCTAGCTTGGGCTATCCAGGTCACAGCTGGCTCTATTATGGAATAAACTGTCCCAATGAAGCTGTAAACTGGGAATTATATATTAGTTTGACTGGTAGTGCTCAAAAAGGGGTAAAATTCAGCACCGTTTTCAGGAGCCTTTCTTATATTATATATGAGGAAGCTACACTGGCATCTATGTGCAAAAATTCTTGCTAGCCAGTTTGGTGTAGTGGTTAAGTGCGCGGACTCTAATCTGGGAGAACTGGGTTTGATTCCCCACTCCTCCACTTGTACCTGCTGGATGACCTTGGGCAAGCCATAGCTCTGTACCAGCTGTTCTCTCAAGGACAGCTTGGGAAAGAGCTCTCTCAGCCCCACCTACCTCACAGGGTGTCTGTTGTGGGGAGGGGAAGGGAAAGGAGTTTGTAAGCCGCTCTGAGACTCCCTTGGGGAGTGGAGGGCGGGGTATAAATCCAATCTCCTCTTCTTCTTCTTCTTCTTCTTCTTCTTCTTCTTCTTCTTCTTCTTCTGTGTGGCTTACTGAAATCATTGAAGTTAAAAGGCACAAAATGCATAAGACCACATGATTATTTTGGGGGGTTGATTACTTTGGGGGGTTGAGTGGTGTGTAACTTCCATTGCATTGTGCCCTATGTCAGTTAAAGGTGTTTCTTGTTAATGCAGTGGGAAGGTGAACAAGATTAAACTTCCTTGTACTTTTAAGGGAGTTAATTACAGTGACAAAGCACAGTATTTAAGCTTGAAGAACTGTTTGGAAATTAAGCCAAGGTTTTGGTATAAAAAACTGCAGAACACTTGACGGTTCATGATCTAAACCTAAGATCGTTCACTTATACAGATGGCACCATACAATTGGGAGTTGTGGATTAATAGTGCAACTCTTTACATCACTTTTTCAAGGTAGCCATCACTGGAACTTTCAGTAGATGTCAGGAAGATGGAGCAGTTTTTTTTTGGGATAGACACCATAGGTGAATTAAAATGAAGTCATGGTAAATTTATCAGACACATTTTCATTGCGTTGATTTGGGAATGCTGGCTATTACTGCTGCTTCCATCAACGACAGATGGAGACAGGAATGATAGAAATGACCAGAAGCATGGCTGATCCACGTTAAGGAATTCCATTTGTTTTTTTGTAGATTAAAATTAAGGCTCCTTCAATGACATGCCACTTGCAACAGCCAAGTTCCATAGAAATCCCTTCTTTATAGAACAGGACATACATGAATTGAACTGGTGTAAGCCTGGTCACAACATTCATTGTGCTTAAGTCCTGTTGAAATTAATGAGTCTTAAGAAAATCACAGCTAACATGTCTCATTGATTCTAATTGGAGAAACAGAGCAAACTTTCTCTGAATTTGAGCTTTTTATATTTTATGACGTTTGAGACTTACCTGAGTGAAACAAAGCTTAGCATGCATCTGACAACAGGGTAGAAGGGGGGAGAGAGAGAGAGAGAGAGAGAATTTTATAGTGAAAAAAAAGGCAAGTTTTGTTTTCAAGACTTTGGGAACTCCCACCCCTCTGCTTCAGATTTATGAGCATCTATCATATGATGCCCACACAAGAAAGGAAGTTCCCCCCTGCCCAGTTTCCTTATCAGTAATTGTAATAAGAATATAAGAAGAGTCCTGCTGGATAAGATCAGTTGCCCATTTAGTCCACCCTTCTGTCTCACGCAGTGATCAACCAGTTACTCTGGAGGGCTGACAAACAGGGCATAGGGGCCAAGGCCCCTGGTGTTGCTTCCTTGTGCTGGTAATTCAGAGATTTACTGCCTCTGGACATGGAGGTTCCCTTTAGTCAACATGGCCAGCCATCACTGATAGGCCTCTCCTCCATCAATCTGTCAAATCCCCTTTTAAGGCTCTCTATGTGTGTGCCCATTACTACATGCTTTCCCAATCCGTGCAGAGTCAGCAGTACCCTTACTGTGATGGTTATGATTTTTCTGCTCTTTCCCTGTCCCTGCTGTATGAGGATGAATACAAAATTTGTTTGCAAAAATGGTAATTTGTTATCATGACAAGACAAACAGAACAGTTGTTCCATAAATTAAAATGGAATTATTATTGGATTTCATTTCTTTTTCTAAAGCAGTCTGTTCCCCTCAGACAGGTCCTGGGAGTAAATGGGAATTAATTGGGGGGGGGGGGATACTGAATATTATGAAGCTGTCATTTCAGCTTTTGAGATCACTGCCATAGATAGGAGAGATGCTGGGTGCATACCAAACCATGCAGAGGGTTTCAGCATATAAAATTTGAGTTTGGAAATGGATCATCATCCATTTTTATGTACTCTTTGAAGAAAACCTGTCACTGTTTTACCTTAAAGATGGTGCTTCTTCTAGGTCTTTCCATATCCTTCCACAGATACGAAGTATTCTGCTTTTAGAAGTGGTACACCAGTTGGTTATTAACCAACTTGAGGACAGGACATTTTTCTTTGGTGAATTCAGGAAGTGGGAGGGTGGCAAACTACTCGGCAACAACCCACCTGATGGGATGAGACCCACCCACCTCTGTGCCCAGCATCAAGACTCACCTAGGTGGAGCAGGGCAGGACCAGAGGTAGGAGGAAGCAGCCAGGGTAGCCTGAACAGCAGGACAGCTTTGGTAGTCTGCTATAGGAAGGGACCCCTGGCAAGCCTGGATGAGGGACCCATGGCTCTCTGGGCTCAGGTGGTTTAAGGCAGAGTGTGGCCATGGAGAAAAGAAGCTGTCTACAGAGTAGTAATCAGAGAAGAGAAGGGTGGAGCTTAGCATAGAGACCCAGTGTAGAGCTGGGGCTATAAAAAGGAAGGAAATGGAAATGGGAGAGGGCTGGCTAGTGGGAGAGGATCCAGAAGCAGAGGCATAAAAGGAAAAGCCAGCCAATGGAGGAAGAAGAACAGGAAGCCAGAGGGAAGGAGTGGCCTTAAGGATGTTCCCAGGCAAGGAGACAGGATACAATATCATGGCTCTTCTATTGGGAATTATGTTATAACCTTGGGGTGAGTGAAACTATCCCCACCTTCAGGTGCTCGGATTGGTCAACTTCCATTAAACATCCTTGGCAAGAAAGCAGTGGGTGGGCTGGTGCTTTCAAGGCCCCATAGACTCCAGGAATGATATCCCCCCCCCCCGGGTACCACAGAGACACATGAAATGGATAAGAGAATTTTGACAGATAAGTAGTAGATAAGATGTTTCTTTGAAATTTGTCTTAGACCTCAGATCTCACACTGGGTCCCAACTAGAGATGCCAGCCTCCAGGTGGGACCTGAGGATCCCCTGGAATTACAGCTCATCTCCTGACTACAGAGATCAGCTTCCTTGGAGGAAATGCATGCTTTGGAGGATGGAATCTATGTCACTGTACCCCACTGAGGCCCATGTTTGACTCAGGCTCCACCCCCAAATCTCCAGGAATTTTCCAACCTGGACCTGGAAGCCCTACCATCCCACCCCCTGCTGGAGGCCAGGGAGGACCTGGCAACCCTAGTCCCAAAACAGGAGCCATCTATGTGCCATACCTTGGACACCTGCATCAGGCACAAGGCAACACCTTTTCAGCCTCTCTTTCTCAGCCATACCATGCAGAGCATCAAAAAGCAACAACAACAACAAAAACCTCCTATGGGTTATTTTCTATTTGAAAAAATAGAAGTGGGGTAGAAGAAGCAGAACTATCACACAGCTGAAGATCTGCACAGTGGCATGAGAAACCAAGTCCAGCCATCCATTGTTTAGCCTATTCTGAAGCTTGTAGTCATGCATTGCTTTTTTTTTTTAAATGAGCATAATAAATAATAATAATAAAGTGTCATCACATCACAACTGACTTATGGCAACCCCTGTAGAGTTTTCAAGGCAAGAGATGAGCAGAGGTGGCTTGCCCTTGCCTACCTCTGCATGGCAACCCTAGGCTTCCTTGGTGTCCTCCCATCTGAGAACCAAAGAAGGTAGATCCTGGTTTAGCTCCTGAAATCTGATGAGATTGCACTAGCTCAGGCTGTTCAGGCTGTTTTTAAAAGAACAGTATTTTTCCACGAGAGTATTTACAGGGATTTTGGTGAAGTAATCCAATATTTTTTGTTTTAGAAATAAAAGGCTATTTTGAATATTAGAGCTTTCAAGTGTTTTGTTCAGTGATGAGATTCCGATAGACTTGTCTACTCCCCCTTTCTTTGTGAAGTCGTTCAAGCCGCAGTATTCTGGTTGTCAATTCATTTTTTATAAGCTTCTTTGGTTTTCTTTAAGTAAGATGTCAAGGAAATAAGTTGACCTCTTGTTGTTGCTTTTAGGGCATCCCATAATACTGAAGATGATACATAAGAACAGGACTTTTGAAAGACCTCAGAATTCATAGCAGTAAGCCTTTTTGAATTCAGCTACCCCTCAATACTTCTCAAGTCTCCACAGGTGGCTTTGACAAAAAATGGAGAAGTCTGTGGCAATCAACAGAAAGGGAAGTGCTGCCCCAGGTGACAATCTAATAAAAGGGACCCTACTCTTAAAAAAAAAAAAAACACTTTGCTCTTTTGGCCAACTACACTGTGCATCATCACAGGGTGCATATGGCAGGGTCTGTTTAAATTTTTTATCTGACCTGTCCTTCCAGAGTAGCATATGTGGTTCTTCCTTCACCAATTACTTTGGGAACCAAGGAGTGCTATCTCTGGAACCCCTGTGGATCTGGAAAATTGTTGTAAATGTAGCTAATGGAGTTCAGTAGACTTGAATGTTGCAGGCAGGTCCCGTCTGGCTGAATAAGCAATGCGGTAAGTAGAAGCAGCCGTGGCTTTTTTTAAATGCACGTGACAAATCACGGTGCGCCCTGCCTCTCCAGATTGAGAGGGCAGAAAAATAGGTTTCAGGTAGCAAGTGTGAGTTGTGTCCGTCTGACCAAAATGATTGATTGCTAATCGTGTAAGAATAATCCAGCCCCGTTAGAATTTGGACAGCTCTCTGTTAGCCTGCTATACAGTTACTTATTTAACCTGCATTAAAGAACTGGTGTGCATGCAAACTGTAAGATTCATATTCACACGAGAAGGATTGGAGGTGTCTTCTCTTTGGCAGCCCCCGCTTAATCCATCTCCTTCAGTCCTGAAGGTAACAGAGCTTTTGGCAGACTGACAATTTATATTATGGGGAACATGATGTTTTAGTTCTGCTTAATTTCATGCATACAAGGAATCGTGACTGGCTGACAGTCTCAATGAAACCAAAAAACTACAGCCTTAGGGGACATCTTACCCCATCCCCCAATAATAATGATTTGTTATAGGCAATCTGAATGATCAAATTTCAGAAGAAAAAAATAATTTCAAGAGCCCCCCTAAACAGCCTTTAATATGTTATCCCCCCCCCCCGCTTTCCTGTTTACATTTTGGAAAACTAATATCAGACATAGCTGTGAGATAAAATACAAACTATTATTCCCATTAACTTTGTATTGTTTGTATATGTGTGTGTGTGTGTGTGTGTGTGTGTAGTGTTATTCAAGAAAGTGGTCTAGATCCTGAGCTGCATGAGCAGAATAGCATGAAAGGAAGGCAACAACCCCCACTCCCATTGCAGATTTTTGTGCACCATAAAATTGGGTTCCTGTAACAACAGTGGAACATGAGGAACAGTGCTGGAGCAGTCTGGAGATCCATAGTGAGAATGGAGGATTCATTGAAAATTGTGTTCCATCAGTGGAGATGCTGCTACAAGTAAACTATGAAGCAAATTGGGGGGTGGGATTGGATTGGTAATTTCCAGGTGGGGCCTGGAGATCTCCCAGAGTTAGAATTCATCTTCAGGCTATCAGCTGGAGAAAATGGCTGCTATGGAGGGACTCAGTGGAATGACATCTCTCTTGAGGTCCCTCCCCTCCTCAGGCTCTGCCCCCTAATCCCTGTTGAGGTCCCTCCCCAGGCTCCACCCCTAAATTTCCAGGTATTTTCCAACCCAGAGTTGGCAGCTCAAGGGTAGAGTCAGCCATTGCGTGGCAAGCCACCTGAGAAGTTTTGAGGGAAATCGCCTCCTCTGAAAACAGCCAGAGAGGTTTCTACCTCCTTCTGTGTATCTTGCCTCCTTTGTCCTCCTCAAGCTTAACTAACATTTTATCAGTGCATATTCCAAAACTGAATACTGTGAAAGTTTCTGGGTTTTTCTTGTTTCTCTTGCTTGTCTAAGCTTCATCAGCATCTGACTGCTGGTGGAAAAGAAGCCTTTGCACTACCGTGCTAATTTAAATGAGTGCTTTGCTCTCTGCATTGTACCAAAGTAGAGAGGCACACACTTCTACTGTGACATGTGGCTATTGTACCATTCTGTCCATGGGGAATATCACCGTTGCCCCTTTTCATGGTGAGAGTACTCCACAGAAACCTTTTGTCTGGGAATAGCAGGTGCAGCAAAGGGGTAAATTACTGCTAGATCAATTCTCTAAGGGTGTGCTATTATCAAAAAGGAGGGAGTGCTGATGCATTCTTTTCAATCTAATAGTCAGGAGAGAAGAGACCAGTTTTTTCTAAACGAAGCCAGAAGAAACTATGAAAATCCTTTCACAAGTATCAAGAGGGATTTTTGAGCAGGCCCCAAAAGAGATTTTGTCTTGCTTAACGTCTTGTGCATTCAAGGATTTTTTTTTTTTAAATGACCCAGAGGATAATATTATTTTTTTAAAAAAAACCATTAGGGATAAGCAGTATCAGTATTCCATCCCTTCATCATTTTAAACTATTTCCCCATAATGTTTCTTCATAGTTCCTGTGCTTAGTGATGGCTTCTTATATTGTTATCGGAATAAATATGACCCGGTTCTGTAAAATAGATAACGCTTTTAGTGATTTCTTCGACAACGATAGCCATTGCCATCACTTGCCTATTTATCTTTCCCTGCCTCCAAGGAGTTCAGGGGAGTGTCACAGTCTTGTCTTCCTCCTCCTTCCTTGTGAGCTGAATTGGACTGAAAGTGGTCCATGGTTTCCCAGGGGGCTTTATGGCTGACTGAAGATTTTGAACTTGGATCTCATCAGTCCTACTCTAGCTTCTACATCACATTCCCCTTTTCAAGGTTAAAAATGCAGGGAAAGGAACTGTAGCTGCAAAATATCTTTTAAAGATCTCATGCATATTTTATGGATGACTTTGGGTTTGCTTATAAATGTTCTCTAGTTCACATAGGCTGAAAAAGAACTTGAGAGGGAGGACCCAGCCAGACCCCTGGTTGTCAAGGGTTGCCAGACCCCTGGTCAGGGTGGGTTTTCTCCTGATTTTAGGGGCTCCAACCCGCTGCTGGCTGGCTGGCTGGCAAGGAAGCCCCACCCCCAAACAGCCCCTCCCATGTTGATGTCATCAGCATGATGATATCACCTGGAAATGACATCATTATACTAGCATGGTGCACGTCAACACTCCAGCATCTTGTCCAAAAACTCTATAGTAAGTTGGTAACCATAGAGTTTTTGGGCAAAATGCTAGTGCATCGACACGTGGTGTGTCTGGCACGATGAAATCACTTCCGGGTGCTGTCATTGCAGTGCACACAATGATCCAAGCATGGACCCAGGAGCCCTCCACTGGAAGGCCATTAAGACCTGACAACCCTACCACTGGCCCAGATTCCCTTCAATCACTCTGGGCCTGCCCCTGAGTAGAAAGCATCAGGGAAGACTAGGGTCAGCCCACCCCCAGACAATCCTTTATCAGGCCAGCCCAGGGAGGCCCAAGAAGAAGAGCCCAGGTTATGCCTTTGCAGACAAAGGACTGGCACAAAGCTAGAGGGCGAGGATTCAAGGTGCAGCTGAACTACCCTCCTCTTCCTAAACGGAGGCCCTACCTTTGGGCCTGCTGAAGAAAGGATACTGGAAGGCACATCTCCCTTGGACCCTGGTAGGGTTTGAATAACACATTAAGCAGTACATACATTGAATGAAACATGAGAATGATCTCACTTACAGTGAAAATTCAAGTGTATACTGTATGGATTGTATGTGCATTCACTGTAACTTATGAACAGGGCTATTATGAACATTCCTCTGTGATGGCTGCAGAGCTTCCCCCAACAGTGCCATGAATGGAGAAGCTTGTCTTTTTGAGGATCATTCTGATGATCTGCAAATGGGGCTAAAGAGATCCCCTGAAAGTTTCAGGAGGGTGTTGGTTCCAAATGCCTCTCACCTTTAGAACTTCAGCAAATCATTCCTAGCAGATGACTAATAGTTTTCCCCAAGGCAATTAATTAGTTCTGACACTATGTATCTGTCAGGCCAATGCATGGCAATGAGTGTCGATGGAAGCCCTCTTGATACCAGATAAAGGTTTGATGAACGCAAAGACCACCTTTATTTGTTCTATTAAGATGGATCTCTTTCAACCTTCTTTGTGTGGTTCTAGCCACGAGCTAATATTTTGGAAGATATTAACTTTAAAAGAAAATCAGTATTTAAACTCGAGTGTGAACAGGTCTTCCAGATGTGATAATATTTACTCATGAGGTGATTTTCACATGTATTTTGTGCACTGTTGAGGGTGATGGCATAACGACAATGTGTGTGAAACATTATCTTCAGCAGCTAAATAATTAGGTACTGGAATGGTGAGTAATGCAGTCAATACTGTTGACAAATAAAGGCAAAGAGAATAAGCACTGTCTCAATTTCTGTCAACATTATATGTGCAAATTGGTTTTAGAAGTAGCCACATATTTAATACACCTCCTTATTCATGCAGCTGGATGGGTTACATTTCCAGAGATGATTTTATATGTTATGTATGTGTGTGTGTGTTGGTTCAAGCAACTCTATACTTTGCTATGTTGCACTAGCAGTACCTGTCAAATTAAGGATATTAAAGTCATGTCTGTGTTTTGAGATCAGGTCCAGCTGCAGTTGCATTCCCTGTGCTGTTGCATGCATTGTTTCCTCTGCTTCAATAGGACTTTCTGTTTAAACACTCCTGCAATAGTTACCGAGTTGGGGGGGTGGGTAATGTGCACACCTTTGGTAGCAAAGGACCAAAATCAGGGATGTAGTATAACAGAATACCATTTGATGCAACAGACAAAGGGACATGAATGTAGATTCCAGTAGCCAGACCCTAACCCCAGATGGCACAGACTCTGATCTTGAATGCTCCCCGTGCAGACTGGCCAAAATTCTGGTACTGCAGTTTGTTGATTCTGCTGTTGGGAGGGGTTGCAGCTCAGTGGTAGAGTATCTGCTTGGCATGCAGAAGGTCCAGGTTCGATCCCCGTCATCTCCAGCTAAAAAGACCATGTGGTAGGTGGAAAGACCATTACCTGAGACATTATAGAGCCCCCGCCAGTCTGAGTAGACAATAGTGACCTTAATGGACCAATGGTCTGATTCAGTTTAAGGCAGATTCATGTGTCAGATGACACACAAAATGTCAGGGAGGTTTCATCTGGCTCTGTAAAGCTTTAGGCCCAGACCTAGTTCTTCACCTTCCTGCTGGTTTAACAGGTTGACAGCTTGCCTGCTATCCTTATTTCACATCTCCTACCCTCACTGTCTGGTGACCAACATCTTTCTTCCTGTCCAACTCTCCTCCCAACCACCAAAACTGACTCAAAATTTGGAGGATATTGTTTAAATGTGTTTTATCACCACAATTAACACGATTTCAGAGGACTGTCACAATTTAATATTCTAAGAATCAGAGCCAGTGTGGTGTGGTAGTTAAAAGCAGTGGACTCTAATCTGGAGAACTTGGTTTGATTCCCCACTCCTCCTCCACATTATGCCTGCTGGGTGACCTTGGGCCAGTCACAGCTCTCTCAGAACTCTCTCAGCCCCACCTACCTCACAAGGTGACTGTTGTGGGGTGGGGGAGGGAAGATGATTGTAAGCCACTCTGAGGCTCCTTAAGATGGAGAAAAGCAGGGTATAAAAACCTCTCCTCCCCCTCCCCCCGTTGTATACTGGGTTCTATACCAAAATCATAATAGGTCACATCTTGCAATAAAAAGGAAGGAGCTAAACATTGGTCTGGATGAGGCTTCTGGTCCTCTTAATGAGAATACATGGAGTAAAAAAGATCAGAAAGACATTTCACCCTCTCAGATTTATGAAATAATGAAGCACATCAAGTTGCCTTTTCTTCTCATATTGGTCTAACACTCTACCTGGCTCTTGCTTTTGCTTCAGGGGTTACTTAGGTCAAGATAAATACAGATACTGCCTTGTCAACAGCAAGCTGCTTCTTGCCGGTATTGATTCCTTCTATCAGAGATAGAGTTCAGGATAAAAAGGGATCAGATCTCTAGGTTTATCACATGATGATTGTCTGGTTTTGCACTTATCTTGACAGAATTTCACAATACCCAGTATCCCATTCAGAAGATCCATTCGGCATATTCTGAATACAGTTTTTTCTCTAGTTATTTTCCTGCCAGTATTTCCCCATGATTTAAAACTAGATAGGTCATGTCTAAATATACAATCTGAAAGGATACCTGTAACCCCATTTCAGTAAAATCTTATTTATTCTGATGCAAAGGGATGTTTCAGACAGGCCCAAAGATTTGTGGAACAAGTGATGTACTATAGTCTTGGTGCTTTGTGGGGGGGGGGGGGCGCACTGCTGGACCTCCTGATGGCTCCTGGTATTTTTGGCCACTGTGTGACAGGGTGTTGGACGGGATGGCCATTGGCCTGATCCAACATTGGCTTCTCTTATGTTCTTATGTGGAGGTAAACTTGGCAGTTTTTGAACAGTAGAATCCATGCTACTGCCACAGGAGGTGGTGGCAGCTACAAGCATGGATGGCTTCAAGAGGGAATTAGATAAACATATGGAGCAGAGGTCCATCAGTGGCTATTAGCCACAAAGTATAGATAGGAACTCCCAGTCTGGGGCAAGTGATGCTCTGTATTCTTGGTGCTTGAGGGGGGGCAGCAGTGGGAGGGTTTATAATGTCCTGGCCCCACTGCTGCACTTCCTGAGGGCACCTGGTGTTTTTAGCCGCTGTGTGACAAGAGTGTTGGACTGAATGGGCCACTGGCCTGATCCAACATTGGCTTCTCTTATGTTCTTATGCTTATCAGAAACAAAATTTGAAAACCCACTCAGGCTGCGGTCACACACAGAAGAGAAGAAGAAAAGAAGAGATTGCATTTATACCCCGCCCTTCACTCAAAGTCTCAGCGTGGTTTACAATCTCCTTTCCTTTTCCTTCCCCACAGTAGATACCCTGTGAGGTAGGTGGGGCTGAGAGAGCTTTTTCCAGAACTGTCCTTGAGATAACAGCTCTGACAGAACTATGGCTTGCCCAATGTCATCCAGCAGGTGTAAGTGGAGGAGTGGGGAATCAAACCCAGTTCTCCCAGATTAGAGTCTGAGCACTTAACCACTACACCAAACTGCCTCTCCAGCTGTGTGAACTGGCAAAATCCAATTAAAAATGCATTGAAAGTGGATTATTTAGTGTGTGTGACCGCAGCCTCAGTTTCCAAAGTGGGGGGCCTGTTATTCATCTGTAACTTTTTTATATCCCACCCATCATCCAAGGAACTCAAACCATCATTTGCTGTTCACCTCCTCTCGTGTTTATCCTAACAATCCACTGAGGCAAACTTGACTGAAATATGTTGACTGGACCAGAGTTATCCAGTGTGTCTTATGGCTGATTCGGGATTTGAAGCCAAATCTCTGCCATCGTACTCAACATTAACTGCTGCCCGACATTGGTTGTCCGCAGGGCTATTTTTGGGCAGGAACGCACAAGAACGGAGTTCCGGCTGGCTTCTGAGTTGGCCACGCCTACAGCCTCCCCCCCCCTCGGGTTCCCCAGGCAACTTGCAAGCCATGTGGCACCTGGGGAAGCCAAGCCAATCCAGGGAGGGAAGGCAGTTTAAACTGCCTCCCCTCCTCTGGTTCCCAAGGTGCCCCGCAAGCCACGACGCACGTCTGGAAGCCAATTCTGGGAGGGAGCTGTGTGGTCAGGGGTGTGGCCTAATATGCTATCGAGTTTATGCTGTTGAGTGTGGCCTATTATGCTAATGAGTTCCTGCTGGGCTTTTTCTACAAAAAAAGCCCTGGTTGTCCCTACTAAAAGGTAAAGTCTTTGTTGAGTTGCAGCCATCTACTGGCAACCCCAGGAACTTCCACCTCATGGGGATTTCAAGGCAAGAGATGAGCAGAGGTGGTTTGCCATTGCCTGCCTCTTCATAGCAACCCCAGTCTTCCTTAGTGCTCTCCTATCCAAGTACTGACTGTGGTTGCCCCTGCTTAACTTCTGAGTTCTGATGAGAGATCAGGCTAGGCTTGGTTATTAGTGCTGGTCTAACTGTTCCTTCACACTAAAGTAAGAGACCTACTGTAGCTATTGTCCTGAACTGGATGGCCCAGGCTAGCCTGATCTCATCAGATCTTGGAAACGAAGCACGGTCCACCCTGGTTGCTACCAATGCTCCCTCCAAGCAGTTGAGTCTTGCGAGCAAAAATTCTACTTTGTGAGCTACTGACATTAAAGTTATGAGTGAGCGATTTGGCTACTTTATAAATTAGTTTGCTCTGAAGCCATCCTTCCTGAGCTAAAACAAAAAAAAGTGTGAGCTGGAGGCTAAAAAACTGTGAGCTAGCTCACACTAACTTAGCTTAGAGGGAACACTGGTTGGTACTTAAATGGGAGACCACCAAGGAAGTCCAGGGTTGCAATGCTGAGGCATGCAATGGCAAACCACCTCTGAATGTCTCTTATCTTGAAAACCCTGCCAGGTTGCTAAAAGTCAGTTGGGACTTGATGGCACTTTCCATCACCACTATAGTTATTAATTGTCTTGCTTTTAGTGCTCAAGTAGAATGGCATCATGTCCATGCCACGGAATGATTCTGGGTTTAATAACAGTTCTATCTGCCAAATCCCCTCCCCCCAAAAAAGTTTTATTATACTTAAGTCATATTCACTGCAATGCACAGAGATTTTCTCCATAAGTTATAGTCACTTGTTTACCGTTCCATCTATACTGAAATAGGTAGAATATAAAGTTATAAAACATTTATGAAGTCTAACTACTCCAAGCCTGTGCAGTGAAGCTCATAGGGAAGGGTAATCTATCTTCTCTGTCTTTCGGAGAAACAGCTCTTTTAAGGATCATGTTGAATTTAAAAGATATTGCTTGCATAATGTGACCGCGCTTGAGATGAGCCAAATGAGAGCCCTGCGAGTAAACTGACCTGTTTTGTAGGTGCTTTGCTTTCTCAAGCAGAATTCAAAATGGGTGAAAAAATAATGAAGCTTATCTTGCTATCACAACACTCTGTGGTTGGAAAGTTGTTCAAAATAGCTGAATGTGATCCCCCCCATGTGAAGAACAATACATTTATGACTGCCAGATGGCGGAGACAAATGGGTGACTAATTTGCTGTCATCCCAGATTTGTATGCTTTTTAAATTTGCTTTATTTATAGTCCGCCTTTCTCATTGAATTTCAAGTGGATTCCAGAAGGCAATTAAAACTCTATAAGACATCTAACAAACAAGCCAATAAAATTAGAAAACAATGCAGTAAAACCAAGATGATGCTAATTGCAATAAACTATACTCCTATTTCTTTTATAAAAACATCCTCTTGAACAATCCCGTTGTACAACAGCTGTATTCCTTTTATAAAAATGCCCTTCTTGAACATTCTGTGGAATGATAGAATTGTGGAAGCCTTCCTGATCTCCTCAGTGGGAGGCACTAGAGAGAATGGATGGGTACAGACCAATGTCAGTCTTATCCATTTGCAGAGTGGTACGTTCAAGGAGGATTTGCTCAGCAAAGAAATGCAACTAAGCATGATGGAAGAGAGGCACTCCTGCAATCATGTGAGTTCAGGGCCATGAAAGGATTTGCTAGGCAATAACTAGTACCTTGAACTGAACCTGGAAACAGACCAGCAGCCAATGGATCATCTGCAGAATAGGTGTAATATGTACGTTCTGCCTAGTAATAATTGCCTAGTAATAACTCTCCCCAGTAATAACTGAGCTGCAGCATTCTTTAACAACTGAAGTTTCTGAATTGTCTTCAAGGGCCGATCCATTGTGACTGTCTAGCCTCAATACCCTTCTACCAGCAAGCCCCATTGCTGGGGTGGGAGAAAAATAAGCAGCGGCATTGCCAATGTCAGTATGTCACTTCCAGGTAAACCCAAAAAGTGACATATGGTAGATCTGGGAATCACGAATTCTGGCAATTCCTAGAGCTACTCTTTGTAAAACCTGGAAGTGATGTAGCAACATTGATGTTACATGCACTCCCTGCTCTTCATCCCCAGTCCTCCTACTGGGAACCAGGCTGAGCCTGGCAACCCAAAGCCTCAAAGTTTTCTCTGTGATATGGATGCATATGGCCAGATCAACTGGGTCAAGGTAGGAAGTCATCTTCTAGGCTAAATGAATATGGAAGAAAGCATTTTTACCGATGCGTTAACTTGTTTCTCCGGAAATAATATCTGGTCCAGTAGCCTCTAGACTCTTAAATGAGTCAGAAGGGACTCAGCTGAAACATCTGGCTGGCCATATTTTTTTTTTAATTGGTATCTGTATCATATTGAAGAATCTTCCTCTGCACATGGTATCTATTTCATGCAAGTGCCCAGCCACAGACAAAGGGTTGCCGGTGAGCAAATTAGAAGGGGTCCCACATGTCTGGGATTTGTGTCCATTGGCCCTAAATTACTGGTTAAACTGATAACTGAGCCCATGTTCAGCCTGAGTATCCAGTGAATGACATCAACTCGTATTTTAAAGGTGAAACATCTACAGTCGTGCAGTCAAGAAGTGGTAAACTTGCACGTAAAAGATCCCAGCTTCAGAGGCTTAATGGCCTTATAATGTGACTTGAGAAAAGCTGGCTTCATATTTGTATATCTTGACAACGAGATTTCAAATGACTGTACATACATGCATATATCCATGGTCACATCCCAAGTAATCCTGAAACTGGAAGTTTTATATAAACGTATACGCATGTCTGCGCACACATGTAGAAGGGCCTGCAGTTTGCGTAGAGACATAATTTAAGCTAGCCCAGGCCTAGTAAATAAATACAAATAATTAAATAACTGCAAGCCAGCACTTTCATACTGTTGGTCATAGACTTGATTAGATATTACCACAGATATCACCCCCCACACACAAACACACGCACCAAGCTGGCTTTTTCAAGGTAGTTTTGCTAGAACCTAGAATGGAGTTTTAGATTTACTGCCTGGTTATATTACTTAGTTGAAAATTTGACTGCAGAATGGGAAGGGAAGAAGTGCCTTTGATCTGTTTGAAGAAAACATTTAAATTTTTAAAGATATCTCAGCTGAAGGCAACAACTGTACGTTATTGGATAGTGCCAGTCAGAATTTATAATAGTCTGAGTGATCTATCTTGACATTTTGATGCTTGTCTAAACACATGCTGCCTTCTTACTGTGTTTTTGGTGCTCTTATGTTTGTTCCCTGACTCTGTGAAAAGATTATAGAATTATTATGCCACATTCTACCCACAGTCTTTTCCCTTTTAAACCTGGCACCCAAAAGTGTGCTGTTTAGGTTTAGTATCCCTTTAGCAAATATGTAGCTTGTTATTGGATGGACAGTACTGAGCCCTTTTGTGTTGACATTTCAGTGTAGCCTGAACATACAAATGTATTGCACGTACCAGCTTTGTGACAGAACAGTCCTGCTCTGGCCTGCAGGCCTTACTCCACTGTGCCCTCCAAGATTCTCCCAGCACTTGGAGGGTCTTTTCTCTCTCTCTGTTCAACCGCCACTTGACCTCTGTAGAAATGGCCCACTGAGAGGGGCCAGGACTCCCAGCTTCCCTTCCAAGTTCCAAGGCCTTGCCTCTGGGGTTGCCAGGTCCCCTTGGCTTGCCAGTGGGGGGATTTGCGGGCATTTTGGGGTTGACGGACCCATCGAGAACAGAAGTGATGTCATCATATTGGGGATGTCATGCGGTGACGTTCTGCATTTTGGGCAAAACTCTGTGGCTTTTTGACCTAAAACCATAGAGTTTTGCCCAAAAGCCAGAGTGTCTCCATGTGACATCCTGATGTGATGATGTCACTTCTGCATGACATCATCACTTCGAGGACATCTCTGTGCAACATGCCTGTTTGGGGATGGGGCTTCCCCCTCCGACCCACTGGCCGGCAGTGGGCAGAAGTCCCCAAAATTGGATGACCTCCTGCCCAGACTGGAGGTCTAGCAACCCTACTTGCCTTTGTCTCCTGCTATCCGGCTTCTGCTTATCACAGGGACTAGGGTTCCAAACCTCCAGGTGGGGCCTGGGGATCTCCCGCTTTTACAACTGATCCCCAACTGACAGAGATCAGCTCCCCTGGAGAAAATGGCTGCTTTGAAGGGTGGACTCCATGGCATTGTACCATGCTGAGGCCCCTCCCCTCCCTAACCCCCCCTCTCCTGGATTCACCCCCAAAGTCTCCAGGTATTTTCCAACCCAGACCTGGCAACCCTAACGGGGACAGCTAACTGCCTTGTGCGCCACTGAGGGAGTAGCCACTTGACAGCTGACTGCCCCTCCCCTTCCTTCTTTTAGAACAGTATGTCAAAAGTGGTGGAGGTCTATGGGATACAGGGAACCACTACTAGGACTGAAAGTTATGATGTATTTATTATAAAGAAAATGTTCACAAGCATACTCTTAGCACAGCACCAGTTTGAGCAAGGGATTCAAAATAAAAGGGTAAAATGCAATTCTTCTGTCCCTCCCTCTGTATATGCCTTATCAGATGTTAAATATAAGGCAGGCTCCTTAGCATAGAAAATTAAAGATGTTCTACAGGGTTTCTATGACTTCTTTCAGGCGTGCAGGCAAGCACGTGGCAATGGCTGCTTCCTACAGGCCACAGTTAAGGGTTCTGTCTTCCTCAATGGAATCAGCACCAAAGAGCCCCTTCCTCCTTGCTCCCAGGAGTGTTCTTTTTTCTCTTTCTCCTCCCTCTGATCAGATCAGGCCAGGTCAAAGAAGCTTTTCATAAAGTCTCAAGGAGTTTCTTCCTGGAGTCTTTCTAGTACTTAATTCCTGCAAAACTTTGTTCCCTGCCTGGGGTGAGGGGAGCTTGACAATACCATTGTCTCTTGCTAGATCTATTAGCATTTCTAAAAGGGTGGCTGAGGTGAGGCTAGAAAGCAATTGCATTGACTTCCTACTCCCCTGCCTGTTCTCTGCCAAGACAGAGAAACTTTTTAAAACTCAAAAGGAAAATTTATTTCTTTACAGGCTCCATACAATCATATTTGCTTTCAACATAAATTCCAAGTTCATCCAATGTGCGTACAAGCTTTATTCATGTAAGTAAATAAATGAGCAACCTGCACAATCCTGCTTATAACTGCTCCTCACATTAAAGCTATGCAGATAAATTGACTGGAACTTTATTTGGATTGGGTTTTGACCTGTTCCATATATCTGCTAATCCCAGGGGTCCTTTCGTAAAAAAAGAGGTGCAGGAGCTCATTATTATAACTTATTTGCATATGCCACACCCCCTGATGTCACCGGAAGTGTCAAAAGGCCACACATCCCTGACGTCATGGGCAGTGTGTCAGAAGGCAAGAAGGGAGAGAGTGAGGGAGGGAGAAGGAAGGAAGGAAGGAAGGAAGGAAGGAAGGAAGGTAGGTAGGTAGGTAGGTGGAGGAGAGAGAGAAGAAAGAAAGAAAGAAAGAAAGAAAGAAAGAAAGAAAGAAAGAAAGAAAGAAAGAAAGAAAGAAAGAAAGAAAGAAAGAAAGAGAAAGGGAGGGAGGGGGGAAGGAAGAAAGAAAGGAAGGAAGGGAAGAAAGGGGGGAAGGAAGAAAGAAAGGAACAGTAAGGTAGGTAGGTGGTTGGGGGAGAGAGAGAAGAAAGGAAGGAAGGAAGGAAGGGGGGAGAGAGGGAGGAAGGGGGGAAGGAAGGAACAGAAAGGTAGGTAGGTAGGTGGGGGGAGAGAGAGAGAAGGAAGGAAGGAGGGGAGGGAGGAAGGGAGAGGGGAAGGAAGGGGGAAAGGAAGGAACAGGAAGGTAGGTAAGTAGGTAGGTAGGTGGGGGGGAGAAAGAAGGAAGGAAGGAAGGAAGGAAGGAAGGAAGGAAGGAAGGAAGGAAGGAAGAGGCGCTTCTCCCCCCACTGGGGCTGGCGTTTCCATCCCTCCCCCCCCTGCTTGGGCCTGAGTGGCGTTAAGCCACTCAGGCCTGGCTTCTCCCTCCCTTGCGCCCCCCTCCCGCGCCCTGGGATCAGTGAGTGGGGGAGGGGGAGGGGGCTTCTCCCCGGGGCCGGCGGCCAGCCACGGCCCCGGGATCAGTAGAGCGGAGGGAGGGGGAGGGGGCTTCTCCCCGGGGCCGGCAGCCAGCCAAGGCCCCGGGATCCATCGAGCGGAGGGAGGGGCGGGGGCTTCTCCCCAGGGCCAGCGGCCAGCCGCGGCCCCGGAATCAGTAGAGCAGAGGGAGGGGGCGGGGGCTTCTCCCCGGGGCCGGTGGCCAGCCGCGGCCCTGGGATCAGATGAGCGGAGGGAGGGGGTGGGGGCTTCTCCCCTGGGCCGGCGGCCAGCCGCAGCCCCGGGATCAGACGAGCGGAGGGAGGGGGCGGGGGCTTCTCCCCTGGGCCGGCGGCCAGCTGCGGCCCCGCGATCAGATGAGCGGAGGGAGGGGGTGGGGGCTTCTCCCCTGGGCCGGCGGCCAGCTGCGGCCCCGGGATCAGTAGAGTGGAGGGAGGGAGAGGGGGCTTCTCCCCTGGGCTGGCGGCCAGCCGCGGCCTTGGGAACGGTGAGTGGGGGGGAGGGAAGAGCTTATCTCCCCGCCTGCGGCGTTTGCCGGCCCGGGAAGAGTGAGGAGCCGGTGGGAGGCTTGCTTCCGGAGCGGGAAGCGAAGGGTGGGCCAGGAAAGCGAGCTGGGGGGCGGGGCTTTATTATGTGCCCACCCCCCGGCCCCTTCTCTCCCGGAGCAGCGCTCCGGCGCGCCCCAGCCCCAATGGAGCCCTGGCTAATCCTGAAGTTGCCACCTGTTCCATGTATCTCCTAATCCTGGAGTTGCCACCTCGAACTTTGAAAATTCTTGGAGATTTGAAGGTGGAGTTTGGATAAGGGAGGGATCTCAGCAGTGATGCCTTTTGAAATTGCCATTCCCTCCAGACAAACTTACGTCTATAGTCTGGACATCAGTTGGGAGAATTCCAGGCTCCATCTTGAGGCTGATAACCCTTCCTGGTGTTAGGGCTGTCATCAAGTCCCCAGTGTGGGGAAGGCCCCAGAGAAAAATAAACCAAAAACTTGGCTCAACAGTATGACATTATTTCCAGGGGGAACCCAGAAGTGACATCACTCCTCTCTAGGAATTGCTATAATGTTGTGACATCACTTATGGGATTTCACCCTCTCCCCCATTCATTGGTGTTATGGCACCAATATCTCCCGGGATCATCAGCAGAGGATGTGAGAGCAATGTCTAGAGAGAATGTAGGCAGGAGAAGTGACAGAACTCAATATTTAGCCAGCAAATTATAGCTGGGGTAGGCAGGATCAACCTGCGGACTTCCAATTGCGGAGCTGGTTAATTCAGAATAGTACTGGGAGGTGAGAAAAATAAAAATGAACCAGGGTACCCTTGGAAATTGTTTGGGACATTTTGTGTAGCAGCTGTGGGTTCTCTCTTCTGTTTTTATTTTCCTCGATTGGCACTTGGAGCAGCTGCAAACTGGGGGGTGATGAAAAGGAGAAAGTATGTCATAGGTCATTCTGGGGGTTGGGATCATGGACCTCAGTAAGTCATGAAAGTCACATGAGGTTTGGCTTGAGCCTTTGTATAGGGGGGCAGGGGCCATCTTTTCCTAGACAGGCCTGTGGTAGCAGTCCTAGATAGAAGATCTCCATGTTTCCATGCAGCGCCTATTGCATCAAGATAGTCTGGCCTAAAGCAACTAATTATCTGTCACTGATACTTTGTTCACTGTCCTGATGTCGGACCTCCCTCGCCCCCCGGCCTAGTTCTGACATCAGCAACAGCCGGGGGGGGGGGGGGCGTAGCTGACTCTTGTGACATTCACATTATTCTGAACTCTAATTCAAATGTGTTGGGTCCTTGTAGTTGATGGGTTAATAAACTGGCCATATTCCTCTATTTAACTTGGGGGGGGGGGGGAAATCTGTTGGTTGGCATTTTTATCCATTATATAATTCAAGCTTAATCCCATTATAAATGAACAAAAATGCATATTATTGCAAAAAAGCACCAGTTTCATCATTTTTAAAAAATGCGTCGTCCCCCCCCATTTTAGCAGTGGTTGCTAGGCTGCTTTCAGAACGCTGTTCTTAGGGTAAACCTTCCTCTGCTACTGTTTTTCAAGGAGTGTAATGATTCATTGTGTTCTAGAGAAGATCTTTATATCTGTTTACATGGGCAGCTATTTGTGATGTTTCAAGTAAGGTACTACAGAGGAGTAGAAAAAGTACACACTCCCCCCCCCCCGAGCTTCCGGCTACTAATTACCATTTTCATTAAAATATTTGAGTCATGGATGATTTGCATGAGGATTTATTATCTGGGCAAACCTGACCTGCAAAACCTTCAGAAGCTATTACTGTCAGCATGTTCGATAATTACAGGAAGAACTCTGTCTGTGCCATATCAACACCTCAGCTGTACGACGTTTCTTTTCTTGAAAAATCATTGCTGCCCATTTTGTTCCAGAAATATTAGATATGATAAATTATTTTACGCCAGTTGCTGTTGCGTCCATCTTTTTTAATACCATCCTTGCTCATAAGATATGCCTTTAGCTGTACCGGCTTAATGAACGGTTCCTCGTATCATCTGATTACTACTCTAATGTTTTCCAGGCATGCTTGTCGATGAGCTTGGCATATGAAGCAATTTCCTTCAGTAATAAAACTAATTAAAGTAGGCAGTCATCCACACAACACTCTTTAATGAATGATAATGAGCTCATTAATCCAGGCTCTCTCGCTCTCACCAAGTCCACTAGCTGGACCTCTTCAAAGGTCTGCCTGAAGAGAACTCTTGGCCTGAAAAAAGGACAATTACCTCAGAAGGAATCCTTCAGGAAAAAATAAAACAAACCAACCTTGTAGTACCTTTTATGGATTAAAAGTAGAAAATGGTGAGGTTAAAGCAAATTATATATCTGAAAACTGTGTGTGGTGATGGAAGCTGGGTTTTTTTGGGGGGGGAGGGGACTGGAAAAGGGAAGCGAGATCATTTGCAACCATAATGTATAAAAGCAATTCAGAACAAATTTCCCTTGTGTTTTGCAGTTATGTTGGGTTCACTCATGGAATGTGGTATGTGCAATACATAAAGTTGTATTTTAGCTGACCCAGCTAGATATTTAGAGGTGTCCTTTAAAATATTGGTGTTCCATCTCATGTGTACAAAACAAAAAATAAATGAGATGGGTAGAATCAATTCCAGGTTCGGCTGTTGCTTATCAAGGGAAGAAAGGCAATATCTGGGTTACAATGTCTGTCAATTCAATGGTAGTTAGTAACATTTGAGTTGGCATTTGAGGTCCACGCAGTATGCAGTGCTCTGGTGCACACCTAGGTTGTGTTCAGATGGCTCTTTTGAGCTGTGCCAGGCACGAGTGCCTGGTGGATTTAAAGGGCACTTTCAGACAGCAACATCTAGGGAATGTGCCTCTTCTGTGATCAGCCCATCAATCCCCATTGGGGAGCTGTACTTGAAAGACAGTGGTGAAAGTCCAGTTCAAAGCTTGCCAACAGCCAATGGCAGACTTTCCCCTGTCTGGTCATTCCACCAGCGCGCAATCAGCCCGTAGGGATGGTTTCCAAACCATCCTGAATGGCCAACATTTTAAAAAAGTTTTAGCAATGCACGCATAACTGCTTAAACATGTGACGTCCACAGAGCTCCACTGAAACTGTCCAGACAAATTTATGTTTCTGATGGTCCCATGAACTTTATCAACTTTATTAACTGAAATGGTACCTGGACTTAACATTTAAGTCTGCGCATGCACGGAAAAAACAAGTACACAGTAAGGCACATATGTTACATCCAATGAATGTACAGTTGAACATGTGGTTTAAACTCTATATTTATTCAGGTATTGGTCTCTGGTTTCATTAGAAAAGTGAAGGCCCTTTGGCTCTATCTTAGAAACAGATGTGCATGCCTCACATCTACAGGCAAGATGTACACTGGCTATAATTTGTGAACATGACTGCTCTACCACTGAGCCAGGGCCCCTGCCTTCCCTTGTTAGTGTTGGGCTGAACAGATGGATACAAACCTGTCAATCAAGAATCTACACACTTATCATGACTCCTGATTTTCAGACCAATATTATGGATATCAAAATTGCTCACCATTTTCAGTGGGACTTACATAGTGTTGCTGCTATAGGGCCCTAGCAACCCAGTAAGGTAATTTGCTTTATTTGTTGCATTTCTGTCCTGCTTTTCATCTATCATGGATTTCATGGCAGCATGTGTAGTGTTTCCAGGAGGTCTCCTATGCAGGCAGTGTCCAAGCCCAGGAACTTAGCTTCTGCAAGGTAGCTGTATATGTCTTCCTGTAACACCTCAGTCACCAACAGGGGTGTGTGATAGGAAATTTTTGCTGTGCTTCCTGGGGGTTAATGTCTAGGTAGTAATTGCAAATCAGAATTTGCACTGTTTGTTTGTTTGTTTTACTTATATCCCACCCTATCCCATGGTGGGCTCAGAACAGCTTACAACATAAATAAAATACAATAAATACATAATGAAAAACCAGTTAAATAAAACAAGATGGCAGCAAGGAAAAATACGTTGCTCCAGAGCAGTCCAATACACTTCCTGCTAGACATTGGCAGGATAGTAAGCATCTGTAGCTGACCTGGATAGCCCAAGCTTGCCTGATCTCATGACATTTTGGAAGCTAAGCAGGGTCAACCCTGGTCCAGTATTTGGATGAGAGACCACCAAGGAAGTCCAGGGTCACAACACAGAGGGAGGTGATGGCAAACTACCTCGGAATGTCTCTTGCCTTGAAAACCCTGTAGGGTTGCCATAAATTGACCGTGACTTGAGGGCAAACAGAAAAGATGTGCTTCTGTGCACCTTCACAAAGAAGGGATTACTAACGACTGACACCAGGCATGTTCTACAATTAATGTACATAACTGTACTCACATTTTTGTCACAGTAAATGAATACTTTCTCTTCACAACTGAAAGGTTTTGAAATATTGTGCCATTTGAACAAGTCTTCACTGACATCCTAATGAAATTGTGCATTCATTGTTATAGCCAGCTTTTCTAATCTAAATAGATTAATTTTCGGGTTTAAAAAAAGCTTTTAAAATCCAATTTGTTTCTGAGGTAATGATCTTCTTAATGGCTGCATAGGAACTGGGATTGTCTACATTTATCCAAAACCAGTGATATTTAAAGATTGATCTAGCCGCACCAAAAAGTAGTTGCAAAGTGTCACATAAGCTTAACAAAGGTATACTTTCTAATGAAAAATGCATTTCAGTGTACGGTCATCTTGTAATTGGTGTGGAGTTGCTGAGTGTCAGTTATGGAGCAAACTGCTCAGAAATTACAAAGGTAATGCTTTGATAAGTCAATAGATGGGAAAATGTATATGGAAAAGCTTGTAGGTCTCATTTTAGGAAACTCAAACAAAAGTATTGTTACAGTTTTACATTACATTAAAAGCTTTTGCTGCTGTTTTTTAAGCAAGGAGAGACGATGTTTGTATATGTGGTTAACTCAAAACAATACAAAACTAAACCACAAATATTATAATTAGAATGACTGTCACTTCTGTGTGCCGAAAGTTGTATGTATCTATGAAAAGACTACAATGATATTTTTGTTACTTTTTGTGTCCCAGAGTCAGGCAATAGTCCAGTATGGTAGTAGGAATGCCTCATAGCTGAGGAAACACATTTTCAAATTCTTCAGTTGACATCAGGCTAACAATATATATGGCCCATTTGTGTATGTATGTGCAGTCAAGTCACAACTACTCAGCAAGAAATTTTCAAGGCAAGCGAGAAGCAAAGGTGGTTTGCAGTTGCCTTTCTCTGAGTCTTCCTTGGTGGTCTCCCACACAGCCACTGACCTTGCTTAGCTTCTGAGATCTGGCAAGTTTCGGCTATACCATACCTAGGGTTGCCAGGCACCCCCCCCCCCGGTCCAGGTGGGGATCCCATGATTTTGGGGGCTTCTGCCTGCTGCCAGCTAGCTGGCCAGTAGGGGAAGCTCCTCCCCGAACAGCGACATTACGTGGCAATGTCCCCAACGTGATGACATCACATGGAAGTGATGTCATCACATCAGTGACATCACATGGTGATGCTTTGCTTTTTGGGCAAAACTCTATGGTTTGAGCTCAATTTTAACCCCAGAGTCTGCCTCAAAAACAGAACATCACCCTGACATCACCAATGTGATTATGTCACTTCCGTGTCATTGCATTGGGGATGTCACCACCCACTCCCAGACCATCACCCAAATCTCCCCACCACATGACGATCACACCTGGCAACCCTAACCATACCATGCTAGTAAGGCAAAATGGCCAATACCATCACTGTAAAATCAGTGAGTGCAAATGTAATTAGTTTTGCACTGTGTAGACCAGGATTCTGACCCCTGATTAGCCCCAAAGGTCACTGAGTGACTTTGGGCTGCTGATGCTTAATGTCTCTCATGGTGCTGTGCAGCAGTGATAAAATAGATAAACCCTATGTTGGCCACAGTGCGTTGGATCCATGGACTTTCTTCTACTACATGAGAGTCTTCCTCCAATGGGATTGGCTCCAAAAACACTTGTGCTAAGGTCCTTGGAGGATGGGTGGGAACTATATGTGATATCAAAATATTTTACATGGCAAAATATCAAAATGTTTTATATGGCAAAATATCACCAGTATTAAAACTAGAGGCAGAATTACATATAAAGCTTTAAGAATAAAATGGTTTAGAAATACTAGTGTAGTATTATTTTATGTTTTCAAAAGTTTCTCTTTTACATAAATTGTGTGCTTCTTTTGCCTTTCTAACATGATGCATGTAATTGTTTCTTACAATGGCTTTAGTACCTAGCATACACTTAGATTTGAAGAGCTGCTGCAATTGTGATGCATCACTCTGTATATTGGCTATATTGGTTTTTATAGTAATTTAAGTGGAAGCTAATTTTGTTTAACATGTGGGACAGAATGATTTTACCATTTCACATTACAGCGCCATACACATGATGGATTCAGGGAATTCTTCCAACCATATTTGCGTCAACATCTATGAACTTTAAAATGTGAACGTGCAGCGTTTCCCAATCTTTTTTTGTTCCTATAGCATACATGGGAGATTGATTATTCATGGCAATGCATAAGATGCATAAAGAAAGTGCAGCCATTTATGCTATATCACCTCCAGCTAAGAACTGAAAAATGAGACTAACCATGAGCACTTGTTTAGGGAAGAGCAGCTGCAAATAAGGTACAATATCAAACTTCAGTCACCAAGCCTTCCCCCCTCCCCAGTGTACCCAGTTAGTAGGGAAGAAAGGCAGCATAGTATAGCCTGATCTCAGAAGCTAAGCAGGGTTGGTACTCTGATGGGAGCCCACCAAGGAAGGCTCTGCGGAGGAAGTCAATGGCAAACCACTTGTGCTTCTCACTTGCTTTGAAAGCCCCTTGCTGGGTCACCATGAGTCTCTTGTGACTTGATGGTACTTACGTATGTACATACCCAGTTAGTATATGGCCTTTAGAAGGGATCTCTCAGGAGCATAGAGCCCTGCATTTGCTAAGCAGATGCTGGAAGTGTTCTGCAGTTACAGCTGACTATATTGACCACTGGGAGGAGGGGACACACCGTGTTTGGCAGCCAATGCAAGAGGAACGTGGCTTCAATATTTCCTCATTAAGAGGGTAAGATGTGAATTCCCTTTTCAAATGTGAGTGTGTCCATTAACCAATGTGTGACTAATGGGTCAGACTCCTGTGTAGTTCCAGATTAGAGAAGCTTAACATAATGCTGCCATGTCCTTTAATTGGATTTTGGAGAACTGACTCCTTCAAAGCCAAAGAGATAGTCAAATAAAATATTTTTCTTTTGAAAGTGGGTATCACTCTCAAGCACTGTCAAAATTAAATGAATGTTTAGAGCTCAGTGGTGAATAGTGCTTTCATTTGTTGTAGTATATGCCTCCCAAGCGATAGTTGTTTGATTTTAAAGCATCTGACAGCTTATCAAATCCACTTATGACAGACATGTGTGTCCAATTATGTTAGTTACAAATATTGATACACCGGTTTGAATGAGGAAATAACACATGAGGTTATGAAGAGCCAGGAAACACTACATCTGCTTTCTGAATTGTAAAATTAATCATCTTTTCCCTTGCCAAATGCTGTTGGGAAAGGTGATATGCTAAACCCGCTTGCTGTTCATGAAGAGAGTTCTAGTTCAGTTGGGTCACAGGTTAGCAAACTGCCTCAATAATTCATTCAGTAACATTTCATGAAACATATCTCGCAGTGCAGGATCCCCAGTAAAGGTAGACTTTTCATCAAAGCACCAAAATGTTTCTTCTCTTCCCACAAACATGCATTCCAGTAAAGCAGGTGGTGCTTAAAAGAGGATGTAGAACAGCCGACAAATCTAAATTAGTGTTGTTTATAACATAACAATTCGGTATCACTGACCATCGTGTACCAAGGAAGCATAATGCCTGAAATTGCCTACATGTTGCATTTCTTTATTTTATTTAACAAAGAAACTAACATATTATTCTACTTTTCTCCTTTAGTACCAGATCAACTTAGAGCAAAGTTAAAACCACCACAGCAAAATGTTTATAGAAAGGCAGGATTAAAATAAGGCAGACACCTGCTTCACTGTCTTGTCAGTGATCCTGACATTCACATGATGGTCTTCTCCAAAAGTTAAAGAAAGGTTGTGAGCATATTAAAGTGAGATACACAAAGAACTTGATTTTGGGGGACACTGCAGCATATTTCCTCATCATTTTCAGCTAGATTCAAGCCAAGACAAAGGATTTCTTGTTTAGTATATGGCTTAGCTTAATTTGGGGAAGTGAAGAAAGTTGTGCTAACATCCTTTACCACAGTTATATTCTGCTTTGAAATTCACATAGAAGTGACGGTCTCTGCTTTGTACTTCCTAACTTTGTGACCATAGTATTAATGTTCTTTTTAATATTTGTTCGCTGAAGATACATTTCATACATCAGATGGTGGTATCTAAATTTGACTGTTACCTAGAATGGTCCACTATTTAATTGATTGGAGAGCAACTTAGGATCAGCACCTTTGTATACCAGGTTCCTTCCCCAAGAGAAAGCTTAAATAAACCAGAGTGGTGTTCAGCTGGTGATTTTATTGAAAATAAAGTAAGCTATTATAAAATGTCAACCATGTATACAAACACACTGAAAAATCACACAGACTACTAAGAAGGAGATAAAAGGGATGAACAGGAATAGAGAGGGTATTTCTAATGGATGATATTTACCAATATTGAAGCTTCAGATCTGCTGTAGAAAGCGACCAGTGCTTGGAGTGAGGTTGACGTGTGCACACACACAGTGCAGTTGGCAATGTGCCTGTATTTATACCCAAAAAATGATACCTGAGGGTATGCTGCTGTGGTTACATCAAAGGAACAATAGTGTTGATATGTTTATAGGAAGGTTCCTGAGACCTGGACAAATGGAGATAAAAGAAGTTACCAAGAGGTGTGGTGCTGTTGTCCTGAGACCCCCAATGTTGTAAAATATACATTACTTTAGGATGGGTGGGAACCATTATCAAGTCAGCTTCCTTTGATGAACTTCCAGATACTTTCCCCAAGGCTATGCCTGCCAGGCTTATGAGACAGATTTAATTTCTATCTGGAGTGATTTTTATATGAAGGGTGTATGGCATTACTTCCTATTGGAAAACCAACTGCCCCTCTGTGAGATGGCACTGACTACAGTAGCACTACCCCCACCCCAAGGTTGCCAGGTCTCCCCTGGCCACTGGCAGGAGATGGGATGTTAGGGTTGCCAGATCCAGATTAGGAAACTCCTGAAGATATAGGGATGGAACCTTAGGAGGACACAGACCTCAGTGGGGTATAATGCCATAGAGTCTACCTTCCAAGTAATCCATTTTCTCCAGGGGAACTGATCTCTGTAGGCTGGAGATCAGCTGTAATTCCAGGGGTCCCTAGATCCAGGGGTTCTTTGGGGACAAAGCGAGGTGGAGCGACGCTCCACCAGCCCAGGAGTGGGCATTAGAGCAGCCACGGGCCGAATCAGATTCTCTGATCTGATTCGGCCCGTTGCCAAATTGCCGCCGAAATTCAGCGGCAGCTTTAAAAGTGGCTGGAGGGGAGGGGGTTTGAGGGAGAGACTCAAAACTTGCAGGATAGCTGCTAGAGCCTCTCCTCCAAATACCCACCAAGTTTCAAGAAGATTGGACCAGGGGGTCCAATTCTACAGGCCACCAAACAGGTTGTCCCCATTCCCTCCATTGTTCTCTATGATGGGGAAAAAGTAACGTTTTGGCTGGTGATGTCAGGGGGCGTGGCATATTCTAATGAGTTATGCTAATATGTATGCTAATGAGCTCCTGCACCTCTTTTTCTACGAAATGACCCCTGCCTAGATCCTACCTGGAGGCTGGCATCCCCATGTGCTGCCCCCCCCAACACACCTTACATCACGTTGAATCTGTTAGCCTTTACAAGGCCAACAGATTTTTTGTCATTTTTTTGCTGACTGAATATTAGTTTAGTGACCTCATGATAGCTGGGTCTCTACATGAAATTTCTTGGGAAGGGGGTGTATGGTATATTTTTTCACCAAGTTTGTACGAGGCAGCATTTGTGTGGATCCAGAAAAAAATCAATTCAGTTTCAAATGATATTGTGGGCCTCTGATACTCAGAGTGAATGGCTTCAGTAGAAAACCATTCCAGTGAAGCTCTACAAATCTGTATTTTGACAACTAATAATGTTCTCAACTCTACCCTGTTCAATAATCAGCCCCTAAACTGTCTGCTTAACTTTGTATATTCAGAATGTTTTAATGAACTCTTTTTGGTATTCTAATTTTATACAACAATTATGGCAATAAAAATCGTGAAAAATTTATCTCCCATAGTTCCACATTAATATATTTGCTTGCAACCTAATATTTTTCAAAAAGACTTTATACATTCCTTATGATTTTCCTTATTAGTATATATGAGGACCCTGCTACCATCATTCTCATTTCAAATGCATACATCTATTAGGAAACTTACCCATAATACATTTAGTCTTCCTACTAATTAGTCTAGTCTTTAAAGCAGCTCCCAATTTTTCAAAGAATGCTGGGTTCTAAGCCAAAATTCACTATTGACTCCACCTGCATTTTATATCCTGTACTGTTGTATACTGGCGGCCTGTATTTGTGTTGTTGTAGATTAATTATGTTCTATTACAGTACCTGTTCCTGAAGAAGACACTGTAAAAATGGGATTTTTACTAGTGCCCCATTAACATGATTGCTTTGGCTCCATCAGCATCGGACTTTAGTGCTTCACAAGGAATTTTGATAGGGCTTTGAGGTGTCTTCAAAAATTGGACTGACAGCACCAGAGACATTTAGTATAATACTAGCCTGATATCCGTGCTTCGCTACGGTATTTAAGTTCTGTAAATCCATTCATAATACTGATGATGTGAAGTTTGAAATGTAAGATTTGTTGTAGGAATTCTAATGGAGAAGATTGTAGTGTAAAAAATGAAGTAAAACATATATACTTTTTTTTCTCCACTGAAGGACCTCTCTGTAGACCACACTGGTGGTTCTGCCCTCAGGTGCTAAGATCACCAGGCTGCTTGGTGAGCTTACTCTGGAGCAGGTAACATAGAACTGTCCATTCAAGAAGTAGTCATCTGTTAAGTCAACTCCTGTCACCTTCCACGAAAGTGATGGCCTCTCTACTTGTGTTCCTGTATTGTTTTGCTGTAAACATCCCACCTCCTCTCCTACACCTGACTGGCAGCTGCCTGTCCAGTGTAGGAGGGGGAGGGGGAGGAGTATTAGAAACCACTGTGGAGGTGGGGTTGGCAGGATCACCAAGGCGTTAATGCTGGGGCGGGCTCCCTCATGGCTTAAAGGCATCCGGGAGGCTGGGCCAGCAGCAGGGCTAAGGCAATCCTAATCTTCTCCACTGCCCTTAGCTCTCTGCAGTCTCCTGTAACTGTTTTTTTTTTTACCTCAGAACGCTGAGCTCTGCAGCTGACCAATCAGAGAGTGGGGGGTGCAAGGAGGCAGCAGCCTGGCAGCCTCATAGAAATCAATGGGAAAACACATTTTCCCCCCTTTGACCCCTTCCGGGGTCGAATTTCTAAAAACCCCTTCTTAGTGAGCACCTATGCCGTGGTAGGAGCGCTCTCCCCAAATTTGGTGCTTCTAGGTCCAGCAATTTGGCTGGGCATTGATTTTATGGTGAGGGGACTTTTTTATATATATATAGATTATTCATTCATAACATTTGTTAAAGGTTCACATGCTATTTTTATAATTTTTTAATTATATTCACGGGTTTCCGGTCTTTTGTTAATTTTCTCCAGGCTATGAATCTCCTCTTTTTGCTTTGTTCCACCTGGAGATTGGCAACCCTAGTTTTGGGTACAGGGTATTCTGACTGAAACAAACAAGCACAAACCAACTGTTATGGAGGGTGGGACCAGTCACAAATTTTTGTGAGGTTCAGTGTAGTAGGACGGGCTTTCCCCTATGTTTTATTGTTCCTTCGTTGTCTTATACGTGAAATCTGGTTCCTTTGCAAAATTCTGAAATACATGTTGAATTTTAACATTTAAAATATAGCTGTAGTATTACTGCTATCCCTGAAATAGAGCCTGCTGAAATATGCTGTCTGGATTTATAAAACATGTGTCTGTAGGATATCCAAGTTCTTCAACTGTCAGCATTGTTTCCCTTCTTTCCCATCAATTTTGCTTTTAGGAGAAACGTACAATTTTTGATTCGTGAAGCCATAAGGTTCTATGTTTCGAGGTTAGCCTTTTTCACATAATATATTATGTGTCTTAGTTTATCTGAATATGTGTTTTGGCTGCATTTGACCCTTTGTTGTCAACATGGCCCCTTATTGTTTATTACATTTTTGTCACTGTACCAGCCATGGGTCGCAGGAAGTCCCTGTGGAGTAAGGTTGCCAGATGGGATTGTCGCACCAACAGGAGATTTGGGGGGGCATTCCAGGAGTGGGTGATGACATTGTGTGGTGTGCTGATGTCACCCAGAATTGACATCATTGTGTTGATGCTGTTGGGGTGACACTCTGGCTTTTGGACAAATCTCTATGGTAAAATCAGCATCAAACCATAGAGTTTTGCCCCAAAACCAGAGTGTAGCTGTGTGATGTCCCCAATGCAATGGTGTCATTTCTGCATGACATCAACATGTCAGTGACGTTGCACAATGATGTCACTGTTTGGGCGTGGACAGTGGTGGGCAGAAACCCCCCAAACCAGGGGATCCCCCCCATGGGAATTTGGGAATGGCAACCCTACTGTGGAGACATGTCTATAATCTCTTCAGACACGTGGTGAGGTTGCAGGAAATGGATCGGAGATATTGTTCTGGTTAACTTCTGTGGTGGAATTCCTGGTGCCTAATATTTTCTCTCCTTAGCATGAATCTGCTTGTGTCTTTCTTTTCCCCTTCACCTTAAAAGTGTCTGTAGTAAATTGTGATGTATTTGACAGTAATGGTCCAGAACCAGCAAGCCTTGAAATGATGACCTGTTTTTCACCTCAGGTTTCCTGTCATTTGCTACTTTTAGGCCTTTCAAGGTACATGTGGAGCCAGTAACTCTTGTGCATCACTGTTGCTTTTTGACAGAGATGTTCCTCTTCTGTAGTTTGCCCAGTGTCATCTTGCACACTCACCTTGTCCCTCTCATTACGTCCTTGCTTTGTCAGTTCCCATTGTTGCATTTCTGTGGCAATATTTATATTTTAAGAGCTCCGTAATATAATTGTGTTTTAGACTCTCTTTTTTTTAACCTAACTTTTTATGTGAACTTTATATGAAGTAATTTTTAGTCAGGTGGATTTGTTTTTTTTAACAATATAGTGGGATCAAATTTAACCAATATTCTTCTGGTATTAGGTCCCTTTCCCAACAGTGGCTGGGATTCTGTTTGTGTATTGCTGGGCGTGGAGTGGTTATTGCCACCCATGTAGATACTTCTGTGCCATTCTAAGTAATGGCATTACTTCCCTCTCTCGTGGTTATGAAGGACTGTGTGATCACCGGGGGCAGATTGGCCATTATGGCTATCAGAACTTCTCCTGGTGGGCCTATGCCCTCTCCTCCTGCCTGGACTGGGCAGCCTAGTGGCCAGGAGGCCACTGCCTAGCCCAGTTGCATGTGACGATGATGTAAGTGGCCTGGTCAGATGGCATGCACAAAAGACACTGCCTAGGCCAGATGGATTGTGGTGGAGGGGGTCTCGATGGTCAGGCAAGGAGAATGCCATGGCACCTCCTTTCTTCCAGCTTGTTGTTTCTTCTCTTGCCGGTGGGGGGGGGGGGGAGTCAAGGGACAGAGCTCTTTTCCAGGGCTACTTTTTCCTTCCCAGTCTGCCCCTGGTGATTACACATCACATTGGTAACATACCTAATTGGAGATATTTTATAGATTTTATTTTGTTTATAGTTCCCCTGGTGTTTACGGTGATGATAGAAACGAGCTTTGCAAGCACACATTAGTCCCCTTCACCTGCCTGCAGAGCAGAAAAAGTTGTACAGCCATGTTGGTCCAGAGGATTGCTGTTTTGGGGTGTGGGACTTTACAGCGTCACTAATGCTCGCGCGTTGGAATGTTGCATGATGGTTAAGTGACTTTGGAATTTAGATGTTGTAAGGAAGCACTGGAAAACTATTGACTAACTGTAATGTTAATACAATTTAACCCCTCTCTTGTATATAATGAAGTTGATTAAGAGGTCCATTTTAGATGCATTGCAATTTTAAAATTTTTGTTTAGACAAGGTGTCTCCCCCCCCCCCGAAATTATGTGTATAAACTCTGATCCAATATTTTCAGTGTAATTCTTTCCATGCTTATGCAAAAGTGTGCTTCACTGGGGTCTCTTCTGTTATGAACCTACCTATTAACTGAGATCATCTTGAAAATTCTTCTCTGCTTGTCTCTGCCTTTGGAAGTAAGGAAGGCAATGATCCAGAATAGTTTTGTGCTGGTTTGTTTCAATCAGAAGACCCTGTACCCGAAACTAGGGTTGCCAACCTCCAGGTGGGGGCTGGGGCTCTCCTGGAATTACAACTGATCTCCAGGCAACAGAGATCAGTTCACCTGGAGAAAATGGCCACTTTAGGTGGACTTAATGGCATTATACCACACTGAAGTCCCTCCCCTCTCCAAACCCCACCCTCCTCAGGCTCCACCCCAAAAATCTTCAGGTATTTCCCAACCCAGAGCAGGCAACCCTACCTGGAACATCCTTTCCCAGGAGCCTCACTGTGCATCTTCATTGTTGGTGTGTGTCAGGCAAAGACATTATTTCTTCTGCTTTGGGGCATCATCTATACATCACTAAATACCGTGCTATAGTTATGTTGTTACAGTTATTCACAACTGGACTGTATTGTCCATATTTGAAAATCCAGTTGCAAATCATTGCTACAGCAGAACAACATTGCAAATATCCTGTATTTTGTGGATGCAGCCTTTTGTGAGTGTGTTGCTCTAGCTAGTTTAGTATTGGTTTCTGGCTGTTACCGTGTATTGGGATAGTTATGTGTCATTCATGGTTGTTTAAAATATTTGTTTATGATCGTTTATCTAATTTAAGTGATTTAATTGCATTTCACATACGTTCTTGGTTGATTTGAGGCATTTATTTTGGAAAAGTAAAATGAAAATACTTTTATGAGTTAATGCATTGGGAGGGGTGCTCCCATCAAGGACTGCAGCTTAAATATTGTCCACTCTGTTTTGTCATTAGAACAAAACTCATAATCCAGTCTCTTATTTAAATGTTATACATTTGATATCTGAAAAGTGAGTTATTACTGACTTGCTGGTAGCATCCAGGAATGTGGCTCCCTACATGAAAAATGCAAGCTGAATTTAATTGTTTTCCACTGGAAGGGTGTGTTTCATGGGAGACTGTTCAAACATGTGATTCTCCACCTACATTCCAAAGAGTTATCATCTCAGGGGAACCATGCCACCTGTTATTTTCTGATCATATTAAAATCTCCTTTGGGCTGGAAATACATCTCCCAGCTTGCTCTGATGAACTTGCTTGGATAGCTAATTATTGTATTATGTAGTGTACTAATAGTGCTCTCGTTTTTGGGGGGGGGGGGGTACACAGATACACTATAAGTTTATTTAGATTGTTCTTAATGCTATGTAACTTTGTTATGGCCCATGGCTATTACAATAAATCTTATTGATATTGATTTTTAGATTTTTCTAGCAGTTTATTTACCCACCTCAACAGTAGTTTGGAAAATTCTCCATTAGTAATAGGATTGTCAGCACTGGCAGCCCTGTGAGATGATTGGGGGTGGACACAATGAAAGTGCTGTATGAAAAACCATAGAGTTTTGGGGTGAATCCTAGATTGTCGCTCTGATACAGTGACATCATATCCAGGTTTGTGACAGAAGTGATACTGCACCTTCAGTATGATACTGGTTTGCCCCACAAATTTTCTTCTAGTGATCCACCAAGGAGCAGCAGATATCTAGTCAGCCCTCCCAGTGGAGAGTTAGGGTAGGAAAACTACAGTTAATCTCCAAGTATTTTGAATGGGGGACAGCCAAAAAACTAATTAAATAAACAACTAGAACGACAATTCCCATAGTTCCATAGAGCAAGGGAGATTATTCAACTGTTGTAAGTCTGTAGTGTAGATATCCTGCTATGCTTAAGAATCTTGTTCTGGTTTTCACCCTCAGCGTTTTTCTGGGTACCTTTATATCAGTTTAATTTCATGCTCCTTACAAAACCCAGACTGTAACCTGTATTGTTTGAATCTCATTTAGAAGAGCACCAAAGCCACCCACAGGTCACTAAATTTGACTTTGTAGAAATATTGTTGACTGTCATGGTGGGTTATTTCCTCCCATGAAAGGGCCGCTTCATTTCTCTTGCTGAATTGCAGCCTGTGCCTCTGCTTACCTTTTCCATCTGCAGTCTGATTTGGTTTATTTCTTTTAATCCCCAGTAATGCATCTGAAGTGAAATTTCTGCAATGCTGCTTTGTGCGAACAGAACTTTATGGCCATCTGTTCCTTCGTCGAAATAAAGAGATGCCTGACACGGGCTTCAATTTTAAAAAAGCTTAAAAGAATCAGACTCGTAACAAAATGGACTTAACACACAGGGGGCTGTTCCCATTTCTGTGCATGTAATATGTTTGAATGCATTAAGTTGTGTATGTGGCAAACTTAGAATGTGTTTTATATAGAATATGTTTTATATAACTTAGAATTTGTTTTATATAGAGAAGGGATTGAGATTCATTAGTTGGATGCAATTATCTCGCCCTGTGTGAAGCTGCCTTTTCTTGTCAAAAGCAAAGGAGAACCACTAAGTCTATTATAACATCTCTTTTGATGTCTTTTATAGGATATAATGAAAGATGAATGCTCAGCAATGAAGCTGCAACTGAAGGAGAGAGATGAACTCATTTCCCAGCTCCGCGAAGAACTGGTAAGCAGGACTGAACACTCATTTCCTCACAGAGCTCATCCACAGAGCAAGTGACCTTTCTGGGACCAACAAATGTGTGTGTGTTTTATACACACACACAGAGTATTTACTCAAGTTCAGGTCTAGTTCTCCCTCCCCCATAGGTATGCCATCGAAAAACAAGGGGGCCATCTTATATTTGCATACAAGTTACAGTCGTGCCCAATAACACAACTTTTTCTGTGTGTATATAAAAAATTTAAGGGATCGTCTTACATGCAGGGTTGTCTTCCTTTTGAATCACTGCGGTGTATAATATGTTTGTGCCTGCTGTAAAGTAGATAGCCAAGTGCCATATTAATCATTCATTCTGATTCAAGGAGATTTACAGGTTCTTGGGTATCTGGGGACTTGACAGCCTCAGAAAGGGCTACTATGCAGGGACACTGATAGCGGTTGTTTGTTTTGGAAGATTGGGTTGACAGTTGTTTGGCAGTATCAAAGAGGCATTATTCACTCTTGAAGGGAATGCTGTAGCTCTGTGTGGATCCTACCTAGCATAGGGGGTGGGTCCCCACAGAAACTCAAGAGAGAGAGAGTTGAATGAATAATGGATGGTTATTTTTTTTTTAATCCATCAGTGGTGTTTTTTAATGAAAAAGTCTCAGAAGAAAGAGCTATGTTTTCTATTCTATCTCTTAAAAAATAATTTGCTGCATCCCCTATCAAAAAAGGTTCTTTGTTGCCATTATATTTAGTTATAAAGAGTGTGTTAAAAATAAATAAATTGTCTTCAGTTGGAGCATGCCACAACGGACCAAGGGTGAATAAGGTTCACAGTACCTACTGTGAAAACATTGGTCGTTTTAATATAATTTTATTTCTTGAAAATTGTTTTATGGATCCAGTGGTCCATAAACAAGAGAACCACACATATGTCCCTTATTTCTTTCTCTTCCCTCTGTGTTAGTCCACTCCACCTCAGGAAACTTGTGAGGTCACAGGACCTTTGTGGTATGTTAGCTACATTGGTTGGAGGGCTGCCCTGAAGAGGGGAAAGAGCAAACTTGCCGGGTCCTCTCTCTTCCATCTTTGCAGCTGCCTTATGATTAGTTTGCACATGACTTAGTAAGTTTTCTTTGACTGAACTGGGGTTAAGGGATCTCAGATGCACTTCTGTACAAAATATAGGGCTGCGTGCACCAGTTTTTTGCATGCAAATATTGTCAGCTTGAATGATGCACTTTCAGGGAGTGGGATGCTTTCTTGAAACACCTACTGCTCGCTCTGTTAGCTGCTTGATCAGCTGCACCTTCAGGACCATTCATTTAAACCAGGGGCGTAGAGTTTTATAAATTCCAGGGGGGGCTCTTTAGTGTGCGCGTGCGCTGGGGTGATGTTCTCCCCCCCCCGGGAAACCGCTGCGCCTCCCTGGGCCCTTCCGAGGCCCACCAGCCGCTGCTGCCAGTGCCTCTCTCTCTCCCTCCCCCGCCCTGACCACTCCTTCCTTCTCCCTCCCTCTTTTTTGGGCGAAATGCCCAGTGTGGTGATGTTCACCCGGCAGTGACGCCATCATGCTGGGCACGTTACCAGGGTGATGCTCTGGCAATCGCCCTGAAATTCTATGGTGCCATAGAGTTTCAGGGTGATTGCTAGAGCATCGCCTAGCAATGTGTCCAGCGTGATGGCGTCACTTCTGGGTGATGCCACCACGCCGGGCATTTTGCCTAGAAAAGAGGGAGGGAGAGGGAAGGATGGAGGAGTGGCCAGGCCAGGGGGGGAGAGGCACTGGCAGCAGTGGCTGGCGGGCCTCGGAAGGGCCCAGGGAGGCGCGGCGGCAGGCACTCCATTTTGCCGGGGGTGGCTGAGTCCCCCCCCCGGGAAATTTCGGGGGTGGCTCGAGCCCCCCCCGTAGTCTACGCCTATGATTTAAACACAGGTTTCTCTACAGTAAATACAATCAACCAGGGTTCATAGTCACGGCAGCATTGTGCTGCCACATAACCAAACATGGTCAGAGATTCTTCTGAAACTCCATTCATCTGGATTTTTGCTTTGGTTTTGTAGTTTGGAATTTTCTGGCCTTGTGTTCGAAGTGGAACCCATCCCTTAGGTGTTCTCAGTTTCTGTGATTTTTGTACTGGACACTTTTTAAGTGAAGTTTGCCCCAACCCTCAGTGTCTTTACCTCTTTTCCCAACTTCTGCTGCTGCTGAGAACACACACACTGATACACAAAACAACAACAACAACAGCTACATAAAGTCATGATTACAGGTCCATGTGCATGCCATTAAAACAACTCACAGAAAGAATCTTGATGCAATCATATGTATGATCACTTCATTGTAGCTTCTTTGCAATGTTTCGTCAATGTATATGTGTACATTGATAACATGTGCGGGCATACAAATGATAGGAATGAGAACTGCAGCAGCTTCTGCATTAAATAATTCCAAAATTATTTTTTTAGCTCTTCTCTTCATTAAGTTGGAATTAAGGATGAGTGGAATTCACTGCAGAATGAAATAAAAGAAGTAAAAGAATCAGAGAAATTTGTTCATTCTTCATTAGTTTTTAGCTTTGTGGTGATGATTCAGGGTGGGGGGAGTTCTTCCTGTCTGCACGATGAACACATAACATTTTTCCCATTAACACACACCTCTGTTCGCCCAAAGAGTTGGGGTGCTTTTTGCAGCTGAAGGACATTTGGCAATTCCACCCCTCACCCCCAAAATAACTCCTGCTTTGCTCAGCAGTAATAGATTCATAGGAGAATAGGACTGTGATTTTGTCAAGTATCCTCTGCTCTGATATATCCAATTCAATAAAAGGAGACAAGAGGGAAATGGCTTGCTGAAGCAAGACTCAGGGTGACAGTCTAATGAATATTTGTCAGTGGTCCATGGTATCTCTCTTTGAAAGTTCCTCCATGTTGTCAAAGGTTAAATGTTCTCTGTCCTAGAAGAGTCATTCCTCTATTCAAACCAGTGGTCCATCTAGACCTTTACTGATGTGCATTAAATATTGGTTAAATCTCTTGTCAAGGCTTCCTTCTGCTTTGGGTTTGTTTGTCCCTTTTTCAAATGCAGTGATGTGCACAAATTTCTAAGGGATATTCTGTATCATTATTTTTAAATAAAAATGAATAAATTTGCCGAGGGCACCCCAATACTGAAATGAAGGTTTTGGAAGGTTTATTATATATATAGAGAGAGAGTTTAAGATGCGCATTTTCAGCACTCTGTAGTTTATGAAGGCTATCCAGTCTTTGTGGTCCTATATGGTTGTGCCTTTAAGCCTAGTCTCTCATCTATTTATTTATTATTATTCATGTATTTTATTGATTTATGTATGTATTTTATTTATTTATTTATTTATAGTCTGCCTTTCTCACTGAGGCTCAGGTTGAACTACGTAATGTAAATCAATGCCAAAAGGTCATTCAACAGGATGATACAGCTAATACGCAATGTAGTAGGGTTCAGAATTGGAGAAATTTGAACTGGGGCTGTCCTTAGAACAAAGCATATATATTAAACATGACACGTTAAGCAGTGCAAAACTTGGTATTCCATCAGCAGAAACATATGTCATTTTCCTGGCCCAGTCTATTATGATGTAGCTCCACTGCACAGGATGGGGGTCACTACAGAGAAGGCTCGTGTATGGACAGTTGTTAATCTTGCCCATCTGCAGGGAGGTAGCTGCAGAAGACCCTGCTCAGATGAGTGAAGCTGTCGTGGTGGAGCATAGACGGAGAGGCAGTCCTGCAAATATGAGGGTCCAAGGCCATGAAGCGCTTTGTATATGAAAGCCAGTAACTGCTGGACAGCCAATGGGGTGACTGCAGAATGGATGCTATATGTGTACTCTGCCTAGCTCCCAAAAACCAAGCTGTAGCATTCTGTACCAGCTAGCATATCTAACTTGTCTCTTTAGGGATACTATTTTGACTGGGATGAAAGGTCACCACCCCCCATTACATCCGTTCTATATTTTTGGAACTAAGGCAAAGGCTCAGTTGGCTGTGCTGGACTGGGCTGAACCCTGGTAGAGTATTTGTCATGGCATTAGAAAATGCCTTCTATTTCAATGCAATTTTTTTCCCTTAAGTGACTTGCACTTAAATTTTCTAATTTCTATAACAGTTGTCTGTGTGTGTGTGTCTGACTATTTATGATAGGAACTCATTAGGAAGGCAGAAAAAAGGAAGCCGCTTCCAGAGATCAGCTACTGTTTTGTCACATCTATTTATTTATGTAATTTGGGGCATTTATTAGCCACTTTTCATGAGGAAAGTCTTTCAGAGTGGTTCATACTACATTGGCATGATGTCTGTTTTAGATTTGCTCCTGTCTTGCTTTTCAGGTCCCAATTTGCAGTGCAGATAGAGGCAGTGTTGGGCACAAGAGGTGGTATACTGAAAGGGTCAGACGTACCCTGGAGAAGATCAGCAGAGAGCCGCCCAGTGGAATTTGAGCAGTGCAGACAGTGTAACTTTCTAATTAAGAAAGGAGATAATTTCTGCTTCAGGCTACCTATTAGCTAAGTAATCCCCAAAGATTATTGCTTGACTTCCGAAATCTGACAAGATTGGGCTAGCCTAGGCTATCCAGGTCAGCGCAGAAAATAACCAGCAGGAAACGAATAAATGTTCCTATAAGGGGATTATTTGAGTACCACCCCTTAATTTAAACCTCCCCCTGCCAAGATCAACAGAATTCAGTTTTGTAGACAGTAAAATCTTAATTCCAGTCTAGACCTAGCATTTGAAACATAATTTGCTTTTCTTATCTATGGTTAAGTGTGACAGAATAAGTTTGAGTCCAGTGGCACCTGTAAGACCAGCAAAGTTTAATTCCAGCTATAAGCTTTTGTGTGCATGCACACTTCTTCAGATACATTGAAAGAGACTTCGCCAATTGTTACATATAGGGGTCGGGAGTTAGTTGCCAGAAAGGGCCAGGGGTCATTTCGAGTAGGAGCTCGGGGGAGCTCAACTCTGGGAGTTGGTGCCAGCCCCCACCCCCCGGGAGGAATGCCTGCTTGTGTCATGGCTGCAGCAAAATGACTCTGTCCCCTGGAAAGGTCCTTGATCCTCCGACCAGCCTTTTGAAGGCTTCAGCCACCACTGAAGCTATCCTCCCAGAACAGTGGTATTTCTGAGGCTTGGATTAGTAGCAGTCCCTTCTCTGCCAGCTCTTTCTTTCTTTCTTTCTTTCTTTCTTTCTTTCTTTCTTTCTTTCTTTCTTTCTTTCTTTCTTCTTTCTTTCTCTCTCTCTCTCTCTCTCTTCTTTCTTGCCTTCTGACATACTTCCGGTGATGTCAGGAGGTGTAGCATATGCAAATAAATTATGCTAATGAGTTATGCTAATAAGCTCCTGCACCTCTTTTTCTACGAAATGACCCCTGGAAAGGGCTAATTAGAGTTAAGTTGCATTAATAACTGAGCAATAAGTATAGTTAAAATTGGATTAAGGCAGTTGGTAAGACCTGTGAATAGCAGCAAATTAGCACACAGATAATAAAAGAGTTAGCAAACAGTTTCGAGAACTGAGTGATTTAGCAAGTGCAGTGAGATAAGAACCTGATATCTCTGTTCACCCCAGGGGGTTCCATTGTCCTGAGTGTTGTAACAATTTGTAATACAGCAGTCTCCCATTCAAGTCTAAAAGGAGACAGTTTCCACATCTTCCCAGTCCCTCTGCTTGTACTATCTCACCATGTCTCTCTATGAGGTACAGACACTAGCACAGTTAATTAAAACTGTATCTTCATTGTAAGTCACCAGGGTTTGGGCAACAGACCTCACACCATGATCAAGTTTTTGATTTCTTCACCTGGACTTTGTGAAAATGCGAAGCTGGTATCTAGCTGTTGACAAGTAATTTTGTGAGATTCATCTTTTTACGGAAAGTGCTTCATCACTACTCTGTCTTCATGACCTGCTTGTCTCAGTAAAGCATTCTTATTAGTCTTTAATGCAAAATCTTTACATAGTCTAATTAGCATTGGAAATTAATACCGTTGTGTATTGGCATGAATCCAGAGATCCTGCTGATAAGGCACAAGTAGGTTGCTGATTTCCTTCTCCAGCCTCAGTCCCCCGGGAACCCTTTTCTGGAAAATGAGGGGCTGCAACTGTGGCTGAAGGAGGAAATCATTGGCACCCCCCTCCCCATAGTTTAGCAATAGTTAGGTTTGCAGGGGTGTCATAATTGTCACTCCAAAGGTGTGTCAACAGAGAGGCTGTTTGGCTTCACTTACTGTGGTATTGGCGCTTCTATATAAATAAACTGAATATTCACACACAGGAGGTACATGTTAGCTTTGGAAAAGTGAAGTTCTTTGCAAGAACCTTTTTCAGAGCCTCTGCAATAAATACTGGTTATCTGTATTGTGTTTCAGATGTGGTTACATTAAACAATGATGTATTATGTAATTAGTATATAAAATTAAGTGACAAAACAGAATACAGAGACCATCAAGCTTTTGTGCATTGGTGGAGTTCTGATATAAAATCCATCTTGTCTGAAGCATATATTACGAAGCGGCTGGCAGTTCTGCCACTGCAAAATTATACTTTGTTGATACAGTGAGCTTAGCATAGTTGATGCTATGGAATCTGTTCCAGTGGGTAGAGAATGTATTGGTTTTAGATGACAGCAGTGTTTGAGTTTCTTACTAGAGTTTATTTATTAGGTGTTAAGTACTGTTCTTACTATTTATTTCTGGTTTTCATTATTTCTATTCTCTTTACATGCTGCTTTCCCGAGTTGCGGCTCCTAAAACCCTGACCCAGACGGCCCATGCTAGTCCAGTCTCATTAGATCGCAGAAGCCAAGCAGGTTCAGAACTGGTTAGTACTTGGATAGGAGACCACCAAGGAAGTCCAGGGTTGCTGCACAGAGGGAGGCAATGGTAAGCCACCTCCGTTCACCTCTCGACTTCAAAGCACCATGTTGACTGCAACTTGACAGTTCTGTCCACCACCAAAGTGGTATACAACAAAATGAATGCAATATATTCCACAATGATAATGAGTACCGTACTAATCGAACTGTAGCAGGAGATGTTTTAAAACATGTCCGCATATGAAACTACTTAACTGGCCTGGAGAAAATTTTGTTCTGACTCCAAAATGGCGATTCTATAAAAAAAGCTCACAGGAAAAAAGCCCAGATGGAAAAATGCCCACACAGAAAACTGTCCACATGGAAATAAGCCCACATGGGAAAAGCCCATACATTAAAAAGCCCACAGAGAAAAAATCTCACAGAGAAAGAAGCCCACATGGAAAAATACCATGTAAAGTGCGATAGATATTTATAATTGCGGATAACCATTCATCTCCATTTATGAGAATGAACAGTTTTTACTTACCGTATTTTTTGCTCCATAAGACTCGCTTTTTCTCCCCAAAAAAGTGGGGGGGGAAGTGTGTGCGTCTTAAACCCCCCTCATCTTTCCCAAGCCACAGCTCCAGAGGGAGGGGGGAGGGCCTTTGCCAGGACTGTTTTGGCCTTTGAAGGAGGACATTAGGCCTACACACAGCAGAAACTACCAGGCAGCAAGTGTCACTCAAGCCTGGCTGTTTGCTACTGTTATCAGCACCCTCCTCACAAAATGCAGTGTGGTGTAGCGGTTAGCTTTTCAGACTAGGATCTGGGAGACCCAGGTTTAAATCCCTACTCTGCCTTTGACCAGTCACACACACAGCCTAATCTACCTCAGAGGGTTTTTGTGAGGATAAAATGGAGGAGAGGAGAACAATGTAAGTTCATTTGTGAAGAAGTCGGGGTATAAATGAAACAAATAAGTAATATAGCTGAAGACAAGTAGTATAGCTGAATATGTAATTATAAGTAATATAGCTGAAGATGTGGGTCAGATAAAAGGTAGACTGGTGGGTAGGAAGGAGAGAAGGAAGCAGGAAAGGATGAAGATACTGGGGTTGCCAGGAGGAGGGAAACAGAAAGTAGTTTGAGGAAGAGGATGGAAGGGGAAATGAGGTACCTTATTCAGATCCTTCTGGGTTCCTCCACACAACTGGACCAAGCCTGGCAAGCTAGCATCAATCAGTTGGGCCTGGCAGTCAGCACAGCATAGATCAGCCTGGCAGCTGGCAACACACAGTTGGGCATAGGGTTGCCAAGTCCGGGTTGGAAAATACCTGGAGATTTTGGGGGTGGATCCAGGAGAGGGTGGGGGTTAGGGAAGGGAAGGGAGGGGCCTCAGCATGGTACAATGCTATTGAGTCCACCTTTCAAAGCAGCCATTTTCTCCAGGGGAGCTGATCTCTGCCAGATGGAGATCAGTTGTAAAAGCAGGAGATCCCCAGGCCCCACCTGGAGGCTGGCAACCCTAGTTGGGCACGGCCCCACAGCCAGCACCACACAACTGTTGTTGTTTTTTCGGGTAGAGGCTGCCAGGGGGTGGAAAGGAGAGAAAGCTGAAGCAAGGGGACAAACAAAGGAAGGTTTGTGTGGTGGGTGGGAAGGAGAGAAGGAATTAGGAAAAGAGGAGAGGCTTTCAGGGAAGTAACAGAAGAAATAGTAGGGAAGGGGAAGATAAGATGACCGCTGCAAGTCCTTGTCAGTCTCCCACTTGTAAGTTTTCTGTTGCTATTGTGGTATATTGATTGAACAATAAAAAGCCCTCACATGCTGCTGGATTTTAGTTGTCTCTAATTCATCTCCTTTTGCAGACTACCAAAACCAGGTCCTTCACCCTGACAGAAGGAGAATGAGATATTTCTGTTTCATAGCTGGCCCACAGAGAATATACCTTTGTTACTGCAGCTTCATAAGAGGTGCTTAATGCCTCAGGACAAGCTGTTGGAACATATACAGTAGACTTGCAGGTCCTAGGGTTTAATTTGGAAGATTAAATAGATGACCAACATTAACATCTTTTAACTGGGCACTTTATCTGAAATCATTCATACTAGAAATGCTGCATAAATTTATCATAAGAATAAGGGCCAATATTTTCAAGATTATCTCCTTTTCCTCCCTTACAATAACCTGTAAGTAGGTTTCCTCTTGAAGTGGTTATCCAGTTGATGTGTCTGTTGCTGCCCCCATTTTGTACGGAATACTTGCAGTCATATTCTAAATACATTACATTCTAAGACTGAGTGGAGTTTTGCCAAATAATTAGGTCTTCCTTTAAAAAATGGCATTTTGGGGGTGGGGGGGGGGAATCCTTGCTTATGCTAACGGAATGTATTTATGCTCATTTACACTAGCCATAGATATGCGTCCTTCAAGTGTCATTTTTACCTTGTCAAAAATAAAGTTTTAAAAGGGTCAGGAAACAGAGTTGGATCTAACTGGCTTTTCCAGTTATGAAAAAAGGAGTCCCCTTTGACCACCCAGAGGTCTGTGTTTGGGTATCATGGAAACTTCATGAACAAAAGCCATGCAGGACGGGAGATAGTAAAACGGGGAAATGGCCAAGAATGAAAAAAAAAATCTAACTGGATCCAACACACATGCAAGTACATATCCTCTGTAGCAAGATAGATAGAAACAGTGAAGCAATTTTAATTCAGTACGATATACATATAGGAAATTGAATTAAATTTCATGCCCTTGAGACTTTAAGGCCATGATAATCTCTGTTTGATAAGAGCAACGGTGGTACGCAAGGAAATCGTATTGTGTATTCATCTCAATGGTAATTGCACACTTGTTCTGCATTCTATTATAATTTGTGATCTTATTTCATGTTTGCTATTTTATGATAGAATATTACAGGTCCGTGGATGATTTACATAAAAAGAGACAGCTGTAAGTACTTTCAAATCCTTTCTTCCTCGTATTTAGGAAACATCTCAGCAGAAAAGAAATAGATTAGGTGTACTTAAACATTATCAAAGTGTCAGATTCTTCCCTCCCCTTTTTACTGGGAGAATTAATTGCACATATTCCAGAAAAAGGGCTTATCTCAGCAGTAATTACTCTTCAAGTCAACTCTGCAAGGCAGCTGTAGAGTGTGAAAATGACAGTATCCAATGATACACAATGTGGATTAGCCGGCAGTTCCTCCCGCTCTCGGAAGCCTTGATGAAAAGCTGCCAGCAAGATAGAATCTTTAATATTCCCTTACACTTGTGGAGGTGATTCTGCATATTAGTTTAAGTCTCTATCACAAAGCAACGTCATTTGGGGCCACTCAGAGCCGGATTCAGATAAACGATTGTCATGCTGTCAGTGCAGGAAGAGTTTTCGGGTCTGATGTGGATTCCCTTAGACATATTTGTATAGAAATAATATGGCAGGAGTTGATTGCCTTGGCAATAAAACTCTGTCCTTAAGTGTCTTGAGCGATGTTACAATGTGACTAACACACCTCTAATAATAATAATGCATCACATATGCTTGTCTGCTGTTCGGATGTCACTGGTGGACTGCTAGCTTCAGAAGAGATGCATGATTTTACTGACAGGTATCCTTGCGGATTTAGATAAATATGACTGGGCTTTACTTTAAAAGAGGCTTTGTGGGGGTTTTCTTCTTTCTTGTTTGGCACACTGAAAAAATCATAACCTTGCTGTAAGTGTTTGGGTATTCCCCATATTTTCTGTTGGTTCTGACAGCATAAAAATAACGCGTTCAGAATTAGCAGCTGTGCCAATTTTCATTCAGCACAGCTGTAACAATAAACCACAGATTGGGGGCCTGCAAGGAATCACACGGGGATGGAAACAACTGGGACATTTCTGATCCAAATGCCTCCCCTCCCTTGGGGTTCAGCAAGCCGGTCTTCACCTCTCACTTTGATTAAAAATAAAACTCTGTTAACTTGCCCAGCTTTCTGAGGCCAATTAACAGGGTGGGGGTATTTTATTTACTTAATAAAACTGTGTGTCACCTCCAGGGGTCCGTTGGAGCAGGAGTGCACAGGAGCGCAGCTCCGGGAGTGAGAAGCGCAGGGGGTGGGCACATGACCAAGCCCCACCCCCTCCTTGGCTTCCCTGAGCAGTGCAGAGGAGCAGCGCCCCAGGGAAAGCCCTGCTAGGGTCTTTATTATTTTTAACGAAGGTGGCATATAAATTTTCTAAGTATACCATTTTTTATCTGGGCACATGGCATATAAGTACTGGAGAAATTTCACCAACCCTTCAGCAGCTTCCACCCCATCAGTTTGGTGTAGTGGTCAGGAGTTGTACTCTAATCTGGGAGAACTGGGTTTGATTCCCCACTCCTCCACATGCAGCTGCTGGTGTGACCTTGGGCCAGTCACAAGTTCTCTCATCACAAAGTTCTCTCAGAGCTGTTCTCTCATGAGCAGTTCTCAAAAGACCTCTCTCAGCCCCACCTACCTCACAGAATGTCTTGTTGTGGGGAGGGGAAGGGAAAGGGATGGGTGGTGCACATGTTCTGGGTATCGCAAGTCTACTTGAAACCTGGTGGTTTCAAGGGAGCAGGAAGAGAATGAGGGTGTGTTCTTTATGCTTATTTTTATTGCACAAAGTATTGGATGGGGAAGGGAATGGAGGAAGAGCAGGTCAGTTTCACTCACCTGTGGAGTGGAGCCTGAGGGATGGGTGTTGCCTTCTGACACACTTCTGGCATGTTAGGGGGTGTGGCATATGCAAATGAGTTATGCAAATGAGTTATGCTAATGAGCTCCTGCACCTCTTTTTCTACGAAATGGCCCCTGGTCACCTCTCCAGAGACCTATTTGAGGCAGCTTACAACTAAGCTAGTAAAACAAAGCCATTAAAACTCAACCATTAAAATCAAAGCCATTAAAAAAGACCAGTCTTATCAAAACAAGCCACTAAAAGAGGTAACATCATTAAAACAAGTCAGGGTGTAAAAACAGCACAAAATACATGTGGAGCAGTCCATAATAATGTAGGTTAAATGATTCTCAGGCCAGAGCAGACCCTAAAATGTTTGAAAGAGAAAACCCTTGAGTTAAAAATCTGAGTAAAGTTAATTGTTTTTAGCCTGGGACTTAAAAGAAAGTTAAGCAGGCTCCAGGTAAGCTTCATGGGGATGGGCATGTCAAAGACAAGGAGCCAGCTCTGGGAAATGCCCTGTCTCTGGTAGCACCAGCTACCAGAAATGGAGTGGTGGCACAGAGAGCAGGGCTTCTGAGGAAGGTCTTAGCTGGCGGGCTGGACAGTATGGGAGAAGGCCAAAGTAACCTATGGCCTTCAAGTACCCTAGCCCCAAGCCATTTAGGACATTTAAGACCTGGTCCTTTGAACTGTGCCTGGAAACATGATTGTAGAACCTTTAGGGCAAGAAAATTAGGTTTTAAAAGATGAGAAATAAATGGTACACCTCAGTGAAGCTTGCTTGAAAGGCCCTCTCAGTGTATTGTGGTCCAAGGGCTTTAAGTGTCTGACAAATGCAGTCCAGAAAAGGATGTTGCCCGCAGCTAATTGTATAGAAGCACAACGGGTTGCCTCTTTTGCCTTACCAGAAGTAAGTACCAGTATTATATTTTCATTGAAAGAATTATCCCATGACATTTAGCATAAGACTGAAGGTTTGCCATGATCGATCACTCAAAGGTCTTTGTTATTTGTTTTTTCTTTCATCTGGTTGGCCATGCCACATCGGTGCTGCGGGATTAAGTGGTAAAGGCAACAATCCCCAATTAAGCCTTTCTGTTAAATAATTCTTGAACTCGCATTCTAGTGAAGCCCTGTATATTTATCAGATTTATACTGCATTTAGTTGGAGTCCATAAACTTGTGTAATCAAAACTGGATCTCAAGCTGCTGGAAAGATTATCTTCTGTGAGAGGATGCCTATTATCCTATCCAAAGTCATTAGCTTTGAATTGTTTGATTCTGTATCTGTTTACTTCATTTTATACACTGCTTTTCTCCCTAATGGGGATCGTAAGTGACTTGCTTCCATTTGCTTCTGAGATGAAGTGACTTGCTTCCATTTGCTTCTGAGATGAAGCAGGGATTTAAACCTAGGTCTCTGAGACCCTAGTCTGATACTCTAACCACTACACTACACTGGCTAAATGACGCTAAAGGCATTTGAAACACACTCATTAACAATATTCACTTGACTGAAGAGAACCTCAGTTTAAACTTGTAGCACATTGTTTCATACACAGTGAAATGTGCCTGAAGTGCAAACATCCAATTGCCTGGTAGCACAGAAAAAAGAATTCAGCTTTCTGCAGCAGTCAGAATATAGGGTTTTCATCTTCTCTGGCTCCTATCAGTTCCTTTACCAGTTCTTGCACTTCTGCATAGCTTTATAACAGCAGCTGCAGAATGAAATGGTACTATTTCCTTTATTATAGTCTGGCTCACTTCCACCTTTGTAACAGGATCTGTTTTGTCTCTCAGCCCTGGCCAGGGCTCAAAGACCTACTTTATTGTACCCTAGTTCTTGGATCGGCTCAGAAGCATTAGTAGCCTGTTTTTATTTAAATGAACAAACCACCCCTATTGCCATATTATGAATTCTGTGTATAATAGAAAGAGAAAGGGTTTCTGTTTCAGATACACAAGGCCAGTGCTAGTCTTGGTATTCAGAAGTAAGCATGTTCTTTGGATCCTAGCTGCTATATTTACATTTAATAAGTTGTTAATTTTTTAAATGTTGCTTTGTTGTTCAGCACATCATATGGATTCTAGCATATTTTGGGCTCATGGGGATTCACAGAAATATCTGAATGTATACTTAAAGACAGAGTGACTTGAAGATTATTATTGCTTTATTACAAATGTCTGCTACCTAACCTCCTTCAGCAATCTTGGTGGGATACAACATTATTCTGTGGTTCCCATCTGAATAGGTTTTTTTTCTTTTAAGCAACTGCAGAATCTTTTTCAGAGATATGTACTTTGACATCAAGTGCTAGCTCAGTTTATTTTTGTAATCTTATTGCCATACAAATATTTTCATCATTGTTAAAATATAAGGATGTTCCATATAGTAATAAATCATTCTTGCAGAAATGTAAATTTATGGACATCAGTGTCTGATTTACTGTTAGCCTTGGGGTGGGGGAATATGATAAAGCTGTAGAGAAAATTAGAAAGTCATTTTGGTCTCCCTGTAAATGGGTTCCTCGACAAGTTCTGAAATATTCATTAGAATTTGATGATACCATTTCACAAGGAAGTTTTCCCCTCTAATAGTCCCTCTTCAAAACATATTACTCCAAAACTTTAGAAAAATTTTTTTCTTTAGATTCCATATAGTATATAAAACCTTGACAACAAATGTGGCAGTTTGAATAGCAAGGATGCTCAGATAGGAACAAAAGGTGTTATCTTTTCATTGTATAAATGTATAATTTGTTTTTAACCAGAAAATCCCCATCTTGGCACTTCTTCTGAGGCTTTCTTGCATTGACAGGAACCATCTGCTCATTCAAGGTGTTTTCTGTTATTCCAGGAAAGGAAATCTTGTACTGTGATGTTCCGTATATTACCCATGGCAGCCCTTTGGGTGTTCTGGGATGGAACTCCTGAATACAGCCAAACTCTTGTGTGACCTTCACATGGGGTGATAATAGCAAACGGGTGAGCTCAGAAATAACAATGGCCAGATACACATAGACGTACATGTACAATAACCCTGTTCCCATGTTAACAGTGAATGCTCACACATCATTCACATATGTGCATATGTCTGTAAGAAAGAGTTCACTTTATAAATGAAACTGGATAAATGTACCTGGATAAATATGAAGTTTCAGTCACACGTTCAGCTATACATGCATTGAATGTAATATGAGAATTACTGGACAATACATATAAAGAAAAATCAAGTGTACACTGTACATGGATTATACATGTAATTATAGGCTGTAAATTGTGAACAGGCTCCTGTCACCTAGGTAAACCTTCACCCAGGTCCACTTTTCAAAGAAATCAGCAAAACAGCCTATTTATTTATTTATTTCAAATGTGGAATGGGACTCAAAAGTTGTCCCTTCCTTTCTTGCCTTGTGGTGGCATGGCATAGTGATGGCAGCAGCAGCAGAAGAAGAAATTGGATTTATACTCTACCCTTCACTACCCAAGGGAGTCTCAAAGCGGCTTACAAACTCCTTTCCCTTCCCCTCCCCACAACAGACACCCTGTGAGGTAGGTGGGGCTGAGAGAGCTCTGACAGAAACTGCTCTTTTTCAAGAGCAGCTGGCATAGGTGGAAAAATACCAGCCTGGCTGTATGTGTGACCTGGGCCTCCATATTTAGAGAGGCATCCAGGATCATACCTGACAGACTGCGCCAGTACCAATGATGCCTCATCAAGAGCAGGAAAACTGAACCCAAGCCCTGAAGCTCCCCTTCCCAGCAACAGAACCTCCATCTTTGTTGGATTCAGTTTCAACCTTCTCTTTTTTAACCATTCCACCATGCCCTCCAAGCCTGTGGCCAGATTTTGTGGGACGATATCCAGGCGGACATCCAAAAGCAGATACAGCTGGGTGTCATCAGCATAGTGGTGACACCCAAGCCTGAAACTTTGTGCCAGTTGGGTGAGGGGGCACATATAGATGTTAAATAACATCAGGGAGAGAAGTGCCCCCTGAGGAGCCCCACATTCCAGGGGGTATCTAGAGGAAACATTCTTCCCTAGCGCCACCCTCTGTCCCCGATCATGGAGGAATGAGGTAAGCCACTGAAGGGCTACCCCACAAGCTCCCACGTTGGCAAGGCAGTGGGTCAGAAGATCATAATCAACCATGCCAAATGCTGCTGTAAGATCTAATAGTAATAGCAGCACCGACCCGCCTCGATCCAGCTGCCTACAGTGATCATCTGTCAAGGCAACCAACACCGTCACCATCCCATGGCCAGGGCAGAAGCAGGACTGGAACGGATGCACTGCCAATGTCTCATCCAGAAACTCTGGGGCTGTTCAGTCACCACTTTCTCAATTACCTTACCCAGGAATGACACATTCAAAACTGGGCAATAATTGGCTGGATCAGAAGGATACGAAGTTGGTTTTATCAAGAGTGGTGTAACCATGGCCTCCTTGAGGCCCTCCAGACAGGCCCCTGTTTCCAGGGACCAGTTAACGATCTCCCTCAATGGGCCCCATATCCTCTCACCAGTAGCCTTCACTAGCTATGAGGGGCATGGGTCAAGGAGGCCCATGGTTGGTCTGGTATCACCCAGGATCCTGTCAGCATCAGTGAAGGAGAACATGTTAAAGGTGTCTAAAACTGAGTCCAATGGTGGCCAAGGGGCCTTAAGTTCACTCAATGTTAGCAGGCAGGTCATGGCAGAGTGACAAGATTTTATCTACAAGAAAGCTCGAAAATGCCTCATGGCTAATTGCTGATTCCCTATCCTTTTTGTTTTGTTTTGTAAGGGATATCAGAGATCAAATCACTCTAAATAATTGTGCCAGGTGTGAGCTAGTGGACACGATAGAGGCAGAGAAGAACTTTTTCTTCACAGCCTTTGATGTCATCTCATAGGATTTCATAAACATCCTATAGGATGCTCTTGCAGCTTCATCACAATCCTGCCACCAAACTTGCTCAAGTCGTCTGGGTTCTCATTTCATCCCCCTTAGGTCAGAAGTGAACTGGGAGGACGATCTGCCACAGGATCTTGGGCCGTTGAGGAGCAACCTCCTTGATGGCTTCAGAGAGACCAACATTCCAGTCCTCTATCAGCTCATCCAGTTTATCACATATCAATTTGTAATATCTTAATAACAACCTCCGTTCATTCTCTGAAAATCTGCTGAAAGGGCAACTGATCCCTCCTCCTAATTTGAAAGCATTTTACATGCACATTATAAAGAGAGGAAACCCTCCTCTATTGGCTAAGTGTAAATTATGGAATAATCTTGCTAATTATTCATTATGCAATTGGTTGGGTTTGCCTGGAATATTATCTATTTCATATTATAGCTGTTTAGTTCTCCCGGGCCATGAAAATGAAACATTTCACTGATATGGTGCTCAGTGATCTCTGTTAGAGAAAACATGGAACTGAGACCGCATTGTTACATTAATTTTTTATGTATAATGTAATGAAAGAGCTTCAAAGAGCTTTCGTTGCTGGGAATGACTGTATATTTAAACCAAAGCAGCAAGTAAATCATTTAATATTTATTTAGTAGCTCAGTGTCCATCACTGTGATGAGTGGGTTGAATACACAGTATGATGGGCCAAATGCCCCAACTCCCAAGCTCAGTTTTGCTCTCGGTTCAGTAAACCAACCTCTTCTTTTAAAAATTAGGAAACACCCAGCTTTAAAATGGAGATCCCTGGCTAAAATCGAAATCAGGCTTGAACCTATCAAATTCTTTGCTGACAAACAGGCAAATCGTGCAGGTTATTATGGGCTGAATTCCAAGCACCCAGAACACTACAGCCCATCCATTGATGTAATTGGGAGTTCCATTGGGAGTCACATGGGGTTCTATGTCCGCAGTGGTAATTAATTAATTATTATTATGGCAGTTTGTGCAGTATAGCCAGGAGATCATAAGATCGTCTGGCAGCCAGAAGTTCTAGCTCTTTTAGCATTATGCACCACTAGGTGGTGAGCTAGACTTGTTTTTAAGGCAAGAGACTTACCAGAGTTGGTTTGCCTTTGCCTGCCTCTGTGTCACACCCCTGGTATTCCTTGGAGATCTCCCATCCAAATACTAACCTGGGCTGACCCTGCTGAGCTTCCAAGATCTGATAGGAACAGGCTAGCCTGGGCTAAAGTGGTGAAAAGTTCCATTAAGTTGCATCCAACTTAGGTAAACCCACAGGGTTGTTAAGATACAAACAGAGGTGGTTTGTCATTGCGTAGCAGCCCTGGACTTCCTTGGTGGTTCTCCATCCAAATACTAACCAGGGTCAACCCTGCTTGGCTGCCGAGATCTGACAAGATTGGGCTAGCTTGGGCCCTGCTACTCAAAATTATTTCCCTCCATGCCAAATTTACTGCTGCTGGGCACTTTTGTAGTGGCAGCAGTGGCAAGCACCAAACTAGCCTGCAAGCTGAGATGAGGGAAAATTCTCCCTGCCCTTCTTCCCTCATTCCTTCACACTCCAGTTTCCCCCACAGTGGTGGGATAATAATGCAAGTGGGAAACATCAGCATAACTCTGAGATATTTGCCGTCAACAGGATGTGGCTTTAATTGACACAGAGGATTCTGCCAGAGCTGCTCGAGCAGATTCGTAAGACTAGGTTTGGAGAATGATGAAATCTCCTGGTCCAGTCTGGAATTGCTAATTGAAGTTCATGTGGAGGCAGGGGGACTTTATAAGATCATTGAACCTGCTTAAGGCCTGGTTCTTACCCAGCAAAAGTGTTTATCTGCTGGCAAAGTTGCATTTAATTCCCTAAAGCAGAGTTTGTCCCATCTTGTTTAATTTATGAAAACAGTATTCATCCCTTAAGGGACAAAGATATTTGCTTGCTTGCTTCCTGTGGTTTTGAAGCAGTGGGAGGATGTGGTTCATCAACTATCTTCTGCCAAATTCCTTAATAAATTGAGGTTTCTGTCTGTAGATTTTTGATTCTTATTATCCCAAGGCAGTATTGATACTGCCATGACTTTCCTTTAGGTCATTGGTCATAACTTCAACTGTATAATTTGTAGTCCAGTATGATTAATCATAGCTATGCGCAGATGTTGTTGGGCTGTGAATTTTGGCAGAGAACGAAAGTTGAGGGAGGGCCTTGAAATGTCCTACAAAAAAATCCCCCCCAAATTTGACTTCTTTCACACCAAGATTGCTCCTGTTTGTTGCCTCTCTTTCCAAGCACATCAGACAGAGTTCTTGCAGGTTACAGACTCCAGTCTGTGAGATATCATTATAGACACCATAGCGCAGGGGTGTCGAACTCATTTGTTATGAGGGCCGGTTCTGACATAAATGAGACCTTGTTAGGCCGGGCCATGTTTGTCATACAATGTTATTCCGGGTAGCAGAGATATAAACTTTATAAAGGACACAGACAAACACAATTAAAGATTGTTTAAAACTTTAAATAAAATATGCTTAAAACACTAGTAATCTTGGCAATATTTTGTCTATTTAACAGTCTCTGATAACTGACACCTCTGCTTTGAATTATTCCATCAAAATGTCTGTGCTGTTCAGGTGTGTATCTGTAAGCTGCAAACCTACTTTTGATTTATTGACATTTATTACAGAAATCTTATGCTCAGTGTTCCTAGCCTAGGACCCAGGGGAAAACATGAAATGGCTGGGCATTGCAACCTTTTGTACATAATTTGATCCATATGCTAATCAAGAACATGAGAAGGCATCCTAACACAGACTGAGGGCCATGTGTTTGTCTACAAAACTATACTCTTCCCCAGAGAAATAACTACAACTTCATACAAAGGGGGTAGGGTTGCCAAGTCTGGGTTGGAAAATACCTGGGGACTTTGGGGGTGGAGCCAGGAGAAGGTGGGTTTTGGGGAGGGGAGAGGCCTCCGCATGGTACAATGCCATACAGTCCACCCTTCAAAGCAGCCATTTTCTTCAGGGGAGCTGATCTCTCTCAGTTGGAGATCAGTTGTAAAAGCGGGAGATCCCCAGGCCCCACCGGGAGGCTGGCAACCCTAAAAGGGGGTGCACTTGGTCTGGCCACACACTCTCAGCCTAATCCACCTCACTGGCCTGTTGTTATTCCTCCTCTAAAATAGTTCATATTGCTTTTTTCCTGAGAAAGACTGGATCATGAGGGCATGAATTAGGGTTGCCAGCCTCCAGGTGGGGCCTGGGGATCTCCCGCTTTTACAACCGATCTCCAGCTGACAGAGATCAGCTCCCCTGGAGAAAATGGCTGCTTTGAAGGGTGGACTCTATGGCATTGTACAATGCTGAGGCCCCTCCCCTCCCCAAACCCCGCCCTCTCCTGGCTCCACCCCCAAAGTCTCCAGGTATTTCCCAACCCAGACTTGGCAACCCTAGCATGAATACAGTGAAAAGGAGGAGGGAACCCAGTTGCACCCAGGACAGCCCTGGCATAAAGTAAGAAGTAGGAAACAGCCATATCCTTGCAGGCCCAATTGGGGCCCTCCAAGGGCCTGATTCAGCCCCCGGGGCTGTATGTTTGACACCCCTGCCATAGTGCAAAATAATGTTGCAAAGCCAAGTCCTAGTCTGAATAAGAAACACTACTGCGCTTCAGTTCTGCATGCCAAGCAGATGCTCTGCCACTGTGCCACAGCCCCTCCCCAAGCTGTAATGTCAATGGTGGGACGTCAAACCATATCAGACCCACCAAGACTTTCCCCTGGCCTTTGTGGCTGTTTTACAGCCATTAACCTATTGTTTCAGGAGAGATCATTGAGGGCTATATATGCCCTGTATATCTTAGGCTCCATCTTCAGAGGAATAGTTTTAAGTATTGTATGCAGGAAATGTGCAATGGAGGAAAATTGCTTGAGTACTTTCAGAGGCAGCTGGGTGGCCACAACTGGAAACAGTGGTGGTACAGATGACTTTGGTCTGACCTGCAAACACACTTCTTTGGATCTTACCACCAGGCCTGTAGCCAGGATTTTTTTTAAGTCAGGGGGCATTTACATTTATTAGGGGGCACTGGCTAATCGAATTAAAGGAATGCCCGGCTCCTTCCCCACACCTGCTGCTGCTTGGGGGCCCTGGGCTGGATGAGGTGTCATGGGGCCTTGCCAGTAAGTCAGGGGGGCTAGCCCCAAGTTGCCCCACTGTAGCTATGGGTCTGCTTACCACTGGACTATGGTGTCCTGTCCTTCAACCCTAGACCAAGCAGAGAGTAAAAGATTGCAGTTTATATTCTATGGGAATTTGTAGCCTTTCCCAATCATATGGTTCATGACTTGCTGGAACTTGCAATAGTACCTATTAACAGCAACTTGGGGCCATTATCTTCCATGACAATTTATATGGCTGATTTCAGGGGTATGAATCAGCTGATGGTCTTTGTCTCCCTTGATTGATTAGTTTTGAAGTATTAATGTACTGTGCTGTTAGCATTAAGCACAAAGGCTGAGGCTATTTTTCATCTGTGTACATCTTTTTAATAGGACTGTGAAATTACACTACCTGCGTTATGTATAGGCTGCCGGACAAGCTTCTTTTCAGCTCTTAATGTACTAATTCTTGATGAAAGAATCTGCCATTAGAGAAAAGAATGAGTTCTCTTGGAAGGCCATTAAGACCAAGTGATGTGTTTTTAAAATTCAGACAGCATCTTAAAATACCCCATCTATTTGGACACTGCTTTGGAATGTGTTTATTAAACATTGCACTTATTAAGTGTGAAATTTTCTCCCTCCACTTTAACATATGCATCAATCAAAAAACCTGCTGGCTTATTTAATTTCCATCATTTTCTGCCTTCAGATCTGGATCCAGGCTACTTTCTTGCTAAATATCAGAATACAAATAAGTCCTCAAAGCACAGCCTTTACTCCTTTGAGCAAACAGGCTTGGGCATTAATATCCATTTTTAAAGAGCTCATAGAATGATCGATAGCACGTCAGAGCAAATTTGACTAAGGAGATTAAATAATGGGAAAGAAGCCTCGCTTCAAGTTTCAGTGTTTCATTTAATGTATTGATTTGTTGTTGTGTTTTTTGGGGGTAGGGGAATTTTGTTAAAGTTGATACTTCTAAGTTCTACTTTTTTTGCCATCCAAACACCAGTGGCAATAGCCGTAGCCATAAATTCATTAGTCATAATCAGTGCATTGTAAGTGTCAAATATTTTTATACTAGGGGCTATTTCCCAGATATATTACAGCTATTTTTCATTGGATTCTCTATTTTTTGTTAATGAAAATGTGCCCTCAGCCATCGTAATGTTTTACTGTGCCCCGCCCCCCAATAACTAGACCATTTGTGTATTGTGACCAACAGTGACCTCTCCAGGGTCTTGGGTCTTTCGTATCACCTACTACTCCACCCCTTTATCTGGAAATGCTGGGGCTTGAACTTGAGACCCTCTGCATGCACAGCGAATGCTCTACCCCTGGGTCATAGCCCCACTCCAAATGAAATTCATAGAAATTAGTAGAGAGAAATATGTGACATGGCAGACTTACACACTATAAAACTATGGAACAGAATTAGTGACATTTGTCCAATACTTGCCTGGAAACACAGCAGGAATTATTCCCACCCACCCACACCCTGAAAAAATGGGCCATAAGGAGCATTCCCTGCTTTGAATGTACCTGCACAAGATAGTGCTAATGTATGACATAAAATGTTACCGGAATATGTAACAGCAGCCATTGGCAACTCAGTTTCTTTACTGTGCTAAGGTTGCTGGCTTCCTAATCCTAGAATGTTTCTGTCATGGTTCACCCCAGTTCTACTGTGCCAGGCTCTTCCGACGACAAGAAGTCCCTTCCGGGCCCTGCAATCTGCAAGGTACAAGCCCCTCTGAGCACTCTGCAGATAGGCCTTGTGATCCTGCCACAGCAACATTGTGGGCCCCACCCCCAGTGAGAGTCCATGGCCACAGAGATCCTCCCAGGCACTCAGGATCTGAGACAAAGGAGGACCTGGGCGGAGACCGGAACCCAACAAAGGAACCTGTGATGAGCAGCCTGTGCTCTGCCCCTCTCCAGTCTTTTCCAGGAAGGAGAGGAGGTGAAGTAGTTCATGACAGGAGGTGGAACTTTAAACATGTCATCAGAAAGGGTGGGGATTCTGTAAGCCTAAGCCTCTTCTTTCCACGTGAAGGATAGTACCCCAGCCATGTTAGGGACAAAGCTGGCAAAAGGCAAGTATAGCCCTCTCTGTGCGCAAAGCCAACTAGCTCAGACATGTGATCAGGACTGTCTCTCTGACTCATTCAGCCATCAGGCTCAGATACAGTAAGCAAGTATCTGTCATCATGAAAGGACAGTGTCTCAATTTCATCATCTCAGAGGTGTCAGCAAACCTGCATTCCAGCTCTACATCTCATACTCAAAGCTTCAGACTTTGCCCCTCGATACTGGGACCACCCTGGCCATGGTCTATTGTTGTCATTGTTCTCTGGATAACCCAGCCATTAATTAGCCAAGACTCTGCACTTGCCCAGCGCCTTACTAACAAAGGCTTCCCTTCTCAAACCTGGACTTATTTTGTCCAAAACCCCTTTTGAGCCATTATCGGCCATCTTGGTCCATCCTGGACCATTTCCGTATTGTGCCTATTGTCCTGAAGGCACAGTTTTCCTATATCTGGGTTCCAAACCCAGCCATCTTTGGTTCAGTCTCCTGGGACACATACCAGCGGGATCCCCCATCTCTTTGGGGTCTTCTCAGATGTGCTTTCTGGCCAAGCAGTATGCTCCCCTTTTCCACGGACTCTTCTCTTCGGAAGATAGCAATAACCCCCATCAATACTGTACCCTCTTTTGTCTCTGATCTCTTAAGATCACTTCACCCCTTTATTTCCTAGCTCTGTTGTCTCTGTGTGTTTGTGTGTGTGTGTGTGTGTGTGTGTTATTTTTATTTAATTAGCTGACTGTATTAGGGATATTTTTAAAATAAATTTCATAAAAGATAATTCCTCTCTGCCATCTGTGCTGCTCCGAGAGGGTTCTGACTCTGGTATAGTTGGAGGGCGATCCCTAGCGTGTGCACCTATTTAGCAAATGGTCTCATAGTTAATTTCCCCCATCATAATTTAAACAGAGACCCAATGTTGCAACTAACACTCCCAGCTTCTTATATAAGCCTGCAGAAGCTTGGAAGATCTGCTGGTTCAGACACTTGCATAAGGCTCACTGTGGTTGCCTTGTATTCTGCCTGCTTGACACCTGCATGCCTCCATACCTTCCCTTCTGCTTTCTCTGCCGTACTTCTGCCTACCTCATACCTGCCCTGCCCCTCCCCTGCCTTCCTTATACCTCTCTGACTCTCACATGCTTGCCTTCTCTCCTGGCTGTGTGCTCGTCTCAGGAAGACGGCTGCCTTTTGGCTGCCGAACAGGACCAATTCGCTAGTTTGTGTGGAATATGGAATGAAGGCTCTACTCCACAGCACTCCCAGAAGCCTAATGAACCTTATGTTTGACACCACTGCTTTTAGATGTACATAAACGGCTCCAATAATTAGAAGAAAAGATGCCTCTGGCTAATATTTTCTATGAATTATAGGATTCTGACAGTTGAAACAGCTGGCTACTAGATATATGTTTCTATTTGCTGTGTTCCAAAAGAATCTGCCCACATGTTTTCTGTTTAAAGGAATAGACTGAAATATTTTTTTTTCCCAATATTTCTCTTTATAAGCCCCACAGACATTTGTATAATTTCTGCCTTTATCCATCATTGGTCACAATCCAAAGAAGGTCCCACAGAAACCAAGAAAATTTACCATCAAAATTAAACAATGTTACTTGTGCAGTCTTCACAATACACCTATTTCTATTGTTGCAACCTCTAGTAGTACTTCTGTACTTCCTTTGTAAAGAAAACAAGTCATTGGCATGCTACTAAAACCGGCATCCCCATGTTAAAATCTCTGTTTTCTCTGAGAATCTAAAGGATTACTTTTTCTATATTCTGATGTCATCATCACGTGAGCTCCCCTCCATTTGCTCCTCCCCATGGTAGTGGCAGAAAACTACAGGCTTAGACCCAACAAGGAGCCAGCAGAAACAGACTTGGAGCAGTTTCATTTGCACAAGATCTTCAGCAACACCTGGTGTTTTCCTTCCTTATAGATTCCAAAAATGGTTTGCACAATGCCGTACGCATTGAGGAAAATGGCTTGGAGTATGCTGTGGTTCACTTTATACGAGGGAACACCACGAGTCGTCATTTTCCCCCACACTTCAGCTTGTGCAAGGACCCTAGCTCATACAGGAATCTTCTAGTGCATCCATGCCAATGGAATGGCATTTGAACACAGAGCAACTAGTTGCCAGTATAACTGGAAACAGTATGAAGTCAGCATGGTGATACTGTTTTTAATGGCTTTCCCATGCTTCATGTAACTTGGCCCTGTTATAGTTCATATTCCAATAATTTCAGTAGACTTTAGTAATAACTATTTTTTGTTGATTTCTCTCATGTTGATGCAGGGGTTCCCAACCTTTTTGAACTTGTGGACACCTTTGGAATTCTGACACAGTGCGGTGGGTGCAGCCACAATATGGCTGCCACAGGAGGTGGAAGCAGACACACAATGCCTGCCACAGCTTATTTTCAGTCATACAGTGAAAATCCTTATACTGTGACAGCAGCTGCTGCCAAAACAGTGTTGTTGTTGCTGGGGTTTGTTTTTTTTTTTTAAATCTGCACAGCCAATGAAATCTCCAATCACAGCCAGTCAGAAGCCTTGTTGGACAAAAGCCCCACCTCATCCTGTCCACTTTTTAAAAAAAATACTTGGCAGTACTATGAAAGGTATAATTGGGTACCATGATTTCCATTGGCATCACATTGGGGACCCCTGCATTAACCTGATTTACACTTGGACTAATGCATCAATGGGATTGTTGCAGTACCAGTTTTGAGACCCTATAAGGTGACTGCTTATTTAAATTACAGGGTTGTGCAAGAGAAATGTCACTTGCTCTGAAGGGGACTCCTCCCCTTCTGTATCTAATAATATGGATTATTAAAGCAAATGTTAAATAGCAACATGCAGTGGACTCGTTGGAGTCAGACTTCTCAGTTTATTGTTTGGTGCATTTGGAGAACTCCAGTGAATCTAAGAGTTTGTAGGAGCACTTCTTTCCTTTACGCCTTACATTACATTACCATTACCCTTTACATCCTCCCACTTGACATTTGATGGAGTGCAGTACCTTCTGAAAAGGTACTATAAATAGCACCGACACTTGTCAAGGAGGCTGGGAGTGGAGATTTTATGCTTATGACTAATTAAGCAATTGAAAATGATCACATACAAAGAAGATGTCTTTCACAGCTCATCTGTTTTATGTGAAAATAAGGAAGATCCTCCCTGACTCCACGAGGAGTTAGATAGCACCAGTAAGCCCACCACATGGACTTTGCAGTTAACTCCTCCATAATTGCTACTCTGAGATACATTAGTAAACAGTGGAATGCAGTTTTCATACTGCTAGAGCTGGACCGCAAAGGAGTGGGTATTGGCAGTGATCTTTATCCTGGACCACTTCTCTTAGCACCAGAGGGACTTGTTGAACTTTGTTCCAAACATTAACAATGAAATTAATTGCCAAATATTATCCTTTTATTTCCTGATATTGTCTGGCAATTAGTTTCTGAGATCTGAAGCCAGGTTAGTAATTGAATGGGAGACCACCAAGGAATACTAGGGTTGCTACTCAGAGGCAGGCAGTGGAAAGCCACCTCTGAATGTCTCTTGCCGGGGGACAGGCGACATGATAGAGGTTTACAAGATTATGCATGGGATAGTGCAGGTGGAGAAAGAAGTACTCCCCCCCCCCTTTCTCACAGTACAAGAATTCATGGGCACTCAATTAAATTGCTGAGCGGTCGGGTTAGAACGGGTAAAAGGAAGTACTTCTTCACCTAAAGAGTGAGTAACACATGGATTTCACTGCCACAGGAGACTATAAGCATGGACGGCTTCAAGAGGGAACTGGATAAACATATGTAGCAGAGGTCCATCAGTGGCTTTTAGCCACAAGGTATAGATAGGAACTCTCAGTCTGGGGCAAGTGATGCTCTGTATTCTTGGTGCTTGGGGGGGGGGGGGGCAACAGTGGGAGGGCTTCAAATGTCCTGGCCCCACTGGAGGACCTCCTGATGGCACCTGGTATTTTTGGCCACTGTGTGACAGAGTGTTGGATTGGATGGGCCATTGGCCTGATCCAACATTGTGGGGAGGGGAAGGGAAAGGAGTTTGTAAGCTGCTCTGAGACTCCCAAGTGAGTGAAGGACGGGATATAAATCCAATCTCTTCTCTTCTTCTTCTTCTTCTCTTATGTTCTCATGAAACCCTACAGGCTTGCCATAAGTCGGCTGCAACTTGACAGCACTTTACACGCATGCGCGCACACACACATACTATTCTGTTTTTGTGTCCCTATAGAGTCAAATAATAATTGGGATAGGATCTTTTTTTTTCTCTCCCTAAAACTTGGATTCAAAGTTTCTGTCCTGCTCTCTGAGAAGGCTTTTTCCAGTGCACGGAGCCTTCCAGTAGTGGGATGTGCCTCTTCCACCAAAAGAAATCTCTTTGTGCCAGGAGAGGGGTCCTTGTGTTGGAGAAAGGCTCCACTGTTACTGGAACAGAACCTTTGGGCCCAACATATTTGTTTCTGTTGTTGTTTTGTTCAGTTTAAGTATAACTGAACATGCACACGTTGACTGAACAAACAGCCTACCCCAGGGGATTGCTGGGTCTTCTGCATGGTACAAACACATGGAGGCAGTGTCCACATGTACACTTCCTCCCTGTGATTGTGGAGGCTACTAAATCTGTACTATGTTAGGGGCTTTAAACCCAGCTCAAAATGCTTTTCAGACAGAGAGTCTTGCAAGGTTTGGGCTTTGCTGAGTTTCTAGAGAAAGGATGACTGACAAGCTGCCAAGGATACCTTTCCATCCTGTCAAGATGTTGAGATGGGTCTTGGGACATTCTTGAAGAAACAGGAAGGTACCTTATACTGAATCTGACCCTTGGTCCATCAAAGTCAGTATTGTCTACTCAGACTAACAGCGTCTCTCCAGGGTCTCAGGCAGAGGTCTCTCACATAACCTACCACCAGATTCTTCAACTGGAGATGCTGGAAACTGAATTTGGGACCTTCTACATGCCAAGCAGAAGCTCCGCCATGGAGCTACAGCCTCTCTTTCAGAAATTACATTTTTAGTAGATTCATATTACAGATCTAACCTGTTTTGCACAAATACCAAAATCCTACATCAGCACATAGTTGAGAAGGGAACATGATTCATTGGTGAAGCTTTACATGCAGAAGGCCCCAGCCTCAGTCCCTGGCATCTACAGTTTTGAAGATCTCAACAGGGCTGAGAAAGACCACTTCTCTCCTCTGCTTGAGTTCTCAGAGAGCTGGTGCCAGTCATTACTGAGTCATCTGGATCAAGGGCCTGACATGGTTTAAGATAGCTTCATACGTCCTATGACTAGAAATTTTCAATTCTGAAGACGGTCAGCTGTAAAAGTGACACCGGCATCAAATTCTAGGAGATGGGGACAGCTGCCCATAGTGTCATTATTTTTGGAGAGTGAAGTACAGTGTTTTGTTTGTATAAGACATATTTATTAAGAGACCAAGCCAGTTAATGCTGGAGTAGTGAGAGAGATGTGATTCAGCTCCATCGTTTAATGAACTTCATTAGCATTTTCATGGCTTTTCAGCTCAGTTCCAAATGACCATGAGAGAGCTTTACAGCCCTGTAATGAAAGGTAGCAAAGTGTCCACATTCTAATCTATTCCTTTGCATACTGTTCAAACCATGGGGAATTCTTCAATTAAAGAACACACTATTATATAGGAAGCTATTTTTCCCCACTTCTGTAGACAGGAACTGAAAGCTTGGTTTTGTAACAATGCATTCTTTATATCGACAAACCATGAATAGTAAGGAAAATGAATTATACTCTCAGTTTAATTTCTGCCAGTGAAAATGCCTTGTGCTGGATACTTATAGGAGAAACCAATTCAGCAGTTTCTGAAGATACTTCTGTTATGCTTCCGCATACAATCATGTGCTTTATGGAACCAGAGGTTTGTGATGAGAAATGATCTAATTCAGCAATATACATCATTGTTGCTGTTAGCATCTCGAGTTATTTTTTATTGCAGAGGGGAGAGACCATACCACAGTGAAAGAGCAAGTGCTTTGCATGAAAAAAAAATCCCTGATTTATTTAGTTTTAAATCTAATTCAAGGATTTAAGGTAGCAGGAATTGTAACAGATCCTGCAGAGCCCTGATCTAAAATGGGAGCTTGTTCCATCAGGCAGGGATCAGGGCTGAAAAAGCCCTGGCCCTGGTTGAGGCTAACTGGACGTCCTTTGGGCTGGGGACAGCTAAGAGATGTTGATCGTTGGCGTGTAGGGCTCTGCAGGGCACATATGGGGAGAAATGATATGCAGGTCCCTGGCAAAATAGGGCTTTGAAGGTTAGCACCAAAACCTTAAACTGGACCTGGTACTCTAGTGGTAGTCAGTGCAGTTGGCACAGCATGGGCTGAATGTGCTTCCACACGGATGTCACTGTCAATACATGGCTGCTGCATTCTGCACTAGCTGCAGTTTCCAGGTCAAGTACAAGGGTAGCCCTGCATAGAGCGAGTTACAATAATCCAATCTGGTCGTAACCATTGCATGGGTCACTGTAGCCAGGTCCTGAGAAGTGAGATAGGGAACCAGTTATTTGACCAGCCAAAGGTGATAAAAAGCCAATTGAGCTACGGTAGCAAACCTGGGCCTCCATAGAAAGGGAAGCATCCAGGACCACCCCTAAGCTCTTCAACCTTGGCAATGGCACCAATGGTGTCCCGTCAAGAGTTGGGAGTTGGATTCCCAATCCCAGATCCCCACGGCCTAGGTACAGGACCTCTGTCTTCGTTGGATTCAGCTTCAGTCGACTCTGTTGAAACCGTCCAGTCACAGCCCATAATGCTTTGTTTAGTGCCTCCAGAGCAGAGTCCAGCCAGCTGTCCATCGATAGAACTGGGTATCATCAGCATATGGATGACAACCCAGCCCATACGTCCAGACTAGCTGGGCAAGGGGGCACATATGGATGTTAAACAGCATCAGGGAGTGGATAGCCCCTTGCATCAGAGCACATATTAAGCAATGTAATATCGAATAAACCACGAGATAGAGCAAAACACATATGGAACACAAGAAAAGAAAACCCCCCCAAAGCAACAGGAACACACAAACAAGGGAAATGAGAATGTGGAAAAGCCCCAAGAATCCAGGATGGAGAGCATCTTTGCATCACATGTAAATTAATGTACACTAGTGCAGTTTAGAGAGCCACAGTTTTAACTTATCATGGGCATGAAGACTAATTTCATATATTTTAACTGTATATCATATTGTTGTCAAATGGTGGTTCTCAGTAATGAAATAAATGAGGAATACCTTGAAATATATATAACAGTGTTGAAAATAAAATGAGTGTTTGTGGATTGTGAAAGAAATAGATATAGAATTGTACCTATTTCCAACTATGTATTTATTTAGTCCTTTTATTTTCTTTATACCCCACTTTTTCCCTCACTAGGGACCCAAAGCAGCTTACAACATTCTCCTTTCCTCCATTATATCTTCACAACAACCCTGTTTGGTAGATTAGGCTGAGATTGTGATTTGTCCAAGATCATCCAGTGAGCTTCAATGGGAAAGTGGGGATTTAAACCTGGATCCTCTAGTATGTCACTCTAACCACTACACCATACTGACACTCTTCTGTTATGCATAAAGGGGCTTCTGAAAACTGGATATGCTAGGGATTGAACCTGTGACTTTCTGCATAGAAAGCAGATGCTCTACCACTGAGCCACAGCCCCTCCAGTATCCTCTTTCTCTCTGTGGCCCACAAAATGCAGAGAATGAGCACAACAGCCATCCCCTGCAGTTTGCCTCCAGTAACGAGTATTCAGAGAAATACAAAAGTGCAACCCGCTTTGGCAGTCGCTCAAACGGTCCCCGTGCAAGTACACGCATGTGACAATCAATGCTCCCTCTAAGCTGTGGAGTCCTGTGAGCACAAATGCTACTTTCTGAGCTGCTGGCATTCAAGCTGTGAGCAGGTGATTTGGCCACTGCGTAAATTAGTTTGCTCTGGAGCCATCCTTCCTGAGCTAAAACAAAAATGTGTGAGCTGGAGGCTAAAAAACTGAGCTAGCTCACACTAACTCAGCTTAGTGGGAACACTGGTGACAATGGTATATTTCATTTCCCCTGTATTCTGATTTGTACAACTAGCCTAAAAGTCTTATTTCTAAACTGAAAAAAACAGCTGGTGTTAAAGTCAGTATCTAGTTTCTAAATACCATATGGGAGAGGCAGTGAGTGGGCAGTATATGTGGTAAGGTTATTTAGTGCGTGCGTTTCAAATTACTCAAAAACAGAATTGTACTGGGAAACTATCTTTTAATTTTCTCATCATTATTACCAAACAGTGCTTACTTTCAACCCTTTGCTACAAAGTCGGTTGATTCAGAGTAAACCCTTGGTATTCTATTCCTGTAACACACAGTATACATGTGTTCTAGTTGATTGTTTTAAAGAGAGTTACGGAAGTGTGGGAGAGGGCTCCGTTTCAAGCTGATAGACGTATTTTTTAAGGGGAGGAGGGACACAGCTTTGAAAACTTGATAATGGAATGTTTCATTATGGGAAATCACCAGTGTAAATGTTACTCACGTTAGGTTCTAGCAGTGTGTTGTTGACCTTTCTTGTGGAGTAGGTGAACTCTGCCATGCTGGTTTTCTGCATGGCTTTTTTCCTCCTTAGAGCCATTCCATGACAGTGGGCTGCATGCATTGTTAATGATGATTGTTTGTCTTCCTGCATGTTGGAGGTAATATAATCAGTGTAATTGGGAAGTAAGGAAATCCACACTTCACGTGGTGATTTCTCCTCGGGGGTTTCTTTGTAGCTTGCTGTTCCTGCAAAGCAGATTGTACTTCGACCTTCTGGATACAGATTATTGCAACCAGTAGGCAGGGGGAAAAAACCACCCTGTCATTATAAGCGGAGACCCGTAAGACAACCATATTGTAGAACAGTAATTGGAAATGTTCAGCCCTGCTCAGAGCCTGAACTACTTGAGCGGAGAGAATGAAATTGTACTATGAAGCTGCTTAAGTAACCTGCAAGTGTCCATTCCAAAGGCAGCACTTCATCAAACCACCTTATCCTGCCTTTTCACCTCTATGCTCTCGTCGTCAGAAAGTGAACATATGCAGAGGCTTCAACCAACCATGTGAACTTCCTGCGGGCATGGGAGAGAGTATGCCCTGAGAATGCTACACGTATAATCTACAGTTTACTAGTTTCACTGATAAAGTGTGATGTGTGGTGGTGGTAGAAAGTGACATCAGGTCACACCTAACTTATGATGACACCGTCGGCTTCTCAAGGCAAGAGAGGCCCAGAGGTGGTTTGCCTTTGCCTGCCTCTGTGTAGCCACTGTACTAACCCAGGGCCAACCTGCTTAGCTTCTGAGATTTAATGAGATCAGGCTGATGAGGAAAGGCTTTTTCTTGTCCGCTTTCAACTGAAGTTTTCTGCTTATGCGGAGGTATGTTTGGAGAAAGGGACATTTCTAATTGTGAGATGAATATCTGCCCATCTGGGTGGTGAAAGCCAGCTGGAAAAAGCAGGGATCTTTGCCAAGCCAGATGATCAAAGCCGTACTGAGAAGACCATGTGCCAGACAGCTTTAAGCCTTGAGTTGTTGGGCCTCTGTTCAGAACTCTTTGAGAACTGCTTGAGACAGGTGGTCTTTTCAATACTAGTACTCAGTTACCAATAAAAGCTGTAAAAATTAATAGGGGGAAAGCAGCAGCTACAAAAATGACATTTTGAGTGATGTGTAGAGGGTTAAGACTTGAATTATGTTCATCTTAGCACTGCACATTATGTTCAAATTTTTATCTCAGCTATGAAGCTCCCTGACTGATTTGGGGCAATTCACAATTGTTCAACCTAACCCACTCTTGTGGAGATTGAGCGGGATAGGAATATAATAAATGGAAACATTTTTTGTCCATTTTAATGATATCCTACATACTTCAAATTGTCATTCTTGATCAGTTCTAGGGAAGTGGTCCACTGACTGCTTGTTTTGTTTTTTCTTGTTTTTTTTTGTCAAGTCACAACTGACTTATGGCAACCCCATAGGGTTTTCAAGGCAAGAGACATTCAGAGGTGCTTTGCCACTGACTTCGTCTACATCACAACCTTGATATCCTTGGTGGTCTCCCATCCAAATACTAACCAGGGCCAACCCTGCTTAGCTTCTGAGATCTGACAAGATCAGGCTAGCCTGGGTTATCCAGGTCAGGGCACTGTTTGTTTTGCTGGATGTTAAAACTCATATGTTCTGAGATCCCATGTTCTCTTTCCAGCACCAAATAGCAGCACAGGTCACTTGTGATATGTTCTAAATTCCTGGGATGGTATGACAAGGGATTTTGACCTGTGTCCAGGTTACTTTGGTGTATAACACCATACTTGCAACTGTTTGTGAACCTATGCTGTCCCGTCTGTAGCTCCTTCTGGTCACCACCCCTTTGGCAGAGGAGCAGGTAGGAGAGAGGCAGTAGTGGAAAGAGGCAGTAGTGGAAAGACAAGAAGCAGGGCACCCCAGAGCCCTGTTCATTCTCATAGAAGGCATTATCTGTGTTGGACAGCTAACTGGCACAAAACTAGTGCACAAGTCCTTCATGTATTGCTTTGGACCAGGCTTATGTTGTTGTTCTACTCAAAAGCTAAAGTATGCTGTGAAGTTACAGGACATAGTGAGATTTGGAACGAACCATTATTTATTTACCAGCAAAATCTACCATGCTCCATGCCACTCTGGAAACCAGATTTAGTTCTTGTAGCAATAAGCTATAAATGTCCGAAAAACATGAACAAGATGCTTGTGTGGCTTTTAATTTTGTCCCCCTGTGAATGTGGTAGACACTAGAATTTAACTAGTGATAAATTGAACCTATTTTTAATACAGTTTGCTAAATTTGCATATAAAGAAAGGGTGTTGCAATAATTTACATGACATTAATATGGACCTAGTAAGTGGCAGAATGGGGCTGCCGGAAGACTTGCATATTTCTTGTTAAGCCATTTGGGCAATTTCCGGAGTAAGATTAAAAGTGGCAGTTCTCAGGATGTTTGGGAGTTGATTGTCTGTCATATGAGATCTCATTTTACACTTGTTAAGCTTCTGCAGTGAAAATATTTGCTGACAAATGTACACACTTCCGCAAAGCATATGTTGCAAGAGAGTTTGCATATGTTATTATGGCTGAAGGCCAGTGGGAAAGAATTTCAGTAGTTGACCAAACAGTTGAACTGTGGGGGAAATGCAGTTCTGTTATATCCACTGGGAGATGTGCCATTCAATGGTGTGTAGATTTGTGCTCCTAATCCTGCACTATGTCAGTTCCTTAGCTTTCTGGAATCATCCCATGGATTTGGGTGTTATGAGATCTGAAAACAATATAGATTTTGTGCTGTTTGTATGACAGTTTCTTAGCCTTTTAAGATCTACTCTCACTACATTTTCAAAATTGCTTCTAGAATTATATATGCCAGAGCATCTTAAGCACAAAGGAAAGTTAATCAAAGCCCTTAGAAAGTCCTTGGAAGAGGTACATGAATATTTCTATGTTTCTTGCCTCTGTTCTTGCCTTTGCTCCATGTTTAGGGCTTGATATGGTTGGAGAAATGGGGATTTTTCCAATATATCATGGTGGTGCCCCAGTTTTGCAGAGTGTGTATTTGACTTACGAGTTTTAGGTGTTCATAGTACCCGCCTGTACTATAAAAAGTGGACTAGCTCTCAGAATTTTTCTTTGCTTCAGAAAGTGCATCTGGGCCAGGGAATTTCCCTTCTTCTCTTCTTCTCCCTTCCTTCCCATCTCCAACTTAACTGTTGCTCTTTAATGGCAATAAGCTGGTTGCTCACACGTAAACACCCAGAGTGAAGAAAGAGTCTTTCTATCAGCGGGGTCTTTCTATCTGCGGGGAGGGCGGGGTATAAATTGAAAAAAATAAAAATAAATAAATAAATAAATAAATCTCATCCTCCCTGTTCTATTATTAACTGAGGTCCTCAGTACTTACTGGGATATGCTGTTCCCACGATGCCTGACGTTAGGATATCAGATGTCCTGGAAACTACATTTTCCAGTATGCACAGAATGGCTCAGATTGATGAACCATGTGGTCAATGAAAAAAATAGAAATAAGACTCTTCCTTTTGGTATGCCTGGGGGAATCATAGAGTTCTGAAACTCTATAAATGCTTGTAATCAGGCTTGATATAGTCTATTCTATATTGCCATTTGTGCTATGTTGCACTTTTTCACCATGTAGCACAACTTTCCAATGCTTACACACATGAAGCTGTCTCATACTTAATTGGTTCTTCAAGGCCAGTATTGTGTGCTCCGACTGGCAGTGGCTCTCCAGAGCCTCAGTTAGAGGTCTTTCACATTAATGCATTGTCTGATTTTTATTCCTTTAACTGGAGATGGCAGGGAATGATCCTGGGACCTTCTGCATGCCAAGGAGATGCTTTACCATGGCCTTACTGATTATGAGGTGACCCCATTGGACATGCATTAGTTCATATCTTAAGTAATTTAATATTTAATACAATTTAATATTTCCGTAAGTTGGGCAAATGAGATAAAATTGTAGCTTGATTATACTTTCTTGTGATTTTTTAACCCAAATTAAACTAAGGTAGCCATGTTTATCCTCCAAAAACATTGAATGTATTCCCCACCTTCTTTACTATACATATTCATTGCACTTCTACATTTCCATTTTAGAAATCTTCTATTTATTGTTTGGATTTTTCTTACTGAAGTATTAGCATGGGGAACTTTCAGACACATCCATCTACCTAATGGATTATTGCTGTAAAAATAAACAAGCACAAAATTGTGGTGATTGGAAACTTGTGGGATTTCAGATGGATGGATGGCAGTGTCTTATCATTGAGAAATAAGAAGAAAAACAACAACAACAAAAATAACCTCTAGGTCTTCCCATGGTGCTTGTATTGAGGCCTGTGCATAAAATGCCCATAAATATGTGAAGAGGCCTGAATAAATCAGTCAAGGTTTGGAACTGAATTTCTGACCCTGTTGAAAGTGGGTCTAGTCTGGGATTCCATGCCTCTTGCACCCTGACTGCTTTGGCACCCCTAGTGCGTACCATGGTGCCAGTGCTGCATCCATATTCTCTGTGATTCTGCAAGCTTTGGCACAAGTGTTGGATCTGGCATGATTTGTTGTGCTAAGTCCAAGAAAAGGACTTCCTGTTTCCATCCATACTGGCATTGCTGGCTTCAATTACAGGTTTACTTTAGATGCGGTGAGCACACCTTACAGTGTTTTTCCACTTCCACTTTCCCTTTGCAACCCTCCACCTTAGCCCTCCTTCAGGGCAGTGACCCTCTGTGGAATGTGGGTGGTAGGCCTGTGCTTCCTCCCCCTAAATTGGGAATGTTTCATTGGGGGGGCACTCAAGTCACCAAAGATGGCTACCTACCCTTACCACTGCTCTCTCCAGTTACTCCTTTTTACCCCTGTCATTGGCCAGCCAGGGCGTAATGACAGTGAGGACTCCTCAGAGGAGGAGAGGCCCTGTGTAGCCAGCCCATAGTCGACAGAAGCTGACCAGCAGGGAAATGAGGTGCAGGCATTCCCTGACTTGCAGCCAAGAGGTGGTTCAGAATCGCCTCCACCCTCCAGATCTAACCCAGCAGGTGAAGGCCAGCCACTCACACCTAGTTCTCCAGGGTCACCAGCACCCTTGGAATGCTGCAGAAGATGGCTGAGAACAGCTTTACAGGCTAGGCGGCACAGTGCACACCTTGCTGCTCACCGCCAGCTGCCTGCTGATAATGAAGATTAATCTTTGCAGGATTGTTCCTGAGAAGCTGGCTTTATGCATGACATCGTGGCATGTGGCTGTGAAATCTCCTGAGAGAAGCTTTTGGGTATAGAGGCAATGTGTACATCAAACTCTGAATCTGCCAACACTGCCTTGATTGATTTCTGGAAACCTGACCTCTGACAACAGTGGACTTCTGAAACCTCCTCTGGCCTTGTTATCCTTAGAAATTAGAAAGATGCTGCAACCTGACACCAGGAGCTGGCAAGTCAACCAGAAACAACCCCATCTCTCTACCTTTCATTTTAATTCTACTTCCTATGCTTACATTGCTTTCTCATTCTCTGCATGCTTCCAACATCTCCCCTTCCTTCCTTCCTTCCTTCCTTCCTTCCTTCCTTCCTTCCTTCCTTCCTTCAGCATTCCAGAAAACTTTGTTAACTAACTGACCATTCTTTTTTATTATTACCAGATTTTTCGCTTACTCTATTATACTTTTGTATAATTAGTTTTCATTTTTGTATAATAAGAGTAATTAGCCCACTGTAGACAGTTTCCTAGGAGTCTTTCTCTACTGAAAGCACACAATAAAGCTGAGTGTCATCCACATATTGGTGGCAACTCAGCCCAAATCTCTGGATGACCTCACCCAGCAACTTTATGTAGATGTTGAAAACTATGGGGGAGAAGACAGAACCCCTAGTGGGACCCTGTAGGCCAAAGGCCAAGGAACGGAGCAGCAGTCTCCCTCCGGCAGATTTAAGCAGCAAGGAGGGGAAAGGGTCCTACAAGCAGGAAGTAGACTTCCAGGAATCCTGTTACATGTCCTTGGATTGGACAAGCTGAAAGGAATTCCACACAAGTGGGCAGATTGACACCTTGGGGCCATCTGATCCCTATCACTGTTCATGCAAAGTCCAAGTCAGAACATATGCAAGAGATTTTTATCTGCAAAGTGCAGAGCAGTCCACCGTCTCCTGGAGGCCAGTCCAATAGGCCCCTGACCATCTGGAAGCATTCCAGATATCTACCCTGTACGGATGCAGTGGTGGCAGAGAAATATTGTTTCTTTGCCCCCATCACCACTACAGAGTAGGCTTTAAAATAAGCTCTAGCTTGTGCCTTGTAAGATTCATCCTGAGTCTTTCTCTGCTGTACTTCTAGCCATCTCCCTTGTCTCTTTTCATCCTTTGCAGCCCGCTCAGTAAATGTTTACAGTTAGCCTATTGTTAACACTTACCTCAGCGACTGTGAGCGCAAGCTTATCTTTTTCAAAACAGTTAGACTTTGGAAAGTATAACCAGAGCTGGCAGTCCACATACGAGTCCTTCAGGGACAATATGCCACACTTCTCACGGACCATATGTTTCTGACTCCTGAGAATAAGAAATGGGAAAAATAAGAAATAGTATCCTAAAAGACAATATGTCCTAAATATTTTGGGTTCTGGCCAGAAGCAGAAGTTCCATGGCATGAAAAATTCATTATTTTTTCCCAGACCAAAAACATCTGGATAGGGAGAAAACAAGGCTGATCTATAACTGACATGCTCGATTCTTACTTAGGAAGAAGTTTATATAACTCACAGGAGAATTACAGGACCTCCACAGCAGGTACCTTTCTAAATTCTAAATCCAATAGTCTTGTGAAACTTTTCTCCAAAAATGCTGATTTTTTTTTTAAGTTGGATGTTTCTAGTCCAAAGAATTTTTGACAGATGGTGTGTGTGTGTGTGTTAGATGAGACTGTGCCACGAAAAAAGCACTTTCAATCATTTCAAAGAACTGTGTACAAGCACCTTGTCAAACTCAGCTCTGTATTTGCCAAAAACTTCCTTCCTGTCCAAAGGCAGCATATACAAAATGTTGGGATCAACAGAGTTTGAAGATGGGAAGGAGGAGTTCAAACACAGTTAATTTGCTGCTGTGTGCCGCAAGCATTAAGAAGATCACCTTTGTGATTGAAGTTAATGCAAGTAGAATAATCCAGATTGACTGTTCCTTTAAGGTCCTGCTGCTGGTGGAGGAACGTGCTGTCAGTTTACAGGTGACATATGCCAACCAGTGTTCCCTCTAAGCTGAGTTAGTGTGAGCTAGCTCACAGTTTTTTAGCCTCTGGCTCACAGATTTTTGTCTTAGCTCATGAAGGATGGCTCCAGAACAAACTCCACAGATTAGAGGGAGCATTGAGTCAGCAACCCTGTAAGGTTTTCAAGGCAAGAGACAAACAGAGGTGATTTACCTTTGCCTGCCTCTGCATAGCAACCCTGGACTTCCTTAGTGGTCTCCCATCCAAGTACTAATCAGGGCTGACCCTGCTTAGCTTCTGAGACTATACTGAGCTAGCCTGGGCCATCCAGGTCAGAGTAAGGTCCTACTAGTGGCTTCAAAAGTGCTTTTTTGACATCCACCTGCATGTAGTTGGGCCCTGTTTTTGCAGAGTTCCCAGCTGCATTGAGAAGGAGTCTCTCTGCAGGCATTCCGCAGAATGCTTCAGAGGCAGAACTAGAGGGTGTGTCCCACTGTCTTTTTCTGTACCCATTGAAAGCACAGAAACGTGTCTGAACTAGGCTATATCGGGAGGGGGTGCTGTGGCTCAGTGGCAGAGCATCTGCCTTGCATGCAGAAGGTCCCTGGTTCAATGTGCAGCATCTCCGATTAAAAGAATCAAGTAGTGGGTACTGGGAAAGACCTGTGTCCCTGTAGAGCCACTTCCAGTCAGAATGGCCTTGATAGATCCAGGGCTCATTTCATAGTAGGAGCTCCTCTGCATATTAGGCTACATCCCCCTGATGTAGCCAGTCCTCCAAGAGCTTACAGTAGTCCCTGTAAGAAGAGCTCTGTAAGCTCTCGGAGGATTGGCTATATTAGGGGTGTGTGGCCTAATATGCAAAGGAGCTCCTGCTACAAAATGAGCCCTGGATAGATCAATGGCCTAACTTAGCAGCCCTGTTCACAAGTAACATTGAACACGTGTACGATCTGTGTACAGTACGCACTTGGTTTTTTCTTTACATATGTGTGTTGAGGAATTATCATGTTACAGTGAATGCATGTACAACTGAACATGGGACTTAAACCCTGCCTTTAGCAAGGTTTCATTGTAAAATGAACATATTGGCTGTTTCTTACAGCCAGATGCACGTACCTACATGCAGGATGTACATGCATTCGCTGTAACATGTGAACAGGGTTTGAATAAAGCAGCTTCTTGTGTTCATGTGACTAGAGCTAGAGCTTCATTCATTCATTCAGGTGGATTGCCAGACCTTCAGAACTATAAACACCTGTAATTTGTTCCATTTCCATGTTTTTCTTGTTCAAGACAAAAGGAATATATTTGAAATGACTTTAACAATGACTGTGACAGACATTATTATAGTGCATCCTACACTATTACAAGGGGGGAAAAACATCCAGTGTTTGTATTGAACTCCCTTGGTATTGTTTGTAAATTTTATTAGGCATTTTTACATTAAGTAGTTCTTACCTTCCTCATGCATCCTTATCTTTATGTACTGAGAGCATATGCTTTTTTGCTTCAGGGGAAAAAAATGAAACCTATAATCTGAACTGGCGAAATTTAATAACCACTCTAACAAGGTGTGATAAGAAAATTGATGTTTTTTTCTGTATAATCTTCCCACACAGAGGACAAAAGATAGGTCTCATTTTTAAACAGGAGAATATATTTCCATTTGCTAAGGGAAATTCTCAAGTTATAAAAATGATTAAATTATTCCAATTTTGGACCAAATAACTCACTTCATTATTGAAGTGTTGTGTTGGCATTGGTGGGGAGATGGTTTTTCAGCAGTGCTAGCTTCCTGGCTGGGGATGGAATATAGAGCTTGTGCTCTGCAAGGCAAATGGGTAATTTTTTTTGAATAAATTTAACTGGAGCAAAGAAACAGAAGGCTGATCTTCCTGGTAGACCTTTAGAAAAACAAATCTAAGCAGTACTTTCATTTAAGAAATGCTTCAGACTTCACCCCCCCTCCAAAAAAAAAGTTATCAACCTTCAAACTTTTTGGAATATCTCATTTATTGTGTTGACTTGAACCACTATGTATGATCACCTAGCTAAGTAGGCCTGCAATTGAAACAGAACAATATTTTGAGTAAGTGTTGTATCTGCTTAGCAGCTGGTTAGGTAGTCAGTTTGATGCACCCTACTACAATTCAAAAGTAATTATTAAGTCTTTAATGCTCAAATATTGTAATGGCAACATAGTAATTTGGGAATAGGGTTGTCTGACTCTGGCTTGGAAAATTCCCAGAGATTTGGGGTCAGTGCCTGGGGAGGGCAAAGTTTGGGGAAGGAGCGTAGCAGGGATGTGATGCCCTCCAAAGCTGCCATTTCCTCCAGGGGAACTGATTTCTGTAGTCCAGAGATCAGTTGTAATTCTGGGAGAGCTCCAGGCCCCAGCTTGAGGTTGATGACCCTATTTGGGGAAAGCCACAGATTTCTCTGATAGAGCCATTCTTTGTGTCATTGAGCCATCAGGATAGAATGCAATCATTGCTACACAAGGACATAATAACAAGCTTCCGCGTAGGACTTTGACCGATCCAAGCCTGGGCAACACTATGAGGAAAACGAGGCAAGGAGAGGGAAAGTATTTCCTGGTTCTGCTGTGTTGGAGGAGACCTCTCCTGATAGTCATCCGAGTTTAACAGGGATCTTGTCTGGTGTAGGGTTGCCAAGTCTTCTTTACTTACCGGCGGGGGGGAGTCCTCCATTGTCCGGGAGCTTCCCCGGCGCGCGTGCGAAGCACGCCCGCCCGCTGACGTCACCCAGAAGTGATGTCAGCACGTTGGGGGCGTTGCCAGAGCATCACCCTGGCAACGCCCCCAACGTGATGACGTCACTTCCGGGTGACGTCATTACGTTGGGGAAGTCGTCCTAGCTGGACGACTTCGGGGGTGGGGTTCCCCCCGCCGGCCAAATGCTGGCCGGCAGATCAGGAACCCCTGTAGCGGGGGATCCCCCGCCACCCGGGCTGACTTGGCAGCCCTAGTCTGGTGGCATGAGGGGACTTCTTCCAGAGCATACGAAGGTATAAAAGTATTAAAACATTTGTACACATGGGGATTCCCACAGAGAATTGTGAGTCAGGGGCTGATGTCAGTTGAAAGCACACCCTCTGTTTTTGTGCCCTGAATGGGGAGCTTACTAGGGTTGCCAACCTTCAGGCAGGGACTGGAGATCTCCTGGTATTATAATTGATCTCCAGACCACAGAGTTCAGTTCCCCTGGATAAAATGGCTACTTTGGATGGTGGACTCTGTGGCATTATACCATGTCACTATCCCTCCCCTCTGCAAACCCTGGCCTCCCCAAGCTCCACCCCCAAAATCTCCAGCTATTTCCCAACCAGAGCTGGCAACCCTAGAGCCTACAGAACAAATCATTCTACAGTCAGTTACAAAATAGTTTACAAAACTTTATCACTTACAGTCAATGAAAAATGTAACACTTCGTACAGATGTCTCTGTTAGTGGTTTCTTTTCAATGAAAACAAGTGCCTGGACTTCAATAGTTAAAGCTGTGAAATATATTTGCAATTTGAACAAGTGATATTCATGGAAATTTGCCCTTAAGCATTCATTTCTAGTTTTGCAGATATGTTGAGCCAAGAGGTTTATCCCCCTTTCAGTAACATACATAATAAAAATAAAATATCTGTCTCTGTTGACCGATCAAGTGGGGAATAGATCAAAAATATCTCCAGGGCAAGTCTTTACTCTGCCTCAGAAGGGGGGGGGGGGGCAGTGGAAATGAACAAAATCTTTTAGGAAAATATCATTTGTGGTGCTAGAAATTTCTTGCCAGTAATTTTATTTCAGAAGCTACTCGGCCAGTGTCATTTATGTCAGTGTGTATGTGTGCTTATTATTGCTGGAGGATTTATTTCTGATAGGATCTACCAAGCTGCTAATTCATAATCAGTAAGACACAATTTGTTAGGAAGAATTTACAGGTGATTGCCGTTTTCATGACTCAATCTGTGGTGTTTTGCTTAAACTCCTTCTATGTTCTTTTCTGATTTAAACATGAAATCAGATATTATACCATACCTTAACCATCACTTAAAATGTCTCATCTTTTATTTCTTTAGGATTGTGTTGATATATGCAAGCTAAACTGGAAAGTCCCAGTACAGGTTGCATGTTTTGAAAGCATAATACTTCCATCTGCTAACTGGAGTACCACTGAAATGTTCATCAGAATTCCCAAGATAAGTCTGTGGCAAGAATGAGCCTTCACGCACTCCAAAATGCATCAGCCTATCTAAACAAGCATATTTATCTCCTTTAATTTAGTGCAGGCAATGGAGTTCATCTTAAAAAGAAAACATACTCTGGAAGAAACAAGCCTTTGGAAAGGTCATACATGGATCCAGAACCTATTATTTGACCCTTTCTGGTAGATAGCAGAATGTGGACTTACCTCCCAATCGATTCTTTAAGGCAATGGAGCTCAAACTTTTTGAAGTGGAAAACATTTCTAGATGTACTGATCTTATTGGGACCCTCTTCTTAACTGACTGTAGCTTTCAGAATCTATTTGCAAAGTAACACCATGATACCTTACCTGTCCCAAAACAGAATGTAACTCAGCAGAACCCTGCCTACATAAATTCATTTCCTTTTTTTCCCCCTTCAAATGGAGCATCAGGCTGTGTCATGACCCCTGCAGGTTGCCACCTTCTGCCGCCACCACCCTGGACTTTGGGTCTTTTGAGAAGGCCCAGGGTACCCTCCCAAGCCCAGACAAATGCCCCCTTTTAACCGAGAAACAAAGGCGTAATGACCAGGCAGAGAACAATTAAACAAAAGTGTTTATTTATACAATACTGGGGCAGGGAAAACGAGACAAGGTGCATTAAAATCAATAACAGTGTTTAAAGGCAAAATAACTGAATCTAATGTGAATGCTTAGGGTTGCCAAGTCTCACCTTAAAGAAAGCGGGGGAATCCCAGTCTGTCCTTGGGAGTCCTGAAGCCCTTGATACCATAGAGTTTTCAGGGCGATTGCTAGAGCATCACCCTAGCAACATGCCCAGCGTGATGACATCACTTCCAGGTGACATCATCACACTGGGCAGTCGGCCTGATCAGGCCACTTCAGGGGTGGGGTTCCCCCTGCCAGCCGAATCCAGACCGACAGATTTGGGACCCCTTTAGTGGGGGAATCCCTGCCCCCCAGGGGGACTTGGCAGCCCTATGACTGTTTCACTTAACTGTTTACTACTTCAAGGCCCACTGACATTATACCAGGCTTGTGCCTGCACTCACTCTGTCCCAAGTGAGGGATCTTTCTCCCAGCCCAGACTGTTCCATCAGCTTGATGCTGTGTGAGGAAAGGCCGCAGTAGAGAAAAGAATGCTGTTTTACAGTTCACCAAAGCTTAAATTCCGTCTCCTAACACAATCCCTGAACTCCCATTTGTTGCCACCGTTACTAAGCATTATAAGGATTGTAGGCTGTCAGCTTTCTACTCCCACACAGGTCGCTCCTGTGCCTAGGCCACACTAGACCCATCTCCCAGTCTGGCACAGTTCATGACAGGCTGGTTTAAGATAAAAAAAAATAAATAAAGATGGACCCTTGCAGCTTGTCAGGCAATTATGAAATTGTCTCAAGAAAAAATATCCAAGGTATCAATTGATCATACAGTTAAGATCTCAGCACTTTACAGCCACTAGTGCAGTAGAGCCCTGACCTGGACAGCCCAGGCTAGCCTAGTCTTGTGAGATCTCGGAAGCTCAGCATGGTTGACCTTAGTCAGTATTTAGATGGGAAACCACCAAGGAAATCCCGGATCACAAGGAGGATCGACCATATAATTGAGACCCAACTGCTGTGAAGATGGCAGCCATTGTAAATGCAGCATCTTCAGGAACCCTTCAGAAAGGATACTCAGAACACAAGCAAATCCTAACAGGTGGTACACAGTCAAGCAAAGAAAGAGGAAGACCAAAGTATTGACTTGAACATGTGCCAACTCTCTCTTTTTCTTTGGAATGTTCTGTAGTAGCTCCTACTGGTGCTGTTGTGCTCAGGTCTTGGTCATTTGTTTGGGCCTGCAAAGAAATTAGCAGTTGCCTCAAATCACGCTTCAGGTCTTCTCTCTCTCCTGCTGCTGGCTTTGGCAGCATGGGAGCTTCTGTAGTGTGCATCTTGTTCCAACTCTACTAGAGTAATTCAAGAATCCCAGGGAGTCATGGGAAGAGACCACACTGTAGCTCCTCTTCATGCCTGGTTTATGGTGGGGTCAATGCCACAATGTGAAATTCTTCCATGTGTTCCATGTGCCCCCATGGCATAGAAAGGAGCCAAGTTTGTAGGATTGCCAACCTCCAGGTGGCATCTGGAGAGCTCCCATATTACAATTCATCTCCAGATGGTTGAGATATCTTCCCCTGGAGAAAATGGCTGCTTTGGAGAGTGGACTCTGTGGCATTATACCCTGCTGAGTTCCCTCCCCAAACCTTGCCATCCCCAGGCTCCACCCCCTAATCTCCAGATTTTTCCCAGCCCAGAACTGGTAACCCTATGTTCTGGTAGCAGCTTTTCACCATTCCAGCATTGTTTCAGTGTATGAAAGCTGTTTTCTCAGGCTGAGATGACTCACTCCCCAAAATCTGTGATAGCCTCCACATTAGTGGACTGGGAAGGCTTTGGTTTCCCAGTGGAAAAGAAACTGGTGGAAATTCTCTACAGTTCCAGGAGTATTCCTGTGTGATTGTACACAAAAAACGATGAGCAAAAACAAAAAAACCCTTTGAGTACGATAAAGTAAGACATGAGCGGTCAGTTTTACTGAACAGAAGTTAAAGCGTTGAGCGTGTGAGAAATTAATAGATGTAGAGCCAACAACAAAATAACTCTTTGCCCATCAGCAAAAACAAAAGCTATGCTTTGTGTGTAGTATTATCTAAACTCTCAGCATGGAAAAAAATAAATTGTTTTCTCAGCATGGAAGAAATTATATTTGTGTCCGTTTTGTTTTCTTCTACAAACCTAGTTATTTTTTTAAGTCTTTACATTCTTTGGGGGTAGGCACACTAAATAAATCCTGCACCCCACAGGGGGTTGTCGTCACTAATGTTCTTTTATGGGAAAAGTTTGTGTGCTGACTTCCACATCCATTTTGATTTCTCCCACCAATGTATTTCTAGTTCTCATAGAAAAGACTGATGTGATAATAATATCCTTTTGCTCTGAAATATACCTGTACCCAGGGGTCATTTCAAGCAGGAGCTCGGGGAGTTGGTGCCAGCCCCCCCCCCCCCCGCGGGGAATGCCTACTTGTGTCATGGCTGCAGCAAAATGACCCCACCCCCTGGAAAGGTCCTTGTTCCTCCAACCAGCCTTCTGAAGGCTTCAGCCACCACTGAAGCTATCCTCTCAGAATAGTGGTATTTCTGAGGCTTGGATTAGTAGCAGTCCCCTCTCTGCCAACTCCTTCCTTCCTTCCTTCCTTCCTCCCTTTCTCTCTCGCTTCTTTCTTTCTTTCTTTCTTTCTTTCTTTCTTTCTTTCTTTCTTTCTTTCTTTCTTTCTTTCTTTCTCACTTTTTTCTTTCCTTCTTTCTCACTTTCTTTTTTTCTCTCTCTTTCTCTCTCTCTCTTCTTTCTTTCTTGCCTTCTGACATACTTCCGGTGAGGTCAGGTGGTGTAGCATATGCAAATAAGTTATGCTAATGAGTTATGCTAATGAGCTCCTGCACTTCTATTTCTACAAAATTACCTCTGCCTGTACCATTCACTCATTACAATCTTGTGTACTTTTAACTGTGTCCATTGCACACAGTGAGGTTTACTGAATAGGTTTGTGCTGTGAGGGGGCTAACATTAATGATGTTTGAAGCTAACTGGTAACATCTAGTACTATTTTTAATATAGTACTATGATGCTGTTGTCACATGAACACTGCCCACTTTATGGCTTCAAAAGGGCTCCTCCCTCCATTCTCTGGGCTTTGAGGTATTCAGAATTTACATTACCTCAGGTAAAGCACTTGATGGCATACAGGAAAGCTTTCTCTGTGGTGGCTCGTTGCCTGTGGAATTTCCTGGAGAGGGCTCATATGAACGTATAAAGCTGCCTTATATTGAATCAGACCATTGGTCCATCAAGGTCAGTATTGTCTACTCAGACTGGCAGTGGCTCTGCTGGATCTCTGGCAGAAGTCTTTCACATCAATTCTCAGTACCTGATCCTTTTAACTGGAGAAGTTGGGGATTGAACCCGGACCTTCTGCCACTGAGTGGCTCTGCCGCTGAGCCACAGCCCTTTCCTCCTCACTTGGGTCAGCATATTAGGAACCCCTGAGAGACTATAAAAAAACACAGAACCCTGAATTTAGGGCTTTCGAAGAAAATAAAAGGAAGAAATGAACATCAGAACACAAAAGAGCCCTGTTGGATCAGACACGGTGATACTCTAGTCCGTAGAGTTGCCAGACTACCACCTGGCACCTCTAGGAGCATCAGACACTGTTCAAGGAGCAGAAATGATGTTGGATGACAAACTGATGTCTCTTCCAGGTGAAAACTTAGTGTGATATCAGCATGTCAGGAAGCACTATGGACTTCTCCCAAAACTCTAAATTATACCATAGAGGGGGTGGTGGTGGATTCCAGCATGTTCCCTCATGTGCTCATGTCACTTCCAGGTTTTTATCCAGAAGTGAAGTTGACATGATGCACAATATCATTTCCACCCCTCACATTTTTCCTGGCCGTTGAAACACAAGGGCAGGTGGGAGGGCATTGGTCGGAAGTTGCCTGAACAAAGCAGACAAATAGTAATCCTGCTAGTCCAGCATCTTGTTTTTTCATATTAGCCAAAGATACCAAGAAGGGTAAGAAAGCTAAAGACCTCTGTCACCACTGCCTCCCAGTAACTCATATTATGTGACCTACTGCCACTGAACATGGAGGCTCCCTTTAGCCATCATACAAGAGAATCAGAGCCCTGCTAGATCATTGCAACTATCATGTCTTTAGGAAAGGTAATTTGCAAACTGAATATAATAGCAGTTTGTATGAATAGTTAGTTCTTCCTTCACGGTGTCACATGCTGGCAGCATTGTAATAAAGAAGACAGTGCCCAAGATTGTCAAGGCAAGCACGACCAAGAACCCAGCATAAAGCCTGAAGACAAGAACCAGCATGAGGCTTAATTGCTGGGCTCATCGGGGATTGGAAACCAGCTTAACCCCTTGCCCCAGTAGTGCTGCCAAAAAAAAAAATTAAGTCTTCCCCCATTAAAATGTGTGGATGCCACCCACATGGAAAAGGGTAATTATGCATTTACAGGTGTTGTTGTAGAAGAAGGAAACTTGCCTGTCAATTCTGGTCCACAGTTGTTAGCCACAACACTGGGTCTCTGTATTTGTTATGGGGAAATTTAGCTGAGAGACCCTGAACTGTGGACCAGAAGGTCGGTAGTTCAGCAGTTCGAAACCTGAGGGCTGCATGATGGAGTGAGCTCCCATCTCTGGTCCCAGCTTCTGCCAACCTAGCAGTTCGATAGCAAGAAATTGCAAGTAGGTAAATAGGTACCACTTTGGTGGGAAGGTAACAGCGCTCCGTGTGCCTCGGCTTCTAGTCATGCCAGCTACATGACCATGGAGACGTCTTTGGACAGCGCTGGCTCTTTGGCTTGGAAACAGAGATGAGCACCACATTCCTAGTCGTATTTGACTGGCTTTCGAGCAAGGGAAACCTTTACCTTTACTATGCTAGAGTCAGGACCCACTTGGAGCAGCACAGATGACAGGAAATATCTTTTATGAAATGTATTTAAGAAAATGCCCTAATACATTCAGTCTACACACACTCGCACAAACATGCACAAGAGCTAAGAAAGAAAGGGTTGAAGTGATCTTAAGAGATCAGAGACAAAAGAGGGTGAAGCATTGAGGTGATAATAGCTACCTTCTGAAGAGCAGAGTCTGCTGTGAAAAGCAAATGGCTTGGCCAGCAAGCGTCTCTGTGAAGACCCAAGAGAGATGGAGGATCCAGCCGGTACACATCCCAGAAGACTGAACCAAAGATGGCTGGGTTGGGAGTCTAGTTATAGGGAAATTGTGCCTTCAGCATAGTGGGGCACAATAGGGAAATGGTCCTAAATGAACCAGGATGGCCGGTAATGGCTCAGAAGGGCTATTAGACAAAGAAAAAGTCCTGGGTTGGGAAGGATCGAAGCATGGGGCAATTGTACAGTCTTGGCTCTGTTAATGGCTGGGCTATCACAGGAACAATGGGAACAATGGGCCATGTCCAGTATGGTCCTAGTATCAGGGGCAAAGTCCAGAGGTGCAGGTGTGAAATACAATACAGGAATGTAGGTTCTGGAATGCTGGAGTTCAGACAAGCTGTCATTTTTTGAGAGGCTGAAATCAAGTTGTTGTCCGAATACAATGGCAGCTGTGTGCTGGCTCTATTGGAGCTTGATGGCGGAAGGAGTCAGAGTGATGATCCAAGGGACATGTCCAGGCTTCTTGGTCTTGCAGCAAAGATGGGGTTAGCAACTTCTTGCCCTATGAGAGCCTGTGTGATGTGGTAGTTAGAATGTCAGACAAGGATCAAGTAGATCCTGGCTCAAATTCCCTGTCTGCCATGTTAAAATCCTGGCTGACTTTGGCCCAGTCACTCTCAGCCAGACGTTTCTCACAGAGTTGTTGTAAGTATAAAATGGAGAGGAGGAGGAAAATGTAAAGCTGCTTTCAGTCCCCCTTGGGGAGAACAGCAGCACAGATAAGGAGGGTGGAACATATTCCCTCCTTTATAAAACACTTTGTGCTTAAGAACTTCACTGAACTATTAAAGCCAGTGACTTCACTGAACTATTAAAGCCAATGACTTCACTGAACTATTAAAGCCAATATGGTGTAGTATTTAGGCCCCGTCCACACGAGCAAGATAAGCCGGACGGGAAGTGACACAAATTTGTGCCGGCGCAATTTGCGCCACTTTTGCAGGATCACACAGGTCCATGGACCTGTGAGGGCGAACCGCCGCTGTGTGATCACACACAGCCGCAGGCGAGTTGGGGGGTTTTTTCCGGCCGTTTTCAGTGCGCTTATCTGCTTCTACAAGGGATCGATGACTTGCCTCTCCACCCTTGGGGTCATCCGATGATGCGCATACTGGGAGGGGAGGGGAAAAAACCCCAAAAAAGCCTGCTCCCCCACGCCACTTGTTTGCGCTGGCGCGATCACACCAGGAAAGGTCAGTTCTGGGCCGTTGCAAACCATTTGAGATGGCCTTTTCACTGGTAGCTAAATAAGCCGATTCCCCACCAGCTCAAAGTGGTTTGCGACACTTTGACACCGGCTGCAGGACGCTTCCCAGATGTGCTTGTGTGATCACGCCACTTTGAGCCAGCGGAGAATCGTCCTTCTTGTGTCACAAATGAGTGCGTGTGATCACGTCCTTAGAGTGTCTGACTAGAATCTAGGGGACTCAGGATTGAATCCCCCCCTTGGCTACAGACATTTGCTGTGTGACCCTGGACCAGTCACCCTAACTACATCACAGAGTTGTCATTGTGAGGATGAAATGGAGGAGAGAAGACAGATGTAAGCCGCTTTAGATCCCCGTGGTGGAGAAAGATGGGGAATGGCATTGGTTATCAATCTTACTTTTCCCACAGTTCACCAGTGAACGATTATCACTTTTGCTTTTGCTTTATCTGGTATTGCTGCAGCCTTTTGGCAGGAGGCTTAACTGATCCTTCAGTATTCAAAGGACTGTTTATTATGGTAAACGCAGGAAGCTATGGGGTTGGCAAGCGGAGGGAGCCGAGGTGGAGCCCCTAGTATACCATAAGAGGCATCTTAGAACACACACTCCTGTATACATTAAGGACATTTTCTTAAAGGGGTGACAAATTTAAGGTGTAAGTTCCGAAGCTTTCAAATACGTCTGTGATACTGTATTATTACCACTGAAAGAAAAATAGCCGGGTGTCAACCTTAATCATATATTTATGCATTCTCTCCTCCGCCGGTATCTTTTCTGCTTCTGGAGTGTTGCCCTGACACGGCAATACAATTTCACCCAGTTTTTGAAATGATAGGCACCCTTTCCAGCAATTAGGTTTTATGTGAATGCCAAAAAGCTGAAAAGAAATTGGAATGCTGATTTCATCCTCTGTGTAATAATGAATTATAAAATATCATAGATTCCACATTATGATCAAATAATGAAGCCAGATATCTGGGGACTTCCTTCTGTGAACAAACTAGAACTGGAAAAGCTGCAAATGTATATTTAGAGAAGGGGTGAGGGGAATGCTTTTTCTATAATACTCTGTCTGGTAGGAGTAATAAGCACTAATGGTAGAGGATGATTTAGATGAAGTGGGGTGAAGTTTCCCTAGTCCTTAGTTCCGCATTTTGGTACTGCTGTAACAACCAGCTTCAGTAATCCTCAAAGATATAATGTAGTTGTAGATCATAAACTTTTAGCTTAAATTAAACATCACAGCTGGCTGCTTTAATACAATGCATTATAGCACAAATGTTTCAACAGCTTGAATAAAATGAAGCATGCCACAGATTCAGATAGGAGAGAAGCAGGAAGGTCAGCCCACAGCGTGCAGAATGGCTTGTGTTGGGGTGGGTGAGTGTTTGTTTGGCTGTATCAGTGTATTCTATTGAGTTGAGGTGGCTGGCAAACAAACCACTAGAACGGAACAGCCCAAAGAGAATGTTCAGGCAGAGGTTTCACATAAGGAAAAGGCAGATGGGTCTCACTGCTTTCGAACTGCATCCCGTCTCTTAGCCAGTGAACAGGCATATGGAAAAGTGGGTGTTTTTTTATTGTAGCTGTGCCTGCTGGTTGTTTCTGGTTGTTAATAGGTACAGTAAACTTAATTATGCTCTACAGAATGCTGCTGTTTTCTCTCCTCACTAACGAACTTTCCCCATAGAGAAGAGTCATTTAATGCCATAGAAATCCAAAATTCACAACTTAGGCTCAGTGTCTGGGATACTGGTTGTTAGGGATGCCAGCCTCCAGGTGCTGGCTGGAGATCTTCTACTATTACAACTGATCTCCAGGTGATAGGGATCAGTTCACCTGGAGAAAATGGTTGCTTTGGAAGATGGGCTCTATGGCCTTATACCCCATTGAAGTCCCTCCCTTCCACAAACCCCACCCTCCTCAGGCTCCACCCACCAACATCTCCAGTTTCCCAACCTGGAGCTGGCATTCCAAATGGTTATGTGACTAGGGCTGGTGGGGAGGCCTTTGTCACACTGGAGGCTCTTGCCCCATTGAGTGTGGACCTGGATTTATAACCCATAGAATTGGATCCCCCTGGTCCAAACTTTTTGAAACTTGGTAGGTTTTGGGGGGAGAGGCTCCATCAGCTACTCTGCGAGTTTGGAGCCTCTGCCTCAAACCCCCTCCCCTCCAGCCACTTTTTAAGCCACTGCTGAATTGCCACCGAATTTCAGATGGCTGCCTGAAAGGGGGCTGAATTGGCCATTTTCGGGGGTGCATTCGGTTCAAATGAACTGAATGCGCATCCCTAGTGACAGCACGTAACTCTCACACACAGTTTCATTCCTGGTAGGTGTTGAGTATTTTCTTTGGAGCCATATAAAACATGGGGACAGGGCCTTTGAGAGAGAGTGGACTATGTTTATAAAAACTGATGGGGGTAGATCATCTTGTGCTCTGAGATGGATGCCCCTGGCTAGCCCAGTCTTGTCAGATCTTGGAAGCTAAGCAGGATTAGCCCTGGTCAGTATTTGGATGGGAGACATGGTCATTCTGCAGAGGAAGGCAAAAGCAAATCACTTCTGTTACTTTCTTGCCTTGAAAACCTTACAGGATCTCTGACCTGGATAGTCTAGGCAAGCCCGATCTCATCAGATCTTGGAAGCTAAGCAGGGTCAGCTCTGGCAAGGACTTAGATGGGAGACCTCCTTGGAATACTGTCAGTCAGGAGGCGGGGGCAGGCTTTATTCAGTCACCTCTCTGAATATCTTCCAGACCCCCCTCCCCGTAGGGGTCAGTCAGCAGAGGTTGCCATGACTTACATGTGCACACACACTCACATGCACACACATATTAAAAACACAACAACAACAAAGAAAACCCCATGGGGTCACCCTAAGTTGGCTGTAGCTTGGTGGCACTTTACACACACATAGAGAGATCATCTTGCAGGCCTAGGCATCCACACAAAATTCTACTAGGACAGTAGCAGCATATCTTTTCCAGTCAAATACTTTGTGTCAGATCCTGCTGGGAAGGAGAGGTCTCCTTTGTCTTCCAAAATGGCTATGATGGGACTCATAGGAGCTGTGTGGGCCAAAACTGTGTGGAACAGGGGCTATAATTAGGTGAAATGAGTGACACTGAGTGGAAGCATTGGCTGGATCGAAATTTACCAGGATTCTCACTTTGGTGGGAAATCTCACTCTGCTTGCCATCCTGTCACCATTCAACACAATGAAAGGGTGGAAATGAGGGGAGAAGAAGTGTTGTGCTATGGCATAAACCCAGAAGTGAGTTTATTGTGTCAGCATGGCACTCTTAGATCCCCCTAAAATTAATCAGTAAAGCTGTAGAGTTTGGAGGGAGATCCTAGAGCACTATAGCAACGTTATGACGTCACTTCCAGGTTTATGCCAGAAGTGGCGCAACGTCACATTCCCCCTATTCCTGCCCCATTCCCTGACAATCCTAGCTCAATCCAGACCCCTGTGTGTGTTCTTCTGAATGTGAGCTGAGTAGGATCCAAAAGTGATGTGTTGGGGCATGTCAGACAGATTCGTTATCTGGAGGCTTGTGTTGGCTCTTGATGGTCCTGCATGCAGAACAATTAGTGGAACTCTGATATTTTCTGAGTATGATAAATGGAGTGAAAAGTATCAAAAATTATCACTGGGCATGTAACTGTTGTAAAGGCAAAACAAACGAATGGAGGAAAAGATTGCTATGAAACATCTTTATAGATAGAAACTAAAAGTCATAAAAGGGAAAAAGTGACAATATCTTTGACTTTCAACTGTTCACCGAGGCTATAGCTAAATGTGGAATTGTCCAGTAAAATTCATGAGCCCATTATCTCTGCTGACCATGGGGAAGAAAGAAACCTGATTTGGAACCATTTTCCTGCCTTCGAGTATATGACAAATGGTTTAAGAGTTCAGAGCAATATAAAATTTGACCAAGTTTGCTTTTTGCCCTGTGGAGTTGTGTTGTAATGCAAATTATATCAAAATCCTCACAAATGGTAAGATTTTTGATGACTTCACAAACACAGTGCTCATGGACGAAACTCTCGCAGCATTTCTGTCAATTAAACCACAGGAAAAAGGATAATTCATTTTCCCCCATCCATTATTGGTGTTCTAGTGATGAGGAAAAGACCTGTAAAGAGAGTTCCTTTGGGAAACCCTCAAAAGCATGAATATAGATCATTTTAACCAATATATTTTGAACAAGTCTGGAACATGTTCAGAAATCTTCACTATGAAACCACTGTAGATGATAGCTATTTTTTTTTTAGAAAAAAAATCACCTGAGCAGAACCGAGTATTAAAGTAATAATCCTTGTTATCAACAATTCAGCCATTGGTTTGGAGTATCAGGAATAAACTTAGTGCTCACATATTCCTTTTGGACCTTGTGTTCGTGGCTTTCCTTTCTTTTTCTTTCCTTTTTAAAAAAGCTTTAATCACACTTTGCCAGAGTCCTGAAAGGCGAGTAGCATTTTTCTCCCCAATTACAATCTAAATCCACTTAAATTTGTGGGTTCTCATTCGGGTTTAGAGGGGAAATGCAAATTGTAACTTCTCAATTTGGACCTCATAGTAAACAATAGCTAGCATGAAAGGGGCAGCTGTGTGGAAATTAGGGGAGTGAGAAAGCCCACAAGTAGGGATGCTCAAACACCAAACAGTTGATCTCACATCCTGTTTGCCAGTCACGAATATGGAGCCAGTCTCTTAGACAATTTGTCTATTGACCCATTGGGGAATGTTCAGCAATTTCCCCCCACCATATTTTTTTCCTGACAGTGCAGTACAACTCAACTGGCTTTTCACCCATCATGTGTTCTCATAAAGCCTGGTTGAGTTGTGCCCCCCCCACCACTGATGTGCCACTGCTCCAGTTGGCAGGACATAGTTTATATAGAGAGCTATATAATTAATAAATAAATCATGTGTTTAAAAAAATCCCTACCTTTTACTGTTTAGGTGGCTTTTAGTGACAAGAATGACATTTGAAATTTTTTTTAATTGTATTTTGCCTGCAGATCAAGTATTTTTATTGAACCTGCCTTGAGCTGGTGTGGTTGGTGGGAAAAGTGTTATCTAACTATTCTAATGAATAACTTGGGGGAGGGGGGGATGTGCCACAGCGGCCAGATCTTTTCTGCTCAGGAAAAGCTAGGAAAAGGCATTCCTGACCACAGCTGACCACAGCAGTAGGCCTGGGTTCAAGAGTAACCCAAGACTAAGGACCTGTTCCTTTAAGGGGAGTACAACCCCATATAACAGGGGTGGCCAACCTGTGGCTCGGGAGCCACATGCGGCTCTTTCACACATATTGTGCGGCTCCTGGCAGGGCGGCTGGGGAAGCAAAGGGGAGGCATGCTTTTTCTCTCTTTCTCCCTTCCTTCCTTCCCTCCTCCCTCCCATCTATTTGCTTTCCTAGTTTCTCTCTCTCTCTTTCTTTCCACTTCTTTAATTCTTTCTTTCCATCTCTCTCTTTCTCTCTCTCTCTCTCAATATCATTAGCAAACAAGTAACATCATTATCAATAACCAGTTTTCCTCGTTTGTTTTTATTTTTGGCAGTCCCATTTAACGTTAATAAAAAGCAAATTTGCATATTTTTAAAAATAAAAACGTGTGTGTGATATTTGTTCCTGTCTTGTGGCTCTCAGACATCTCTATGTGGCTCTTATGTTTATTCTATGTGGCTCTTACGTTACGCAAGGTTGGCCACCCCTGCCATATAAAATGGATCTTCCACTCACTAGTAGCAATATCCATCTTATCAAGATTAAGCTCCAATTTATTAGCCCGCATCCACTCCAGATCTGCCTCCAGACACCAGTCCAGTCTCTGTGGGATCAGCTGGAAGCACCAGATAGAGCTGGGTGTCATCTGCATATTGCCCAATCTTAGACTTCAAATGGACTATTGAAATAATTGGATTGAACTTAGAATTCCAATAAAAGTAAACAATATAAAACAAATAAATGTTTCTATAGTTAAGGTTCAGGTTTCTCACAATGCCATGTCACATATTGGACCATTCGGAACTTGGTTTTATAGTTAATCAGCAGGGCAGTGCTGGGCACAGAATGGCTGAGTTCTGATGTGAACTATATAAGATTCATACTGTAAAACACAGTGCTGCTGTTGGCAGTTCATTTGAAAAGTGAGCTATGAGAAGCTGTGGGCGACTGCAGGGTCTACTGATATGAAGCATTTCAATGAAGCATCAGTGTTCTGGAACAGTAACATCCATTTTCTTGTCAGTGAGATGTTCCGTAATAAGATATAGCTCTTCAAAATGAGGATCATGGGCAAATGCAGATGAAAATATGCAGGATTGAGTTACGGTCTCCGGTTATATGAAGCTACCTCATACTGAATCAGACTGTTGGTCCATCAAGGGTCAGTACTGTCTACTTAGACTATCAGAGGCTCTCCAGAGTCTCAAGTGGAGGTTTTTCATGTCGCTTACCACCTGATCTCTTTAACTAGAGATGCCAGGAATTGACCCTTGGACTTCAACATGCTAAGCAGATGCCCTATGTCTCAGATTTAAACCAAGAAAAAAGGGATTTGTGGAACCACTACTCTGAAGAATTTCACTAGTCTTATTAAACTAGTATTTCACTAGTCTTACTAAACATAGCTCGACCTTCGGAGGCATCTGGATTGGGGTGGATTGGCGGTGTTGCTGTTGTCGGACCTGTCAGCTGCACTCAACACAATCGACCACCAACTACCGATCCACCACCTCACCGACACTGGGATTTAGGGGTCTGCCTTGCAGTGGCTCTCCTCGTTTCTTCAGGGTCAAGGACAAAGGGTGGCCATAAGGGAACAGCTGTCCCGAAGGCACCCACTAGTTTGTGGAGTGCCCCAAGGGGCGGTACTTTCCCCAATGTTGTTCAACATCTATATGCACCCCCTTGCACCAGTATGCAGATGACAGCCATCAGTTGTTGAGCAGTCAGTCTGACTCTAGTCTGGAAGATCTGGACAAGATCTGGCACTGCAAGCTGTGGCTGGTTGGCTTAGACTGAGTCGACTGAAATTGAATCCGATGAAAACGATGGTCCTGTGCCTGAGTCGGAGCAGACCAAGGGTAGGGATCCCACTACTGGCCTTCGATGGGGTGCCGTTGGTGCCAGCGCTGGAGGTTAGGAGTTTGGGAGTGCTCTTGGATTCCTCCCTAATGATGGAGGCCCAGGTGGTAGCCACTGTGAAATCAGCCTTTTATCATCTCTGGCTGACAGGCAGTTGATTCTCTTCCTTGAATGCAACAACTTGGTGACAGTGATCCATGCAATGGTCACCCTGAGATTGGATTACTGTAATATTCTCTACATGGGGCTGCCCTTGTCCCAAATCTGGAACCTGCAGCTGGTGCAGATCGCGGCGCTGGTGCAGAATTTAGCCTGTGCTAAAAGCACTGAACTGGCTGCCTATAGTGTTCCGAATTCACTTCAAGGTGCTGGTTCTTACCTTTAAAGCCCTTTATGGTCAGGGGCCTACATACCTATGGGACTGCCTTTCCCTGCATGTTCCCCAGAGAGCACCATGATCAGCGTCCCAAAATCGCTTAGCCCTTCCAGGCCCCCAAGAAGCCAGGCTGGCTTTGACGAGGGCCAGGGCCTTCTCAGTGGCGGCTCCATACTGGTGGAATGAGCTTCTGGAAGACATCAGGGCCCTGCAGGACCTTTTACAGTTCCACAGAGCCTGTAAGATGGAGCTCTTCCACCAGACCTTCAACTAGTGAGCCGCACTTAACAAGCTAAGGCCCTGGCCTCAATACAAATACCACCATTGACAACCTGTGCACCCCCGATATAACCCAGATTGAGATACCAGCTGATTGTACTTTATGCTGATGCTACTAACGCCTCACCATTGCTATATGATTTGCACTAGCGCTATGTGGTGTTTTTTTAATTAATTAATTCATTCATTCATTCATTCATTCAATTTGTACCCTGCCCTCCCCACCTTCCAGCGGGCTCAGGGCGGCTACCAGCATATAATAAAATACACAATACACAGTTTACAATATTAAAACATTTTAAAACATAAAACCAACAATTTCATATCCCGCTGCATGATGGTGTATCTTCTTTATCAGGGTTATAAATATTTTATTTGCTTTTCTGTTCTTCTGTTCAACAAAAAATTATGTAAGCCACCCTGAGCCTGCTTCAGTGGGGAGGGTGGGATACAAATTAAACAAACAAACTTTATTTGGCTTCTTTCAACATTCCTCAGACATTTTACCTGAAAAGTAGCCCCAAATTTGTTTCAAATTGTGTTACCGTGTCAGAATTATTGAGCAGCCTAATCTGATACATATTTATTCTGAAATTAATGCCACTGTGTTCAATGGGGCTTACTCTTATCATGTAAGAAAAAGAAGAGGAGATTGGATCTATACCCTGCCCTTTACTCCCCGAAGGCGTCTCAGAGCGGCTTACAATCCCTTTTAAGGGTTTTAAGAGTCCGCGCTCTTAACCTCTACACCAAACTGGCTCTGTAAATGTGTCTCTAGGACTGCAACCTTAGTCAGTGGGCTGTGGGACTTTTGTGCTGGATCTGCAAAATCCTTACAGTCAAGCCTTTTAAAGATGGAGGGGAAGAAGAAAAGACTGCAATGTAAATCACATTTGAGAAAGAGAAGGCAAGTATATTTGGTGCCTTGGGTAACGGTGACCATTTGTGGAACTTTGCAAACTTTATCATAGAAAGACCCCAAAGTCCTGTGGCATCTGAAGCACATGTATTGTAGCATGAGCTTTCCTAAACAGCAGCCTGGCTTATCATTTTAAATATTTATATACGCATTCTGTTGCCTGTGAAAGCTTGTGCCATAAGGTACTAGTATGATGTGTTTTAAAAAAAGAAACTAAAGAACTTTCAGCAAAGAAAAGAGAGCAAGTTTCTTAGCAAGAAAGCAATAGCATATTATATACCAAAAAAAAAGAAGACTTCTTAGTGACAGGGTGTTGGCAAAGACAAGGGAAATTAGAGGGTGCTGCTTCCTCTTCAGAGAATTATAGCTTTGGAGCAAACTTTTGAAGAAGGGCCAGTCATGACATGTATCCCATACACAGAACCAAGGGTCCAAATTTAGGAGGCACCCAGTTGGCTCAGCACGTCCACCATGGGAAAAAAAACCCACAAACACAACCATACACAGCAAATGTTTTTTTTGTAACTGCGTGGTGCATGTTTTTCTCCGCTCTGTTGGTTCTAGTACTCTTCTTCCAGCCCAGCACACTTTCACTATCAGAACTAGGCAGGGGGGGATCATCAAAGCAACGAAATGCAGCGAGGTAAGGGTTTTGTTCTCCTTGCCAGATTATTCAGGATCTTCTTCGTTGTCTCTGTGCATCACACCTCTGGGACATAGTGCGCCTGTGCCGACCCTGATCGGTATCTTTTAAAGTGAAAGGGATTTTTGCGTCCTCTCCCCAGTCATGTGCAGGGCTCCAGTGTGCATGACCAAGGGAGGGGCACGACAATCCCACCAGTTCTCTTCTGACCACTGCCATCCGTCTCCGAGCAAGATAGGAAAGACCAACAGCAGAGGGGAAGGGAAGGAGGGCGGGTGGTGTGAATGCACAGATGACCACTCAGAGTTCCCCAGTTACAGGTAAGTGACCTGTATTTTCTTTGTTGTTGTTGTTTTAAAATAGAGCCCTGTCCTTTGCTGTAGAAATGAATGAGTGGACACATGTTAATGCACATGCATTCCTCTCCACCCCCACCCCCACTCAGTCATAGGCGTCAACAGGGGTCCTTTCGTAGAAAAAGAGGTGCAGGAGCTCATTAGCATAACTCATTAGCATAACTCATTAGCATATGCCACATCCCCTAATATCACTGGAAGTGTGTCAGAAAGGGAACGTCAGTTTCAGCCCCATTATACCCTATGGGCCATTGAAATCAATGGCAAAAACTCATAGGGTATATGAGGGGCTGGAGGAGAGGTGGTTTGAGGGAGAGGCTCCAAACATGCAGGGTAGCTGCTGGGGCCTCTCCCCCAAATACCCACCATGTTTCAAGAAGATTGGATCATGAGGTCCAATTCTATGGGCCCCCAAACAGGTTGTCCCATCCCCTCTATTGTTCTCTATGGTGGGAAAAAGTGTTACTTTTTTCCTACCATAGACAACAATTGAGGGAATGGGGGCAACCTGTTTGGGGGCCCGTAGAATTGGACCCCCTGGTCCAATCTTCTTGAAACATGGTGGGTATTTGGGGGAGAGGCCCCAGCAGCTACCCTGCAAGTTTGGAGCCTCTCCCTCAAACCCCCTCCCCTCCAGTCGCTTTTAAAGTTGCTGCTGAATTTCAGTGGCAATTCGGCAGCGGGCCAAATCAGATCAGAGAATCTGATTCGGCCCGTGGCTGCCCTAGTGGTCACTCCTGAGCTGGTGGAGCTTTGCTCCACCTCACTCCGGCCCCAAAGGACCCCTCAGCATCAACTTCAGGGGGGCTGGGGAGCTGGAGCCCCCCAAAAAAACTTTTCCAGGATGTGCTGAGCCTCCCCTGGAGACAATGGCCTGTAATGTCTCTGTCCCAGCCCCAGCCCCCCCGGGAAATTGGAAAGTCTATGCACTTGCACTCAGTTACATATAACTATTATCAGGTCGATTGTGGTATGAGCTTATTTGAATGAGAGCTGAATTTGTCAGATGTTATTGCCCATGAAAGCTTATGCCATAAGGTATGGTTTCAAACTCATGGAAGACAAAACACTGCTATCTGGGTGATGTCAGGGCAGTGGGACAAGAGGCAGAGCATTGCGACTGGGGATGGAGCCTGGGCAGAGGCCAAAAGTCAAAGCCCGCAAATGAAAGACTCCCCCAGACGGGTCACCCGCTGTTGGCATGCTATTGTGTGCTACTGGATGGCAGCGGGCTGGAAGACTTACCCGCAACCACCTGGCTGTCTGCAGCTGGGATGCTTCCACTTGCTTGTAGCCCCCCCCCCCCCAAATGAAGCATTTCCACAGCAGGTGGGCAGTGGCTTACTGAGACAGACAAGTAACTGGGAGCTTGATCCACCTGCAACCATCACAAAAGGCCCTGGAAATAAGACACTGTGGGGACCAGTGGTTGCAGGGGGGTCTGATCATTGGCAGCAGAAAACCAGGAGGTGATGGCTCAGTGAGGCTAGTGGTTTGCTGGGAGAAAGGTTAAAGAAGGTTTTAAAAAATACTCCTACATGTAAACATTGCCTTTTTTACATTTTTCTCCTGTGGCCAGAGGGCTGCCAACAGACTAGCAGCCCTGTTCTGTATTGACATGAACCTTAGTATCCCAAGGCTTAAAACTGGCCTATAGATACTGTTCCCCGAGCAATGAGAAGTTCCAGGGACAGCACATACCTGGGCTGGTTACCTTTGGAAGAACGAACAGTGAGGGACTTATGGCAGGTGTGGGACTAGAAGACAGAACTATAATTTGATTTCAGTATGTTATAAGCAGTTAGAGTAGCACATAGTTTAGCCATAGTTTGATTTAACCATACTAGAAGCAATTAGGTACATTGTTTAAAGTTTAGCAGATTATTTCCCCTTAGCTAGGCGAGTGCACAAGTCAGACCAATGCAAACTGGATGAATAAATGCATTCTTTCCTTATCTGTGTTTCTGGATGGAACAGCAGCTCTCCCTACTAACAGGCCTTGAAGTTATGTTAAGATGGGAATTAGAGAATTAAAATACAGATTCAAGAAAGTTTAAGTGAAGGAGTGTAAGTTTTAAAACTTTTTGGATCACTTTAATTGCCCTCTCTGGCTATACCTCTGGTGAAAGATTTATAACTTTACAGCCAGTGTCAGAAGAATGGATGTGCCTGGCATCCTTTGGTGATCTAGATATGTTGTTGCAGCAGGTACCAAAAGGTCTGACTGGGGCCTGGGGCTGTTGAGTGATTCACACCTTTTATCTAGGAGGTTCCATTTGCATATACATGAAAAGGCCTTGATACTTCCCAGAGAAGAACTCTGTGTTCCTTCCTCCTTGTCACGTAAAAAAAAACAACTGCAATTGAATGTAATGTAATCTCAGTTTGGGTCCATCCAATGGATTTGTGCCAACTCAAAGGACGCCCCTCTACCTGTAATCAATGGGGTCTGCCACGTACCATTACCTGTACCTATGTCATTTGGGGTATATAACCCTCTGCCCTTCCTCTTAGTGGCAGAGAGCAGCTTGGTTTTATGGGCACTCTGTTGCTTCCTACTGTATCTCTTTTTATTGTAATAAATACTTAGTTTTCTTCTTCCTCACTTGGACTTCACTTGTGTGTTTATCCTCGGGCCTAAGGACATATGAGCCAACACTTGTGGAACACAGGGGATTTGCTGTTCCATATCAAATAGAGAAAGAGAGGGAGAGAGAGAGACATCCTGCACTCCTGGAGTGGCTCAGCCAGCTCAGATAAGTGCATGTCTGCTTCCTGCTTTGTCACTTGTAGAAGAAGAAGAAGAGAAGAAGAAGAAGAAGAGATTGGATTTATACCCTGCCCTTCACTCACTTGGAGTCTCAGAGCGGCTTACAAACTCCTTTTCCCTTCCCCTCCCCACAACAGACACCCTGTGAGGTAGGTGGGGCTGAGAGAGCTCTTTCCCACGCTGTCCTTGAGAGAACAGCTGGTACAGAGCTATGCTTGCCCAAGGTCATCCAGCCAGGTGCAAGTGGAGGAGTGGGGAATCAAACCTGGTTCTCCCAGATTAGAGTCCGCGCACTTAACCACTACACCAAACTGGCTCTCCTTGTGGAATCTAAGCTGCTGTTCACCTGTGGGGAGTCATATCCTGCAAGCCGTGATGCAAACTTGGAAAGAGCCATTTCCTAATACTTAAGGTCCAACAAGAAGATATCTTCAGTCACTGAGATACATAGCCATGCCTTTTATCATAGGATCTTGATCCTCCAGGCGTACTACTTTGGACTAATCTAGGGATCCCCAGCATGGTGTCTGGTGGGCACCATGGCACTCGCTGACAACTTACATAGCACCTGCCAAGTGTTGTTAGAAAGTGGGCAAGACTAGGTGAGGCTTTTGTCCAGCAAGCCTTTGATTGGCCATGGGAGATTTGATTGTCTGTACAGATTTTTAAAAGCATTGCTATAAGAACATAAGAGAAGCCAATGTTGGGTCAGGCCAATGGCCCATCCAGTCCAACACACTATCACACAGTGGCCAAATATACCAGGTGCCATCAAGAGGTCCACCAGTGGGGCCAGGACACTAGAAGCACTCCCACTGTTGCCCCCCCCCCCAAGCACCAAGAATACCGAGCATCACTTGCCTCAGACTAAGAGTTCCTATCTATACCTTGTGGCTAATAGCCACTGATGGACCTCTGCTCCATATCTATATATCTAATTCCCAAGTGCCCCCCCGCGTGCGGATACTTAAATCCACGCGGGGGGCACTTGGGGGGTGGGGAGGGGGTTCTGCAGATGGGGGGTGATCCCCCCTTTTGCAGAAAAATCAAAAAAGTTTAAAAAAAGTTTTCGGGAGATACTGAAATCCCCCCAAAAGTAAAAAAGCGTTCCCTGCGCATGTGCAGGGAACGGACTTACCTGTCGTGTGGTTGTTGCTGGCGGCGGCTGCGTGGCGGCAGTTCCCTGCGCATGTGCAGGGAACGGACTTGTGGGAGTGCTGGCGGCGGATGAGCGCGGCTGGGGGGGGGGGGCGGGAAGGGATGGTGCCGGGGGGGAGGAGGGAGACACTGGGCCTGAATGGCATTAAGCCACTCAGGCCCCAGCAAAGAAGAGTGAGCTGGTGGGCGGGCGGACGAGCACGAGGGGGGGAGGGAGGGAGGGGATGGTGCCGGGGGAGGAGGGAAACGCTGGGCCTGAGTGGCATTAAGCCACTCAAGCCGCGGCAAAGGAGAACGGGCGGGAGGGGAACGCGAGGGCAAGGGGGAAGGGAAGGAATGGTGAGGCTCCTCTGGCACAAAGCCGCGGGCCTCGCTGGGCCAAGCCGGGGTGGGAGGTGGAGAAGAGATGGTGAGGCCCGCGGCTCTGTGCTGGAGGGACCTCGCCTGAGGCAGGCTGGAACGCGGGGGGAAGGGGGGGAGGAGGAAGGAAGAGCAGCTGTCAGCTTCTCCCCCCCCGCGAATATCGCGGGGGCCCCCCTTGTGTTTATCTAATTCCCCCTTGAAGTTGTCCTTGCTTGTAGTCGCCACCACCTCCTACTTTGGCAGCCATTGCCACAATAGAACAAGGATCTTCACCATGTACCAGAAGGTAAGTTGTGGCAGCCATTTTGTGGCTGGCTCCACCTCCTGTAGCAACCATTTTGTGGCTACACCCAGCATCCTGTTGTCAAAATTCCAAAGGTGCCCATTGGCGCAAAAAAATGTTGGGAATAACTGGACTAATATTTAGTAATCCAACTCTAAGCTCACAACCATTTGTTTTCTCAGTCTGTCTGAATTTGTCTCTGTGTAATGAGTAAAATGGGTATTTTTTTTAAAAAAAATCATGATTTGATGCCAGCAATGAAGCCTAGGTAGGAGTTTCTGTAAGAAACCTTGAATTTATATGTAAACCAGATGTGAAACAGAGCAAAAAGTCCCTGCAACAAACATTTTGATTGCCAGGGCCTCAGGGATTCACAGCATCTGCCAATGCTTTTCAGATGTCAAAAATGTAAACAGAATTCGTACGTATGTTTAAAACTGGCTATTTTGACCTTGTGCATATATTTAAAATTGGTTAGTTTGACCTTGCAACCTTTATGCTTATACGAACATTCTGAATTAGTGAGAGGGGAGATCTCAGAGGATTCATCACTTTGGTTGAAGAGATGGGCAAAGTTTAGCTCAAGATCCCTTTAAACTTGTGTTCTCCTGTGTATAATGCACATCTCAGCGTAATACTACAGATTCAAAAAGCAGGGAGGGGAGAAACTAGGCATGCCAAGCACACCAAATGAGTTTCTGAATTTCAGCTCCCAAGATAATTTTTGTTTTTTATCTCCATGGCTGCAAAAGTTTGCTCTTTACCAAACATAATTAAACCTCTCAGTGGGTTGCTGTTGGAAAGCAAGAACCAAATCTTCTCATACTGAAAGGGAATTGTGCTTCCAGAAGGCACACAAGTAACTAAATGCACAAAACATTATATTCAGAACTGAGCAGAAACCACTAATTTTTGCTTAGAGCCGTAGAATTGGAAGGTGTGTTGTAGGTCATCTAGTCCAGCTCCTCTGCTAAGTGCAAAACTAATTGCATCCCTGATAGATGCACATCCAGCTGTTATTTGAAGAACTCTAATGAGGGAGAAGCTACCAATCCCCTAAGGGTTCCATCACCAAATTGCTGCTGGTTCTAGGAAGTTTCTCCTAATATTCAACTGAAATCTACTCTCCTATAACCACCCATGTAAATCTATGTGTACCCTCCCAGCAGAGGAAAAAAGCAGTTACCCACCCTCCATGCTTAGATATTCTTTCTTTACGATTACTGCTCATTCAACCCTGTGGCCCCAAACAGCTGCTGAGAGTTTATGTTTAAACAACTAACAGAAAGCCACCTGCATAATGGGATCTCCCCAACAGAATATGACAGGGTTTATCCAGTCATTTTAGAATGTTTCTGTATTCCTACAATGGCAGCCAAAAATCTAGCGACCCTATGTGTAACTCATCCATTTACATCGCTCAGTAGCCTAGAATGCTTAGATATTTGAATACCTACTTATGTCTCTCTTTAGTCTTCTCTTCCTTGAACCTTTTCTCAAGGGATTTGTTGACCAAACTCATTCTTTGTTGTCCTCCTCTGAATGTGTCACAGATCATGTTGCCAACTCTGGGTTGGAAAATTCTGGAAGATTTAGGGGCAGAGCATGGGGAGAGTTTGGGGAGGGAAGGGACCTCAATGAGGTATAATGCCATAGAGTCCACCCTCCAAAGCAGCCATTTTCTCCAGGGGAACTGATTTCTGCAGGCTGCAGTTGTAATTGCAAGAGATCTCCAGGCCCCACCTGGAAGCTGGCAAATCTTAGAGATTTAGTCTTAATAAAGTGCCACACATAGAATTAGTTAAATAAAAGGTACACATAAGACCTTTGTGCTTGTTATTTGCTGTACCCTCTCCAGTTTTTGTTAAGTTTCCGGGATGGGGAACAGGATAATTCAAAGTTACTGTTACTAGATCAAGACTAAGGCTGAAGACAGATTGGCTGTCTCAGCCGTTCAGACGGCCGCATCTGCCCCCAGGAGGCAGCCCGGACGCGGTGCGTCCGGCGCCGCGCTCCTTGCGCACCAGCCAAGCACCATTTTAAAGTGGTGCTTGGCTGGTGCGGTGCGCCCCGCACATGCGTTCCACCCACCGGAGCGGGTGTGAACACGCGCGGGCAGGGGCGGCCGTGCGGCATCCGCCCGCCGATGCAGGAAGCCGCCTGCAGTCTAAACGCTGCAAGCGGCTTCCTTCCGGCGGCGTGGGAACACCGCGGGGCGGGGGAAATTCCCCTGCCCCGCGGCGCGGCAGACAACGAGTTTGTCTTTGGCCTAAGAAGATCTACAGACTTGCTTGAAGGTCTGTGCAGTTGTGATGGAGTACATTTAAAACTCTGTTTTCCTAATGCAGTAAAATCAGAGAAGGGATGTGAATATCTAACTCTGCTCTAGAATGTTGAGCTTGAGTGACAGGCTGCTCCTTTTGTTTAATTGGTCAATGCCAGCTGAGGGAAGTATTGGATCAGCTATGTGCTGAGGGAAGTTCGTTTTGACTTCTGTTTGGAGCTGTTCTGTCAGGTAGAACCATTCTGAAGGCAGCCAGTTGGTTTCTGACAGTTTGGAGTCAGTGTATCTGGTAGGAAAAGTCAGACAGGTTCACCTACTGAGTGAAAGAAAAAGACACCTGGTCTTAGCTGTGTTAAACCTAACCTGAGAAAAAATTCCATCTAAGAATTCAGAGTCTAGCATCAGCTTATGCTGAAATATGTTTTAACACAGACGTCAAGAACTGTGGTTAGAGATTGTGGCAAAAAGTGACTGGGTAGCAGGCTGAAGCTCCCAATCAGGCCGAAAGGAATAGGATTATATTTTCAGGGAAGAAATGTAAGTCCTGTCCAGTTATACAGGGAATTTGCACTGAGGCAGTCCCTGGTCTGTTCTGAAAGGAAACTGTTATAGATTACTCAGCGGAAAGAAGAAACATCGTGATTTTAGAAAAGGGGGAAGAATTTGATACACAAAAAGAGTGACCTTTCCAGAAAACCTGAACAGTTAATAGGAAAGTATATGCAGAAACATTGTAACTGAAACGTAAGTACTCAGTCAACCATCTCTCACTGATAAGAACCAAGAATTTGTGAAAATAAGCTCCTATAGCATCATCTTTTCTGACAACTGAAAAATGTATGGTTTTACCAACAATGTTTCCCTCAGTGTTTCCAATTCCTGACTACCCCATACTATCCCTACCTATTAAATAAAATCTTTATTATTGTTCACTGTTACACAATCTCCAGTGCCATTTCAAGGATCTAAAAAGAGGGCTCCTGTTTTCTCCTGACAAGTTCCTAGGCTGGGCAAAAGTCAAATTAAATTCTGTCAAAGGGTGGGACATTCAGAGTTATAAAACCTCAACGATTATCATGCTACTGGGGATAGTTCAGTACCTGAAGGAAACGAAGAATTTTGGTGGAAAAAATCTGCCTCACAGTGAAGAAGAAGCAGGTTCCATCATAGCAATAAACTGACTGAGCTTCACATAGACCCAGAAAAAGCTTCACAGCCTTGCCTGAAAGACATGGTCAATTGCTAGCCAGAACATAAAGCGCAATAATTCCTAAATTAAATGAGTACAAGCTATGAAAGTTAAATACCCCCCCCCCCGGATTTGTCTCCTCCTGGCAGAAGAGTTAAATAATGTCAGGAATTCATCCTTCCTCCTTCTTTCCTCAGTAGGGTATAATGTTTATAGAATCCACCTTCAAAAGCAACCATGTTCTCCAGGAAAACTGATCTTTGCAAAAGTTCAGTGGTGAACAATCCCAAGAGAAAAACATAGAGTTAGATCCACTGGAGTGTTTCTGCAAATGGATAGATTTTATCTCCAGACTGTCTCACTCCCCACCCTGTACTACAGCCCAAAATAGCCCCCAGTGTGATGGAAACCATACAGCACAGGGAAAACAACCAAATCAAAGACAATAACAATATCTAATAGGAACTGATTGGCTGTGGTGTAAACGGTAAAAGCAATAAAACTAGGCTACCAACAGACAGGACTGAAACTCCCCACCTATGCAGAAAATGTGACTTGCACTCTTCAACTTTGTTCAGCTTGTGGGCAGTATTGGAATTTTGTGAACAAGGAGTGGGTGCCAGCACAAAATGGCTGCTGTGGATATTGCAAACCACAGAATGGCTACCATGACACCACAGGTAGCAGCCAATCACATAATGATTGGAGGTTCCAGGCCAAGCATTATCCTGTGATGAAGATAGCTGTTTCCAGAGGAGTGCACCTTGCAGAACAAAGTGATACCTCTAGGGATTCCAGTCTCCAGGTGGGACTGGGGGATCCCCCAGAATTACAGCTCATCTCCAGATAACAGCGATCAGTTCCCCTGGAGAAAATGGTTCCTTTGGAGAGTGGATTCTGTGGCATTGTACCTCACTGAGGCCCCTGTCCTTCCCAGACTCCAATTCCAACTTTCCTGGAGTTTCCCAGCCTGGATCTGGCAACCGTAACCCCCATCCCCCACCAGTGGCCAGGGGGACCTGGCAATTTTAGATACCTCCTGAATTGTTCTAAAGCACATCCTGCTCTAGTGAGGTGGAAGAAAGGTGGGGATGGTTCTCTGCTTTGGGGAAGACATAGGCACCAGAATGGCATATTGAGGATTGCTGCATTAATGCAAATGAACCACAAATCAAATTAGCTGAATGCAGGGGTCATTTCGTAGAAAAAGAGGTACAGGAGCTCATTAGCATAACTTATTTGCATATGCTACACCCCCTGGCATTTAAAGATTCCTCCCCCATTTTGCTCTGCTTCCCCAGCCAGCCTGCCAAGGTGGGCCAGATGGGGAAGCAAAAAAAAAAAAAAGATGGGGGCATCTTTAAATACCTCTCCATCTTGGAAGGCTGGCTGGAGAAGCAAAGAAAGGCTGGGGAGGCATCTTTAAAAGCCTGCCCTTCCTTTCCCAAGGCATCCTGCCAAGGCAGGCTGGTGGGGGAAGTGAAGAGAGAAGGGTTTTAAAGTTTAAACCCCTTCTTTCTAGGGTTGCACCACTGCAGTGGCACAATCTCATTTTTTCCTATGGCCCCATAGGGTACAATAGAGTTATTGCGCTGCCGCTGCAGCGCAACTCCAGAGAGAAGGGGTTTAAACTTTAAAACCCTTCTGTCTTTTCTTCCCCAGCCAGTGCACCTTGGCAGGCTACCTGGGGAAGGGAAGGAGAGGCTTTTGAAGATGCCTCCCCCCATTTTTTTGCTTCCCCAGCTGGCCTGCCAAGGTGCACTTTGGCGGACGGGCCAGGGAACAGACAAGCAGGCATTTAAATGCCTCCCCGGTCCTTCAAGGGCCTTCTCCGGCTCACCCGCCTAGGCGGGCAAGGCAGGGAAGGGGGGGGCTGCTGGAAGCTGGGGGCAGGGCTTGCCACGGCGTTCCTGCTCATTCCGGCTGGAAATGAGCCCTGGCTGAATGCCCATTAAAAGGGGGGGGATGAGATATCAGTCTATCCCAATACTCTCCAGTATGGTACGGTTGCCATGGTCCCTGCCAGTGTCTGTCCTAGTGCCCACTTGCTTCATCCCGAAACCTCTCTTCTTCAAAGAAAGTACCAATCCTGGCTTTCTTTTACTTTACTGGAGTAGGAGGTGATTCTGATGAGGCCAGGACACATTACTGTTATATTTACTGGGAGCACTCATTTCAAAACAGCTGCCCCCATTATAGAAGAATGCTTGGTTTCGGACCTCCTAACATTTTTTTTTAATATCACAATGTTTTCTGATTGGACCCAGCCCCTATGCAGCCAGTTTGTGATTAATCCCACTCACCACCAGGCAGCCATTTTTTATGGTGTCCACTACCGGTTCTGCAAAGTCCAGAAGTGTTGACAGTTCCAACAAGATTGTGGAACCCTAACCTATTCAGTCCCCTGTGAGTTTAAATAACATTGGCATGTTTTGAGGGGTTGAATGGGTTTTCCAAATTGCTGAGCTCCCAGCTTGTAGTGCTCAGTAGCTTGAATGGTACACATTTTATTGACAGACCCTTACTAAATAGTGGGAGGCTTATTAATTCACTCTGAGTTGGATCCTATGGTTCCTTTTCTGTCCTTCTGACAGAACAACTTTCCCTACAAATTAAAAAGGCTTAGCGCAGGGCATTCAAACCTCGGTCCTAAGGGTTTCATTGAGACACAGAAACCATGTTGTGGGCCATGCTAGGGCAGGGTCTGCCATGGGGAGTTGGATTGCCTGGGTCTGGTTAGTCTCAGGTTTTACCTTTGGCTCCACCTCCCTCCTTCCTAATGTCCTGTTTCCCTGCCTCCCTATCCTAGCCTCTCTGCCTCCTTTACCACTCCACCGTGTTTATGCTGTCCACTGATCCTCCTATGTCATGTATCCCTTAGCTGCTCTAGCACTGGTAAGGGGGATGGATAGGTGTCTGGGATATGCATGGCTCTGGCTCCATGTCACTTCAGGCACACAGATGCTCACTTCTAGGCATGCCAATGGAGACATGAAGCTTATCTGAGCACTAGACAGCTCTTGGAGTTGTAGGATCTAAACTATAGTTCTGATTTTAACTTTTCTGTGCGTCCTGGAAAGACTTATGCTGAAACTTGTGTGTCAAGTGCCTTCTATCATTATGTCTTTTTTAGGTTTTTTGATACCATTTGTACCTGTGGTGTTCCTGGTAGGCTTAAGTATAGATCTGTCATCACTTTTGCATGAATGAGACCTCTTGGTATCGTTGAGCTAATGATATACTTTGGCATGGAGCTCTTTGCCTATCTGTTTATGATAATCAGATATTCAAGAGTCTTGTCTAAGATCATTTGCACAGTTTTCCAGAACTAATGGTCTAATCCTTCAACCTGTTTTTCGTGATCCCCATTTAACCTGTAGATATTGCTGTTGGCTGCATTCAGGCTGTTCAAGGGCGGGGGGGGAATGGGGTGCAGGTAGCCATCTCTGTTCCCTTTCCTTTTTCCTTTTACTTTTGGAATAAATATGATGTCATTTTAGGTTTAGCTGTGCTGTAGCCATAGGTCACTGTTTTAACTACGAACATGCATTCTGTCTGTTCAGAACTGAAGTTGAAGCTCAGAGTGCTTACACCTCTTCCTGTACAAAAACAGCACATTAGCAGTATGTGTTTCCTACTTTATTAAGAACTGTAAAAAAGTAGAATAATATCTTAATGCTTTAACTAAATTTAGCTCAGGCAGAAAATGAAAGGGATCGTGTAATTAACTACTGTAATCTAATACAAGTGCACAGGGAGCAAAATTAAGATTGCCTGGATAACTTCAGTTTTGATGCATTTCAGCAGTGTTATGTCAAAATAATCTTTCTTGATGAATGTTGACTATTATAGCCTATGTCCTTCAGAATTTGTTGGCGGAAAACAGTGACACCTCTTTTTGTGTTAAAAAAGAGAGATACATTCCAAGGAAATGAAAGCTAACTCAGTAAAAAAATTGCAAGGCTGTCAACTAATTTAGCAGTGTGTTTAATGCTCCAATGTTAACCAGTTAATCAGTTTATTAATGTGGTACAGGCTCACTCAAGACAGTCAGGATTAGGGATGGGCACAAACTGAATTTTTGCAGTTTGGCTCATGGTTCATAGCTGAACCATGAACCAAGCCACAGACTCATATGAACCGGGATGTCGGTTTGCGAACCAACCTGATTCCTATAGGTTCTTGAGCCATTTAAAGTTTAAACCCCTGCTTTCTACTCCCTATGGCTTTTTATAGAAGGCAGGAAGCAGGGGTTTCCAAACAGTTGAGTGAAAAGAAAGAAAGAACTGGCTGGGCCCAGGCTGGCTAGGGCTAAGTGTGTAGGATATTAGAGATTGGTCCATAAGGTGGGTCTGGCCAGCAGCCTTGGGCAATGGGGGTACCCCATTAGGCTTGAGTAGAAACAGCTGGGGAAGAACACCAAGAGGGAGAGCCCCACCTCAGGGGCAGGTCCAGGTACTGAGGTGGACCTAAAGGCTTTGGTTCATCACAGCTGGGAGGTATCCGGCAGCAAGAACAAGGACAGGTGCTTGGACGGGGTGTCGATGAAGGAGTAGCATTGAATTCCAGTGTGGGAGAGGATTCTGTAAATGGCCAAACAATTAAGAAGCATTTATTGCTCCACCCTGTCCCATGAGTTTTCTTTGACAATGTGGACAGGAAGGAATCCAGCCTGCCCTCCAGCTTGCTTACAACCACTGCTGCCACAGCCGGAACTGCAATTAAATTTAAATAATATTGCATAGTGTCAAAACTCTAAGTTAGGTGTTTTGCTGAGATATTGAAGGGCATGTGAGATAATTTACACTGACCTGACCTGGCCAGTCCTTCATCAAACTTGGAATGGGCACACCATCTGTGTATGGGAAGGCAGACAGCTGGAGGGTGATAAGAAAGAAGCAACAGGCCATAACGAATCTGAGTGCCTGGAACTACATATATATATTTTGTTGGCACCATGAAGAAAACTGAGGACCTTCAGAAACAAACTGGTGAAAAGGAAGAGGCAACCATTTTCCCAACCAATTTCAGGGGAGGGACTGTGGCTGACTGGCAGAGCTTCAATCTCTGGCATCTCCAGTTAAAAGGATCAGTTAGGAGGTGATGAAAAAACCTCAGCCTGGGACCCTGGAGAGCCGCTGCGGGTCTGAGTAGACAGATACTGACTTTGATGGACCGAGGGTCTGATGCAGTGCAAGACAGCTTCATGTGTTCATGTGTTCAACCAGATGTGATTCACAGGCCTCACCCATTCATGATGGACTTGAGTGACTTGCAGTGCAATCCTTAACAGATTTACTCCAGTCTGAGCCCTCTGTTTCCAGGTTGGAGGCTGTTAAATTTATGAGTGATTTGCGTTCCAATGGAATGGTGCTACAGTGTCCTTTAGGAAAGTGGCAATGGCTTAGTAATAGGCCATCTGCTTGTGTGAAGCAGGTTCCAAGTTCAGCCCCTCTACAGGAGACCATGGAGAGCAACTGCCATTCTGAGTGGGCAGTACTGACATTGAGAGGCCAGTGGTCTGACTCGGTATAAGGCGGCTTCATGTGACATGATTATTCAGCAAATTGTGATGCAAACTTCTTTGACTTTTTCTTCTTCATTGTTGCTGACACACTCTTGATTTTATCCCCTTTCTTCATCTAGGGAGGCCACAAAATATCGGAAACACATAACAATAAGATTTAATTAATGTCAGGAGTCATCAATAAACATCAGTTGCATTTGAATAAGCTTAGTGTAACGATTCCTGCAATCTAACTAACTAATGCAGCTGCCACTAAAATCTATGTGGGAAAATGACTGGCAGTGGCCTTGGTAGCGTCACATTCAGAGAGATGTCCCCAGACAGCAGAAAAGATTTACAGAATATACCACACCACTTGTCACTGTGCATGGTCAAAAAGACACATAGACTGCAGATGTCTGTCTCTGTGATTATGGCCCAGTTTCCAGTTGGAGCCCAAATCCATAATTAAACAGCCCAATTGCTGCCTGCCATACCCTGCATTGCACTCTTTGCCTGTAAAGTTGCTGACTGAGATCGAATCCGGTCGGGGTTTTTTGCTTGGCCAATCTCTCACCTTATTATAACACACACCTCACATAGTTGTTGTCCTTGCAGGCCCCATAATCTCTATAGCCTTTTTGGTGGTCAAAGGGGCCTAATTCCAAAGGTACAATTGACCTAATTCCAAGAGTTACTTCGTCCTTTTGTAAGTAGGCCACTAATTCCAGGCTGGAAGCTGTTAAATTTATTAACAATTTGCTTTCCAATGAGATGGTGCTATATTGTCCTTTAGGAAAGTGTCAGTGGTCCAGTGGTAAACATCTGGGGTATGTGTGTCTTTTTGAAGCCTTGGCCTCTGTGCCCTGTTGTTGGACCTCCAGAGGAATTGGTTGGCCACTGTGTGTGATGGGATGCGGGTCTAGATGGACCACTGGTCTGATCCAGCAGGGCTCTTATGTTCTTATGACTGCTTCCTTCCTTTTTCACCAGTGTGAAAAGAGGTTGGATTATACCGTTGACTTTAGAAGCCCTTACATCTGTACAGCAGTAATAAAGAATCTTCATGACTAAGTGAGGAAGGGCCACTATAAATTTAGAAAAAGCACTGAGACCAATGCTGACAGAAATCCGGAGAACAAGTTTATTAAACCTGACTCCAAAGCTTAGATATAATGACTTACCTCAGGCACACCTTTCCTGCCAAAATTTACAGGTTGGAGGCTCTACCACTTTCCACTCTTAGGACATTGTCACTGGCAGTCTGGCACATTTCCTACAAGAAAATTAATTACCATAAATCTTTTCCCTCCTGTTAGCAAGAAATTAGGTGTGGTCAAACTTAGATTTAGTGTGTTTAAGATACAGGGTAGCAAATTTCAGTTAAATGTGAGGAGAAAGAAGTTTGTCAATGTAACCAGTAACCTGGGGGAGGGGAGACTCTCCCTTGCAGGATGTTTTCATATTGATGCTGGATAGCCATCTGATAGAGGTGATCTCACAGGATTTCTTGCCCTGAACAGATGGTAGGACTACGTGGCCCTTCCAGCTCTATGTTTTTTATTTAGAAATGCTCAAGGAATATCTAGAATTCATCACAATTCATTAAAAATTTAGCTGAACTTTTTTTCTTTTTTGTTTTCAGTGGAGTGGTTATGCAGTTATTGGTTATTGAATTTGCATATGGCAGTACAAACATGCATCAATCATTTGTGTGTATGAATGTGTGTGTTTCCGTGACATGTGGAGTCATACAGTGTGTATGCCATGAGCACTACACCTCTATGGTCCTGCGTAATCAGTGGTTGCAGTTGTCAGATACAATTAGGGCTTCATTTGTAAATGCCACAAAATGCTGATCTGGGGTCAGCAGTTTACCTCCCTCCCCAAAGCAATGATTTTTTTTTGGGGGGGGGGGGGGTTACATCCTGTGATTGGGTCAGGGTTAAAGGAGGATTATACAAATACTTGAAGGAAGGTGTAGCTCAAACGGTTAGATCTAGGGAGCTAAGGAAGATGGAAGACAACCAAGGCAATGGCAAACCAGTTTTGCCTCTCACTTCTTTGAAATCCCCTTGCTGGGGTCACCATAAGTCAGTTACAACTTAAGGGAACATACATACATACGTATACAAATACTTGAGCTAGGGTATTAGCAAGTCTCAAGCATTCAAATTAGTATCTGTCACCAAGTGCCAATACCAAACAGTATGAACTCACTAAAGAGCCAGTTGATCCAGGCATCCAAGATTACTAGACTTACAGCCACTAGTCCTTGAAAGTCAATTTGCTCTGCACACAAAAACCTGTTTTATACCAAATCAGACCCTTGGTCCATCAAGGTTAGTACTGTCTACACAGACTGACAGCACCTACTATCTCATCCTTTTACCTGGACATGCCAGGGACTGAACCTGGGACCTTCTTCATGCCAAACTGATGCTGTACCACTGAGCCATGGCCTCTCCACATGTAGGGTCTAAGCACTAAGATCCTTCGGTGGGATGGTGGGATCAAATAGATGTATAGGTAATAGACTGATTTCAGTGGATTTGTGAGGGTGCAACTAGGGTTGCCAACTCTGGGTTGAGAAATTCATAGGGATTTGGGGGTGGAGTCTAGGGAGGAAAGGGTTTAGGGAGGGGAGAGATAGGTCTTCAGCAGGGTATAATGCCAGAGTCCACCTCCAAAACAGCCATTTTCTCCAGGGAAACTGATCTCTGTAGTCTGGAAATCAGTTGTAATTCTGTGATTCTGTGAGATCATCAGGCCCCATCTGGATGTTGGTAACCCTAGGTATAGATCTGTTAAGGTTTATACTACAAGTTACCCAAATGCTTCTGTAAAAGGTGCATTCTGATAAGGAGAGACATCTGGCTTCATGAAACCTGCCACTGCATGTTTCATGAGTAAGCTCTTCAGAACACTTGCATGAGCAGCTATTAGCACATACCATATCAGATTCATAATGCATGAATCAGCTCAGTCTTAGAAAGTGGATTGAGCTGGAAAATTGGACTTTTGCAAATGGTATATAGAAACGCATTTTAAAGAGCGGTGCTCAGTTGGGATCCAAAGTGTGAAGAAATTGAAACAATTAAAAGCTGAATATCATAAGTCTGACGATTTATTTGTAGTGGCTCCTAAATTATTAAACTGTCTAGTTTTCTATTACCCAGGGTTGTTAAAATATACAGAATCAGCAAGCATGCCCTATCTGGTGTAAATGAAAGATTATAAGTAACATTTTTTCCCACCATAGAAAACAATGGAGTGGATGGGGCAACCTTTTTGGGGGCCCGTAGAACTGGACCCCCTGGTCCAATCTTCTTGAAACTTGGTGGGTATTTCGGGGAGAGGCCCCAGCAGCCGAGCCTCTCCCTCAAACCCCCTCTCCTCCAGCCCCTCATATACCCTATGAGTTTTTGCCATTGACTTCAATGGTCCCTGGGGTATAATGGGGCTGAAACTGACATTCAGCCAGCGGAATGACTCCCCAGTCAGCTTGTATTGCCGAAACTGACATGTGGGGGGTCATTTGACAGCTGATGAGGCCTGATTTGGCCCAATCTGAATCGGGCCAAAAAAAATTTATTTGCACACCCCTAGTGGGCACAAATGGCAGTGGTGGCAAGCCCCTACCCCAGTTCTCAGCAGGCCTGTGGAGGAAGCGAAGCTTTAAACCCCTTCTGTTTAGAGTTGTGCGGCAGCAGCGGCATGATCTTTCCATTGTATTCTATGGGGCCCTTCTCGCTTCACTCCCTCCCCCCCCCACACCCGCCTTGGCAGGCCAGCTGGGGAAGAGAAGGGGAAGCTTTTGAAGATGTCCCCCCTTTGCTTCTCTTTCTGACACACTTCCGGTGATGTCAGGGGACATGGCATATGCTAATGAGTTATGCTAATAGGTATGCTAATGACCTTCTGCACCTCTGCTCCCATCAAAGTACTTACTGTGGCCAAACCTGCTTAGCTCCCAAGGTCTGACAAGCCTGGGCTGAGCTGGGCTATTTGGACTGCTCAAAGTCTCCCACAAAGTCTCAAGTTCTAGTTTTCTCCCTTGGGCTCTGTGCTGTGCCTGTATATGAATGATGGCTATGTTATGCCATGGTGTGCAAGTAGTTTATTAAAGCTGGCCCTTTGTTCTGATGTGTTTTGTTTTGGTTTTATGCTGTGCTGCTCCTTAATTGACCAACTATCAGCCAGTTTCCAACTTGCCCCATTTGGGCAAGATTTTGGAGATGGCGGCGGCGATTCAGCTGCAGAGCTTCCTGGATGACACTTCTGTGCTAGCCCAGTTCCAGTTTGGCTTCCAGCCGGGTCATGAGACTGAAACGGCACTGGTCGCCCTCACAGTCAACCTCCGACAGCATCTGGATCGGGGCGGCACGGCAGTGCTGGTGCTGTTAGATCTGTCGGCCGCGTTTGACACGGTCGACCACCAGTTACTGATCCACCGCCTCGCCGACACAGGGGTTCAGGGGCTTGCCTTGCAGTGGCTCGCCTCGTTCCTCCAAGGTCGGGGGCAGAGTGGTGCTGGGGGAGCAGACATTCTGGAGGCACCCGCTTGTGTGCGGAGTGCCACAACAGGTGGTGCTATCCCCAATGTTGTTTAACATCTACATACGCCCTCTTGCCCAGATTGCCCGGAGGCACTGACTGAGCTGTCACCAGTATGCTGATGACACCCGCTGTATCTGTTTTTGGGCAGCCGGTCCAGAGCTACCCCAGATGACCTGGATCGGGCACTTCAGGATGTGGCGGGCTGTCTCAGGCTGAGCTGACTGAAATTAAATCCAACAAAGACGGAGGTCCTGTGCCTGAGTCGGAGCGGACCGGGGGTAGGGATCCCATTGCTGGCCTTTGGGGGGATGCCGTTGGTGCCAGTGCCGAGGGTCCAGAGTTTGGGAGTGCTCTTGGATGCCTCTCTAACCATGGAGGCCCAGGTAGCACTGTCAAGGCAGCCTTTTACCATCTGCGGCTGATTAGGCAGCTGGTTCCCTTCCTCGAATGCAATGACCTGGTGACAGTGATCCATGCTATGGTCACCTCGAGATTAGACTACTGCAATGCTCTCTATGTGGGGCTGCCCTTGTCTCAGCTCCGGAGGCTGCAGCTAGTGCAGAATGCCGCAGCCAGGCTGTTGATGGGTCTCTCAGTGCGGGACCACATCCAGCCTGTGCTGAGGACACTGCACTGGCTGCCTATAGCGTACCAGATCTGGTTCAAGGTGCTGGTATTAACCTTTAAAGCCCTATATGGTCAGGGGCCTGCCTACCTAAAGGACCACCTTTCCCTGTATATACCCCAGAGAGTACTGTGGTCAGGTACTCAACACCGCCTGGCCCTTCCCGGCCCTAGAGAGGCCAGGTTGTCGACCACCAGGGCCAGGGCCTTCTCAGTGGTGGCTCCTTCCAGGTGGAATGAGCTCCCGGACGACATCAGGGCCCTGTGGGACCTTTTGCAGTTCTGCAGAGCCTGCAAAGCGGAGCTCTTCCACCAGGCTTTCAATTAGGGGCCGCCACTGGGGGAAGGGGCCAGTGGCATAAGCCAGGCTAAAGCTCTGGCCAGACAATCAGCTGGTGAAATTGCCTGGCCTTGGGTTTGGGCTTGATATGGCTGTGCTGTGTGTTGGGAGCAATGTGGGCCGCCAACGCCTGTGGTTTTTCACTGTTTTATGTGTATTTTAAGTTAATTTAGTATATATTATATTGTTGATGTTTTAACTCCTGTAAGCCGCCTAGAGCCGGCGAATGCTGGCTAGGTGGGATATAAATCCAAATAAATAAATAATACATCAAAGTCTAGGGGTTCAAATGCCTGCGACTGGAAGCAGCCCTCTCTTTCATTAGTGGAACAGGAGGAGTGTCCCCGTTGCTGTATCAAAAATATTATGCTGGGGATCAAGGAATCTGAATGGACAAAAGCCATCTGGGAAGGGGCTCTAGTAAGGAGGGGGAACTGGGCCAGATCAAGTGAAAAAGCTGCCTGGATCCAAACTCTTAATATTCAGTTTACGAGAGCTGTTAAAGGAAATCAGATTCAGGTAAAAAAAAACATATTACCCTGAATATAAACTGTTGAAGAAGTATTGAATGCATCATGCAAAGCTGCTACTGCTCACAAGACAGAGCAGGTCAGTCCTACTGACTCACTACTCTGACAGTGGCTGTGCTACTACTATGCCAACAACACACGGACATTATGTAGTTACAGTCCTACACCGTGCCATTGGCAAACCTACTACTAGAAACAAGAGAGAGCAAAATGAGATTGAATGCTTGGAGCAAGGCATATATAATTTTTTAAAAATACAATTTAAAATATATGACAAGAGAGAGAATATAGTGCCCAAAGAATTCCCAGCCCAACCAGGGCCATTAAATCCACGGCCAAATAAAAATGTCTTTCCTTATTTCCTGAAGCAGCAATTTTTTTGTAGGATGAGTATTCATTGATCATAGTTGAGCAGAGGCTTTTGTGAGAAGTGCCTTTTATTTTGATTCATTGCCTTGCCCTGTGCACAGATTTTTCAACCACCACTGCTATGGGACCCCACAACGCTTTCTAAAGCTCAAACCAAATTCCACCTGAACTTGCTTTAAGAGACAAACTTAGATGTGATGTCAGGGGATATCTGAACTGATCTTCTGCTTAAAAAAAGAAGAAGAATAGTAGCAGCCAAGGGGGTCCCCAATTCAGACTGGTGCTGTGGTATGTGTGTGGGTGTGTGTGTGTAGGTGGGATTTAATGCTTTCCTGCCAGCGCTCCATCATATTTGTCCTTTTTATTGTTCTCTGCCTTATCCACAGTAAAAACTGGGTTTTATTTAGCTGCTGTACTGATAGTTTATTTATCCATTTACTGTATTTATATCCTAACTTTCTCTCCGATGGGGACCCAAAGCCGCCTATATCATTCTCCTCTCCTCCATTTTTACCCTCACAACAACCATGTTACGTCGGTTCGGCTGAGAATCTGTAGCTGGCCCAAGGTCGCCCAGCAAGTTTCCATAGCAGAGTGGGGATTTGAACTTGGGTTTCTCAGATTCGAACCCGATCCCTTAACCACTACACCATGATGGTCATATCTCTACTGAGCATGTTGCAGAAAATTTACACTTTTATGAAGTGCACTGACACCAAGGAAGCCTTTTACAGCTGTTTATACCACAGAATACACCTCAGTATTCTAAATATGCTGTGTACGCCATGACTTTTGTTTTAGTTTTTTGCTGTCACAAGACAATCAAGTGAAAGGACACATAACAGGTTTGCAATAAAGGGGGGTTGTGATGTATTCAAATGCTATCTTAAAAGGGTAATATCTGTATCTGGCAGTTCTGCATGGATGGTAGTCAGTCAGTCACTGAATGTGCTGCAAGAGACTAGCTGTGAAGGTTTTTGAGACTAGAGAAAGAAAATGTGGTTGTTCCCACTGCTCTTTATTCTGACCTTGGACTACAAATGGTTCTCCATGGTCAACAAGCACCTCTTCTTTCTCTGTGGAGGAAGTGCAACCCAGCAATCTTTAGGATTGGCCTTCAGTACTGTCATTTTTGCGATTGTAATTTAAATTGCTTATGCTAAATTGTTAACAAAATTTTAAAAGTACTCTCACTGTCAGTATTCACTATGCATTCCAAATCCTTGTTCCTTCTGGCTATTTATCTGGTCTTTTATGCGCTAAGCCTCAAAGCATTTAAACCATGGCAACTGTCCTGAGAAGGAAATTCCCAAGTCTAATATATTGCTGTTATTTAGGGGAGGGGCTGTGGCTCAGTGGAAGAGCCTCTGTTTGACATGCAGAAGGTCCCCAGTTCAGTGCCCGGCATCTCCAGTTAAAAGGACCAGGCTGTAGGTGATGTGAAAGCCTGAGACCCTGCCTGAGACTAGACAATATTGACCTTGATGGACCAAGGGTTGTTGTGAGGATAAAATGGAGGACAGGAGAATAATGTAATCTGCTTTGGGTCCCCATTGGGGAATAAAGTGGGGTATAAGTGAAGTAAATTAATAAATGTAAATAAATGCTCTGAATCCCTATAAAGCAGCTTTATGTGTATTACCATGTGTATTACCCTGCCTAGATAGGGTTGCCAGCCAAGTGCTGGCAACTGGCTAGAAATGCTGGGGGGGGGGGGAGGTAAGGACAAGGAAGACGGCGACATGAACCCATAAATTATTTTTTGGGCAAACCCTAGAGCATTGCTTCTGCATAGTACCATCAGTTCTGGGTTTGTGCTGGAAGTGCTAGCATCAATGCAGCACTGGTTTCCCTCTGCAGTTTGCTTCTGCTGCTCCCCTAAGTAGCAGCAGGAGCAGCAATGTCCAGGTCAAGAAGTCTTTTGCTGTAGTGGGAGATCTGTCCACCTTACCTAGCAGGGTGCATGGACTCTAATCTGGGAGAACTGGGTTTGATTCCCCACTCCTCCACTTGCACCTGCTGGATGACCTTGGACAAGCCATAGTTCTGACACAGCTGTTCTTGAAAAAGAGCAGTTTCTGTCAGAGCTCTCTCAGCCCCACCTACCTCACTGGGTGTCTGTTGTGGGGAGGGGAAGGGAAAGGACTTTGTAAGCTGCTCTGAGACTCCTTTGGGTAGTGAAGGGCGGGGTATAAATCCAATCTCCTCTTCTTCTTCTTCAATTTATTTGATCTTGAGTTAGTTCTTGTCTGGTAGCCACACTGACTCTCACTGACTCTCAAAAGGTTACCATACAATAGATTATAAAGGACTAGAATACAATGAAGGCATGACAGGAACAAAGAATAGATGGAGGGAAGGAATCACCCCAACTTGAGAAGACAAAATGTGAGGACCAAGTTGCTCTGTCATTTCTGCGTGTGCGGGAAGGTAGTTTGGAAATATTTGTAGGCAATCTTAGCTCAGCGGAAGGCAGTTGGGTAAATAGATGCTGAAGGTGGCAACACTCATGGAATTAAGGATGTCCTTGGGAAACATGTCAACATTTTTGTCTTTGCTGTGATATGGAGACCTCTGTTGGCCATGTTCTACAGATCACAAATGAAAAAGAACCTATCACGCCCTGATCTCATATAAACCTAATCCTAACACAAAGCTATGGAGATTTTGTAACATTACAAGGGAACACACAACTCTACTCAAGAACATGAGGATTTAGCAAAAAGTTGTGTGTATTTAATGGAAAATTTTCACAGCTGTGGATCAATTTTAAGCAATTAACTAGGATGATGGTGATCTGATTGCATTTGATACAAGTTCTTTGGATAGGGTCAGTGGAACTTAGATTGGTTAGAGTCTTGTATGGATGATTCAAGAAAAGATGAATGAAGCCTGAGAAACAGAAAGTGGGGAATGTAGAACAGAACTTGGGTAAAGCGGGAGGTACAGAAATGAAACCAAGGTGGTAACAAAATTTTAACTTCTTTGTGTTTCCTCCCTTCTCCACTACAGAATCATATATTTCACTCACATCGTTCATCCTTTGTAGTTCTAAGAGGGCTTTTTTTGTTGTATTCCCACAACTGGTAACCAAGCACAAATGGTAACCAAGAGCCCATGCATCTTCCCATTCAATAGCAAATGGCCTTGGTGTAGAAAGTTCTTATAACTTCTGTACAGAAGGTGATTTAAAAAAAAAAACTGTGTTCAAGTCTTACATCTGTTTCTTGAGAATAGGCCGTCTGTGTACTATGCCATTGTAGCCTTTCCTCAGCTCAGCTGAATTACATACACTCCAGTAAATGACCTCAGCAATCACCTAGTAAATGGACCAGGGAGATAACAACATCAGGAAAATGAATCTCCCTTTCAGAAAAGTATAACAACAACTACTGTTTCCCAAAAGCTGTTGCTGTTTGATAGTCTGCTCTTATTATTGGGACATTAGTAGCTGAACAACCGAAGTGGACAAACGTGTCTGACCTGAAGTGTGCTGTTTGTTTTGTTTTGTAGGAGAAAGCCCAGCATTTGCAGAGGACTCTTGCTACCCAAGTAGATAAATCCACACAGACTGAACTTGTAGGCCACGATGTAAGTCGCTGTATTAAACAGTTTTTCCTTTTATCTTCTTTGTTGATATGCAAATATCTATCAACCTCTCTTCCTCGGCTATTGCTGTGTCTGCATGTTGATACAAAAGTGTGACGCCATCCATCTTTTTGCTGTTAAATGATTCTCAAATGCCTTCTACAATGGGAAAAAAGATAATTATAGCTACCTGCCAGAATACCAATATCCTATTAATTGCTTGTTTTGCCAACAGCTCCCTGATAATCCCTAGAATCTGTACAAGGAGATACATAGAGAATATTTATTACTGGAATTTGAAATCTGTCTTAATTTTTTTTACAAAAGCATTTACCTACTTATTAACAACATTAATGAACTTATTATGTTCGTAATCACCAAAGACTGCACAAGTAGTTTTTATATTGTGTTACATAATGAAAGCTGAAGAAGTTGGCGAAGAAGTTTGCATTAATATTTTAACTGTTGCCTATCAGCAGGGGATGTTGCCAGTAATTTAATTGAAAATTAGGATTATTATTTTTTATCCTGGTGTGATTCTGAACTGTGACTATCAACAAAAGTACTTGTTCCTACAAAACAGGCACTCTGACTTGCATGTGCATTATAACTTGTCTTGGTAATCATGGTTTGGAGAATCTCAACACAATTATTATCTACTGCACAGAACATCATTCTGTTATCTTTCCCCAATTATATTCTATAAAATAAATTTCTGGCTTTTGATGTAGCTTTTATTGTGCCTCTGAGTGGCTCCACGTGCATCTGTTGCTGCATATACTGCATTTTGTTTAGTTTATGTTACTCATGATTGTATTTTATGGAAACCCCTACTCTGTTTCATGTAGTGGGCACTGGCTTCAAAGGATCACTGTTTGTTTTGTTTTTGTTTTAAGAAGAAGCTGTAGTTCTCATGACTGTAAAAGAATGGTCCATATGCTAGTGTTTGGTCATGTATTTTCCATTAGGAGGGTGGTTCCAAAGAAGACAACTTTAAACTATTATTGTTGTGAATTTCCATCTCTATATTCTCTGGCAGTTCTGTTGCGTGACAGGACTATAGTATGTGAATATCTGGACCTTTGAATTGGTTCTCTGTGTGTGTATGTGTGTGTGTGTGTGTGTATTCTGCTTTGTCCTTTGTCTACCGCAAGATCTCAAGATGGTTCATTTAAAAATAATCTAATAGTGAAGTAATACTGCCATTGAAATGACATAAGGGTCACGGAAACCATCAGTTAGGCAACATATGTAGGCCCTGACCCAGAGAAGATTACTCATGCTTAATTTTGAGTTAAATGTGTTGGATGCGAAGTCTCCGTGGAACGCCTTTTTTGTATTAGCTACCGAGGCTGACAAAAACGGGTATTGTGAGGATTAAATTTATTCTTTAACATGTTTTTATATTGCTTTCTCAACTGAGTTCATGACAAAGTGTATGTCATCACTTTTCAGCCAGATTGGTTCTCAGTGCAGCTTTACATTCAAATCCACCCCTGCATGCAATACACACGGTGGTAACGAAGGAGATCATTGCTAGCCTTCTAAAAATCACAGCAGAGCAGGGCTGATGGGCCTCCCTTGGAAGGAAGCTCTGTATGGGAGTTGTCATCATGGAGCAGTTTGATTGTACCTACCAGCCTTCATTCTTCCACACATTCAAGGTCAAAATGTCTCCATGAAAGAATTGTTTTGTTCAGTTTTGTATATATTCTTGCAGTGCCTCCTGTGCATGCAGCTTGATATTTTACTATGTGCAGTAGGACACGTTTAAGGTCACCTTAAGGCCATTTTAACACCTAAGCAATGGCAACATTTGGCAACTTCTCAGATTTATCAGATCTTTGAAGTAACCAATGGAAAATATCCTGTGGCTTTATTTTGCTTCATGACTTACAGTATTTTTAAATGTTCTTTTGTGCCAGCCATGTTTCCAGCAATCCCAGTGGCCAAATCCCTAGTGCTTCATGGTCAGAATCTGCAGTTCTGTTACCATATGGTTTCCTCATACAAGTTAACAAATAGCCAGCTGTGCATATGTCTCCATGTCACCAAGCTTAGCCAATTTATATTATTAAGAAAATTGGGAGAAAAGACAAAGCCAAGAAAAGATCATTTGGAAGAATTAAAACAATGTTTCCCTTAGTTTGAATTGGGAAAGTCCATTTTAATGACAAAGTGAGAGTCCTAATGCCATAAGTTGAGAACTAATTTTTGTTCAGATATCTCTGATGGTCTCCCCCAAATCAGTCCCTGGATCCCAGAAGGGAAATCTTAGTATTCAAGCAGAAAATTCTGATTTTTCAAACAGATTTTGTATTTAGACCTTATGTCTGACCTGGACATTATGGATTTATGAAACAGTATCTTGAGATGTTCTTTGATCTGTGTTTCAAATGGTGTTTTACCAAGATGGAGTGCCATGAAGTTTTGATGTCTTAAAAATGCTTTGGATGAATTGAAGACAAATTACTGTAGTCTGGAACCAAAGAAACCCTGAGCATACAGAAGGCTTGTGGAAGAACTTTATGCCTGACCCTAGAACACTACTTCTGCAAAAACAGTAAAATTAAAGCCAAAGATGTCCTTGTATTGCTGCAAATGCTTGCACCACCTCTTGTATGTGGAGGTTGTGGGAAGCATGTTAGAATTTATTGATTATAGTATTGTGTGAGCTCCTGCACAAGTGCTTGCAAAAAGGTTTACAGAATCCCATTGGTGTCTGTTTTCCTTCTATTCACTGTTCTCTGGATCAAACTGTCTTTGCTAAGCTGGGCAGCTCTTGAAATGCCTAATGTCATTCCTAAACTTTGTCCATCAGCCACACCCTCTTAGATGTCTGCCTGGAATCTAAATCACTTCATTTCCCACAAAAATGTGATCCAGGTTATGAATATGTTCTGGTCACAATGTACTGATAAAGAGAGGCAGTAATTAAAACAAGGAAAACAATAGCTTCCATTCACAAGAAAGGGGTTGTTGCACAAGATATTATGTGGCTGTCCAAATGGCTACTGTCAGAAATGTTCCCCTTCCAAGGTATGTACATAAAAGTTGATTTATAGACATATCCAGCATCCCAGCAAAATCCATTTATGTGCAACAGTGTGTGGGTGTCTGTGAATGGGGGGGGGGGGGTTGCTATCTCAAATGTATGCTAAAGAATCAGTGTCGTTTTAACTTTCTTTACCCTCTTTGGTTTCATTGAGAGATCAAGGAATACTTTATTTGCAGTTTTGAAATGGGGATGGAGGATAAAGAGGAACACTCAGGTGGAAGTGCTACTGGTAAAGAGCACTTCTGATTTATGATTTTTTTAAAACAGTGTATGGGGGTGAATTCTAGCGTTAAAGTAGAGCTAATCCACCACTGCCTTAGAAGATACTCCTTTCCTTGAACTTTTCCATAGCAGTGATGCAACAATATTTGTGGGTCATCTGTCATTCAGGAAAACTTCTGTGTCATTACGGGTCTTTAAGGCTTCTGGGAACTCTGGGGTATCCTAGAACATCTTGAAAATAATTGATCTAAAAAACAGAGTCTGTGAAGAAATAGCTCAGAGGTCTCACTCAATTAACCATGAGAGACTCCCTTTCACACACTAATTTTTGAAAGGCAATGCTCTCATGTGGTATTCTAAATATATGTGATACCATATGTATTTATAGGTTTGGACAAGTTAATAATGTGGCATTTATACTTTTGAATAACCATACATAGAATTCTGCTGTATGTTGTGACTGATTTAGCCAGATTGTACCTAGAAGCTATTTCACTTGAACAGCCTATTTTTTCCCCATTAGACCCACATGAAAATGAGATGGGAAGGTCACCTTCTGTTTGAGGATGTTTACCTTCTTGAAAACCTTTAGCTCAGGCTTAACTCTGAGCCTACTCTGGATTTCAAAAGATCATTCACTGAGTCATATCTCGGTGGTAGACCTTTCAGATTTTGGGTTATTTCTTGTATGAAGACAGAGGGGGTAACTCGTGTATCTCCAGATCTTAGAATTGTTTTTTTTTTTCATGGCAAAAAGTATGCTGAGAACATCAGTTGTTACAGAGGATATCACTGCCATATATCCTGTTGATAATAATTTTTTTTCTTCCACCTTTAGTGCTCATAGCACAATACATCTATAGGAGCAAAAAGTTAAAATCAGGATCCAAGTGCATAGAAACCATATCTTTTCAGCATCTATGTTTGTTGCTCATAAACATTTCCACAGCGTTCTGCACACTTAGAAAGTTTTCAACAGAAGGCGGAAGTGTCCACTGTTTCCTACATCTGGTTATTTCCTCATGAGGATTGCCTGGAAGCAGTATATAGACTTAGACTGGTTTAGTAATACTCAATGAATTTTCATGGAAAACCTAGAAAATGTCATGGGGGAGAGCAGATATGTCTAACAGAAAACTCGCTGCAGTTCATAAGTATGTTGTTCACAGAATGCTGGGCAGGGAGTCCTCAGTAGTATAAAACCAATACACGTCTGTAGTAGATAGTTACAGATGGATACATGGATAGCTGTCCATAGAACCAGATCTTCTGACTCCCAGTGGTTAGTTATGTTAGGGTGGCTTATTCTTTAAAACAGCTTTAATAGGAAAGAGACTTCAACCTCTTTCATAACCTTTCTATCCTGGGATCTTTTAATAAGATAGTGGTGTCCATTTATCACATCAGTGACTTCATACATCCAATGATCTACAAGCTTTAACCCTGGTAACACAATTTTGTGTTTTTTTTTAAATCTAAAATGTTATTTATTTACATGGCAATAAGATCATTCCAAACAAACAGTTCTGCAGAGTATTCTGAAGTATATTACATTTAGCCTGTACCTATTTTATGTACCATCCAAACCAGATTTTCCCAATATGTATGCTAATCGCAAGACAGAAATTATGCACATTTACCAGCAGAGCCCTTGCTTGCTTTTCTAGTTATTTATATTTCCTTATAAGATCCTAGCAAGCATGTTGTCATGTGATGCGATAAAAGGGAATTACTAAATTTCTGTCCCACTGCAAGCAATGAAGATTAGGTGACAGCTATCGGATATCTTGCAACTAGGTTGCTAGCTACACCCACAGCTGTTTCAGAGCTACGCGAATTCTCAGCAGTTCAGTTCCTAATCCTATAATTGAATGATGAAGTACAGATGGACTAAGTTTTACTACCACTGTTGATGTAGATCTTTAATTAGCGTAAGTATTAACATAATGAACATGATTGTGCCTTCGTTCAAACTGTTTTTGATAAACGATTCCTGTACCATCTCTGTGCAATCTGTGGAGATTCTCTGCTTGCCTATGCTGCAGCAGGGTTGCCAACCTCCAGGTGGCGGGGTGGAGATTCCCCCAGAATGACAACTGGACTTCACACTACATAGATAGCTTATTTATTTATTTTTTTAAAATTATTCCACTTCTGGAGAAAATGGCTTTGGAAGGTGGACTGTATGCTACTATACCCTACTGAGGTCCCTTCCCTCCCTAAAACCCAGCCTCCCAGGTTCCACCGTCAGATTTTCAGATGTTTCTGAACCCAGGGTTGGCAGTGCTACGCTGCAGATAGGCATAGGTGTATTGTAGGCATTTGTAGGCATAGGCGTCAACTACGGGGGGGCTCGAGCCACCCCCAAAATTTCCCGGGGGAGACTGAGCCCCCCCCCGGAAAACGGTGCGCCCTCTGCCACGCCTCCTTCGGCCCTTCCTAGGGCCGCTGCCGTCTCTCCCCCCCCCCTGCCTGACCACTCTGACCCTCCCTCTGTCCATCCAGGGGCCAGCTAAGCAAATGCCCAGCTGGCCCCTGAATGGACGAAGGGATGGAAGCAGGAGTGGTCAGGTGGCGGGGAGGCGGCGGCAGCGGTGGCGGGGACATGGTCCCAGCGGGCGCACGCGTATGGAAGAGCCCCCCCCCGGGAGTTTTTAAACTCTACGCCCCTGATTGTAGGGATAGCAAGATGAGTGCAGCCTTTACAATCAACAACACAAGACCGGTGAATGCCATTTCATGCTACACTGGGGGGGGGGGGGGTATTCCTTTGCAGTCAGTTCAGTGTCATATCGCAACAACATGAGTGTAGAGGAAATTTCAGTGTCCCACCCCCCAGCAATGGACAACCGTGTTCAACAGTTTGATGAAGAATGGCTGCAACATTGCTTTCAATCCAGAATGTTTGGATTAGTCCTTATTTGAACACCGTGGTTAATTAAGCATACTTAATAGCTCTGCTTATTACAGCGTGTTTATTGTTTTGCAGAAACTCTCATTTCTCTTGGTTTCTTCCTTCTCCTTCAGTAATCTGGAGAGATCTGTTTGCATTCTTTCCCATTCTTTTATGTTATTTCCAAGCATGTCCCATATTTTGCCCATCTGCACCCTTTGCCTTAATAATGCAGCCCTGATTAACCTTCAGGGAAATCAAGGACACGGGTGCCGAGAAGACAACCTTACAACAGTAAGATGTTTGAATTTAGAAACAATGACCTCCTTCCAGTGGGCATTTTAAACAGCTTGATATGGCAACTATTCCATCTCAGATGAGGTAATTCTCACCATTATTGTCTCATCTTCTAGAAAGAACTGTAGTGTTGGGATGTTAAAAGCTGTACAGTGATCTACATACAAGTGTCTCACTGCATGACCACAGCCACCACGTGGAACACTTGAACATGACTTCCATGTCCTTGCTATAATATTTATATAGGCCTATGGACATGTCAGGATCATACTAATATCCTCCATGTTAGACTCTGGACTTAAATTGAACAAGCTAGCAAATATATTCCATTCTTTTTAATGTGTGTCTTCACTTTTTCACATCTTTACCACCACTCCACCACCATTTCCCAAATACAAACTTTTTTTTTTTGCTAACAAGGATAGTAGCGAAATGATCCTGTATTCTTATAGACAGCGAAGTGAAAAAGCTTTGTAAGCCAGTGAACTGTTTATCATGATGTTCTAGTAGGCCTCTCACTCTCTTCCTGAAGAGTATTACTACACCACAGTTATGGTCTACTCCCTTGTGGTTGCCTGAAAAGGGAACAGAGTGTCTCATCCTGCCACCTGACAGAAACTCTGGTTTTGCTGTGTGTTGCCAAAAAAAATCACTATGTTTACATACGATAACATCTGTTCCTGCCATTTTTAATCTTCCCAGCTGCTGGCAGCAATTCTTCCTCCCTCATCTTCCATATGTATGATGGCAGCGTTTTCAGTATATAAAATATGCCCAATGTCCAGAATGTATGTGCTTGTACGAGTGCATGCTGTACTTAATGATTAGTTATACACTTATTTATAATCTATTATTATTTACAAAATTGATATCCCACATTTCGGCCCAGACAGGGCCACCAAGGTAGCTAACAAATAAATCTGGAGTGTTATAAAACCCGCCAAAAAATCCCTTAAAACCACAAATCAAACATGTAAAATTAGCAGTTAAATCATAGGACAGGAAGGTGAGGCCATGAAGGAAAGGCCAGATGAAACAAAACAGTCTTCAACTGCTGGTGGAAGATAGTGATGGAAGGGGACAAATGAATATCCCCAGGGGAAGGAGTTCCACAATTCTGGAAACCCTTCTTGGGTTGCTATCTGTTTAAACCCTCAGACGGTAGAGGACAACTGCAGCATGGCCTCAGACGATGAATGTAGTGGTCAGGTAGGTTCATATGGGAGCAGATGATACTTAGGGTATGCTGATCCCAAACCATACAGGGCTTTGAAATTCAACACCAGGCACTTGAATTCGCCCCAGAAATAAATTGGGAGCCAGTGACGTTGGACCAGGACTGGAGTGGTATGGGTCCCTACCACCTAGTTCAGTCAGTATTCTGGCTTCAGCATTCTCTACCTGCCAAAGTTTCCAAACACGGTTCGAGTTGGGTAGATTAAATGTATTACATAGTTAGATCTGAGTCCAGTAACACCTTAGAGACCTGCAAGATTTTCATGGTATGGACTTTTGAGAGTAAAAGCTCAAGGGAGCTTTGTCTCTTAAAAGCTTATACCCTGAAACTCTTGTGGGTCTCTAAGGTGCTACTGGACTCAAATCTGACTGTTCTACTGCAGACCAACATGGCTGCCCTCTGAGACTGTATTATGCAATGTTTCTTGTTTCATTTTTCATAGAAACTCTAACTTCTGTTTTATCCTGCAGACCGCTGCTGGCTTTTAAAGCTGAATAGTCTCAAATGTTTCCCCATTTTGTGGTCATCCGGGCAAGATGCAATCAAGTTAAATTAGCTTGATTTCTGTCTTTTAATCAATTTCTGATAATATTTAGCACTCTGTAAAGATTTTGTGATCCTTCCAACAACTCTGTAAGATGTGTCAGTCTTTATCCACGTATTGGGGTGGGGGGGAGCTAAGAGAGGTGAGTTTGCCTAAAGCTTTCTGGTCGGTTTTTGGCAGAGATGGGGTTTGGATCAAATACTTCATTGCTGCCTGCCCTGTCTCTTAACTACACCAGCTCTCCAGCTGCTCACCACAAATTGTTAAAATATTACACTGTATGTGAAATACAACCAGATTTCCTTTGCAGTAGCCAAGCAGTTGGATTCTGTCTATAACAAGAAAGACTACTTTAATTCTGTGGGTTCTCATCAATTCCTCTTGCTTACCTTTGGCACTCAGTTCTGTCCTAATTATATATATATATCCCCAGTTGAGTTGATAATTCTAAGGACTTCCCCTCCCCCCCCTTTAATGGTGAAATATTTTAGTTAAGAGTGTGTGTGTGGAGTATTTCAATTATTATAATTATAGCGTGAGTATACTTATTTCAATCATTTGTTATTGTTTCTGGCTTAAATATTTTAAATTCAGTCTCCTTAGAGCACAAAGTATCTGTAATGCAAATAGCATTTTATGTCTCTGCTACCAGTGATGCATGCAACTTCATCTTTGAGACTTCATTTATCATTTTTTTTCTTTTTTTTGTCTTTCTTTTAAAGGCCCTGTGGAATTCTCCCTGTACTGAAGGTTCAGTTTACAAACCAATCAGCTTCTCATTGGTACCAACACTATTTAATTAAAATAAAGAGACATGGATTCACACCCATTTAGTTTGCTGATTTTCCTATACAAAGAATCTGTCCTTGCCTCAGGTGTTTAGCTGATTTCATCATATTTTGTCCAGGGACAGAAAGCCTTGTTTGGTATCAAACAAAAGTATTTCCACTGTTCTTTGCTGCATTTACAAATATTTTATTAAATTATTACCGATAAATTATTATCAGATTTTACATTACCAAAATAAAATACAATTACTCCTCCATAACGTGTATGGTTGTATTATCTTTGGTTGGGTGCAGGGGGAATCGTGTCATATTCCATATTTGTACCTACAGGGAACTGGTGTTTACACTGGGGTATGAGCAAAATGCTTAACAGCAGTGGTCTCAAGGGATGAGCAGTTCCCACTGCAGAAATCTTTGTGGTCCTTTCACATTGTTAAAATTTCATTGGATGCTCCATTTGTCAGATTAAATGCCTCCAAATACACCTTGAAGGTTTGTTTTAGCCAAGAGTGTTCTGTAATACAGTCAATAAATACTTGCAGTTTATTGATTCTGCACAGTTATATCGTACCTTTCTTCCAAAGAGTATGTAATATATGGGAGACTATCACATTTCTTACCTTCCAACCTTTTGGAGAAATAGATTAAACTACAAGAATATGACTGGCGAAAGCAAGGATTCAAACCCAGGACTTATCAGTCTAAGACTAATATTTCTGTGTATCACATTTATATACAACCCTTCCTTCAAGACAAAGTACAATCTTTTCACCTCCCTCACTTTCTCCTTACAACCACTCTTTGTGGTAGGTTTAGTCTGAGAGAGGAACTGTTCCGGGGGTCATCCAGTGAATTTAGGGTTGCCAACCTCCAGGTGGTTGTTGGAGATCTTTTGGGATTACAACTGTTCTTCAGGAGACCAGTTCACCTGGAGAACAGAGACCTGTTCACCTGGAGAAAATGGCCACCTTGGAAGGTGGACTCTATGGCATCATACCCCACTGAAGTCTTTCCTCTCTTAAAACCCTGTCCTCCTCAGGCTCCACCCCCCCCCCCCCAAATATCCAGGTATTTCCCAACCTGGAGCTGGCAACCCTATGTGAACTACATGGTTGAATGCAAATTTGATCTCCGGTCAACCCTTTGATCAGTACACCACAATGGATTCCACTCCAAACACTATACCAGTTTAATGCACTAACAAATCTCTTGCAATCTTGAGGTTTAATTCTGTCTGTCTTCACTCTGGGAAATCTGAAATTAAACTAGAAACCAAACTGCCCCCCCTGATTTTGCTAGGCAACTGTATTATCCAAGGAAAGGGAAGAGTTTCATGTTGTCAAGTACAGAGAACTTTGTTCCTTTATGCTCATCTTGTGCTCCTGGGTTTAACTATCAGGGTCAAGAGGACCCCTCTCTGTGGGTCAGATTTAGCCCATGGGGCTCCAGTTGCCATGTTCCCTCTAAGCTGTGGAGTCTTGTGAGCAAAAATTCTACTTTGTGAGCTCCTGGCATTAAAGTTGTGAGCCAGTAATATGGCAGCTGCATGAATTAGTCTGCTGTGGAGCCATCCTTCCTGAGCTAAGACAAAATGTGTGAGCTGGAGGCTAAAGAACTGTGAGCTAGCTCACACTAACTCAGTTTAGAGGGAACCCAGTTGCCAGCCCCTCATGGGGTAGATCCTGCCTCTATCATATTCTTCTGGCCTAAGTAGCCTTCCTCCAACTTAAACCTGAGCTTAGGCTGGAGGAAGCCTCCTTGGGGGACGGATGGATGCACCCCACTGAATTTTACTGAAGCAATACTGATAGCTCAATCTTTACCTTGCCAGGAAATGCCAATTTGGCTGATGATAGCCATGATTAATGTCCTCAATGTAAAGGGGAAGGTAGTTGTGGTTAACTTGCTCTTTTGGTTTCAGTAGAACTTAGTCATGACCAGCTGATTTGGCTTGCTGAGAAACTCTCTTAAGTACAGTATTTCATTCTTGGGTTTCAAATTGCAAATCTTCATTGTGTTCAAACAAGCCAACGGGATGGAATGAGTGAATTAGAAGCTATTCATAAATATCCTGGTTGTGCAAGTGATTGTGATGTATGAAAAATGCCCTCCACAAACCTTTAGTATAACCAAGCAAAATTATGTAGCTACAGAAGACATCTCATTATCCAGCTTTGTATTCTCAGTGCAATGTAGCAACCATCATGTATCAGTAAATCTTTTCATCCGTCTTCATATTTATTTCTTCCAGTTCATTTGCTGCTCTCCTAACTGGAGATTCCTCTTTGATTTGAGGGTCTATTGTTTTGTAAAGGTATAATTTACTTGCAAAAAGCCATTTTGATTGTTCTTTCTTTTTTTCAGCCTCTCCCTCTTTGCTGATCTTTCTCTTTTTACTGCACAGTATTTAATTAATGCTATGACTTTCTGATAGGGCTGCCAAGTCCAACTTGGGAAATATCTGGGGACTTTGGGGGTGGAGCCAGGAGACTTTGGGGGTGGAGCCAGGAGAAAGGAAGTGACATCATTTTGTGATGTCACATCCTGTGATGTTGCTTCCACATGCTGACACATGAACTCATGAAGTTTCCTAATACTGAATCAGGCCATTGGTCCATCAAGGTCAGTATTGACTACTCAGACTGGTAGTGGCTCTCCAGGGTCTCAGGCTGAGATCTTTAATGTCACCTATTACCTGATCCTTTTTTAGCTGAAGAGGCTGATACCTCCTGCATGTCAAGCAGATGCTCTATCACTGAGCAACGGCCCTACTGAATCCTTCCTCATCTCGGCAGAATATGAAGCCCTAAGTGCTACACAAGTGCTAAATATGATTTTCATATCATAAGAACAGGAGAGAAGCCACAGTGGATCGGCCCATCCAGTACAGCCCATCCAGTACAACACTCTGTGTCACAACAGTGGCCAAAAATACCAGGTGCCCTCAGGAGGTCCAGCAGCGGGGCCAGAACTCCAGAAGCCCTCCCACTGTTGCCCCCCAAGCACCAAGAATTCAGAGCATCACTGCCCCAGACAAAGGGTTCCATTTAGACCTTGTGGCTATAATAGCCACTGATAGACCTCTGCTGGATGGGGACAGAGAGAGAGAGAGAGACAGACAGACAGCTTTTTCACTTACTCTTGCCCAATTCCCAGGCTTTCTTTCTGGCCCTTGTTTCACCCAGCTGTTGTCCATGTAAGTCCCATAACTTCTCTCCCCCCCCCCCAGCATAGGCTTTTTGGTGGCTAAAGAGGACCTTTGTCCTCCCCTTTTCGCCAGCAGAAAAGCTAGTTGGATCCATCCCTAACTTAAAATACCGGTTACTTGATGTACAAATGCTTTTAAAAATGCAGATTTTTACTGCCGGAGGGGTGGGGGGGGGACATGGTTGAAAGAAACAGAAAATTGGCATAAAAATGAGGAATCCCAACTTTTATTTGCAGAAGGGAAATGAGGATTGGGGGGACCCAAACAGCCAGGACAAGACATTTTAAACAATCCCACTCCCAGACCTTCTACAGGCAACCTCTCCTTGTGATGTTTACCTCTTTGGAAGTGACAGTTTATTCCTTTGACAAAACCACAGTGGACAGACAGACAGAAAAAAGAAAGAGGGGGAGGGGGAGAGACAGAGAAGGAAAAGAGCTCGCAGACCCCAGCTTACCCAAGCAGTTTACGCCAGCAGCAACCTTGCACGGAAGCCCAGTTTAGGCAGTTTACTCCAGCAGCAACCTTGCACGGAAGAGCTTAGTCCCTCCTTAATCTCTGGGCGGGGCTGTCTTGCTCGATAAGCTCTTAAAGGGGAAATTTCCCTTTTAAGAAGTTGAAGAGGCCAGCAGGGCAGGCTCCGAGGTTCCCCTGCTGGCAGCCATTTTGTCCCCCCGGTGGCCAGTTTTGGAAAAGCGGGGGAAAGCTTTAAAAATCGGTGTTTCCCCCGCTCTACCGGGGGACTTGGCAGCTCTACTTTCTGAACTAAATCCTACCTTTTCCCCAGTCTATTAATGAAATCAGTGACAAATAGTATACCCATAGGGAAATACTACTCAGTTGGATTTCTTCTTTTCCCCTTCTCAACATGACTGTTGGTATCCTCAGTGGATCTTCTACTGTAGCTGGGAATAGACCCATAAATGAAATAGGCCCCGCTGGCAGCTGATCTACCCCATGGGAGTAAAGCAAGCTAAACTACATCTAAGGCATCCCTGATAGCTACCTGCTATCCTAAAACATTTCCCAAAACATTTCCCTATATACTTAGATCTGTCTGGACAGCCAGCTCATCAATAGTAAAATTGCTCCCAAGCTGTTCCACTCCAGTCTGCAGGTGGTTTTGTGAACTATCAAGCTCAAAAGATGTTAACGTTGTGAATGTCATTACAATGCAAATCTGGATATAATATTGAACCTTTCCTGGGATAATGAGCTTAAGCAACAATTTCTCAGTTCTAAGCAGTAATTCTATAACAATTCGGATATATTTAATTCCATACTTACTAATGTTGTACTTTCCCCCCCAGTCCTTGTATGATAGCTTGAACTAATAAGACACAGAGATTTTTCTTCAAGGTTTTTTTAAAAAATTTTTTTTTTAAAGAAGTACAGAAACTACAGGTAAAGAAAATCAGAAGATAATGAAGAGAGTAAACTGGGAGCCGGCTGATGGCCATTTCTAAGGGTAGGTCTTATAGTGACTATCAAACATGGAGAGTAAGAAGTCACTTGTCTAGTATTAGGAATGTCTGTGTGCTGTGGGAAGTGTCTTATTTTTATTCTGTGCACACACAGAGAAGAAGAATAAGTCTACTGCATGCAGGAGAACCAAGAGCAGTGTTTTGGCCTGCTGCTATAGTAGGAATCTCCAAGCAGTCAGCGTAGCTTTTCAGACCCATTTTGACTGGGATAAGAGTGCTTTCTTGGAATGTGATTAATATGTACATTGGAAACTTATATGCAGTGCTAAAATGCCTGAACTGTGAATGGTTCTCTGCCTCAAAACTGACTGGAAGTCATGGCCTCTGCCCTCCCATGATCAGATAAATTGTGTGACTGCTGATTAATTGTGTGACTGCTGATTAATTAATGTGCAGTCTGCACATACCAAGAGATGCTCATACTTAGAAATGATCTGTACCTACCGCTTAAAACTGACTCTTGTGGCTAATCTCTGCCAGGACCAGACTCAAATGAAGATCTCCTTCTGGCTTTTGCCACAGTCTGGTACAATGACTTGAAATGCTGAAGTCAAATAGCAATGTGTCATCCAATGATCTTGTCCATACAAATACTTTCCATTTTTTTTCACTCCCTTGTCTAGTCAGCAAGAGCACTTGTGCAAATCTTGATTGCTCTGGGATATCAGGAGGTGGGTATGGTGCCTTCCTCCACCTCGGTCACTCCGTGTTAATGGATGTTCAGCCTATGGTTCACCCATTTAATTAAGAAGGGCATTCTCCATTATTTATGTTTACTCCAAACATTTTAAAATAAGCATAAATTTTATGTTTTTATTTTTGGTTTTCTAGAACAGTGATTCTCAAACTTTTGTTATTTTACCTCCCATTCTATCAAAGAACCTGGTTCCCACGATGATAGAAACAGAAAGCCTGCTTTTTCCAGGAACAACCTGATATATTTACTGGCATTCTTTACCAGAAAGGCATACAGGTAGGGTAAGCAGGAGACAGCAAGTCACACGAGCAGGTGGACATGGGGACTAAGAGGGAGTGAATTCTTAGTCACTGTTATGAAAACCCTACATCTCACCTAGACTAGTTCCGTGTCCCACCATTGGTACATGTACTGCCAGTTGAGAACCACTGGTCTAGAGGAGGAATTGAACATGTGGATTTTGAATAGTAAAGGGAGACACTTTAATACTCCTATCCAGGGCTCATTTTGTAGCAGGAGCTCCTTTGCATATTAGGCCACACACCCCTAATTTAGCCAATCCTCCAAGAGCTTACAGAGCTCTTCTTACAGGGGCTACTGTAAGCTCTTGGAAGATTGGCTACATCAGAGGTGTGTGGCCTAATATGCAGAGAAGCTCTTGCTACGAAATGAGCCCTGCTCCTATCACTGCTTTGCAGCTAGGTATGTTTAGGAGAAGCAAGAGGGCTGGTCAGGGAGTCTAGTGAATGGGAGTCCTGTCTGCAGACGGAGAGACCCTGGCCCTTGTGGAAGCCAACACACACAGTCATAAGGCTCTGGGCTCACCTCAGATTCGTGTTCAAATTTTCAGGCTGGGGAGATTTCATATTTCAAGCATTCCAACTTGAATTTTGTCAACATCAATAGTTATAATGGTTCCCAAATATGAAGTGCATGTAAATGAGGCATTGTTAACAGCTTTTGTGTTAAAATCTCCTGTGGTTGTTATGAAGATTTAGGCAAGTGACATAGGTTATGTGATAGAGACAGTAGGGAGAGATAATCCAACAGAACGATCTCATCATTGTGTTGTTCTGTTTATATTGGATAGTTATTTTTTTTACTGTAATTTAGGAGATTTACCTGTAAAATGGTGGTATAGTTTCACATTTAGCCCCAGTCCTTGAATGTGTATATTCTACCACTGAGTTTTTTGACAGTTCCACATCATATCATGCCACAATAATGTTTCTGCTTAAGTACTTCCACTGTATAATTTGTTATGTTGTATTTCCCGGAAACATTAAGGGGTGAGCATCATTTTCTTTTCTTTTTAAAAAGCAAGTACACCACTATCTCTATGCTCCTAATGGCAAGGCTGAATGGGTAAAACTGGGAAGATATGAGAATAACACTTTGTGACTCACTGTCTTTCAGAATGGAAGCAAAGGTTATGGTTTGAACGTTTCAAAGTAAAGGGAACTGTTGCAGCCTTTATGAAAGTTCCACATGTAAATTATCATGCACTGGTTTTTTAAAGTTATTGTTATTAAATGATAGAGTGTCAAATAATATGATGTAATAGGATGCATCTGGGCAAACAAAGATCCCAATAAACTTTCTTAAATACATGCTTGTTTTATCAAGAAGATACGAAACAGGAGTCAAAATGAAGGAGACATCCCACCATCCTATCATGAGGTGAGATATGGTTTTGGCAACCATCCATCTTCATAAAATGATGGCTGTATGTGTTCTCTCAGTGCCTTGGATTACATCAGAATTCATTTTCTTTGGCTGAAGAGGTGAAGGTGAGCGGTATACTACAATGTTATATTTATGGATACAGAAGTTTCTGAAGACATAAGCTGCATTGGTAGATGACTTATTATACAGTTTTCTCTCTCAAGGGTAGCAATCTGTCCAAAAGAATGGATCCTAAACATCAGCAAAATCTAAGAGAAGGATTACAACTTCCTAACTGGTTTCAACTGTGGAATATCAATTTGAATGCTAACTCAGGCTGCTGAAATTCATGTTTACCCAAAATAAGGGGTTGAATTCTTATTTTCTTTTTTTGGGGGGGGGGGGGACGACTAGTTGTAGGTTCTCTGTCATCCTTGACAGTTTTCACATAGTTTCCGGCAATCCCTAGAGAGGTGTGATGTCACTTCCTCATTTCCCCCAGAACTGAATTCATGCTGTTGCTGATGGCACACCTTCCTGTCCTGGACTCCTGCCATTTTCCAGGCCATACCTGATAACGCTTCCTCATCTCTCTTCCTGCACATTTTAAACCTCATTAAGTTGGGGGGAATACAGGAAAAACAGCCAGTAGGCTTGAAGCTATGACTTATTCTAATTTAGACATTGCTGACATGACTCTTGCTTTAAAAAAATCCTGGCATATCGACCAAAGGTTGCAGGGGAAAAAAGTTCAGTGTAATACTTGATTTTTTAAAATTTTTATTATGCAAGCAAACTAGGGTTGCCAGGTCAGATCAACCTTGCAACAGGGGACGGTGAGGGATTTTCTGGGAGCAGGGGGAGCACAAAACATGTGTGCAATGTAACAATATCTCATGGAAGTGAAATCATCATGTCAACAGTGACACTCTGGTATTTTGCGCAAAACTCTATCGTTACCGTATTGTTTTGGCCGAAATAACAGCATCACTGTGCAGCAGTGCCAGTGTGATGCCATCACTTCCGGGGGACATAATCACGTCACGTTTGGGGGGGTGGGATTCCCCCCTGCCAGTCAGCTGGCCAGCAGTGGCGAAGAGGCTTGAAAATTGGGGGATACCCCACCCCCAACTGGGGAATGGCATCCCTAAAGCAAACCTCTAATTCTGTGTAGGATAGGTCACTATACTTAACATCTCCCTGTCTGTGCCCTTCAAGCACTGGAAAATTCTTGGGAAATGCCCGAGGTTTTCGTGAGAATGAAAACAAAACAAAATCTGAAAGACCTACCTCATTCTGTATCAAATGGGTGGATTTTACGCATTTCTAAATTACCCATAGAGCTGAAAGGGACCATACAGACCATCCAGTCTAAGCCCCTGCTCAATGCAGGATCAGCCTAGAGCATCCCTGACAAGTGTTCGTCCAGCAGCAATACCCTACCACAAATTTTGTTAGTCTTTAAGGTGCTGCTGGACTCTTACTCTTTTCTACTGCTACTGCTTTGTAGAATGAAAGGCAAGTTAAAGACAGTGGATTAAAATTTCAAAAAGTAGCATCTTTTAAGTACCTCTAGACTCTTTCTGTGTAATGGTGGGTTTTCTTAGAGATGGTAGCTGAGGTCCTAAGCAAATGTTCTTAGAAGTTCCCTTGAAACTGAAAGAACATATTTTCACATATAAAAATTATTAGGATTGTGGTGCGAGTGTGAAATTCTTCTTTTCAGTCTTAACATTTACCACCTCTCATAAGGAAACAATGGGGTGGATCCAACTGTGTACCAGGTAGTCCTCCTCCAGAAGAAAGCCTCTCTGGACTGGAGGAAGGCTTTAAACAAGGGTTAAAAGGAAAGGTGGGCTGTAAATATTTTAATTATGCTCTAGAGAATATATAAATTGTAACACTTAATAGTGTGCTGTGAAGAACTTTCCTATGTCAATGGAGCTGCATTTCAGCTGTTATTGAAATGGATGGATGACCAAGGTTTCTGGATGATTGACAAGTTAACTGAGATAGTAGCCCATACGTTGGCAGGACTGAACATCCATTTGCATAAAAATGACCTAAATAAATATAGGTTAAACTCTACAAAGTGTCTATTAGTAAAATCTCCAAGGTAAGAAAAAAAATCCTGCATCATTAGTATCCAAGTTGAACTTGGAGGAAAATGTGTTCATGTTCCAAAGAGAATCTGTCCTCTTTCCTCCCCTTGACATTTCAAACTGTACAGTGCGATCCAAAATCTAAATTGGGGTCCCAGATTTCTGGCGTAAGTTTCTTAGCTGTTGGATTCCATTTTAGATTTTAAAGAGCATCTCTTATCTAAAACCCAAGCGTGATTCAAAACCGCTTAATAATGTTGCAAATCATCATTTGTCACACGAATGTTAAAGTCAATGAAAACATAATAATGGGACTAAAATGAAACTTCAGAGAACACTAAAAAGTGAATATGTAGAAAGATAATGATAAGCATGCGAGGCTTCAAATGAAAAGTCTGTTTTGGTAGAGTATGCCTCAAATAAATCATTATGGAGTTTGCCACTTTTGCCTCTTCATTACTAAGCTGCCACCCTCTGATCTTTTAAATTTAATTTCTCCAAGATTGACTGATTTGGGTGATGAATGAAATGCAGTCTTTTTCTTTTACTGATTTTGACATCAGAAGGTCAAATTTATATAGCGGTGCCATTGAATTAATGTAGAGCTTAATATTCCTCCCCCTAATCTCATCTGCAAATTTGTAATTTTAATACCATTCTGATATATTATGCTGGGTTCACACACAGATTGCAGTACTGAGACTGCTGGTGGTGAATACCAGCCTTGAATGCTCCTTCATATTTAAAAAAGCCTCCATGCATGCATAAAACTAGCACAACAGCCCACCCCCCTTCCTACTGTGACAGATTTCTATTCGCAAGGAATTTTTTTTTAACATAGAGGAGAAATCCAAAATTTGATCTGCAGTCTGAGCCCTGACCCTGATGGCCCAGGCTTGCCCAGTCTCATCAGATCTTGGAAGCTAAGCAGGGTTGGCCCTGGTTAATATTTGGATGGGACACCATCAAGGAAGTACAAAATCACTACACAGAGGCAGGCAATGGCAAACCACCTTTGAACATCTCTTGCCTTGAAATTACAGTTGCCAGTTCTGGGTTGGTGGAGCTTGGGGAGGTGAGAGACCTCAGCAGGTATAATTTCAGAGAGTCCATCTTCCAGAGCCACTGTTTCCTCCAGGGGAACTAATCTTGGTACCCGGGAGATCAATTGTAATAGTGGGAAATCTCCAGGTGCCACCTGGACGTTGGCAACCCTACTTGAAAGCCCCATGGCATTGCCATAAATCAGCTATAATTTCATCACACTTTCCACAAGCACCTGTAGTCTGAATTGGAACCGTCCATTCTACCATCTCAGCATTGTTACCATCTCATTCTCTTGCATATGTAAATGAGGCCTGTCTAAGAGCTGTGAAGAGCTTATGAGGAACCATAGCATACTTAAAAGTGCCCTTAAAAATAGGAGTGTCCAAACCAAGTGAAAATAACCATGTCTCTTGGGGTAATGACATATGTGAGGAACTGATTTTACATATCTATTGAAGCCCGCTTTTCTCCAGCAAAGGACTCGAGGCAGCTCAAGGAGGAAATCACAACTACTGCCTGAAACTAAGGTATTTATCACACTGTTCATAAATGTTTGCTATCTAACAAGCTGTGTTGACTGTTGTGTATTTTTCAGGTTCAGGTTCAGTCATTTTATTGCTCATAGACCAATGGGTCATAAGCAAATAACTGTTGTGCTTTGTTTTTGTTTTGTTTTGTTTTTTTAAAAACCTGGTACAGTATGGCATATTATCTTGGGCCTAAGTGGACTCTTCCCTGGATTTGTACTAATTTTGTGGGTTTTGGAAAATTCTCTTCCAAAAAGAGCATTCTAGGATGCTTCCCCCCCCCCCCAATACAGTAGTGACACTGTCCATAGAATAAGCAAATTGCTTAGACCAAGAGTAGACATGGGCCACACAGATCTAAATAAAATAAGGAAGAGTAGAAAGATGAGTGATATAAAATAAGTAGCACAAATAGATTATAGATCACTCGGGGGGGGGAGGTAGGCGGAGTCCCATTTGTTTCAGAATAGAATTGGATCGGAGATTTGGGTGAGAAAAAGGGTTGCCAACACAAGGTTGGGAAATTCCTGAAGATCTAGGGGGGTGGAGCCTAGGGAAGGGAGAGACCTCAGTGGGCTATAATGCCACAGAGTACGTCCTTCAAATCAGTTCTTTTCTTCAGGGGAACTGGTCTCTGTAGTCTGAAAATTGGCTTTACTTCCAAGAGATCTCCAGGTCCCACCAGAAAGTTGGCAGGGAGAAATAGGAAGCGACTTGATAGGACTATGTTTCAGGTGGAGGTAAGCAAGGAAGAAGTGGGCACAGGAGCCTGCTGAGCTGCTGGCACAACCTGCAATGAGCTCTGTGACTGAAGGTAGGAAAGGTGATCTTGCCCTCGTAATACTTACAGAGCAACATGCTTCTTTCATTGCACTTAAACAAAAATATCTTTACATGAATTTTCCTAGAAGGAAGAACAACTGGCAATGGGAGAGTTGTCCTCTAGGACTGGCTGGGTGCTTCCCTTTCCCTACCTGGACTGCTTAGAACCAGAAAGTGAGCCCTGGATCAAGTTGAGGACTACTGCTATTCCTGTGCAAACTTTGAACATGACTCAAGTAGAAAAGTGTGGTGTTAACACAAACTGATTGCATAGTTGAAAACATGGAGAAATTTTACTGATACATTAAGTACCTTTTATGACACCTAGTAGTTTTAGCCTGGGGTTAAAACAGGATTTGTATTAAGAATATGATACAGATTTTCCTAGGCTGGGCTGTACATTATGCTTTCCAATGCACCTTAAACTATAAGCGTATTTAAACTGCAAGAGCTTAGGGGGACATTATCCCACTAGCACACATCACACCCTCTGTAACATACATAATGCAAATAATGGAAGCTGGATAGATTATCTTGATTTTCATCCTTAACCTGCTGCTAGCTATCTAGCTATCCTAATAGAAATATATATGAGCACTGCATGCTGACTGTGAACTGTATATACAATTTTAATATTGTGCAGCTTTAGAATTCATTTATTCATCCCCCCCTCCCCCATGGTAATGGGAATTCCTGCTTGTTAAGAATAAAACAGAACATTAACATTAATGATACAACAGGAAGATGGTACATGAAGGTAACAGATTATAAAAGGGATTTGGGGACATTAACACATTGTTCTGGAAAAAGGAGGGCATCAAAAGATACTGTATTTAGATGTTTCCAAGAGCATTGCACAGAAATATGAAATGGGTAACTGAAGATAAATTCCCAACAAGTAGGTTGCACTTTGAGGCTTGATTATATGCAGTGCTAGTTTTGTGACCGGGGTAAAGATTTGCACTCATTTAAAGCCATTACGTAAAAACTTAGGGCTGATTCACACTAGCCTGTATAACACTTGCTCACTCAACAATCAGTATATCTGAGAGTTTCAGATAACCATTGTGCTTGAAGTAACATCTACTGAAAGCTCTGTTGATGGGATTGGCTCAGTGATTGCTGTTTCTTGCACATGTAGAGTACAGAACACACCTGTATTTACTCTTTCATTTCCATCCTGGCTCACCTCCCACCCCACTTCCCCTTCAGCTTCTCCTGCCACCTTTTTGTGGCCTTGTCCCTCATCTTTTCCTATCTCCTCATCTGCATCCCTTTACCTTCTGGTGCTGGCCACACAACACTGTGCACTGTGTCAGGGACAGGATGAAGAGGGAACCCAGTTACCAGAGGCCAGGAGGTGCTCCTCATGAGGAAAGCCCTGTGGCACAGCTGGAAGCAAAAGGGTTTTCCAGCAGCTCTGAGAAGCCTGCTCAGGAAAGGCAAGACAAACCCCAGGGGGAGCTGGTGAGGGCTAACAATAGGGTTGCCAAGTCTGGGTTGGAAAAAACCTGGAGACTTTGGGGGTGGATCCAGGAGAGGGTGGGGTTTGGGGAGGGGAGGGGCCTCAGCAAGGTACAGTCATAGAGTCCACCCTCCAAAGCAGCCATTTTCTCCAGGGGAACTGACCTCTGTCAGCTGGAGATCAATTGTAAAAGCAGGGAATCCCCAGACCCCACCTGGAGGCTGGCAACCCTGGCTAAGAACCTTGGAGACAATGGAGCCAGCAGCCATTAGCAGCAGATGGGAGTAGGTGGGGGCAGCCAAACCAGAGTGCAAGGCTTAAAAAACAGCTGGGAGAGGCTGGCAGATGGAATGGTGATGGGAATGTCTGAGCTGTGAGACAGGAAAGGTGCTGTCACCTTCTTCCTTGCACTGTATGCCTGAATAAGTGACTGGCTGAACTGACTGGAGAGTCCTGCATGTGCTTGGGGGAACAGGGCCAATGGACTTGTCATGATCCTAGGCCTATAATAATGTGGCCTATAGGCTCTGGGGAGGCCTGGTGGCTCCAGGGAAGCCTGTACTAGAGTGACTACCGGGCCTACATTTCCCAGGCCCTATAATTGGTTAGGAGGGGATTTGGAGGGAAAACTTGCACCAGTAGAGGAGTAGTGGGTGGTGCCTGGGAAGAAGGGATAAAAGGCCTTGCCCAAGGTGGGAGGGTGTTCACTCCTAGGGAGCAGAGCTGAGGAGAGGGAGCTGCTGATGGAGGATCCCTCATCTAGAAGGGGTGAGTCAGCTTGAAGCTAGTCACCCAGAGACAGCTAGGAATAGTCTAGATAGACATGCTAGGATGTTTTATTTTGTTTTTTCTGCCTTTACTGTTCTGTTAATCTGACAGTACAGTTAGAATCATGAAATCATAGAGTTGGAAGGGCACTCCAGGGTCATCTAGTCCAACCTCCTGCACAATGCAGGAAATTCACAAATACCTTCCCCTCCACACTCCCAGTGACCCCTGCTCCATGCCCAGAAGATGACAACAAACAAACAAACTCCAGGATCCCTGGCCAAACCGGCAAGGAGAAAAATTGCTTCCTGACCCCAAAGTGGCAATCAGCATTTCCCTGGGCATGTAAGAAAAGTCCACGAGAACTATGCACTGAGGCTACCCTTCCTGCCCTTTCATGATCTGCCTAAATTTACACAATCAGCATTGCTGTCAGATGGCCATCTAGCCACTGAACACCTCCAAAGAAGGAGAGCCCACCACCTCCCGAGGAAGCCTGTTCCACTGAGGAACCGCTCTAACTGTCAGGAAGTTCTTCCTGATGTTTAGCTGAAAACTCTTCTGATTTAATTTCAACCCATTGGTTCTGGTCCGACCTTCTGGGGCAACAGAAAACAACTCCACACCATCCCCTAGAATACAGTCCTTCAAGTACTTGAAGATGGTTATTGTATCACCTCTCAGTCATCTCCTCTCCAGGCTAAACATACTCAGCTCCTTCAACCTTTCCTCATAGGATTTGGTCTCCAGACCTGTCACCATTTTTGTTGCTCTCTTTCAGACATGTTCCAGCTTGTCTATATCCTTCTTAAATTGTGATACCCCAGACTGAACACAATACTCTAGGTGAGGTCTAACTACAGCAGAGTAAAGTGGAACCATCACTTCACGTGATCTGGACACTGTGTTTGTGTTGATACAGCCCAAAATCACATTTGCCTTTAAACAACCACATCACACTGCTGACTCATGTTCAGTGTATGGTCTACTAAGACCCATGGATCCTGTTTGCACATACTCCTGCCAAGACAAGTCTCCCCTAACCTATAATGCATTTGATTTTCCCTACCTAAATGCAGAATTTTACATTTATCCCCTCTGAAATTCATTAAATTTGTTTTAGCTCAGTTTTCCAGCCTGTCAGGATCATCCTGTATCCTGACTCTGTCTTCTACCATATTTGTAACACCTCCCAATTTAGTATTATCTGCAAATTTAATAAGCAATCCCACTATCCCTTCATCCAAATCACTGATAAAGATATTGAACGAAATAGGTCCCAGGACAGATCCTTGAGGCACTCCACTTGTTACTCCTCTCCAAGAAGATGAGGAACCATTCATAAGCACTCTTTGGGTGTGATCTATCAACCAGTTACAGATCCACCTAACAGTCATAGGATCCAAATTACATTTTTCCAATTTGTCAACAAGTTGTTATTGTTCCTCTTTTAAAAAAAGTGTTGTTAACTCATGCCTCATTCAATCACTTGCAGGGTGGAACCTGTTGGAAAAGAAGTGGATAAGGGGGTTGGGTGGGTGCTCTGGGCCCTTCTGAGGAGACCCATACCAGAGTGGTGGCAACCATTAGAGAGCTTTTCTAGGCATTGCCCATGGCAGGACTCTAGACCCTTACCCAGTTGGCCATGAGCTGCAGTACTACAGGTTACCTGGAAGATAGCCAGTCCTGCCACAGGCACCATTTTGGGTTGCTACAGCAAAACACCACCGGCATGTCATTATTATTATTTTTTGCCATGATGTTTGTACGTGTGCCAATACTTTTTTCCATCTGTACATTTTTTTAAAAATCACATTTTTTTCTCCTGAAAACTTGGAAGTTACTTCAGATTTACAGAAACACCTTACCTCTTCTTGTAGATGGTCTCTTCTTGTAGATATTTTGATCCTCTCTGTGGGGCCACCCCTCACTACGAGACACATGAAAATTGGCAACATTCCATCGTGTTCTGTCAATATCTTAGCTAGCAGTGGCTCTTTGTCACACAGGAGCAGATTTTCAAGAGTCCTGCCAGCTAAGACCTTTTTTAAAAAACAAACCAAAAAAAACAAATAAATAAATAAACTTGAGACACCATGGATTCAGTCTTCAATTTATTGCATACTCTAGCAATAAGTTGTTTCTCTCTACCTCACAAACTGATAAGTTATGTCAAGCCCAGTATTTAAAAGCTGTTGAAATTAACCTGGGAAAGTAGTCATACACAGTAAATATTGTGTGTGATAGGATCCAATAATATTTTTTTTCAAGTGACACACCATAAAAGTTACCCAGAGTGCTAACAGTCCTAAAACTTTCTCTGCGAGCTGTATGTATGTTATTTGCCTGAAGTCAGAACAGGTGTGCTGACCTTCCTCAGATCTTCTTAGCCATCAGAATAAAAGCCCATCATTCCAAAGCACTGGAAACCAAGAATCAATAGTTATTGCGAGGACAAAAGTTATAGTTTATATTCTGCTAGGGCAGAGTTGTCTGGTTCAGTTATGGACTCCAGCATTGCTCATTGATTGGTTTTGCCTTTCTGCTTTAAAGTCATAGAAGGAAAAAAAATCCTCCATGAAATCCCAGTTTGTACCTGGCTTCCACATTTCAGTAAATAGCTTTTACTGATGCTGTGAAAATACCCCCAGCTTGATGGCATGGTTTTGTTATAAGGTGGATAACTTCTGTTTTTCTTCAGTCAGGTTCAACATTACATGCAAATTCCCTGGATAATTTTCATCTGTAAAGCTCATGTAAGGATCCAGGCTGTAAAAGGAAGGGGTTAGTTCAACCCAGTTTTATACTCCAGCTGTCTTTACTGCTGCTTAAGATGGCCAGTGAAGCAGTATGAGAGGACATCATTAAAACAGGGAAGGAACAGGATGTTTGCTGTAGTGCTGAGTTCCACTTTGTAAGCAGAAATCCAATTTGCTTGTACATTTGCATTAAAACTGGGTTGAGAAAATGTGCCTCAATTTAACCAGGGTTCAACATGAAACCTAACCTGAGCTGGTGTGTTTTTTGTTATTTAAAGAGTTTGCCTTCAGTGAGTATCATACTTATCCACCATAGAGATGCAGGGTTCAGTCTCTGGCATCTCCAGCTAAAAGGATAAGGTAATAGATAATACCAAAACCCTCTGACTCAACCCTGGAGAGCTGCTGCAGGTCAGTGCAGAGAACACTGGCCTTGATGCAATATTAGACTGCTTTTGATGTGTGTTCTGGGTCAACGGAAGCCTCTGGAAATGTAGGGTGTTCATAGGGATGCCAGCCTATCCCCCAGAATTACAGTTCATCTTCACACTACAGAGCTCAGTTTCTCTATGGCATTGTACCCCACTGAGGTCGCTGTCCTCCCCAGGCTCCACCCTCAAATCTCCAGGAGTTCCCCAAATGGAGATGGTGACCATACCCCCCTCTCCTCCAGTGGTCGGGGGGACCTGGCAACCCTAGGTGTGCAGGACAGAAGACAACATCAGGGCAATAGATTAGAGAGTGATGGTCTGCTGGGCCATTTGAGTAGTATTTCCATAGAATACATTGGGGAGCATTCTGTCTTTTGTGCTTCAAGGCTGCAAACATGTTAATTCAGATGGAAATTCATTTTATTTATTTATTGGTGTTATTTAAAGGAGGAAACATATCTTGCAAGTTCTTATAGAGCATTGCAAACTTCCAATTTATCTACAAGTACACTTGCAGGGGTTGGTTCTGACCCACAAAAATAGTTGAATAGGAATACCTAAACGATCACTCGCTTCCCTATGGGGCTGCTTAGCAGCTAAGCTCTTTTTAAAAAATTATTTTTATTGATTTTATCCACTACATCTACTAAAATCACTACAATAACTTAAACCCTAGTCTACCATAAGGTATACAGAAGTCAAAAAAAGATATGTTATGCTGTTATTTCAATAATTCAAGACATGCTTTTTAAATCCAGGCTAACAAAATTGCTTAAAGTGACAATTCATTACTTACTACCAAGCTAGTTCACTGAAACTCAAAGAGAGTACAATATCGAAAACATAAAGAACAACCAAAACTTGTTTTAAAGAACACACAAATTATTTTTTCTTTGGTCTTCTCTTCTTCTTTTCTTCTCCTGGGAGTTTAGGGGCAGCTGCACCTAATTCCGACTCACTCTTCTTCCTCCATTCCACTGCTTTCAGACTTCGAGCTTTCCAGTCCATAAATGCTTTCCTGCAGCTCTAATGAATCCTCTGTAGAAGTACCGCCTTGCTTCTTGCATGAGTCCAAAAAAGCCTTTGCTTTCGCCACAGAGTCAATCTTTTGCTTCTTATCCTTGTAACTGAAGGTCAACCCTTCAGGATTAAGCCATCTTTATGGAATGTTCTCTGATTGCAGCATTGTTGTTAAATTTTTGTAGGATTTCTTCCTAATCTCAAATGGAATGTCTTTTAATACTTTAATCTCCTCCTCTTGGATCTTCAGGGTATTTCTGTTTGTGGCCTTGAGCACCACATCTCTTGTTGATCTTTGAGAGAATCTCACCATAACTTCTCCTGGCAGGTTTTTTTTTTCTTAACAAAATCCAGATAGGTTCTGTAAACCATATCCATATCGCTTTGTAATGTAACTGCTTCCATACCTGTCACAGGAGTTAAAGCTTCACTCAACAACTGCTTGAGATTCTCACCTTGGTTTTCTGGAACACCCTGGAATCTCAAAAAAAAAGTTTGAACGTTCCATCTGTAATTTTAGTAAATTGTCCTTATCAGAGGCTCTTTCCTTTTCCATTTTGTGCAATCTTGAATCATTCTTTTCTGTTTTGGATTTAACTTCCAGCAAGTCCTTTTCCATTTTTTCAGATCTCTTGTTGGCTTCTGTTACATTCTTCTACAAGTTATCCAGCTGTACATTAACTGCAGTCAGCTGATCCATTAGAGGGTGCAGTGCAGCCGCTAATACAATATTTAGGTCTGTACTAGTTTTTTGAAACCAGAAGAGAAAAGGAAGATTTTGGAGAAGGTCTGGGTTTCCCCACCATCTTTTCTCCCCTTCCCGACATCGCTTTTTGTTTACAGTTTAAGATAAGGAGCCCAAAGTCAGTTAGAAAGTTATTTCTTTACTCATCGATAAGTAGCTTTTCCCCCTCTCCGAGATCCAGTTATCCAGCTGACCAAAAAGATTCTCTAACGTTAATACAGTGCCGCTTCTTTAAAAGGGGGGATTTAAAGTTTAAATCCCACACTCTCCAACTTGTTAAAAATAGAGAATCTTGCCATACATCCAACACTCACGATTTCGCCATGCATTCCAGGTAAGCTGATTTTTTCTTTTCAACTCATTCAACTCCTGCAGCCGTCCTGTGTGCGCTCTGCAATGCCCGGAGGCGCTACAGCGGCCGAACCTTTCGGGACAAAGAGGACCCTCAATCCTGAGATCACCATCCCAGGAGAGGCTAACCCTGGGGGGTTGAGTCCTGCTTGATATCCCTTCTAAGCTGCTGAGTCTGGGCTGCAATTCTCGGAGCTCCGAGAAATCACACCCGCCATTGAGCTGCCAAACCGGAAGTCTCCAGCTAATGCTAAGCTAAGCTCTTCACTTTGGAGGCCTCTGGATAACCCCTTCAAGATTAGATAGCATCCAGCCAGGGTCTTCTCTGTGGTGCCACCTCATCTTAGGAACTCTGTACCTATGCCAGTCTGGGTATTTGGTAGAGTTCAGTTACTTTCAGCTGCTGTTTAAGCTAGTAGTTACATGATTTTTTTTACCAAATAAGATGCTTGAAAACCAGGCTTCCCTCACTTAGTTTCTTTTTTTCTTGTGTCAAGCAGCCCATATAAATCTATTAAGGGATCTGTTTTTCAGTTTAAAATGACCTGTATTTCAAGCAGTTTTGTGTGTGTGCAGTTGACAGAATTCAACAAGGTAGGTGGCCAGGTGGCTGCCAGTTCGCCCGGCAAGGTGGGATATAAATGAAAACAAACAAATAAATAAATACATTTTCTTTGTATCTTTATTTTTAAAAATGATTCACAAACCCATCTTTTTCCTGACAACTCAGGACCCAAAATCAATAGAAAACACTGTGTGCAAACATACAATATGTGCAATAATATTGAATAAAAATAAATATTGTGTGTAATAGTATAATTACCTTATATATATTAGCAAAATTCATATATAGGCAATCAAATGCATAATCAAACTAACAAAATCATAAAGAGAACAACCCAAATATTCTCTTACCTAAATAGCTAGCTCCTGTATAGACATAATCCAAAAGTAATATTTGATTTCAGAGCTTCCTGTGTAGAAGAGGTGATTCAACAATCCCAACACTGTAGGACAAGCAATCTAGGATGAGTGATCCGGCAGCCACTTCCCGACTGACAAGTCGTTTCCAGCCTTCTTTCTTGTGAATCTCTCAGTATATTGTGCACATCATTCATTGGAACCAATCTCCATTCTCTTAGCCAAATGCTCACTTAATCCCATGATTCTATACTTCTTCCATCGTGGTCCCTGTTTTTTTGAAACTCAAGACCCAAGACAAGAAACAGCAGTTAATATTAAATATACGGAACTGCCTGTATTAAAATCCAAAATAGAGAAATCATAGTGTTTCCGGTGATTCCTAGAGCTACCCTGGAAATGACAAAGGGTAACTCTAGAAACTGCCAAAAGTTTTCAGCAATTTCTAGAGCTTCTGTCTGTCACTTCCAACAAGAACTTCCAGTAAGTATATGAGGTTTTGTTTTGTTTTGTTTTGTTTTAAATCTCCCTCTGCTGCTCCAAGCAGTTGCAGGCAACAGGATCTGGGAGCAGCGGATCTCGCACCCCTTTTGAGGGGTTTGGCAGCCTTAGCTCCAGGTCATAAAGAGACTTAAAGGTAAGCACCATCACCATTAATTGGATCCCGAAATGAAGAGGCAACCAGTGAAAGAACCTCAAAATAGGTGTAGTACAGTCTTTGTGGCTAGCCCCTGCTAAGAAATGGGCTTACAGTTGGTACAGGCTTACAGATGACTGTTTTGCTTAGTTTATGTATAGTCAAGGATTATCCCGCATAAACGTCTTGTACATTTTGAATGTATTCACTGTTTTTGTGCCTATGCAGTTTATGGCATTAACTCAGTGATTTGCCTTGGTTCAAATGAAAGTACCCAGCGAGAATGAGCAAACTGTGAGCCAGTTAAGAACACAAAAACAAGTTCTGCTTTAAGAGTCAGGTATGCAAAATATTCAAAACTAAAATATTATACAGGAAAGCCACAAAGCAGCCTGTGTACTGTATTTGTCATGTCTACAGGATTGTGGCAATCAAGGAAATTGCCACTGTTATAAGTTTATATGCAAGTGAGTGAGTGGGAGAGAGAGGGACAAGAAAGCCATGGAAAAGCATGCAAGAAGGTACTAATGCAGAACATTTGCTTACAATTTAGTGCCATTTTGAGTATTCAGTAGAAAGTGAACAGGTCTTCAGTTGTTCAAAGTGGTACTCGAACAGAGGAAAATTAGTTATCACTGGCAGTAGCTGCCTTTTGATTGTGTTTTCTCTTTATGGATATTGGTTTTGAGTTTCATTTTGTACACATTTTAACAATATTTTTATTCAGAAATACTTGAAATGAATAAATGAGATATGAAATAAACCAATTTTATAAAATCAGCAACCACTGGAGATGCCAGATCTCATGGTCATACACATGAATAAAGAGACCGATGATTGCTCCGTGCGTACAGAGCAATCTTTGACCTTGCATGAATATTGACAGTATGGTTTCTCTAATAAATTAAAAGCAAACACCAGTTCTTTAATAGCTATCCCAGAAGTATTCCCATTTTCCTTTTCTGAAGCTAGAAAGATACCAAAGAAAAGTATAGTGTAATTCATTGTTCATATTTCTATAAACTCAGGTTACCCGTCCTCTTGAGTTGATTGCAGATTTCACGTGTACGGATTGAGCTAGTGAAACTGCATTACCAGCGCAGCAGGCACTGGCACATCTATAGGCAATTAGCCACAGAAATGATCATAATTGAATATCTCAACACTTTCTCTTGCTACAGCTGACATGTCCCTCGCTAATTCATCTTCCTCTTTCCATCCTAGGGAAATAGTCAACAGCTGTGGCATCAGACAGAACTTAATTTGGCAGCTGGAAAACCCAGATGCCAGAGCCTGGAATTTACCCATAAACTTTGGAAATCTATAATTCTGGAAGCCTCATTGGGACCTGATGCTAATGGTCCTAGTTGGCGTTATAAGACAAGCTTTTGCTAGTTAAGTGCCTGGCTTCTCTTCTGGAATCCAGGCAATTGTCCAAGCTAGTAAACGTGTGTGTGTGTGTGAGAGAGAGAGAGAGTGAGAGAGAGAATGGCTTCAGTTTTATACTCACTTGGGAGTATGACCTATTAAGTTTAACATGGCTTACTTCTGAGTAAACATGCATATGTTCAGGTTGCATTGTGACAGCAGGTACCACATGGTGAGAGAATAGGTATCTAAATGTATTTATTTAGCAGGGGAGAAGCTTTGGTTGACCATGTATACAAATTAAGCAAAAAAGATTATCTTTCACTTTTTAATTCACAAAAAAAACCCACTTCCTTGAGAAGTTTTTTCTGTGTTCAGGACTCAGGAGAAAAGTAACAAAAATTGATGTGCATGTTGAAAATGACAAAACCATTAAAAGAAACCTGGGTTGGATCAAGCCAGGTATTTCATTAAATCTGGCCCAATACCCTTCCTTTCCTCTTACCCACATAGCTTTTGTCCATGCAGGGCCCATGATCCCCAGCACAGCATCTTATGTAGTCAAAGAGGACCCCCCCCTTCCATTTTTTACTAGTGGTAAGCTGGTTGGATCCAACCCACTGGATGGAGAGTTTTGGCTCAGAGCCCTATTCAGTTCTCACTTTCCTCCCACCCCTTGACCAGAGCACAAGAACTAAAATGAAAGTTGGCATTCATACTGCGGTCAATTGCATGGCACATCCCTGCATGATGTGGAGCTTAAAATGCATATTACAGTTTACTTGTGAACATGAGGACTGCTGGATCAGAGAACAGTCTTAAAAAATGCACATGCAGGGACCAATCAAAGCTGTTCAGTAGAAGCTAATTACAAACTAAAGAGAAGTTGGGCAGATGGCAAGAAAAGAGATCCATTTGTGTTTGGAGGATTTTTAAGCAGAAATTTTCAAAGCTATAAAATGACTCTGACAAACTAAAAGTCAGATTAACACTTCGATGCTCCTATCTACCTGTTTTGTTCGTCCTCCCTTTTCCTCTTCATATACTATAACTGTGGGATTGAGAAGTGAAGGTTAGTGTTCCGGTTTTTGGTGGCTTAATGGTGGGCGCACGCCAGCGGATCTCCTTGTAGGGGGATCCCAGCCTGGGGCGCGAGAAGCACCTCTCCCAAGGTGACAGCCAAAGCATAGAGGTGCCCCTTTGCCCCGTAAGGTCCCGTCGCCGCGGAGCCTCTGGCACCTAAAGCAGCACACCGGCTTGGCGAGCAAAGAATGCAGTGAAGAAATGGAAATACCCCTACCTGCGGTTCAGCCTTGAATAAAATGTGAGTCAGCGGGTCCACTCAACTGGACTAACAGGCGTCCTGTAGCCCCAAAACAAAGCAGTGAAGGGGGAGGGAAAGTTGTCAGCCCCCCCATCCTTTCTTTTTAAAAGACTGAAAAGCGGAGGGCTGGGACCACTGGCACTGCATATGGGGTTCAAGTAGGGTAGAATTCTTCTTAAAACGGTGTTTTTAAAAACTTTATGTGGAACTTTAACTCCCCCAAGTAGTAAACAATGGCTGGCAGAGGGGAAAAAATGGTGTTCAGAGGGAAACTCTCCCCAAAAGCTACAGCTCCTTCTCTTCCTGTTCCTAAACAAGAAGTTGCCATAGACTTTCCAAACATGTTGTCGGTAGCATTGCACCCTCTGCTGGATCAGATGTCTACAATGAACTAAAGTATTGATGCACTCCAGAAAGAGATTAAAGAATCTAATGCTAAAATAGAAGAGGTGGTTAAATCAGCTGAAACCAAAACAAAAATAATGAATCAAAGACTACAAGTGATGGAGAAAGAAAGTGCAACTGACAGGGACCAACTTTTAAGGCTGCAAATGGAAAAAGTGTCTTATGTTCTATGATTTCAAGGTGTCCCAGAACAAAAGCAGGAGAATTTGAAAGAAATCCTAAGTGAAGCTTTGGCTCCAAAAACAGGTTTACAAGCAGATTATTTGCAAAGTGAAATGGATATTGTCTAGAGGACATATCCTGATTTTGTGAAGAAGAAAAACCTGCCTGGAGAAATTGTGGTGAAATTCTCTAAGAGAACAACAAGAGACGTGGTGCTCAAGGCCACTAATGGGACAATCCTAAAAATCAAAGATGTGGAAATCAAAGTCTTGAAAGACATTCCATTTGAAATAAGAAAAAGATGGGAGCAATATAAAAATTTGACAAAATTCTTGCAAAAGAACTCCACCCCTTATAGATTGATTTTTTCAGAGGGTTTGGTATTCAACTATAAGGAGAAAAAAGAAAAGATCACCTCTTCCAAAACTGCAGAGACTTTTCTGGATCTGCAGCAAGGACTAACAAAAGAAAAGAAGACAGGAGAGGAAGAAGAAGAAGAGGAATAAGGCATTGTGCATGACTTGGAAAGCTCTGCAAGTTCATCAAGTAGCTCTTCAGAGGACTCCGTCTCAGCAAAGGGGGCAGCTGCCCCTAAGCAACTGCAGTCCAAAGGGAACCTGCTAAACCCAAGAGAAGAGGGAGGAGGGGGAAATAGCTTTGTATACAACTTGAAATTTTAAGAAATTTATTTTGCCACATGCTTAAATCTACATATGCATAGCCAGTATTATTTGAAACCTATTATCACGTTTCAATGTTTTGTACTTTGTTATATGGGGAACTTCATTCATATATATTTTAAAAACAATTTGTATTCTTTGCTTTAATTAGGGATAGTTTTGTAACTGTAGGGATAGTTTTTTATAGTTTGTAGAAAATAAAAAATATATAAAAACAGAGAAGTGAAGGTTAGTCAGATATTATCCCAGAGAGGGAAGGGGGGGTGGGGTGTATCGGATCTCTGTCCGCAAGTTGTAGTTGATGCACATACAATCTGTATACAGTGCATTTTTGTGTTTGTTTTTCTTAACACTTGTGTTGAGAAGGTGATTGTAAGCTGCGTTGAGATTCCTTAGGGTAGAGAAAAGTGGGGTATAAAAACCAACTCTTGTTTTCTTTTAAATAACCTTGTAGGCTGGACTCACCTAAGCCTGCCCTCAATCGTACCCTGCTAGGAAGCACTGTCTCCCTGAGCTTTAAGAAAACTGAAAAAGAAAAGGATCATATCATTTATCCAGCATCCTTAAGACATAGACCAAACAACAGACTATTTTTCCAGCTTTTAACATGTTAAAATAGATAATTTTATGTTGCCCCTAATAGGATCAGTTCTTACACCTTTAGACATTTACTTCCCTTTCCTTAACTACTGTTACTGAAGTAAGTATTGAAGGAATATTTGTGCCAGTGGGTTTTCTGTTTGTTTCATGGGAAACTCTAATGAAAGAGGTGACATTGACTTCCTTCTGCCTATTACTGGATCAAGCAGGATTCACAGTTTATCTCTGCTTGCATATGTTATTACTAGCTCTAATTAATCCCATTTGCAAAGGCAAATTATGATTGGCATTTATCCTTAAAAATTAAGAGCTCATTACACAGAATATAATCTTCACATTTGTATAAGTAGCAGCTATGATTGTGTGCTCAAGACGAAATGTTTAAGCAAGCTGGCTCAATGTATACAATATTTGCATATGCTGATGAAGCACGGCTTCATTGTGTTTGCCTCAGCAAACAGGTGAAGTTCTCATTCCTCAAGATACAGCCTTGGGAGCCAAGGTTGTCAGCCCAGCAGCTTTGACAGAGGTCTAGAACACCACGCCTGCTGTGCTCTGAGTTAATCTCACAAGCTGGCACTCATACGAAAGAGTGCCACTTGGCCTTGCTAGATTTAAGTGCAAACATGGCTTTATGGAAAGGACTCAGACGTTCCTGCAAATGACTTTCAAAGAAGCATGCAACTGTTTGGGAACCAACAGACTGCTCAACAACTTAATTCAGCCAGTGCTATTGTTGTAACGAGTGGCTGAGTTTAAATTAAAGTTGTGCTTTATTCCAGTCTTCATGCCTTCCTCCTGCCTTTATGAGCCCAAGAATATTAAAAGTATTTTGATACTGTACCTGTAATTTAGGTAATAATTTGGATATTAGCTACAGAGGACTGGGTAGAGGATGTAATGGGGAAAAACTTCAGTCTCGTGTGCTGTAAAGAAAGGTCTGCATAGTCTACGATTTGTACATCTTGGCCGCTTTAGACTCCACGTGCCTTTTGGAGATTATCACTGGATCACTGTGGTCTGTAGGTTCCACACATCCCATTCAGGAGCTTTCTTTGGTAAAGACTATTGGTGTTTCCAGAAATATTCCCAGTGCTTTAGGAGCTAGGGGTATCTGCCATATACACATCATCCCAGAATACAATTTCATAATAGTGGGATAGAATTTTTGTTTGTTAGTATTGTGAAGTCTTGTGAAATCTAGTCAGCATGTCCTTGGTAATTCTGTTAGTTACCAGTGTACCCATTTATAAACGCCACCTCAGCGTTCTTGTCCAGCTACCTAGCTTTCCATTGCGGGCCCAAGGTCGCTAGTGCAATAGGTGTGAGAAAGGAAAGCCCAGACAACAAATTTGTGGAAAGAAAAAATGAACACAAGTGAACAAGAGCATTGACTCAGCATGGAGCATCAGACAACCTGCCTGCCACCCAACAATCCTGTCCCTCCAGCCTACCTGCTGGGAAGAGAAAACTAAGAAGTGGCAAGCCCTGGTGATCACATGGGCACTGGCCACTGTGTGGTTCCCCCATGCCATCTGGTAGGGAGAGCCAACTGACAGCCTCTGTGCTGGGCATACCACTTAATGGCTCCACCCCAAGACCCCTTAGACCTCCTTCCTTGCCCGCTCCGAACCTGAGCTGCAAACACAGCACACAGTAAGTCGGGGCTGGGGCTTGTCTTTTTCTGGCTGGCAACATGTTCTCTAGGGTTTCCAACAGATGAAGGGGGTAACTTGGAAGCTTTTCATGTGCTATGTTATGTGTACCTCTACCTCCTCCTTATCCATTCCCTTACTATCCAAATTCAAGATTCTGAGAACTTAATTATGATTATATTTGGCAGCCAACTGTACTGGTTTAGACTGCCACGAGTCAAATGTGAGCTGAATGCCAGATCTCTTTCCTTCAGCATGGCACATCTCAAATAGGTGTCGAACAAATTTGCAGCTGCCCTATTGTGTTTCCCAGGGTTGAAGATGACAAGCTGAGTCTCAGCTGATTGCAGGATCAGCTAAGAATTAGTTCTGACACCACCACCCCAACCCTTCTTGCATCCCACAAGGCTGGGACACAGCAAGAATTTTCCTGTTCGTACCAAATAGTCATGAACAGCTGAAGAGCCCATCCCTAAATGTGTTCCCTGATCATCACTGGTGATCAGAACATGAGCCAACCCATAAGGTACTTGATCATTCCTAATCCAAGCACTGTGGATATCTCTCAAGTCATGTCAGATGTTGTTTTCTATCCAAAAATAAATACAGACCTGGGGCTTTCCCATCATGCCCTCAAGAATTATTTCCCCCCTCTCTTCCACCTGCTTCTTTTAAATAAAATCTTTCCCAATGAGGAAATGTGGAGAACTTAAAAGTTCGGTCACTATCTTGTGGCATTTTGATTAGTCCTAAGAAAAGGTATCGCCTTGTGGTTTGGGAATTTCCCCCCCAATAGACCAACACCATTAGCTTCAAACACTGCTTATTTTCTATGCCATGGAGTAGTTTTGCACTCCCCAAGATCATTGTACCTAGGTCCAAAAAGGGTAGGCTAGCATAGCCAATATTTTTCAAAACATCAACTCCCTTTTTCAGCCTACATAAATAAAAAAGGTATAAAAGTGTCTGTGGAGTTCTCATTGACATCATAATGACTTTGAATTTCACCTGCATGTATTCTTTTTAAAAGAACCTATAAAAATTCTCTCTAAAGGCTTCTAACTGAGTAGGCTATTATTTGCATAATATTTTGCTGCCAAGCCTTCAGGGTTACACAAATTTAATCACGATGGGAAAAGATTTCAATAGGTATTGGCAAAAGTCTTCACTTACTAAAGCTTATCTAAGTCTCCTAGGATAGATCCTTAATATTTTTGGATCTTCTCATGAATATTGACATTAGTCTTGTGTATTTTTAACGACTCTGAGTTCTTCTTCTTTAAAACAAATCGAATTAGTAAAACAATTTAACTGGCTGGTTCAGAACTGGTATCTGAGGTCAAATTGGTTATGTACAAAAATTTCAACAAACTAATATCTTTCGGTGTTTTCTAGTAACCACTGGACATAGTCTCAAATTTGTCCATCTTTAAATACTATATAAAACATATAGACCAATGAGCCCTAACATGGTGCCAGGCAGGTTTTTGTTTTTGTTTTTCTCGTGCCCACATTCTCCTTTACCAAAGCATCTCTTCCCCCAAACAAAGAGTGAATCCTGGCTTTCCAAAGAGCAGTCTTAGTCATGATGGAGGCTCTGATCATGTCTTGGTGGGGAGGGTGGGGTATCTCTCCTATATCATAAAGCTGTTTTCAAGTGACAAGATTCCATGGGGCACCAAAATCAGTTTGGCTGCAAGAACTGCCACTCAAAAGGGGTCCCTGGCCGCTGGCTGCATTCACTCACTGCATTGCCAGCATTCAGGTAGGATCTGGGAATCCCCTGGAATTACAGTTTATCTCCAGACTACAGCAATCAGTTCCCCTGGATAAAACTGATATTTTGGAGAGTGGACTTGGAAGGTGGAGGGTGGCATTGTATCCCACTGGTTCCAGTCCTCCCCAGGCTGTGTTCCCATATCCAAAGCTTCTCAACCTGGATCTGATAACTCTCCTCCCCATGCCTCACCAGTTCCCAAGGGGCACTTGGAAACCCTAGTGGTGGCTGGAGCAGTTCATATCTGCTTGGATCAAAGCTGACTCCATTTTGCATCAAATTTCACATGCTGATTTGAATACATTGTAGCCCTTAATCCTCTCTCTTATGGACCCCTTCCCCAATTTATGTGTGTGTAGCTGCCTCAAGTCCACAAGAACCTGACCACTTTTTCCTAGATAGACCTCAAAAGAGGCAGCCAGTTTGGAGGGGGTAGATGAGGTAGGGCAGGCAGTGCAGCTCCTCAGTGAGAAGGGAAAAGACACACACAAGTGAGCAAAAGTTAACTCCCCACCTTGCAGCAGGGGGAGAGCCATAAAACCACATAGTCCACCTCAGCACATATACTATAAAATTGCTGGAGCTCTGCTCCTGCCCAGTGGTGTTGTTAAAGGAGGGGAAGAAACTCTTGTGTTGCTTGAAGAGGGGGAATTTTGTCTTCTCTCACAGGGAACGATGGAACTACTAGTCCATGCTACAGCCTTCCATCAGCCCACAGCCAAGCCCAAGGATTTGATTTCCCCCTTCCTTTATTTTTGCTCTTGTTTTTTTCCTTTAACCCATGAGCTCCCCCTGTTAATTCTGTCCATTTGGAGCTGCCTGCTTCTTAGAACTCCCTGCTTCCCTACTGAACCCCTCCATCCTCAATACCAGCCATTATCAGCTCTAGCATCCCAGCGGTGACAAAGGCAACCTTGGCAGGTTGCTGCAGGGCAGTGAAAGTGAGGTGTCCAGCACCTTCCTGGCACAGGGCCCAGAGCAGCTGGAGCTAAGTTGGCCCAGGCATTCCTCCACCTCACTGAAACAGAAGATGCTTTCAAAGAGCCCAGCAGGAATCACCTTTCATGTCTTCAGGGAGCACCTATTCAGAAACAGGGACCTTCCTGATAGGATGATACTTGGCTTGAAACCTTTGACTGGCCCAAAAATCATGACAGCCATTTTGTGGTCGGCTCCTTCCCCCCATGACCACCATTTTGTGGTGGAGCCACAAATGTGCTGACAGCCTCAACAAGGTTCTCCTGATCTAGGCAAACAAACTTGCAAAATATGGTAGCCAGCTAATTTCTCTCTTTTTCTGAAGCTGATCACATTTCTGTGGTTCATGAACCTTCTTTCAGCTGGATTAGATGTTAACAGTTAAGTGCCATTCCCATTGTTAACCAACTTCATTTTCTGTCTCCATCTCGCCATAGGCTCAAGTACTCACTGTTCAGGTTGCACTATATGAGCATGAATTTTCCTAGTGTCTCCTCGGGAAATGGAATGTGGAATGGGACTGTGAATACACAAAGCATGGTATTACTGGTCACAGTGATGAATATTTGATGCTATGGCTGTGATAGGTGTAACTCACCAAGTGGAGATCATTTTAGTGCCCTCCATTAGGCTGGAGGTTAATCCTGTGGTAACATTGTTTCTTCCATGAAAAATTCAATTCATCCTAAATTTTTTACATCAGAATGAAAAGTACATGTGCAATACTACCCCCACACCAAGAGGGCAATGGTACCACCAAATGTTTGTTTTCTCTTTGTATTCTTCTTTCTGAAAAAGGAAATCTAATATAAGCGACACTATTCCCTACCGAATGAGCTCAAAGTCTTCTCCTCCTAGGGGAGAATTATTGTATATCTAAACATGGAAAATAGGGATCACCATGGGAGCTGCTGAGCACAGCACAGTGATAAAGAATATTCTTTTAGGAATCTAGAATGGGTACTTGGCTATTTATTAAAAATATAAAGTCATCACGGTTTGTTCTGATCTGTAACTTTCATAACATGAATTTAGCCAATCTATATTCATTTTCTGTGCCTCTAGTAATGCCTGGAATTTTTATTTTGTGTTAATGCTTCGAAAGTACAGATGGATTTCTTTTTCAACGAAAAGGAAAAAATGGTTCATTTTGGCAATTTCTTTGGGGTCACTGAGGTCATGTGTACCATATTTTAAACTCTGAAGCTACTGAATTTTTTTTTTAAATGTCAAGATGTAGCCTAATATCTGTTATAAAAATCAAGAACTGTTTCTCCTTTGCAGTTCATTTTCAGGTACAGATACATGACCATAAAAGGCACTGAAAGGCATGATCTTGTAAAATTTGGTGCATTTGCTTTCAAGAAACTCAGAAGCACGTGCACACACACATGCACATATGAAAACTACAGGAAAAAATACCCCAAAAAAAAGAAAAGAAAAAAGAAGCAGCAGTACTCACTGAGAAAGGAGTCACCGGTGCCCCTTGGACATTCTCCCAGTTGCAAGGAGGCAGCTTGGCTAAAGTAGCTTCTGTGAGACCTGAAAGACCAATTTCACGGTTATTTCCTTGGAATCAACACTCTCACTTCTGAAGGTGACAGCTGATTCAATGGAAAATACCTGCATGCATGTGGTTGGGTCATTTCAGTATTTTCCAGGGTTTTTGTATATTTGTCACAGCTTATTTATGGGGTTTTCAAGGCAAGAGACATTCAGAGGTGGTTTGTCATTACCTGCCTCTGTGTCACAACCCTGGACTTCATTGCAATAAGGATTGATGCTTAGTTTCTGAGATCGAGCTAGGCTGGGCTATCCACAGCAGGGCTTTTCCAAGCCATGTCGGATTTAATGATATATTCTCTGTGTTAGTTTGACCCCATAGAGAAAGGTTTAAGATTGCCCATCTGCCCAATTCTAAGAACATATCTGTGATCAACATCTTAAAATTTAGTATGATCGTGTGTTTGATATTTCTAGGAATCAGTATTCCAAGATAAGTAATGACATCTGGGCACCAACAGAATATTCATAAGCCAGCACACTCTATGACATATTGTATCCCATTGAGATCAACTCAGATTTTGTCCAGTTAGTCAAATAACCGGACAAATCACCAGAAGCTCCAATCACATTCATTAATTCAGGAATGGAAGACGAAGGTTCTGCAATAAACAATAAATACAGATCATTTGCATAAAGAGTAATTCTAAATTCCAAAGAGTTATGTATAAAGCCATTAATGTTATTATTTTGTCTAATAACACAAGCCAAAGGTTCCAAACATAAGTCAAAAATAAAAGGAGGAAGGGGATAACCTTGTCTGGTACCCCACTCAAGAGGGAAGGGCACAGAGAAGATGTCATTAGTTAGAACTGTAGATCTGGGAGGTAAAGAATTGTAATCCATTTCAAAAATTGATGAGGAAAGCCAGTCAATTAGTGGCAGTTGGGCAAAGAGAAGGTTAATAAGAAGACTAAGGGCAAAGTCTATTAAGAAAATAAGTCCTGGAAAAGCTTGGTTACCACAGCGGTCAATGAAACTGTATGTTCTGGATGCCAATGCAATATAAATAGAAAATCTGAATATATCTAAACATGGTACATAAAGGTACAGTAGTTGAAGTAAGTGTTTTTTCTCCTTGTATTGTTTTTCTTGGCTTGTTATGCCTTAAGGTGAAACATGTTTCACTCTTTAAATTTTAATAATTCTGTTTTTGAATCAACCTCTAGCTATAGCACTCAATCACAACACCATGTTAATATTTCCCAAGGTATGCTTGAGGGTAACTTTGGTAAAGGAAAAGAAACCTCAAGTGGTGGCAGTAACCCAAATACTGTTCTTTAGGCTAAACATTCCTAGTTCCTTCAGTCTTTTCCTGTAGGACTTGTCTCACAGATCCCTGAGAATATGGCTGCAATCCAGTCAGCTGCATAGAAATGAGATTTGCATCTGAGCGGTGGCTCAGAGGTTAAGATGCTGAGCTGCAGACTGGAAGGTCGGTAGCTCGGCAGTTTGAGACCCAAGTGTTGCATGATGGAGTGAGCTCCTGTCTCTGGCCCCAGCTCCTGCCAACCTAGCAGTTCGAAAGCAAGAAACTGCAAGTAGATAAACAGGTACCGCTTCAGTGGGAAGGTAACAGCATTGTGTTCCGTGCACCTTGGCATTTAGTCATGCCGACCACATGACCACAGAGATGTCTTCGGACAACGCTGGCTCTTCAGCTTGGAAACAGAGATGAGCACTGCCTCCTAGAGCCAGATTTGGCTGGCTTTCGAGCAAGGGAAACCCTTACTTACATGTGTTTAGGACTGTGATGTTAGAATGGTGAGAGTACAGAGTACTTCTTTTATTTCATTGAGGTAGATCTATCTGGATTTGTCCAAAGGAATGTGTTATTATTTTGATACCCCAAAAGTATCCATCATGTAAACTCTTGGGGCAGGTGGTAAGAGGCTTTTTACTTTGTGTGTGTGTGTTTCTAAGTAGCCTCACTTTTTTGCCAGTAGTGAAATAGATTGAACTGTTTGTAAGATGACAGATTAAGGTGGTCCTTGCTGACTTAAAAAAAACACATCTAGTTTACAAACAGTTTTTTGGCCAAGAACATTTCAACAGATAACCATTTGTCAGAAAGTGTAATAGATCCCAGAACTTCATGTTCTGCGTCTGTCCTTCCTGACAGGAAGCTGTTCAGTAGAACAATTCCGTTCATCTTGGAGCTAATTTTGTCACTACCACTTGAATATCCATGTGTTTAAATGCTCAAATGGATTCTAATTATGTGCTCAAGTTATGTGTTCCACTGCACTATGCCTTGGACCTCTGTTGCGGGCAAAACTCCATATGTCTGTTACGTAGGGTCAAAGCTGGTTGTCTGCACACAAATGAAGATGTGTCCATCCAAGATATCAGACTGAAAATCAAAGAAGACAAGGCAGTTTAAGAGCATCCATTTGGAACACAGGTTCAGTTCAGATTGGTGCCAAAGCAAGGTTTTTGCTTTCCTGTTTTCTACCCCCACAGTTTTCACATGCATATCACTCCCTAGACCAGCTAGAACATAAGAGCAGCCATGCTGAATCAGACCAGTGACCTTATAGTCATGCTGTTTCTCACAGTGGCCAACACAGTTTACACAATGACCACTTGGGCGCTCCCTGAATGACCCATTAGCTACCGCATATGAATAATTATTTCAGTAGCAGCAGACCCTCACCATTTGTGAATTCCTCATTCACAATTTTGCTTATTTGAAGTATGTGGTTCGATCATGTGATGCAATCTCCAGCTTAGGTTTTTTTGGAGGGGGTTTCCCATCATAGCAATCATTACATTATTAAAATTTGCAGGGAATTTTGGAACTGCTGGGCAGCAGACTCCCTGCTTCCCAGTATTTGTTGATTTTGCCATTTGTGATAGTCATGGGAATGGCTCCCCTTAAATGGCAAGGGGCTACCATATCAAATTCTGTTAATGAGACTGGGGACACCACAGATGGCAAAACCATCTCAGAGTCCTGAATTTGCAAATCATCTCAAAAGTTTCCAAAAAACTAGTAACATCTTTTTTTTGGTCAAGTCGTAGCCAACTTATGGCGACCTGTGAATGAATTTTCAAGGCAAGAGACGTTCAGAGGTGGTTTGCTATTCCCTGCCTCTGCATAACAATCCTGACCTTCCTTGGTGGTCTCCCATCAAAATACTGACCAGGGCTAACCTTGCTTAGCTTCCGAAATCTGATGAGATTGAAGTAGTCTGGGCTGTCCAGTTCATGATGGCAACATTTCTACACAGGCAAACAGATATTTCTGCCAGTTCTGCTCCCAGTAATATCTGCCAAACCCTGCCTAATGACCTGCCTGTGATGCCCGCACTGTTCCTGCCCTATGTGCGAAGTTTTGTTATTATTATTTTTTTTAAATCAAGGATTGACAGTCCTGTTCTTTTTGGACCCATTAGCTACCCCATATTTATCTTATGAGCCATGCTGAAAGCAGGCCTCTGTTTCTACCAAGTAAACCAGTCTAATGAATAACAATGATGTCTTGTAACTTGCTCCCAAGAAGCCTATTGCAGGACCCCTTGGAGAAAATTACACGCCAGCTCTGACGGAAATGTCATATGAGTCATTGATGAATGGGGCCGTTAGTGCACAGTTGATGCCAATCAGACTGCCTTTCTGACAGCCCATAAGTAAATCATAAGTAAGCCTGGGAACTTTTTTTTTTAAATTTGCCCTTCAGTTATGGGCATCTGTCAAGAGTAAAGGGCAACAGCATAATGATAGGCTTTCAAGGAATGTAGCAGGGAAAAATCATCTCAGGATCCGGAGCTTTAAAATCATATATCCGCCATCAAAACTTTGTGCAAATTACCACTTCCTGGATGAGATTATTGTAAATAATGACAGGTGGTCAGTGGGAAAAATAAAGGAAGCTTTGTGTGTGTGTGTGTTGTCAGAACTGGGTTATTGTTAGAGAGGCTATCAGTCTGTCTCAAAATGGACCTGCTGATTTAGATATGCCAATAGAAAGGATACCAGGCATAAGATAGAAGTTCCACTCCTATCCACTCATAGATATGAAAATGCTTTTGTTCTTAGCTTAGTACTTGACTGGATTAAGAGCTTTGGGCTGGTCTGTGAAATGCGTATATAAAATAATTAAAAGTGGTTAGCCATAGCACTGAGACAAGCAGCCTGGTTCTTCATCCTTAAGGCTGATGGTGGTCCTATAAGGGGTTTGTGCTAACTAGTGATTTCCCTCCCCCCTTCGAATGGTCATCTTCCACCATATCACAAATGATTATTTTGAAACTCCTCTTCGTTTCAAAGTAGCTAGCTGGCTTCGTGGTAGAAGTCGGGGTGATTTTTTTTTTAAAAAAAACAAAAACCTCAAGACCCCTCGAGCATGCCAAATTAGTTTGAAACCAAATTATTTTCAAAGTTCTGTTTTGATAACTGGCCATTATATTTTGCAGCCCCAAAGGGCATAATATACTGATTGATAAATTGTATATGTTTCTGATTTTACTGTTAAAATTTGCCAGTAAGACAGCATGGGTATATATTGGTTAAAGTCTAGAGTCCAGGTCCAAAAGGCTTGGGGTGAATTGTTACCTTATAAATTAATATGGATGTTTTACTGATGATTTCTAAGTGTTTGGGGGTTGGATCAATTTTTAAAATGTTTTGTGCAGGGCTTTTTTTGTAGAAAAAGCCCAGCAGAAACTCATTAGCATAATAGGCCATACCCAACAGCAGAAACACATTAGCATATTAGGCCACACCCCTGACAGTGCAGCTCCCTCCCAGGATCAGCTTCCCCAGGTGCCCCGTGGCTTGCGAGACTCCTGGGGAACCCGGGGTGGGGGGGAGGCAGTAGGCGTGGCCAACTCAGAAGCCAGCCAGAACTCTGTTCCTGTGCGTTCCTGCCCAAAAATAGCCCTGGTTTTGTGATTGTTTTATTTTATTGGCTTTCGGAAGGTATTTCATTGTGCTGTAAACTGACTTATGGATCTTACTGTGGATTATTATGATTAATAATAATAATAACACAACAATGAGTATGAAGGAAGATAATAGTAGTTAGTAGAAGTATTTCTAAATAGTTTATTTGGCTACGCAAAGATTTGTGTTTATATTTTAACACTAATCATTACCATGAGGTGAGCACCTTATAATACTTATAGAGATGGCTGATGTAATACTACCCATTGAGTTTATTGGACATGGTTGCAGCCCTTGAAATGTGCTCAGAAAAGTCAGCTGGTCTGCAATAGGGTAGCCAAGCCATTCACTGGGCTTTGCCAGCATGACTATAAAATGCCATTTTAGGTAGTTATTTATTAGTTATAGGCCCCATCAAAGTGCTGGGTTTGACCCATAAAACCATAATAGTCTGAGCCTAGAATATTGGTGGGATCACCACTTCCCATTTCAATATGCCTGTGAAATGAGACTCAGGAATGGGACAAGTGTTGGGGGCTTTCAGAGAAGGGAAAGAGGACACGAGGTAGGTGGAAATGAGTTCCTCCTTAAGTCCTTGTGGTTTTCCCTCTTGTAGATCTCTCATTTCATGAAGAAAATGAATGATAAAGATTTCATGTATAAGTTATTCAGAAATACCTGTTATTTTATTAGATTGTCTTGCTTCTCACTGGGACACAGGTTTCCAGGGAAAGGTAGGGGTCTATATATCAGTACGATATTTCAGAGAAGGGTCATTTGGAGGGTAACAGGAATCATAGAGAATCAGCTGTCTTTCATCTTCCTCTCATATATGTTCCATTTTTCTGGCCATGACTTCCAGTTCTTTAAAAACACCACCATATCAGAGGCCATTAAGTGTGTTGTGGAAACAGGGACAGTAAACAAACAGTGTGCTGAGGCAGCAAATTGCTTGATTCCGAGCGATGTGTTGAATGATGGATAGCAGGAATTAGTTTGCTAAGTGCTGTCTACTGACTGCATTCAAAATGGCAAGGCCTGAAAAACACCTTGGGCTTTAGGAGCGTCTCCTGCTATACTCAATGCCAAAGGCCTGCAGGTAAGAAATCACCTCAGAATTTATTGTTTGGGTATCTCATCCAGGTGGAGATTCATTTTTTTAGTCTAATTACCACAACTGTAATATTGTCGGGAAAAATGTGGGCTCGCAAGAACAAATGGGTGGACCCTGGTTACTTACACTATAATGTGCTATAGTTGGGAGCATCATGCTTGGGATAATAGTATACTACTACTACTACTACTACTACTACTACAATTATCATTGTAGAATAGAGATCACTCAGTATTCTCTTGTTTTATACTATCTAATTTTATCTTATTGTTTTACTATTATTAAAGACATTTCCATGCTGCCTTTTCACCCCAGTAGAGTCCCCACTGTGGTGAACATCAAATATTTAAACTTTTCCATACTAAAAACACTTAAAATAAAGTATTATATAATTCAGTGAAAACATTTTAACAGACATGACACCAAAAACCAGGGAGAAGGCCAATAACAGGTATGCCAAACGAAACAAAACAGTCTTTACCTGTTGACGGAAGACAGCAATGTATTACCATTTTCTTCTTTCATTCCTAACTGTAGGATTTGGGGGGGGGGGGGGGGACAAAATGTATATAATGAATTACATTTTACACATTGATACCCACCATGGATTCTCAGTTGTTGTTGTTTTTCTTGTGGCATGCTTGCAGTTGTGCCTGCTCACAGGAAGCTGGACTAGATGGACCACTCTTATGTTCTTATGAGTCTTCCTTCTGCCTACGGAGCTGTACTCTAATTGAGCACCTCTTCCTCAAACAGGTTGGGAGGAAAACTCCTTTGGCTGGTGGAAGGCTTGAAATTTTGCTCAGTGGATTGTTAGGCTAGGGGGAGGATCTTTACTGCTTCATCACCTTCTCTATCCTCTCCAGGGTAAGTTTAATAAGAGAAGAATGTTGAGCAGAGCAAGTAGCAGGGAATCCCCCCGGTCCCAAGTAATGGGCTTAAGTTTGCTTGAGTGAATCTGAACCCAAGTCATATTCAGCCCAAATTAATTTATTTTATATTGGCTGCCTGAGTTGACTTTTGGGAGCTTACACATTGTGAATTATAACTGTAATAATGAGAAAGTATAGTGATCATAGAAATATGGCAGAAATGGTACTGTGCACTATTCCATGCAGAGCAATGTGATCCAGAGGCTACAGTGTTGTATATCAACGGAAGCATGCCTCCTTGTGATATACATAGATGAAAGTGCAGCCATTATACTTGGCACAGAGTAAGACGTGTACCTGAAAGATTACCTGCTCCTGTATGAACCTACCCGACTTGCTTCAGGTGCCTCCACTATTTAAGGCTAGATGGGTGGCAGCTTGGGAAAAGGGCCTTCTCAGTCATGGCACCAAAACTGTCAAATTTTCTCCCCGGAGAGATTTGTGTGTCTCTTTCTATCATTGTCTTCTGCCTGCAGATGAAGACTTTGTTTTGTCTGGCATTTTGTCTAGCATTCCCTCACTCCTCTGAAAAAAGGGGTGGCCTGGGAATCCCTAACCCTCAAATACCTATTGTGATTCACATCTGTGCATAGTTAATTCATCCAACATGTCATATGGAAGCAGTCTTGTGACTACATGGTAGAAACTGTAGTAATTACACAGCCTTACATTTTAAGAAGACTGCTTTTGTCTTGATTGTAGATTGTGCTGCACAAGTAATTCCAATAATATAGTTCTGCCAAGAATTGCATTTAAGAGACAGGCATGTCTTGCCTGTCTGTCAACCTAAACTAAGATAACTACTGCAGCTTATCCCAAAGAATACTGTCATTAGGATAGAATCTTCAGTATTCCTGCATAGAATTCTCCTTATCCTTATAACACTGAAGACTGTTATAAGAATGAAGACAGAGAGACAGTTTGGTGTAGTGGTTAAGAGTGTTGGAGTCTAATCTGGAGAACCGAGTTTGATTCCCAACTACTCCACATGCAGCCAGCTGGGTGACCTTGGGCAAGCCACAGTTCTCTCAGAGCTGTTCTCTCAAGTGCAATTCTCCCAGAGCTCTCTCAGCCCCACCTACCTCACAGGGTGTCTGTTGTGGGGAGAGGAAGGGAAGGAGATTGTAATCTGCTCTGAGACTTCCCAAGTGAAGGGCAGGATATAGATCCAACCCGCCTTCTCCTTCTCTTCCTCCTCCTCCTCAAGACTGAGACAAAGGTGCGTGCGAGCACATTCACAAAATCATCACCCATGAAATGCGTCCCATTTTACTAATGTTAGGTTTTTGTGTTGTAGAAGGGAACAAAAGTGATCCATGCAGAGTGAAAACAACAAGTGTTGTCCTCACTCTGGTTATTATGCTAATCTTGCTAGCTTTCTAAAAATACAGTGTGATCACATTGTTGGTGTGATCCCTGATTGGTTAGCAGTGACTGGAGAAGAAACCAAGTTTTTTTTTAAAAAAAAAATGCTTCAGATTTGCAGCTGGGGAAAGACGTGACTGGAAAAGACAGTAAAGGTGCACATGAAAGCCTAACAAGGGGATTTTGTGAAACTTGTCTCTCCCACCCCTAAATAAAACCACTTCTTTTCTCCAGACCATTTTCGTGGCTGAAAATATGACACAGCTGAATTGCCAGTCCTAGGTGTGTGGGTGTGAAGGAATATCAGCAATGATTAGTTTGTAGTATGGATCTGGGCTACGGACAAAACAAAGATTTATGTTGTGAAAAACCAGCTGTTCACATCGATGGTCCTACGGGATTCAATTTGTCATATTTGTCAAAGGAAACAAATATTAAATTTGGGATCTCACGTTTTAAAAGCATGTTTCCTTTTACTTCTGCTGACTTGACTGCAGGTTGAGTAAGTGGTCACCCTGGGGTTTTTAAATGATATTGCACTTGTGCATATTCTCAGCCTCTAGAATTGTTTTTGTCTGGCTCCCCATATGAAGTGAGTGCACCTCAGAATTCTTTGCAGCATCACAAGGCATTGTGGGATGCACTCTGTATGTACACTGAGATGCTGTTCCCTCCAACACATTCCACTAGGACAGGGGTGGGCAAACTGTGGCTCGGGAGCCGCATGCGGCTCTTTCACATATATTATGTGGCTCCTGGCAGGGCAGCTGGGGAAGCTAAATATCATTAACAAACAAATATCATTGGACAAATTAATATTATTATCAATATCTGTTTTTACCCCTTTTGTTATTATTTTTGGCAGTCTCATTTAATGTTAATAAAAAGCAAATTTGCTTATTTTCCTATAAGGCAGGTCATATTTGTTCATGTCTTGTGGCTCTCAAACATCTGATGTTTATTCTATGTGGCTCTTACGTTAAGCAAGTTTGGCCACCCCTGTTCTAGGTGGCTCTTACGCTGAGCAAGTTTGCCCACCCCTGCACTAGGACATCAAAACTCCTTGAGCTGGGCCTGATTGCACACAATTGGTATGGCATTAAAGAGTGAGGAACGTTTTTTATTGATCTTTTATCCCTCTAATTTCTCATTTGCTCTGTTGACTACATGGGACTTTTAGATTTCATTGATTTTATGGCTCCCAGTGTGCTTTCATGGTTATAGCAAGGGGTACATTATATAAGTTTTGCATGGAACTCTCTTCAGATTTTCATACCATACTGCAGTTCTTAAGGGAAAAAATACTTATTTTGTAATGAATTTCTAAATGTACAGAAAGCTCTATTTCTGTAAGTTTAAAGCAGATTCTTATTGTGCCTCTATTACACCTCATTGTAGCATTTTAATACTGGTTCTGTAACTACTTTCAGACTGAATAGCTCAGCATAAATTTTAAGGGGCTATTAAGCAGATTTAAACGCTCTTGTTTGCAGCTGGAAGCCGTGTTTTTGCACACTATTAATTATAAGGTGTGAATAAAAAAGTATAGTTTATTAGGCAATAATGAGGAAAATAAAGGGCATAACAGGTATCTGTAATTTTGCCAAGAAATGTTGGTAATTGCTCTAAAGGAGAGCCATGGAACAAACGATCCTTTTAGGTCATATCTGTACAAAATGCAACAATACTTTGATGCATTTGGATATGCATGCCATCCTGGGCAATGGTCCTGCACTATCCTGGCTGTAGAGTACCCGAGAAAAAAGGCAACTGATGGGTGGTAATGAACATAACAAAGGCAAGCAGTCATACTTTTATTCTTTAGACCCTGCTGTTTCATCTTGTAGCACACAAAGTCATTTCCAATCCAAAGTCCTTAAAAGTATTGAATCTAACAATTAAGACTAAAACATCACCATAACAAACCAGAAGGACCCCTTCCCAAAAAAAAGAACAATCAACAATTAAGTCTTCATCCGAGATATTTTATAACCAGTTCCATCCAGCCATTGGTGTTGGAATATGCAAAGTCTATCATGCATAGATAAAGGAAATAACAAGAACATCCTGCAGTGGGCAGCAGAGGGGACAACTAGTTAGTATAGTAAGATTAGAGACTTCCTACTGTTTTCAGATAGTCTCCTTCCTGTCTCCTGATAGGCTCAGTTAGGGTTTTCCCTCTCCTGCTGAGATCTTCTCTGCTGCTGGCTCCCTCCTAGCTAGTTAGACAGCTAGATTCTTCTTTCTCTCTTCTCTTTCTTACTAAGTCTGTTCTCTTCTTAATAAACTGACTTTATTGTTTAAACAGCTTGTGCTCTGCTTTACTGCAGGTCTACACTCTGCCAACAATTGAAACAAAACAGTTTTCTCTGGCATCCTAGAGGATAGTAGTGTAGGAGCCAAGTGAACCTCCCCCAGGAAAGTTTTCTGTGACTTTGAAAGGGCCCATGTCCATTTGGTGTGCATCATACCTTCAGTGGTGGGAACTGCTGAAGCAGGGTCTCAGAAGATGACCTGAATGTTCTAATCGGTTCATATAACATGGAGCAGTCATCAAGATACCCAGGTCCCAGGACCCTAAGGGTTAGTCTGCAACAGCAAAATAAAATGAGAGTCCAAGCCCATTCCATCAAATGCATTTTATGCTGGAATCAATTTTGTTAGTCCTTAAAGTGCCCCCAGATTCCTGTTTTATTCAACTGTGAGCCAGTAGAGTTTTGTTTTGTTTTGTTTTGTTTTAAAATTGAGAAGAATATAGTCCAAGGGGTGTATGCCTTCAGTATCCAGGCTGTACTGAACTTTCTAGACATCCCTCCCTTTCCAGACATTTTTCAAAGGCAACCTCCACACACAGGAACATGCAGCGGGCTAATCTGGATTCACATCCCAGTTTGTATAAAAAGCTTGGCACAAACACTTATTTCCCTCTGCTTTTCCTTGTTGCTAAAAAAAAAAATAGCTATCCTGTCTAGTTATCCTACCAAGATCCTATCCTGTCCTGATTTATCCTGTCATCTTCTTGCATTCTTGGAGAAATAAAGAACATCATGAAGCAGACTCCAAAATTAACTAAGGCAGTCCTGAGTGGTAGGGCCCGGGGGCATTATATGAACACCAATGCTACTGGCTACTCCAGAACTATTGCAAGCATAAGGTCACATGTGCAGCCCAAGTCAAACTGACCCAGGGTGCTATTGGCCTTGGACAGTTGCTACATGATCACCATTCATTTTAGTCAGGTTGGGTGCAGGCAACCTGCACAGCTGCTGCAGAGGTGAGTGGAATGTGTCCTCTGGCTTCGGGGGCGGGACACCCATTGAAAAGTGTCCAAAAGTAATCAGTCTGATGTGCGGGGAGGGAGGGGCTTCCAGGTACTGAATCGTCTACAGGCAGCAGCACGAATTAATTCTGCCTTTGAGCATTACTGCTTCTGTCTAATTACTTCATTTATCATTCCGGGCACCATCTCTTGTCCCCCCACCCCTTTCTCTGAGTGTGTGTATGTTCAGGAATTGGTGAATCACCGAACAGTCTGTCTTTGCAAGAGTCCAGGGCTGACCTTTCCAATTGGGTGAGAAATTAGTTAGTTTGCAAATGCATGCCCATCAAATCTATGATTGCAGTGCACTCTGGGAGCTGATGAATGTCACCATAGAGGCAGCTTCTCTCATTTGTCCTAATGTTGCGGTTTCCAAAAGCAAGAAGTGGGGTGGTTAATGATTTGATCCCACGTTCTTCATGCTTCGTATTCAATCCTGCCTTCGGACAAATAATCATAATGAATTTGAGAAATGCTTTTTTCTCTTATTTCATAAAATGCTGCATTGTGGAAAGACAGTGCTATAACATCAGTGCACAGCAAGGCTTAGCTAGAATTCTGTATAGTCTCTCCTTCAGATAGGTTTTTAACAACCCTGCCCTTTTCATGCCAATATCAAGGTAAGTGATGCGCATGGCCATTGGGTGGTATCAGAAATTCGGTTACTGGGCTTGTATGGCTGTGTGGCCCTGACCTGGATGGTCCAGGCCAGCCTGATCTCGTCAGGTTGCAGAAGCTAAGCAGGTCAGCCCCAGTTATCGTTTGGATGGGAACCCACCGACAAAGGTTGGTACACAGAGGCAGGCAGAGCAAACCACCTCTGAACGTCTTTTGCCTTGATTCACAATTTTTTCTGATAGTGGTAAGTTAATCAGACGTGAATCCTTTCGTATCTTATAAGGTAGCACTCTTTGTGTTACCAGCCAGGAAAGCTAGAGCAAAGGTGGTTCTTAGGAACGCAGCCTACTGAGATGCAAGGCATTAACGTTGTTACAATTACAACTGGAATTTGTAAATGTTGTATTTAATTTTAATTTGAGGTGTTTTGGACATTTTAGATATTGTACAAATGAATTTAATTCTCACTGAATTTAATAACTAAATGTGTATTTTAAGATATTAGGGATCTAGTTTTATTTAAAATTGTGATGGCCAATGGCCATATAAAATAAACTTTATTTGATACCTTTCTTTTGCCTTGAAAACCTAAGGGCTCGCCACAGATCTGCTGCAACCTGACGACACTTTACACACACATTGTTAGCCAAATTGCTTTGTTTCCTTATCAGTATTGGGGAATTATAAGTTATTAATTAATTGGCAATAGGCACAAAGGGTCACCACCAATATATACAGAGGTCCCGCCTCTTCCAGACACACCAGAAAATAAGCAAGGAGGCTGGCTTCAGTAAATAAATAGTCTCTTTACTGAAAGGTTCTCAATCAAGAAAACAATACAGAGTCACACATTCACTTATACAGAGCCTAAGAAATAAAGTTGGAGCAAGAGACAGTTGCATTAGTAGGAATGTCGTTGGTATCCATCGATGGCAGTAATTACCTGTCCGGAGAGATGTTGCATTCCCACTGGAAAAATAAGGGAAGCTAGGAAGGAATTAGGGGTGTGTGTCCTGAACATGCAGCAACACATGTAGACTCTGGCTGCGCAACCATGAGCCGAGGAGGTAGGGTAGGGTAAGAGGTAGTAAAAGCTAGAGAGAGAACATGTTGCTGGGTGTCCTCTTTTATTTGGGAGCTCTGGGGGAGGGCTTGGCCGGACACTTCCCTTGGGACCACCCCTTGACGGTCCACCCCAAAAGTCCTGTTCACTAGAGGCAATATTACACTCTACCTGGGTTGTGACAGAGATACCTGGAGGGAGGAAATGACTCATTGGCTAGACCCTATGTCTTGCTGATGGGCTTAATATCTTTGAGCTGCAGAACCAGTTTCTGGCTAGCCAAGTCTATTGTCAATGTAAACAGAGGAAATAGTCCTTTTATTACTCCGGAGCAAGGAATGTTTTGGGGGGGGTTGCCTGTGCGAAGAAGAAGAACAACTCTAATGGCGTCTGCAAGCACATGTTCAAACCACAATGGAGAGTGGCTGTCTCTGTGTAAGTAGTTGTGTTAAGGGAAGTCTCCGGGAGCTGGTGACCTCGAGAACCACTGGCACATCATCTCAGGTGTCAGCTGGCGTGTGTATACAGCTGGCATCACGATCTGGTCAATTGCATCTCAGTCTCCCTTTTACGCATTCAGCAACACAGTCTCATATTGACACTTATGGACTTTTAGGTCCATAAGAGTACATAAGCGCCTTGCAGGGCAACACACAGACACACGGCTATACCACTATAGATGACTGGTTAGCCCATGGTTGTGCTTAGTGGCATTTTTTCAGCTGTATCATACATAAGCAAAATAAACATGCACCTAAGCACAAGACCCAAAAGAAATGGAAGCTAGCAAGAGACTGAGCAACACAAAAGGAATTATGCCACCAAACACAAGTGTAGCTATAGAAAATATGACAGGATGTCTCTCTTGGAAGCTGCTGGTGTATGCATTTGTTGTTTTAACATGTCCGTGAAGGCAGGTATGAAAGGTTAACCTGTGTATCTTTACTGGAAAGAAAGATACTGGGAGGGGAGAGCTGTAGTGCACTCAGCTGTTTAACGGAGGATATCCTTGAATGCAAGCACAGATGTGAACTACCAGCTGCAGGCAGCTCCTGAGGACCCGAAGCTGATGGGTGAAAAACTCTGATGCATGTTTTCCTCTCCACAGCAAGGTCCTGGACCTGCTTGAGATTAGAAAGCCCCGTTTGTATACGGATCTAACAAAAGCCGCTTATTATTTCAATGCTTTTAAAGTTCTCGTTCAGCATGAGAATGTCAGGCTCCCAGATGGAGGAACCGCCCAGGTCAGTGCTTTAGACTGAGATGTACAAAGCCGCCCTGCAGAACGGAGCAGTGATTCAAGTGCCTCTGGCTGCTTGGAGGAGGAAATCACACACACACATATCCCCTCCTCGGAAGCCGCTGATTTTCCTGTCACAAATTCTCACGTAGCTCCAATGTCTCTCTCCCCCCCCCCACACACACACACTACATCTCCATTTGTTCTGCTTGCCGGGGACTTCTTCCCATCCATCCGAACTACCGATTATAGCCAATCAGGGGTACTCAAGACTGTGATTATAGCAGCTGTTGACTGAGCAGGGAAAAGGCCCATGGTTAACATACAAACTTACAGTTCATAAACTTCGACATGATCTGCTGCTGGGAAGGGGGAAATTCAGCTTGAGCCTATCGGTTTTAAATGGGTTGAAGAGTGCCTTGAGGAATGATGCAGCAGTTCAACTGTGAACCAGATACATATTTTTAGAGCTCAGTCCATCCCTTCACTTTTTTTTTGCTAACTGTCCCTTAGCGTTTATCTGATAATATTCCTCCTCATAAGCAACAGGTCTTCCCTGTTAATAAAGTCAGAATGTATCTAAGAAGTTGGGAATAAGTTGGGGGTTGAAAAAAATTGGAAGCTACCCCCATTATCTATCTATCTATCTATCTATCTATCTATCTATCTATCTATCTATCTATCTATCTATCTATCTATCTATCTATCTATCTATCTATCTATTTATTGCCATCAAGTCATGGTTGACTTATGGCAACCCTGTGGGGTTTTCCAGGCAAAAGACATTCAAAGGTGTTTTGCCATTGCCTGCCTCAGTCAAGTCACAGCTACCTTATGGTGACCCCATGGAGTTTTCAAGTCAAGAAGAAGAAGAGATTGGATTTATATCCCACCCTTCAGTCACTTGTAGTCTCAGAGCGGCTTACAAACTCCTTTCCCTTCCCCTCCCCACAACAGACACCCTGTGAGGTAGGTAGGGCTGAGAGAGCTCTTTGCCAAGCTGTCCTTGAGGGAACAGCTGTGCCAGAACTATGGCTTGCCCAAGGTCATCCAGCCAGGTGCAAGTGGAGGAGTAGGGAATCAAACCCGCTTCTCCCAGATTAGAGTCCGCGCACTTAATCACTACACCAGGCTGGCTCTCAAAGAGACATTCGAAGGGGGTTTGCCATTGCCTCCCTCTGCATGGTGACACTGGACTTTGTTGGTCGTGTCCCATCCAAACACTCACCAGGGCCAGCCCTGCTTAACTTCTGAGATCTGATGAGATCCGGCTAGCCTGGTCCATCCAGGTCAGGGCTCAGACTACAGCTACAGGATCACATTTTGTAATGTTCCCCTATGTCTGGGCCCTGTTATTTTCTGCTGCCATGTTTTTCTACATTGGGAAATCAGAGTGACAACTCCAAAGTCACAAAAAAACCCCTTCATTTGTAGAGAAGGAATTTTAACCAGAGTGTTCCGACTGGAAACTCTGTTTCCTACAACATGCACTAGCTGTAATAATGTGATAGCACTGAGTTTTGGAGCTAGATGACTCCCTTTGTGCTCCCCTGATTCTGAAGCTCAGAAGCTGTGTTCTGTAGCACAAGTGCCCAATAATTCTGACCTCGAAGCAGGAAACTATTTTTCTGATCCCAACCTCAAGAGCTCCATTGTGAAGGGGAAGAATTTTTATTTCTCTCTCCCAAGTCTGTAGGGGAGAGTTGAGGTGGAAGGACTGGATTTTGTCATTTCCTCAGTCCACTCTATTTCCCTTTCTGAGATACTAAAAACTATTAGGAGCTCTTCCCCCTTCACAGCTCAGAGTTTGGAATGAGTATGAGAAGTAATTTTTAAAAAGATCACAGCAACTGCCTTCCACCCCTCATTCACATGAGGAGTCTGTCAGTTTCTAAATGATATTCCAAAGATTTGCAAGGAATTAATAACCTTCTTGCTCTAAGCTTCAAAAATGCGCATTGCTAAATCTTGGGAAAACAAACTCATACCCTAGCATTACAGTGATATGATATGGGAAATCTTAATAGCTCACACAATATCTACACAAATTAAAGATGCATAAATTTCTTCTTATAGAAATAACCATGTAGAAAAACAGGTTCTCTTTTTATCATTTGTTGACTCAGTTTGGCATACGCATGATAGAGTAGATTCTGGTGGGTTGCCGTGTAGGTCTGAAGCAATAAAACAAAGTTTGAATCCAGTGGCACCAGAACATGCACGCACACAAAGGCTTATATTCAGAATTAAACTTTGTTGGGTTTAAAGGCGCCACTGGACTCAAATTTTGTTCGCGAGAGAGTAGCAGAGATGTTGGACCAGGGTGGGCTGTGTGTTAGAGGACCGTTGTTTTCACAGAGTGCTCAAAAATATATGTGATACAAAATGCTTGCTTGTACTGTACAAAGTAATAGTATGCCTTTTGTTGAGTGAGTAGTAAAGTGTTTGTTATAGAATTAGAGCCGGCTTGGCAAAGAGCTTTGCAGTATATTTATTTAAAACATCTATATGCTGCCTTTCCATGCAAATAGGCTCCCCAAGGTGGCAAATATCAAGTCATTTAAAACATTTTAAATGTTAAAATAGCACTTTAAAAGTATACATGCATCTTTGGCAGTACAATAAAAACCTTTAGACACCCAAACATAATCATGGAGGAGGGCCAATGAAAGTTTACTGGCCAAATGAAATAAAAACATCTTTAACCTGCTAGTGGAAAACTATGACAGAGGGAGACAGACAAATCTCCCTGAGAAGGGAGTCCCAAAGTTTCAGTGCCATTGCCAAGAAGGTCCTTTCTTGGTTCATATGGGGGAAGGTAGTCCTTCAGGCACGCTGGCCCAAACCACATATGGCTTTAAAGGTCAATACCAGTGCCTTGATTTGTAGAGACCCAAGCAAGTGGCATGACCAGTCTCAGAGGAGGCTGCATACCAAATCATGTCTCCAAAGGTTTCCCTTGCTCAAAAGCTAGTCAAATCTGACTCTAGGGGGCGATGCTCATCTCTGTTTCCAAGCTGAAGAGCCAGCGCTTATCCGAAGACGTTTCCATGGTCATGTAGCCGGCATAACTAAATGCCGGGGCGCACAAAATGCTGTTACCTTCCCACTGAAGTGGTACCTATTTATCTACTTGCAATTTCTTGCTTTCGACCTACTAGGTTGGCAGGAGCTGGGGCCAGAGATGGGAGCTCACTCCGTCATGCGGCACTCAGGTCTCGAACTGCCATGCTACCGACCTTCCAGTCTGCAACTCAGCATCTTCATCTCTGAGCCACCGTGTCCCTATCAGACTTCAAAAAACATGATGAGCTTTGAAAGCCATTGTGTGGCCTTTACAAAAAAAAAAACTTATAGTTTTTGTAAAAGCCATTCCCTTAGATCCCTAAGCAGGCAGTTGAGGTTTCTTCAAAAAGTTATTGTGGGTTTAAAAAAACAAACAAACTTGTAACTAGGGTTGCCAGTTTTGGTTTGGGAAATATCTGGAGATTTTTGAGGGTGGAGCCTGGGAACTGTGGGGTTTAGGGCGGGGAGGGACCTCAGCAGGTACAATGCCATAGAGTCCACCCACCAAAGCAGCCATTTTCTTCAGGGAAACTGACCTCTACCATCTGGAGATTAGTATAGTGGGAGCTCTCCAGGACCCACCTGGAGGTTGGCAATCCTAGTTTGAATGGAGGGATTTAATGTAAAGAATTTAAGAAGAACTTATTCTAGACTGATTTTTGAGAATACTGAGGTACCAGTCATCATGCAGTTTGCCCATTCTTGACTACTGAAAGTGCTATGCTCTATCAGCTGTTAGTGTGAAAAGTTTGTCAGATAGTACTATTAAAGTCTAAGCTGTAAAATATTGCAAGTCTCCTGTGAGGAGAGAACTCTGGAATCAAAACACTCCATATGCCATTATGTGCAAAATCCCCAGGTATAGATTATGCCATAGCCTGAAATGTATTACTATGACATGACAGCTACCAGGTGTTTTGTTCCCATTTGTTTTCAGACAACAAAAAAAGACCTTTGAGGGACTTTTGTAAATGAAGCAAAACTGATTCTGCTAGGATAAAATTCCTGTTCAGAAAAGTAAATCCCAGCTGTTGCCTAGCTGAGGGTAAGGTAAACTGCCTCAGTATTGATTAAATGTAAATCTAAAGCTGCCAAAGTCTCCCGAAAAGCAACGACATCCAAAACAGGTGTACTTTCCTCAAACGTCAGAAGAAATCTTGCAGAGTTCTAAAAAGTGAGCTTCAGTTGATCATAAGCAGGAAGTGCAAGTTCTCAAAATGATGGGTGTGGGCCAACCTTCCTTTAGGGTAGAGTTATAAATTATACATTTAGGCTTCAGGATTGAAGCTTCATGAAGACCCGGAAACCAACAGGTCCGGAATCTAACAAGAAAATTAGAAGCAGACATTTATGATCCAGAAGACACCATGAGAATTACATCTTATGAACAAATGAGAAATGCAAGACATTGTTCCATACCGATGACCTGTATATCCCAGTAATGGATTTTCACAACATTAAATTTACAATTGTCTCTCTTTGTTCATCCAAGTTAGATGATCACTTTCCATTCTCTAAGGCATCTATCTCACAGAGTTATATGTTCACCATGCATCACAGGTGTGTGTGTGTGTTTGTGTAAAGTGCCATCAAGTCTTAGCCATCTTAGATGACTCCATAGGGTTTTCAAGAGATGAACAGATATGGTTTGCCATTGCCCGTGTAGCAATGCTGGGCTTCTTTGGTGGCCCCCCATCCAAGCACTAACCAGGACTAACCCTGCTTAGTTTCTAAGATCTGACAAGATCAGGCTAGCCCGGACCACCCAGGTTAGGGTTCGTCACGGTTAGGGTCCTACATATAATAGCTCTCTATTGATCTCTCTCTGGTATGGTTATTCATTGAGACACTTTGATCTCCTTATCCTTGTGAGTTTAATTATTTTGTTCTTTCCTTATCCAGGTCAGTCAAGGTCTGTTCCGTCCTCTTCTTCCAGTGTTTTTTTTTTTTAAGTGCTAACCCTTTCCTTGATTCCATGCCCTTCATCCATCCCCTATCTAATTTAAGGAGATCTGTGCCATCCTGAAGGCAGATGACAGAGGAAGCAGGAATGTTCAGTCACCCCTCTGTTTGAACCATGTAGCGTGCAAGCAGGACCCTTGAAGTTGAAATCTTCCCCCCCAAAAAACCATTAGAAACTGGATCCCAAATGTGCTGTGCTGTTTTTTCCAGCCCCATTTTACATCCAGCATCTTTGTTATGTTAAAAAAAAACTATTAAAATGGTGTTTCAATCATGTGGCAGCGGCAGCTGTGTTGCTTGTATTTCTATCCTAGTCTTGGCCATTTTGCTTGGCTGACTCAATGTTCACTGATTCTGGATCACAAATACGTCTCTTTTCCTCCCCCTTCCCTCTCCATTTGTCCCATGCACCCGACAGGGAAAAAAATCTCAAGCTTACAAAAGAGGTGGTTCTCTTGCTTGTCTTGATCTTCCAATTCACGGCTTTTCTTGCTAGCGTTTCAGCCTTCCCCATTCTGCCTCTCTGCATGACCCTCATTTGTATTAACTGGATTTTTGTATTAACTGGATTTATGCATCCTCACATTGCCACCTGGGAACTCTAAGTCTGAGCATCTACCAGGAAAGTGAATGCTGCTGATGGATGAATGTCGCCAACTGTGTAGGCACAAAGGTAACAAACACGGTGCCATATAGTTGATTTGAAAGGGTGTGTGTCCCAGGTGTGATAACCCTGGTGGCATACATAATCCAAGCAAGCCAATAAATCATAAGCGTGCATTGGCTGAATGTCACCACTTGGGGAGATGCAAAACTATACCAAATGCTGTTCATTTTGAATGACAAACCAATCTTTGAAGCAATTGCATGAGGTGTTTGCTATTGGTCTGAGCCAATTCATTCTGGCTCACCATTTCTTTTCTCTTCAAAAATGACTTGTATTGTCCAATAGTTGTCTTTGTCAGTTTGGAAGCTCTCAACATTTTGCACACATTCAACATCTGACTATTTTTTATAATAATTTGTTTGCATATAATTCCTGGCCAGATTGCAGCCCCTACGTTGTGATATAAATTTGCTGTGTAGTTTTCTGTTTGCTACCAGAGCTTGTCTTAGCTTCCTTCGGGAGGGAAGAACTGTTTAAATCTCAAAACACATTGATGGGTAAAATTTAAGTTATTGTTGATTTTGGATCTAGGATTGCCAGTCCCAAAGTGGTGACTGGCAATCCCCCAGAAGTGCAGGTGGTCCCCAGGTTACAGAGAGCAGTTCCCCCGGAGAAAATGGCTGCTTTGGAAGGTGGACTCTATGGCATTATACCACACTGAGGTCCCTCCCTTCATCCAAACCCACGCTTCCCAGGCTGCACTCCTAGAATCTCCAAGAATTTCCCAGCCCAGAGCGGGTGACCCTAGCCTGGATCACATCAGTGGTCATCCAGTTTCACACAAAAGCCACAGTACATGCTTTGGAGGGCCAGCAAATGGCAAAGAGGCCAAGTTGATGCTGCCTCTCAGTAAAGGTATTTAGAGGTCCCCTACTTTTGTATGGGGAGGTTCCCTTTACTCATCCTAGCTGGCGGGCTTTGATGGACCTTTTTGTCCATGAATTTGTCTTAAAGCCATCTATGTTCATGGCCATAACTATGTCTGCTAGCAGCGAATCCCACAGTTTAATCACTCATTTATTTTTATCTGTCATGAATATGTTTCCCATTAACTTTATTGGGTGCTCCTATTGCTATAATACTATTATGTGAGAGGAAGAAAAAGCTTTCTCTATATACTTCCTTCAACACTTGCATAGTTGTATAAACTATTATCATGTGTCTCCTAAGGACCAGTAAACGTAACCTGTTTGTGGGTTCTGTGGGGCAGAACTTGGGATGCATTTTGCAATAATTCAAAGAGAATAAAACATTTTTACTTTTCACTTAACATCATACCATACTTTTCACTTAACATTACTAGCTAGGGGTTATATCAACAACATGAATTACTTAAGTATTGGGGACTGTTTTTTCTTACTGTTGCCAAAGAGCAAATTGTAACTACTGACCTCTCTGGAACCTTTCTTGTGTGTCTTGTGGGGTTTTTTCCTGTGTTTGATAACAACCTGCAAGGCCAGAAACCTCCCCAAATATAATACTTATTGTACTACTTATTATTCTGATGCATTAAAAAAGGTACTTCTAAGTACCATTCTCCAAACTGAAAAAAATTATACTAAGTAGCATACAACGGCAACAGATGAATTCCACTGGATTCTAGTGAATTCTGTTTCAGCTAGTAAAAGAAAGTTGTTCTTCATTCCTAAGTGCTTGTGCAACCTCATTTGTCTTGAAAGAAGTTAATTTGGGTTGAGAGAGCCTTGACTACTACTTGTACAAATCCATTAATTGAATACAAGTTTACACAGTCATAGTATCAAGAACGCTTAAAGGTAATGCAATTTTTCTTCCACTGAGTTGGCTGCACTTAATTTGAAATAGAAAAAAATATTAACTGATTAAGGCAGGCTGCATCTGAGCTAAGGGAAGGAAATCCAAGTGAACTATGGGAAGGAAACCCATGTGGCCTGTCTGAGTCATTATGATCTCGTCCAACTAGAATAATTTCTTCAGGGTCTCAGGCAAAAAAAATTTCTTCTATCCAAAACTTTTCTGCCCAGGTTCCTTGCATTAGAGTTGCGGTGAACTGAATATGAGACCTGCGCACCCAGAGCATACGCTGTGCCACCTGAGTACTCCTAATGGTCTGATAACTATTGATTGTGTTGACTCACTCTGTATAACCTGTCTTGAGTCCAAGTGAGAAAGCCAGACTGTAAATGATGTGAATAAATTTGATCCTTAAGAACAGCAACAACAACATTGAGAGCATGGTTAGATTCAGAGGGAGCTACTGGCCTGAGGATACCCTGTGAGCTTCCATGGCAGAATCAGAGTTTGAAGCTGGGGCTCTCGCTTCCTGGTAGGTCACTGTAACCACTATAATGGTGCCCTGTTTCCCTCTCTGTCAACTGCTGATCCCATGCTTGTGGCCAATGGTGACTCCCATTGGTCATATCTAGAAGTCTTTTTTTACTGTGTTTGTTTAAAAAAATGGGATACTGGATACTTGGATTCAAACGTGACCACCAGTTGAACTTCTTATGATCAAACCTCATTCACACATGAGTTGAGCCTTCTTTCTGGATCATGTGACCCTTGTTCAGAGTTCGGTTCAGATGCCATGTCAAGAGTCTCGGTGCCTGTGCAGTAGCCATTTGTGCCACAGGGTCATGGCTGGGTCATGCTTGGTAAACAGTGCTTGGTAAAATGAGAGCCAGTGTAGTATAGTAGCTAGAGTGCTGGGCTAAGACTAGGAGACCAAGTTTTGAATCCCTGCTTTCCATACTGGGTGATCTTGAGCTAGTCATTTCCCCCACAGCCTAACTGACCTCACAGGGTTCTTGTGAGGACAGGAAAATCATGTATGTCAGTTGAAGAAGAGCAGGATAAAAATGCACCAGACAAGCAATTTATGTGTTGCAGCTTGCTGCTGCTTTTGAATAATATCTCTTTTGTAAAGTGCCTTTTAATTACTGGGGCAGCAGATGTGGTGAGGCAGCCTCAGTGAAGCAATATGTAATTGTGCATGTGCAGTCAAACTGTTACTCAAGGAGGCAGTCTCCTATTTAATTGGGGAATTAGCTTAAGGAGACAGAGCGAGAGGCAGGTAATTCGGATTCTCCACCTATTTGTACCAGGATTTTTCCCCTTTAAGAGAACTCTCAAATAAAACCAGGCAGATGTTCAACCAGAAAGGCTTTTTATTAAAAGAGAAATAAAAGGGCAAAATACACACACAAGCACACTTAAACCCATACAAAGATAACTAGGAGGAAATTAAGGAGGAGCTGGAATAGTTGAGGGGGAAAGGGCTGTAATTACAGGATCTTGTAGAAGTCCACAGAAGCAGCAGCAAAATGGCCAGCATTCCACAAGGAGAAGAGAAGAAACCCACAAACGAGGGTGCATGCTGTTGGTACCAGGAACACACACCCTGCTATAGAGCAACATGCTTGCAATGATAGGAAAAATGTTCCCTGGGGCGGTCTGACATGTTTGCCCCCCAGACAATGGCTTGATTGCTTTTTCAGGGATGAACAGTGTTCTTGGAAAACCTTGATGAGTCTACCTGAGGTGAACTATAGGTGTTAATGTTTTTTGATGACCCTCAAAGTAACAGACAGGAGAAAGGAGAAAACCAGGTTTTGTGAATAGTGTTAAGTGTCAAATAATTAGGGTAAATGGGTGAGGGGGAAGTGAAGCTGAATCTTCATGAGATTAGTCCAAGGTGAGGTGACCTACTTTGGGAGACCCATTGTCCTGAAATATGCATCTCTTTAGGGTGGAGGGGAGGTCATCAGTGGGTCAGCCACTCTTTTCCCACATATCTAAACTGTATGTCTTGACTTGTCCTGGCTGGCATCCATTTTGTGTCGTTTTTAAACCAGGCAGTGTATTGCAGCTTATGATATTTGAGCTGAAATATATGTATTAGGAAGGTTGTTTGTGTTTTCTGTCTATAAAGTGTCCCTTTTTTTCTCCTGAAGCAGCCTGAAAAACATCCTAAAATCTTGCTCGCAGAGAGGACCATGAATGGGGGGGTGGGGCAATCAGAGGTTTCTGGCGGGTGGGATCAGCAGAACCTCCTCATGTGCACCCACTGCAATTTAGTTGCCATAGTTGCACCTTATGGGAAACATTAGGCCCTCCAATATTGGTTTAATATATAGAAAACCATTTAAAAAACAAACAAACCCATATTTGCAATGACATTAAAAGCATGATTTCTGAAGTTGTGGCATGATTTCTGAAGTTATTGACAATGATGATATTCCCATTCTCCTGTTGTATACCCTTGCAAGACGCTACTGCTATTGATTTACTGTGAATGTTAACACTGCTCAGATCATGTTTGTAAACCCAGGTTAGGGATAAGCCCACCATTTTGCTTCTTTTGGATTTCAGATGCTACTGCCATCATTAGTTTTAACTCACCCTGTATTTGTGGCTCTGTGAATCTTTTATTGTCTTTTATGCCACTTCTGAACTATTTATATGGAAATGCTATTCTTATGCTGTTTTATAATGTTGTTTATTTTCTCCTTTTAGATATGTGGCAATTTTTATGCCATTTATACAGGAATGGTGCACAGATAATATTGAAAAATGTATGCATTTTTATGAGGAAAAATTCAGAGCAAGGAAGCAGAAGCTGGTACTGGTACGAAAATAAAAACTCTCCAGTTTATTTCTCATGAGGGAAAACCAAGATCAGAATTGGAATATTCAAATCAAATCAGCTTATCTACAAAATTTGATCTTACTCATAGCTTAGCTAGATTTGAGTCCATTAGCAACTTAGAGATCAACAAGATTTTGGGAGATATAAACTTTAGAGCAGGGGTTGCCAATGTGGTGCCATGGGCTCCATGGCAACTGGCAACACCTTCCTTGGCTCCCCGCAAGTGTTTTTAGAAAGTGGGTGGGGCTAAGTGAGGCTGTTGCCCAGCAGGGCTTCTGATTTGCCACAGGAGATCTGGTTGGCTAGGCACATTAAAATAACTGTTTCAGTGGCAGCTGCCACCAAAGTGTCTGTTTTATTCACTCTCACCTTCCTTTCTCAGTGTATCTTTAATTACCCTTCTTCTGCACTTGGGTTTCTTCTCTGTGTGCCGCTCTGCCACCTGTGGCAGCCATTTTGTGGTTGTGCCCACCACCCTATCTCCAAATTCCAAATTTTCCCACAAGCTCAGAAAAGTTGGGGAGGCTGGCTTTAGAGAGTCAATGCTCCCTTTGTCAGATAGGGAGGATCAGATAGACCCACTGGAACGATCCCTCGCTTAGATGTCCGTTCTTGGAGTATTTACAGAGGTACCTTGTCTGCTTTGGGTTGGCTATGTTCACTCTCCTTTTTCTGTGGAAGAACAGTATGAGAAATATCTCTGGAGTGTTGATTCCCTGTTGTATAAACAGCTGGGAAAGGAATTAAAGTGGTATTCTCAGTAAAGGGTGCCCTGCATTCTGAAGCAAGACCCACTCCCACAGAGCATATGCTCATGATTGTTTAATACTCACTGGCCTTAACAAGCGCTTTAATAAAATACACTAATGAGATTTATAATTTCCCAATACAATCCCTATTTAAATTTATTAGGACTATTACCATAAGATTATTAAAATATATTAGTGCGTTCATTGGAATTGCAATTCTTTTGTGATAGTTTGAATACAATAAATGTTTCTAATTAACTAACACTCTGATAGCATGGGGGGGAAAAATTTCTTACGTCCTCTGTTTCAGATTAAATGAATTGGTTGTCTTGTTAACTATCATTATAAAATATATATTAAGGGTTAACAACTATATTCTGGCTACCCATTTATTAGCTAATTTCACAGCCTGTGTGAGTGCTTTAATTATACTGCAGAAGGAAGCTCTGAAATCTCCCTCTATTTGCAAACCATGAAAGTCTCTTTTGGGAAGCACGTAGGGTGAAATCCAGCAGAGACATTGAACATGTCCGAGTAGATTTCCTAGTGGCTAAATGGATAGTCTTTGAAGAGCTTGGTAGTTCATACTCCTCCTGGTTCACACTCCTCCAAATATTATAGACTGGGTCACTGATTTTCTAGATTTAGTGTCTAAATAATGTGTGATAGGTATGCAGAGAAATGCCCTAAATACATTTAAAGCCATATAAAATGGGGTGGATCCTGCCCCTAACACTCCACTGTATGTATGGCCGCAGTTACATGGCCCTTTAATGCGGAAGGGCTGTTTCCTCCCGCATTTAAAGGGACCGTCTAAAAAGGCTGGGGCTTTTCCCACGCCGAAGCGGGCTCAAATGTGGGAGTCCTCCTGCATTTTTCGACCCCGGGAAAATCAACTGTTTTCCCGGGAGTTGCGGGAGGAACCCGCATTTGAGCCATCTAGACAGCCCTCTCTCGCAATCATTGTGAGAGCAGGGCTGTCCAGATGGTCCCGCCCGCCATTCCCCCCCCCTTTTACACTTGGGCACTTGGCCACTCAAGCGCCCAAGTGTAAAGGGGGGGGAACCCCAAACTTACCAGGCAGCCGGCAGGGCTTGAGGAAGGGTGCCTCCCCCGGCTGCCGCCAAAAAAGCCGCCACTGCCACCACACACTTCAAGGCCAGCCGGCCGCTGCTTCTTCCGCCGCCTCCAGCCATTGCCTCCGTCCGCTGCCACCACCTCCTTCCGCAGCCTCCTCCGTCCGCCGCTGTTGCCTGCCACCTCCTCCTCCCACCGCCACCTGCTGCTGCAGGGGTTGGCAAGGTAAAAAAAATGCAGCCCCTTTAATCTGGGAGGGCTCCCGGATTTAAAGGGGCCGTGTGACCGCAGCCTATATGTCATCTTTCCCTTTGGCTCTAGTTTGAAGCCTTCTTTCTGTCTATAAGGAAACTGCCCTAAGTTTGACTGGCTCTGCCACTGAGGAAGAGCTACTTCAGTTGGAGCAAGGCTCCTTAGGCTGGAGGAGGTCTATTTGGAGGATGGTTGGAACCACCCCACTGTCTACATTAGGGATGCCATCCTTCAGATGGGACCTGGGGATCCCTCAGAATTATACCTCATCTCCAGACTCCAGAGGTCAGTTCCCCTGGAGAAAATGGATGCTTTGGAGGATGGACACTATGGCATTGTACTCCACTGAGGTCCCTGTCCTCCATGGGCCCAAATCTCCAGGAGTTTCCCAAACTGGATCTGGCACCCCTACTGTCAGGCATTGTTCCTCTGCTGCTGTTGCTAGGACAGGTGGTAGGGATATGCTGTGAGCTCCAAAGCTTCATCAGGGTCAGGTGTGGGCTCTGCTGAAGCCAGGAGCGCAGGCTCAGCTGGAGCAGGGTTCGCATCCTCAGCAGGACTCGTGACAACTACCCCACACTGCATCTCAAAAACACTGTTTTTTTAAAAAAAATTGATTGATCAGTTAAACGGTAGATGTTTGTTCAAACAGCTGTTAATAGCTCTGCATATGATAAAAATTGTGTATGATTTTTGCACATCAGGCTCTGAGTAACTGTGGTTGCATTGAATCACTGTCTGTTTTCCTCTGTTTCTTCTTATATGTATGAAATTGCTAATTAGTAGCACTTCCTTGCTGCGGTCTACTAGACTTCTAGCTCAGGTTTGCAATAATTGGTCATGATAAAACTTTAGTATCACATTAAAGAACATTAATTAGTGCAGGTTAAACAAAAAAAACTGAAAAATTAAAAAGATTGTAGACTTCCATGCTGCTGCGTTTGACCACTTGCTGTATAGTCTGAAGGCAAAGATGAGAGGGTTTTCTTTTTCAGAGTGGTTACATCCCTCCCAAGATGCAGAAAAAAGCCTAGGGTTACATGCATAGTGTGAAACGGAAATTATTATATCAGTGTTATGAAACCTTAATAGGATAAGGCTGACAGGTTCACATTCAGGGATCAAAGGCACTCCATGTCTCAGAAAGTTAAGCTCCATACCCGAAAGGCACACAGAGAGAGAGAGATGCATCTGACACACACACTGTTTAACATAAGTAAATTCACTCAGATCTTGGATAAATTTAGGTTAGGAATATTTGTTCACTTGGGCGCTAGAATATGTAAACTCTTTGCCAAGAGGTGTTCTGTGACGCTATCAGTAAAACAAGAAACCCTTGCCTTTTCAGCTGGTGGTGCAAAAAGCTGCTTTTTTTCTCCAATTTTTTCCTCCCAAGTTGCCATGCAATGCACATATACATACCAATGGTGTTACATACAATCAAGATTGTATTTCCCCCTGGGCATTATTTTACATGCCCTTTACTCACCTGATAGTGCTAGAGATTGCAGAGAGATGCACAGAAAATCCTTTCCCTTACAATCAAATTCTAGAGAGTGTTTCAGGTCCCTATGAAGGATAACCACAAGAAGCTTTTCCAAAAAAAAGAAGAGATCTCTTTGATCCACACAGAGAAGTTGTTCATCAAACAAAAGGGGGTTTTCAGCATGGTCCAGTCACATAATTCACAGGATTCCATGAGAGTTTTATTGATAGTAAATTATAGAAGTTATGTGAATGTACATATAATATAGCTCTCTTCCCCAGCATTTCATCACAACAGCCTGGATCAGAAGTTTAAGTGAATGCACATGCAATTCATGTGAAGTGTAGACAATTTTTCTTTATATGTACACTGAGTCATTCTCTTGTTGCATTCAACTCATGTACAGCTGTACGTGTGTCTGAAACCACATGCTTATCTAGGCACTAATACCCAGTTTTAGTTGTACACTGAATGTAACTGGATATTGGCTTTTTATTCAAACAGATGTTTGCATGTACATGCAGGATGTATGCACATGTTACAGTTACATGTCCAAGAAACACAACAAGTAGTGTGATGAGGGTTGTAGAATCTGTTTGGCATGCAGAAGGTCCCAGGTTCAGTCCTCGGTATCTCCCGTTAAAAGATCTGGCAGTAGGTGATCTGAAAAACCATGGCCTGAGACCCTGGAGAGCTGCTGCCAGTATGAGTAGACAATACTGACTTTGATGAACCAAGAGTCTGATTTAGCATAAAGCAGCTTTTTGTGTTCATGTATGTTCATGCTAATAGGGGCTGGTTTGTTTTTTGGTGGCTCTCACTGAGATTGTAGGACAAGAAAATATTAGATAATGAAGGGAATCTGCTCATGAGGTCCAGGGTGTCAGTGATGGTTGGGAGACTGAAGAGTGGGGGTGGAGAAACAGGAGGGTGGGGTCGGAGGTGTTGGAACTCTTCATCCTTCTCCCTTCATCCTTCTCCAGTATGGTTGCTCTTTATGTAGTTAACAAGAATTAATTATGCATGTCGAACACCTGCGAATTTGACGTAAATCTTGTTCACCAGTCATGAACTGGGAGCTGATTTTTCAGTGATCAGTTTGACTGTTGTTGACCTGTTTGTAGCTGTTTGGAAGGTTGCTTCACTGTGTTCCTTCCTAACTAAGCAGTACAGTATAATTTGTTTTTCATGCACGTGCATCTTCACACACCCCAGCTAAATTCTGTTTTCTCACCATCCTTGATTTGTTGCTGCACCATCCAATGAGCAATTGTTTAAATAGACAATCAAATCAGTCACGAATCATATATTAAATTAGTCATAAATAAATGCTGTTTTAATAAAAACCTGCCATTTGTTTTTTGTGCCACTAGTCATGAGGAAGTAACTCTCAGTCGGCTTAAATTGGCAGCATCGGCACATGTTCAGACTTGCAAAAATCTGATGCAGACATTCATGGCTGTTTGGCATGAGCCATGACTGATCAGTGCCTTCCAATGTGCTGAGTTGAACTGTTTAACAAGTTCTTGGCAAAATCTGCAGCACCCTTACCAATAATTAATTGAAGAACGAATGCCTTTTAAAAGTAAAATAGTGAGGTTTATTTTTGTTTGTGCTTGGATAAAATGTGGGTGAATATTTATGGTGCATAAAAAGATTTAGGTGTCTAAATTGTTCTGCAAAGGACCACCATCCAAAAAAAAAAAAAAGCTTTACCTTTTCTAAAGTATTTCTTTCAGTTGAACTTCAGCTCGTTCCACCAGATGAAGGAGTGCTTGGGGTGTGTGTGTGTGTCTTATTTTCAGGTATATGATTGAGAAAACCCAGAAACATGTAGCCAAGCGGGAGACCATTTTCACCACATTTCATCCCCCACTCCCATTTGGCAAAATGGCTCTACAGGATTTACAAGAAGCAAACTTTTCCCCCAAACCTGACCCGCCATATGGTTGAGCCCAAATGTTTGTACCAAATTATTCTTTTGCTTCCTTTCTCTCAAAGTAATGTTTTGTTTGTGTTTTGGTCTGGCCATTGAAGAAGAAAAGTGGGCTTTTATACCCTGTTTTTCTCTACCTTAAGGAGTCTCAGAGCAGCTTACAACTGCCTTTCATTCCTCTCCCCACAACAGGCATCTTGTGAGCTGGGTGGGGCTGAGACAGTTCTGAGGGAACCGTGACTGGTTCTAGGTCACCCAGCTGGCTTCATGTGGAGCAGTGGGGAATCACACCTGGTTCTCCAGATTCGAGTCCACCACTCTTAACCACTACACAATGCTGGCTTCATTGAACTAGTCCATGTGAAATACAAAGTTACTACCATCCTATGTTGGTCACAGACTATTTGACTTTTTGGTATAGCACAGTTCCCAAGGAAGAATGGCTCGCATTCTTGACAGACTTCTGGGGAGGGGGTGGTAGGAAGATAGCAGAATTTCCCTTCTCTCTTTTTCCCAAAAATTCTCACATATCTTAGTGAGAAACTAATTATTTGAAAGTCTGAAATGACTGCAGCTGCCAAATGGTCTCACAGTTAGTGACCAAGTATATAAATTAAAAAGAGAGCTTGGGGGCATTGGGCAAGCCTGCCCGTCCTCTTTTGCAAGCCAAGTTTGTTCCCAGAGTGTCAGATGACAATTAAAGGAACTGAAGCTTGGTGAAGTTTAGAGGGCAAAGCAAAAAGTCTAACTTGCCTGAGTCACTTTATACTGTTGGGGGGGGGGTGGAATTAAGGAGGCGATTTACCCATAGGATACTCTTAATGGATGAGACAACCTCAGAGTCATAAATGTCTCAAGGAAGGAGGAAGTTCATTTTTGTAATGAGTGTAGTTCTGACATCTTCATTCTCTTTTTGGCAACCCCTTGCCCTCTAATGAGGCTTCTGTTTCTTGTCTGGATATTACCCTGAAATACAGCAAGAGTTTAGCCCTTAACATTCACCCCTATCTTCCTTACACTTTCTCCTAGTGGTGCCTCATGGTGTCGGAATTGGCTGGTGTCTCTCCTACATATATAGCCATATACCCCCATTGAGGACACCTACCTCCACCAGCTCCACTCCGACACATACCTAGTAAAGCATACAGATGCTTCCAAAAATCTCATTTTTAAATTTTTTAAAATGTCTCTATAAATGTTTGTTCCAGCTATCTTCTGAGTGCCCTGACCTGGATGGCCCAGGCTAGCATGATCTCGTTAGAAGCTAAGCAAGGTGGGTCCTGGTTAATATTTGGATGAGAGACCACCAAGGATGGTCCATAGTCACTATGCAGAGGCAGGCAATGGCAAACCACGAGAACTCAGAGCAGTGTATGTAGAACTCTCCCCGCACTTTTAATCCTCGCAACATCTCAGCAAATTAGCTTAGGCTGAGAGATGGTGACTCACTCAAGATAGTGAGTGTCATGGCTGCAAGGGGATTTGAACCCATGTTTGCCTGATCTTAATTATATAATCTAACTTCTACATCATATTTTTTCCCCACCTAACCTCACTGCAAATTTGGGAGGTTTCTTCTGAAATAGAACAGTTATCTACTATTTTTCTGGAGATTTTAAAAATCAAATTTTGTACAGAACCTTGCACTTGTGTGGTTTCCCACAGCTTTCCAGTTCTTTGGTTCATTCGCTTCTTTCATTTCATCTCCCTCTGGATTATCACCATTCTAGGGTTGCCAGCAGGGGGCTCCAGAGTCTACCTGCGCTGCAGTGACATCACCCGGAAGTGACATCATCTTGTTGCCAACATTGGGGGGCGATGCTCTAGTTTTGGGGCAAAACTATGGTTTGAGCCTAATTTTACCATAGAGTTTTGGCCAAAAACTAGAGCATCACCCCCTGATGTCAGCAACATGATGGCGTCACTTCCGGGTGATGTCATTACATCATGTTCAGGGTCATTTGCAGGTGGGGTTTCGCCCGCTGGTCAGCTGGCCAGCAGCAGAAAGGAGCCTGCATAAGCAGGGGAACCTCTGCCTAGTCCAGGGGCCTGGCAACCCTACATTATCCACACAATGGTGGTAGAAAGTGCCATCAAATAGCAGCTGACTTACATTGACTCTGTAGGGTTTTCAAGGCAAAAGATGATCAGAGTTAGTTTGCCATTGCCTGCCTCTGTGTAGCAACCCTGGTGTTCCCTGGTAATCTCCTATCCAAATACTAGCCAGGGTCAACCCAAGATCTGAAAAGATCAGGCTAGCTTGGGCCATCCTGATCAGGGCCTTGACATGGTACACAGTACTTTTTAACCAAGGTTAAGGTTTGCTTTGGCATGGGAGGTACTTCCCCACAGGAATTTCCCCCAGAGCACTCCTATAATTTGTGTATGTTGGAACAATGCCAACAGATTGAATGATGTAATTCATTCCCATGCAAACATCAGCCTGCCCCCCAGAAAGGAGGATGTTCCCATGGGAAAGCACCATCTCAATGCAACATTTAAATTAGGCCCAAGTTACCAGATCTCATTTGTTGACTTCAATCCATCTACCCCATTTCATTGTCAGCCACCATGTTTAAACATTTTTGCTCACAGGATATTGTTCTCAGGCTCATTAAAATTAGGGTTATAAATCTTGGGTGCAAACGAGACCAAAAATCAAAAGGGCCTCTGAAAACTGTCTATGCAGTAGCATTGATTTTCTTTTAATCTTTGCTTGCCCTGGGAAATGTTTAATTGGGATCCATTTTTCTTCTTGTCTCAAGGAATCAAGAGCTTGACTTAGAGTGAAAAGACAATTTATTATAAAAAGTATGAGAACACTTAAACAGTTAATTGCTCACTGTAAACTTGCTGTGCCTTTCTTGAGCTCTCTGAGAGGCCTTAATATTGGATCTTGGGGCATGTTGTAATAATCCCTTTTCCATTATCTGCTGCCATTGAAAAGCACAAATGAAGAAACCTTCACTAATGCTCCACAAGGCAGAAAAGACAATGATATGTAGGCATTCCCCAGGTGGGGGCAGGGGATCTCCTGCTTTTGTGGGCTCCTGCCTGCCACTGGTCAGCTGGCCGGCAGGAGGAAATTCCTCCTACCCTGACAACATATTGATGCAGTGCATCTGTGACATCAGGGGGTGACATTCTGCTTTTTGGACATAACTCTATGGTTTGAGGCCATGTTTACCATAGAGTTTTGCCCAGAAAGCAGAGTGTCACCCCCCAACATCACCAATGGAGTGACATCACTTCCAGGTGACATCAGCGCATTGCATGACATCCCCACACACTCCCAACTCCCCCCAATCCCCCCACTAGCACAACAAAGGGACCTGGCAACCCTAATGAAATAGGATTATGATGGGAAAATAATCCTATTTTAATAATCATAATCCTATTTTAGTGGCTCTGGCCATTCTTCCCAGAGGCTCCTTGCCTCTAATCACCCTAGCACTCAACGGTCCTGCACCTCACATGACTAGTTCTCTTAAGGTTGTGAGTCTCCAGGTGGGGCCTGAGGTTCTCCTTGAATTGCAACTGATCTGTAGACTACAAGGACCAGTTTCCTTGGAGAAAATGGCAGCTTAAGAGGGTAGACCCTATGGTGCCCCATCCCTGCTGATCCTCCTTCCCTAAATTCCACCCTCCTCAGCCTCTACCCCCAAATCTCCAGGAATTTCCCAGCCCAGAGTTAGCAGCCTTATGTTCTTTCCACCTTTGAAATGCTAGATCAGAATATCCCAGTTTTATTATTCAGAGAAGTATAGATAAATCACTCCCAGTGTGATCATATACAAAATAGCCATGTAAACGACAGAACTGTGTGTTTCTCAGCATTTGGTGATTCACAGTTACATGTGTGAGTTGCATGTTCTTGTGATATTTTCCGTTTTCCAGCACCCATTTTTCATCATAAAATATATGCAATTTTCAATCGTCTCTCCTTAATTGTTGATAAATTAGTATTGTGCATTATGCTTAGCAATGACATACCATGTATGTATTGATATCATATAAATTGTATATTAAAACCCCCTATGACGTGCTTACTCAGGACAAGGCAGTCCTCAAAACCAACACCAATGGGCAGAGAGTAAAAGCAGCTGACCAACAAAAAGAAATGAAGCCGGGAACATTTGCCGATCCCTAGAACTGCCTGACCAGAAAGGGATTGCACTGGAATGTTTGATCTCGATTGAGTGTTCCACACATGCAGTGACACACTCCCGATGAAGCATTTCTGGAGGGCTGCACATTAATGTTGCTCTGATGGGACTAGACATGAAATGTGGTGCTTTAGCCTTCTTGTCTGACTCCACGAAAGCAATAAATTTCCAACAGACATGAAAGCTGAATAAATGCAGAGCTGACCTTTTGTTTACAGGATGCCCAGGGAAATCTTTATTAGGCCGCTGAAGTGCTTCAAAAGGTTTTGAATCATTATGCAAGACGAAAATGTGTCCCTTGTGCATAGTTTTGACAGCCAAAATCTGACTCTGTTTCTTACCGAGCAATGCCCTTTCCTCTGGGGTTTCAACATGTCATTGGGTAGTGGCACTGGAGAGAGATTTCAGTGGTATAATTCATGGACTACATCTGTTTTTTTCTTCCAAGAAAGGATTTATTTTAATGTTCTACATTTTTCTCCTCTATTGGTATGCCCGACATGTCAGCAGTTGACCCCTTAACAGTGCAACTGATTTATGTTCCCAATTTTTTGTCCAAAGAAGAGCCTACAAAGAATTGGGGGGGGGGGAGATTATTTTTAGCCCTTGATATTCTGTGAATATGTAATGTATAATTTATATAACACAAGTTCAGTAAGCATCAATAAAATATGGGGAGCCCAGCCATGTGTTCTGTTTATCCCTGGAAACCACTGGGACAACAAAGTTAAGCCAGTTTGCCCAACAAGGCGGGATATAAATTGAAAGTTATAAACTATAAATAAATAAGTGGCTTCCTTTGGCTTGATCATGCCCTTAATGGACCAGTCAAAACAGGATGAACACAGATTATAGTCTTGTGGACTCTAGCATGGAAAATAAATGCTGGATGAGGTCATTGGCTAATCTCTTCTCCATAACAATGTAAAATCTGCTGCCTGTTTAAGGCATTCCACAGTATCCGGGTCCTATTCCTCCTGATAGCCTTGTAACAGAGAGCAGTGTCGTTGTAGCAATACTGCCACATAGTGGACCTGAAGGGAAAACTGCTTGCCTTCCAGTAGGCCTATCCACGGAAGGGATAACGGAAGCACCGGCTTGTATCCTACCACAAAGCATGCTTCCTCTTGCATCAGCACTTTCTTTTGTGTGAGTCTTGTTAAAGCCATTGATCTTGTGCAAATGGAAATTTATTTAAGTTACTTAAAACATTTGTTAGCCACCTTTCTACCTTACAGGAACTCAAGGCAGTTTACAATGCAATTGTCATGTCAGTAAAACTTGCATGAAACTTGTTCAAAGGATCCAAGTTGTTATTAAGGATAAATTAATAACAAGAAGAAGAACCCCCATGTCAGCTTGTTACCCCAGTAAAGAAGGATAAGGACCTGAGTGCTAGCTAGTGTGAAGATGAGAACTAAGAAATGGACCTTGCCTGCAGGCCTTACAATAGGCAGGATGACTTTCCTTATGACAGTTCTTCCATAATGGAACTCAACATGGCTTGCATAAAATACCCAGGAAATCTCCCATTCAGGCACTGACCAGAGCCAAACCTCCAGCAAGATGGCCACAACACGTGCTTACCAATCCTATTCTGGCTTGAAATTGTTCCTGCTTCAGTGGGCAGCTGTAGGCAGACAGAAGAAAGCACCTTTTCCTTCTCCTATTCTCCCCACCTCCAAGCACCTTAAATGCTGTTTTTGCAAACATTTGAGGTGCCACCAGGGGTATCTTGGGAAATGTAGTTCCCTTGGATGTCCGACAGTGGCTTTTCACAATGTTCTGTCAACACTATTATGAATTAGTAATGCCATTGTCCAATACCATTGGGAGCTACATTTTCCAGGATGTGACAACTCTTCAGAGGCTGTTGAAACTCTTCAAGATACAAGGGGAAGAAAAGGAGACTGAGAGAGAGAGAATGTTTCCCTCCATGAGTACAGCAGCTAGGTAAATGGGACTGAGAGAGTAAAGGAAAAGAGAAGAAGAATTTTCTTTCTCAGTCTTGGGTCTACAATCTGACCTGAAGAACTTCAGGTCATGATGTTCACCTTCATATGGATGTTGAGTATTATAAACCACTGAGATTCATATACCAAATTAGTAAACTTTGAGATGACATAAAGTGTATCCCCCCCGATCTAGATTTTCATCCATGATGATTGAGCAAAACTACCTAAATATTAATACTGCGCAAACAGCATGGCAGTAATTGTAGGTCTCAACAGAGCACTTTCCTCCCCAAATGGTATCTTTCTGTGATTTTGTGAGGGGTGTTTTACCTCGATGGCTTCAGTAATTGCTGCATATGCAGCCATTTCAGCTGTGTGCCTATTACAACAGGTTGCCACAGCAACAGCTAGCTGCAGAGAAAAAAAAAAAAGGTCTATTTGGCAAGCGATACACAGTGGTGTTTGCTTTATAAAGCTGTTTACTCAGGAATTAGCAATCTCTTAACACTGCAAATAGAAGGCAATACCTTGGGCTTCTTCCATTCTTCTGCCCCGCATGCTAACCTCTGCTGCTTTAGGTAAGATTACATAGGTGGAAAACCGAGTAGAACCCCATTTGAAATAGGTTAGTTCAAAAGGCAACTTGTGTCAGTTTGCTTAATTGTCTCTCCTTACCAAGGTCCCTTCTAATTTTCTGGTATCTGTTCCTGGAAGGTCACCCAGTCTGTTTTCCGTTAAAAGGTTGTTAGTGTGAGTTTCTCATATTGTTATTGTTCGTGGTTCTGCTCCTTTCCTAAAGTTTCTAGAACTTAAACTTCTGAGTGGGGATGGAGGCATCTTGTCTCCAGAGCACATCCATGAAAATGCACATGCATGAACATTAGAGCTCCAGGACTGCCATTTCACACACTACAGATCCAGAGACATATTTTGAACTGTGTGTCACAGCCCACTGAGAAGTGGTGGAGCATGGGCACAGGCCTAAGGAGGTCAACAGCCCAGTGGCAAGGCTGAGAAAAGAGCCAGGTGGGGCGGCAACAGCTAGGATGGCACAGTCAGGAGGGAAGCTCACCATTATTAGTTACTTGTGGAGCAGAGAACTCCTTGGGGGGAAGGGCTAAAGGCCTCCTCGGGAGGAAGGTTTAACTCAAGAGGAGGAGCAGGGAAATAGGGACTAGAAGAGGCCAGGGGAAGGAGGATTAAAGGTCTCTGCTGAAGGAGGTAAGGAAGCAGCTGACTGAAGGCAGGGAGATGGCTCTAGACAGGCAGTCTTGGAGCCTTTACAGGTATGACAGTGTCCTGCCTCCTGAAGTGTCAAAAGCTGGCATTCCTGATACCAAGGGCAGCCAGGAGAAACTTTCACACCAGACCCAGCCAGATGAGCTACCCTCCAGCATAAACCTGGTGTTAGGATGCAGCAGCCAGGGCAGGAGCAGCAAGACCTGGGAGAAGGGCCCAACTGGAGAAAGCGGCCCGGCAGTGTGGTGTAAATTGGTGGAAGTGAAGGGGGCATGAACTGGCTGAGCCAGAGGGTGGTGACTGACTTCTGCAGGTGGCCATGTAAAGGAATCCCAGCCATTCAAGTACCTGTTTAATAGTTCTTGTGCACTCCTGTCTGTCAGTGTGGGGAAAGATAGCCCCTCGACAGGGGGGATGTAGTACCTGGTCATGGGGGCTTCACACTGTGCTAGCATATCGGCAGACAATTATATCTTTATAATATACCTTTAAACAAAAGGACAAACACAGTTTTAGGTTTTAGAAAAATAGAGGATGGCGCTGTTGCAGAGCAGAGGAATAAACAGGCAGCAGAGAGTGTGTGTAACTGGAAACATGATGTGTCTCTTTTTTATTGTTGAAATATTGGAAGCCATTGCTCTGGGCTACATATATCTCTCTGCTTCCAGGCGGGGATGGAGTTTCTCTTATCCTCCTTATGAGCTGGATAATTTTGTGGTTGGTGTCAAGAGTGTCATGGAATTATTTTTTTAGATTCATGGGATCTTCAGTTTCTTTTGGTGCTTGTTATATGTGTGCATCACTGGATGCCCAACTCTGAGTGCTGCTGACTTATCTATCAAGAGACATTTATACTGACTTCTATTTTGATTGTCTTGTGCATGTATGCTATTTTATTTTTTGAATCTGGCAATTCAGCTGCCACTGGCAGATAAGTGTTCCTGAACCTGTCCATGGTTTTTTTTAAACCATGTTTTAAAGCCAAATATGCATTTAGAATTTCAATTTAACATGTTAGTAACTTTAAGGAAATGTAAAAGTTTTCTGTTCAAGAAAACACATGCACACACACACATATATTTGGCTATATCAGTGGATACTTAAATCCAGAGATTGGGGCCATGAGCAGACAGATCTTTCTACAATCACTGGGCAACTTGATACTATAACTCACACAGCCCAAACTCCCTACTACTCTACAGCAGCAGCCACTGCAAAGGGGTGCAGTGGTTAGATTGTCAAAGTAGGATTTGTGAGACCCAGATTCAAATTCCCATGATGCCATGGTATTTGACCTTTGACCTATCACTTGTTCCCAGCCTAACCTACCTCACACAGTTGTTGTGTGGATAAAATGGAAAATATGAGAATGATGAAAGCTGCTTTGAGTCCCCATTGTGGAGAAGGGTGGGGTACACAAGAAGGAAATAGATAATAAATGTATCTCGGGATGGAGACAAATAAAAATGTTTGGTTGGTGGATGTGGAGGTGAGATGGAAGCAGGGAAAGATGAGGATATGGTAGCTGCCAGGAGAAGAAAAAGAGCTCAACTAGGCCTGGACCAGGAACCAGAACCATGTAGAATTTTCCCAGGGGAAGGAAAGGAGGAAATGCTGGATGGGGGGTGGGCAGCTAAAGGTTAGTTGACTGTTGGGTAGGAAGGTCAAAAGGAAGCAAGAAAAAGGGAGAGGCTATAAGGGCTTTCAGGGAAGGAAAAGAGGAAACTTAGATGTCCTTCAGAAAGTCCTTGCAAGTCCTTCATTTTTGGGGAGATGAGGGGCTAGACTGATGTATACATACATCAGATGGAACTTCTGTTGGCCATCTAAGCTCTAGAAAAAGATGTACAACTGTTAATAAACTTTCTCGTGCTCTTGTGGCTATGATTGGCTGTGTTTCCCCATGAAAATACATGAATAAATGAAGTTGCCTCATAGTAGCTGTATTCACGTATTACAGTGAGCCCGTGGATACCCTGAGTGAATCTGTTAGTAATGCATGTTCACTTTAAAAATGAGAATAGTGGACCGGTACCTGAATAAATATGGCATTTAAAATCACAGGCTCACCTTTGCATACGTTGAATGTAACATGAGAATTGCTCGACACATTTATAAGGAAAAATCAAGTCTTCATTGCAGCCCCAGGGATGAAGGAGTGGCTGAGTGCTGGGCCAAAACCGAAGACAACACCTTTTCGTGGGCTTAACAGGCCACAATTTTAGTGATTACAGCTGTAGAGGTTTGGTTTGGCATGGGGGGATGGATCCAAAGTATTGAGCTGCCCATCTGCTGCCTGCTGGAAACCTGTCCCTCAGCCTGCCTGCTGAGGGGAAATTACCATGGGATGGCAGACAAATGGGAATACCTGGGTTGAGGCCACTATGGGTTCCCCTGCCACCGGAGGGTGAGGAGAGCACAGCAGCCCCCAAGCTGGGCATGCCTTCCTCCGCCCCCAAGCCTCCTTAAGGAGACTCCATCTGGGATGATGGGCACCCAGGCCTAATCTTTCCCCCAATGGATCCAGCCCTATGCCAGAACCATCTACCAAGATAGCAAAACTAAAAAACAAATGCAAATGCATATAAATAACCAAGAAACAGCACATATAAAGCCAAAACGAGGGAGTGATGGGCAGGAATGGTCACCAAAGGTGACTGTAGTTTGGCGTACCAGGGAGCTGAATATAGGCTGCCCTGGCAAACCAAAATGGAAACTGATCCTCTAAGGTCTACCTGCCAGGCCCAGCCTTGGAGCAACCTGGCCAGCCCTATGATTGGCTGGCCAAAGAGGAGAATTGCAGGGGCTCGTGCACACCATGTGGGAATTCACTGCCACAGGAGGTGGTGGTGGTTACAAACATGGACGGTTTCAAGCGGGAATTAGATAAACATATGAAGCAGAAGTCCATCAGTGACTATTAGCCACAAAGTATAGATAGGAACTCTCAGTCTGGGGCAAGTGTTGCTCTATATTCTTGGTGTTTTTTGGGGGGCAACAGTGGGAGGGCTTCCTGCCCCCACTGCTGGACCTTCTGAGGGCATCTGGTGTTTTTGGCCACTGTGTCACAGAGTGTTGGACTGGATGGGCCATTGGCCTGATCCAACATTGGCTTCTCAAATGTTCTTATGTTCTTACCCTGGGAAGACACCAGCATGCCTCCCAAAGATGGGAGCCAGCTCAGCCTATCATGCCACCCTGCCGTGTGCAAATAGTTCAGGACCCTGCACTTATACATAGATTGTATGTGCATTCACTGTGACAGCACTTTCCCAACAAGGGGAGAAAGCCATTGCCATAATAGGGTGGCTACAATGGTCCTGCCTTCTTCATTTGTGCTACGGGGAGCAGCACTGTAAATCTGTGAAGTTAGTCTGTCCCTTTGTGGTTCCCTGGATGCTGTGATGTTGTTGCAGCCCTGGAGCCAGTTGGGGGAGATCCCTTTCGACCTCCATTTCATTGTAATTTGAAGAGCGTGATACAGGGATTGCCCGCAGAACAGATTTGGGCTGACCTATCCTGAATTGCCCCACTTCTCGTTCCCTTCATGGTCCTACCAGAATTCTTGATTTATGCTAGAGTGTGGCCTAGAGACTATTCAGCTGTTGTGTACTTGATATTAGTCCATGATGTGTGCATTAACTGCAGTGCTTTAAAATGCTCAGTGCTCAGTAACCACATGCACCTTTGCAGCTACTGGAAAATATAGTGATCTTATTAAAAGGGGGGACATGTTTTTCTATAGTAACTTTAATTATTCCTTTTCTTTTACTTGTTCCTTAAATAAGAAGTTATTGTAATGAAATGTACTGCCGATGCATTAATGTGCTTTTCTAATGGAATCTCAACTTACATCATTCCATCCTCTGATCTGATTCATTCTCTTCTTGGTTTTGCCTTTTTAGAAAGCTTTTATAGTAATTATTTCTTCTTCCTCAGTCTGCAACTCTCCTCCAGCTCAGAAGCCATTTCCAGCTCTCCCCATTTGCTTGCTGAGTTCATCCATTATCCATGTTCATGCTTGTTACTTGAATGCTCTAACGGAGCTGTCGACAGAGGCTGGTCTTTCCCCACTCTTGTGCACACCACACACGGACACAGTGATTTCCAAGGACCAAAATTTGTTCAGAAGAACTGACATGCTGAATATTTCATACTCCTTGTAGAAGAAAGAGTGGTTAGGTGAGCTACACAAAGGCAAGTCTGTCTGTTCCTGCTTTGTTCGTGTTATGGTTTCCTAGCATGACAAAGCTTCATTTTTAGAAACAAAATATGCAAAAGCTAGAGGGGATTTTTTTTAATATAAAAAAAGAGCTCCAGATTCTTATTGGAGTTATCTAGTTTAACTTGGCCTGCTCAGAAATAATCGTAGTTGGTTCTGCTCATGGATAGAGCTTATTATGACTCACTGCCTATTATGGAGATATTTAAATAGAAGCAAATGGGATCTTTTGGCCGCTCATCTCCAAATTCGGTGAATTAAGGGGAGTGGGTATAACCATTCTGATATCCATTTACTCTTTGCTTTATTGGGTTTTTTTTGTGGCAATGTGAATTTCTACAGGAAAGGAGGTAATTGTAACTGACATCAAAATTGCAAATATGTATGTACTCACAAGCAGAAGCCAGTTCACATAATGCCAAGACCTTTGACAGGTTTGCAATTGTTTTTGCATATATTCTGAATGACATATTTCTGAATGTGTAATTCTGAATTACGCAGGCTGTAATTCTTTCTCTAATCACAATTATTCATTACACAGTTCACTATGGTCAAATTATGATTGTATTTATATCAAGCTGATTTGTGTCCATTGTTGTGAACAGGAGATGCTTCTGAAATTCTTTTCATGCAAATTTCTCCCAGGATTTTGAAGCTCTGAATAATCTGGTCTTGCTCCTGATGTGGGAGCAGTAGACCGCAAATGTTCTCCATGCCCCCCCCCCCTTTATTTATGGATTTTGTATATGTGTTTGTAACATTTTGCTAAATCTTTAGATATCAGTTCATGCTTATTTTCCTCTTATGCTCCTGATGTTCCTGTGCACATTGATAACCTACTGCAATGTATGTGTATAAATCAGTATGATAGTATGTGCACTTCTATGAATATCAGTTTAGTGTGTACGGAAGTGTACAGAAGCACATAGCCTCATTAGTAAAACACCACACAAAAGAATGTGTATATAATCATCTATGGTGACCATATCATATTTTTTTAATCAATACGAATGCACATCAGTAATATAAGGATAGGATGGGTGATATCCAAAGGAACACAGGAACTTAAAGCAGCTGCCAACTACTTAGATGACCAGTCCAGTTCTGGAATTACTGTTTATGTTCCCAAAGAAAATAATTTCTTAAGGAACATCTTCTTAAGGAACATGTTCAGTTATAAAGAGGTAGAACATAATTGTATTTAGGGCTGCCAACCTCCCGGTGGCTTCTGGAGATCTCCCGCTATTATACTTGATCTCCAGACAACTAAGATCAGTTCCCCTGGAGAAAAGGGTTGCTTTGGATGATGGATGCTATGGCATTATATCCTCCCCTCCACAAACCCTGCCCTCTCCAGGGTCATAAGAACATAAGAGAAGCCAATGTTGGATCAGGCCAATGGCCCATCCAGTCCAACACTCTGTCATACAGTGGCCAAAAACACCAGGTGCCCTCAGGAGGTCCAGCAGTAGGGGCAGGACATGAGAAGTTCTCCCACTGTTCCCCGCCCCTCAAGTACCAAGAATACAGTGCATTACATGCCCCAGACTGAGAGTTCCTATCTGTACCTTGTGGCTAATAGCCACTGATGGACCTCTGCTCCATATGTTTATCTAATTCCCTCTTGAAGCCGTCCATGCTTGTAGCCACCACCACCTCCTGTGGCAGTGAATTCCATGCGTTAATCACTCTTTGGGTGAAGAAGTACTTCCTTTAATCTGTTTTAACTCGACTGCTCAGGAATTTCATGAAGTGCCCATGAGTTCTTGTGTTGTGAGAAAGGGAGAAAAGTCTTTCTCTACCTGTTCTATCACCACCACCAAAATCCCCAGGTATTTCTCATCCCAGAGCCAGCAACCCTATTTGACATACATATTTCTGATGCTGACATATAACATGAAAATATACATGGACAGTTGGGCTTGGCAACAGGAAATACAGAGAAATGTATGGGTTGTGAGAAAACCACTGATATTCCACACATCTATTTGAAATCCCACCTGGATATGTGGAAGCCTTATCTTACAAGGAAGGCAGGTTACAACCCTAGACAAAAGTGATTCTGAAATATACAGCCAGTCAAGAAACCACATTATCCATGTACAAATAGGCTTTATTTCTGATTTGTATTGGGTTGTATTGATCTCCTCACATAAATCCAAAACTGGGTAGTATTTGCTCCTGCCAAAGTATGTTTAAAGTTGTATCAGTATTTTTTTTATTTAGCAAGGACTGCATTTATTGAAAGGTAAAGGCTGAGAATGGAAAGGAGAAGAGAAAAGCTGAGAAAACTGACACAGAATAAAATAATGTATTTTGTTACTGTGTTAAAGAATCTCTATTCTATTTCAGTACCATGGAGAGCTCAAGCCTTTCATATATTCATATATATATATATATATATATATATATATATATATATAGTCGGTGGGTAATTTAAATGAGATTAAAGGATTATTCCAGATAGGCTTCAGTGGGGAGTTGATAAAATTAGACCTGCTAAGTGCTTTTGAGATATTGCTGAGTTTTCCCCAATTTGCAGTAAAGATTGAGCTGTTTCTCAAAGGTGTAGGTATTAGTTTTTGAGGTGTAAAAAAATTTATACACCTGAGAAATTTGCTAAATTGGTCTATTAAGCAATAAAAAGAGTAACAGTCAAACTGAACAAATATGAGGCATGTAATCATAGTATTGATAGGAACAAAAAACTGCAGCACTTTCACACTGGGAAGTATCTCAGATACTCTGCTGAAATGTTTGGGAAAAGAGGCTGGTTTATATTGGATTTACAGTAAGGATATACTGATGTGCTGGTTTATGCATTTGGACAGCCCCAGTCATCTTTTGTCTGTGGTTGAGGCAACCCATGCACAGGCCTGATCCACACATTTTATTGATCTCGGGGGGGGGGGGGGGGTTGGAATAAATTTTTATTTAGTTTTACAATATAACTTTTATTGCTCCTGACTCATTTTTTTCTGCCTCTTGATGTTTTTTATAACCTGCTTTGATGACAAAGACAGTTTTATGCTCTAGGGTTTTGTTTTGTTTTTAAAAAAATGACTGCCGACTGTTAGCTCATGAATGGTTTTACTGCAGTGCAATCAGTCTTGTTGGATTATTCTAAATGGTATTTATTGTTTCTTTTCTTATTTTCTTGTTAACTGCCCCGAGCAGATATTTGGAGAGGGAGGATATAAATGTGCCAAATAAAGAAATCCTTCCCCATTCAGAGAATGAGTAGAGGTTAGTAGGCACAGTTAGGAGACAGTATAAAGATCTGTTAAAGGAAAAGAAGGCAGCCTGTACCGCCTGCCTATGGGTGGAGCTCCAAGAAGCGGTTAAGAGTAGAAACGAAGGTAGTTTCTGGCGCCTAATCTCCACAGGTTTCAGTGGTAAATCGAGGGGAAAAGGTTTTAATATCCAAGCAGAGACCTGGTTTGCTCATTTCTCCAAGGTTTTTAGTTGTGGCTGTGAAAGCAACCAGGTAAACCCCTCCCTTTCCATATTACCACTCTGGCCTGAGGTAACTGAGCGTGAAGTGAGATCATTGATCAAATCCACACCCAGTGGTAAATCTCCCGGTGAGGATCTAATTCCAATTGAGTGCTTTAAATCATTTATTGATTGGTGGGCCCCAATGTTAGCCAAACTTTTTACCTGGATTGATAGAACTGGCAAACTTCCTAAGGGCTGGACCACAAGTATTATTGTTCCAATTTATAAGAAGGGTGAAGAGTGTGATCCCAGTAATTACAGGCCAATTAGTTTACTGTCAGTTGCTTCTAAATTATACAGTAGTCATCTAAAAAATAAACTTGAAGATCAAGTTATAGAGAATAACTTAATTCACCCTCTTCAAATTGGATTCAAAAAAGAGCACTCAACTATTGAGCACTGCCAAACCTTATACACTCTGGCCTCCTTGGCCGTTAGGGGTCCCACAAAGGCCCTTTATGCTGCCTTTATCGATCTAGCAGCAGCCTTTGATTCTCTAGATAGAGGCAGATTGTGGCAGAAACTCTGGAATATAAATATTGATCCCCGGTTAGTTAAATTAATTGGCCTGTTGTATAATGACACCACTGTGAAGGTTAAGGTCGGAAGGGAGGGCTGGCTCACTGAAGATATATTAGTGCAGAAGGGAGTGAAACAGGGTTGTGTGCTAGCTCCCACCCTGTTTAACCTTTACTTGAATGATCTAATTGCCAGTCTGGAAGGCAGTGAATTCATGCCTCCCGCCATAGGGCAATACAAAGTTCCAATCCTTTTGTATGCGGACGACATGGTACTTCTTTCCGTAACCAAGATTGGTCTGAGGAGGCTACTAAATAAATTGGGCGAGTATTGCAAGGCAGAAGCTCTGCAAATAAACTACACCAAATCTAAAGTCTTGGTTTTTAGGAAAAGACCTAAGAAATCAGTTTGGAGCATTCTTGGTACACCAATTGAACAATGCAGTACATATAAATATCTGGGCATAACCTTCTCAGAGACCCTCTCTTGGCGCCCCCATATTACACAATTGAAGACTGTTGCTATGAACAATTTGGGGGCTTTGTTGAAATTTTACTTCTCCAGGGGCGGAGGTATGATAGATCCGGTTGTCAAACTATACATTAGTAAGATAACCTCAGCAATGTTGTATGGGGTAGAGATTTGCGGTTGGGATGAGCCGCTGCGGTCTCTGCTAGAGATCGTGCAAAATTATTTTATGAGGCGGATTCTGGTTTTACCCAAAGGCTCACCCGTGGCACTGATGAGGGCTGAACTGGGTATGGTATCTTTGGAAGCCAGGGTAAATGTGAGAATTCTTTCTTATTGGAGGAAATGCTTAAAACATCCCCAGGATATCCTAGGTGTCTGAAGTTTTATATTGCTTTTGAAATCCTCCAAAAGATTAGGCGACCACCTGACCTCTATTTTACTAAAATACTCAATTCCAGACGATATATGGGACCGCGAAAGTCAAAAGTCCAAATGGAAGGAATGGGTATTTAATAAGGATGGGCTTTTGAACCGCCAAGCGGTGATAAGTTGTCGTACAGCCCCCTTGTATAGGATATTTAAAAGAGATCACTGTAGGACTGATTACCTTGAGAAATTAACCACTCGATCTAAGAAGGGCTTTTACCGCCCTAAGGTTTCATGCCATACCTTCAATGGTCTGCATTGGTCGCTTCTTGGGCTCCCCTCCTGTCTCTAGAATATGTCAATGTGGCATAGGCAAAGTGGATGACGTCGAGCATTATATTATGAGATGCTCTTGGCATGAATCACTTAGGCAAAGGTTTATTTACCCCATTATACCTCTGCATAATGGAATTTCAGATCTGGACATGACTGTTTTTTTGCTCTCTGATAATGACACATATATTACCAGCAGAATGGCTTTGTTTGCATTGGAGGCAAAAAAGATAAGACTAAGTCTTGGATTTGCAGCAAGTTACTGAAGGGCCTATCCCATTTTGGTTTATAATGTCTGTTGTATTTTGTTTTATCTGTTTTATTTTGTTTTGTTTTGTTATGGCCAATGGCCAAGACAATAAACTTGACTGACTGACTGACTGAGTAGAGGGTTTTTGTTCATCTGTTGCAGGCCTCAGTATTCTCCCCAAGCAGCTTACATCATTCTTCCCTCCACCATTTAACCCCCCTGTGAGGCAGATAAGGCTTAGCGAGAGTGACTGGACCATGGTCACCCAGGAAACCTCCACAGGAGAGTGAAGATTCAAACCTCAGTCTGCCAGATCCTAGTCCACCATTCTATGAGCTGCACCACATTGGCTTTCCAATGAGTGAATTGGGCCTCTGGGTATTATGTTTGATGCGGAGGAGGAGATTGTGCTGCTTATCCTGTGCAGGATCAGTGGTAAAGATGAGCATTCATAACATACCTTTGCTACCTCTGCAGTTCTAAATTAACTGCTGATACAATATCCCATTTCAGAGGGATACCAGTTGGCTTCTTTCCTCGACATCTTTGAGAACCAAAGGGCGTACTGCAATAACAAATGTCCATGTGATGTAGTGAGTGGTAAGAATATGGATGTAGGACTAGACCAAGGTTCAAATCAACACCAATCCAAGAAGCTCACTGGTGGACCTTGGGCCAGTCATTCACTCTCTCAGCAACAACCTGTGCCCCAGTTTCAGACAAAATGGAAGATGAGGGAAATGTGTATGTGGTCCTGACTTCTGAGTTCCCATCCTCTTCTGAAGGAAGTTAACATACTTATTTATACATTATACGGCTTGGGACTAGAGACCCTAACTGCCACCATTCAACTAGCTATTTTACAATATCTGTTCCTGGGTGTTCCTCCCAGACTTCACCAGGAGGAAGATGGCCTCTCTTCTGGGTCTTAATGTTTACTTTTTACCACAGTGAGTAGGCAGGTGAGGGCCAGAAACACCCCTTGTGAGGCAGAGGATGACACCATCCAAATTCTAGTTCTGCATATTTTTTCAAAATCAGATGGCTCTGTCACAAATTTTATGTTTTGTTATACTCCCAAACTAATTTCTTTCGTGTGACCTTTCTTTAATCTCTGTACCAGTCAAAGAATTCTCTGATCAGAAAAGATATTATTTACTTAATTTATACTCCACTTTTCTCCCCAATGGGGACCCAAAATGCCTTACTGTTTCATCTTCACAGCAGCCCTGGGAGCTAGATTAGGCTGAAGGTGTGTGACTGGCTCAAGGTCACTCAGCAATCTCCATGGCAGAGTTGGGGTTCACCTAGAGCCTAGTCTGACACACTAACCACTGCACCACACTGCCCAAGCAAATAGAAACAGAACTTGAACAGGTCAAAACTTTCAAATATTTAGTGGTAACATTTCAGCATAACCTAAACTGGACAACACAGACAACCAGATGAAGTTCCCAGGTGAAGCAATCTATCTCCCAACTTAAACATTTTTCTTTATTAATGGAAACCAGTACATCCCTTCAGCAATAAAAATTTACGAAACTAAAGTGCTCCCTCAAGTACTCTCTGGTTGCCCGGTGTGGATAAAGGCACCTAATAATGAGTTTGAGCGCATTCAAGCAATTTTTTTTCGCCAACTCTTAGGTGTCCCTAGGTATGTGCCAGACTTGGCATTATGTCTAGAGTTGGGCCAAGATCTCCTTCAATCAAAAGTCTGGCTATTAACATTTAAATACTGGCTCAAAATTCATTTTAGAGCCTCTCCAGACGCTCTAATTTTACGTTTAAAAAATAATATACACAGTCCCTTCTGGTTTTTAAAAACAGAAGAAAAAAATCATCAAATAGGCTTTTTGACCAATTATTGATTTTTCAATCTATCAGACAAAGACTATTTGACTTAGAATTTCATAATTTTTGTCCTGTACACCCAGATATTTATTCACAAGTTCACTGTAACCTCTCAATCCAACATGGTCAAATGGCCCATTATTTATACAATCTCAGCCTTCCCTTCCATCGTAGAGCCTTTATGCTGGCTCGGCTAAACGTCTTTCTCTCAAGCATGTTGTGGGGTCGATTTAACAACATGCCCCCTTAAGAAAAACTGCAAATGTTCCAGCATGGCCCCAGGTTCAATTTCCCTTATTTTTCTGGACTGCCAGCTGCACACATCCTCATGTATGAAATTTTTACCCCTTCGGCCACACCTATTTTCTAATAAACTTTAAACTGTTCAACATTTCCTTAATGATGCTAATACTGAGATCACAAATTATGGTTGCAAAATACTTAGCTAAATTCCCTGAAGAGTCCACTCATTTTCCAGGGAGACGAGAGCTCAAAAAATTAGAAACATTTGTGTGAAGAGAGGAAATGTGTTTTTCAGGGTCCCTATTTTGCTGAACTGTAGGAATGAATATACTGCAGAGCAATTGTCAATCACATTGCACATCTAAGTTCACTATCTCGCTCTCAAGTTACACATGTACTGACGTGTGCATTTCAATGTACATTTTTGTGTGAGAAGATCTGGATCACAGCTTCAGAGGGAGACAGTCTGGCTTCTTTTGCCCTCACTGATACCCCATTTTGTCAGATCATATGATATCATTTGTATTCACTAAGTAATCCCTGATTGGCTGGGATCATGTTGTGAAGGAGAGAGTAGGAAATTTTAAAAACTGCCACCAAAGCTGCAGCTCTGGGTTTAAAATGCATGAAAAAATAGTGGGAGAAATGGAAGGCAGAGTTGTTGTTTTCCCATATCTCAGTAATACGTATTTTGCCTCAAAAGTTCACCAGAATTCTGTTTGAGAAATTGTAGTATATTTTTTTCCACTGGAAAGTTCATGATACTTTAAGCTTTTGCCTCTATCTAAACAGCACTTAGCATCATGTTTAATCCATCCAATGTTTCATGAACCGCATTCTTTCAAGTACAAGTACCTTGGCCTTTTTTGTGTGGACTTGTGTTATAAACTCTTCTCAGAACTGATTTGCATTGATCTTCATGGATTTGAAGAGCGTCCTTGCATTATTCAAATTTTGTTCTTAATCATGGTGGAGGAAAAACCCTGCTTTTATGAAATTTTCTAGTATCCACCCCCCGCCCCAACAGACTATATTTCTTATGGAGGATGCTGGTAATGAGAAGAGCCTGTCTTCCCTATAGACACATATCAAGTGTGATTTTTGCCTAATTTGTACAGCAGGACTGACAGTGTTCTGTATCTATCCATCAGGTGTAGAGAAGAACTGCAAGTGATAGAGATATTCACAGAAGTGAATCTGTTGACAGCCTTCTTGCATAACTAGATCATTCTTTGCCAGTATAGATGAGGCTACATAATGGGTCTGAGCTAAGTAGGGCAGCCAGCAGTGATTTCATTGGGAATTGAAAAACGAGCATCCGAGGCTGGTCACTTTTCTAGGCTGGGAACAAACAAATAAACAAGCCAGTCAGTTAACTGAAATTATTGTATTTGATGGTTGTACATCTCTATATGTATGTTCAGGTCACTAATATTCCATTTTATTGGGGTATTTAGACCCCCAGACAAAATGATTTTTATACAGTATCTAATGAAGAACATGACCCCAGAGTGTCCATCAAATATTCTGCACACTGAGGCCATGTTCAGATAAGGGGGGTGTTCCTAGAAACTGGGGAGAGTCCCTGAAAAGTAAATGAAAAAATGATGACTTTTAGAAGCCCCTAACACCACAAAAGCAGTGTGTGTTGGGGAAGGGTGAGGAGAGAACAATGGAAGATGAGAGAGAAGATGGAGTGAAGGAGGTGATAGCAACAGCAGCAATGGGAAGGGGAAGCAGCAGTGGCGGTGGTGGTGATGTGTGGGAGGACTAGAAAGAGAAGGCAACATAGAAGGAAGCAGGAGCCGATGTGGGGGCAGAAAGCATTTTATCTCATGCTTTCAGTTCCAGCCCCTCCTCTCCAGCCCATCACTAGCCAGCTAAAAAATCAGAAACATACCTGCTATTTTTTTTTAAAAAAATTCTGGTTTGGCCCTGCAACGCTGGAATGGAAGTCAGTCTGCACTTGGAGGATACCACTTTTTCCAATGGGCACACTAACCTCCCAGTTGCACCCCTTTCCAGGCAACTCTGTGAAATATGCTTGAGTTGAGCAATACTGATATTCATTGTACACATGTTCAGGAAGCAATTGTAGATTTCATTTTCAAACCCAAGTTCCACCCCAGGAGCCATTTTCAAGATGGAGAACGAGGTATCTCGACCACAGTTCTTTACTAGCAATAATTTACCACAGTATCCCATTTTAATGGTCAATTCCTAGGTTTTAAAAAACCTTCTAAGTGCCCATTTACTATCCAGAACCACTTATCCTCCAAATGATTTCCCATCGTCAGATCAAGCTAATGCTTTAGAAAGTGATAGAGATTTAATATGCTGAGTTTAGGTGGGTAATGGTTGCTTGTTATAATGGACTAATTTGCTCCACTTCAAACTGGGGCTGAGTTCCCATTGGGTATCCATATGCATATTATTAGGCGTTTATTACCAAAGGCTCATAATAAGATGGTGCCCTGTGTCATAACAGTGTTCTCCTGTTTGATTACTGGCGGTATGCAAGCAGCGATACGCCATTTAGCAAAACTGGTAAATACTATTAAGGAACTAATTGCTAGGCAGGATGTCAAACTTCGAACATTACATGCAGTTATAAACGAAGGAGAAAAAATATAATTTGATTTCTCAAAGAGGACCAGAGGATGGCTCTTTACTCTGTTAATGTTATTACTTCCAGCAAAATCAAATTATAACTGTTCAATGCCATGTACATGATTCATCTAAGTCTATCTTGCATGGAGTGTCAGTGCGTTCTAGGACATGCTGTGGAAAGGTTAGGCATATCAACAATGTATTAAAATAATGTTTGTTAATTACATGTATCTTTGTGTTAATAATTAAGCTTCTTAGCACCCAGCATGTTTTCATCTCCTTTTATACCCGCACTCATATCTCAAAGTGAAGATTCGTGTGTTAAAAAAGTACAGTTGGAGGTGCTACAAAATCATTACATTTATTAATATGTAGTAGTGATGGACAAAGCCCTCTTGGCTTGATTTGGAATTGGGATTGGCTAGGTGGCAAAAACATACATATCCTTATCATTTCCAAAATTCTTTCCTAGGCCATGCCTGTGCTTCTTCTTCCTGAAGCAGTCTGACAGGGTCTTTGCCTCTGCCTTGTCTATCACCTTACTAGTGTACCTATTTCCATCTTATGAATGTCAGAAAATGTATGAAAGCACACAGAAATGTGTTTTGACATTTAAATCTCAGTAAGTCTGATATTTTTAATGGAACATTTGGGAGAGAAGCCAATAGAAACTCCCAGTTCTCCCAATCCAGCCTCTTTGGAGTTAACCACTGGGTACTGCTTGGCATTCCTGATTGTGTGTGCAAGGCTGCATGCGACAATAGTAGAATTTCAAGCCAGAATACTCCCGGGGCTCAGCTTTCCTTCACTTCTGCCAGGTGAGCAAGAGCAAAGTCTGCCTGTAGCAAAATCAGTGGGGAATCTGCACAGCCAACTCTTGAAGTTGCTCTGTATAACTCATTGTACTCACAGGGGGATAATTTTAAAGGCAAATTCTGTCTTTGGGGCATTTGATAAGCACAAGAATTTTGGACCTGTGGAAATATTCAGTGTTCAAAACAATGTTCCTAAATGTCATACTTCAGTACATCTTTCCAGCTTCCTATTTTCTGAGGATGCCACAACAGTTCTCTTTCCCCTCCTCCCAGTTCATTTACAATGCAGACTTGTAGCTCTGGACATCTGTAACTGCCACAGCAAGTGGCAAGACATTGGTTGTGTTCGGTTTTTACAGGTTTGGTGCTCCAGTCTCACATGATCGGAGAGCATGATACTTGCCATTTTATTTGAGTAGGGCAACACACAGATTTTTGGTATGCACATACCCTCAGAAATCTGTGTTTCCAGACATATGTACCAAAGCTGGAAAATATGATATGTACCTTGTTCACTAAGGTTGCCAGGCTCCAGCTGGTAGCTGGAGATTTCCCATTATTACAACTGATCTCTGAGTGACAGAGATCAAGATGGTCAGCCGTGTTGGTCTGAAGCAGTAGAACAAATTTAGAGTCCAGTGGCACCTTTAATACCAACAAAGGTTTATTCAAGGTATGCCTTGCACACAGAAGCTCATACCTTGAGTAAACCTTTGTTGGTCTTAAAGGTGCCACTGAACTCTAAATTTGTTCTACTGACAGAGATTAGTTCACCTGGAGAAAACAGCTGCTTTGGAAGGTGGACTCTGTGGCATTGTTCCCCATTGAAGTCTGTCCCCTCTCCAAACCCTGGTATCCTCAGGCTCCTCCCTCCAAATTTCCAGGTATTTCCCAACCCAAAGCTGGCAACCCTACCTAATCACACAAAATGGCAACTGCAGGTATCAAGAGAATCTCACATAGCGCCATCTCCCTTTACGTCTGGTTGAATCACCAGCATTTTAATGACTGAAATGAGATTTGAAGGGCTCAGTGGATACATTTGGCACACGCAATGTGATTAGGGGTTGGAGAGATATTTCCCCCAACACACTGAATTGGGTAGTGGTTTGGGGAGTTTTTGTTCCTGAGGTTTCCTTGGCTAAGTAAGAGTTAATACCTATGGGCATTTCCTGCTTTCTCTGTCTCTGCACATTGAGGTCTCAGCTATGTGAGTTGATTCATTGGTAGCCAGAATTAGTATCTGAAGTTGCCTTTGTGTAACTACTGGTTCTTCCAGCCAGCATGGAAGCTCGTAGACCCAGTGGACCATCTAATGCAGTACTGTCCATTTTGACTGGCAGCAGTGTTCCAACAGCTTTCAGACAAAGGTTTTTCCCCAGCCCTGCTACCTAAGACCTTTTCAACTCTTATTTCCTTTATTGGTACCCTGCCTTTCTCTAATGGGGGACCCAAAGCAGCTTATATCATTTTTCTCTCCTCCAGTTATCCTCACAACTATCCTGTGAGGTAGGTCACCCAGCAAGCTTCCATGGCAGAGTGGGGATTTGAACCTGGGTCTCCCAGATCCTAGTCCAACACACGAACCACTACACCACACTGGCTCTCTTAACTGAACGTACCAGGGACTGAATGTCAGACCTCCTGCATACAGAGCATGTACTGTATTGTTGGACTTTGCTTTCTTCAGTGGTTTGCTAGATGGATCTGTCTGGCTTTAGAACAAGTGATTGGACTTGTTGGTCCCTTTTCCCCTGGGAAATGTGTTTGTTAAATGTACCTACAGTCCAAAGTGATGGTGCTGCACTACACTCCTAAGCACTCACACAGTGTTGGTCTGGCATATAATTTTCAAGGTACCCTAGAGGCACTCATTAGGGAAATTTATACCCACCTCACCAATGGAGTGGCAACTACAGTTTTGGTCCTGCTCCAGCTTTTAACTTGCTGGATGTTGCCTGGATTAAGGATGAACATCTACCAAGCAATATCCCATAAAAGAAAAGGAGGTGGCACCATGGAGCTGAGATGGGTCAATGGAGCCACCATGTCCAGAGGCTGCAACCAATTGCTGTGGAGCAAAAGTTGGAAGAAACTTATTGTCTTCGTGCTTATGGACTTCCGAAAGGTATCTTCCAAAACAGAATGCTGAACTAGATAAGATCTCTGACCTGATTCTGCAGCATTTTTACAAAAATCTTGTGAGTTCCATCAGGATAGCAGACCGGAGAGTTTAAGAAATGGGGCAGTATGTTCTGCCTTTCTGCAGTTGCTGTGAAAGCCTGCCTCTCTCCTTTTGTTTCCATCTACCATACTCTGCTTTCCACCTTTGGATTCCAAATGCAAAAACATAGTGATAGCCATGTTAATCCGTGGACAGAACTCCCAACCAAGAGACCTGCAGTTCCTTTTGATTAGGGTTAGCCCCAGATCACAAAATAATAAGCATAAGCTTTCGAGTTCACCATCAGTCTGGCTGTTAAGCATAAAATGTGTGAGGAGAGGGGGGGTCTATTGTCTGAACCCCAAATCTGCAGTTTGCAGCTTTCTTCTGTGACATTTCTTAACACGTGTGGACCATAGAACCTCATGATACCACTGATATTTTCCCTTTGGCGTTCATTTGGATCCATCTTGACCTGTAACTATGTCATGTTGGTTGATGCGTTTTCTCCCTCCCCAAAAAAAGTTTAATTGGTTTTAGGTACTGATTCCTGAAGAACTGACCTCAAAAGTTTTTTAGATGTGAATAAGTACACCAAGGATCTGATTTAGTGAAAATCCTCCAAGGAAATTCAGACTTCAATAGCCACTTAGGAAATTAGATTTATTTTTTTGATGAATGCCAGAGGGATAGAACGAGTAAGTGAGTTGTGGAGGGGTTGAGGAAGTAGTAAAAATAGTTATTAAACCAATTACCCTCCTTTCCTAAAAGTGTTATCGCATGGGAGTTGAATTTTAGTAGCAACCTCAGTAGGTGAGATGGAAGGCACATTCTAACCAATGAATTCGAAAGTGGCCTACATCTGACACTTCTGTTTCTAACTTTTTGAAATGGAAACATTGGACAAGCTAGACCAGCCCTTTCAGTTGGATCAAAGAGTCTTAAATGCTGAAAGGATTTTAGAACTTCTGTTCAAACTTCAGTGCTAAGGGCAAACAACCTCCTTTCTTATTAAATTGAGACGATGATGGGAGCCAGTGCAGTGTAAGGGTTAGAGTGTCACCTCGGCTTCAAGTGACTGAAGGAAAGGGTGTAAAAGACCCAGGTTCAAATCCCACCTCCGCCATGAAGCTCATGAGGTTAGCCACTCAGCATAACCTAACTTCAGAAGGTTCTTGTGAAGATAAAAGGGAAGAGGGGAGAACTGTAGAAACTGCCCTGGATTCCCTGGAAGAAAGATGACATAAGGGGAGGGGAGGATGGATGCTTTCCTTAAGCATTTGTGATATTTTTCAGAACAAAGAATAGAATGAATGGTAGCAAGTCACTTTGCCCATTCCATTTGAGTGACTCGGGGTTTCTTTCCTCTCATTTGTGGGCTTCAGGTAAAGAGGAGAGTTGCATCATGGCCCAGTCTATATTGTCCCAGTTGTATCTAAACAACCTTGTCAGGGGAATGTGGACCTCTGCTCTCCTCATGAGAACCAGAGGTGGAGCAAGTCACTTATGTGTGCTCTTGGTGCAGCTTCTGCGGGAGGTGCCAGACGTCGCTCTGCTCATTTGATCTAATAGGGATTGATAGAAAATATTTGAGTTGCAAAGGCCTCTCCAGAGTCAATGTGATAAATGAGAAATATATGTTACCTTTAGGAATCTAACCGTTCAAAGCCAACTCATTTGTAAGTATCTTAAGGGAGATGGAGTGATTGATAGCAGTCAGCCTTGTTTTAGAAGGACAAATCATGCTGGGCTAACTTAGGTTCCGTTGTGATAGAGTTAGCGTGTACACTTAACAAGGGGGAATGCAGTTGTTTTATTATAGCTAGATTTCAGCCTGGCATTTTGAACTAGTCCTGCAAGACTCCCTACAGGAGTAGAAGCCCCTCTGTGGTGGTTAAGCAGTTAGTCCTGCAGAAGTCAGCACTGGGTGGATCAGTGTTATATTCTGTCTCTTTCCTCAGAGATTTTCAAGCAAAACTTTGGGAAGGCAACTTGAACCAACATTCTAAGGCGGAGGACAGACTGGCAGAATGAAGCGCAAGGGAAGTGGGGCAAAAAGACCCAGGCCAAGTTGTCTCAGGGGTTTCCGGTTGCACTGCATGGACTGATATGGGACCATACCAGGGAGGAGGCAGCATGGAGCATTCGCACTGTGGGGCAGCCCCTGGTGAAGCTGCCCTGGTTGCGCATGGCTTTGGTCCATTTCACCGACCTGCGTGTAGGTGCATAGGTGCAGCAGCAATTGGGGCAGGATCCCACAGCTGGGAGCTTTAACTCCGCGAGTCGGAAGCGTCCCCGTGGGTGGTTGTGCACTTATGTCGGATCAGCGCGTTCACATTACCTGCACCGCTTGATGGCAGCTTATTTGCGTCCACACTTCCAGGAAGCGGGATCAATGCGCACCCAAATGGCTTCCCACAGGTTTCACCAGATACCTTTTTAAAGTGGGATCAAAGCACTTCAGGACGGGGTGAGTATGGCACGGCAACGCCAGACAGCTGTGGCTGTGTGAACTGGCCCTCTAAATCCACTTGTGAAACATGCCTATATCAAGCCAAACTGCCAGTCTGAACTCGGCCTAAATATAGGCTGAGTGGCTTAAAGTTAAAAGGTTGGACCCGTAGGGCCACTGGGTATCCCTGCACCTGAGCAAAAATGTTGGCATTTGGTTGTATGTTTCTGCATACCTAGGGAATTTTTCTAAGTGTGTAGAAACTCTTGCCTTGTTTGTGGGTGGCTCCATTTTGCTGCTTCATTTTTAAGTTGACAAGATCTCCTGCTGATACGGTGATTTAAAATAGAACTGAAACATGACATAACCTAGTTTAACCAGACATTCTGATACAACATCTGTTCTAGGAGTTTCTCATGTTTCAGAGGAAAACGGAAGGAGATTCCGTGCACATCTGACCAGCAGTGTCTTCCTGAGTTATATCATCCACAATGACAGCAGCTCAAAACCTGTGTACACTATTCTCCAACACACCTTCCAGGTTTAATGATGAGGAAGTTCCCAGAATACTAAAAGGGCCCAGTGCCGAGAATGCCACAAACTATAGAATATTGAGCATAATGGTTCAGTCAGTTCTGCTGAATAACAAAAAATGACCTGAGACACTGAAAAACATGAACATTGAACTACCAAAGTTAAAAAAAAGGAGTCTCAGCAAGGCTTTTGATGTAGGAATTAGCATCAACAAGGTAAATTATTAATGACTTTCTAGAATAAACACATTTGGTATAAATAAATACAAGTTATCGCTCCGTGTTTTATTTTTGGCACTCGGCTTTTCTTTTGTTTGAAAAGGTTACTGAATTTTAACTTCTGTTGTAATTAGAGACAAGAGGGAAAAATTGGAAGTGGAGGCCTGTTGTGATTAGAGGGGGGAAATGGGAAGTAAGGGGGTTAGAGAAAAGGTCCCCCTAGTTCAAAATAGATAGCCGAATGAGGCGCAGAGCCAAACCCCCCTCCAGAATTCAGTACGGTTTTGTAATCACACTGCCAACCTCTACTGCCAGTTTCCATTGTTGCCCATATCTGCCTCCCGAGGGAGAGGGGAGCAGAATTAAAAAGAAAGAGGGGAGGATGGAGGGCCCATCTTCCTCTTAACACTCACTGCCCTTGGTGACAAAATTCAGGCTTCCAAATACGTTTGGAAGCCTTCATCATCGCCAGGAATGTTGGGGCCTGTCGCTTTTAATTTCTCCTGGCTCAATATTGTTAAGAGATGAGTTAAAATTACTGATCCCTGTACTTTTTAGTGCTCAGAGCCTCTGTTTTTTTTCACCACGTTGCTGGGAGGCTCATTTGGCATGTTCTGGTATATACAGTTTTCTCTGCCACTGTTTTTACTCCTCCCTAGGGCTGCCAACTTCTCACCAGGGGTGGAGCACCACAACAGCTGGTAGAAGGGAAAAAATTAAAATGTTGTCAGGTAACAGCATGACGCCACATCTGGGAAACCCCCAGAAGTGATGTCACATCTCTTTAGGGATTGTTGGAAGCTCCGAGCTTTCTTGTGTAGTGACATCAGGCCATTGCCCGATGGTGCACCCCTCTCTCCACCCCGCATCTCCTGCCGGTAGCTGGGCCTTTGCTTGGCAACCCTAGCCTTCCCCCACATCACAAAGGAAGTTTGAAAAGGGAAGTAAGCTAGAGAAAGATGGAAACACTGAGCATCTGCCTAAGAGTATCTGAAATGAGCCTGAAGTTTCCAGTGATTCCTAGAGGCGTGACATCACTTCTGGGGCTTTCCCCCGAAGAAGTCCTATAAACAAACGGGTCACAATCTGTTTAAGAAGATATGCATACAAAAGCAGATGTTCTGCACATTTACCATGTGCTCGAACTAGTACCATGGTTGTCAATTGGACATGGACCCAAATGCACATACCTTGCATTGTTTTCGATGCTGTAGCATAATGTATAGGCCCAGTGTTCCCTCTAAGCTGAGTTAGTGTGAGCTAGCTCACAGTTTTATAGCCTCCGGCTCACACATTTTTGTCTTAGCTCAGGAAGGATGGCTCCAGAGCTAACTTATTTATGCAGCAGCCAAATCGCTCACTCACAGCTTTAATGCCAGTAGCTCACAAAGTATAATTTTTCCTCTCAACACAGCTTAGAGGGAGCGTTGGCCCAGTCCCATTCAGCTGCAACAAGTCGCAGGAAGATATCTTTGGAAAGGATGAATAGATTGAGGAGACAGGACAGCTGCCTTTGGAGATGTGTGGGGCAAATGTTTTACTTGGCGTGCTCTACAGAACATCAAGCCCCACAGTTCCTCTGATGGAACAACATTTCCATTTGCAAAGGGGTGTGTGTGATTTCTTCCAATCCCCCCTACTTTGCTCCCAATCTTGTTTCTGATGGTGCTCTGACACCCCAGGAACAAAATTGGGTGGGTGGGGAATCATTGGGTTGCAGCAAAGGGGGAAGTGGAAAAGTCTCAACTTGCAAAGACCATGGGCAATTGGCACACACCACTAAATCAGATCAACCATTAAAACTGATATTTTTCTTCCTGTTGCTATAAGACTAACAAAAAGAAATGTAGTGTGTATTGGGGAAATATTTTATACTTGTAATTAGAAAGAGTGCTGTCTGTGGGCATGTGTATTTATTACATGGGTTAATTACAGCATGTGTGTTTATTACTGTGTTAAAAAAATAAGACTGTATATAACATTCTATATGTGCATAGTCCTATGGCCACAATATTTCTTCACTGCCAAATTGGAAACCTTTAAAAAAATAGTAAAATATTTGTTGCATTAATTGAACCCAGCATCTTGTCATCAACTGATCTGTCTTTATAGTATAAAGCACATTACTTTAAAAAAAATAGTCACCTAGCTTAAACTAACTAACTTACTTAAACTTACTTAAGTGATACTACTCATTTAACCTATAGGTTTTCAGTAGTGCCTCAACAGAATCTGCATAAACCAGGTTGAAGAATCATCTTAACATCATATTCTCCTCGCTAAAGTAACTGCCAAATACACTCTAGCCAAAAGACTACACAATGTTTCTCCCACTGATGCACCTACCATCCCACCTAGGGATGGAATAATCCACAAATCTCTCACAGTTGAGAAAGGGGGGCATTCAATAAACAGTGTTGCAGAGTATCAATTTTCCCAGAAGCCCATAAGTATCTCTGAATAGGGCACTTTCTTCTAATGACCATTCATTGTTACCTACCTTACATGTTGGGCTTGAGGTAGGTTAAAATGTAAACAAATAAAATACATTGGTGCTCTATTCTTCTTTATCATTCATTTTTACATTTTGTTTGTGTAGGTTTTCTTTTTCTTTTAATAAGTGGCCAAGTGAGTGCAAGGTGGTCTAAATACACTTGTCCGTAAATAACAGTTTAATTGGCAATCCAGACCAAGGTTCCAAGCCAATGCACACTTTTTGAGCCCTTAAGACCCTTTGTTCCCTCAGAATTGTCCAAAGTTCTGTCTCTCATTAAGAAAAATGGCTTCTGCTTAAGAAGATTAAGCAAAAGAACATGCATTCAATCTTCATCTCCTCTCACTGGCAGAGTGAAAAGTTTGGGATTTTTTTAGGCTGTCCCCTTAAAGGTAAGTGACATATTGTAAATGCAGCGTGAGAAAATTCCACTCCCAGCTCCTCACATCTCATCATTAAGCAGGTGGTGTGTTTTGCTTTATTTTTTCCCTCTCAAGATGGCTATTAAGATGTGGCAAAGTAGAGACTGCACTTGATGTCACCATGGGGAATAGTTAGATTTGAGTCCAGAAGCACCTTAGAGACCAACAAGAATTTGGAGGTATGAGCTTTCGAGAGTCAAAGCTCCCTCCATCAGGTACGACTTGGAATGAAGATCCCAGTCAGAAGGTGGGAAGGGCGTTGCAAAGAAAGGAACCAGAGCTACAATCTACATGGCAATCAGCTTGATTAGAGCAGAGGGGACATGCTTGGGGGCAGAAAACTAGGATATGTAGTAAGATAAGAATCTTATGTCCCTATTCAGCCCTGAAGGAACTTTGTTCTTGTTCTGAACTTGTGAAGGGACTCAAATTCGAAGGATGTATGCAGATTTACTTCCTATTTGCATAATGTGCAATACTCATAAATCTGTATTTTATTTCTGAATGTGCAAGGTGTGGACATGATCCTTGAGGAACACATAAATGGGGTATAGTGGTTTGAGTGTTGGTCTATGATCCAGGAGACCTGAGTTCAAATCCTCATTCTGCCATGAAACTTGCTGGAAGACCTTGGGCTGGTCACTTGCTTTTGCTCAGCCTCCCCTATTGCACAATATTGTTGTGAGGATAAACTATGAGCTCAGTGGAGCAATAAAAATGAAGGTATTGAATGGAGAGCTAGATATCCAAGCCAGAGAAAAACTCCTCTACTGCTTTTATCCTCCTCTCTTCCAACCGAGTTTGCTTTTGGCTCTTTCTGCATCTGGCAGGCTAGTAGCAATGGCCAACCAGTTCAGCGGTAGAACCTCTCTCACTCCCTGCTTCTGCCGCTTTCTTCCCCTTCTCCATTGCCTTTCATGCTGTTTCAGCAGCCCACAGGTTGCTGAGAGGCACCCTGGGAAAAAGTAGTTCCCAGCATGGTTAACAGTGAGATCCTAGAGAGAGTGACTTGAATCTTAGCCCATTCATATCAGTGATCTTATACACACAGGATTGCACTGTAATGTCTGGGAGAGAGGAACAGAGAAGACAGAGCAATAGATAACGTTGTTATATACTGCAAGAGCTGGCAAGTATCTCCACTCATTGTGTGTCTGCGCGTGTGTTAAGTACTGTCAAGGGGTATCTGACTTATGGTGACCCTATGAAATTCGTGTTCTCCAAACTTGCTATCCTTAACAGCCTTGCTCAGGTCTTGCAAACTGCGGGCTGTGGCTTCCTTGATGGAGGCAATCCTTTTTTATGTTGGGTCTTCAACTTTTCCTAGCGTTATTGTCTTTCCAGTGAGTTCTTGTCTTCTCATGATGTATGACGGCCTCAGTTTAGTCATTTGAGCTTCTAGGGAGAGTTCATCCTTGATTCGATCTCGTTCAGGCTCGATTTGATTTGTCTTTTGGGAGTCCACAGTATCCATAAAACTCTCCTTCGACACCACTCATTAAAGGCCAACAAATGCTGAGCTGAACAGAAAATGTTATTTTTCATGTAGGATTATGATTTAAGCTTCGGTTCAGAAGATAAAAACAGGGATCCTTATGATATGAATTATTTAATCGTGCAGAAGTCTTATGAAGCAGTAGACTGCATCCCACATACCACCAGGGTAAGGCACTGAAGGTCAAGATTCCTTCTGCCTTTTGCTCTGCTCATAGATGGCTATTAAGATGTGGCAAAGTAGAAGAGGAAGATCCGGGAGACCTCTCCCCCACCCCACTGCACTTGCCTGACCTGCATGGCTATTGGTCCACGCAACTCCATTGACCCTGGGAATAAACTTTCCTGGGGTTCGAAAGGGCTCCGAGGGTGGCACGGAAAATCCAGTAATCCTTGTGCCTTCAGATCCTGGGATCCAACCCAGTGTGTTTACTGGCATATTGTTAAATGGATGAGGTACCATTTTTATGCTTAAAGTGAGAAGAGCCAGAAAAATATATATGCTAAAACTATGATAAAAGGAAGCGACAGAAGTTATTTAATGAAGAAGGGGGGGAATTCTTTAAATCTGAAATGTACCATTCTCTCTTCAATCATTAATGCTCAATGTCACTTGTAAGGACATATGTGTCGGAAATTTGATGAAGCCCTTCTTTGACCCTGCCTTAGATGGTGTCTCAGCAACATGCCAGCATTATCCACTGTAAAGGGAAATGTCAAAAATTGGTTCCTGTATAAAATGCAGCCACCTGAAGATTAAGGCAGCAATCCTGCCTTTCAGCAATACAGCATCTGAAACATATGCTATCGAGCCGGATCCCCAAAGGCTCGTGATCACAGGAAATCAGTGTGTGTTTTGGTTAAATGCCGGGCAGGTCAGTGACAGAGCAGGGCAGGTCTCCACATAAAGGGTACGTCTCAAAAGGGATGAGAGTTCAGATGGGGAACAAATGCTTATTACCCTCATGAAATCTGGTAGGGCGCTTTGATTCATCCTGCTTTTGCAGATAGGGTAATGAATAGACCTGCCGGTTTCCCATCAGTGTTTCAGTCCACACGGAGCGCTCCAGATAATCAAGCCTCAGTGAGATTAGCTATTCATCATCCATGAAAGAACAACATACATGGCCTGAGTTTAAATGCCCATTGAAGACAATGAGAAGCTTCTTATCAGCTTCAGACCTCCATGGTTACCGAAGGTCATGTTGTTCACTAATTGCCAAATGACTGAAGGGTAAGTGATTGTTTTATTAAGTTAAACGTTTACATCCAGAACTGTCCAGCAACAAGAGAGCCAGTGTGAATAGTAATTCCCAAAAACTGCCAGAATAGTGGACAGCTTGATCAGAGTTGGATTCCTGGGTGGACCAAGCCCCTAAAGGACCCAAAGTGGATGTTGCAAATGAGCTCCCTGTGCCATCAGGAAGAACAGGTAGATAAGCTGAGGGCAAATGCAACAGTGAACAAAAAGAAGAGACAGATAAGGTCAATGCAAGCAATTGTCTGTGTAAAATTCTCAGAGATTTTGAAGCAAACGGGAGGTTGAAGGGGGGTGGGAATTGAAATATAACTAATAGTTCCAGAACATAGTCATTTATAATTTAGCATATACAACATAGTTTAAAACACATTCATGGAATTTTGAATTTATTTTCTACTAGCAAAAACCACTACTATGTCCAGTACTATAGAGAGAAAGAAAGCTGCAAACCACTGCACCTTGTGATACCGTAACACATGTATGTGTTCCAAATTCAAGTGTATTATTTGGGCAGAAACAGTCTCAATAAAGTCATAATATGACTAGCGGCATATCTGGATTACAAGGAGAGAGAGAGAACTAGCAGTAGGTGGTCTGAGTTAGGTTGGCTTGGGCAGGGCTGGGGAGGGAATGAAAGGAGAAAGCATAGGAGAGATGGCGTGAGAGAAAGAGCTAGGCACAGAGTGATAGAGCTGGGGTGGTGGTGCTGGTTGAATCTTATTTTGCCTGATCCCAATATATGGGTATGGTAGAAATACAGCTGTGTGGTGGTGAAGGGCCATTTGAGAGTCAAACTGAGCTTAATTTGCCAGTTTGGAAGTTGGGCCCCTTTCAGTCAGCCTTTGTAACCTGTTTTGGTAGCTGATTGCTAAAGGATTTTTTGGTGTCGTTTCAGACACCATTTTAGCAACCAGCTGCTAACAGATTTTATTAGCCTTTCCATACAAAGCTGCTTTTGTCCACTTAGCAAAGCATGATTGAGCTGTTCTTGAGGTAAACTGCTTTCTTCCATTTTCACCTTTACTTTATGCTTCTGAATCACGGTAGTGTGCGGTTTAAAATGTCTGCAGCGCTTCCAGTAGCACTGCACTTTCCCCACACCCTTTTTCAACATGCAATTTGTTGGTGACTGACTTCATGACTTGTTGGTGACTGACTTCACACACACACCCTCTTTTTTTTGCCGTGTGATCTTCCTCAAACTTTTTTTTGAACATTCTAAGTTGAGCGCTGTAGCACTAGACCAATATAGCACTTCAGTGCTACAGCGGCACCATTAAGATTCCTTGGCACCACTGAGATACATTGAGATTGCAGTAGTTATTACATGGATGCAGGAGGACAGAAGTAGCTCATTGGGCAGCGGGTGCTCAGGGTATCAGTGACTAGTGTTACAGAAGCTGCTAAACAAAGATGTTTGCCTCAAATATCCTAATGTTCACCCATCCATGAAAGCCCAGATGTGATTGGCTGGTAAGTGACTTGTGGGGAATCTCACCCACTGCCCAATGAACTACTTCTCTCCTCCTGTATCCATGTAGCAACAGCCACAATCTCAATGTATCTCAATGGTGCCGCTGTAGCACTGAAGTGCTATGTTTGTCTAGCACTACAGTGCTCAACTTAGAATGTTCAAAAAAAGTTTGAGGAAGATCACATGGCAAAAAAAAGAGGGGGTGTGTGCGGAGTCAGTCACCAACAAGTCAGTCACCAACAAGTGTCCTTAAGAAAAGGTAGTCTTTATTGAGAAAGGTCTGTTGTGGTCATCTACATGTTCTGTGTTAATGATGGCTGGAACAATCCCCGGGCAGGGCAATTATAAAGAATTATACAGAATTCAAAAGGGTCTTGCAAAAGGATGTAACCAATCATATAAGTCATGTAAAAGGTGCCCAAATACTGGCCTGAGGTTCTCATGGAAAAAGTGGGAAGAAATAAAGCTAGACACAAAGGAAGGTACCTAGGCAGGCACCAACACTCTCCCAAGGTCCAAGCAGAGCCAGGAGCGATAAGCAAGCCATGAGAAATGTAACACAACATTCCACACACCCAACATCACTGTGCAGCTCATCCCACCTCCCAGGCAGGAGATGGCAGCATTAGCTGACAGGGAAGCATGCCGTTGTTTGAAATGGCCAGATCGTTTCAGAGACAGCTCATTAATGAAATGACATTCACTGTAAGAAACCTCTGTCCCTGTATCGCATTCCTCAGAACCAGGCCAACAACAGATAACATCCAGTTTAAAATGGTAATGTGAAAGGGGCCCTGGTCTTTTTAGCATCACAATTCATGGGCTTCTGGTCACGTAATGCAAGAAAAGGGGGTAGGACTCACCTCATCGGGAACTATTTCAGGGGCTATTCTGATTTGTGACAGGAGACGATCCTGTCTTTGTCCTAGCTGATGGTTAGGTCTGCTTTTGGGTATTTGCCAAATATGTGGGACCAGTGTATTATTTCATAATAACATATGTTATATTATTGTAGATGTTACATCTCTAGGGCTAGTTCAGGCATTTCATTTTAAAAGCCATGCTTTCAGCACTTCATGGGAACAACAGAACACAATTTTGAAACTCACAGATCTCAGCTGCTTAAACTTTTTCAAACTGTACACTTCAGAAGTTCAGAGTTCACAGTTTAGATCTGTCAGTTTCCAGCTTACAGGTTACATTGCTTACCCAGGTGGACTACTGTTTATGGTGAAAAAGACATCCTCCAAGGTAACAAATGAATCAGTTCCTGCTATTGATCACTGTCTACTCCTACCTGTATCGATCTATAGAGCTCTATTCTGTCTTTCTGTTTAATAGCAACACTGGGGCACAAGCTGAGATTGAACCAATGTGTTCATGTTGGTAAACGGTCTAACTAAAATGACAGCCTCACAATACTGTGGTTAATAAACGAACTCCAGCTCATGGTTTCAGACCCTAACTAACTGTGCTAAGTTAAGTAATTGCATCCAGACAATCCCACTAGCCATGGTTAGTTCGACACTGGTTTTTAGTTATTAGCCGCCTGAATAGCACAGACCAGCCCAAGCTCATCAGCATTTGGAAACTAAGCCGGGTCAGCCATGGTTAGTACTTGGATGGGAGCCCACTAAGGAAGACCAGAGCTGCTATGCATAGAAATGCAATGACAAACCATCTCTCCTTCCCTCCTGCCTTGAAAACCCCTTGAGGGGTTGCCATAAGTCAGTCGCAACTTGGATGGCACTTAATCAATTATTATTCTAATTATTTCTGAGCTGACCCAATCTGCCTTCCAATGCAGAGTGCACAAAAGAGGCTTTTTATCCCCAAAAGTCTCCGCCATAAATGGGAATTCTCTCTCCTTCCCTGCACGTCCTATCAACAAGTTGCTAGCAACTGAAAAGTAAAATAAGAGGGAAATGAATAAATGCATCCATTTTTTAAAAGATCCCTTTGAGCAACGATTCCGTACTCATATTTCTTCTGGCAAGAAATTTCTTGGAACAAATCCTTCTGTTGGTCTTGTCAGCCTGTAACTAATTGCGATGACTTTTGGCTCTATCCGTCTGGTCTCTTTCAGGGAATGCTGGAGAGACGGGCACAGCTGCAGCTCTTAATTAGGACTGGGCTAGCAAGCGAGGGAGCTCCTCTTGTGAGAAACACTGCACAAAAAACATGTTTGGTTTTAATATACCTTTATTATTCCAATTACACACACACACACAAATGACAAGCCAACACAGAAACAAACAGCAACAAAATAAAAAAGGACACTTGGAATCAAAGTGCTCCAGTAGTGCAAAAATACTAACAGATAGTTGTATCCTGTACAGCAGGTAGTGATGTGTGAAATCATACTGTACACTGGAAACACACAAAAAAGCTGGAGCTATGTTACAGGAAGATAGGATGCCTGGAAATAACACACCCCAGCCTGTTTTACAACCCCAGAAGCCTCAGATCATATGGGAATCAGGGCATAAAAGATTATTCTTATGTGCTGGGAGGAAAGCTCTCCCGTTAACAGTGAGAGACCATTTGACATATTGCCAGCAAGGAGGAAGAGGGATCACTTCTAACATCATATCACCTCTCATTCCTCTCCAGGCTAAACATACCCAGCTCCTTCAGGCTTTCCTCACAGGACTTGGTCTCCAGACATCTCACCACCTTCGTTGCCCTTCTCTGGACACATTCCAGCTTGTCTATATCCTTCTTAAACTGTGGTGCCCCAAACTGAACACAATACTGTAGGTGAGGTCTACCCAGAGCAGAGTAAAGTGGTACCATCACTTCGCATGATCTGGACACTATACTTTTGTTGATACAGCCCAAAATCGCATTTGCCTTTTTAGCAGCTGCATCACACTGCTGACTCATGTTCAGCGTATGGTCTACTAAGACCCCTAGATCCTTTTTGCACATACTACTGCATAAAAGATTCTCATTACGTGCTGAAAGGAAAGCACTCACATTTACAGTGACAGACCGTTTGACATATTGCCAACAAGGAGGAAGCGGGATCACTTCTGACGCCCTGACCCAATGAGCCCTCAAAGCCAGGGCAGTGCCACAAACTTCACAGGTTAGATGCCAACTGGTGGGAAACATGGGGACTCTGCTGACATTTCTGGATAGGTCTACCGAACCCCTCTCCACTGGGGAGGGGAGGGTTAAAAGATTCTGCTCCCTCCATGCAAACTGGCTCCAAAGAAACATAGCAAACCTTTCAGTGTTGGTGTGCAGTAGAACAGCAAGATTTGAGTCCAGTAATACCTTAAAGAACAAGAAGATTCCCATGGTATGAGCTTTCAAGAGTCCAGGCTTCCTTTGTCAGATACCAGAAGGTTAATTTGATTCAAGGTTTCCATGTATTTTTGAATGATCTGTGGCTCAGCTTTTGGAACACACACAAAAAACAGACTAAGGTTCTTTCAGTATGTAAAGGCTGCCACAGCCTGCCACCCCATATATGGCATTTGAGACTGAGCTTCTGGATTGGAAAACACGAGTCAGCCTCCTTGAGAAACGGAGCGTCACCTTCTCAGCTCCTTTGCCTTGCTCTGTTTTGAGATGGCCGTGTTTGCTCATCAATTGAGGAGAGTGTATCAGGGTATTAGGCGTGTAATGTGTCTCTTCTGTCCCTTTTGTCAAAGATGGAGGTAATCACTTCACTGTTTGGCCTCACGTAAGTGTTTACAGTTACTTAGTCATTAAACATTCATGCCGTTTTGTTCAGGCAGATTATGAAAACATAACTATCGAAAACATACGAGTTAGGTGACACTGTGAGAGGCATGCAGATACTCGGAAAAGACCGGAGCAGGTCAAAATTTGGACCTGCCATCCTTGATGATACATTAATTATCCATTAGTCATTAGCAGGCATCATGGGACAGTTTTGCAACAGCTATTATGCAAATAGGGTTTTAATAGCATCCTTGCATGGTGGAAATGGAAATCAAGTCAGCAGTGTCAATTGAAGTACAGCCCTGCTTTGTTGGAAAGGGGTTTTTTTTGGGGGGGGGGGGGAGTTACAGTGCAACCCTAAAAAGGGTGACTTACAGTGCAACCCTAAAAACACTGTCCTGGAGGTAAGTCCCAAGTATGATTCTGAGTGGACCTGCTTAGAATGACACTATTACAGTAATGCAGTTTGTTTGATGTGGTGGTTTGTTTTTAGCTCTTTTCTATTTAAAATGTTTACTAAAGTAATAACTAATGAATACATGTGATTAGCCTGGACATTTTGTTTAAAAAAAATTTTTTTGCAGAGAGGTGAGAGAACTTTTTTGGGGGACAAATGAATGTATTTGTAGAATAATAATTTCAAACTGAAACATAAGAATAAAAAAAACTTGCTTTGCTGGATAGACTACAGTGTTCAACATTCAGTTCAGCATTCAAACAACAAACAGCTAGCACCACAAGGGGCAAGAAGGCTAGGGCTTTCCCTTCTAGTTTCCCCTCTAAATGTGGAATTTAGTGTAGACGTATATTTACCTTGAAGATAGATATTCTATTTAGCTATAATGTACCATACATATTTTAATGGCCCGTATTAGTTCCTGTTATGGCAGTCCATACTCTTTAAGAAGAAAAACTGTCTGTGGCTGGTGGTGGCAAGCAGCCACAAAAGAATAAAATGAGGTGGTTAAGGTTGTTCTGAAGGACATTTTTTCCTTGAGTAGCAGCAACTGAGATAGGCATTGTTTTGTTACTAGGAGAACTTGGAGCAGCTTCCAATGAGTTGCAGAAAGGGTGGTAGAGAAATGGCATGTGTGCCAGGATCTTGTGAAAAAAGGGGGAATGCCCACATGGGGAAGAAGAAGAAGAGGAGGAGGAGGAGGAGACTGGATTTATACCCTACCCTTCACTCAGAGTCTCAGAGCGGCTTATAAACTCCTTTCCCTTCCCCTCCCCACAACAGACACCCTGTGAGGTAGGTGGGGCTGAGAGAGCTCTTTCAAGAAACTGCTCTTTCAAGGACAGCTCTGACAGAACTATGGCTTGCCCAAGGTCATCCAGCAGCTGCATGTGAAGGAGTGGGGAATCAGACCCAGTTCTCCCAGATTAGAGTCTGCCGCTCTTAACCACTACACCAAACTGGCTCAGTTTCTTCCTTTGCATGAGACCTGGAAAGCCTGGAAAGAGGATTCAAAAGTTGTTCATCCTTTTCTCATCTTTCAGTGTTCACCTGAACAAATCAAGCTGTTTTATACTGCACAAGACTACTGAAGGTCAGTATCTTCTTCTCTGACCAGTAACAGCTTTCCCTGGTCTCAGGCTGATGCCTTTCACCTCACCTACTACCTGATGTTTTTGATGAGAGATGTTGGGGACTGAACCTGGGACCTGTGTGCAAAGCAGATGTTCTACCACCAAGCCATGGCCCTTCCTCATTCCCAGTGTTGTTATTCCTCTGTAGACAAGAGTTACATTTGCAGAGAGCTGGAAAGTGCTCTACAGTAACCAATTTCTCACAGTCGCTGCTCCGCCCCCGCTCTTCCCTTTGCCCCGACCGTGTCAATTTCCCACCATTTGCTGTGCGGCCACATTTTGCCCCGCAGTTTTGCCCGATTTTCCCCACGTCTACTCAATTCTCAAAAAACAGGATTGAGTAGACGCGGGGAAAATCAGGCAAAGCTGCAGGGCAAAATGCAGCCATGCAGCAAATAGTGGGAAATTGACACAATTGGGGCAAAGGGAAGAGCGGGGGCAGAGCAGCGGCTGTGGGAAATCAGTCCATGTCTATCCCCAACCATCTCCTTATTTGTTACTTAAACCATCTTCAGAAGTTTCTTCACCAACCTTTTTTCTGAAAAACCTCCAAGGAATGAAGTTCTGTATGCAACTTGTTTCACTGGTGAATTATTTCAACACTCAGGAAGTGCTAAATATTGTCATATCTACCATCTCATTAGTTAAATCTGTTGTTTCACATATCCCTTGGGGGAAAGGGGGAAAGATTTCCCCTCCTCTTTCCAAAACCTTTCTCAGTATTTAAGAACTGTCAACATATCTCATCCCCATCTTTAAAATTTGTGTCTCCATGCTAAAAAAATATATGTCTTCAGCCTGTCTGCATCAGATTTTCATTGTGGATATTTTTGATGGGGTTATTTTTTGTTTGTTTTTTAAGTTCACTTCAAAATTCTTTGCAATCTTGCCAACAATTGGTTTGAACCAGGGCACTTTTTTATTTTTCTGAGGCTGTCACACTTTGGCCACATTATGAGAAGACAAGACTCACTGGAAAAGACAATAACGCTAGGAAAAGTTGAAGGTGGGGGTGGGGGAATATACATCTTCACCCAACATGAGATGGATTGACTCAGTCATGGAAGCCACAGCCCTCACTTTGCAAGACCTCAGCAAGGCTGTTAAGGTTAGCAAGTTTTGGAGGAAATTAATTCATAGGTTCACCATGAATCAGAAACTGCTTGATGGCACTTTATACACACACACTCACTGGTACTGGCACCTTTTTAGGGGACTCTCCCAAATTCTGATGAGGAATTGGTGGAAATCCCTACAACTTTACAGATAAGTACTGGCACCTCTTGTTTTTAACAACAAAAGCATTAGTTTGAACTAAACATACAACTCTGAAATATTGGGCCTTCCATAATTGTAACTTATGTAATAGAAAGGCTCACAAAACTCTGTCTTTGTTGTTTAGGGAACTTAAGACCACTTAATAGGAGCAGGAGAGAACTCTTGCAGTTACTGCTTATCTTCTAAAACAAATAAAAAATGTGCTAGAAGTGTTTAATCGGAATGCAAATGGAAATGAACAAATCCCCTTGTAGTTATGAGAGGCAGTACAGGAAGACTGTATCCCCCTGTTATATAATTGGCATTTTTTTTTCATACCCAAACCAGCATATATTTCATTATCAAGTGCAGCACCTTTTATGTGTTCAGAAACTGCATGCAATGAACATTTGGAGAAGAAGAGATTGGATTTATACTCTGCCCTTCACTACCTGAAGGAGTCTCAGAGCATTTTATAATCTCCTTTCCCTTCCCCTCCCCACAACAGACACCCTGTGAGGTTGGTGGGGCTGAGGGAGCTCTTTCGAGACTTGCTCACTAGAGAACAGCTCTGAGAAAACTTGTGACTGACCTGTAGTCACACCAGCAGCAGCATGTGGAGGAGTAGGGAATCAAACTTGGCTCTCCCAGATTCGAGTCCATGCTTCTAGCCACTACACCAAACTGGATTGTGCCTGCCCTCTCCATTGGCCATGCATGGTATTCCTTGGAGGTCTGTCTTCCAATTATTTGCCAGGGTTGGCCCTGCTTAGCTTCCAAGATCTGACGAGATCAATTTTGCCTGGGTTACCCCGGTCAAGGCATCTGTTCTGATTCTTAATGAGGTTTTTTCACTCTTTGTTAGAGAATTTATCTTCTACACTGAGCAGCACTTTGAGTGAGTGGGTAAATTAATTAATTATGTTCATAAGTAAATAATCTTCATTATCCAGTTGTAGCACCATCATACCAAGATCCTGTTAACCAAAACGCGTACAAAATGTGTGTGAGATAAAAATAAGCATCTGTTAAAACAATGGAATGTTGATATGGCTTTAAGATTGTATAGCTTGAAATCCCATGATGCACTGTGATCAAAATCAAGATAGGTTTGCCATCTTAAAGCAACAAAACCAAGAACATACTGGGCTGTGTTCAAACATGCAAGCATAAATGAATTAACATGGACAGCTGAAAGGATGGGAGCAGGATAGGAGTTGCCCAAAACTTGAATCTGCCAATGTTCTGTTTGTGTGTGTAAATACAAAGCAGGGCCAGGAGAATGGAACTGGAACTTCTCCAGCAAGCTTTCCATATGGCTAGCCTGAATAAATCTGGGAATGTGGCTGTCCAACAACTAAATCTGACAGTTCAGTCGTTATACCACACTGATTCCCAGTTCTATTCTCCTAGTAAGTTATACCTGTTACAACCTGACTTACGGACACAGGCATTACATTGGCCTCTTGTTAGCTTTCTGGCCTGCCAGATGACCCCCCCAGCTCTCTCCAGTGGACTCCAGATCTTTCACCCATGAAGCCCCTACCATCTGTGCTTCCACCTCTTCCATTGTGCTTAATTAATTCCTTGGCTCTTTCCAAAGCTTAGCTCATGACCCTTTCTAGACCCTGACATCTACCGCTGTCTCCGACACAATCAGAGGCTGTTCCCCAAGGATTCTGGTGTTTATGTTCTCTCACTAGCCACACGTTAAAGTAATCTCCCCCATTGTGGCCATATCAAATTATGCAAAGCAGATTGGGAGTGGGGGGTGTTGGTAATTTTGGGTGGCTTCTCACTTGCATTTGCAATTTAAAGCTGCTGTTCATAGACTTGCACACTTTTTAAAAATGACACTTTGCATGTGGATTTTGTACTTGGAAATCTATTCCCAGCTGTACAAATATAATGGCTGACTCGACCTTCTGATGATCCCTTTTCCCCATTTTTCTGAGAATAGAAGGCTCCATCAGCAGGCCAAGGAGTCCAGTTTGCTGTGAGAAAAGGATTTTTAAAAAGGAAAACCTTTTAGCATTCATCGTATCGATTGCATGTTCAGTTTACAAACTACTTTATAATTCTTATCTCTTTTTCCCTCACGACACCCCTGTGGTTATGTTGAACGATTTATGGCCATTCACTTTGCTTTTTTGTTTGAGAAGAGAGTGAAACCTGCCCACTGGTTGTTGTATCACAGGTCAGGGCTTGGGAGCTAAACATGAATGGTTGTTCTGCTGTCAAAGATTGTTTGCTGGATTTGGTATTCTGTAATGGGCAGTGTGTTGGTGACTTGGGAATGGGGGAGTTGCCTTGTCAGGGAGACATAAGAATTTGGTGTTTGAAGGACTTTTGGTCCATTCTGACATCTGCAGGGGATGAGCAAATGTGAGGATTTGACTCCCATGACTGAAAATTCCTAATGAGTAAGGAAGATGGGAAAGTCCTATTCAGGAACATTTTGCAGTTTGGATCCTCCCCTGGGAGCCAGTTCGGTGTAGTGGTTAAGTGCGCAGACTCTAATCTGGGAGAACTGGGTTTGATTCCCCACTCCTCCACTTGCAGCTGCTGGATGACCCCAATTGGGCAAGCCATAGTTCTGTCACAGCCGTTCTCAAAAGAGTAGTTCTCGAGAGAGCTCTCTCAGCCCCACCTACCTCACAGGGTGTCTGGTGTGGGGAGGGGAAGGGAACGGAGTTTGTAAGCCGCTCTGAGACTCTGAGTGAAGGGCAGGATATAAATCCAATGTCTTATCTTCCCTCTTCTTCTTGAACTGGTGTTTGGATACGAAACTGAACTGTGGGAGACCTGATGAGCAGTTGATGAGGGATTCCTACATGCTTCTCTGTAGGCTGTGTACTTTGGGGGGGGGGGGAATTGGGACAGAGGGAAAAAATGAACTAGGACAGAGGAATCCATTCATCCTTACTAATGGTTTTCATGTGGGTGGATTTCCTTTCTGACATGGCTGACTGTCCTGATGGTGTCCTGAAGTACAGAGATGACTCAGTAGTACAGATAATTGTTACTCTTTGTCCTTTCCTACTGAATAAAGTCAGATCAGTGCCTTCGTCTTCCAGGGATGTTCAAATGAGGAATCAGTTGGGATAATTATTAGACCACAGATTCAAGAAAAATCAGTCTACCTGAACCCTGGTAGCATTCATGTGAAGGACTCCCTGTGGGAGTAACATAGCTGAAGAAGCACTGCTTCTCTGCTTCCATTGTGTTGGCTCAGTGTCATATAAGGAAGTCCTTCCAAACGGGGAAGAGGCTCCTACATGTAGAGTCCTCAGATGATCAACTGGAATCCCACAATGGCTTGTTTGTGAAGCACTTCGTGAATAAAATGACTTGCTCATACTCAAATTCAACATTGAATTCGGCCCAGAAACATGGATTGTCCAGAACACTGTCTCATCCTACTTATCTGGGTGATTTTCAGTGATTGCACCTTGAGGACCATGACAAAAGGCTCGGAATGGTGCAGCCTACTGCCTGCACAATCAGCCCTAGCTCATCTTTCCTTATAGCAGAAGGGCAATTGCCAGTGGCACTGAAGAAGTAGCGGGTGCCTTCTTGCAAGAGCTGGGGGTCTCCACTAGCTTGCATATTATGAGGCTGCTCTTGAAAAAAATCTCTGAGTCCTAGCTGTTTATTCAACAGTGATGCAATGACAAATCTCCTGTTCTTGAGCGATGTACTCCTAGACTCTCATTGGGTCAAAAGGATTCTGTAGAGGCAATTGAATCTAGCTTCAGGCCTTGTTAAAGGACCACATCTTCATTGGTCACCCTGCTCGATTAACTGTACCAAGAAAGCCTTTTGAATCTCTTAGTAGCTTTCAATTCATCGCTCATGGCATACTTCTGCATTGTTTATCAGAGTTAGGAATTGAAGACACCTCTCCAGTGTTTCTAATTCTATCCGTTGCATGGGTACCTGGAGCTGAGAAGCAGTTGCAATTCCTTAGCAATTCTGTTTCACCAAGCTTTTTAACATACACATACACATACACATACACATACAATCACTGAGTGAGGTCAGTAGAATATTTTCAGCCAGGTGTCACCAATAAGCGAGTAACTCTCAACTCTGCTTCACTGTTACTGAATTTCACTAAATCAGGTTTACTCTGTGGTTGTTTCCCGACTTGTTCACAGTAATATACTGAATTTGGGGCTGCCTTTAAAGACAGTTCAGAAAATGTAATATATCTACAATAAGGCAACTGAAGATTACTATGGGCTGAAGAAGAAGAAGAGTGGGATTTATACCCTACCCTTCACTCAGAGCACCTTACAGTTTTCTTCCCTTCCTCTCCCCATGACAGACACCCTGTGAGGAAGGTGGGCTGACAGAGCTCTGAGAGAACTGCTTGTGAGAGAAAAGCTCTGAGAGAACTGTGACTGACTCAAGATCACCCAGCTGGTTGCATGTGGAGGAGTGAGGAATCAAACCCGGTTCTCTTAACCACCACACCAAATGAACTCCACTATCTCCATGTTTGTTTTCAGACTAATCTGATAGTGACTCTTAGCTTCTTGAGACACTTAAGGAATGCTTATCCCCATACAGTTAGATGTGACTCCTGTAGTATCTTAGAGACCAACTAGTTTCAGGGTATAAGCTTTCAAGAGTCAAAGCTCCCTTCATTAGTCAAGAGCAGAAATGGATATCTCTGAGTGTTTATCATATGCCTTCAAACCACGATTTAGGACTATTAATTTTTATTTATAACCAAGGAAGATGGAGGCTGCTATGCCGAGGAAGGCAATGGCAAACCATCCCCTGCTCATCTCTTGCCTTGAAAATCTCAAAAGGTGGAACTTCATTGGGTTGCCATGAGTCAACTGCAGCTTGGTGGAACTCTTTACCTATGTATGTATGGCAATAACTTCTCACAGACTCATATCTGTGGTAAATAATATTGACCATCTCTGGAAACTGAACTGACCTCTGGCCTGAAGCTTCACTTGATAAGGGAGGGTTTACCTTCTTATTCGGGCAAGGTATTTATGCTCTTTTTAACTTAACTTCTTCCGCCACACCTTTTCCTTTCCTTCCAAAATGGCTCATAGCTGCCAAGATGTAATCCATTTTGATGACAGCATTTGGTAATAAAACAAATCTACAGTGTTAGGAAAAGTTTTGCTAAGTCGTGGGTTTTTTTTAAAAAAAAATAGTATTTTGCTACTGTGTAATTGTGTTTCTTTAAAAAAAATTGTTTAATTAGCTGAGACATAATTCTGCGCAAAACCACTCTTTTCACAGTGGGGAATTCCACCAGTGAAGTGTTTACAGAAATGAATAAAAGTTAATTGAAGTCACTGTGAATCTCTTAGAACCACTGCATTACAAATGAGGCTCTGACTTACTTTAGAGTGACTGTCATGCAGAACTATTCTCACTGTTTTATAGAAGCATCTTGTATTGGGCTGTATGACAGAGAACTAAACTCACAAGTAACAGTAGATCACTCTGTATTAAAGAGAGAATGGACCAGGAGTCCCCCAGTACTGCAAACGACTTGCAAACTGGAAGTCACTGGAGGATCTCATATTTAAAACACTGCAGGGGCTTGGATCCGGGAGAGCATTTCCTTGATCAGAAGGGAGGACAGCTATTGCAGCCTACAACTTCCCTTTCCATCTGTTTGGGGGGGGGGGGTCTCCTGTAACACAAGAGAAGCATTTGGTGGGGTGGCAGCAGGTGGCAGTCAGCAAAATTGCATTCCACAGTGGAAAACCCTTCCATTCATGGAAGTTACTGGTGGCTTCAAACTAAGGTTTCTTAACTGTACACTTAAGCACCTATATTGTAATCTGGTGGTAGTAGTGCTGGTAGTGGTGGTGAAGAGAAAGAGGAGGGGGGGGGAGGAGGAGAAGAACTACTCTAGAGAAAGGCAGGAGAGGTAAAGGTAGCCTGGGAATGCTTGGTGTAGAACAAGCGTGGTACCAAGTTCAGCAGAATGGCTTCCACAGCAGAGTGCAGATTTGAATCTAAGGTTGCCTGGTCTCCTGCTGGCAAACCCTGTTGCTTGCCACTGCTCTGGCAGTCAGTCGAAGAAAAATGATGAAAAACTTTGCTGTCAGCATAATTGTGTTGCACCACTTCTGGGGGAAACCCAGAAGTGATGTCAGGCCTCTCTAGGAATCTCAGGAAAGCGGAGGTTTTATCATAGAGTTCCTGCAGTTATTATAGATGCATGACAATGCTGTCGCTTCTGAATTTCCTCCAAAAGTGACACAACACCATTGCACTGATGGTGCCCCCCCCCATGTCCCTGACCCCCAGACTCCTGCCAGGCCGCTGGTTTACAACTCTGTTTAAACTTGGGTCTCCTAGGTCCTAGTCTGGCACTATAACCACTACCAAGTGGATTAAAATGTCATGTTATAGCCAGAGGAATGCAAGGGGCAGGAGAAGGTCTGGAGTTCCTCATGACACTGAAAAATACGGATTTGCTTCCATGTGTGCAACAAGCCCCGGACTCCGTTAAGGCATATATATCACCAGAACTTCTTGGGCGAAAGATGTGACAGGCTTTTCAACTATGGATTTCCTTGAGAAATTAGGGTTTGGCTTGCAGACTATCATCTGAATCCTGGTTTGCACTGACAGATACTGGCTTTATCACTTCACCTTTGCCCCCTACTGCTTCCACAATCATCAGGAAGGGTCCCCGACCTTGTTAAACCTGTGGACCAGCCAGTCTGGGGATTCTGAGAACAGGGAGTGGGCGCCATGTGACAAGATGCTGCTAACAACGGAGGGGACCCACACTGCCCCCTATGACTTTTGGGGAACTAGGTTTGTTTTAAACTGTAAACCTTCCCCTCAGCGACGAGGTATTCTAAAGGCAGCAAATGTATGGGCTTAGGGTTCGCTGCTGTGAGGTACGTTTTGCGGTGAGCAAACAGAATACAGAGATCACAGAGGCAGGCATCGTATATTAACAACACAGAAGATTTATTTACTTACGTGTTGGTTTCAAAGAACAGATAAGCATCACAGGTTTCCAGGTACACAAAGGAGAAACCTTGCTGAGGGACATTAATTTAAACTGGTTATGGCTTCAGAGAGTAGTTAAGAATTTTCTTTCACGCTTTCAGGCACAAACAGGCTTTTATTGACCAGCCACTAGGCTGGAGCCTCTCACACACGCAGGATTCCACCCACACCAGCCCACAAGAGTCAGACTAAACGAGGGGTCTCGAACTCATTTCTTATGAGGGCTGGATCTGACATAAATTGGACTTTGTTGGACTGGGCCATGTGCGTCATAAAATGTAATGCCAGGTAGCAGAGATATAAACTCTGACACCCCTGAACTAAACGGTACAAGGTCTGTTCATTGCCAAAGACAGGCCAACCCATAGGGTACTCTGTTCTCTTCCTAAGGTAGAGTTAAACCACTCTGCCACACTACCAAGCAGAGCTACCCTTCGCTCTGTCTGTTCTTTTCCTGAGCCAGACCTGAATTCTCAGCTGCTCTCTCCTTGAGGCAGGCCTGAACTGAACAGTCTCCTACTGGTGCTTCCCTCCAATGTTCTATCCCCCATCTGACAGGTGATTGGATGCTGGAGCAGCACTCCTATAGGCTCTGCTGAGTGGCTGGTTTTTTTTCCCTTCTGGGGCAAGACAGCCTCCTATCTGTCACATAGGAGGCAGTCACAAAATGTCTGCCATGGGGTACTGTGGCCAATAAAAAGAAAAGTTGCATGGTTGCAAGCCAACAGTTTCCCAAGATGGAGACTCCTGTTTCTGGATGACTGCTTCTCGCAGACATAAAGGTGATACCTCCTGGGTTTTTCTGAAGACACTCCTGCTACAGTATAGTAGAAGAAAGCCAGGGTTGGCTTTTTACTTTGGGGGAAAGATGCTTTGGGGAGGAAAAAGAAGACCCCAGGAAACCCATCAGCACCACTCTGGGAATCACTGCTTTATTTCCCACTAAGGAACGCATTCATCTAGAACTGCCCCATTTTGTTTTTACATTTGTTATATTATACCTGGAATAGATTTGTGTGTTTTGAGAATATAGATCCGTCTAAATTAAACACCATCTTCTTGAGCTGACATCAATATCTTGCCATTGCAATTGAGTTGAACACAGTAAAGAATGGGCCTGAGCCAATGTGTTTTCTATCCCCTCGTCCTGCCTTTGGAAGGCAATTTTATGTGAACTGAATTCTAACATACTTTAATTTATTTTCAAATCACAGCTACGCCACAGGAGATCACATCATCATTTTTACAGGGGAGGGGGGAAATCAAGCAGAACGGCAAGCTCTTACCATCCTCGCATTACAGAGGCCCCTTGCATTGAGGGATGAGGAACAACCTAATTCATTATCACTCTTTGAATGAAAGGGCAGCCAGCAAGAGTAAAGTACGCCAGTGTTGACAAGCTGCAGAAGCAGAGCCATCCCTAATCAATTTTGACTTCCCAGTTCAATAAATCCTTTAAAAATGTAGGTCATCCAATTCTTACACAATGGGCATAATGCCTATTACAGAAGGATAACACTAAAGATTTTCAACTTTTATGCATGATGTATAGAGCGGTGGATCTAAAAATGTCTTAAACTACAGGCATTCTTTTCATGCTCATCCATCTGCTAAGGAAACTGCATGCATTTACCTACACGTCGCCCTGTAGGATCTTAGCACAAATTGAGAGTCTACTAAAATATACCCTGAGTTTCTACAAAGGTCGCACATTGTAGCTTGGTACTGGATGGGCCCAAACTGTCTTCTGAATAACGCAAAAGGAGTAATGCTCCTGTTCTTTTAGTCCAGTCAACCTGTAAGGATTAGGATGGTTTCAAGTTATGGACGTTTCAACCTTGCAAAGTCCCATTTCTATTTTGTGTCCCTTCTTCTTCATTTTTATGCCACTTCCTGTGGCCTCACATTGAATTTCCCCCATGAAATCTGTGCATTTTCAATACCATCTGTGCTTTAATAAATTGGCATTGTATACTATATGTGGTGGTGGAAAGTGCTGTCAAGTCAAAGCCAGATTATGGCAATCCTGTAGGGGTCTCAGGGCAAGAGACAAGCAGAGGTGGTTTGCCATTGCTGGCCTCTGTCGCAACCCTGGGCTTCCTTGGTCTCCCATCCAAGTACTAACCTGGGCTGACCCTACTTAGCTTCCAAGGTCTGACAAGACTGGGCTAGCCTGGGCCATCCAGATCAGGGCACACTATATGTAGATTACACATATGAATGATGTACGTTGCACATATAAATGAATTTAAACTGAGTTTAAAAGATGAACCTACAAAACCTATACCACACATGGAAAACTAAAACCATGGACAAAAATATAGAAAGCAGTGAAATAGGAAATAATTCACTCATCGCTTGTAAAGATTCATCTCGGGGTTTAAATGAACTGAATATGAGTATATGTAAGACGAGAATACGGAAATTAAGTTATGCGTATATCATATCAGAATCTAAATTTGGAGCCATACTGAGACAAAAGCTCTCTTTAGAAACAATTCATGTGAATGGAAATGAGATTAAAATACTAAACAAAGTTAGATATAAATGTGGTCGGATCCCAGAATGCGGCACATCGTGAATAATTCATGTATGGAAAGTGCTCCTTGATGGAAGGTTGTGTACTGGTGCTGTTATGTAATGTTATTTATTGTTACTGTTAATGGGAGTTCTTCTCGCGCTGAGGAGAGAATATACTCCCAGCGGCTTTTCATATTTATTCTTGACACATTTCTGCATCATTCCCTGGTGTTATCACAATTATAAAGAGTAGTGTGAGGATATTTTGTATCTCCAACTGCTGGGAACAAGAATGCCTGGGCACAAAACCATGATTCCCCAACAACCATGCAAATGTAGGATCCCATGGTAGCTTTTTATTTACTTCTTATTATTCACTTCTTATTATTCACATGTGTTGACCTTTAAAGCCCTATATGGTCAGGGGCCTGCCTACTTGAGGGACCGCCTTTCCCCATATATGCCCCAGAGGGCACTGAGGTCAGGCACACAACATCGCCTGACTCTCCCTGGGCTGAAAGGTGCTTGGCTGGCCTGTACCAGGGCCAGGGCTTTCTCGGTGGCGGCCCCATACTGGTGGAATGAGCTCCCGGATGACATCAGGGCCCTGCGGGACTTATTACAGTTCCGCAGGGCCTGCAAGATGGAGCTCTTCCGCCAGGCTTTCAATTAGGAGCCGCCACCGGGGGGAATTTACAGGATAACATCGCCCTGGCCCCTCAGTCGAATCTCGTACTGCCACCTGTTCTCCATGAGAACTCTGATGCTGCCAGTTATGTTCTTGCTTTATACTGTTTGTATGCGTTAATGTTTGGTTTTATGTTAGTTTTAATTTGTTTAATTTGTAAACCACTCTGGTGGTATTTTAAGGTTGTTAGCCGCCTTGAGCCAGTTCGCCGGCAAGGCGGGATAAAAATGAAACAAACAAACAAACAAACAAACAAATAAATAAATATGTATATGTTGCACTTTCTTCAAGGAGTTTGGAGTAGCTCCTCCCCATTATTTCCCTCACAATAATGCTGTGAAGTACCTTCAAAGGTGAAGTAGGTATAGGCTGCGAGAGACTGATCCAGGGTCATCTGCAGTGGCATCTTAAACGGAATTGGCTATGGAAAGTGCTGTCAAATCACAGCCAACTTACAGTGATCCCACAGGGTTTTCAAGGCAACAGGCATTCAGAGGTGGTTTGCCATTGCCTGCCTCCACACTATGACCCTGGTATTCCTGGGAGGTCTCCCATCCAAATACTAGCCAGGGGCAACCCTGATTAGCTTCCGAGATCTGACAAGAATGGACTAGCCTGGACCATCCAGGTAAGGATTAAATGGAATTACACCTTTCTAAATCCACTGAAGCTGATGGTTTTAGAGGGATGTAACTCTGCTAAGGATGGCATTGTGAGTGAGTTTCTTCTGAATAAGGGTTTGAATCCAGGTTTCTTTCATTCTTATTCATATCATGATCAAAGAGACAATATAATAATAGTTATTAGAAAGTTTTCAGTTCTGGAATAAGGACTGAATGGTTGTCTCTAGACCTATCAACTATGATAATAAAGCAGTTGATCGTCCCAGAGCTAAACAATTAGGGCCAAGACAGACATGACATAATCTGCAGTTACAGCAGTTATTCACGTTAACTGTTTCATCCTGGGCTCATCACACCAGTACAGTTATTACGTATGCTGGGCTGATTCACATGTCATGTTAAAACTCCTGATCTCTGGCATGAGAATGCTACTCATGAGTAGGCTAAAACCTCTTATCAAGTGTATTGATGTGTGACAGGCGTGTGGGGAATATAGCACCAAGCAGCTCAGGTCTTGGTTGTTTGGCTTTTAATGGCAGGATGTCGTAGAAAAAGAAACATTTTAAAAAGTATTTTCTCAAGGTCTTCCATTATGTATGTACAAGTGGGGAACCTCCAAAGTAGAGTTGCCAATCTCCAGCTAGGGCCTAGAGATCTCCTAGAATTCAGCTGGTCTCAAGACAAGTTCCCCTGGGGAAAATGGCTGTTTTTGAGGGTAAACTACAAGACATTACAGCCCATTCATGTCCCTCTCCTCCCTAAACCCTCTTTTCCAACTCAGAATTGACTTGCAGAGGGCATCTCATTTTCCCCTCCCATACGTTTCCTCTTTTCCTTCTCTGCAAGCTCCTATAGCTTTTTACAGCTTTCTTCTCTTTTTCCCATCCATCAGCCAATTTACCTTAATCTGACACCCTGTCTTCAAATCCGCCCCACCCACGTTCCCTCACCGTGCAACCTCTCCCTGGGAAAACTGTGGTTCCAACTGTTGGACTGGACCAGGCCCAGCTGCATGGTGCCGGCCACTAGCCTGGGCCCAGTTATGTGGAGGGGAACCCAAAAGGAATTGTGGGGACACCCTTCTATCTCTCTCCTCACACTATTTCCTCTTTTCTTTCTCTTGCAGCCCCCATATCCTTTCCTTTCCATGCTTCCTTCCCTCCTTTCCACCCATTGAATCTTGTATCTGCCCCATCTTTAATTATATTTATTATTTCCTTCATTTATATGGTGTTTTTCTGCACAATGGAGATCCAAAGCAGCTTACAGCATTCTCCTGTCTCTTATTTTATCCTCACAGCAACTCTGGGAGGTTGGTTGGGCTGAGAATATGTAACTGGCCCAAGGTCACCTAATGAGCTTCCATGGCAGAATGGAGATTGAAAACTGCATCTCCCAGATCCTAATCTGGCACTTTAACTACTGTACCACACTGGCTTTTGTGGAGAGGTTGCTGTTGAACAGTACCAAGCAGCCAGGTCTGACTCATGCAAGTCAGGTGGTACCAAGTCACCTGGTGGTTCTTGCTAGGTCAGCAAGTCCTCTCTCAAGGGCCAAAACAGCTCTGCAAAGAGTCCTGTGCCCTCCCTCCTTGTACTGACATAAATTAAAGCTTGAAGGTTGGCAATAAGATGTCATTGCCTAGCAACAGCCACTGAGGACATTCATTTCTTAAAGCAACAGAAGCTGCACCTATTTGTATGTATTTTAATTTTTGTAGGTTTCAGATTTTTGTCTACAAACCTAAATTGCACTTCTCTGAGCCAGTCCAGAATGTAGCTCTTCCTCCTGGCTCAGATGCTCCCACCTCCTGTTCCCTACATGTTACTCAGGCACTCTGCTCTCACATTTTGCTCCCAGAAGCCAGTCCAGGTCTCTCACTTTCTTTCCCTGACCAAATGATTGGCCATTAGACTGAGCATCTCTTCAGTTGCTCCATCTCCCAATAGCTCCCACCAAAGGCTATAGGTTCTGGAACAGTTTAGGCTTAATAAGGCGGCTTTTCAAAGGTTGACCACAAGAAAGGGGTGGGGCAGATGCTCAATTACAAGTCTTCTGACTGGCTGACTGGTGTTTCAGTTGCCTCCCTTCCTCATGGTATAGTAACAGGGAGTGATGAATGAGATGTATACCCCCCTGAGTTTAAGTCCTGTAGCACCTTGAAGTCTAGCAAAATTTGTGGCAGGGTAAGAGCTGAAGAAGTGAGCAGTGACTCCTGGAAGCTCATCGCCTGCCACAAATTTTGTTAGTCTTTGAGTAAATCTTTTTTCTATTGAAACAGACTAACATGGATAATTCTCTAAATGTGTTTTGAGGGGGAGGGACAGAGGAAATCTTTGTCCAAGGTCATATGGTGGCTCTCAACAGCTCTGGACATGTTACCCACACTGGACTGATGAACAAGAATGCTATTTTTTCAAACTTCCCTGACTATGGGGACCACGGAGGCCAAGTCTCCTGCTTTGGCTGGAAGCCTTCCACCATTCTTCTTGCCATTGATCAGCTGATAAGAAGGTGACAAATTGTGGAAGAAGTTGGTGTTGCCAGCAATGCCATGATGTCACCTCCAGCATGACCCAGAAGTAATTGGGCATTATTCTGTCATGTGCCCAACACTCTATGAGCAAATGTTAGATCATCGCCCTGACGTGATGATGTCACTTCCAGACTGTACTGGTGGTGACACTGCTAGTCTACCACTCATGGAAGTTTTCCGCCGGCTGCCAGCCTTGGGCTGGCCCCTCACTAAGACTGAGTCCAGCAACCACATGCAGACGAGGGGTAGGGGTGGTACAGTCAGCCAGCCTGCTCATTTACCGCTTCCCTTCTTCACATGTGGGCTTCTACCAGATATATGTTGTCTGCACAGGGATAGAATTAGTTTGTTCATCAAGGTCCAAAAAAGGTCATTTGTTTAAAAAGTGTCTGCCAAGAAATAATCATTGCCATGACTGTTTCAAGAGGGAGGTAATATGTTAGTGGTACTAGGGGAATCTTCTAAAAATCTTTGAAATGGTTACATTACAGTTCTATTTTTTGTTTGTTTCCGTCTCTGGCGTAGACATGGGCCACCTGTCTCACTGACCTCGGACATATTTTCCTCCTCTGAGGAGTTTTTTGCATGTTAATTTATGTGGCTCCAGAAATAACTAGCATAGGGTACTTTACAAACCTGGACCTAATGCACTAGCAAAAAGGGAGGAGGGGGAGAAAAGAAGAACTGAGCACATTTTCCCGAGCTCTTTTCTTCGAGCAATTGTAGGATTGCATCAAAGTAGCTTTTAAGAGGGGGAAAATCAATTTCCCTTCAGTATTTAAAAATGAAAGAATGCATTCTTCTTTATTTATTATTCCTGTCACTTGTAATGTGTTTACAGCTCTGTACTTTCTTGTTTGAAGGGGGAGGTATCCGATACCATGCAGAGGAGGGGGTACTAGGCACACTTGAATACTAAACGTATCTGATATATACTTAAGAACCAAGATGCATTAATATACTTGTGCTTTACCTGCTGCTTTTAATTTACAAGCTTTTGCTGGAGCACAAAGAGAAGTATGATAACCATGTCTAACCTATTAAATTCCTGGGGGGAGGCCCTACCCAAGGGTACATATAATGGAGATGTTTGACTGCAGCCATGGTTCAGTGGTAGTGCATCTGCTTTGCATGCAGAAGGTCTTAGGTTCAATCCTCGTCATGTCCAGTTCAAAGTGATTGTAAGTGATATGGAAGGGCCTGAGACCCTGGAGAGCTGCTTTCAGTCAAGAATAGACAATATGGACCAGGACAGATCAAGGGTCTGATTCAATTTAAGACAACTTCATGTGTTCAGCTTCTGCAGTGCAGATAATGCAGCTTCATGTGTTCCGTTTCCACTATGGTTACTATGTAAGCAAGCAATTCTACATGGGCGTCTGACTGAATGTTTCTCTTCTCTGCTACTATGGAGCAAGGCCCAATTTAAACATGACTAGACAGGCAAAATAGCTTCACCGTTTGGCACAGGATCAGAGCCTCTTGTAAACTGCTGTACAACCTGTGCAAAGCGGATTCACATACTTAATTGGCAGGCTAGAAATCTGTAGCCTTAAAGATACTGGGTTAGAACTAACCCACTGCTCTGCTGGTGGTAAATGGGAGTCTCCTTTGACCACCAGAAGCCTGTGCTGGGATCTGCATGGGAAAAGTCATGTGGGATAGGAGGTGTAACAAGGAGGGAAACTCACTGGGCCCAAACTAAGGATGCCAGTGTCCAGGTGGGAACTGGGGAACCCCTGGAATTACAGCTCATCTCCAGACTACAGAGATAAATTATCCTGGAGAAAAAGGGGGCTTTGCAGGGTGGATTCTATGGCACTGCCCCTACTGAGGTCCCTGTGCTTCCCAGGCCCCATCCCCAAATCTCCCAGATTTCCCACCCTGGGGCTAGCAACCCCATCCCTTATCTCCCACCAGTGGCCAGGGAGGACCTGAGAACCCTAGCACAGCCCATTGTACATTCATAGCTACTTTGCATGGCTTAAATGAGACATGGAGACTGTGCAGTGTCTTTGCTTCGCCAGTGGCATGTTTAGATCCAGCTCAAAAGAAAACATGTGATACGATGGCTGAGGACAGACTGGCAATCTGAAGCGGAGGCAAAGCGGAGGGAACTGGAGCGGGGGAAAAAACCCACGGAGCTGGCCGTTCACACTGGCCAGAGCAATGCGGATCAGCGGCGATACGGAGCGTTCAGACTGCCGCATAGCCAGCGCGCGCGGCTTGCGTGCGCCGCTGCACTTTTTTTTGTTTTCCTTTGATGTTTTTCGCATGTGCGCACATGCGCACATGCGCAAAACTTTTTGCCGGTGCATTCACACTTCCTCCGGATGCCTCCCGCTTCTTCCAGTTCACACTGTTTGGAAGCGGGAGGCATGCGGAGGAAGGCCCCTGAACACCGGGAAAAACCGGTGTCCGGGTAAAGCGGAAGGAAAGCGACTGGGAGACGGGTAAGTATGCAACAGAGCCGACGGGCAGATGCGCATGTCTGAACATGCTCCTTTCCTCCGTTTGTGAAGCGTGCCTGCCCCGCTTTAGATTGCCAGTCTGTCCTCAGCCGATGTCATTCCATTCTGAGTTTCCTCACCACTAGAGCAGAGGAGAACAGAGGAGGGGCAGTTGGGGCTCAGTTTTCAGCAGCCATTGCACAGCTCCTGTAACAGGCAGATCTGCTGAAAGTGCTGTCCTCAAAAATGGAAGACCACCCATTCTAACAAAAGCTTGGTGGTTGAAGAAGGAAAAGGAGAAGTTGCCTGGTAGCTGCTCTTTTATCTTCCTTTTCTTCTGTTGTTATCTCACTTACTGGATTTGCTTCTTTGCAGGGAGGGTTTTATTCCCAGAATTCAGTGGTTCTGTTATTTTAGGATTTTGTAAGTAGAGTTGCCAGTCTCCAGGAGGGTTGCAGTAGCCAGAGAGATCATGGGATTGGTAAAAGAAAAATAAACAACAACTGTGATATAATTATGAAAAGTCAATTTAGTTTTTCAAGTATTTGATAAATATTAAGACATTTCTGTGAAATCACATGGATGTACATATCCTTCACAATAAGAACAATCATAATCCTCTTCTCTAGAGCTGTTCATGCCTGTGAGAGAGAAGATGCAGCCAAAAAACCGAGTAAGAAGAGAATTTGTAAAGTCTACACAAATTCTGCTCTGGGGAAGCTTATTGAAACAGGTGTTTGAGCAAGCCTGTCTGCAGAATCGTAACTTTTGATGCCACTTAGATAAAAGAATAAGAAAGACACTAAGAGCGTTTTATTGGCTACTGCACTTTATTTGCCCTGGATGATGCTTGAGGTGAAGAGGACCGGGCAGTCTCCTGCAATAGAGAAGAGGGTTATGTCACTGGATCATTCTTATTGTGAAGGATGGGTATGTCCATGTGATTTCACAGAAATGTATTAATATTTATCAAATACTTGAAAAACTGAATTGACCTTTCAAAATTATATCACAGTTATTGTTGTTTATTTTTTATCGGTCTCCAGGTGGGGCCTGGATTCTCCCAGAATTACTACCAATCTCCAGAGCTCTCCAGGATAGAGGCCTTACCAGGTTTTTGTCCCAGTGAAATTAATGGCCAGCCTGCCCCTGAGCAGATGCCATTGGGATGACTCTTGTTATATACCTGTTAGACTTCTCTGGTGTTTGCATTCAGGGCATTATAGAGTTCTTGTATTTGCTGTTCAACAGAAACTAAAGGGAACAGTGAGAAGTCAAGAAACTTTCACGGCCCTTCCTAAAGTAGGGAAAGGTGGATACAGGCAAATTCTTGATCCGTTTAGCAGACTTTGGCTGGGTCACTGATTCTCAAACAGGGCTCAAAAAGTGCCCCAAAGGTCTACCAAACCTCTAGGGTGCCCCAGCAAAGACAGGTCCCCTCCTGCCATCCCACTCTAGAATTTACCAGAAGTGGGGAGGAAGAAGAAAGGTCTTTATCTATTCAAGGAATGACCCTGACCATAAAGAGGCCTTTGATACTGCGACACAAGTGGAGTGAATTGAGAATGGTTGGGTAGAGTAACTTTGAGTATGCTCAGTTATCAGATATGCATGCTGGGGAGGTGGCAGTGCCCAAGGTGACTTTAAGCCCAGTACCCTTCCCAGAATGACAGGGCACTCTCCACTGCTGCTTACCTCTGCTAAGTCACAAAAAAGGGGGAGTAGGGATTGCCTCATCCTTGCTCCACCTATTCCAGTGCAAAGCTCATGAACCTCCACAGGAAGACACTGGTCTGTGGACTATCCTTCCTCTCAACACCCACTAAAGAAGTATCCATAAGGCTATTCATTGTCATTTGTTTGAAACTATCCTGCTTCTCAGGGGTCATTTTGTAGAAAAAGAGGTGCAGGAGCTCATTAGCATAACTTATTTGCATATGCTAAACCACCTGACATCCCCAGAAGTATGTCAGAAGGGGAGGGAGGGAGGGAGGGAGAGAGGGGGGGCAGAGAGAGGGAGGGAAGAGAGAGCGGGCAGAGAGGGGACAGTTACTAATCCAAGCCTCAGAAATACCACTGGGAGGATAGTTTCAGTGGTGGCTGAAGCCTTCAGAAGGCTGGTCGGAGGAACAAGGGCCTTTCCAGGGGATGGGGTCATTTTGCTACAGCCATTACACAAGCAGGCATTCCCCTGGGGGGGGGGGACACCAACTCCCAGAGTTGAGCTCCCCGAGCTCCTGCTCGAAATGACCCCTGCTTCTTCTAATGATTGGAATCATTCTGCAAGTAGTGCCAGGAAGGTTTAAAAAAATATAATGGCCATGGTATGTTCCTCATTAGATGAGAACAGCCATTGTTCCTTCAAAGTACCAAAGCCAAACGAGTCAGTTTCCTTCTCCTTTAAAGAAGATCAATTGTGCTTTTTTAATTCACTAAAACATGGAAACCTGGGAGGTGCCGAGTGTTACTCGAGTTCTCATTGACTACATCTGGGTGTTGACAAGTGATTGGGTCCTCCTTCGATGATTTTGCAGGATGCTGGTTTAAATACCATTTAAAGTATTTGCAGTGGAAACATTTAAATGTACCCGCTAGGCTTGATGAAGCAAAAGGGGGAAAAGAGACACCCCCCCTTCCTCCCCCTCCCTTCCTAATGCTTTCCTATCCTAAAATAGACATACCTGAATGACAAGTTTTATTTTTAATGGAAAAAATGTAGTCCTTACATTATTATTGATTGCAGGTATTTGAGTTAGCATAAAATCCAATAACCAGCTTTTGTACAAAGCAATTTGTGTGTAGCAATAGAAAAAAAAATGCTTTTAAAAGTGTAGGTAAAATTCGATGCACTTCAATTTGCCTTCTTTTATATGGTGAAGGGGAAATCTGCCGTGCCCAGCAATAATTTTCAGGCCATTTCCCACTCCTTTGCAACAGGAAATCTGTAAGCACTTTGAAATGAATAAATTCAGGAGTCACTCAGGATTTTTTTTTTTTTTAATGAAGAAGGCTCATCATGAATGCTAATAAATTTTAGTCCGCTTAAATACCACCACCACCCTGCACGATTTGGTCAAAGGTGCTCTCTACTGGAACAGGAATTTTGTGTGGGCTCCTAAACTAGTTTCAGACCCTCTCTGCAGAATTGACCTCAGACGAACAGTAGTTCCCCATTGCCTGCTAAATGGAAATAAAATAAATACAACGGTCTCTGAACTAGTGAAGATACTATATTTTGCCAGGGGTTTTTTATTATTTGGGGAAAGGATGGATTCATTTTGTGTTCAAAAATGAGATGGAGAATGGGCTACAAAGAATATCCTCATTGCTCTGTCATTTGATTTGGCTTCTGTTGCAATAGCCAAGATTCCTTTGTTATTTCTTTCTCCTACTGCTTTGGTTTACCTCCTGGCACAAAGTTAATAGCAGCCATGCATATTTATTTCAGAGCAAGTTCACCTGCTCACCACCTGTTTGACGCTGAATCCTGCCAGATTTTTTTTTCTTTTGCTCAGTCTCACCTAATTCTCCTCCCCACATGGCTTTTGCCCATGCAGGTACCATAATCCCCAGCATGGTGTTCTTTGTGTTCAAAGAGGACCTCCCTTCTTCCTTTTTTCATCCAAGAAAAAGCTGATTGGATCCAGTCTAATAACTACAACATGGTGATGATTTTCCTGTGTGAAAAACTCACTTATCAAGCATCATGTGGCTTGTAATTTGTGAACCTTTTTTTGAAGGGTTTTTTTTTAACCCGTGGCAATTGAAACTCTTGTGATTCTTAGTGGGAATCTGTAGCAGAGTTGAGGAGGCATTTTCTCTTTACCCTCATCCTGTTTTCCCCGTGGTGAAAACTGCCATCAGATCATAGCCAACTTCTGGTGACCTACAGGATTTACAAGGCAAGAGGCGAACAAAAGTAGTTTGCCATTGTCTGCTTCTGTGTAAGTGATCTTTCATATTCTTGGTGGTCTCCCATCCAAATACTAACTAGGGCCAACCCTGCTTAGCTTTGGAATTCTGACAGGCGAGAGCTAGCCAGGGCTGTCCAGGTCAGGGCTCTGTGTTGCTATGTGAACTGTAAAAACAGTGAGGGAAATGGCCAGCTAAAAAATCCCTCATATTCATATGGTTAAGTTTGGGCATGAACTTGAAATGTTAAAAAAATCTGATGGGGATCCAAAAAGCAATCCTAAATCCCCCAAAGGTTTTCGGCATAAACAGTGAATAAACAGTAAATAGTCTATCTATGGTGAATGATAGACTTGGATCCTGTAGTAAATTTCCATGAATGGAAGATGAGGGCAGTCTTCCAGTTCACTCCATATGCTGGGGAGTGGGCTCCACATATCTAGGAGAGGCATTTCGGGGGCCATTTCAGGCTATACAGGGAGGGGGAAAGTGAGGGAGTCCCATTCTTCTGGTGGAAGTGAATTCTGTTAGTAGAGATTTACCACAAAATCTAAACCATAAAGAGCTTTTTAAAGGATCCCAGGTTAAAGAAGCAATTTGCTGTAAAATTAAAAAGCATACGGCAGGTGTCCTCATAGGTGCTCTGAATTAGTTGCAGGGGTGGGGTGGGGTGGAGGTATATGTCTAAAATTCCAAAGAAGTATGAAAATTCAGGCAAAGTAGTAACGTCTGAATCCTGATTAAGATGCCTGTTAGATGAGTGAGACAAATACGTCTCTCCAAGGACATGATAGAATAAATACTGTCTCTTCTGAGGCAACAAATTGGGCATGCAGGATTGTTTGAATGGGTATGTGTACGCATAAACAAAACATTTCTCTTCTCATTGCCAGCTTAAGTGTCTCCAAGGTGACACATGGATCCTGCTAATGCAACTACATCTGAAATGTGAACTTTTTATATGCATAGAGCAGGTTTGACTTGCCTTTTAGAAAAAATCATATTATAATTTTTTCTTGCAATATTTCAGTGTTGGGGCTTTTTTCCCTCTCTTCCAATAGAATTTACTGACTCAGAACTGCTTGTCTGATAATGAACTTGACCATGTGTAAGCTGACAAATGTAGGCTTCAGTCTTCCACAGTTTAAGTTCTTGCTATTTGAGTTCTTTTGGTTGATTATTGTTGTGTCAGCGTCACTGGAAAAGTTAGGTATGTAAAGAAAAATAAATCAAAATGTAAGGAAATATGGCCCTTTTTGGCTTGAAAGTTATCCTCTGTTATATAGCCTGATTGCAGATAACCAGTTTACTATGTTGGAAATTTGAGGAAGTCTGGTCACTCCTTAAGTATTTTTTAAAGTTCTCCAGTACTGAGCTTTATTTACTTCATTTCTAACCGAATTTTCTCCTCGACGGGATCCAAAGCCACTTATTCATTTTATCCACACAACAACCCTGTGCATTAGGGTAGGTGGAGAATGTGTGACTGGCCCATGGTCACCAAGCAAGATTCCATGGCAGAGGGGCTTTTTTTAACTGGACTGTCAAAGATCCTAGTCTGACCCTTTAGCCACTACATCACACTGATCTCCTATGTATATTTATGGACTTATTCTTTTTCCTCCTGTAGATCTACCTATTCCTCCATGCATTGATGTGGCATTTTGTCACAATTTCTTTGTTCCTATATGGTTGGGTGTGTGAATAAAAGATGGATGGATGTAAGGGAGATCTGGCTGCAACATCTGTCACCCCATTGATCGCCAGGGTTGATTTGGCTGATCTGGCTGGCTAGGTGGGTGTCCCCTACCTCCCTCACCACTCCATGCGCATCCCTCCTGAAGCTGCATGCTCGGTCGAAGAGGATGACCATCCCAGATAGAAGGAGTGTACTGTTCTTCAGTCAGGGGTATACGATAGCTGCGCTCCCCTTCTAGAACCTCCAAATAAGCTCAGATCTCCTATGTATATTTATGGACTTATTCTCTCCCCCCACCCCCAAAATCTACCTATTCCTCCATGCATTGTTGTGGCATTTTGTCACCATTTCTTTGTTCCTCAATGGTTGGGTGTTTGAATAAAAATAAAGCACAAAAAATAAAGCACATGAAATAAAGCACAAAAGAGGAACAGAATCCCTTGAAGGTTCACATCACATATTCAAATCCAAACCAAACTAGGTGGGGTTAGAGACAAACAGCTTTTTCAGTCTCATCCAATTCCCTTCTTTACTATAACTGCCATCCCACATAGCTTCTGTCCATTTGAGTCCCGTGATTCTCTGCATCCTTTGGCCTTTTTAGTGTACGGAGGGGACCCCTTTCTCCCTACTTCACTACTGGGAAAGTTGGCTGGATCCATCCCATGATCTGCACTCTTCTCTCCCGAAGCTAGTATTCCAAACTATTTCCCATGCTTACTTATATAATGACAAACCACAGCATGTAAGAATCACACCATAGTCTTCTCCAACATTTTTAGAAGAAGATGAAACTGCTGCTTTACAACATTAGCCTGCTGCGCGGGGAGAGCGGCCTATAAATAAAATAAATAAATAAATAAATAAATTATATTGGTATGTAGCTAGGGTTGCCAGCAACAAGTTGGGAAATATTTGGATATTTGGGGGGTCCAGCCTGTGGAGGGCAGGGTTTGAGGAGGGGAATTTTCTCCAGGGGAAACTGATCTTGGTCATCTGGAGATCAACTGTAATAGAAGGAGATCTCCAGGTGCTACCTGGAGGTTGGCAACTCTACAGTTGAAGATGACAGAATTTAACGCTGGGGTGTTGATTTTATTTGGTAACTTATGTCTGACAATTGCAAGAATTCCAGCCCAATTCTATGGCTGTTAACTCAGAAGTAAACCCTGTATGTCCAGTAGGTCTTATTGTGAGTTGAATGTGCAGAGGGGCTGTAGCCTTTGAAATGCAGTTTGGATTTGAAATAATCATTCATTTAGAAACAGAAATGAATTGAAAAAGCTTTTTTAATGAAAATGACACTTGCATTGTGTTTTCAAGGATGCTGTTCTGGCACTGGTCACCTTTCATCTGAAAACAGAGTGTTAAAGTGTCTAAGGGCAAAGGAAAGCATTTATGTACCAGGTCACCGTTTTATGATACAATGATAACCACTTCCGGGGGGAGGGGGAATCAAGGTATGGGGAAGGTTATGCTCTTGGAGTAATTAGCTGAGATAGCTTTTCATCAATTAACTGGTGGGAATTTGGGGCAGTTTTCATTAAGATGCTTTCACAGGTCAAGTAAAAGGAAAATTAAGAAATTAGTGAAGAGGGAATAGAGGACAGAGAAAGAAGTTGAAACACTGTTTATGGTGGTTGGGGGGATGAGTCGGTGAGGTCTAGTTAGTGCCAGGCTAGGGCTGTAGAGGCCCAGATTTAAATCCCCACTCAGGGCCAAACTAGATGTTACAGTGGCCAGCCCTCAGGTCTGCCCCATGGCTGCTGATGCCATTTTTGGAAGAAAAAATGGTCATTTAAAAATGCCATGAGGGCCTGATTGGTACAGCAGGAGCAGGTGATCTCCCTCCCCCGTCTTTTCAAGTGCCAGAGCAGGCCTTGCACTTGCTAACCGAACACATCCAGCACACTGTACCAAATTTGGAAGTAAAAACAGGAATGATGGAGAATTCCTAATGCTTTTATTCCATCTAGCTAACAAGACCAGTTAACTGAGAACTCCAGAATTCAGAAGAGAAGACTATTAGAAACAGAAGTTGTTTGATTTGGGACAGGCAAAACGAAATACTGCATGACAGGAAATTCAGTTTTTGAATTAACTGCCACAAGATGTAGTGATGGTTTTAAAGGATTATCAGATAAATGCAGTCCATCAACGACTACTAGCCATGATGGCTAAATGAAATTCCAAAGTTAAGGTGCAGTGGGCCTATGAATACTAGTTGCTAAAGGTGTGCAGCATGAGAAGGAAGTTTCCCAATGGAAACTGGTTGGCCAGTGTGAGATCAACATTTGGTCCCTCACAAGGCAGCTTAAAATTAAAACAAACATAATAAAACCACATTTCAAAACTATTAATACCAACCAAACAGAACAGTAACACATCATTAAAACAAAACCAGAATTAAAATACATATAACTACATAAAAACAACAATTAAAACATTGGTTAGGAAGAAGTAGTGGTCGTAGTAGTCATCGTCATAGCAGTAGTAGAGGAGAAGGAGGAGATTGGATTTATAACTTGCCCTTCAATCGGAGTGTCAGAGTAGTTTACAATCTCCTTCCCTTCCTTTCCCCACAACAGACACCCTGTGAGGTTGGTGGGGCTGAGAGAGCTCTGAGAGAACTGCTCTTGAGAGAACAGCTCTCCGAGAACTTTGACTGACCCAAGGTCACCCAGCAGATGCATGTGGAGGAGTGGGGAATAAACCCAGTTCTCCAGATTAGGGTCTGCCACTCTTAACCATGACACCAAACTGGTGCTGGATACTGAGGAAATGTCAAACGATACTGAGGGATACTGGGGGAATGTCTAATGAAACAAACAAATCTTCACCCTCTGGTGGAAGATGGAAACAGAAGGAGACAGATGAATCTCCCTGGGGAGAAAGTTCCAGAATTTTGGTACCATGACCGAGAAGGGTTGCTGCCTGCCTAATCTCAAAAGGATAGGCCACCTGAACTAGAGCCTCAGAGAATGACCGTAGTGCTCAGGTAGGTTCATAAGGAAGTAGGCGTTCCTCATGTTGCCTCAACATCCCAGAGGCTGGTTGTAGGATTCTGCCACCATCTATGTCTTGAATGAGTATTATATTTAAAACTGGGCTAGCTGAATTGGGGGTTTCGATAAGGATGTCACTTTAAAAAATGCCATGACGAAGCCTCAAATTGACGACATCAGCACCGAAGAGTTAGAAATAACTCAGCAGAATAAACAGAAGCGTACGAGTGCGTCTCTGTGCATACATCTATTTCTAGCCCTTGAAACTCTTGCACTGAATAATACAGGATGAACGCTTGGCATCTGATTGTTCAAGTGCCCTGTTCTCCTTTTAGCAGACATTTGAATCAAAACATCTTTATCTTCCTTCCCACTCTTAGCATTATATAAACCACTCAAGTGAAATGTCTTTGAGGGAGGTCAAAGCCAACTGCTACACTCAGGTACAACATGCCATAATATTTTCCTTAACCTGTAATAACTGCCTTGGCTGATCCAGTTTATTGTGATGAAATGGGCTTCGACAGTCCCATTACACCTTTGTATTGTTGTGCATTAGTAAAATGCTTGCAAGGAAGGCTTTGTAAATAAATCAGCCAGCAGTCTGCAAGTGAAGAGAGTGTCTTCCAGGAAAATGCAGACTGGGAATCTGCTGTAAAAAAAAGATGTATTTCTCTTCCTGGAAATTCAATCCGGCATGGACAAGCAACGAGGAGCAAAAGGCAGGTACCTTTAGCATATCCCAAAGCCTGTAGGGGATCCCAGATTCATTATATTTTCCCGTCTCTTGTTTTTCATCTGTATTTTTCAAAATAATCTTGAAATAAATCCTTTGGGAAATGTTCCCAATTAAAACTTTGGTGAATTAGTGGGAGGCGTGTATGGTTCATGGGTGGACTTGGGTGTCATTCGGGATTAGGCTTGTAAACTCCCTTTTAGAAGATGCTAGATAGACTCTGACATTGTGAAATATGAGGAAGTCATTAGACAGTGGTGTAAATGACACGCAAGCCTGCGCTCAGCTTTGACTCTCCAGTTCTGACAGGCAAAGACTTAGTTAAGCCAGAGACATTCAGTTTTACGGCCACCTTAAATTCTTACTGGAGTAAGAATATTTGATGAGTGGTATCATTGCGCCAGCCAACATTAAGCTTGCAAAGCAACTACTTGGGAGTTGGGACCCCTTTTCTTTCTGAAAGTTCTGCATGGATCCCAAATGTCTCCAGTTTGCTGTCTGAGAAATGTTATTAATTTTCTAAAGGCAACAAATGAGAGAAAAGTGAGCCTATTGTGGAATGATTCAAGCGTGGTAACATTATAAAAAACTTTACTGAATATACCAGTCTAAATTTTGGGGTTTATTTTTTTTCTCAACACCCTCCTTCAATTGTATGAATATTTGCCTTTTTTTTTTTTACAATCTTTATCAACCTGCATTGCCTTTGTTTTGCCTGCATTAACCATCAGCCTGATTTCTCATAACCACTCGATGAAATGAGACAGAGATGACAGCTTCAAGGGGCTTAGTTGAAGAAACACTAGGGACACTCAGTGCCAAACCTACGCAATGGCATTAGGACAATGAAAGTTTATTTACTTTATTTATAGTCTGCTTTTCTTGATAAAATTCAAGGTGAGTGACACAATTAAAAATGGTGCAATAGAAACAATATAGAACAAACAATCAGGACACTAAAATTGGTTTGCAAAATTAGAGAACACTATAGAAAAACTGTAAAATACAAACGGTAATGCAGGCAGCAAAATAGTACAATATATACAATGAAAACTGCTTGAAGTTTCACAGGTAATAACTATATATTATATAGAAAATATATTTTGGGATTGTTGAAATACCTTTACTTTAACTTCACATTTTTTCAAATCTAAATTTCTAGTATGGTCATGTGTGCTTGCAACATGAGTGTTTAGAGCATATGATGGACCCTCACTTGTGTTATGTGTTGATAAAATTGCCATGAGTAACAAAAGGTTCTTGGCTTTTCAGTACTGTGCTTTATTTAATTTTAAAAAATACATTCCATTTCCTTTCACATTCAACTTACTGTGTTAAAGCAGTTTGTCCCAAAATGAGAATCAGAACCAATTTAAGCTACTTCCCAGTTGTTTTCAAATGATCAAACAATGCTCCTTTGCCTAAAATATCTTCTTGAAAGATTAACATGAAATGTAAATGCTAGTAAACAAAGAACTGCAGATCCATCATCTGGGGTAGATGGGGGATAGGGTTGCCACCTCTGGGTTGGGAAATTCCTGGAGATTTGTGGGATGGAGCCTGGGGACGATGGGGTTCTACTATTTTATATAAAATTCGGTAAAAGACCATATGCAACTCGAAGCTCATTGAAGGAAGGGTGGCATAAAAATGTAAGTGAGTGAGTGAGAGAGAGGGAGAGGGAAATGAAGACTAGGTAGTACTGGGTGGGGCCCATGTTCGAATATAGCAATATCTTGTGTAAAGAAAGAAGATCCCTTGGGGGGCAGCAAGCTCTAGCTATACAGGAATAGGACCATAGGGGGTGTACCTTCTTTCTAAAGGGGCTTCTCTTTGTCTGTCTGCAGAACGCTACTCTTAGGCTTTTCTTCAAGAACAGCCTAGAACTCTCTCAGCTAGCAAGGCAACTATGTTTATCTCTTTTCTTTTCTATCCGGTCTGCTAGTTCCACAAATAAAGCTTCTGTTACTGTTAATTGGTTTAGTGTCCTGACTGCTACATGAGCACTCTGCCTACAGCATGGCTTTCCACGTAACCCACAATGTCCTGATAATCTTGGTATGGATTAACAGTGCAATCTTAAACAGAGTTACACCTTTTTATAGCCCCTGAAATTCATGGATTTAGAAGGAGTGTGACTCTACTCAGAGCAGTGTAAATTGACTAATTGCATCCCGTTTTAATCCTTCAAAAGTGCTTCAAAGAAAAATGGAAATGTGGGCTGGCAAGCGCTTAAATAGATTCATGGTGGAAAATATAACCATTGTTAGGATGAATGCCAGGCTACTTTCCGCAGAGCAAAGTTTTTAATTGACAGGATGTTACAAAGCCTCACAGCTGTACCACTTTTAATGGATCAAAGTGAACATCCAGCAATCCCACCCCTGCGGCGTTGTGTGGTAAATGGGATCTTGCCAGTAGTGATGGGTCCATTCTACTTGAAGCAGGATAAAACATATTGTGAGATTTCATAAAGAACCATAACCACATTCCTGAAGAGATTCTTTTGAAATCATTTTCTGTGAATCATTTGCTGTACTGGCAAATTGTTGCAGTCTGAGCGCATTCCTGCTTGAGCATGGTTGTCCACTGGGTGCCTTTCTTGTGCTGAAACTCAAACTCTTTTGGAAACTACAGGAAGACAAGGAAGTTGTTGTAGAGGAAGGGTAGAGAACTAATGTGGCTCTTGGATGGCCTGTTGGGCAATGGCTAGGATTTGAACCCAGGTTTAGCTCTGGCTGACCTTGATCTTGTCATTCCTGTACTAACTTACCTCAAAGTGGTGTTCAAAATAAATGAGGTTAACTCTCTTAAATGTTACCTTAAACTCGTGGTAGGAAACAGTTGAAGAGCACCTTCCACCCACGTTTTCATACAATCGGTAATACAAGTCGCATTTTGCTTTCTGTACTGTAAAGAACATAGCATTTCACTGTGAACACTGCATCTTACACACAATTCTTGTATTCTTTATTAATATTACCAAATCGCAGCAAACTAATACATTGCTTACTACATCCATTTGTGTATGATTACTGTACCCACTCACTGAGGGACCCGGTAGTTACCATTTCAGGGTGAATGCTACTTTATGTTTGTCTTTTCCCCTTCATTAAAAAGTTGAAAAGAGCAGTCAGGGCAGACCTGCTGTAGGCATAAGCATTTTCATAGCAGCTCTTGTTAAAATTCCTGAGTCATTGCATTTGTGACTTGCTGCCATCAGACCTGGATTTCCTTTATTAGACTCAGATAAGCCTCAGGATTGTGGTCAGCGGCAGAGCACATGCTGTGCATGCAGAAGACTGCAGGTTCAATCCTTGGATGAGCCTAATTTGGAAAAAGATAGCTTCATATTTCTCTGCCTTCAAAGCCTGTCTTCCTTTGCCTGCAGATCACTCTTTCTAGCCAATTGCCTTTTCAGAGACCAATTCCAGTTCTACCTGACATTACTGCAGTTACATGGCTTGCCCCTGGTATAAACACTGAGGTAAAGTCCCAGACCCTATCCCAGCCTCTTGTGTAGAGCCAGGTAACTTACTTCCAGCCTGTTGGCTACTCTCCTGAACAGTTGCTTTTATGGAAGGGAAGAGAGGGTAACAACTGGAGAGCCAGTTTGGTGTAGTGGTTAGGAGTGTGGACTTTGATCTGGGAGAACTGGGTTTGAGTCCCCACTGGTGTGACCTTGGGTCAGTCACAAGTTCTTTCAGAGTTGTTCTCTCACGAGCAGTTCTTGAGAGAGCTCTCTCAGCCCCACCTACCTCATAGGGTGTCTGTTGTGGGGAGGGGAAGGGAAATGAGATTGTAAACCACTCTGAGACTCCTTTGAGTAGTGAGGGGTGGGGTATAAATCCAATCTCTTATTCTTCTCTTCATCACTGAGGCTAATGATAAGTCCAAATAACCATCTTTATCCTTATCCACCCTGCTGTCAAATAGTAGATGATCCAAATCACCTGCAATTTACATTTAGACTTCAGCTGTTGGATATTTATGTCATGAATTCAGGCTTTTGGTGGAAAGAGGCATTGCAGAATGAAAACAACTTTGCCTCCTTGAATTGGAAAGGGGTGACTTATGGGACAATCTTAAATTTACTTCCTTGTTCCCCATGTCATACTGCTGTGTAGCATGTTTAGGATTATATACACTGACTTGGACTAATGATTCCCTTTTATTAAATAATGGGACTTCCTCCAGAGGAAAGAATCCACTAGAGGAAGAGTCCTTCCATTAGAGGCAGAGGAGGTCACTGGATCCACCTTTAGATCTTAAGCATTAAAGTTTGGTTCAAAGTTGTTTCAAAATAAAACACTCCAGCGTGCATTTGAGCAACTACGCAATCTTTCTTTGTATCATGATCCAAACCATCACTGTATCCATTATAGAGTTCAGAAACTAGAAATACCAAAGGGATGATACCATTTGCTCTTACATTAAATATTGAGGGGAAATAGATATGTAACTGCTTTGATTGATACCGCTGCTCTCAGGAACCTGAAGTATTTTGAACAGATTTAATTATCTCTCATTTTTCTGCATGTAAGAGAGGGATGCCAAACATCTATTTGTTGTGATGATTACCTCCAACTTGTCATATTTCAGGTAACACTTCAATATTCAAAAGGTCATCTAGCAAGCAAGGATTTCCAAATAGACTTGCTGTACTTTGAAATGCAATCTACTTAAGTCCCCAAATTGTCTAAACATCAAATAGGATTTCATTCAACTGGTGTGTGGTGGTTCATTTATATTTATATCTCAATTTATATGGTAATGTCACACACCGTACTTAGCAACTTATGAGAGCCAGGTCTCCTCTGAATTAGAGTGGTCTTTTCCAGCATATGTAACATTTATTGCAAATGAAATGTCAAGTCAGATGGGCCACAGTACAGATCCCAGCCTTGGGTCATTGTCCCTCGTACCTGACTCTTGCTCTAAGAGAGGAGTATCCCTATCGCTTGGAGATTAAAACTCCTGTGTAATTTTCTCAAAGTCTGAGCCTAACTTTTCCATTATTCCTGTACCTTATTTCGGGCAGATAATAATGGAGGCTTGCCGAATAGATCAAAATAATCTTAGCCATGACTTAGATAAGGAATTGGAATTACGTAAAGAATGAGTTTGGCTCCCTATAATTTAATGTTCTGTGACATTGCATAGGGAAGCCAGTGGAATGACAATCATCCATTTCCTCTCCTACATTCAAAACTACATATTCGCTGGTGTACAGACTGTTTAGTCTCGGCTACCAGTTCTGGATTATTCGGTTGAGCCAAACTATTTTATGGAGTGAAAGAGTTGTGAATTGTTCAGTAGCATCTTTGGCTGTTATCTGCAGCATAGAAGTGTCAGTAGAAACGGCTCAGAGCTTTTATATAGCTGTATTACGCAATGTTGGGTACCCAAAGGCTGGGTGAAAGAAAATTATGAGAAATAAGTTAAACAAAATATCTGTATTTATTACAAAGTACAAAACTCTACTTTAAAAACTTAGGCACATGCTGCCCTTGGAGAAGCAAATATTTGAACTCAGAAGTCCTAAATCTATATTATGGAAAGACAGTTGTTCTCTTTGCTGCCATTTTTGGTGTTTGATTGATGTCTATTCAATCTTTTCTTGTGGGACAGACTTGTTTGTTTTGTGTAAGCAGCATAGAAGGCATTGTTGGCAAGTGTGTCCATGATCTCAGAGGTTGCAGAGATGAAACAACTGGTGCTAGTATGGTAGTGCTGTTAGATCCATTATTAGAGTTCCTAGAATATTTGGACATGGATTGACAGCACCAAGATACACTGAGGGCCTCACTCTTAATTTGTTACCTGATCAATATTCTACTGTTGAAGAATAACTTTCCATTCGGAAGATGAGTTTATCTCATCTGAAAGCATCCATCTTCCTACATGATACAGTCACTACTTTCTAGGACTGGAGTAGTTGATCCTATGAGATTTTTTTGGAGTTCTGAGTATGGTATTGTGTGCCACCACAAAATGGCTGTCATAGGAGGCTGAACCATGGTAGGGGGAGGTCATAAAATGTTTAGGAGGTTCCAACCCAAGCATCCTACTATAATGGGGCAGCTCTTTCTGAATGGGTGTTCCCTGAAGTTCCAAAGGTGATGCTTCTTAGGATCTTTTGAAACACCTTCTGCTCTAGTGTGGTAGAGGGAAGCCATTGGTTCTTTGCCTTAGGTGAGAGAGAGCCCTTAGGGAAGAAACAACTGGGTACCAGTAAACATATTAGTGGATACCACTGTATCCCTGGGTGATGTATTTGGGACCACTGGTCTAGGGCATGAAAAAAATATTCATGAGGCTTTACCTAGGAATTGTAGGCAAACTTAAAATGGTGTTTTATTGTTTTTTCTTTCGCTTGTATTTGTGACTACAGTCTTTTCAAGTCTAGCTTCACCAGTTGCCTTTCACCTTGCTAGGCAGTGGCTGCACATCCAAGAAAGCTCATTGTTTCTCTTTCAAGCATTCTTCTCTGTCTACAGTGACTTCGCACTGTCAGGCCAGAAATCATTTCCCAAGAGATGTGACCATGGAGGTCACATGAAAATGAAGATGAAGGCATAGACTTAATAGCAGGGAAGAATTTGACTTTTTCAGTCCTCTTGCACTTCAGTCCCACAAATCCCCTTTTGATATTGCTTCTCTATTATGTAAACTGAACCTGTGGGTCTTTTCCTGCCATTTTCTTCTTTCTTGTGCTGGTTTTCCTTATAATATGAATGTATTTTTCAACATTTTTGTGCATCAAACAATGATGGCACATTTTACAGATAAATATTGCTGTACTGCACACATCACATGTAAAAAGTATGGTGTGGAATCTAAAAAACCAACAGCAATTTGCAGAGAACTAAAACTGATGACAAAAATATAAATGAAATAGGGAACATCCGTTCATTCCAAGCTGGAATGAGTTCTGGCTGTCCTCATATTGTAACCTACGCGGGAGATAGGGGAGGGAATTAAAAACAAAGAACATCTCCAAGTTGAATAGTTGAAATATCACCCTTGGGCATATTCAAGAGATACTTTGTGAATATTGGCTAGAAATGAAGAAACTTTGATTTCTTTGGGGAAAAGGATAAGAGCTACCAGTTCAAGGCCTGTAAAAAATTCATTAGTCAACAGGGGCTTTTATTATTTCAGGATACACCCTGTAAAATGAATCAGAGGCATAGGGTAGGAACTCAAGTAATCACAGAGAATCCCCTGTTGGTTTCTAATAGTCCTCTCATTGTTATATGACAATATTGTTAGTCTTTTGACCCATCTCAAGCTACAGGTAAAAATTTATGCATCTCTGAGCACTTCCTTTACGCTTCCCCATCCAATTTCTTCATGACAAAAATTTGCAAGTGACTTTTATTATTGTTTTAATTCTTCCCACCGTGTTTTACCCTGCACATGCTTACCAAGTTTTTAACAACTATTTCTCAGGCGGAAATAATTTAGTAGATTCTCAGCTGCATCCGATGCATAGGCGTAGAGTACGGGGGGGGGGGGGCTCGAGGGCTCGAGCCACCCACGAAATTTCCCACCCCCAGCAAAACGGAGCACCTGCCGCCGCGTCTCCCTGGGTCCTTCTGAGGCCCGGCTGCCGCTGCTGGAGAGGGAAGGGGTGGCCGGGGGGGGAGAGAGAGGCACCGGCAGCAGTGGCTGGTGGGCTTCAGAAGGGCCTGGGGAGGCACAGCGGTTTCCCAAAGGGGGAGAACATTGCCCCAGGACCCCCCCCCCCGGAATTTCCAAAAGTCTATGCCCCTGATCAGATGTGACCTAGTTGTGGCAGCCAGGACAGGACAGGAAACGTGCAAGAGGTTGCCTTCCTGTTTTTGTGGAGCCAAGATGATGTTAGAGAAGGAGCCTTGAGCTAAAAGCATCTCATTTCCACCAGGACAGGCATCAGGGTTCATTAGTCTCATGCACATTTTAAGGGCTCATTTGTGCAGTGAAGCCTGTAGTACTAACTCCCAACAAGCTACCTTGACCAGGGGTCCTTTCGTAAAAAAAGAGGTGCAGGAGCTCATTAGCATAACTCATTTGCATATGCCACACCCCCTGACGTCACCGGAATGACGTCATGGGCAGTGTGTCAGAAGGCCAGACGGGAGGGAGGGAGGGAGAAGGAAAGAAGGAAAGGAACAGGAAGGAAGGTAGGTAGGTGGGGGAGAGAAAAGAAAGAAAGAAAAAAAAGGAGGGAGGGGGGAAGGAAGAAAGAAAGGAAGGAAGGAGGGAGGAAGAAAGGGGAAGGAAGAAAGAAAGGAACAGTAAGGTAGGTAGGTAGTTGGGAGAGAGAGAAAAGAAAGGAAGGAAGGAAGGGGGGAGAGAGGGAGGAAGGGGGGAAGGAAGGAACAGGTAGGTAGGTGGGGGGAGAGAGGGAAGGAAGGGAGGGGCGTTTCTCCCCACACTGGGGCTGGCTTTCCCTCCCCCCCCTTGCTTGGGCCTGAGTGGTGTTAAGCCACTCAGGCCCGGCTTCTCCCTCCCTTGGGCCCAGGGAACTGTTGAGTGGGGGAGGGAGGGGGGGGGTTCTGGGGGTGACTGGGGGAGGGACAGTTTTTTTCCTGGGGCCGGCGGCCAGCCGCGGCCCCACGGAAGGTGACTGGGGGTGGGGACGGGGCTCGTTTGCGGGGCCGGCGGCCAGCCGCGGCCCCACGGAAGGTGGCTGGGGGCGGGACGGGACGGGGCTCGCTCGCGGGGCCGGCGGCCGGCCGCGACCCCGCGGAAGGTGGCTGGGGGCGGGACGAAGCTCGTTCGCGGGGCCGGCGGCCGGCCGCGGCCCCACGGAAGGTGGCTGGGGGCGGGACGGGGCTCGCTCGCGGGGCCGGCGGCCGGCCGCTGCCTCGCGGAAGGTGGCTGGGGGCGGGACGGGGCTCGCTCGCGGGGCCGGTGGCCGGCCGCTGCCCCGCGGAAGGTGGCTGGGGGCGGGATGGGGCTCCCTCGCGGGGCCGGCGGCCTGCCGCGGCTCGCGGAAGGTGGCTGGGGGCGGGGCGGGGCTCGCTCGCGGGGCCGGCAGCCTGCCGCGGCCCCGCGGAAGGTGACTGGGGCCCGGATGGGGCTCGTTCGCGGGGCCGGCGGCCAGCCGCAGCCCTGCGGAAGGTGGCTGGGGGCAAGACGGGGCTCCTTTGCGGGGGGCCCCGGCCCCTTCTCTCCCGGAGCGGCGCTCCGGCTCGCTTCGGCCCCAACGGAGCCCTGACCTTGCCTATCCTGGCTAAACCACTACTGGCCTTGCAAGCAGTGAGGACTAGGAGTGCTCGAACAACTACTGGTTCGGCTCATGTCATATTTGCCAGTTATGAAACTTGAGATATTTTTTCAGTTGACTGTTCATCAACCCCGTTCCAGTCTGTATGGCAGGTTTGCTTCGCCATATTCCTTTCTTACAATGCAATCAGCTGTTCCTGCATGCATGTTCTCACACAGCCTAGTAGAGTTCCCCTATCTACCTGCTGGGCCACTGCTGCTCACAAAGCCAAAATAGGACCCACGGGAAGAGAGATTAAATATTATATTTTGCGTTGATTCCATTTGTAAAGGCAGAAATTTGAAAAATTCTGCTGTTCTCTTTGTTCCCTTAGTTTTCTTTTTGAAGAGTGATCTACAAAAGTTCTAGTTGAGGGACCCTCATCACTAGAGGTATTCCCAAATTCACCCAATGAACCACCTGTATCCCCATCCGAAGGAGAGACTGAACATGCTTTTCACTTTGGAGGAAGCCTTGAGCTTCCAAGAGAGACTTTTTGCAGCATTCATTGGTGAAATCTGGATAAATATTTTGGGTAAGAACTTTTTAATTTCTTGAGATTCACCATGAGACTGCTAGTCTTGTAACCTATTCTGCTTTTGCTACTGTTTTATGTATTTGGCAACCTTGTGCTTGAAAATCTGTTAAACTCCCTGAGGAAGACCTGAAAACAGGAGGATATCTGGACCTCTGTTGGAGGAAGAATAAATACTTATTGGACTTAAAGGAATCCTCCTTCTAAAATTTTTGTACTATTTAGGAGGACTGATACTAATAAAGGGGTTGTGCAATATCTTTTGTTATATAATTAGATAATACTTAGAATTTTGGAATTTATTATTCTTTCTATGTGTTTATATGATAGTGAATTATAGCATGGTATTTTCTAATTTTTGGGCCACTGCTGCAGCCAACAGATAATGGTTTCAAGACACAGTTAAATCAGTCACAAATAGGGGTGAATAAAAACATTGGTATTTTTCAAGGTCAGGTATACTGAACCCGAAAAATATTGGTATTTTCTGATATTCCTGAATCCCAATACCAATATGGTATTCAGATTCAGGATTTTTTTTTTTTTTTGAAATCCTGATTTTTTTCAGCTCCATTATACCCTATGGGGACCATTATAGTCATGCGATATAATGGAGAAATAATCTGGGGCTCGGGGGGGGGGGCTGTTTTTTTGAGGTAGAAGCACCAAATTTGCAGCATAGCTGCTGGTGCCGCTCCTCACCCACCCCCATTTCAAAAAGATTGGACCACAGGGTCCAATTCTGTGGGCCCCCAAAGAAGGTATTCCCATCTTCCATGGGTTTCAATGGAGAAAAAAGGTGTTTAAAGAGATTGCAGTCCCTTTAAATGCCTCCTCCAAGCCATGAGTGAACTCCGAAGGCATTTAAAGGGCTTGCAGTCCCTTTAAACACCTTCTGCAAATGGTAAATTCACCCAGAAGGTGTTTAAAGGGACTACAAACCCTTTAAACACCCTTTAACTTCAACTATCTGGTGGTCCTGAAAAATCCCAAATATTTTTTGGGATTCTGGGTGCTTAGCCATTTCAGATAGCTGAATAAATACCCAAATCTATATCTGGCTGAAAGAATAACCGGAAAATATTGATAAGGTATTTTTAGGATTTTTTTCATCTCAGATATTTCTGAATGCATATCCCTAGCCACAAATTATATGAATAAATAATGAGTTTTTAAAAACCTCCTAACATTTGGCCTTCATTGGAGTAGTCCTTAATGGTTGTTGACCTGTTTGGTTTGGAAGTATTTCCGTGCATATAAATTCTGGGAAAATATGATAGAAACCTCTTTAATAGTGTTTGAGTTGCTCAGTGCCAAACTGAACAGACTGAGTGATTGGTTTACATCTAATTGACACAGCTGAACATTGTAACTTTGACTGTCAACTATATTTGCAACAAAATTTGGGGTGTCCCTAATAAGAATTGGGTTTCTTCCTGGGTGCATTTCCTTCCTGGCCTCATGCCACATCAGGGAATGATCCAGGGTGGGGCCTAGATATCTCCCGGAATTATAACTGATCCCCAGATGATAGTGATCATTAATTACCCTTGGAGAAAATGGCTGCTTTGCAAGGTGGCCTCTATGGTGTTATACACTGCTGAAGTCTCTCCCTTTCCAGTACTTCACCATCCCTAGACTCTACCCCCAAATCTCCAGGAATTTCCCAACCCAGAGCTGGCAACCCTAGATATGATCTAGGCTGGTCCATCTTCCACTGTCAGGAGGGCAGGTATTGCAGTCTCTGCTGCTTGATTCTACCACTAGTTGCTCATTGACTCATCCTCTTGAGCAAGTGAATGAGTTAGCAGGCAAATAGTGGTGGTGGCTGGTAGCAGCAGTTTTCTCTTACCCTCCTGTCTTCTTCCTCTGGGTAGCAGCTTCAAGCTACAGCTGTTGCTGCAAAATGGTGGTAGTCATTAGGGGTGGGGAGTTGCTGCCACAGCATGACACTAAAGATGGGAGAGGTTCTGGAGTGCAGGTGAGCAATCAGCTTCCCCTTACATTGTATTTTGATAATGATAGGGGCACAGCCTTTATTTATTATTTCGATTTATCAACTGCCATTCTCTGAGTTCACAGAGCTCAACAAAAATATCTATACAGTTTAAAAGCCAAAGAATTAAAATAGCTAAAAACATTTTCAAATGGCACTAAAATCAATTTACAAATTGCATTACTGTCTCACAAATAGATGGAGAAAAAAAGGAGGATGGGAGAGGGGAGCCGAGTGCCAGATAGGCTGGTACCCATTACTGTCTGCAATCAAAAGCCTGGTGCAACATCTCTGCCATGCAAGCCCTGAATAACTGCACCAGGCCATGCAGGGTGCAGATGTTATTTGACAGAGAGTTCTAGGTGGGAGCCACGGCTGAAAAGGCCCTGGCTCTGGTCAAGGACAGCCGGATGTCTTTTAAACTAGGGATTACCAGTAGGTTCTTCTCATCAAAGCGTAAGGTTCTTCAGGGGACATACCAGAGGAGGCAGTCCCAAACACATGTGGGTCCCAGACCGCCATTGCTACCTGTGCTAGCATCACAATTATTGGAAGGATCCCAGAAGGATATTTTACTGTGAACCTCCCAACACTTGCAGCTGGTTTTGACCTCCAACAAGCCTAATTTTAAATTATACCCTGTTGCTATGATATATAGGCTTCATATAGTGTTCCCTGAGTGTTCTTCTATAGCAACTTCCTCAGTCAGGAGGACTGATTACGCACATAATAAAAACTGTCCCTACATATCATAAAGCACATACGGCCTTTCTGCATTATCCGCAGCCACCGGTAATTCATTTCACAGATTACAAACCAAGTGGTGAGGCATCAGGTGATGTTCATGCATGCAGCAGGCCCAAAGTTATTGTTTCTAAGCATTCACTCCAGTATTTTATTTACAAAGCAGTGCCGCAGAATGATAAAGAGCACAGCAAAATTACAAATTAGCATTGGATTTCTCCCAGTGTCTGATTCAGTGGAGAGTGATAGGAAATGATTTGTTTAGTCTCTGTGGAGGAGCGTGCCAGATGTCTTGCTGTTTCTGCTGTCCCTGACAATTAGAAAGTGGAATGGTATTTTTGGTGCTTGTTAAAGGAGAGGCATGCCTGCCCCCACTTACTCCTAGTACACGGAGGTACTCTGTTGCCTAAAAATGGAATTGGTGATCAAAATAGAGAAGGCTGCAAAGAATAAATGTACTCCTGAAACATTCATGCCTTGATCCAGAAGCTAAACAGCATGGGGAGCCTGGAGAACAATGCAGATGTGACTCAACTCTCTGATCCAGCAGCTGGAACTGTACACGGTGAACACTTTTTGAAGGTTAAAATCCCAGCTGTTGGCTGTTTAAGAGGCAAGCCAGGGGCTGGATTCAGCCTCCCATCCCTTCCTCTTCCTGACTGCTGATTGGTAGGGTTTAATTATTTTTAGAAAAGTATTTCATATACACAGACTCAGAAATCTCCATTCCAACTTTTATCCGATGCAGGGAGTTTTGACTCTCGAACACGCATACCCCAAGTAACTTGTTGGTCTCTAAGGGGCTGCTGGATTTGAGCATAGCTGTACTTACAGAGCCTAACTAACTATACATTATGTTTTCCCCAGGAATGTCCCTGAGTTGGGTAGAAAGCCAAGTTTTAAAGTTCTGTGCTTCACAGGCACATGTTTGTGGGCCCAAGTGGTACACAGAGACAGCGGGCTTACACCTTCTCCCTGCACTATTTTGCTGACCTAAAGTTTCCCCAGGAGGTGATTTTTAACCTATTGTGGAAATGTAATGTGTAGCCCATCATTGTACATGCAGCCTCCAACGAGGAAAACAGTGCTGCCGTGGCCATTTCAAGTCAACTAAACAATGTGGGTGGGAGGTCCAAGCCCCCCCTCTCTGTGCATTGGAACCCTAATCCAGATTAGGCCCATAAATATCACAGAACTTCAGACTATACCTCTCCACCCTTTTCTGCAGCTGCCCCTAGTTATGACTGCAGCCTGGATCATGTGCTCCATTGGACTTGGGATGACATGGTTGTGAAGGGAAGGTAGCGGGTAGCACCATGTTGCCTGACCTCATCAGATCTCAGAAGCCAAGCAGGATCAGTACTTGGATGGGAGACCATCAAGGAAGGCTCTACAGAAGAAGGGGTTTGATTTCCCACTTCACCACATGAAGCCTGTTGGGTAACCTTGGGCCAGTCACAGTTCTCTCAGAACCAGGGCTTTTTTTTGTAGAACAAGCCCAGCAGGAACTCATTAGCATAACAGGCCGCATCCAACAGCAGAAACTCATTAGCATATTAGGCCACACCCCTGACAGTGCCGCTCCCTCCCAGGATTGGCATCCCCAGGCTTGTGGGGCACATAGGGAACCCGAGGGAAGGAAGGCAGTTTTTGGATCGGCTTCCTCAGGTGCCCCGCAGCTGTGGGGTGCCTGGGGAACCTGAGGAGGGTGGCAGTTTAAACTGCCTTTCTTCCCTATATCAGCTTGGCTTCCCCAGGTGCCTCACAAGCCACAGGGCACCTGGGGAACCCGAGGGGGGGCTGTGGGTGTGGCCTACTCAGAAGCCAGCCGGAACGCCATTCCTGTGCGTTCCGGCCCAAAAATAGCCCTGCTCAGAACTCTCTCAACCCCACCTACCTCACAGAGTGTCTTGTTGTGGAGAAAGTAAGAGAAGGTGATGGTAAGGTGCTTTGAGACTTCTTAAAAGGTTGAGAAAAGTGGGGTATAAAAACCAACACTTCTTGTTCCTGTTAGCCCTTGGAGAGGGCTTGGGGAGCTCTACTCAAAAGGAAGAGATGGCAAAGATCTTTTCAGTTAGCTCCATTCCATTCATAGTTCAAAGAATCCAAACCATGGTCTGCCCCAAGTCCATACACCCATTATGTTGAGCTTTAATTTGTTTCATTGCTGACGTTAAGGATTTTTTTCCTATTAGGGAGACCGTAATTTGTTGCTGGGCAGGATAGACCCCTCAATTCTAAAATAAGAGAGCGGATTAAGAGGAGGAAAGAAAGATGGAGGGGAAGATAAAGTTGGGACTGTAAGAAGGACAAAATAATAAAACTTTGTGTTAAGAATCCTGCCTTCTGTTGTTTCCTTGCCTGCACCAAGCTACATTACACCTCCGTCTGCCTGTCCCATACATTTTTATGCCTTTCTTCCTCCAAGGTACTCAGGGGGCATACATGGCTCTCCCATTCTCTTTTAATCCTCACAGGAATTCTGTGGAGTAGGTTAGGTAGATTAGGCAGAGCTGAGAGAGTGTGAACAGCCCACAGTTCATGGTACAGTGAGAGATGTGAGCTGTAGTGTCCCACATTCAAGTCTGAAATCCTGACCACTGCACCACACAGGCTCTCAGGCTCTATAGCTCTTTAGTTTTCCTCCTCCCTGTTCAGATGTGACAGTCTTGTAGTTTTCTAGCAAGCCATCCAATCTGTACTCCATGAACTTCGCTGTGTTCTTGTTGCCAGATGATTTGGAGGAGTTTACATTAATTTACCATATTACTTTGGGCAATGGATAATTAGCGCATTGTGCTCGTTTTTCTGTTCCATTCTGTCTAAAAACATAAAAGTGTGAAATACTGTTTACACAATTGTTGCTAATTGTTTACTGTAAATAATTGCTCTGCAGATACTCATTGCAGCCAGCTGCTGGTTTAATTTTAGAAGGTTTCTCATGAGTAGACTATGTAAATGAATGCTGAAACACAGAGTAAGCACCAATTGGTTTGGGGGTTTTTAACTAGGGGAAAATAGCTGAAGTAGTTTGAGCATCAGATGATTGTCAGATCAATTAATAAAGCATATAATTCACTAATCTTGCACAAACTGGAGATGCTTCCCAAATTCTCCTTATTTGAATTTCTTCCTAGATCTTGTGATTCTGAAGTACTTTTTTTTGCTTCTGAAGTGGAACTGATGCATCATCCATTGTTTTCCTTTTCCCTGAAACTTGTACAGGGCACTGTACATGTAGCATTTGCCAAAATTTTCTTGGTGTTTTACCAATGAACATCTGCTCTTCTGTGCAGTGATAAGAAAAAGTGACTTTGATACAGTGGAAATAAGCACAGCAAGATCCGGGTATTTTGGCTAAGCTTTACCAATTCACTCATGCCCATCACCAAAGCAGAATGCAAAAAAAAGATACAAAATGTGTGGAGAAACTCATTTGCAGCCAATGGTACATGTTCCAGTTCCAGGATGAATCCAAAATTAAGGAGAAGTGGAATGTAATTCAGAATGACCTTCCAGGATGGCAAAGGAACGGAACAGGGAAGATCTGGCCATCCTTAGTACATCTTTGGGAATGATTAGGGTTGCTGTACTGGTGCAGCCCTCCCAGGAGGCAAGAGCTGGGGTTCAGCAAGAAGAAGAAGAGATTGGATTTATACCCCACCCTTCACTACCCAAGGGAGTCTCAGAGTGGCTTACAAACTCCTTTCCCTTCCCCTCCCCACAACAGACACCCTGTGAGGTAGGTGGGGCTGAGAGAGTTCTGACAGAAACTGCTCTTTTTCAAGAATAGCTGTGCCAGAACTATGGCTTGCCCAAGGTCATCCAGCAGGTGCAAGTGGAGGAGTGGGGAATCAAACCTGGTTCTCCCAGATTAGAGTCCATGCACTTAACCACTACACCAAACTGGCTCTCAAGACAGGTAATGGGCAAGGGCGCAGAGAGTAACCAGGGTCCAGTCCAAAAGTCAGGTGTTCCAGAGAGTAGATATGCCAAGTCCAGTCTAGAATCAAGGGATCCAGGCAGCAAGTCCAGTTTAGGGTCAGGGGTTCCAGAAAAATCATTTGTCAGGTGCAATCCAAGGGTCAAGGTTCCAGTGGTCTGGTAACAGCAAGGTCAGTGGTTTAGTAGCAATGTGTACTTGCTGCTTCTCCCGGCTAATTTGATGGCCAAGTCTTAACGAGCTACACTCCCAGCCATTTTCCTGGCAGTCATCCCGAAACCACTCATACATCTCGTCAGCTGACAGCTGACAAAGGGCCATGAGTCTGGCACTCCTTCTTCTTTCCTGCAACTCTCTGCTCCTCTAACAGTGTCAGTGCTGAAGGGATGTGGGTGAGCTAGTGCGCTTGGAGTGGCTTCTGCAGACTTGTTTACTGTTTCAGAGCTACAAGGCATTGGTTCGGTTTCAGCTGTAGGCTATGACTTCTGATAAGCTGGTAACCTGATCTCTTGTTGCTCTCCTCTTGGCTCAGAGCTAGCTGCAGCTGGTTGTTCACTTACTGGCTGAGAGCTAGCAGCAGGCAGCTCATCATCTGAGAAATCCATGTTGTCACTGAGCACAGACTGACTTATGACAGTTGCCAGGCCCCAGTGGGGGTTTCTCTGCTTTTTGGGGCTTATGACCACTACCAGCCAGCTGGCGGGGGAACCTCGCCCCCAGACAGCCATGTCCAGGCACAACACTCCCAACGTGATGACGTCACCCAGAAGTGATGTCATCCTATTGGGGACATCATGTGCAACACTCTGGTTTGAGGGAAAAACTATGATAAATTTGGCCTAAAACCACAGAGTTTTGCCCTTAAACCAGAGCATCGCTTCATGCAATGCCCCCCCAATCCCCCATGGTTGCAGCAAGGGGACCCAGCAACCCAAGGAACCCCACAGCTCTGGAGCTAAGCAGAGTAGGTACTTGGATGGAAGACTACCAAGGAAGACTCTGCAGAGTTAGGCAATGGCAAACCACCTCTGCTTCTTGCTTGCCTTGAAAGCCTCTTGATGGAGTTTTCATAAGTCAGTTGTGACTTGAAATTACATACACATGTAGTACAACCTTCCTTTTTTTTTCATTGGATCGGGTCTTGATGTATTGAGCCCAAGGTTACCCCAATGCTATGAAGAATCTTGGTTCTCTCTTGAGAGTCATCCTTCTCAAATTTTATGTAGATTATTGAAGATAGTTTATTTTAATGTCCCTGAATAATTAGAAGCTTGCTGTGTATGGTTGGACCCAAGTTTGCCCCAACAGCCCCCTGCATCCGTTGAAAAGCCGCTGACCTTTGAAGGTGGGAGAACCCTCCCAAACAATACGCCATGCAGCATGGGTTCATGTCTTTCATGTCTCTGAATGAGGAAACTGGCTGAAGACATCTGCCCTACAAATACTGCCACACGTGGGCACTTTGGGCCAGTTACTCCTCACTCCCTGCTAGGCCTGGGTCCAAACCTAAGAGTGCATTTGAATCTTTGATTACCTGGACAGCATCTAAAGCAAATGAGTGTAGATGTGCCCATGAGCTTGAACCTGCCTTGTGATCACTGCTCCATTGAACAGCAGGGTCTTGTAGCATATCACAAACCCGCTTATGGAGCTTCCTCCAGTTTTTTATAAGGTTTAGTATGTGTTGCAGGGTCTGCTTCTCAAAAAACACAAGCCGGTAGCTCGGTTTTCTTTTGTGTGCATGTGGCTAGCGGCACAGTGCATTGGTATTTCTTTCCAGCCATTCCTCCCCGGAGCTCAGTGTGGCGGACATTAGGGCATCGTGTTTTATTTCATACCTACTCTTCAGAGTAGGTTTGGATAAGAGATGAGTTGTCCAGAGCCATTTAGTGAGAGTCACTGCTGTGCAGAGGTTTGAATCCTCGCACCTATTGTGTCCCTCCAGCACGCTGTCTGCTCTGCTGCTCTGACTCTCACTATGACTACTTTGATGACCTCGGGCACACTGTCTTCCAGTTACATTTCCCCATGTACAAAACATGTTGCGATAGAAAATGGGATAAAGTGTGTCAAACAATGTTTCTATGGGGTGGGTCTTCTGTACTTTAGAGGAAGAAGAAGAATCTCAACAAAATGAAAAAAGTTGGGGTTTGATAAGTACTAGGTGCTCCCCGTGTTTTTAAAAAACCCTGAATATATCTAATTATTTTGTTACTCTGTGCCTCATAACGCAGTCATGAAAGGAAGGGAATGAAAATGTAACAAGGATGGTTTATTGTGTTTTAATAGAGCGTTATTATTTCGATCTGTCTTTTTGATCATAGCAACAATAGCTCCCCCCCTCTTTCTTATCATTCCTAGCTCCACTCCTTGGCTCGGCCCCATAAAAGAAAAGGATAATAATTTAAGCTAAATTAGGAAAGACTGGTTTATTTTGCATAAATACCCAATTTGCATATTGTGTTTTGAAGATGGTGATTTCTGCAGAGTTTTCATTTTGTCTGGCTAGAACTTGGGAGGAGATGGGAGCTCAAAGCAATGCAGAAAGCATATTTTAAGCACTGCATGGGAAGGAGCAGGCTGGTTGCAGGGCTCCCACAGCAGGGTGATGTCCCTTCCTGTGACAGATCCAATGCTGCCAGCAGGTTGGATGGCAACAGGGCTGTTCTTGGCACCCCTCCACCTCCGGAGCCCTAGGCAATCACCTAGGTGCACCTAATTGGTAGGCTGGCCCTACAATCCTCTGCAGAGTTATTTCAATCTCAGTCTATTGATTTCAGCACTAGATTGCATTGTAAACGGCAGACTTCATAGAAGAAGTAGGTTTTAGGAACAGATTGGAAAGGAGAAGAAGAAAAAGTGGCAACACAGATGCATGGATAATGCTCTCATTTTCAAGAATCTAGACTCTCATACTTTCAGAAGAAGCTTGCGGAACAATTCTACCTTCTGAAGTATGGTCACATCTTTACTGTTTTCTAGGTAATATCGGGACTGATGTACTGTATTGAATTTGTGTGCTTCTGTATAATAGTACACTCTTCCCTCCTTTCCCTCTAGCAAGTCTCACTGCAGTGGAAGAGGGCAAAGGAAGGCAGTAAGTGAGAGCATGGCAAGTGAGGGCAATGGGTAACACTGCCAAAGTTGGGGACATTGGAGTCTCTCACATTTTGTTTGCATTCTTAATTTGAAGCATGGTGAGTAACCTGGCAGGTACTCTTTGCTGCATCAAATTTACATTCCCCCTGCCTTAAATTGGCATGGACTCCAGGTATAATTGATTAGTGGAGACTTGCCCTCACTCTCTAATTTGGCTACTGGTTTATTGCCCAAATCAATGAAATGCACGCTACATTTGCCAGCTCGCATCCAGCTTTTTTCCTGCAGAGAAAGCAACCCTGTGCAACTATACAGTATTAGAAGTAATTGCACATCTCATAAACAGTTTTAGTTTATAGTTTAGTGGATGTACCGATAAAGGTGGACTCAATGTGTATCTCTCAGGTCAATAAATCTTGATGACTCCACTTGAGAAGTCAATATCTGCTGAGAGGCACATTTTTTTTACACACCTTACAATGGAGGAAGCTAGAAAGGGCCAAATACAAAGATAGAAAGGGCCAAGTACAAAATCCTTTTGGGGGAAAGATAAAGAAAAAGTCCTCAGTTGCATTTTCAAATATATACTGGCACTTTAATACAACTGTCTGGTCTCCTGCTGGGGCAGGACACCTCCCAGCAATCCCTGCCATTGCCTGTTGGTGTCTGAAAGGTTGGCAGAAGAAAAACAGTGACAAATTGGGGAGAGATGCAATCATCATTATGATATTCAATGTGACTTCCAATGAAAACTGGACTGGGCATCATGGCATTGGAGGCGGGGGCACTCGGGGATTTGCCAAAAACTCTGGGTTTTTGCAAATCCTGGAATCCCCCCCCCCCAAGTCATGATGCCACAACCAGTTTTTGCTGGAATTGGTGTTGTGTGCTGGTATACTGTGTGGGCACACCTGTCCCCACTCCCACCTCCAATGCTCCCAGGGATTCCACACAGCAGTCTGAAAACCTTGAATTTTAATCAGTGTACCAAACTCAATCCACAAAGACATGAGAGCACCAAGGCAGTAATCCAGCAACTCTGATAGACATATATGGAAATCGGCCAGTTTGCCTGGCTCTCTGTTCTCTACTGTGATCAAGAAAATGCTCTGTGCATTCAGCAGGAAATTGCCACAAGCATACATGTGAGAACAGGAAGTTTCTGAACAGTTAGGTTTTCAAATAAAACCTGACGATGTAGAAAGACAGTTGGTAGAGTGAGGCTATTCATGTATTTCTATCATGCCTAGAAAGGGCCAACCCAATATGACTGGCCATAGTGGCATGTGACTTACCTGGGGAAATCATTAAGGAGAGGCTCTTAAAACATCCTGCAATGTCTTGTTAGACAAGGCTTACAGGTCAAGAATCCTAAGAAAGTAGCCGTTGAATTTTTGATGACGTAAAAAAACCCCTTGTCCTGGAAAGGAGTTTGTTTTTACTTTTGCAAACAGAAGTGAATTAGAAGCCTAATTTTACCAATTCTTTCACACTGCGTAATTGCTTTGGTTTTCTGTTCATGCAGTGTGCCATTCAGAGGGACAGATCAGCTGAGGATTTCTTCAGTTTAGGTTTGCTGAAGAGAAATTTATGTTTATCATTCCCCCCCCTTTGGCAAAGAATGGGCTGCATCACTTCCCCCAGACAAGGAAATAATCACAACATTGGCACATGTACTTGGTTATCCCAAACTTCTCTCCCCCCCGCAATGGTGTCTCATATGATACTGTATCACTTATTATCTACGAAGGATTTCAAGCTTTTAAAATATTATTCCTAATCTTCATTGGAAAATGCCCGCTGGTTATGTAGTTCAATAGCCTTCATCAGCTGTGTAAAATTGGGACACCAGATGGTTCCTGTTGTATTTCTGCAATTCAGAGGAATCATTTACTGCGAATCTGAGGTGAGAGCAAGAGAATCACTTGCAATTAAGAATGGTTATAAAACCACTAAGGTTGTCTATTTTGTAACAGTTGCATTCCTGTAGCTATTAAGGTGAGGCCTACAGGAGTGGTGATGAATGTTTTCAGGATTAAGGTGGCAAGACCCTGAATGGATGGGAAGATCCACTTTTGCCCGCTCCTTCTGTTACAATCCAGTACGATGGGTAGTATCTTTCCACTCTGTGAATGGAAGATCTCATGTGGTCATGCTCCTCTCTGCTTTTGCAGCTCCTTCCAAAACTAATTCCCAGGGTTATGGGGTTTCACAGAGGAAGAGCTACATGGGTTGGTTGGGGGATGGGTGAAGAGGATATGGAGGTAAAATCACTCCTCCTTCCTTTCCTGCAAGTCCAGCTCCAGTCAGTTCCATCCAATTGTCCCTCCTCATGCCAATCTGCTGATGTTCGTGGCTGTTCCTCTGCACAGATTGTGCAACCCTAGGAAGTTCATTCTTGGAGTTGGAAAGAGCTCCATGAAAGGAAAGGATCAGATGGTAGGACACTTGCCCAACCAATGTCTCCACCGATTCAAATATATTTAGAAAAATATCTTGCCACATATCACCTCTTCCTTAAGGATGTTCACAGTGTCCAAAAATCCATTATACTATAGTGGTTGAAGTGTCAAAATCAGACTTGGGAGGCTTCCCTCTTCCATGGAAGTTTGCTCGATAACCTTGGGCCAGCCACACTCTCTCAGCAGATAGAATGAAAGTGAGGGGAATGATATTAGCTACTATGGGTTCCTGCTGGGGAGAAAGCCACAGTACACCTGAAGTAAATAAATATCTTCAGGGGCCTTACATTGAGTATGTTACTGCAGAGCTTATAGCTGATGCAGACATGCACACACACACATCTCACATCCATTAAATTGAATTATTGCTGTAGAGTGAATGTGATATGGAATGCACATCTTCTTGACTGATTTCAGAATGTTACCTTTCCTCTTTCTTTTTTTAGATTAAGATGAAGCATTTTAGTTCAAGAATGTCATATTTCATGAGACAAAAAGCATCATCAAGGCTCTGTAAAATACAGATACGTATGTAAAGATGATTTGGGTGAATTGTTGCTATCTGGTCAAGCCAGTTTCTATATCTAAGGTAGATGAGGTTTGCATCTCTTCTTTCAGTGAGGCTGGAAGTGCCTTATCATGTCATTTGACACAATTTATATATCTTCTGTAGCAAATTATTTCATTTCTATATATCCGGAATGATTATCTTTTAGCATTCACACTAAAATAGAAGTATGCCTTTCTAGTATCATTGTACACAATGTACTATTCCCAAAGGCATTTCTTGAATACAAACATCTTTCTACATACTTGAGGTCAATAACAGCACATTCCTAAGCACAGTTGTACCCTGTTCTAAGTCAGTTTACATTTGTCAGCTAAGAAGGGAGTAACTATACAAAAGGTGAAGAAGAAGAAGAGTTGGTCTTATATGCCACCTTCCTCTACCTTAGAATCATAGTGTTGCAAGGGACTGCCAGGGTCTTCTAGTCTAGCCCCCTGAACAATGCAGGAAATTTGCAAATACCTTCCCACACACACACCCAGTGACTCTTGCTCCATGCCCAGAAGATGGCAAAAAAGAACCCTCCAGGATCCCTGGCCAAACAGGCCTGGAGAACAATTGCTTCCTGGCCCCAAAGTGGCAATCAGCATTTCCCTGGCATGTAAGAATGGGCCACGAGAACTAAGCACTGATGCAACCCTTCCTACCTTCCCTCTCATGATCTATCTAAGTTTACAGAATCAGCATTGCTGTCAGATGGCCATCTAGCCTCTGTTTGAAAACCTCCAAAGAAGCAGAGCCCACCACCTCCTGAGGAAGCCTGTTCTGCTGAGGAACCACTCTGTCAGGAAGTTCTTCTTAATGTTTAGCCAAAAATTTGTCTGATTTAATTTCAACCCATAGGTTCTGGTCTGACTTTCTGGGGCAACAGAAAACAACTCTGCACCATCCTCTATATGACAGCCCTTCAAGTACTTGAAGATGGTTATCATTTCACCTCTGAGTCATCTCCTCTCCAGGCTTAAACATACCCAGCTCTTTCAACCTTTCCTCATATGACTTGATCTCCAGACCCCTCACCACCTTCATTGCCCTCCTCTGGACATGTTCCAGCTTGTCTATATCCTTCTTAAATTGTGGTGCCCCAAACTGAACACAATACTCTAGGTGAGGTCTAACCAGAACAGAGTAAAGCGATACCATCTCTTTGCATGATCTGGTCACTATCAAATGAGCCTCAGAATGAATCAGTTACCTCCCCCTCCCCAGAACAGGCACCTTGCGAGGTAGGTGGGGCTGGAGACAGTTCTGAGAAAACTGTGACTGACCCAAGGTCACCCAGTAGGCTTCATGTGGAGGGGGAGTGAGGAATCAGACCCAGTTTTCCACCACTCTTAACCACTGCAGCACACTGGCTCTGGGCGGTAAATCAAGTGTTATAATTTTTAAAAACTCTAAATGAATAATTGGCAAGATCAAAAAATAGAACACAAGAGGGGAGGGGATGTAATATCTTGTAACAAATCAATCCCCATGTATGTTGTTGATTGTTTTTTGAATGAATGAACTCATGAAGCTGCTTAATAGCGAGTCAAATCTTTGGTTTATCAGGTTTAGGTAAAGGTTTCCCTTGCTCGAAAGCCAGTCGAATCCGACACTAGGGATGCAGTGCTCATCTCCGTTTCCAAGCCATAGAACCAGCGCTGTCCAAAGATGTTTTTGTGGTCCTGTGGCTGGCATGACTAGATGCCAAGGTGCACGGGACCTTCCAGCCTGCAGTTCAGCGTCTTAACCACTTGAGCCACTGCAGCCCTTTATCAGGTTTCTGTTGTCTAACTTCTACTTTAAGCTGCTTTTAGAATGGCCCTTTGGAATCATGGAGGAAGAACATTCTATAGATCCGGAGCTGTCACAGAAAGCCCTTACTTCTCCTGGAAGTTAACTTACCTCCACATAAAATGGAACCTTTATCAAGGCTTCATTGTTTAGTGTTGGGAAGGTTCAGATGGGAGTAGGAGGCATTCCTTGAAGTAATCAAGACCAAGCCAGTTAGGGTTTTTACGTTTAAAATGAGCAGCTTGAATTGGACCTAGAAAGGAACTGCTAACCAGTGTCTCAAAATCCGTGCTAAATAAGAAGACTGGCTCAAGCCCATCAGCAGATGAGCTATGGCCTATTGGATTTTGCATCAACTAAGAAGAGGAAAAATGGGGAAAGGTCCTTTCAACTTCAGAAATATGTCCCATGCAGAGTTAGGTGTGTCTAAGTCCAAATCTATTGTTCTGTCCATCTATATACTGTCAAACTCTAGCCCATGAACCACTATTAATATTTGTAGGTCAAGAAAAATCACAATGGCTGTCATTCAGCTCATTTTCATCAACCCCCACTATTAACACTCTCCCCTATTATTGTCCTGGTAATAACTATCATATTTTTGTCCTGGTGTTTAGGGATTAGAGGTGTGCACCTGAAAAAAAATGGTATTTTCAATAATTCTTTTTCAAATGTATTTGGGTCCTCTGGTAGGGGTGCGTGTATGTGTATGTTGTTGTTTTCCAGAATTCTGGAATAGTTTAAGCTCCAATATTTCCTATATGGGAATTTTTCCAGGACTGGCTGTTATTCAACCAAATGACATCAAAATTTCCAAGGAGCTAGTACTGCCTGACCATTAAAGACACGCCAGGAAAAACGGGCAAGGAGAGTCAGCCAAGCTTCAAGGAAACTGGACTGAGGGGTCCATTTCCACAGGTCCCTGAACAAGTGCCCCCAGCTGTCCCACCCATAGGGGAGTGGGCTGGGAGGAACAAAATGACTCTGGAAAAGAGCCCTGCCTCCACAAAGGAGGGTGGGAAGGAGAAGAATCCAGTCAGACCCACAGCTCTGCCAGGCCCTGCACCTGCCAGGCCCTGCACCTAGAGAGCTAGTTTGGTGTAGTGGTTAAGTGCGCAGACTCTAATCTGGGAGAACCGGGTTTGATTCCCCACTCCTCCACTTGCACCTGCTGGATGACCTTGGGCAAGCCGTAGCTCTGTACCAGCTGTTCCCTCAAGGACAGCTTGGGAAAGAGCTCTCTCAGCCCCACCTACCTCACAGGATGTCTGTTGTGGGGAGGGGGAGGGAAAAGGAGTTTGTAAGCCGCTCTGAGACTCCCTTGGGGAGTGGAGGGCGGGGTATAAATCCAATCTCTTCTTCTCTTTTCTTCTTCTTCTTCTTCTTTCCTGTGCCTGGCAAGACTTGCACCAGCCTAAAACCACCTTCCTGTTGTCTAGAAAACCTGTTCAGGGGTGGGGGAACAGCCTTGGAATCCTTAAAATGGCAGCATTTTGATTAAATGATTCACTTCTGTTTGCAGAAGTAAAAACCTGCAGATCCGTTCTGCCGCTGGGGGGGGGGGGGGGGCGTTTTTTAAAAATTTATGCACATTCATGAATGTTGGATGTTTTTGCTGTGTGCTCCATGGCTGCTGCACTACAATAATGTGGATGCTTTCCCATGGGAAGTTTCAGTGGGTAACCCGTAGCAGGGTGTGCTGTGTGGCTGATATGCCCCACAACACTTTAAACCATTCAGTTAGTGGCGGCACCATTTCGTGCCAAGCCGCCAGTGTGATCACAGCCTTTGTAAAGACTGGGGTAAGACCACAATGAACCTGAAAGGAAGCCACAGTACTTGATAAGTTGCTGAAACATCTAAGCATGATCTTATGAGCGCTGAAGGCAGCGTAGTGATTCATCGTACCAGCCTGGAAGATATAATTGTAATCAATCATTTTAGCAATTTTAACTTTTTAAATTATGCATATAAATGGCCAATGGCTTTATAGTCCCGGAAGATATATAATGTACTTTAATTTACTTATTTATTGCCTACCGTAATTGGGTATATTGGAAAGTATGGAAGAAAATCACTTGTATGGTGGAATCACCTATCGCTTTTGGGATCTCGAATGAGTTCCATTTGCAATGGATCAGGTTGACTTGTGAGCAGAGATAATTTACTTTGGTGATCCTGGGTTATCTCATGATGGCTAAGTTATTGATGTGTAACACAGATGCAAGAGGCCTAAGGAGATAGGCACTGGTTGCATAATGAGAAAAGAGATAAGAGACAAATGGGTTCAAAAGAAGGAACATATTACCTGGTCTAGAGAAACTACACAAAACATATAATCAGTGGCATCTACCTCTAAGGTCAAGCAGTGACTCCAGATACACACAAGTGCATGTTTTGTACAGGCAGGCAATATGAATATTCTGTCTATCTGAATAGTCTGAATATGGCTCTGCTCTCTGTTCATTTCCTGTCTGCCGCTTTCCTGTCAACCCCATCTGTCTTTTCTCTTAGACCCTGTTGTGCTTTAACTCTTTCACTAAGTTAGGCCATACCTCTAAATCCTTCCTTGGAGGAAGTCTTGATGGAAGATGGTTGTAGACTCTAATTTAGCATAACAGAGTCATAGGGTTCAAGAGATTGCTTGAGTCACTTCGGCCATTCCTTCCATTCACTTCCTGTTCCATTGCGAGATGGATGTGTTTTTTGTTTTCGCAAAATCCAGAGACACACACCTTGAGAGCTGTGCCGATGAAGCATGTTTTATCGACAGTTGCATAATTTGCATATGCAAATATGCATCTAATTTCCTAAAATCTGAGACACATCAATGGAAAACAGGAAAAAATACAAATGTTGTGTTATGAGATGTGGACGCTCTGGATTGGAAAGGTGTGTTCTGGGGAGAATGCCTATTGGGCAGGAATTTGGAAATAACTTTAATCACTGTAAACTTGCGGGTCAGGACTATGTAGTTCAGATCTAAGCTGTCAGGCAGTTCTTTAGATATCCCATTCCCAGGTCCATTGATCAAACAGCATCTTCTGGTGGAAGCAGCTCTGGGAAAATAACAGTGAGCTGTTTTCTTCTCATCTCCTGTCCCATGTGAACATCCTCTTGAGTATGAGGGGGTGTTATTAGTTCTCTAGAGCAGGGGTCAGCAACCTTTTATAATTAAAGATAAAAACTATGCCATTCAAAGCAAGAGATAAACAGAGAGCTGGTATAAGCTATTTGCATAATTGAATATATACAATTTGACATAATTGACATGTTGATTAATAATTTACAAACCTGCTGCAGTCCAGATGCTGGACAAGGTCCCACAATAAGTAATAAATATAGTACATATATAAAATTCAACAAACAAAGATACAGGAGCAGACTGTGTAATTACTTTAGCGCATAAATCTGTGCATGGCTTGCACGTGGATTTATTTATTTATTTATTTTTATTTTTATACCCCGCCCTCCCTGCAAGCGGGCTCAGGCTACTGGCTACAAAGCACCTCTATCATTTCCCTTTCTGTACAGCATCTCTAAGATGCCTTTTAGTGCTATAAAAATCTCTGCCTGCCACTCCTTTCATACACTCATCATTCTCTGCCTGCCCCTCCCATATACCTCCTCTGCAAGATTTCATTCTCTGTACTGAAGCACAATTGGGCTCTAGAGCCATAGACTGCACACCCCTGATCTAGAGCTCCCCTCAAGTACTGTAGCCCAGATGTCCTGAAGTGGACCCCAATGGAAAAGCTGCAGGAGTAAAAATGTAAAATATGAATCCAAGCACCAGAGACACAAATCTGAATCATATAGCTGGTACTGTGTTTTTGTCTCATCACAGTTTCCTTGCAGGTCACTCTCCAGATCAATGTATGTCTGTTCATGGAATGACAGCTTAAAAAGGGGTGTTTTTTTTTTTAACAGTACAACATATAACTGGTAAGATCCTTTGCTTCCGTGTCTAACACCACCACTGGTGATCTGCTGTTCTTTCTCCTGGTTGCCTATAGCCACCCCCTGCCTGATCCCAGGACTCATTCAATTTGGTTTCATTCTTGGTGAGACCTCTGATGTTACTAAACGCTATAGAGCCAGTGTTACAACACTCCTGATCTTGTGACTGGACTGCTGTTGGGCCAGACCTTATTTCCCCCTAAGAGGCAGAAGATCCCTGCAAGGCACCAGGGGTTTCTAGCAATGGGACACAGCTGCCTTCCTCTGTACACCACTGCAGCAGCTAGCAACAGGAGAGAATGGCTGGCCTGCTTTCCTCTGCACCAGTGCTATCACTACAGACTGCCAGAGGCTGGTGCACGGACTGAGTGAGAAGGGAACCCTAGGGCTCCATCTTGGTTTATAGAGCTGCTAATCCTGCCATGGTTTGTCAGGCTGAGGAACTCATCAATCAGGTACAGACTTTGCTCTAGAAGACCTGAATGACCTGAGAACCAATTTGGTGTAGTGGTTAGGAGTGCAGACTCTAATCTGGGAGAACAGGGTTTGATTCCCCACTCCTCCACATGCAGCTGTTGGTGTGACCTTGGGTCAGTCATACGTTCTTTCAGACCTCTTCTTTCCAGGGCAGTTCTGGAGAGAGCTGTCTCAGCCCCACCCACCTCACAGGATGTCTGTTGTGGGGACGGGACGGGAAAGGGATTGTAAGCCGCTCTTCCTTCGGGTAGTGAAGGGTGGGGTATAAATCCAGTCTCCTCTTCTTGACCGATTGCCTACATGTTCAGCTTGCTGCCAGCATCCTTGCCCCCAACACTGTCGCACTGCTTTTGTTGAAACTCCATCTCATCAGTGCTGAGTCATCTCACATAGCTGGTAGATCCTGCACATTACAAGGGTTAGTAACAGATATAGATGCCTGATTTCATGAACCTTTGTCCTCCGTACATGGCTGAGAGACTGCATACATAAGTCACAACCTACTTATGGTGACCCCAGCAAAGGGCTTTCAAGGCAAGTGAGAAGCCAAAGTCTTCCTTGGTAGTCTCCCATCCAAATATCGACTCTGCTTAGCTCCCAAAATCTTACAAGACCAGGCTATACCATGCTGCCTTCTCTCCCTTGCATGCATTACAAGTTTATTTATTTATCAGATTTATATCCCACTCCCTATCCTCTGAACGGGGCAGCTAACAGCATATAAAATACACCCGATAAAAGCAATACAAAAGATACAATAAATAAACTTTAAAAATATGGAATGATTTTAAAAATCTATCCTGGTTAAACTCTATCCACTGTCAATCAGTTCAGGAGGCATGGATGGTGAAGACACAGCTGAAGTATACCAGCTGCCGGGTAGATAACAATTACCCAAAGGCCTTCAAAAAAGAGCAGCCTTGCCTGCCCTGTGAAACCTAAGGAGGTCCTGCAGGGCACGCACCTCTTCAGGCAGCTAGTTCAGCAGGACAGGAGGTACTCCGGTGAAGGCTGTCACCCTTATTGACACAAGGCAGACCAGGAATCTTCAATAAATTCTGAGATGAAGATCGGAAAAGATGGGCAGGATCATGCCAGGAGAGGTAGTCCTGAAGGCATGAGGGTGCCAGGCTGTTTAGGGCTTTAAAGGTAAGTACCAACACTTTGAACTGGCACCAGAAACTAACTGGAAGCCTGTGCAGCTGCTGTAGGATAGGTGTTATATGCGCAGTCCAGGACGCTCCTGTCAGCAATCTGGCAGCTGAGATCTGGGCTACTTGCAGTTTCCAAAGTGTCTTCAAAGGTAGCCCTGTGTTCAGCGCATTACAGTAGTCCAGTCTCGAGGTGACCGTTGTTACCACCCCAGACAGATCGGGAGCCAGTTGGTGAGACCAGCATAGATGGTAAAATGCAGTCTCTGTCACTAATGTTATTCATTCTTTGCCATTGTAATAAGTGCCTAATATGTCCTGTCACATTAATTGATCTTAGATGAAAGACTTACTGTTTCAGTATAGATCAAGGTGGGCAGCAGCATTAGTCTGCAGCAAAGTTCGCCTCCATGCTAGAAAAGAGATAGATGGGGTCCAAGGACAGGATTCTCACAAATTAGGACACATCAATCTCCAGGTCTAACATATTTATTACCTATGTTTTCATCCCCCCCAGTTGACCCAAAACAGATGATAACCAGAAACTGAGCTTGTCATTCTTTTGATCTATTTTTTAAAAAAGATTTTCACTATTTTGCATGCTAATTTAACAAGCCACCTATATGTACAACTATGATATGTAATTCCATTTCATCATCTGATGAAGTGTGCATGCACACGAAAGCTCACACCTTGAATAAAACTTCATTAGTCTTAAAGGTGCCATTGGATTCTAACTTTGTTCTGTTTCAATATAGGCAGTGTTAGGTATATTTCACAGTATGGAGTGCATGCATCGATTTCTTTTTTGGATGATACATTCCCATCCTTTACGTTCAGATTTTTTTCCCCTTGCATTCCAAGTAAAACATACACAATTACATCCCTCCAAAATTTAAGGTCATTCTGTTGCATGGAGAATCTGACACGTTGACATGACACTTTGTGACCTGTAGAGTGTATCAGAGAGTTAAGAGAATGAATCAAGCACTTGTGTTGGAAGCAGACACCACAGTATCATCAATGGGAGAGCAAAGTGTATGATTGGGACTTCACAAATCAGAGCAGAAAACAGTTATTATCTGTTATGTATTGACCATGCGGTCGCCATGTGCTCTCTTAATTGCGACCGCATGGCCAGAGCACATGGCCAAGAAACTACCTGAGCTTCAGCCAGGTAGAACAAAGGCCAGGTGGATTCAAACCGGCCACCAATCCTGTACCTAGGTTTCTCCCAGGGAACCTATGAAATGTAAATAGACTTCTAATAGCCTATCAGGCCAGTTGGGTGAGGTCAGGGGATTGTCCCTGACCAGCATAAAAGGAGGGCTTCGAGCCCTGGGTTGTATGCTTCATCCGGACCAGCAATAAAGATCTAGCTGTTTCACTATTCCATGGACTCCCGATTCCAATACTTATCATTATCGAAATGGTCCCATTTCCTCAGAAAGATGATGAATGTGGATGGTATTTTTTTTAAAGCTTCACAGCCACTTATTGGGAAGAGTCAGTGTTCAGATTAGTCCTTTGTGATTTCCTTGGTTGTATGAGGAGGATATTTTTTTATCAAATCACACTGAGGGATTCTTCTAGTAAATATAAAACATCTGTGGTCAATGACTCTTCAGAGGAAAAAAATATTTGTTTCCAGAAGTTGTACTTTCTAGAACATAAGAAGAGTCCTGCTGGATCAGACCAGTGGTTCAGATAGTCTAGCATACTGTCCCACACAGTGGCCAACCAGTTCCTCCATCTTTCTGTCAGTGGATCTGCCATGGTAAGATGATATATACTCCTTTCCATTTTATCCTCGCAGCAACCCCATGAGATGAGTTATACTGAGAGCAAAGAACTGGTCCAAGGTCACCCTGAGCTTCATGGCTGAGTGAGAATTTGAACCTGGACCTTGTCAGTACTAGTCCAACACTCTAGATCTGCCACCACTCAGAAGCATTTTGTGGGTATGGAACTTCTATACCAAACCCCCAAAAGGTATTTTTGAGTATGGTTAGTTTCTATTCTCTTTTAGGCTATTCTGATGTGTTGGTTCTTCTATCAGTCATTTCCAAATAAACCCAGTCAGCTTTACTTCTGCAGACTTGCCTGTCTCAAGGGTTAAAACATACACGATTCTGGAAGACCTGTGAGGAGACCTTCTGAGCATCATTTAAAGGACAGGTACCGCCATGGAGGGGGGATTCAGTTTGGGAACGTGTGAGAAGAGAAGAAGAGGTTTAAGCCTTTCACTCCTTTACAGTTCCACAAATGGAACCTAAGCTTCCTTCAGTGCTATAAGCAAAAATCCTGTGAGGTCCCCCTCCCCCTAAATAACAGCACAACATGGCAAGTTTTGATCAGGAAAGTATGCAGAAGGGGAAGGGTTAAGCCTCCTTTCCATTCCCCTTTCAGCTCTGATCCAAATTGCTCCTGTGGGGCTCTAATTTCCCTTTAATAGTGTCAGAGAGGCATGATCTCTGTCAGGTCTTGCCAGACCCTCAATTACCTTCTCCTATTTTTCTTCACTGCTTTGCTTTACGTAATCGGCTGCTTTTCCTTCACAGTGGGCCTGAAACGTGTTAGAAGATTTCTTTCTTAGCTATGCCTTTTTCACTGGAGTAATTGGCTTCACCCACTAAATAGAACTTTGTTTGTTTCTTACTTGCTCTGCTTAAAGAATATGATGCTTCTCATAGGAAAAGACAAGTGTTCTTTGGGGGAGTGAGTGCATGGCATCACTTCGGAAGATTAGCACCCGTGTTTTGTTGTTGTTTAGATTTCTGAATCGCTCAACCCTGCAAGCGGACTTTGGGCGATTTACAGCATCAAAACAGATAAAATACAATCAACATGAAGCAATTATTGCAATTTGCCAATGAAAAACCCAGTCCAGATGGCGATCAACCCCTTTTTTTGCCGGCTGCCGTACTCTCTACCAGAACACAGGCCAGGAAACCACGGCTTGCATGGCTTTTCTTGATATTTTCCACCTTTTTGGATAGAACTTTCTTCTGCTTTCTTCTCTCCTCCAACCCAGAACTGACAGAGAGGGCAAACCAAATAAAGCCATGTGAATAATATCAACACCTGATCTCATTAGGCCAGGCTGGATCTTGTCAGATTGAAGAAGCTAAGCAGGGTTGACCAGCCAATCTCCCAAAGACCATGAAGGCTGTGTCCTATTAAGCACCAGTTCTCAGATTCTTCTCTGTCCAGTTTTTAATTGTGCCTGGATTCTGAAATACCAAACCAAATTACAATAATCTCTTCTGAGTAATGAAATTTTAATGACTCTTGCTGAGTGTTCATGTTTTGTCTGGTGGTTTACAAGCATTAGTATTCAGGCGGCTTGCAAGTGCCCTTTAAAATCAACATTTTCTTTAGAATAAAGGAAAGGGGAGGAGAACTATCAGTCTGGGGAGACTTGTTCCCTTCAGTGTAACTGAACCAAAGACCAGAGTTGTTGCTCTCATGTTTCATTGACATTGACAGGGTTTAGAGGAAAGTAACGTTTCTGCACTAGAGAATTCCTTTCCTCTTGCATTCTTCTCGCGTAGATTTGATTAAATGGACCTTACGTTGAGGCTCGGGAGAGGATAAAACCCACACACCGTGGATGTTTCTGTCTCTTCACAGGAACTACCAACTAGTCTTGATTCAAATTTAATTGGCTTGCCTGTATCTCGACCTCTGCTTTGGCCAGACATAAAAGACACTCTTAGGGATAAAATATGTTACATTAGAGATCCTGACTGCTTCTTCCAGTGTGTTTCTTTACCCTAAAAAATCAAAGGCATGGAAAGTGAATTCAAACTTGGGACCCGGGGGGGGGGGGGTGTTGTTCCAATTCAAAAGCAGGAGGCCAAGGCTGAATTGTTCCCATTAAGGAAAAAAAAGACAGACACCTCACCTTTCTCAGTCTTTTTTCCTCACTGGGGTTATTTTGTTGTTGTTGTTTCTGTGCAATATGATTGGGGGCAACCAATTAGGGTTGCCAACTTCAGGTTGGGAGATTCCTGGAGATTTTGGGGTGGAGCCTAGGGAGGGGAGGGTTTGGGGAAAAGAGAGTCTATCTCCATAGTGTCTATCGCCAAGTAGCCTTTTTTCCCAGGAAAACTGATCTCTGTTGTCTGGAGCTCAGTTATAATACCAGAAGATCTCAAGGCCTTATCTGGAGATTGGCAACCACACCACCAATGCATTTCTGTGGACCGAACAATTTCTGCCCACAGAGTCTGTCTTTCAAACCTCCCCCCTCCTGCTGGATCTAAAAAGCTGTAGGCAAAGAAGTTGCCCTCTGTGAGTAGAAATCATTCCATCCATGGAAACACCCTGGTAGATCCAAGCCATTCTCTTAATAAACAGCATAATAATGACACTTGCTGTGCAATCCTGAACTGACTTGCACACTTCTAAGTCCATTAAAGCCAGTGGGCTTAGAAGGGCATAACTGTGCTTAGGATGTCAATTTTCTACTTGGGTTATATCGTATACATGAATGGGAAAGAAGATGAGATGAATGCTTCTTGGGGACTATGGGAATCATGGTCTCAAGTGTGTTTAATTTTAAGCATATCCTGTAACTAAGCAAAGCAAAATTATTTTGTACCTCACGATGTTACTGTGATTACTAGTATACAGGAATTGGGAAACAATAGACCTCTTGTTCCTTTATCTCTCTAATATTATGTTTAATGCTTTGCATTTCTCTGATTATTATTACTTCACATTTATGTTACCATCTGGCAGTACTCCTTATGTATAACAGGGAATTAACGTATATCATTACAGCTTTTTGAGCAGCTAGTTACAGGCAAAAACTAAAAGCATGAAATAAGCTAATGTTAGACGATCTTGTGATTAAAAAAAAATAAAGTCCTGCTGCCAAAATGATTTTTTAAAAGAAAACTGTGCTGGATATTCCACTCTTAAAATAATAATTTATAAAACCTGTATTCTCATTATTTTTGCAGTGAACAAAATCCCTTTAAAACAACAGCAATTAAAGAGATTTTTGGCATGCAGAGATTTTCCTTTGAGTGTCTTACCATGCTAAACAGATGTTGATTTTCTTCCATTATTTAAAAATTCAAGTTTGACAACGAACAACTTTTTTTTTGTTTATCATTGAAAAAAGTTCTGGAGTCATGTACATAAATACTGCTCTTGACAGATTGCTGGTTGGCAAGCAATCTGAAATAGGTCTATGCAGAAGCAAGTCACATTTTACTCAGTAGAGCAGGCAGGTGTTCTTAAGATTGCTGTGTTAAATATGCACAATAACCTTCTTGTAGACATTTAAAAAATACCTTAGCCACAAAAATCCAAAATTGCAACTTGTGTAAAATCCATTGAAGTGAGCGGGGGCTTAAGTGAAATATAGATTGTGGCCATAAAGAATGAGTGTCATTCCTCACAAAGCTCTTGGGATTTCCTACAATTTGGGGATGGAGGGACTAAAAATGATATGGAATTTCTTGAAGGAAGCTCTGAAAGTCTTGACAGTTTTTGAACTCATATTTTCCATATATCTTTTTCGTTAGTGTATTATATGTATATTCCTCTTTTCCAAAAATTTTCTCCCAGAGAGGCTTACATCATTGAAATCACACATATGCACTCTGTACTGTAATCCAACATTCTCCTTTTAGAATAGGAGGGGATGAGAAACAACAGAAATAGCCACCTTTGTAGATAAATGCTATGTCAACCACAGTGTATATTTTTCTGTCAATTGGTTTATGGGTTTTTTTAAAAACAAACATTGTAATACAGCCAAAACTACCCAGAATAACAAGTCTTTTGAGAAAAGCCAACCAGAAGTTTGCATGAGTGGCTGCATGTTTTTATGTGTATGTGCATGTGTCTGTTTGCACAGGGGTGTGTGACTGCTTTTTATTCTCTTCAAGTGGTCATGCATCAGAATGTTTTGGTAGAATAACTGCACCACTTCACATAGCATGCAGGAGAGCCTGGAGTCTGAAGATTGTACCACCTCATTTCACTGCTTGTGTACACAGGGCCTCTGAGAGGTTGTAGAGAGAGGTCCACTCTACTTCCTCCGCCAATAGAGGAGGATATTAATTCAAAAATCTCAAAAGCCTGGGCCAGTGAGCCCTCCTGCCCACACCTCCCCCATGATAGGCCCAATGTGTGGATGCAGTCTCAGGGAGAATGGGTAGAACTATAAACCAGTCAGTCATGGAAATTTCTCCCGTCGACTGATCTGGATGCTGATGGATAGAGGCCCACTTCTCCCCTCAGAATTCAAAGCGAGTCGAGAATTCTCATCCATATGGTAGAGAGAAAATGTCTGAACTGAGGTGAAGTTGTAACCATCCTTCACTTTCCCGCTTAACTTTTCCTATGCAGTTTGTGGTTTCTTTGTAAACATGGGCCCGAGAACATTTCTTGGCAGATGTGACACTTCTTAACAATGTGCATGTCTTCATTAGCGGTTGTTTTAAAAAATCCTCATTAGGACAGATCTGAGTCTTAGCAGCACCTTCAAGACAAGTAATAATGATATCCTGACATAACTTCAAACTGAAAACAAAAGGCTGTTGCACCTGTCAATGCTTGCCTTTTTGGATGATGTCTCAGATACACCTCTTATCCCCACCCCTCATTCTTCCATCTTCATACTTCTTGTAACCATGACATGTCTTTTTTTTTAACTTTTCACTCACAGATACAGGGAGCTGGTATTGAAATGCCAGTAACACAATATATTCCTCGAGGTATTTGAGGCCTTGGTCTTTAAATCACCAATGTGGCAAATGAGGTTCGGTGTGAATAAGTGTCAAGTGATGTACCTTGGAGCAAAACAATCCTGACTTGAAATATATGCTGATGGAGTCAGAACAGGTGCTGACCGATCAAGAAAAAGGATGTTGCGGTTGATAGCTTGATGAAAGTGTCAACTCAGTGTATAGCAGCAGTGGAAGAGGGAGACTCTTTGCTAGGGATTATTAAGAAAGGGTTTGATAACACAACAGCCTAGAACATAATGCCTTCATATAGATAGATGGTTATGGCCACATTTGAAACACTGCATATGATTCTGATAGCCATTCCTCAAATTGTACAGTTGTAAAACTGGAAACTGTGAAGAAAAGGGCAACTAAAATGATCAAGGGGTTGGAGTACAGTCACTGTGAGAAAAGGCTAGAATATTTGAGGCTTGTCAGTTTAGAGAAAAAGATGACTAAGGAGGGAATAGAATAGAGGTCTATAAAATTATACTCGGTCTTGAGAAAGTGGATAGAGAGAACTTTTACTCCCCCTCCCGAAATACTAGAACTCAGGTCTCCTAATGAAACTGATGGGCAAATAGATTTAGGACAGACAGAGGCATGTAGCAATGACCGCTTGCTTAGCAGGCTTTCAGAGGGAATTGGATAGGTTTGTGGAGGAAAGTTCCAGCAGTAGTTAATAGCCATGATGGCTGAATGGGGTGGAACTTCCATGTCTGGAGGCAGAATGCACATATAGGCCACCCGCTTGGGGAGCAAAGCTGGGGGAGACTTAGGCCTCTGTGCCCTGCTGGTGGCTTTCTGGTGGTGCCTGGCTAGCCTATTAGGGAAATAGGGTGCTGGGCTTAAATGAACCATTAGTTTTTTCATGCAGGGCTATTATGTTCCTATGATTTCACCTCCACTGTTTCATTCTAGAATTTTGATCAAGCACTGAAAAAAATACAGGAGTGATGTAATCACATTTAAAATCGTATCATATTGGCAGTTCTTTTTACACAGTGTTTTAGTGGTATATTAGATACACAGCACACAAAATGAATCTGGATATAACTATATGCATGCTGTATAAAAACTCTGGGTCATGGCTTTGGGTTTTTTCCCCCACATTATCAGTGGGCATGGGCATGTTGGTATCTGGGGCGGTTAGGGTTGCCAGCCTCCAGGTGGGGCCTGGGGATCTCCCGTTTTTACAACTGATCTCCAGCTGACTGAGATCAGCTCCCCTGGAGAAAATGGCTGCTTAGAAGGGTGGACTCTATGGTATTGTACCATGCTGAGGCCCCTCCCCAAACCCCACCTTCTCCTGGCTCCACCCCCAAAGTCCCCAGGTATTTTCCAACCTGAACTTGGCAACCCTAGGGTGGGGTGAAATGAGGAAAATTGCAATGTACCATTTCCAGGATTGTACCATTTCTACTTCTGTCTACGTCTACCACACAGCTGGCTGAAACTTTATTTCTTCCAATAATGAGATTGTGGTTTACTGTTTGAGAAGTGCAAGATTTTATATTCAAGTAACACTATATCAGACAATTATAACTTCTCTGTTCTCAGTAGAATATCTGCCCATGCTCATCTTAGGACACCTGGCACATAAAATCCTATTCAGTTTAAGTACTGAATTGAGTTTAAGAACATCAGACTTACATTTAGGTTTTTGCCAATTCATGTTGACTCATGATAGCTCTTACCCCTTCCCTCAGTGTACCTGCTTGCCCCATGCTGTAAAAAATTCTGGTTATGGGCCTAGCTGAAGCTACAAAAAGCTATGGAAAATCTCACATGCACAATGCTGTGTGCAAAATTTGTAAATAGAAGATAGAACCATGGAAGTTTCCTAATGCCTTAGTTCAGCTTTGAATATAAGGTCATTCAGGACTTCAGAATCTGGAGAGAGATCTGAATTAGAAGAACCTTTGGAAACACACCTATCTAGAACATCTGAAGTAGAAGCCATGGGAAGCGGTAATGGCTTTACATGCAGAAGTTCCCAGATTCAGTGTCCAGCATCTCCCATTTTTTTAAAAATCAAGTAGTAGGTGATGTGAAAGACCTCTGCTTGACACTCTGGAGAGCTGCTGCCAATGAAAGTAGACAATACTGACCTTAATTGACCAATGGTTTGATTCAGTATAAGGCAACTTCATCTGTATTAGTTTAGTGTTGAGGTTATGACTCAGTGGCCGACCACTTGCTTTGCATGGAGTAGTTCCCATGTTCATCCTATGGCATATCCAGCTAAAAGTATCATTTAGAAGGTGACAGGAAAGACCTCTGCTTTGAGACCCTGGAGAGCTGCTGCCAATCATAGTAGACATTATTGACCTTGATTCGACTCAGTAAGGCAGCTTCATGTATAGTCAAGTGAACATGATACTTCCTGTTCAACTTGCACTATCCAGGCTCTCTGTATACATTTTTACTTGCTTCCTGAGGGTTACAGTGGTGGGAACTTAACCCATGTTACTTGATGGGTGAGCAAATCAGAGAACAATGATGTGAATTCTCCCTCTTTTCTTCTTCTTACTCAATAACTTGTGGGAGCAGCTGGGAGAGACTACACTGTCCATTTTCAGCTGCTTCTTGGTTTTCCAGCCAAAAAGTCAGTGGTTCAGCCATATTCAATTTGTCACTGATGCAGGATCAAATGTTGTGAGCAACCTTTATGAATGAGCTTCTTGGGAATGTAATCCGCACTTCTGGAAAGGATTTACTATCAATTATCTTGACGATCATGGTCTGCTTAGAGATGGCAAATAGATTTCTTTCCATGGCAATCTGACCAAAATGTCTTTCCAAATATTCACTTCATGCTCAAGTAGCAATCGATAAATGCTATTTGCCATCCCAGATAATAGTTTGTTGAATGTTGTTGTGAAAGAGGGGGGAAAGAACTCCACACAATGAACTTGTATCATCATTTGGTAATCAGTTTTGTATTATAATGTTCATGCAAGGGATGAAATAGCAAGCCTGCTTTAGAATAATATCATTAGTTGCTCGACTAATGAAAATCAATAGCCTTGAAATGTTTTCTTGGCATTATCCCGAGTACTTTATGTTTTCATCTTTCTATGAAAAGAGATTTCATAAAGAGAGAGATATTCTTAGAAGGACCAAAATTGGTTTACTCTCACTTGTACTTCATTGCACATGTACTATATTAGCCAACAGTTCAAGAATATATTCATTTGAGACCCTTTTGACATTCTAGTGAATGAGATTGGACCTCTCTTCTCCTATAATTTGCCAAATTTTCCAACAGTGATAATTAGCACAGTTGGTTTAACAGTATAAAGAGGTTGTTTCAGTGTCAACTTCTGGCAGATCTTTTTGCCATCTTCTCAGGAGTAAATCCCACTTGTAATCATGCCATGTGATATAGTGGAGCATTCTAGCAAACGATGGTTTCACCAGCTCATTCACCTACTTAGCTGGTGCCTTGTTTATGCATTTTATTTAAATGTACGTGTTATATATTGGGATTGAATAATCCCTGATTGAATCACCCGGATTTAATAATCCCTGATTGAATCACCCTAGAGACTGGCTGAGCTTCGAGCACAAGAAGAATAGCTGACCAGTTCTCTGGAGTAAACCAAACAAGTAGTAATGTTTTGTAAATAGCCTATCATGGGGAGTGTGTTTGTGTGGAGTGGAGTGTTTTGCATGCATATAAGCAGGGCTTTGGCCCTGCTAGCTTTGTCTTGTTCTGGCTTAACTCACTTAATAAACTATGAGCTGATCACTCTACATGCCTGAACCCAGTATATTTCAGTATGTCTCACAGTACCATAGTTTAGATTATTTTCCATAGTTCATAAATTTCCTATACTTTCACAGCCCAATAATCTACTCTTGCTGAATAGAAGCTTTTCTGGGCCTTAATGTTTTCATCCGACATAATGTATTTGCACCATTTTACAAGTCCACTTCATTGACTTTGGGTAGTCATTGCCATTATGAACCCTATAAAACCCCTTGTAGAACAGTTTTTCTGATTTCTGCACAAGTGTGTCATTGAGACACCACCTTCCAAAGGTGAAGTGAAAGTGAAATTCTTAATGAATTTTTAATTTTTACATAAGTTCTCTTGTCCAAAGGAGTCCCCTTGGACTTTACAAGCAATATCTTGGCAGGGTTCCTTATTTGTAAAAATTATCCAAGGGAACACATTACTGAGTCTCTTGAGCACGAAACACTAATATCTAATTTTAAAGCACATTTTTGCAAAATGTTAATTAGGCCATTTGCAAAAATACACTATTAAATTTCCATTAAGGAATTGTGTTTTTTTGGGGGGGGAGGGGTGCTGCTCAACTCTCAGTGTGCTGTATGGGCAATATTTTCTTTATGCAAAAGTGAATTGTAAGGTGTACCACTGCTCTCTTTGTTTTACCATTCTATTTAAAGACTTATGTACATAATTTAAATTTAAAAAATCTGAATTTGTCTTTAGGGTTGTCAGCCTCTCAAAATTACAACTGGTCTCCAGGCTACAGAGACCAGTTCCCCTGGAGGATATGGCAGCTTTGAGGGGTGGATTTTATGGGATCACATCCTCACTGAGCTCCCTCCCCTCCCCAGGCACTGCCTCCAGATCTCCCAGAATTTCCCAAACTGGGGCCCCGATCACACGGAGAAGTAGCCGCGCGATAGGCACGAATGTCAGGCAGATTTTACCGGTGAGATCACACAGGAACATCTGGCAAGTATCCTGCACCCATCGCCAGCCTGTTTCTTTCCCCTGAAGAAGCACAGTTATAAACTACCTGCGAAAGTCCAGTGTCAAAGGGGTTTGCGACGGCCCGCAGACGAAGGTTCCCATGTGATCGCTCCAGTGCGCTCCTACTCCATCGTTGAAGCGCACCAAAAACTCGCACCGCCAGAAAAAACCCTGGTTCACCGCCATCGTGTCTGATTGCGTAGTGGCGGGTCAAATTGTGACGGCCCAAATAGCCTCGCCTTCCCTCCACGTTATCTGGCACATGTGACCGGGGCCTGGAGCTAGCAAGACCTTGGGATGCAAAGGTGCTTGCAGAGATCAAAGCAGTTGGGGACCCCTCAACAACATGGGCCGCCAGCAGTCCACCCGCCTGAGCCGCCTTCCATGGAGAAGCAGTTAAAAAACCAATGTTTAAACCAAGGGTTCAATGCCAGAAACTTAAGAAACACTGCCAACTGAAAAAAAATAAAGGTTTTTGCCACCTTCCATCTCTAAGGTGTTCCAGCTCTGTCAGTCGAGATAATTTCCTTAATACCACACCTTTCAGATCCACAGCTTAAGATTGATCATTTTGGCATTTATCTTCCAATTTCAGCTTAATAGCTAAATCAAAGTTCTATTTTTGGGTTAGGTATACATCGGTCAATTAGGCCTAGTAGTCTAACCTTCGCTATAGGTAGTCTGAAGGCTGTCATGCACTCTGTTTTTACAGTTATTTTTAGCCAGTTTATTGGTTCTTTTGGTAGTATATCTTATTTTTCTCCTAAAGGATGTGCAGTGTTGTTCCCAAAAAACTTATAACATTGTCCTCCCCTCCTCTGTTTTATCCACACAACAATCTTGTCAGGTTTGGCTGAGAAAGAGTGAATAGCCCAAGGTCATCCAGCAAACTTCATGGCAGAGTGGGTATTTGAACCTGATTGCCCCAGATTCTAGTTTGCCACACAGGGGTCTTATGCAGTTTGCTAGCAACTAGTGCAAGGGAGGTAACAGGAGACTGCTTGGGGGTTGTGGGCAGAGCCACTCCAATTGTGGCTTCAGTATGGCAGAACAACCTCGTCTGCAGCAGTCAAGCAGCGTGGGAGTGTCTGCACCACTGGCTCTCCTGTCTACTCGTATGGGTTTTCCTTTGCACCCCCCCCCTCCCAGCCCATGGGGCCTTGCAGTGAGGATACACCAACTCAGAGCTTACCAGCAGCTGTCCTTTATATGGTTTATATCTCTGGAACCTGGAAGTACATTTATGGCACAAATGGCCCTGCCCAACAAAGTGACATTTATGTCAGATCTAGCCCTCATAACAAATGAATTCGACGCCTCTGCTACAGTAAGGGTGTGGCCTTGTGTGATAAGCGGTCCAGAAGTTGCTGACTCAGGAGCTGTTGGTGGCCACCTCGTGTCTTTGTTTGAAAAGCCTATTGTGGAAGGAGCATGAGGTGAGACCTGTACTTCCAATCCCAGAAGCCACTGTGTTACTGTGACTCATAAATATGGGCTATAAGAGAAGCCTGTATATGGAAATAAAAGGCTGACAGATTGCTCACTCTGGAAATGTAGCTGCAAACCAGTAGGACTTTAGGAATTTATAGGTGGTTATGGGTAGTGTTTGTTGGGAAATCAAATGAAACACAGTCAACACTTTGCAATAGCTCTCTTGTTCAGAACAGCTCTATATGACACTGTACTGTAAAGCAATGATTCCTTTTAAAATTATATTGGGACCTATTTGTTTTTCCTTAAGGAAAGGACATTTCCTGTTCTTCAGTAAGATGTGCTGACAGTGTTTAAAATCACTGCCTCTGATCACTGTATTTTGGCTACAATGAAATGAGAACAGCCCTCCTCAAGAGTCATAACTGAAATTTATAGGTACATGTGGGGATAACGGCACAGTCAAATTACCCAGCTCCCTTTCTGTTTATTCCTCCCCAACTTTCTGCCCTCATGAGAAAAAATAAGTGAGCCCAAGGGATTTAAAATGCATCCAGCATTGTTTGAAATATTCTCTGCATCCTTAAATGCTTGTTTGAATTTATTTGACAAGTATTTTCCCCCATCAAGTACAACACACCATTTTAAAAGAGAATTTTACCTCAGATCTAAAATATTTATATTTGATGACAGATCTTTCTGATGGGAAGACAAATTCCTGTTGCTATAGCATCGGTGTTAGATGCGCATCATTGGTTTTGGCACCTTTAAACTAATGCTTATGTAGTTAAAACCGTAACTTATTCAAATTAGGCCTATTAAATGCTTCAGCCAAATGCAGTGTTAGAATATTGAAGTGAGTGAACCCATTCATTTTTCAGTTTCCTGATGCCACTTGGGAATAAATCCAACTCTGCCGTAGATCCATTAGCAGGATGTGTACACTATGACCTTATCTCCAGTCAGCAGTCTTTAGCAAATACAAGCTAAGGTTCAAGATGGCTGTGTCGCCTCACAGGTCATTACAAGCCACCAGGTCCACCTACACTCTACAATATCACCTAGCTTTCACCACACTTCCTTTTTTCGTTTTCACATTTCAAGCAAGGATCTGAACTCTCTCTGAACACTGTCTAACCTGGACTTCTCTTTTACAAAGAACAGCTACTGAGAAGCCATATTATTTTTGGTGGACAGCTCATTTATCTCTCCACAACCCTGTCAGCCCACAACCCTTTTTCGAAACCATAATTGATCAACTCCACCATTTTCTTAAGGACAGATTATTTCCAGCCCCCTCCCCATCCTCACTGATGTCACCTTAGTATACAGTATGAATTAATCTCTGTCTAGCTAAGTTTTTAACCTAAATGTTGTGAAAATGACTCACTCTTGAAGCTCTAGTTGTATCAATATAGATTCCTAAGTTTCTTAGGAAGAGGTCATGCCTTGTGCTTATGTTACAAATGTGAGAAGTAGCTAGACGTGATAGAGTAAATGGGGACTTCTTTGTCATACGGTCTCCTACATCACTGATTATAGTTGTCTCTGATACATTCATTTGCAGTGTCCTCCTTTTAATGTTTGGATGGTCCAGCATGGTTGAGGGGATGAAAGTGATCTAATGAAGCCTAAAATGATAGAGAAACTTGCAGCTCGGCAAAAGGACAAACAGCTATTTAGATGTGCATGCTTTAAGCTACCAAGGCATTATTGTGAATCTGCTAGTCTTTCAGAAGGCTGACAAGGAAGAGAGTTGAATATATTGCAATGCAATCATAAGCAGACTTTTGTCCTGACCTGGATAGCCCAAGCTAGCCTGGTCTTGTCAGATCTCAGAAGCTAAGAAGGGTTGGTCCTGACTAGTATTTGGATGGGAGACCATCAAAGAAGTCCAGGGTCACAATGCAGAGGCAGGCAATGGCAAACTACCTCTGAACATCTCTTGCTTTGAAAGCCCAAGGGGGGTCCCCATAAGTCAGCTGGGACTTAACAGCACTTTCCTCCACAGCCAAAGTCAACTGGTGAGTTCATGATTAAGGCTTGCATCAGGAAATTTGTAGTTCATACTTCTGCAGCGCAGTCCTAAGCACCCTTGTAAATCCATTGAAGTAAATGGGACTTCTACGATATGTGTGTGTGTGTGTGTGATTTTCAAAAGACAATCAAATTCTTAGAGTTCTTTGCAAGTTAAAGGCAATAAAGTTAAAGAGTTGACATACATTTCTATTGCGTTTGGTTTGGAAGCCAGGTGCTTCATTGCTATAAAATGGCAAGCATTAGAAACAAAAGAGAGGCAGGATCCCCTATAGGTGTTTTTCAATGAACGGTGGGGAAAGGGGCAATGACGAGAAGAACAGGAACATTGTGCCCTAAAGCAGAGCTAACCTTCATCAGCAAGGCAGCACAAAACAAGTCAGTCACAAAACACCCAAATCGCTTTGCTGATGAGACAGCCCCCCACAGCCATACAAATGTTCTCTGTTATATGTGTGTGGATGTGGTTTCTGTTTTTTGTTTCATGGTTTTCAGTGACCTCTCAGTACAGCTAATGTGCTGATTAAACTGTATGCTGAAGGCTATTTCAGTGGGAGGATGACAGACAGCCTGACTTAGAAGGATTGTATTAGAAATGCTGACTAAAAAGATAACGACTCCATTACCAAGGCTACTGAGAGATAAAGCAGTCTAAAATAATCAAGCACATGGGGATGAAAGGAACATAAGAAGGAGTGGATTCAGACAATGATGGGCGTTTCAAAGTTGTGCTTCTAGCAGTGCTATGGGGGGGGGGGGGGGTGTCAGTAGGGTTATCAACTCTGGCTTGGGAAATTCCAGGAGATTCGGGGTGGTAGAGCATGGAGAAGGCAGAATTTAGGGAAAGGAAGGACCTATGTGGGATATAATGCCATAGATACTACCCTCCAAAGCTGCCATTTCCTCTAGAGGAATTGATCTCTGTCATTTGGAGACAAGTTGTCATTCCAGGAGATCTCCAGGGGTCAGTCATGCAGAAAGCCTACTATCACTGGGCTTCTAAACTCCTTTGGACACCTAACTGCTTCTCTGTGATGGCTGGGATATGGGTGAGAGTTACCAGCTGCGTAGACCACTAGTTCTTCCTGGTGGAATTCTGGTCAGATGGGATGAGCCAGTTACTTCACAGTAACTGCAATATTCACAGTAATCCTTGATAGCCTTAAGAATAAGTCCCTGCATAGTGCAAAGTATTTGCGAAAAAGACCTCAGAACTGTTCAGAACATGACTTGTAATATTAGGGCCCTTGCACTGGCAGGATTTACTTACTTACTTTCAGGGGTCCTTTGGGGCGAGAGCAAGGCAGAGCACTGCTCCGCCAGCTCAAGAGGGGCAGTAGGGCAGCCATGGGCTGAATCAGATTCTCTGATCTGATTCGGCCCGCCGCTGAATTGCTGCTGAAATTCGGTGGCAACTTTAAAAGTGGCTGTAGGGGAGGGGGTTTGAGGGAGAGACTCCAAACTTGCAGGGTAGCTTCTGGAACCTCTCCCCCAAATGCCCACCAAGTTTCAAGAAGATTGGACCACGGGGTCCAATTCTACGGGCCTTCAAACAGGTTGCCCCCATTCCCTCCATTGTTCTCTATGGTGGGAAAAAGTAATGTTTTTTCCTACCATAGAGAACAATGGAGAGGATGGGGCAACCTGTTTGGGGGCCCATAGAATTGGACCCCGTGGTCCAATCTTCTTGAAACTTGGTGGGTATTTCAAGGAGAGGCCCCAGCAGCTATTCTGCTAGTTTGGAGCCTCTCCCTCAAACCCCCTTTCCTCCAGCCCCTCATATACCCTATGAGTTTTTGCCATTGATTTCAATGGCCCATAGGGTATAATGGGGCTGAAACTGACATTCCCTTTCTGACACACTTCTGGTGATGTCAGGGGATGTGGCATATGCTACTGTCATGCTAATGAGTTATGCTAATGAGCTCCTGCACCTCTTTTTCTATGAAAGGATCCCTGCTTACTTTTAAGTATTGAGCAGGAGGCGATGAATCCAAACAAACAGGCTTTTATTCAGTGACATTGTTCAGCTCAAAAGACAGCTCTATGAGAGCAGCACTTTCATTTATACTGTTTCAACACAAAACTTTCAACAATGTAACTATATACAAGCAATACTATTGGACCCAAGCAGGGCTCAGCGATTGGGTATCTAGATTGGTTTCAGGACCAATGGGAGTCTTTATTAATCAGCCAATAGGAATTGGAGCTTTAGGATACCAGAGCCCTTTCTAAGCTATTACCGCTTCATATTCTAAACACAAACACAACACACGCTTTATTTATTTATTTATATCCCACCTCTCCCTCGTGGCTAGGCTTGCCAACTTACCTGCTATGGCTGGCAATCTCCAGCAGCCATGTATGTTTCGATGTAACTTCCATCCCAAACCTGGAAGTGATATTCACTGATGCTCTAGGATTTTGCCTAGGATTTCTCTAGGGTTTTACTCTAGGGTTTTTGCCGGAACTGACATCAACACATACACATATCCTGTCCATGCTCTGCCCACCCCCCACCCCCCGGTCTCCTGGGTGTTGCAGGCATATGACTGACTGCCCTACTTGTGGATCAAGGCAGTTTACAATCCCAAATTTAAAAACATGAAAAATGCAATATAGCCCTAGTAACACCCTTTCCCAAGAAAATGCATGCAACTTGATCCCCATTTAAAAGCCTTGCAAATAAAATGATTTTAAAGCACCTCCTGAAATCTCAAGCGCCTCACCTCCTCCGGGAGCCCATTCCACAAGTGGGAGTCACTATAGAGAAGGGACAGGCTCTAGTAACACTGGAAGAGGGCGGGGAATATTTAGAAGGTGGCAACCAGAAGTCAGTAGTTGGTGCATGAGGACATATGAGGAGAGACCATCCTTGATATATGTGGATCCTAGGCCTTGAGGGATTTTATTTACAAGTGACCATCACAGAGCCATCGAATAGGAAGCATGATAGACACCAACCTTTTGCATTCCTTCACATGAACATATTAAGTTGCCTTCTACCAACTTACACTGCGGGGCTATTTCTCTCACTGTTGCCTGTTTTCCACAAACAAGCAGAGATTATTCCTGCCCTGATCACCAGTTGTTTTGGTGTCATTTCTTTGTACTGAAGACTTTTAACTACCCATTTTTGTATATGCAGCTAAGCATACTAACTGGATGTTTCTTCATAATTCTTACATCTTTCTTTAATAGATGTTTACATAAGTGCCAATTGCCATCAAGTCACAACTGACTCCCAGCAAGGGACTTTCAAGGCAAGTGAGAAGCAGAGGTAGTTTGCCATTACCTTCCTCCGTGCAGTCTTCCTCAGTGGTCCCCCATCTGAGTACTGATTCTGCTTAGCTCACGTGATCTGGTGAGATCTGGCTATACCATGCTGCCTTCCCTCAACTTTTAAAGATAGTTGGTCCATACAGAAAGTGACTGGGTCAGGGAAGGCCAAGTGACTATTGTTTGTATCTGAAGTTTCGTCTGGAACAGATGAACCTGAACCATAGACTGAAAACAAGAACAATATCGAGGATAAACATTGTACAGTGGACTCTGTGAGAGTCTCAGAATAAGCCTGTACACTGGTGGAGATCTGGTGGGAGCAGCCTCCATATGGGTAGTCTGGTGCTAACTGGTATTTGTGAATTTCCTGCATTGTGCAGGGGGTTGGACTAGATGACCCTGGAGATCCCTTCCAACTCTATGATTCTATGGTACCTCGAACCTGAATGAAGCTAGAACCCACCTTGTCCCAAAACAGTTTTGTCCAAGGAATTTCACTTATCAAGCCCTGACCCTTAACCACACCCACACCCTAATGCTTTTGTAAGTCACCTGACATGTCCGGAACATATAAACCACCTGGTAGGCCACCTTCTGACATCACAGCTTTATAACTCCTAATGAGCGCACCAAGTTTGTGGCAGATGTGGTTCTTATAAGTCCTGAATCTCATCCACTCACGCAAACGCAACCCGAAGTGAACTTTCTGATCCTGAATCAATACCATTCTCAGCAGTCTATAGACATCTGCTAAATTCAGGTTTTATTGTCAAAGTATATTTTTAGGATCCTTCACCTCAGCTTCTTGAGCAGATTGCTGAAAACCACATGCAAATGTTTCTTCTTTTAGAGCTGAAAACACGCCAGGAGACTTCTAGTAAAATATTTACAGCTAACTTTAAGATGGAAATATGTCTTCCTTATTGAACGATAACTTTGCCTTGAAAGATATTTGGGGAAGGAACAGATTTATTTTAGTTTACTTGATGACTGTGTTTGTGGTATTTTCTTCAACAGCTATTTTGCATTAATTTTTATTCGTGTGTGGAATTTTTTTTTTAAAAGTGAATGCATGAGATCAACTATCTGCTATTTCCCTTTTTTAAATCTGTCGTGGCATACGGATATTTCAGGAGCATTAAGTAAGAGTTATAAGAGGTTATTAAGAGTTGTAAAGAGTTATAACGGGCTTCTTTTTCTGCTAACATAATTGAGTTGCAATAAAAAGTACGCTATGGGTGGAACTACAGATTGCGCTAGATAGATGTGTGTTGTCCTAGTTGGATCACCAATAATTTATACTTGTTGGGGTGAATCACAGGATCTTTACGCATCCTTAGGCTTTCCAAATGTCTTGTCTGTGCTATAGGTGGGGGGGGGGTGGAAGGGAGAAGGTGATACATTTGGCAGGACCACTGTGTATGTTCAGGTGTGTGTGTGTGTGTGTTATACACAAGCACACTATATAGCTGATAATGGATAACTTTGAAAGGAGAGGAACTTGTACACTAGCTACAGCGTGTTGCTGACAGGCCCCGAAAAATGATTTTATTCATATCCATTGCTTTCCTTATTGAACAGAATTCTTCATGAACACCTCCCCCCTTAAAAGAATTCACTCTTTTCTTCCCAAAAAGAGCTAAACTTCACTAAATGGCACACAAAATCATTAGTGATGAAACTGGCAGGGACTCTTTTCGGTAAAAACAACAAAACTCAAGATAACTCTGCTAGATGATGTTAAGTTCCAGTGATGATTTCTTTGCAGCATTCAGCAAGTGACATTCTATCTTCTAAATTGTGAATATGAAATCATGCCGTGCTTTGGCCTTGCAGAAATTAAAAATTAATGGTGTTTTCAAGAAGATGATCTGAGGTTTGTCTCATGCCAACTATCTTTATTTTTTTTTAAATGACTGATTGGATGAACGAATCTGGAGCAAGAAACAAGCTAACCTGCTGCTTTGGTGTATAGAATCCTCATTCAGTCTGGCATGTCTTGGGTAATCAACAAGACTTACTTTAATACTAAGTGGCTGCTACAAGTAGAAGATGTACAGTTGGTTCAGCATAATTAAGTTCAGAGGGAAGCAGACAACAAGAGCTCAGACACACTCCTATAATACTTTGATGGTTGGATCCAACCGCCTTTTTTACTGGTGACACTAGGGTGAGTCCTGGATCTCCTGGAATTACAGCTGATCTCCAAACTACAGAAACCAGTTCCCCTAGAGAAAATAGCAGCCTAAGATGGCAAACTCTATGGTATACCATAGGTTCTAGGTGAAATGCCTCCCCAAATTCTTCCCTCCACAGGCACTGCCCCCAATCTCCAGGAATTTCTCAGGCTGGAGTTGGCAACCATAGTCCTTGCTGACCACCCCCCAAAAAGGCTATAAGAATCAGGGACCATCATGTACAAAAGCATAAAATGAAAATTCTGCTTAAGTCTAACCCTTGCCTGGGTCTAACCCTGGGTTAGATCAAATAGACTAGATATGCTCAAACACCTGCTGCTCATGGCCTGTTCACCAGTTATGATCAAGCAGCCAGTTTTTCAGTGGACTGTTTATCTGCTCATTGATTCACTCTTGGCTGTTTGGCAGGTTGTTTTCTTCCAAGTGGTAAAGCATAGAGAAATCCTTGTGTGTGTTGCCTGACTGAGTTCTACTTTCCCCTTGACCTTACCGTAGCACTGTTCTGCTCAGCAAGCAATGTTTTAAACAGTGAAATCAGTCATAAATCATACACATTAACTGATCAATAAATGCTGCATTGGATCCAGCCAGCTTTTTGACTGGTGACAAATGAAAAAGAAGAAGAGATTGGATTTATATCCTGCCCTTCACTACCCAAAGGAGTCTCAGAGCGGCTTACAAACTCCTTTCCCTTCCCTTCCCCACAACAGATACCCTATGAGGTAGGTGGGGTGAGAGAGCTCTGACAGAAACTGCTCTTTTTCAAGAACAGCTGTGCCAGAACTATGGCTTGCCCAAGGTCATCCAGCAGCTGCAAGTGGAGGAGTGGGGAATCAAACCCGGTTTTCCCAGATTAGAATCCGCATACTTAACCACTACACCAAAGTGGCTCTAAAGGTGGTCCCCCTTGACCCCGCAAAGGGCTATACTGGAGATTGTGGGATCTCCCTGGAGAACAGCCATGTGAGATCTATAAGAGGAGAAATGGGCTAAATTCAGTGAAAAAGCTGGCTGGATCCAAACTGCTATGCTTTGTTTTTTTTTAATCTTACCATTGGCTGTTTTTTCTAAGAAGTCCTTAGTGACGTCAGTGGCTGTTGTTCTGTTTGAAGAAGCAGCATTTTCACACATATGCAGTTCTGGGAAAATATGCAAACCTGTTGGCAGGTATTCAGTCTGAACCAGTGCCAAACTGAATAGATCCAGTGATCAGCTCATGTCTGATCCCTGCAGTGTTTGTGGCATCTCTAAGGTAGATATTTACAGTGCAATCTGAAGAAACCTTTTCCTGGGAGTGAGCATCATCGAATAGACTTTAGCAGGATTCTAAGTAGACCTGTTTAGGATTGCTCTCTTAGCTGCATAAATAAGTGCTGTCAAGTCACACAACTGATTTATGGTGATCCCAGCAAGGGTCTTTCGAGGCAAATGAGGTGGTTTGCCATTGTCTTCCTCTGGAGAACATTCTTGGGTGGTCTTTGTGACCCTGCTTAGCTTCCAAGATTTGGTGAGATCGGGCTATACCATACCATTTCACAGTCCCTGCTCTCTTTGGGGGATAATAGTAATGGATGTTGGCTGTAGTCCTGTTCATACTTATATGGGATTAAAAGTGTTATCCTACAAAAACTTTCCTGGGAGTAAACCCCACTGTATAGACCTGAGCAGAATTCTGAATAGACCTGCTTAGGTTTCAACTGTTACACTGCAGTCCTGTGAAGGGTTAGTCCAGTCTAATCCGAATGAAATGAACTGATTTAGATTAGTGTAACTCTGCATTGGATTAAACTGCCCATCCTACTGGACTCAGGGGAATTTACTGCTCAGCAAACTTACACTGTGTTGTTTGGAACTCATTCACATGACCACAGAAGTCGTTTGAAATCATCTGAATCCATTTTAACAACTAAAAGAAATGAAATTTATCCAACAGAAAGCCACTAGGAAATGGATTGTGTGGGGTGTATAATTGCATCATGTTTTGTTCTAAGAGAAAGGGGGGGGGGTTGCTCTCTCTCAAAACACCAGAATTCAGGGTCATCCAGCCAGAAAATTGGATGCACAAAAGAAAGTACTTCTTCACCCAATGGAGTATTAATTTAAGGAATTCACAGCTTCAGCTGTGGTGATGGCCACTCGCTTAGAGAGAAGACAAATGCATGGAGCTTAGTGCAAATGATGGCATTTATCCATGACAACTAAATTGATTGCATATGAGATGCTGGGTACAAACTAATGAGCATTCTAACGATTCTTGTGGACTTCTGGAGGCACCTAGCTGGCCAGTATTGACAAGGGAATGCTATGCCCTTAGTCCAATCCGTCAGGCTCTTTCCTGTATGCCACTCCCCACTTTTTCTCAGCCTGATCCACCTCACAATGTTGTTGTAAGAATAAAATGGGGCTGAGGAAATGCAACTAGATGTTTTTATGAAGATGACCTAAATTTTACTGTCAAAATAGCTATCATATGATTGCTTTGTAAGCCAGACCCATGCCTCACAAGAAAGATGCTCATACGGTGCAGTGGAATGAGATTGTACTGCCTTCTGATGTCTATGCCTATAGCTGAAGGGTTACAGAAAATTCTGTGCATGTTTAAGTGCTGTAAATGCATTGGCTTTGCACATCTAATTGTGAGCATTGCAGAATGCAAGGCTCTGTACACCTGTGCACATGCAGGGCTTGCTACAGACATTTGGCTATATGTGCAGACATCTGGGACTGAGGGTCTAACCCAGGGGTGTCAAACTCATTTGTTATGAGGGCCAGATCTGATGTAAATGAGACCTTGTTGGGCCAGGCCATGTGTGTCATAAAACGTAATGCCAGGTAGCAGAGATACAAACTTTGTAAAGGACACAGGCGAACACAAAGATTTTTAAAACATAAAAAAATGTAATGCCAGATCTTCACCAGACTCTCTCAATCGCACAGGAGAGGCTTGCCTATCTACCTCTCCTGTGCAGCTCAGAGAGTCTGGTAAAGTAAGCTGTGATGTAGCAGCAGTGGCAGAACTGGAAAAGGAAACAAGAAACAGCCAGGGCCTTGTGGACCAGATTGCAGCCCTCCGAGGGCCTGATCCGACCCCTGGGCCACATGTTTGACACCACTGGTCTAACTTGACTAAATTTAAACCAAGAGCATAGCCACATCCTTCTATCTTGGAAGAACCTGGCAGGAAGTCGGAAAGGGGCCTAATGGAAACTAGTAGGGATTTTGCAAGTAGCTGTAAAGGGATGACTCAGCATTGGGCAAAGGAATTGTGTAAATAATTGTGGGAAATAGAAAGTTGGAGCAATTGGGAGAAGCATGATAGACAAAGGTTATCTGTTATTATCCCTTCCAGACCTCATAACCCCAATATCTTCTTCATGAAAAGGTTAACAGATACAGCAGACACAGTCTGGAGTAGGCAGGCCTGCTAAAATTCCTATAATTACATTAGTGATGCCAGACTCCCCACCCCCCCAATGGGAGAGGGTCCCCTATTTGGGGCCCCACCCCCTACTGTCAGCCAGGTGGCCAGTGGGGGGAAATTACCCCCCTCCCAACAGGGAAGAATGCCAGAAATTAATGTGATGTGCCTTCGTGACCTGGAAGTGATGTAGACATGTCGTGGATGTCTAGGTGTGATGCTCTGGTTTTTGGGCAAAACTCTATGGTAGAAGCTAATTTTACCATAGAGTTGTTGCCCAAAAACCAGAGTGTTGCCCCTACCAACATGCCCTAGTCACTTCTGGGTCATGTAGGCACATCACATTTATTTTCGGCATTCCTCCCCGCTTCTGGTAAGTTCACCCCCCCATCCCCCACAGGTTAGTCTGAGGGACCTGGCAACCCTAAATTACATTGTACCGAAACTCCAATCTAATAAAATGTGTGCTGACACTGGTCACTTTTAAGGAATGGGATGATTCCCATTCAATGTATATTTGAGATATATTGCACATGTTGCAACTTGTGTACTCGTCTTGCAGTTTTCCTGCAGTACAATCATGGAGCCATACCATTAGACACAGTCAGACTAATGGAAACATGGACATCTCTTGTACTGTATTGTTACTGCTTTTTCACACTCATTCTTGTGCTTTACCTTTAAACAGCTGAAGCATGAGCTTGGGAGGTTTCCAGTGTTAGTTCTTTGTAAGGCCACTTTGTGCTTTCTCCCTGCCTGCAGGCAGTCCTGATTACTCTTGAGGTACATGTTTTCTTAGGAAAACGTATATTGTGAAACTGATGGTGTATGGATCTAGCTGGCACTGATTACTCTATTGCAATCATAGAAATTGCTGCCAATTGCATTATTGTTACCATATGTCTGCTTCAGGAATACCATAGCAGGTCCCCAGATGAGGAGGAACACTTTTGGGAGGTTGCTTGGTGGACACTGGGTGGCCAAAAGCCTCCATGAGATGGTTTTTAGCCTTGAGAGTGGATCCTGAAGGGAGAAACCTGAAGTCTCCTAGCGAGGAACCCCATGCTCAGTCAAAAACCTCTATTGTGGGATTAGATTGCATCAGTTGAACCCAGCCTAGTTCCACAGTCCTATACAGCTGTTCCTTTCTATAGTCTTGGCTGCTGTGCCTGTACCCATAGGACTCATTTAACTCTTTCTTCAAACCTTGTAATGAGGGAAAACAGATTTTTAAGCCCCTCTTTGGTTCCTTGGTATGACCTGTCCCTTCCTCCCTAGTCAGTTTCCACCCCTTCTCTTGGCTTGGTCTTGTCTCTTGCTTGCTGTCTCCCCTGCATCCATCCTCCTCTGAGGACCTCAGGCCAGCATCAGGTAAAGAGCTGCTCGCCAGGGGTGGTCTCCAGCTCTCACTCCCAACACTCTGCGTACACATGGGAGTTGTCATCTTGGATAGTTTGGGACAGCTTACCTCTGTTTCAAATTCCTACAAATGTGATACATCTTAATGATGGTCAGCTTGGTCAAGGTGACCCTTCTTTATTGAAAACTAGTTAAAGTATTTCACATTCTCTGTGTTTTGTCTACCTAGTTTGGCCATTCCACCAAGGTTTATTAGTCACTTAAGACCGGTCTTAATGTATGCTTACTAAAATGAATTATCATAGAATCGAGACACCAAATCATTTGTAGGAGCATCTAATGAACTTCAAAGTGGTATCAATTACATGCTCATGGATAATTAGGTGCATCAGTGTTTATCGCTCACTTGACTAGCTGAGCCAGTTGTTAACCGTGTTCAGCTTTCAGCTGAAGCCAGACATGAAAGCAGATTTCTGTGTTTGTACAGCATTTATATCTCCTTAGCTTGTGTACATATTACGTTGGGGCAACATTTCCTTCAGGTTTCCTTTGTTGCTTGAAACCCATATGCCCTACAGATAGATTGTAGTCCCTGGGCACTTTCTGCTGTATCTAAAGTATATTAAACATTTGCAATGGTTGCTGTAACTTCTGAAATAAACTTTTTGACCAAGGATGGGATTGAATTGTACAGCTCAGTTCTGACCTGAAAAACTTTTGACTTTGTTTCCCCTGTGTATGAACTGATCTTTCATTTTTGTGCCTTTTCTTGATTCCTGGTGTTGCACTATTTTTCACTTAATGCACATATTGTAATGTTATCTTGGTATCTTTGCTTACAAATGTTGTGTTTGTGTGGTGTCCTTAAACCAGACAAATAAAATGGAATACCGGCAATGAAAATGGCTGAAATGAAAAAGCTCATAATGGCAACATGTGAAGATAAAAAGAAATGAAAGGAGCATATTTGCAATTGCCTATTGTTGCAACCAAGGGGCCGCGGTGGCTCAGAGGTTAAGATGCTGAGCTGCAGACCAGGAGGTTGGTAGCTCGGCAGTTCGAGACCCTAGTGCCATGTGACGGAGTGAGCTCCCATCTCTGGTCCCAGCCCCATGCCAACCTAGCAGTTTGAAAGCAAGAAATTGCAAGTAGATAAATAGGTACCGTTTTGGTGGGAAGGTGTTCCATGCACCTTGACGTTTAGTCATGTGGGCCACATGACCACGGAAAAGTCTTCAGACAGTACTGGCTCTTTGGCTTGCAAACAGAGATGAGCACCGCCCCCTAGAGTCAGATTTGACTGGCTTTTGAGCAAGGGAAACATTTACTTTTACCATTATTGTTGTCACCATTGTGACCTGGATGGCCCTGGTTAGCTCGTCAGATTCTGAAAACTAAGCAGGGTCAGCCCTGGCTAGTATTTGGATGGGAGACCACCAAGGAACACCAGGATAGCTATGCAGAGGCAGGTGACAGCAAGCCACCTCTGTGCAGCTCTTGCCTTGAAAACTTGCAGGGTCACTACAGTTTGGCTGTTACTTGATGGCCCTTTCCATCACCATCACTGTTGTCAAATAACCATAAATGCAACAGTTACCTACATCATATATCAACCCATGCATCAATTACACCACTCTGGCCAGCTTCTGTCTGTGTCATTCTTGCACATCTGCACATCCTTCCTCTGCTTGGCCTAATGTCTTTTTGGACCGGTGTCATGGAATGGACTTTTGAAGGCAGAACAGTATCATTCTATCACTGCCAGTCCTTAGGAAAGGGATGCAAGGCCTTCTTTTTTTCCAAAGGCTTTTTAGATGAGAGGCTGCTCTTTTATGAGATGTTGCTAAGGATATCTGCAGGGCTATAAAAGAGCATTTTAATTCAGGCCATGTATTTATTGATATATGTTTTTTTCTGATCTATGCTTTTGTGATTTTATTGCCTTTTCTTTGCCCGATGGCATTTTGTTAGCCATCATTTCTCTTTAGGACAACAGAATATAAAAGATTAAATAAATGTGGGGTGGGATAGGTGGATAAAGATCTCTGTTAGCTCACCTTCCAATGTCTTCTGCAAGTGTCTAAGAATTAGAAGGGGAAGAGGTTATCCAGCATCTCGTTCCTCCTTCTGGCCCCCTCTTCTGCAGCCTGTAGAGGGTAGCCAAGTGCTGTTCTCATTGCCCCTCCCACCAGGCCTTGTTTTAAAGTCATCTGGCCCAGCTATGAACACCCCCTGGCCACTTCCAGCCTCCTGAAACTGGAGATGCCCTTGTGAGAGGTCAGGAGTGGTCCTGGTCATTTCTGCATCCTGGTCCCACCTCCGTCTCCCAAAGGGAGTTGCCTGGGCTGGTGCCAATCAGCTGTTCAGCCCATGACAACAACCATCCAAATTTCCCCCTCCTTTTCAGAAGCTCCTTGGTAAGTCCAGGGTCTTCCCTGCCTCTGCTCCTGGAAATAAGCAAACAAATGCAGTTGTAAAACGTTGTCCTAATTCTAGTGGTAGGATTGTCATTGCCATCTCCGTTCTTTCTATAAGATTTCAGTTTTTATAACCTGCTAGCCTTCTACCCTCTGCTTCAGTCCCCATTCCCCACCCGCAGGCAAAGCATACTAGTTCCTTCTAATCTTCTAGTGATAACTTCTAGGTCTTTCCTCTTCTCTCTGGCACACTTCATGCCAATCACCTTCTCTCACTGTGTTGTGTACAACTGAAGTGGCTTGGGGGGGGAGTCATGATGTCCAGCCCAGCATCCACCTGTGACTCAGTTCAGTTCGTGTGGATATTTGTCACAAAGTGACAAAAAAGGCCAAGTTTGGCCATCCTTCTTCCACCTTAGAGATCCAAAATTCTTCATATTATAGTGAATATCCAAAAATGGAGGGGGGCAGTCCTAGGCACCAGTGTATATAGGCTGACAATATCAGATTAATTTTGTGAATGATGAAAAATAAATATATATTTCCTTACTTTTCAGGCATGTACAGGCCAATGCTGGCAGTGAGAGATTTCTCCAGGTTCTGTTACCTTGTTTCTCTGATGATCTGTACATAGGCATTCCATTCTTTTGGCCTTTTGCTCCTTTTTTTTTTTTAATTGTTTTGATGTTTTGCCTGAGAGTGCATAGTTGAATAGAAAGCTTATACCCTGAAACTCTATTTGGTCTCTAAGGTGTTACTAGACTCGAATCTAAATATTTTAGTTCAGGGGTCAATTCGTAGAAAAAGAGGTGCAGGAGCTCATTAGCATAACTCATTAACATAACTTATTTGCATATGCTACACCACCTGACATCACTAGAAGTATGTCAGAAGGCAAGAAAGAAAGGAGAGAGAGAGCTGGCAGAGAGGGAATGGCTACTAATCTAAGCCTCAGAAATACCACTATTCTGGAAGGATAGCTTCAGTGGTGGCTGAAGCCTTCAGAAGGCTGGTCGGAGGAACAAGGACCTTTCCAGGGGACGGGGTCATTTTGCTGCAGCCATGACACAAGCAGGCATTCCCCCATGGGGGGGGGCTGGCACCAACTCCAAGAGCTGAGCTCCCCGGAGCTCCTGCTCGAAATGACCCCTGTTTTACTTTGTGATTCAATATTGCATTTTGTAACTGTATTTAGAGTGAACACCATAGTTGTATTCTGTATGTGTATGTATGGGAAGGGGGTTGTTTGGAATTGAGGAGGTGGGAATCACAAAACCCTGACTTCTGAAATAGCCGCAGCTCCTCAGACTGCATGCCTTATGGGCTTCTGTGCATTTTGATGTCGTGGTGAGATATAAGTAAAGAAATATATAACCAAAAAATATGAGATTGGACTCCCACAGCTTTGCTGGTCAATCTCAGACAGTTCCCCTCATTACAGCCCCCATTTTCCACTGGTTTTGTCCATGCAGATCTCATGATTACCAGCATAGTAATTTTGGTGCTCAAAGGGGAACACCTCCCTCCCATTCACACCAGTGGAAGGGCTGATTGGATCCAACCCATAATGTATTAATTTTGTAGGGAGCACAATTTGAAGAGTGGAGAAAAAGCACCATCAAATCTATTTCCATCAGCCATGCAGATCAAATTCAGCAGTGTGATTTCAGCCGCAGAGAATTTCATGAGCATTCAGCATTGAATATTGACATGTCACATTGGGTTTTTGTACATTCACAGAATGCAGAACGAGATATCAACGTTCACATGAGAATGCTGATGGTCACCAGATTTTGGACATTCACCATAACACAAGCATTTAAGAACACTGAAGGGAGAGGGAACCTGACTGTTGGGTTAATTCTGTTAGCTGTTATAAATGCTTGAAGCAAACAGAGCATGACTACTCCAGTTAAGCAGCCGATGTAATGGAGTTTATTTTCTTAAGGAGGCTGCATTAATATGTAATTCATGCATTCTCCTTTTTCACCCAGCCTAATTTCTGACAAGTTTGCAAGTGCCTGTCATATGCTGTAATTCCTTTCTTTCTTCAGTAAACAACAGAACGCGTTATTTATCTGAAGCTTCTCCCTCTCTGGGGCCATCATTTCCTGCCGTTTTTATTTTGCTATGACTCTTAATGCTGACACCCTTCGCTCCAAAACCAAATGTGTTTTGTTTACAGGGCACAGCTTATGGAAGTGCTCCTGTTCCTTCTCGCAGGCAATTATGTGAGTCCCTTATAAATTCTGCTCTGTGTTGTAAAGATGACTATATGTGTTCATGATGTGCTGTAGCATGGCATGCTGGTAGAGTTTCAACGCCCCGAGGCCAATATACAACCGCTTAGTGTTGCATATTGCCTAACGTGTCTGTAGCGAATGGTTTTTGACGCACCCTCCTTTCCTCGCTTCATCTGTCCCTTCTCCGGTGCAGCTGAAAATGAAGGCTGCCTTGACAGAGTTGTGAGAGAAGTTGGGGGACTCCAGGATGACTCAAAGTCTGGAAGGAAGAAAAGTGCTAGCTTGAGTTCCGCAATCACGCATCCTGCAGAAGCTGACAGATGACCCCGTCCCTAGCTCGTTGCGAAATTGAAGCGAGCTAATGACCTCGTTTCTCGTTTCTTGTTAAATTTTCTATGCAGTTGCCCTTTGTCAGGCAAGCAAAATCCAAAATAATTGATGAAGCTTTTAAAAAAAACACAGAATGAAAGAGCTTCCACCCAAGGCAAAGGCACTGTTACCACTTCTGAGCCATTGCTTCTGATTAACCTGTGAAGCAAACTTAAGAAAAAGACAGTGTCGCAAAAAAAAACAACCCTGCCTAAATTTCTTCCCTCACTACCGGCTCCGTACAAAAAGGATGAAATGTGCAAGACGGTGGAATTAGGGTTTCAGTTCTAATAACTATGATGATAGTGCAGAAAGAGAGGGTGAGAAAGAAGTCTCTGGCACCCTTTCTATCTCTGCGACTGAGATCTGTATAAGTTAAATATGCAAAGTCTCCGAAGTGCCATCAGACTTTGAGACAAGGCCTTTTCTGCATTTCTTCAAGTCTATCCCGTCTCTCGTCTGCCTTCCCCCATCCAATGGTCCATCTGCAAGGCATCCGTTTTTGTTTCACATGCACATAACAAGCTACAGCAATGCACCGCATTAACAATAATTGCGCAGTACCATATCAGCAATGAATGCCAAGTTGATTCCTCATCACATGACATTACTGGCTTCTTCACCAAGCACGGTCCAGTGGAAATTACGCTTTTATTTCACTGTTGGCAGTCTTGCACATGTTGCTTGCATCACATTCACTGAGGCTGATACGTGAATCGGTGGGGTACCAAGAGCTTGATCACGTTTGTCTGCTGGTACGGGTCTTGTGAGAAGAGGAAGAATGGAGTAAATACGATAATGGTCTATGTCTCATGTTACTATTGGAAAGGTTTATAATCTGTTCAGTGGAATCACCCACTCTTAAGGAACGTTGGAAGAATGGACTTTTCTCTTATTAATGAATGCAGATGAGGAATGGCTCGTTTGAAAGTCCTTGCTTTTGAAATCTTGAAATAATTAAAGGAGTGGAGTGTTCTGTGAAATGCGTGATAGGTGCAAGGTATTGTATGGTGGTGGAGGTGGTGGTGGAGTTGAAGTGTCTAAGATTGCTGATGCTGCTGTCAGCCAAAGCAGAAATGCCTGGTTTCATGGACATTAGGGTCAGTCATGATAACTGACATATATTTGTGTGAATTTTTCTTGCTGTCTCTTGGTAACTCCTGCCACCATTTAAAAGCTTTATTTCCTATAAATAAACACCAGGCGGTCTTCTTGGGAAAAATCTGTCTCTTGGGTATATAACATACAGTAAAAATTGACTCCCTAGTCCTGTATTATACATTTCATAAGGACATAAGAAGAGCCCTGCTGGATCAGACCAATGGTCCATCTAGTCCAGCAACCTGTCTCACACTGCTGCCAACCACAATGAAATTCAACCAAGCAGAACCACAGAGAAGCAATCTGAGGCAAAACAGTCTTGGCTCCTGTTTCTTACACCTTTCTGCACATTCTCCAAAACATCAGCATAATAAAAGTACTGCCATGGATATAGTGGGGTGGATCCAACCATCCGCCAAGTATCCTTCCTCCAACTTTTTCAGGACCTCTTAATTTTTAGTAAGATTCCTTATATTGGAGAAAGGCTTCTCACTTGAGTCAAAAGAAAAGGTGCGGAGTGGTTGGACAAGGGCAAGATCACCATCAGTATACAATATAATATTTAATGACAATAAATTCGTGAATTATTTAGTACATTATTTATTTAGTGGCCCTTCCTCCAGGGAGCTCAAGGCAACATGCATGGTTCTCCCCCTTTTCCATTTTATTCTCATAAAAATCCTCTGATGTACGTTAAGCTGAGAGAGTGTGACTGGCCAAAGGCCAATGAACCATAAATACCATTGTTGATCTATATCTTAGGCAATATCAACCAATACATTGGTGGCCTTCAGTTTTGTGAGGCCATGGGGTTGTTTTCCCCCTTTGCCCCCATCACTTTCAGCCTACACAGATAACGGCTCTTCAGATCTACTTACTGTTATGCATCCAAAAGGAGCATATAAATTTTGCTGTTGTAGTTGGGTTAAAGACAACACCAGATTTGTAATGGTATACAAGATGTAGCCTACTTGTACACTCATTTTTTGTTGTGAAAGGTTGCATGCCAACCCCCTACCCCCTTTAGACTGATGTTGCATGTTATCAGGCTTTGGGAGAAAATAGGAGAGCAACCCTAAAGAGGTCTACTCAGAATCATAGCCAGAGCTATTCAGTGGGGCTATTCCCAGGTAAGTCTTTTTTCAGATGGCACTGCAAGTCACCTAAATTCTTGCTTTGCACATTACATTAAACAATTGGGCAGCGTGATTCACCTGTGCATCCTCTTTGGGCACTTCCTGATAAAATATATGCGGAGTTATGGTGATTAGGACCCTATGTCTAGTAACCCTCCATAATATTTCAACACACATATTCCTGTTTCGTTTCTCATGCACACTTGTCAGTTTACTTCTCTAAGGACTGGAAAGTAGTTTTATCTTAGCGCTTAACTTCTGCGGGGGGGGTTTGCTTCTTCTTTTTTTTCAAGTGATCTCTCAGCTTCAGCAATTTTATTTTATTTTTCCAACATCACCTTTCTTGTGAGGTTTCCCAAGCAAATGTTGTTATCAGCTATGATAAATTACCTAGTACTTGACCCGAAAATCTTCACTCTCCAGGAAGCTGCACAAGTTTTTCAGCAAGTATTTAGTAAAAGCAACTTTACCCAATGTGAGCTGCTAGGTGGCTCAGATCTTGCAAACCAATTTGGGTCTAGCCTAGATTAGCAAAGTTTTCTGATTAGCAGTTAATTAATTAATTAATTAATTAATTTTTAATTTATATCCCGCCTTGCCTGCACAAACATCTTCTTTGCCAGAATCTTTAAATGCAGACAACTAGATTTATGAACAGACTCTCCTGCTCATTCTTAAAGCTTGTTTTCTCTACGGGTAATGTGATGGGGGGAATGGGAAGGTAACAATCAGGTTTAATGTCAATGGACTGAGAAGGGTGTAATTGTGCTTGAGGCAACTGTAAATCTTTCTCTTTGGGACTTTCAAAAGTTGGCAGGATTGGTTTTTCATTATATACGTATGAGCATTTGTGTGTGTTTTGCTTTGCCTTTAAAAAAATGCCCTTAATGAAATGAATTTCATTTGGATACAACAAACACCAAATGCATTGAAGACGTAAATCATGTCTTCGAAAATGATGCTCAGCCTTGTTCCATAATTCATGATTATCAAAGGAAGTTGCAAGGTAGGTTTGTGTTTGGTGCCTCTAATTATATGTCTTTCTGTATGATGGGGGCGGGGGGAACCTTTCTGTTCTATCAGTCACTTTTTGACATAACTATCCTTTCTGGAAGCTTCTCTAATGGGGATTTCCGAGAATAATATTTCTTCCGTCTTTTAATGTGATTGCTGCAGATGACATAAAGACGCCCATGTTGAAAACTTTTTCACTTGTGTCGTCAGTGTTACATAAGATCCTCTGGCCTTGGAAACATTTTAATGAATTTGAAATCAGAGAGAGAGCCCCCAGCCCTCTGTTGTCAAAGAGAAAGAGAGAAGTAAACTATGAGTTTCTCTTTTAAGCAGAGTAACTCATGCTGTGGACTGCTATCTATGGAGCACAGCTGAATGAAGTCCCCAGTTCAAAATTTGCCTCTGCCATAAATTGTCCTTCGGTGAGTCACTCTTTCCCAACCTCAACTTCCCATATGCAATAGGGGATTGATAATAAATGGGGAGAGCACATAGCTCAGTGGTAGAGTGCATGTGTTTAATGAGAAAGAGTCCAACTTTGGGAAAGATACTCATGATATCTTCAGCTAGAAAGATTAAGCAGCAGTGAAAGTTCTCTTTCTGAGACCATAGAGAGCTGTTGCTCATCACTGTAAATAATATTGGATTTGATGGGCCAATATTCTAGTTCCATATAGGACAGTTTTCTATGTTTCTAGCTCAGAACCACACAGGCATATAGCTTTCCAGTAGGCAGCAGCATCCAGTGTGGGTCACTGGTGGAACAGTACTGATTGGGACTGCATCATACTGCAGTAGCTAACTTAATTGTTAAAGGGGAATCAAAGTAGCTTATTATGGGTCTGGTTTACTGGTGGATTTGATCTGTGCAGAAGGTGTGACATCATTCTGTTATTTCTGCTTAAGGATTCTGGGCCATGGATGCACTGACTGATGTTGAGGCAGTTACTCATTGCTGTGCCTTGGTGTTCCTTGGCTGTAAAATGAGACAAATGTCCACTAAAACTGCAAATGAAATACAGCGCATAAATATGTAGGCATGTGCCGTCAAGTTGCAACTGACTGATGGTGACCCTATGAATTAATGACCTCCAAAATTTCCTATCAATAACAGCCTTGCTCAGGTCTTGCAGACTGAGAACTGTGGCTTCCTCGGTTAAGTTGATCCATCTGGCAACCCCAGCAAGGGGTTTTGAAGGCAAGTGAGCAGCAGAGGTGGTTTGCCATTGCCTTCCTCTGCAGAGCCTCCTTGGATGGTCTCCTGTCCAAGTACTGACCCTGCTTAGTTTTATAGATCTGATGAGATTGGGCCGCCTTCCCTTCCATAGTGCATAAATAGGGATATTAGGTTTACTTGAAATTAGAGAACCTTGCATGTAAGATGACCCTTAAAAAAATCCAGAAGAAGCCTTTTCCAGGCAAGGCAGAATTTATTGTATTGATACCAGCTCTGACATATCCATATACTTGCCTGTTGGAAAACCTAATGTTGCACATCTTTCTTCTGTGACTAAAGAGGTCTATGGCCTGAGTACACTGAGTTTGTGGTGGCTCCAGATGTAAGAACTTTCAGCCTCAGCTCATGAACATCTCAGCTGAAAGGATGGATGGAGTCCCTGACAAAGAAGACCGATAGATCCCAGTGACTAGAATCCTCCCTTCCCCATCCCATTTGTCTTAAAAAATGTATTAAAGATGATTAATGTGTATATTTATTTGGGGTGAATTCCCCCAAATTTGGTTTGCAAGGTTTGATGGAAAGAAGTAGTAGCCTAGTACCATGGAACAGGAAATATGGTCAAAGGGAAGATATGATTTTCATGGCATGGGAGCTTTTAGTAAGACTCCCCCCCTCCATTCCTAAATTTGGGGTAACTCCCCCCCGTTAAATAAACTTTGGGTTTATTCCAAGCCAGGAATTAATTTTCAGGTATCTCTGTTCATTCTTTCTCCCATAGAAATCAAAGGATAATTTGCCATTAACTTGGAGCGTGCCCTCTTATCTCCCTAATACTAGACTTAATATATAGACCCCTCTAATTCCTCTCCCATTTGGCAGTAGTGTTCTTTCAGGTTTCCATGGAAACTGCTATTAGCAGAATGAAAGTTTTAAAACAGCAATTATTTTTAAAAAACATTGGAAATATGAGAATGCACTTGAACAGATTTAGAACCTATTCATAAAAATGACAGAATTTACCTTCAGCTAGAGGTTCTGTTCTCCTGTTTGGTTTTCTTCATTAGCGTATTGTTGTGCTTTTTAAATCCTTCTTATTGGCCCTTGAAGGCATGCTAATTTTAAAATAAAATTGTTTTGTATTCATCAAACAGGTTTTCATTTAGCGCTTCATGCTTCTTAAAATTAAATTTCCCCAGAAAATCAATGATTCATAATAAGGGAAGAGACGATTTTGTTTAATCTGTACAAGATCAGCATCTTGTTCCCTTCACCCTTTTGTTTAAAACCCCCCCCTACCTTTCTTGTATATGTTGAAAAAGTGTCTCTTTAAATGGAAACGGAAGTAGGAATAGCATTTAGACTCTGCAGCCAAGTTGTTCATTCTCTTTGCTGTTTCCATGGATACAGATATTGCTTGGGTAAAAATGGAGTAAATCTAAGGGAGCAGGCCTAAAAAAATTGATCAGAGTAGAACAAATGTTAATATAGGACAAAAACAAAACTGTGCATATAGTCATTTAAGAGAGAGTGCAGCATTTTCTTTCAAAACATTCGGAATCTTCTTATGGGATTCTATGACAAACTAAGCCAGAATTCCAAGCATTGTATGTGGCATATCATGACCACAAAGGGGCTTAGATCAAGATGGGTAGCCATGTTAATCTGTCTGAAGCAGGAGATAAGAGCAAGAATCCAGTTGCACCTTAAAGACTAACAAAATTTGTGGCAGGGTAGGAGCTTTTGTGAGTCACTGCTCACTTCAGATAGCTCTAAATTTGTTCTACTGCTCACTTCAGATATCTTCAGGTACAAAGGGGCTTTTCAGTTTCTGGTGGCAAAGAGGTGTCAGATGTGGCTACCAGCCAGAAGTCTTAGACATAATTAATAATGCATGTGAACTGAGAGACTTTAATTATTCATTTATTTGTAATATTTTATTCCGCCTTTCCACCCAGTCAGGGTCCACAAGGCAGCAAACATAAAAAATATTTTAAACAATTAAAAATACAGTAAAAAATTATAAAATTCAATTGTGTCTGTGCATTGAGGGGGGAAATGGATCATTATGGGCAAAAATATCAAATATGCTTCTTTGTTTTTGCTTACCTTAATAATCCCTTGAAAGTGGTTAGCTTTCCATAATCTCATTCTCAACAAATCTCCTGAATACAGATTTTAAAAGATGGTGTTAACAACATCTTTTGTCTTCTTAAACTTTCTCAAATGGCTAGTATATCTTCAGTCCTTGTTACTGACTTGGTTGTTGCAATAAATTAAATGCCTCCCCCCCCCCCCCCAAGAATAAGAACATAAGAAGAGCTCTGCTGGATCAGACCAATAGTCCATCTGGTCCAGCATTCAGTCTCACACAGTGGCCAACCAGTTCCTTTGGATGGCCAACAACAGGGCATGGAGTCCAAGGCCTTCCCCTGATGTTGCCTCCTGGCTCTGGAATTCAGAGGATTAGTGCCTCTGAATGTGTAGGTTCTACTAAGAAACCATGGCTAGTAGCCATCAATACACTTATCCTCCATGAATCTATCTAACCCCCTTTTAAAGCTGTTTATTCCTGTGGCCATCACTACATCCTCTGGCAGCAAATTCCACATTTTAATCACTTTCTGTGTAAAGTAGTATTTCCTTTGGTCTGTCCTGAATGTTCTGCCCATTAAATTCATTGGATGCCCTTGAGTTCTAGTATTTTGGGAGATGGAGAAAACCTTCTCTTTGTCAACTCTCTCCACCCCATGCATAATTTTGTAAACCTCTATCATGTCCCCCATTAGTTGTCTCTTTTCTAAACTGAATAGTCCCAAACTCTTCAGCCTTTTTTCATAAGGAAGGTGCTCCAACCCCCAAATCATCTTGGTTGCCCTTCTCTGTACCTTTTCGAGCTGTGCTATGTTCTTTTTAAGATGCGGTTACTAGAACGGCACACAGTATACCAAATGAGGCCACATCATAGATCAATACAGAAGCATTACAATATAGGCTGTTATATTCTCAGTCCCTTTCCTAATAAGCTCTAACACCACTGCAGCACACTGGGTTGACAGTTTCATTGAGCTATTCACTACAACTCCGAGATCTTTCCCCCTCTCATTCTCAGCAAGTTCAGAACCCATTAGCCTATACCTGAAGCTGGGATTTTTTGTCCCAGTGTGCATCACCACCTTTCACTTACCAATGCTGAACTTCATTTGCCACATTATTGCCCACTCACCCAGTTTGTGGAGGTCCTCTTAGAGCACTTCACAGTCAGCCTTGTTTTTCACCATCCTGAATAATTTGGTGTCATCTGGAAATTTAGCCACTACACTACTCACCCCTAGTTCCAGATCAATAACGAATAAAGTAAATAGTACTGCCCCCAATATGATCCTGGTGGGACCCCACTGCTTACTTCTCTCCATTGTGAGAACTATACATTGATTCCTACTCTTTGCTTCCTTTCATTTAACCACTTTTTAATCCATAAGAGAACCAATGAATTCCCATGACTTCTACATTTACTCCGGAGTCTTTGGTGAGGTACCTTGTCAAAAACCTTTTGAAAGTTCAGGTATGTAATGTTTACCGGGTCACCATTGTCTACATACTTGTTCACTTTCTCAAAGAATTACAAAAGGTCAGTGAGGCAGGACTTCCATTTGTAGAAGCCATGCTGGTTTTCCCTCAGCAGGCTTTATCCCTCTTTGTGCCTAACAAACCATGAGTCCCTTATCATATACTCAAGGGTCTTATAGTTTTGGAAACATAGCCATTTTCCTCTTAAATGGACATTAGAGCCAAATATGTAGATTTAAAAAAACCCAAAACCCTGAATTTTTAAAACTTTAGAGTTGGATCCAGACAAAATTTTTCCCTCAGTGAAGTAGAGTTTCTCTGTCTCTCTCCTCTGATTGCAGCCCATCAGTCTCCATGAAATAATGCTCCTGGTTAGGGTTGCTGGCTCTGGGTTGGGAAATACCTGGAAATTTGGTGGGTGGAGCCAGGGGAGAGTGGGGTTCGTGGCGGGGAGGGAGCACAGTGGGCTATAATGTTCACCCTCCAAAGCAGCCATGTTCTCCAAGGGAACTAATCTTGGTCACATGGAGATCAACTGTAATAGTGAGAGGTCTCCGGCTCCCACCTACCCCTAGGGGAGAGAGTATCCTGGCAAACACCATAAGGGGGTTCTGTGGTGGGAAGTGGGGTTTAGTGGAAATCAGCCTGCATTTAACCTTTACTCTGCCAATGCAATCTGAGAGAGAAGGGACAGGGGACATCTGGGCCAAGGCAGACCAATGTGAAATGACTTATTTTCCCTCTCCCCCTCAGACTTCAGGGTAGCTGGCTGTTGATGCATTCTAAGGTCAAATCTACATCTGACTTTCCCGCTGGAATCCCGCTGGAATCATTCTAGTTTTTTAAAAAACTATCTATACCTGTTTCTAATTTCAAACCATACTTGTTCTAGTTTAAAAATTACTGTTTACATTTGTTAATTGCCCTCCTGTGGTCAAGCTAGCATTTTACTGCTTTAAACAGATCCTGTTGCTCAGTACTCTTCAAACACAGGGAGTGAAATTTGAAACCAGCGTGAAATGAGTGTAGGAAAAGACAGCAGTCAAACTACTTCAGAGGGGAGGTGTAAATTGGGCCTAAGAGGCAGAAGGCAGCTATCCTGCATAAACCATATAAATAGTGTTGGAGTTGCCTCAGCAGTACAGACTTCGTTACAAATCCAACTGTTTTCTTTTTAAATAATACATTGAACAATTAGTTGCAATAGAGGGGGGAAATCCTGACCTGGATGACCCAGGCTAGCCATATCTTGTCAGATCTTAGAAGCTAAGCAGGGTCAGCCCTGGTTAGGACTTGAATGAGAGACCACCAAGGAAGCCCAGGGCTGCTATGCAGAGGTAGACAGTGGCAAACCACTTCTGTCTGTATCTTGCTTTGACAAACCTGCCAGGTCACCATAAGTCCACTGCGACTTGACAGCACTTTCCACCTAACTAGGTACGGGAACACTGCCTTGTAAATACTTTCATGACACACAGTAATATTTACAGAGTGGTTTTTTGATTACACATTCCAAGACAAATATATTTTCACCAAATATTTACAAACTGACATATGTCAAAGGGATAACAGTATTATGTTACAGAACAAATAACATCCCTTTATAGGTTTTTGCTGTACAGGCACATATGAAATATATCTGATTCATACTGCTGAGAAAATAGCACAGGAATTCCCCTGGCATTCCTCTCCCCCCTTCCCCATCAATCAAGTTCTTGGTAAGCATGTGAGTTGTTGTTGTTGTTTTAACTACAATCACCAAAGCTATGATGAAGAAAAGGAAGTAACTAGTTACTAGTCAATTTCTGGGATTCCATGATACTATGTGGAGCATAGGTTTACAGAACAGAAATGTAATGTCACCAGAGTTATATTTGAAAAGCAGCAGTTTTCAAACAAAATGGTCACAATCCAGAGGAAATTGGGTGTGCCTGAATTGCTTGAAATCAAGGGGTCTTAAAAATACCGAGCTCCCCCTGTGTTGTACCATAAAATGCTCATTGTATACTTTATTTTGAAACTACATCATACAAAATTGTGCACATTTACAGTCTAATAATATAAGACAAAAAATATTGATATGTTTCTCTGAAAGCTTGTATAAAAGTTAAGCAGCATCAAAAAGAAACCGATGGAGGTGTCGTTATCCTTGGAGTTTCTTCACAAAAACAGTGTCTTGTATAGGATCCAGCACAAAAGTTTTAATAAGGAGAGAACATGAGCCTTCTGCTGGAGCTGGGGCTCAAGAGGCTGCGGGAGTTTGTTCTCCCAGTGCTTGGAGTGTGATCTTTGGCAGCTTGGAACTTTCTGTACAAAGGTGAGAACTGCACCTTCAAATTCTTTTCTGATTGAGACTGATTTTGGATTAGACTGGAGAAGTGAGAGAGGGTGGACAGAAATTCCCTTCCTACCTATTGGTAGGCTGCATGCCACCAGGAGATGAGAGGTTAGATAGAACTTCTGAGTCTAGAAGGGGCCCAGAAAAAGCCAAGGTCTTGCTAGTGTTCTTGGCAAAGATCTCACCTTTCCCAGGTAGCTTGCTGCTGCATCTACACAGGGATGTTGCTGTGCTCGCAGCACAGGAAGACTCTGAGTTCAATGGGAGCATCCACATGATGTGCTCATTGGGAGCATGACTCATGTGCTTCCCAGAGCTTTTCCTTTTGAGCTGGCTCAACGGAGGAACTAAGAGATGGCAGCAGGATGAACATCCATGTGGACCCTCCACCCACAACCAGTGTGAGGAGGGGGTGGAGCTAAGCACCAACTTCAGAAAATGGCAGAGCTAAGCTCCACATTTCTTCCCCCTCTTTTTATTTATTTATTTATTATTTATTTCCTGGGATTTTTATCCCGCCCTCCCCGCCAAATGGCAGGCTCAGGGCGGCTCACAACAAGCCCTTTAAGGGGCTCCTCCCCCCTTTCCCAGCTGAGCCATGCCGTAGAAGCAGCCAGCAGCTCAAGGTTGTCATGGATGTAATTCCTGCCCTTTACTGTTGCCTTTGTGGTAGGCTGGGTTTTTGCTCCCCTGTGTGCACTCAGCCCAGCCCAGCATCTTCACTAGGGTGCCAACTCTGGGTTGGGAAATACTGGAAGATTTGGGGAGTGAAGCCTGGGCAGGGCAGGATGTGGGGAGAGGAAGGACCTTGGCAGGATATAATGTCATAGAGCCCAACCTCCAGAGCAGCCATGTTCTCCAGGGGAACTGATCTCGGTCACCTGCAGATCGTTTCTAATATTGGGAGATCTCCAGGTACCCTCTGAAAGCTGGCAGCCCTAGTCTTCACTCCCTACCAAAAACCTTACAATGCTTGCTGTGCATAGTCTGTCTTCAGAGAGAATGCTCATATTGACCCCGCTTCTAGTGTTAACTAGGCTGTAACCAAAAGGGTCGGAAGGATCGAAATTGTGAAAAGAAATGTGTCCTTGAAAAGAACTTGCTTAATTGATGAGGGATGCAAAGAGCTTCTTGGAAGGGTCTAGACTAGAGTATAATTGGACAGAAATGCTGCTTTCTTTTACCCTACCAAAAATGTAGGCTGTCTTGCAGACAGGAGAAAATACCTAGCCGTGCCTCCCAAACTGGCCCATGTTCAATCGTTCGATTTTTCTGATAAGGAGTAGTCAGATTGAAAACACAGCATACAGTTTTAGGGTAGGTGACATGTAAGAACAGATTAAAAGTTAAACGTAACTCCTGATTGTATAGTTGGTGGTGATATTTAGAGAACCTTCCTTTGATTCAGGAGTTATACATGTTCTGTGTACTTAAGAAGCAAGGTGCATGAATTTCTGATGCAGCCTTTTCATAACAAGTATAGAGGTCATGCTTAGAACACCAAAAGACACCCAGAATCCTTTGTGCAGTCATTTGAAAAAAAGCTACTGGTGCTGTTCTATCACAGACAAAAATTATAGTGGGAGAAAATTCCTTGCATAGATAGAAGGAGAAGCCTCCAGTTGTGAAACTTTATGAAATTCAATCAGGGAAAATGAAGCATTAGCCTTCTCCTGCTGTGATAAAGTTTTGCTGAAACTAGAGGGACTGTATGAATTGTGATAGAAGTTATCTTCCCTCAGAGAAAGAAATATTCCAGGGATGAGCTGAAATGGCCCTTGACCTTGAAGCCCAATTTGTAGGCTGCAATCTGGACATCATACTGCCACCCTGCAAACAAAGGAACACCGTAGTCTTGGTTAAACTAGGCTTTACTCAATGGCTGATCTGCACCATCACCATGTGGGGAGGGGCTGTGGCTCAGAGGTCGAGCACTGGCATGCAGAAGGCCCCAGGTTCAATCCCCGGCATTTCCAGTTAAAGGATCTGGCAAAAGGCGATGTGAAATCCCTCCGCCTGATACTCTGGAGAGGTGCTGCCAGTATGAGTAGTCAATACTGACCTTGATAGACTGATGCTCTGATTTGGTATAAGGCAGCTTCATGTGTCCATGTGTATCACAAATACCTTTCTAACGTTTAGAGCTGGTTACAACTAAGGCAGCCCAGTGGCTATCAACATTTTGGGCAACTATTTGTTCAAGCTCTTGACAGCATTTATCTTTGCCTGTACGTTAAGTGTACCAAGAGATGCGCACCCTCATCACCTTCCCCCAACATGCACAGGCAACTAAGGGTTGGTTGATGGTGCTCAGCACCAAGGGTGTTCCCTCCCCAACCCAGCTAACCATGCAACAACTGAAGGACTGCTCCAGCAACATCCTTCATCCTTCAGTGCCTGAGGATGTACACCAGTTATCCCTACCAGTGCTGAGCAACCCACCTTATTCCTGTTATCCCTAGTTATGGCCTACACCATATCTATTTATACCACAGTCCTCCAGGAATAATTTGAAATAGGTGAAAAATTATCCCAAATGAAGCTGGATATAGGAGACACAAAAAATCTTACTCAGTCCCCCAAGTAAATTAGCTAATCTGTGATTGCCAGCAGAATTTCGGGAGCAGGGACAGTCTTCAATGTCACACCAATGTGTGATGTCCCTTCTGGCAGAAAACTGGAAGTGATGTCATTGCATTGGGGCAACACTCTAGGATTTATCCAAACTCTAGTGTTGGTAAGTCGTATATTAATGTTGTTGTTGTTGTTGTTGTCATCATCATCATCATCTGGCATTGTATGTGGTATAGCTAGGAGAGCCTAAGATTGTCTGGAAGCCTGAAGTTCTAGCTCTTTTAGCATTATGCACCACTAGGTGGCAAGCTAGACTTATTTTTTGGGCTGAGAGAGTTCTGAAAAAGCTGTGACTGAACCAAGGTCACCCAGCTGGCTTTATATGGAGGAGTGCAGAATCAAACCCGGTTCTTCAGATTAGAGCCCGTTGCCCTTAACCACTACATCGTGCTGGCTCCCGGTGAATCCTAGAGTGTTGCCCTGATGCCACGTCCCATTTTGCTCTGGAAGTGATGCCGTGCACCTCAGTCTGTCAAGTGGCAGTCAGGAATGGGAGTTCCAGGCCAGGAGGTGTGTGTTATAGTTGGAGACCTGAGTAGCCCTGACTAGGCTAATGGTGTCAATCCTTGGAAGTTAAACGGAGTTGGCCATGGTTAGTACTTGGATGGGAGACCACCAAGGAAGTAATAATAACAAGCAAGCGATAGGTCAGTATATCAATAGGTTACAACAAAGCAACGACTTTAAATTTGTAATACTAAAGTTGCTAACATACCCAAATACAGTCGGATAGATATCCAGAAACTCTTAAGACAACGGGAGGCTTTCTGGACTTTTAGCTTGAGAACACTTCATCCTGACGGACTCAATCAATCATTGGAATTTGGTTCTTTTTTATGAATAGGATTACTTGGGGTTAACTGTAGGTACTTTTTCTTTAAGGTGCAGTTTTGGAAATGGTTAAATATTAGGCACAAGTTAATTACACTGTAAGGCGTGCCGGCAATTGAGAGTAGTTCCAGTGTTTGTGACTGGGTGCCCGTCTATAATAACTTTAGGATTTTTATAGGTGAGTCTAAGAGGTTTATGTTACGTATTCTTTCCATACATTTGCCTATTATAACTGGTAGTGGCATCAGCTTTTATGTATTTATATATCCTCCTTTAGGATCTGAAAAAGAAAAAATGCCCCAGAATACAGGGAGGGCTGCATAACCAATTTTTAATTTGGTTTTTGTATAGGTATGTAATAGGCTATTCCTTCCTTCTGTTTATTTTGTTATAAAGTATGGTTGTTTATGTTTGTTACTTACCATGATAGTCTCTGTAGTTGTCTGAAGAAGGACACGAAATGAAGAGCAGAATCTGGAGCCTTTGTCTATGTAATTGGAGAATATGTATATTGCCTGAATGCAAATAATGTATTATGTTTGGCTTTGTTGGCCATTTTCGATGGATTTTTTTGTTGTTGAATATGTATAGACCACCAAGGAAGACCAGCGTCACTATGCACAGACGGGCAATAACAAACCACCTCCAAACATGTCTTGCTTTGAAAACCCACTGGTCCTGTGGTTGCCATGAGTCAGTCGTGACTTGACAGCACACTGTTATTATTTAAACCCTAGCAGGGAGCATATCGGGGAAACCAAGCAGTGAACCACCAGTGAAAAAGAGGCAAACAGCTAAGCCAAGTAAGATGGTGTCTGTGTGAAATGTTTGACTCCCAGGCCCTCTTAGCACAGAAAATGTTTGCTTCAGAACACTTGATGTAGCCCTAAAATACTGATTTCCATAAAGAGATGGAAGAACCTGTTATCTACATCTATGCATTTTACAGGAGACTGTTTGTCCATTGGGAAGGTGGTTGAGTTCATGCTTCAGATCTTTGGCTCCCTAATTAATGGTCAGTTTTCATTGTAAAAGGAACTTTATTGAGTTCTTTGGGACCCAACAGGCACAGTTGAGGGGCAGCAAACTGTGCCTGCCTGCGCTAGTGCAGTCCTTAGTAGAGTCACACCCTTCCAAGTCCACTGGAGTCAATGGGCTTAGAAGAGTATAACTCTGGTTAGGATTACATGGTAGGAAGCATCAGCCAGAGCAGAGCTTTGCAAATGAGGCTAAAATGCAGGCAGGAGTGATCTCGGTTCCCACAAGCTCCTATTAAGTTCTGTAAGGCAAGGTAAAATAGGATGAGATCAGCATGGTTTTCAAGAAAAGATCCAGACTCCCACACCAAAAATCTGGTGTCACTGGAGGCAAGTTTGATTGGTACTGTTTCCTTGGTGCGCTCCTTTTTCCCCTGTGAAACATGGATGCCATTCATTCCAATGGGAAAAGGACAGGGCTGGACACTGGGATATCGTTGCAATGGAACAGGGCTTATACAGTGTGAAAGCAGTAAATAGCCTGATCTCCATGTTCTGGGACTGATGGCTGGGGTGGCTGGCTAGCAGCCCTTTCCCCTGAGCTCCTGCATTAAATGGATCTCCATCAGAACGTGATCCTGCCTATCATATTGATAGGCATTTTGCTAATGGAAGAGTAAGATTAAGAAGAGAAGAAGAAGAGATTGGATTTCTACCCCGCTCTTCACTACCCAAAGGAGTCGGAGAGTGGCTTACAAACTCCTTTCCCTTCCCCTCCCCACAACAGACACCCTGTGAGGTCGGTGGGGCTGAGAGAGCTCTTTTCAGAACTGCTCTTTTTCAAGAAGCTGTGCCAGAACTATGGCTTGCCCAAGGTCATTCAGCAGGCGCAAGTGGAGGAGTGGGGAATCAAACCCGGTTCTCCCAGATTAGAGTCCGTGCACTTAACCACTACAGCCCACACCTAAGACCCTGGTACAAGCACATCTTTGAGATATACCAGGTTAGGGGTTAGTCACCATTGTAAGCCCTTTGGAGACAAGGCTTAGAAATTAAGTGTTAAGACTCACAGATATTTTAATAAAGACACAGATTATGGCATTGTCCTTTTATTTAGGCTTTCACCCACATCCTGTTAGTTTTCAGCTCACCGGTTTCTAAGGGTTAAACTATGGTGACATTCCTATCTGAAATTAGAGGCTCCTGGATTCAAAATTGAGTAAATTGTCTTAACTGGGGCTCTAGCACATTTTAAGTTGGCTACTTAATGTTACGACCTTTATCTTGCAAGTTGTGTGTGTGTTTTTATTGTGTACTAAAATGCTGGGTTTTTAAGAAAAGTATAGTAGCAGCCGCAGCCGTCATCTCCCTGTGTAGGATTTCAAAGAGAATGAAAAGGGTCATTGGTTTCTAGGGCTACTCAGAGCTCTTTGCAAAATCAAGCAGGCAAATGTTCTGATTAGAAGTCAGTTCATTCCAATTTTAGGACCTTTCAAGTATATTTAATTAGAGTCTCTCTCTCTTCCCCTCCCCCTTTCTTGCTCTATCTATTATCTCAGGCAAACACAGGCACTTCCAGCTGTAGAATATTTTAATACATATATACTGGTGAGACAGATAAATGATTATGACCATGCACAGATATTACTACATATTCAAAAGTGCATTACTATGCAATCAAATGTGCAACCATCTTTAACATGAGGGAACAGCAAAATCTGGGCAAAGTTAGTTCCCTGTCAATAGTCCAGAGTGCAATTCCAATGCCATTTCTGCCCTTCATGCTGGTTCAGCTGCCTCTTATTGTCTACAATAAAACAGCAATAAAATAAGCAATAAACTAGCTGTGTGTCTTTTGACACGGACAACAGTGGTGTATAAAGTGAGCCCATGCTGTCAGGGGTAATATAAAAAGGCCAATTGCAAAGCTGTTTCTGCCCTTCATGCTTCTCAGCTGCTGTTTATTGTGAGGGATATCCTTTTCGCTGCTTGTAATAGCATGCATACTGAACCCTCTGAGGCATAATGGCTCTTGTTCCCCTGGATTTGAGACAAAGGAGTTTAGACGAAGACTGGCTTCTGTATTCTAAAATGCCCAGATATTTAATAAAGAACCGACAAATGGAATGTAACTTTGCATAGGCACTTCTCTGTAGGCTCTGACTCTTGACCTGGAAATTAAAATGCCACCGCTATCTGTTGTGGAATTCTGGTGACCAGGGCCCTGCCTGGAACCCCAGGTTGTAATTCTGCAACACTTATCGCCTCTTCTGCTTAGGCAGAGGACGAAGCCTTGATTCAGATACCTCATTTCAGTGTTCTTGTGAGAAATGAATGTTCTTGTGAATCTATGTTCTTGTGAATCTTTATTTTTATGCCTTTTTTTCTGTTTCCTCATGCTGAATGATAAACATTTACTCATTTTCAACTTTATTTATGCATCAGTTGTTAAAAAGCAGCGTTAAGATGCCATAAACGAGATAGAAGATCACCAATAGCAACAAAAATGAGGTGGAATGAAACCAGTAACTCAACTATAACAACATAGCGAATCAAAAGGAATGGAAATGGCCGTATAAGCCCATTGTGTTCCACTTCCGTTTTTAACTAACTGCTGGTAGTTAATCTTTACGTAGATCCAGCAGCAGTATATGCAGTTTCCCTGATCCAACCTTTGTTGTACATTACTGTAGTTTGGTGTAACAGTTAAGAATGGCGGACTCTAATCTGGAGAACCAGGTTCGATTCCCCACTTCCCTAACTGAAACAGCTGGGTGAACTTAGGCAAGAAAAGATGAAAAAGAACAAGGTGCAAGGTAAGAGAATTTATTTAGCTCTTATGGATCCCGATGCGTTTCTCTACTGGCTTCTTCAGGGGATCTATTATAAAATATGCAAATACAAATTCATTAAAACATGTAACAAAGTAATACTGCCTAAAAATTATAAAATGCAAATGAACAATCTGAGTATGTTATAAGTTGGCTTTATAAGTTTTCTACGATTATTTCCAAGTCTGCAACACAATTCTCTTCTGTAATAAACAAAAACTCAAAGGGTTATTTTTAGACATGGTTAAAATTAGAGTGGTAACAAACAGACATAGTGGCATACTTCCTACCATAAGAGCTAAATAAACTCTCTACTTTGCACCTTGCTCTTTTTCATCTTCCTTGCCCACTGGTACGGCCATCATTTTTCCTAGCCTTAGGCAAGTCACAGTACTCTCAGCCTAAAAATAAGCACAGCTCTCCACTTATGTGGTGCCAAAAAAGAGCTACAGCTTCTGCAGTTAAACTGTCCCCCCTGGGGATCTCCTGGCTATTCCACACACCACGCCAAATGATTATTTCAATTTGTACATTAAAGAGGCATTTTGCATGATTAGCTGCACCAGAGCAGCCTGAATAGCCCAACCTAGCCCAATCTTGTCAGAGTTTGGAAGCTAAGAATGTGCAGCCACAGTTAGTACTTGGATGGGAGACCATGAAGGAAGGCAGGGGTTGCTGTGTGGAAGAAGGCAATGACCCCATGAGGGGTCACCATAAGTTGGTTGCGACTTGATGGCAGCTGCACCTTAATGTGTGAGCAGAGATGCCTATTTGAATTTGTATCCTGCTGAAAACAATGCAGTGGAGATGGATGGCACTCACATTTGGATGTGGGTTCCAAGGGACTTACAGAGGGACTTACAGATGTACATTTACACTATTGGGTCCTGATCCAAAAAGTGATGTGTGAGCTTGGGTTTCCTGTGTATGCAGATCTCCTTAGTTAAAATGGGATGACCGTGTGGAACTATTTTAATTGATTTTAATTGAAACTGTAAGTAATCTTGAACACCATTTTAAAGGAAAGGTGTGATACACATATTATAAAGCAAGAGAATCGTCAATACCAAACTGCAATGAAGCTGACAAACACAAGCTAAAAATAAGAGCTGATGCATTCATGATGAATAAATAAAAGACTAATATTGATATTGTAAGGTGTGCTGATTCCTTGTTGCTGTAATATGTTTCTCTGTAGTGTCATGGTCTTCCTAAAAGAGGAGAAACATTTAATAAAATAAGAATTTTTCATTTTATAATATACACACATACATATAAAAGTAGCACTGTTTATCCTCATAGGGTTTACAGATGTAATCATTGCTGTTATATCATATATAAAGGGATATAAAGAGAGTACCTAATTTTACAGATCAGCTGAACACATAAAATGTAGCACAATCATTAATACTTAGAACCTTCATACTCTACCTCTATAGTAGCAAGCCTCTAAATAACAGTTCTAGGAGGCAGCATCAGAGAAAGGCGTTGGCCTCTACACTGTGTTTGTTGGCCTTTCAGGGTAACTGGTTGGCAGCTACGTAAAACAGGTTGCTGGGATAGATGGGCCACCAGACTGATCCAACAGGGCTGTTGAACACACTTTTTCCAGTTCTGTGGTGTCCTTTTTGAGATACGGTGACGAGAACTATACACAGTATTCCAAATGAGGCCTCACCATAGATCTATACAGAGGCATTATAATAGCAGCTGTTGACTCCAAGATCTTTTCGCCTCTCAGTTTCAACAAGCTCAGACCCCATTAGCCTTTATTTGAAGTTTTGGTTTTTTTGTCCTAATATGCATCCCCTTACACTTACCAACATTGAACTTCATTTGCCACATTGTTGACTACTCACCTAATTTATGCAGTCAGTCATCCTAAATTTTTTACCATAGAGTTCCTGGTGATTCCTAGAGGTACCCAGCAGTATCAAAGGGCAACTCTAGGAATCACCAGAAACTCTGTGGTAAAACTGGAAGTTCATGGAGTTTCCATTGATTTCTAGAACTACTTTTCATCACTTCCAGGTAGCTCAAAGAATCACCAGGAATTCCTATAACTCCTATAAGTAGACAAGGCCTTATTTTTATATTTAAAAAAAATTATCCTGCTTCTAGTGACAGTGGGCAACAGGACCTGGGGGTTGGGAGTCCCCTACCCTTATTGGGAGCTTGATAGGCCTATATCCGTAGCTGTGCTTCAAGACAGGATGGAGTAGCGCTTGAAATGATTTGCAAAGAAAATCACTGAGTGATAATTTTGTGGAAAATGGCATTTGTGCCCAAGCAAAGCTTGGGGTGTTATACTCTGTCTGTGACAAAATGCATTTTCTCTGGCATTCTTGCCAGGCTCCTACACCTGACGCTCACGAACGTCTGTGAACTTCTGATTAGCTTCACGGAGGCTGTGTTAGAGAAACCGCTCTGAATGCTGCTTCCTGTACTCATTTGCTTTGCTGGTCTGTGGTCTGCTCATCTTTTCATGTAACACACTTCACAGACTTTGGTTGTACAGTTTTACATTAGTAAGCAATAGATGGGGGGAAAGGGGAAATTAGGCTAATGATATTGTTGCCTAATGGACTGGAAGGTCATGGAAGAATAATAGATGATTTTTTTTTAAAGTGGGAAAGAAAAAAGCAGCTTAATTGCATATTTATTGAGTAAAACAGAATGGACTCCTCAGAGCAGTTACACTCTATCAAGTATGGGATATATGGTTTAAGAACCTGCCTCATTAAGGAATTATGCAGTAGGTAGGAATGATGGCTCTAAAGCCCTTGCTGACAACGGATATTTGTTTTATGTCTGAGATAGTTCCGCCCCATCCAAGAACAAGAGAAAGAAGAAACTTAAATACCTTGATTTATCTTTGACACATACTGTGCTTTCATTGGTTGTGTGCAATGAGATTACAGTGCCAGGCGACTGCATGTGGTGAGAGCCTATTGTAAGCATCTGCAGCTCTCTGACATTTTGCAATCATGCTACTTCAGGCAGGAAACTAAGGTTGTGGACAGACTTGTGTTCTGCTGCACCTCCGCGGCGTGGCAGAACAAGGCGGGGGGAATTGCCCCCGCTGCGCGGCATTCACAAGCCGCCACAAGTGTCCAGACTGTGGGCGGCTTCCGGCGGCGGCGTACAAACGCCACGCAGCTCCCCTGGCTGGTGCGCGTTCACACCTGCCGGAAGTGGGTGGAACGCGCGCTGCAGCAGCCGGGACACCACTTTTAAGTGGTGCCCGGCTGCTGCGGGAGGAGCGTGGCACCGGACACGTTGCGTCCAGCCCGCCTCAGATGTGGCAGTCTGGACTGCTGCTCTGCCTCCGACTGCCAGTCTGTCTTCAGCCTAAGTCCTTCACTTGAACACAGATGAACACATATAAAGCTGTCTTACACTGGATCAGACCTATGGTCTATCACAAGCAGTCTTGTCTACTCAGACTGGCAGCACCTCTCCGGGTCTTAGGAAAAGTCTTTCACATCATCCACTACCTGATCTTTTTGTTCAGTTTTTTTTTAAATAACTGGAGACGCAGGAAATTGAACCTGGGAGCTTCTGCATGCAAAGCAGATGTTCTGCCACTAAGCCATGCCCCCCCAAAGCTCATTAGATGTAGAATCACCAGGTTCCCACCATAAGCCACAAGCAGCCCAAGGTCTGTACTTCAGCTTGTTCTTAGAAATTTGAGTCCTCTCTGTTTACCACTCCTCAAGCCCACTTTACTCACAGGCAAAGGAGCACTGCTTGACCTTTGAGGATGTAGATTTACAAATCCCCTTCTATGTCCATTAAAGTCAGTGGGCTTGGAAGGGTGTAACTTGGCTTAGGGCGGCACTGTAGCATCTGATTCTCACAGCTATCCATTTGTGTAGCCTGTTTTTCTTTTTAAATCCAGGTTGCCCCGTGTACATATAGTAATCAAGTTGTGAGACCATGCAATTTGGTGTGCCACTTCAACCTTTCCATATTATTGGCAGTTACACACATGACTACCTTTGCAAGAGAATTTATTTATTTAGCCAATGTATGGGTTGACTTTCCATATTACATTAAAAATATGTAGTAAATGTTGGGATTGGAATATCCATTTGGATTGCTTTGAATAACCTGAATCGCATTTCTTGAATCAGCAGAACCTGTCCCAGGTGTTTTCTTAAGATGCTCATTTTTGTCCTGGAGTTGGAGACATTTCTGGTCACGGTTTGGTGTGCCAGTCCAGCATCAGTGATTCCAGGTGTCCTTGTTATTTGCAAGACCTTCCCATTCATTGATATCAAAATCAGTGGCGTCCTGGACAAAAGACCCAAAATCTGAGATAAACATTGCTCAGGTGGAACTGCTCCGATTCTTTTGTTGGCAGATGGAAGGGATCCATGTCTCAGTGCCATAGGCAAGGTACTGAGGCCACAGGTGTAATAGATCAGCATCTTGGTAATTATTTTGGCATTCTTCTGGGCATCATGTGTGAGCCTGTGAAAGCAGAGGCTGTTCTCGTTTTTCTTTTTAATTTTTTTAATTCAAAAATTAAAACAGTGGTACAGCAACAGCAGTAAAACAAACAAAACAGAACAAAACAAAGGGCCTTAAATTAAATACAACAAGTACAAAATTCTTTTGGAATTCCTCTGTTCTTTGCCAAATAATTTAAAATAGGAGACCAGGTTCTTTTAAACTTGGTAGAGGCTGTTTTCCTAATATGAATGAGTGGTCTGTTTTCAATTGGCACGTGCATAAGCTCTATGGATCGGAGATAGTGGCATACAGTGCTTCAGTACAGGTGTTGTCTAAAGTTCTCCTAGACTGTTGTGTCATACCTTGTCCCATGACCACAGTTTTGTTAACGCTAATCATGATGCAAAATATTTGGCATGCATATGAAACGTAGTGCATGTAGTTTTGTTGTTCATTCTCTGGCAACACTCCAATTGCACAGTTACATTAGCCGGCAATGTTCATGGGTTAAGCTTGTGGCTGAGCTTTCTCATGTGCCTTGCCCCTTCTTCATGCTTTCACCTTCTCTTGCAGAGCACAGTCCTGGCTAGAAACTAACTTTGGTTACCTGTAATGTATGGAAGTAATCTTCATGCAGTTAATTGGAGTTGGTTTCCCACCACAACAACTGTGATACTAAACCTGGGCTAAACTCTAGTGTCAAATCTTATTTATGTATTTATTTAGACATTTATATCCAGCTTTTGCCCCCTATGGGAGCCCAAGTTGGTTTACAACAGTATTCTCCCCTCCTTCAGTTTATTTTCACAACAATCCTGAGAGAGGTTAGACTGAGATAGAGTGGCTGGAGACTTGAACCGGATTCACACACTGGTATTCTTGGTTTGTGAGTGGAAGAAAAATAGTTCTGGTTCATCCATGTGTCTGCATTCATACACCACAGTTTGTTTGTTTGTTTTGTCATGTTCAGCATGTACATGAACTGAGCAACAAGGGGGAGACATGCACATCCTAACTTAATGATGGTTTGTTGTAATGCTGGACTCTGGAGAGATGAATCATCTGTCAATAGCAATTTTTGAAGGATGATATGCTGCAATTTAATCTAGAGCTTCTTTTGGCATTGTGGGACTTTATGGAAAATCTTTAATAAAGTTTAGTAGATGGCTCTCCTCATGGGCAACAGGCATGGGCTTATCTGCGAACTACAGTTTGTTCCCTAATCAAGTTCTACATTTTTATGTCAGCTGCTGATAGATAAGAAGATGAGACCTTCTGTAGTTGTAGAACTTGTAGGTTATTGCTATATTATGCAAGGAGTACTGTTGGGTGTCGTTTACCTGAACTGGCCCCCTAAAGGTGAATAATTACACACACACACGAAAGAATAAAAAGGATCAGAAATATGAGATGCATGGGGTTTTTAGAAAGCCGTATTTGTCCATTTGCGTATAAATGCAATTCATATTTCCACTCATATTGAACAGATCTCTCCATAAAACCTGAAATAAAATGGAAGTGCTGCCTCTTTTATTGAGCGCTCACTGAATTTTAAGCATAGTACTAAAAACTTTTCATTTCAGATTTCAGACTCTAAATTCTTCCATTATTCTTAACTATTTCAAAACTGCTGTTTTTCTCCCCAGCTATTTCTTTTTTAAAAACATATAAAAAGTAAGGATATAGGGGACCAAATCTATATTAAAACTCATCTCCATTTTGTTTCAGAGGCAGATGAGTAGAAAACCAGACAAGAACTCTCTAACAGCTCCTAAATGAGAAAGGGAAAGAATGAGAAAAAGGGATGACAGTGATTCCTGTGTGGGGAGTCTTGGTGATAATTTCGACAACTGTGATCCTTGGCATCTCACTGGATGTAGTTTAGAAAAGTTTAGAGAACAAAATGTCTTTCAAATTAGACATTGTTTTAAACCCTTTCTTTGCCTTGTGACAGGAACTGACAATGGATTAGAAAAAAATCTATGGGGATACCTCTAACCATTCTATAGAGGCATTAGAAAATTCGGATGACATCTGAACAACCCTTTCATGCCATTTGACAAATTCGGCAATAAGGAGAAAAAATATGTTCTTCTGGTCTATGGAATAGGGTTGCCAACTTCTAGGTGGCACTTGGAGATCTCTCGCTATTACAACTGATCTCCAGGCAATAGAGATCAGTTCCCCTGGAGAAAATGGATGCTATGGAGGGTGGACTCTGTGGCAATGTACCCTGCTGAGGTCTCTCCCCTCCCCAAACCCCACCCTCCCCAGGCTGGATCCCCAAAATCTCCAGGTATTTACCAGTCCACACCTGGCAACCCTACCAGTGTAGAATGAGTTGTTGTTAACTTCAAAAACAAAAATGGCAAAGCATTAAAAACACGAAATGTCTGAAGAAGCAAAGCAGAAGTCCATAAATCGGTGATTCTTGACCTGATGCTTTGAACCCACAAATATGTTCTTTTTCTGATCATGACCAAAAAAAGTGCTCAAATACAATGCCTGGAAGGAAAGTCAAGAGAAAGGAAAGCAGATCAGCATGACATATACAAAGCTCAGGGTAATGGAGGAAAAAGTGAGAAGCTTCATTCCCCCCACAGTGGTGTCACTTCCCCATACTTCCACATCACTGCCTCTCTCCCACTCGATTACTGACAGAATGATTTGTAGGGTTGCCACATGGCAGATATTCCACAAAGCAGGTGGGATGCTGCTTTGAGAAAACCCGTGTGTGATGCCAGTGTGGTGCAGTAAGTTCCACTTATTGGGATATTTGGTTTCTGTGGCGGAGTTCTGCACAGTCATTCTTATGTATTAGAGCTGGTCTGTCCATCTGAGACAGGCTGAGCTTGGAACTCTTGAACAATAGCCCAAGGATTCTAGAGGTAACAAATGAGGATGTAATGTTATGTAAATAGTCTGTTGTTGGGAGCGGGGTGTGGTTGGGTCTGGTGTTTTTGGCCACTGTGTGACAGAGTGTTGGACTGGATGGGCCACTGGCATGATCCAACACTGGCTTCTCTTATGTTCTTTTATGTTCTTAGTAGGTGTATAATCTTGGAGCAGGAGCAGGAATGCCCATGTTCAGCACCGATACATGTACCCTTTCCATTAAGGACATTAGGTGACTTTTGGCCAGTCATTCTTGTATGTGTGCCAACCTAAATTCCTTAGTGGATGGAATAGAAATGTAATAAAATAAATTTATTTATTTACTTATATACCCTGCCCCTGAGCACTTCCTCTCTGCTCTAACTACAGTGATGATAATGTGCATTGTACCTCTGCAACCTGAATTCTTTCTTGGAACACCCCTCGCATCTTCTGAGTGGGATGTAAGGACTCTGAGATCTCCATTCCAACTCATATCTAACTAAGGAAGCTTTGACTCTTGAAAGCTTACAACCAGAAAATCTTGTTGGTTACTAAGGTGCTACTGGGCTCAAATCTAGCAATTCCTACCACAGTGTTTCTAGTTTAGAAACAAGACTAGATAGATAGGTATCTTTCAGTGATGGAGAATTTCAGATGGGGACAGTTCTGGACACACCCCTAAATTCATATTCATACATGATATTTTTTCATACACTAATAATCTTCAAACAAACAAACAAATAAATAATGGAGATTGTAAGCCGCTCTGAGACTTCTTTGGGTAGTAAAGGGCAGGGTATAAATCCCATCTCCTCCTCCTCCTCTTCTGGGATCCTCCAAAATCTTAATAGTAAAATAAAGAAGTGATACAGGGAGGGAGGAAGTAGTTCAATTTTTGTAGGGGTAAATACTGAAACATCTAAAAGCTCAACAGCAGAATGAGATGGAAATTAGGTAGTTAAGTGCTGAGGAAGCAGAATGGACTCTACTGCTCCAGATTGTAAAGGAACTGCATTTTCAGTTACCCTACATTAATAACTCTTTATGTAGAAAACTAGCTCAGCATGGTAGGTCTGAACTTTTCTTTCTGAGCTTTTTTTTTATGGAAGAACCTCATTATGACTTCCCTGACTGTAGGCTAAAGTCAGTTGGCTGATTCTACCACAGTTCTGCTGCCTAGACTAGGCCTTTCTTGGGCCTCTCAGCAGCATCTTAAATCTCTTCATAGGTGCTTAGTTTTCTCCATCCTCTTCAACCATCCACAGGAATGATCCCACACCATGCCTCAATGTCACTATTTGCAGCTTTGTGTCTATTATGTCAGGACCTTGCCTTGGCCATTTCACAGTCTAGCAAAGAGTCATGATAAAGACTCTGGTCATGATAAAGACAGCCTAATAAACAGTCTGACCAACCTCAGCTGTTTGTGGATACTGGCTGGGTCTCAGACTCTGTGGATCCTGCCTGGGTCATAAAACTGGACCTTCTAAACAACCGTCCCGTTTAAGCCTGTGATGAAGCTAATCTTTTTAGGCATTGGTGAAGTTTAGTTTTCTTAAGGACTGCTTAAATATATATATATATATGTATATATACACACACACACACACACACACACACACAGTGTAATGGACTTTTATTGATGTCTGCAGTAAGACCATTTCAAGACTAGATGACCCTCAAGGTAGACATTGATTTTCCTTCTTCTCCTCAGACAATATTTCCTTCTTGATATTGACCCGACACAAGTCAATATATGCTTAATATACAGTATTACAAAGTATGTTGTGCTAATACATAGATGCCTTAAAGCATTTACAGCAATGATGCCATTGCATGGAACATTTCCTTTGTACTTTAGAAAAGAATATTTTTAAATAACATAAAAGGATATTTATGAACTGAGAGTAAATTGTTTGGGTGGCCTTGCTGACTCAAAAGAAGCTGATTTTACTGTCTCTTTCAGAGAATCTATACTTTTCAGAAATCACTTGGGACCTTTCTTGTTTCTCATTACCAATATGTTAGAGGAAAATGTAATCATTGCATTCTGTGCTTCTAAGAGTCAAACAAGATTTCGACAGAGGGCAAACTGCAGCCCTACAGGGTCCCAGTTCAGATTGGAGCTATGTGAGGAGGGTAAAAATAGGGTTAAGTAGAAAATCGGGGGTGAGACAGGAGAGAAACCCGGAAGTGACATCACACCTCTCTAGGAATCTTTGGATATTCTGTGGTAGAACTGTATTTCCTTCCAGGTTTTCCCCAGAAGTCATGTCATGCTATTGAAGAAGAAGAAGAAGAGATTAGATTTATACCCCGCCCTTCACTCACTTGGAGTCTCAGAACGGCTTACAAACTCCTTTCCCTTCCCCTCCCCACAACAGACACCCTGTGAGGTAGGTGGGGCTGAGAGAACTCTTTCCCAAGCTGTCCTTGAGGGAACAGCTGGTACAGAGCTATGGCTTGCCCAAGGTCATCCAGCCAAGTGCAAGTGGAGGAGTGGAGAATCAAACCCGGTTCTCCCAGATTAGAGCCTGCACACTTAACCACTACACCAAACTGGCTCCATTGGCTTGAAAACTTTTAAAAAGATATTTCTCCATCCACCCCTCCAGTGGGGGCCTGGCAACCCTGGGTAGAAAAGTTTAACCTTTCCTCCTGTGAAACTGGAACTAGAGAAAAGAAGAAGAAGAGATTGGATTTATACCCTGTCCTTCACTACTACCCAAGGGAGTCTCAGAGCAGCTTACAAACGCCTTCTCCTTCCCCTCCCCACAACAGATACCCTGTGAGGTAGGTGGGGCTGAGAGAGCTCTGACAGAAAGTACTCTTTTTCAAGAACAGCTCTGACAGAACTACGGCTTGCCCAAGGTTATCCAGCAGGTGCAAGTGGAGGAGTGGGGAATCAAACCCGGCTCTCCCAGGTTAGAGTCTGCACACTTAACCACTACACCAAACTGGCTCTCCTAGGGTCCTGTACTGTTGTTAGATCTTTCAAAGAAAAAATGCTGGTTAATCTTCTTTCCTTAAAGGACTATAATGGTGCCAGAAGCCCAGAAAGAGCTCTCTCTTTCTTCCCCTTATAACTTTGGTCTGTATCAGGGCCATAAGTAACTGCAGTTCAGCTATGAAAGGTCCTGGGAAGATCCAGCTCTCAAAGCCTTGACCCTAACTCCGTTTATGGTTATGATGAAATTAACTAGTAATCAAATTAACTAGCAATCTTAAACAAAGTTATACTCTTCTAAGCCCTTTGATTTCTGTGGGTGTAACTCCATTTAGGATTGCACTGTCAATATTCTATAGCATCGCTCTCCAGTCAAATTGTGGTCTTCATGAATCTCTGCTGCAGTTAAGTTTTCTTATTTTATTCTGTAGATTGGAACCCTTTAAAATTGCCTACCCTTTATAGCATGCCAGCTGCTTCCCTGATTGCAGGAAAGGTGGGAGAGTAGTTGCCTTTGATTTGGCTTCATAAGATTTTAAAACGTGGCAACTCAACAAGCATGAAAAGCAGCATGGCTGTGCTATTGCTCCTGCGGCAGATACTGGCATTTGAGTCTTCGTATATCCCTGCAACTTCTGTCAAAAGGGGTTTAATCATTGGTTCAAAGGGCCAAAGGAAAACACCCATACACCAGCTGCAGCCTCCAGCTAGGGCAACACCATGTAAAGCGCATTGTTGCAGTAGGCAAACACATTGCACTGGTACCCCGTGGGCATCTCACATATGTGGTTTGCAAGACTTCCGCACAGGGATGCCACCAAGGTTATGTGCACGTATATTGCCTTGAGCACATTGCAACTAAATACATGTCATAGCACTTGAGAGTAGTTTTAAATCTAAAAGGATATGTGTCTATTAAATCTAAATGGAAGTGTGTTTATTGCATGGAGGAGATGAAAAGTGCTTCAGGCTGCTTGTACCACTGGGACTTCTCTGTGTTGGAATTTCCATGTTGGAAATAAAATTGTGAATGCGAGATCTACATTTCAGGATTCTTTAGATCAAGGAAGTTATATTCCTGTGCGGTATAGTGGTTAGAGTGTTGGACTAGGATCTGGGAGACCATCTGTCATGGAAGTCGATGGGTTTAGAAGGGTGTAGCTTTGCTTACACATGAGCACATGAACCTGCCTTATCCCGAATCAGACCCTTGGTCCATCACAGTAAGTATTGTCTAATCAGACTTGCAGCAGCTTTCCAGGATCTCAGGCAGAGGTCTTTCATATCTCCTCCTGCTAAATTCTCTTAAACTGGAGATGCCAGGGATTGAACCCAGGACCTTCTGCATGCTGAGCAGATGCTGTACCAACGAGCCACAGCCCTTCCTTAGGACTGCCCTGCTCGCTGAAGCTTAGGACACTGATCAGTGCCTAAGTGGAAGATCTCCTGGGAATTCTCTGTATGCTACCTTGAGACAATGATAGAAGGAAATCAATGTATAAATATGATAGCTAAAACCAGTTGCATGTATGGCTTAATCAAAGTAAATCTCCATGTTGGAAATAAAATTGTGAAGGCGAGTTCTACATTTTAGGATTCTTTAGACAAGGGCTCTAAAGCATTTGCTGGGTGTAACATGCCTGGGACATTTCTGACATTGCTTCAATATTAAAGTGCCATAATAATACTCTATCTGCTGCACCCTTGGAATTGCTTTGGAAGTCTGCAAATGAGGTCTTGCTTAATATGAGCCTGCTCTTGCAAGTAAATTGCACATTAAACACAGGAACAGCTTGTCTGAAGTTTCTCTCCCATAAGCAGGGTAAGCGCAAGAGGGAGAAATTGGAGTTTAGGATAATGCACTACTTCGTTTCATTCGCAAAACTTTTTGGTTCCTACGTATGCTGTTGAACCTTGAGAAATGAGTTGATTTTCACAGGTATAAGAGAGACTTAAACTCACCCATAAATAAGATGGGAGGTTGTTAGTACAGGAAAATGGTGGGTTCGGATACCATGGACGCATTCACTATTAATTGGATGAACTATACAGATAGTACTTTGAGGTTACAAAGTTCATATCTGTCTTCTGATTGGGCACTGGCAAGGAACAACGGTGAACTTCATTTATGAGAAAATATAACAATCATTGGTCTGCTGATATGTGGATTTGACTTCAGTCAGGCATTAAACAATGTGGTAACTACCACCAGTGTCCAAATTTTAACAATTATCTCCACTTTCATAGGGCATGATGGAAGTGATAGGTTTGCATTGTGAGTCCCTGCACTTCAGAAACAGAATATGCAAAGAGCTTATTGTAGTAGTCTAGCTAAACACTCTAGCACTTTAATTGGCAATTATTGTACTTCAGAAAGATGTCTGCTATCCCTGCTGAAGCCTCTGACACCTGAAGTGTTACAGAATTCTGACAGCAGAGCCATGCTGGTCTGCATTAGACCAGCTAGATTTGAGTCCAGTAGCACTTTACGGACCAACAAGACTTTTTGGGTGTGAAGTTTTGAGAGTCAAAGTGAGGCCCGTAACCATGGGGTGGGTGGGCAGGCTGACAACAGGCAAAGCGCCACCCTGAATTTGCCCTGTCCCCTCACCAAACAGCCATGCCTTTTTTTGTTTTTGTTTTCCTTCCCCCCTCTTTGCTTCCCAGTCAGGTGTGAAGCAAGCCAGAGCCTCATAATTGCAGGGGGAGAAGCAGGGGAGGCGGGCCTCTCTGGCCGGGATCTGGGTGTTCCCGGGAACAAAGCTGAGCAGAGTGGCAGAGTGTCTGGCTGTGGGCACGCCAAGGCTATACTTCAGCCCGACTGGAAGTTCTGATGGATGTGTGTGGCTCCTTCCCCTTCGCTCCCTCCTTTCTGGATTTCCAAAAAAAGAAAAAAAAGGACTTGTTTTCCTTCTCCTTCAGTTTGCAAAGTGTAACCCACAAGCCATGTGCTTTGTTCTTTAACTGCTTAAGCAGGTTCAGGTAGGTAGCTGTGGTGGTCTAAAGCCGCAGGACAAAATTTGTTCTGCTTAAGCAAGATTTCAAGTTCCCCGGGGTGCTCTTATAGTGTATACTGCATATTTTATAGTCACCCAGGGGTCCTTTCAAGCAGGAGCTCAGGGGAGTGCAGCCTCCCTCCCCCCAGGCAGGGGAATGTCTGCTTGTGTCATGGCTACAGCAAAATGATCCCATCCCCTGGAAAGGTCCTTATTCCTCCAACCAGCCTTCTGAAGGCTTCAGCCACCACTGAAGCTATCCTCCCATAATATCCTCCCATAATAGTGGTATCTCTTGAGGCTTGGATTAGTAGCTGTCCCCTCTCTGCCAGCTCTTTCTTTCTTTCTTTCTTTCTTTCTTTCTTTCTTTCTTTCTTTCTTTCTTTCTTTCTTTTCTTTTCTTTTCTTTTCTTTTCTTTTCTTTTCTTTTCTTTTCTTTTCTTTTCTTTCTTTCTTTCTTTCTTCCTCCCTCCCTCCCTCTCTCCCTCCCTCCCTCCCTCCCTCCCTCCCTTCCTTCCTTCCTTCCTCCCTTCCTCCCTCTCTCTCTTTCTTGCCTTCTGACATACTTCTGGTGATGTCAGGTGGTTTCTGCAGTAGAAGAGATTCAGCTGTTTAAAGATGCTAGAACAGGTGGTTTAGCATATGCAAATAAGTTATGCTAATGAGTTATGCTAATGAGCTCCTGCACCTCTTTTTCTACGAAATGACCCCTGTAGTCACCTATTGTGACAATGGCTTTGACTCCTGAAAGTGAGAGACCGTAATTACATAATTGCAAATGGCACACACTGTTTTTTTCCACAGAGGCATTAAGAGAATAGGGTTTCTTGAAGGGAATGTAGATTTCTGAGGTCTTCATGTAGAACAGGTAGTTAGCAAATGAGGCAAACAAGAAGGGGTGTGAGGGGAAGATTTTTAGGTTTCTCCCTCAGAATGAGCTGTGTGCCTAAAAACCTCATGGGGTCATAGCCTTTCTTTTTTCAGTCTAAGGAAACCAAAACACAACAAAATAAATACATAATGGTGTGTTCACCACCACTGTACTCATTTGCACCCCCAATAAAAATTTTCTGGCAGCAGGCCGGACTCAAAACTGATGAAAGGCACTTTGACTCTTGAAACTCATATCCCCCAAATCATGTTAGTCTCTAAGGTGATACAGGACTTGAATCTTGAATTCCAACAATGCTTTAATCAGGAGAAATAGCCTTTCTCCAGCTTCTTGAGGTATCTCATCAAGCCCTCGTTCTAATTGGTTTTTCTATTTGTGCTTGCAAATGGTTTCCAGGCATTTTGTATCATACATTGCTACCGGTGACTATATTTTATCACTTCAGGATCTGTGGACAAATGCAACCATTCTAAACAGGATCCATCATACGTAACAAATTTAGAAGAAAAGGTTCATTAACTACTAATCAACAGTAGTGCCATCCATCTTAAAATACACAGACTGTGGGTGACTCATGCACTGCTGTTAGCCGCAACTTAGCTGTTCAGTGGTTGACACTGTCACCAACAACCACCTCTCAATCCTTTGTTGCCATTCCTTTTGCTGTTCTTTCTTTGGGAACTCACAATCTGCTGATACCTGCACCCCTCTGAACTGTCCAAGTAGTATTTGAAAATGCAAGTCTTCTCTCAAAGTTTGGAGTCCTCATCTGTGTCTCGCTTGCATCTTCTCTCTTTTACCTTTCGTAATTTACTTTTTCTTCTGTTGTCTTTTTAGATAGTAGACTTGTAGCCAGGGCCTGTCTGTTTTCACCATTCATTTCATACAGTTCATAGGGTTCTTCACTTTGGGTTCAGAAACACCTGGAGATTAGAGGGTGGAGCCTGGGAGAGTGGGGTTTGGGGAGGTGAGGGACTTCAGCAGGGAATGATGCCACACAGTCCACCTTCCAAAGCAGCCATTTTCTCTGAGAGAAGTGAAATAAATGTTTATGTAGTCTGGAGATCAAGCTATTTTTAGTCTGGAGATCAACTGCAATTCCAGGAGATCTCCAGCTCCCATCTGGAGGCTGACAACCCTAGTTCTCAGTTGTCTTGTTGTCATTCATGTTGGTTGTTATAGTTTGGCATCTACTGAATAAAGTAGGCCCTGTTGGTTGACCTCCAGGACACCTCTTTGGCCCACATGTGAAAGAGAATGCTGGACTAGATGGCCCACTGGGCTGATCCTGCAGGTCTCTTCTTCTGTTCTTGAATGCAAATTATTTTAATTTCATAGTAAAGGAACATATATTTCTGACTTGGAGTTTGCAACACTAAAAAAATGGCCTGACCTAACCATAAAAATACCAATGTAGGATGCTGTCACAACCTGATGCAGGTCTCTCACACTGAACCCAATCAGTCTCTGTGGCCCTGAAAGGTGGCATGGTGGTTAACGTTAATTCCATACAGGAAGGGGTGGACCACTGGCTGTCTATATACCTCCTCAGTTGAGTTTCAGCCACCACCAGTTCAACAGCTTTCCAGCCCTGCTCATGATAGTCCTGGCCTGTTCCCTATTCCTGCTGTCCAGCTCCTGCACTGAAGGTCTGGCCCTACCTGATCTCAGCTGCCCTCTGGAGACACCATGTCCTTTCCCCTGATTGGTCAAGAACAGAACTGGACAAAGCCGATTTTCTCTTTTTCAGGCTTTCATTTGGGTTCATTCTGAGCTTCTGTAAGTGACTGATCTGTATTGGTGACATTGCCACATGTGTGGATGTAAATCATTAAATGTACCCGGATGTTGTAAATCAGTTGCAATCCTAAAATGAAAAAGGTTTTTGGAGGTTACCTCCAAAGTAATGATTGGAAGTGGAGCAACAGTATCACTGTGGTCGCAGACTGTACAGGAGAATGTCTCAGGACCTGGCAACCTTCTCAGTCATGCCATTGCTGACCTAACAGTGGCAGTCTTCAGACAAAGAAACTTCAGCAGAGATTGAACACATGAACACATGAAGCTGCCTTATACTTAATTAGACCCTCAGTCCATCAAGGTCAGTATTGTCTACTCGGACTGGCAGCTGCTCTCCAGGGTCTCTGGCAAAGGTCCTTCACATCACCTACTTCCTGGTTCTTTAAAATAAAAGCCTGGAGATGCTGGGATTGAACCTGAGACTTCTGTATGCAAAGTAGAGGCTCTGCCTCTGAGCCAAAGCCCCTCCCCTAAATGTGAGATTGCTAAACCGGAGTTCATTCACTTCAGAACAATGGACCCCCCCCCCCCCCCCGGGCTGAATACAAAGGTTTCTTATCTCACTACAGATGCTAATTTTCTGCCCCCCTGCATTTCCTCTCTAATCAAGCTGATTATGGTATGAGTTGTACTGCATCCTGAGTTCTTTCTCTGAAACACTCCCCCACACACCTTCTGACTGGATATAAAGATCTCCATTCCTACTTATGTCTGATGAAGGGAACTTTAACTCTCAAAACCTTAAACCCTGAAAAATTTATTGGTCTCTAAGGTGCTACTGGATTCAAATCTGTTTTAGGTCCTTATATTTCATACTTGAGATACACTATAACTGTACTACAATAGCCCAAGGCAGAAATTAAATCCTGCTTTGGCTTAGATAAGGGTTTAGAAAGATTCCCTGGCTGTTTGGAATGTTCTGTATCTTTGCTTCAGTGAAATTTTTCCTGCCATTATGCTTTCTAGTCAGGAGGTTTTAAACCAATCAATTCTAGCGCTTTGCTAAGCAGTTATACACATTTGGTATGTTGTGATTAGGGGGGCAAGTATCAAAGCATAGATTTTTTTTAAAAAAAGAATATGACATTGGCCTTCATTTGAAGTCCTGGGAAGAGGTTTCTTCATACAGTGTAACAAAACATTTTCCCTCAGCTGTCACTGCAGCTCAGACAAATGCTTGTTTTCCATAATAGCACTGAAATTAAAATATGTGCTGTTTATGTTTAAAATGTTTACAACCCCAGGATATTTTAAAGAACAACCTTAGACAGTGGAAAGAGTTTCCATGCTATTGAACACAGTGCCAATATTTTAGAAACCATTTATGAAGAGTTATATTACTTGATCTCTCATTAGTCTATTTTGGATTATTCCTTTTTCCATTGATACAGAACTGTAACACATAATGGTATCTTTGATCCATAATTCTTTGCATGCCAGCTGGTGTTAATAAAGTAATCCACAAAACCAATTAAAGGAATAAAGAAAATTTACCTCTCAAGGCAAATGAAATTCCCAACTATTGTTTAGTCTTCTTAGCTTAGATGTCAAAGATTGGCTGTGGAAAATGAAATTGTAGCTCATAAGCTTTTAAAACCCTGCTTTCTGCTCCCTGCCACTCAGCTGATGTTTTATGAAGAGCAGAAAGCAGGTTTTAAGCCCCTGCCTTCTGCTCTTTAAGAACCACCACGAACTGAATCAAAATTTGTGAAAGTTTGTGATGGTTTTTCAGTTCCCGAACATTGTTCCACGAACCAGCCAAAATTCAGCCAGTTCCTGTCCATCCCTAATAGAACGGTTGTGAGACTGGCCTGTGAAATATCCAGTGCAAATGTTTCTGTAAGTCACGTCCTCATTAAGTAGGCTTAGGCAAGATGCCATATTTTAGTCTCAAACCCGACCCACACACATCTATCATAACTTACAGCATTGCTGAAAGGTTCAGTAAGAGAATGTGTGTATATTTTCAACAACTTCAGGTGTTATATAAAGACAAGTACTTATTTTCCCATATATAGTCGTAATGGAATAATGCGAGGTAGCCTTAGTGGAAGAAGGTTAGCCATAGGAAGGGAGAAGGAATAGACTATTTCTGTTCACTGCTGTTTAAAGAAATGAGAGAGATGAACTCCAACTGTTTCAAGGAATGGAACACAACCAGCCCAGGGGAGAAGAGTAATTAGTGATGAAATGCAGGGAGATAGGGAAAAATGTGTGGTACCCACCATTTTGAAGTTTAGAGGCTTATGTTTCTTGGACTCAATGGCCCACTGAGGAATGTCTTCATGTTTGTCGAGGGTCTGTGTAATATGCCACTCAGGTTTCCTCCATAAGTGCCATACCAGCAGCTTCTTGTCTGACTTCTTCCCCCTCATTCAAACAAAAACAAGCAAACAATGATGGCGCTACTTACTTTCAGATGTTGTTGCCTCACCACGCCAATAATTAGTAATGGGTACATGGCACAACATCAGAACAAGGCAGGCCCTCAGGGGTTCCAATCTTGTGGCTACCACCAGAGACACAGGATAGGTATCAGTGGCTGCTGCTATGCTGAGGTAGTTCAGGGATCAGCAGTGAGCCTTCTAGAAGGTGCTTTCACCTTAGGCAACTGCCTGATAGTGACATCCACAACACCAACCATGATGCAGTTCATAAAATGGCATGGCCCTAGGAGAGAGAGCATAAGAATATAAGAAGAGCGCTGCTGGATAATACTCGTGGTCCATCTAGTCCAGTTTTCTGTCTCACACAATGGCCAACCAGTTCTTCTGGAGGTCCAATAACGGTGCATAGAGGACAAGAGCATCCCCTGATGTTGCCTCCGGGCACTGAGATTCACATGTTGACTGCCTCTGAACATTCCCTTTAGTCACCATGGCTAGTAGCCACTTATAGACCAATAAATCCACCATGAAATTCTCCAGGATTCCCTTTTAAAGCCGTTGATGCCTGTAGCCATCACTACATCCTCTGGCAGTGAATTCCACATTTTAATCACTCACTGTATAAAGAAATATTTCTTTTTGACAGTCCTGAAGGGTGGAAGAAGTTGTCACTCTCATATTCCAAAGAATTATTTTGGGGAAAGAAGTTGCCATTTTAATTTTATCCATTTTTGTGCGCTGGGGAAATGCAATAACTTTGCAACAGGAACACATTGTGAAGGAAAAACATCTGGATTCCACCACAAAGTATAAATGACAGAAAATGATCATGTGGAAATGCATATAACATGGATAATTACATTTCTGACCATACTGAAATGGTTGTACCTCACACATGCTTGCACTTGTACCCAAGGAAATGTTAAACATATAATAGCAGCGTGGTGCCTCTCAGGGTTTCCTTGGAATTAGAAAATATGAGTCTGATAAACTGCTGGGGATTCTGAAGTGAGCAGTTCAGAGCTTTCATTAAGCCACTTCTAAACCTGTGAATCTTTCTTCAAATAACAGCAAGGTCTAGTGTTGGAGCCCCTGTGACAACTGAACACTAATTATCGCTCTCATCCTTAGTCTGGCATTTCTCTTGTATGACCTGCACTAAATGTGCCCCCGTGTGGTCACATTTATATTTAAATTTTATCTAAAGTAGAAAAGAGTTAAGAGTCCAGAGGCACCTTAAAGATGAACAAATTTGTGGTAGGGTATGAGCTTTTGTGAGTCTCTGCTCACTTCTTCAGAGTTGCAAAAGCTCATCCACTGCCACAAATTTTGTTCGTCTTCAAGGTGTGACTGGGCTCTGACTCTTTTCTATTGCTACATACAGACGAACACAGCCACCCATTTTCATCTATCTAATTAAGGTTACCTTTGGATTATTCTTCATGACATGATGAAATATGTGGGGTGCAGGGGTGGACACATTTGTTTTTAGGATTTGCTTCTAGCCTGAGGGCTGTTTTATTACGATGTGCTGTGATGATGAGCTTTAATACTGATGATTTGTATGTTGTTTTAACTATTTTATCATTTTTTAAAACCTTGTGAGTCGTCTTGAAGAAGTCTCTCGAGAGGTGGCACATACATTTCAAAATATTCATCCTGGGACAGACTGGTTGGTCATCCCTCTGATAAATAAGCATTTAAACTGAAGCAAAGAGTATGAGGGCAGAACTGGGCTCTCTCCTTTTAAATCCAAGCATAATACAGCAGGATTTTGATCTTGAGATTGAGGGATGGGAGTAGTACAGGTTCCTACAATCACAAGTGATTTTAGAAAGCTCCAAATAAGAAGGCATGGCTGAATCACAGAAGTATACGTATACACAGGAGTTGTTGATTCAGGATAATAAACCTGAATCGATAGCCCAATTCATTTTCAAGCATTCCTAGTGATCCTCTAAACTGTATTTCCTCTAACCTTTATTGCCTGTCCTCTAACCTGTATTTCAATCTACTGGATTGCCTGTTCATCCTGACAGCAAAATACCTTCATTATCTTTCATCAGTATCTGCCTGGCTGTAAATTTTCAAGTATCATTGTAACCCAAATGCTGTGAAATGAGATTCTGGTTTAAAATGGGTACTAAAATGTGGCTTAAACCTCCAATCTGGAGTATTTTGTGCCTTTCCACACATTTCAGACCAAGAAAAAAAAGTTCCATTGTACTAATTATACAAAGACTAATTAAGTCTTGTTAACATAAAAAGCCTTAAAAAGTTATTTGATTAATTATAACAATAATAATATCACACAGCAACATCCACCCACTTCCCTGAATCTTGACAGTGGGTCTATAAATCAAGAAGCAAAAACCATCCCCAGAATGCCCGACTAATTTCACATTGAATATGGAGTAAAATAAATGTAACATGAGTGGCAGTTTTTCTAACCATCAGTATCAGCAAGATTGCACAATCCAAAGAGGATGAAAAACAATGCCTATTTACAAAATGGGGACTCCCAAGGACTCATGTGGGAGGTGAAAGCTCATTCCCTCCCTAGCCTGTAGTTTCCGCTCTTCCTGCTCTGCTTTCTTCCTTTCTCTCTAGACTATATGATCTTCCATCTTCCTCTCACCTCCCCAGCCTGCCCAACTAGACAGTTCTCCCCTTCCACTGGCCATTCCATAAATCCCCCCCCCCCCGCCGTCCAGTTTTATGATTTGCCTATGCACACATACAGGCATCGTAGGTTATGTTGGGAGAGATTTTAACCCCCCTTTTTATCATTTTAAAATATTCATCTGCAGACCTGTTTTTTTTTTAATCTGTATGGGAGTGCCACCCATTCCTATGAGATACATTATCTTTGTCTTAACCAGAGTTGTTAACAATTGGTTGAAAAAGCTATTGCTAAGGGGAATCCTTGTGGACAAAATGCCATATGTGATTTGGGGCTGCAGTGAAGAGAAGGTGAAGTTATCCCCTTGTGCTAGCAGAAAGAGAGAGAGCTCCACTGAACTTCTTCCACTAGTGCAGTAGGGATGGGGCACTTTCACCTGATTCTCGTTGCTCACTGAAATCATCTGTTCTGCAATGCATTTTGTCCATGAGGATATCTTGACCCTTAGCACTGGTTTGAACGGGTACAGCTGGGAAATGGGGAAGAGAGAAGAGATCTTCATCCACAAACCTCTTGTAACATAACCCAACACAGTTTATTGTTTTGAGATTTGTCAGATTATAGATTACATCCAACGAAAGCTTTACCTTTTACCATTAATTTTTTTGGATGTCTAGAAATTGTAAAATTACACAAACTATCCTCATTACACAAACTATCCTAAAAAAAAAATCAAGCTATTTATTGCCCTACTTTTCTCCCCAGTATGGACTCATTACAGCTTCCAAACATCCCCAAGTATAATTTAAATAAATATTTAAAAATAAAATACAAGTTCGATAAACAAAACCCCATTGCAGACAGTTTCTGGATTTGGTGATCTGGTTCATTCAGGGACCATGGGCTGTGAGCACTTTACCTAACTTGAAAATGGTCTTCAGTGCCCTGATTCCTACCACTCTGCTGAGCGGTACACTCTGCTGAGAGATACATTCTTCAAGTGTTAGCAGAAGAGCCTCTTACATTGGTGGAAACCTCCTTCTACAAGGACCTTCCACTAGTAAGTGAGCAGAGTTTCAGAGGGTATCTCATGTTGGTTTGCAGTAGAACAGCTAGATTCAAGTCCAGTAGCATCTTCAAGACCAACAAGATTTTCAGAACAGTCCAGTGGCACCTTTAAGACCAAGAAAGTTTAATTCTGGGTATAAGCTTATGGGCTTTGAAAAGTCATAGCTCTCTTTGCATCTGACAAAGAGGCCTTTGACTCTCTAAAGGTCATACCCCCAACACTTTGCTGGCTTTTAACATGCTATTGGACTTGAATCTAGTAATGAGATGAGCAATGTGTAGAATACAACCCATTGTTATCCCCATTGGATACAGACAGCTTTTTTTGCTCAGTCCTGTCCAGTTCCTCTCCTTACTACAATTCCTGGCCCCTGTAGCTTTTGTCCATGTAGGTCCAGTGGTCCCCAGCATAGCCTTATTGGTCAAAAGAGACCCTCCCTCCCTTTTTACCCCAAATTGAACATCTGGTTGTATCTTTATCCTAGACTGTAGTCCACATGCAGCCAGCTGCTTCTTCCCACACCTCTCCCATACACTGGGTTGCACCAACAGCATCCACCTCCTCTTTTAAGTATGAGGTACAAGACAAAGTAGTAATTTAAAGCAGAAAAGAAAAACCTCAGCGAACATTAATAGATGTGCTCTTAGAGAGAAAATCATTAGTTTTCTTAGTACAATCAATGCAATTTGGGACACATAAGGAAGGTGCTGTATGTGTGAGTAATAGCTCTTTATTTACATTTCTTTACCTCATTAGTGCATAGACTTAAAGCAACATCCTTCTCTTTTACAGGTAATTAAATATATGCTGCACGCTTTACATTCTGAAGGCTTTGCGCAGAAAAAAACCTATGGGCTTCTCCAATTAGGCCTTTATTGGACCCTCGTAATGTGATTCACTCTCAGTTAAAATGAGCACATTGAAGAGGGAGTCTTTGTTCGGTCTCTTGTAAAAATTGATACTCCAATCTGCAAGTCTCCAGCTCACAGATTAGGGCCAGGCCTTCCTCAAAAAGTTATTGTTAGTTGTAACATTGAAGGGTGGCAAGAATGTTGCTTCACATTTGCAAAACTACTGACTGGTTTCCAAGGTCTTGTATTGTGCTAACAAAGGCAAGCTAATATGAATGGCAGCTGCAATGTGATTATCTGTAGGAGAGCTTGAGTTGGTGGCAGGCCTGTGTTCTAGTAGGAATCGTGTGGAGATGCTGATTGTATGAACTGGTGCTTCCACATGGGCATAGAAAGATGGCCAGCCCACTGCAGTTTTTTCAGGTGAAATGAAGCCATCCAGAGGTTTGTGGTGAGGCATTGTCTGTGTTCTGAGGATAGCCAATTCTACTTGTTGTTTTCATCTAATCCAGATGAGGTGATGGATGTTCTGAACTGTTCCTTAAACTGATAATAGAATAAAGGGGGTATGCTATCACTCGCATGACCAAAACTTAATTCTCCTCTAGGCAAATATCATGCAGCACAAAGGTGGAGCTACCCCTCACTTACTGCCTGGGAGCTGTTAATATAACATCTACACTGCCTAGAGCTGCAGTTCCTAGTCTCTTGGGCAGCTCCTCTAGAATTCAGCAATGTCAGCAGCCCGTTTTTAATGGGGAAGTAAATGTTGTGCTGGCAAAAAAAAATATTCTTCTGTGTGATAGCTTCCATCCAGGTTTGCCTTTGTTGATGTTCCTGGAGTTCAGGGGCTGATCACAGGGGGTCTGGTAAAATAGCAGGAGCCCAGATATGGGGTTCTAGAGTCTGGAAGAGTCTGAAGACTGAGTGACCTCCATATCCTTTTTGCTGTTGTCACAGCCGACTTATACTGACCCCATTGGGTTTTCAAGGCAAGAGACTTACAGAGGTTGGTTGCCACTGCCTGCTTCTCTATAGTGATTCTTGACCTCCTTGGTGGTCTCCCAGTGAAGTACTAACCAGTACTGACCCTACTGAGCTTCTGAGATTTGACAAAATTAGACTTTGCTGCTAGGGTTCCCAAGTCCCCCCAGGGGATGGTGAAAACCTCGCTCAAGCGGCCCACTCCCCACTGGCCCGGATTGGACCCCCGGGGGGAACCCTGCCTCTTAATTGCTGGTCTGCAAAGACGTGCCTGGCCCCAGGTGACGTCATCGCATTGGGCACGTTTTGGCGGGACACTCTATAATTTGAGGGAAAACTCTATGGTTTTTGAGGGAAAACTCTATGGAAGGAAGACTTGAGGGAAGGAAGATTTGAGGGAAAACTCTATGGAAGGAATCAAGCTGGTAGAATCAAACCCAGTGCTAGGGTGTCTGTCTGTCTGTGTGTCCATCCATCCGTCCATCCATCCATCTATGCACCACCAAGCTTTCCATCTGTACATCCCATCTGTCCAAAATGGGAGCTGATTGATTTCCAACCCCTCCTCCTTTCAGTAACATATATTTATTTTAAAGATCAAGTTTAGATTGCATTTCCATTATAATTTCCCTTTGACTGCACTATATCAATCACATCTTGTAATGAATTTTGAACAAGTTTTCGCTTTGCTGACATTTGGGCACAGCAATCAGTGTTGAGCTCAGTTGAAGCAAGACATTTCTCTTCCCATGTACTTAGTGCAATTAGACCAGGAATAGTTCCAGCATAACCTGTGATAAGTCTGGGCAAATCATAGTCTTATTCCTGTTCAGTGTAGCTAGATTGAGCAAACACTAAATAGAAAGGAAAGAATTCACTAAAGACCTGTGATAAAACAGAGCGTGCCGACAATTGTCAAACAACAGCCACAGGCCTGAAATGAAACCCAGAACAAGATAAATGTCATATGGAAATTTTGTAGGAAGCTTGCCTGAGGTTGCTATAATTGGGGGAAGGAGTTTTAAGAAATCAGAAATATGACATGTTATCCACTCCAGATCTCAGGCATGAACATTCTTTTCGTTAATCAATGTCAACTTTCGTGGATAATTCAATGGTGGATAGATAATGCCAGGGTAAAATGTGTACCTATCACTGAAGAAAAATCAGTCTAGGTAGAATTTATTCAGTGTATGATATCAGTTTAAAAGGCAGATATAATGTAAGTCAGATAATGCTAAAATTTTAGTTGCAGCATTTGGAAAGGGGGAGAAGGATCACAACAAATTGCTTTGGGCCAAACACGTTTCTGCCCAAATAATGGCTAGAGCAGTTTTGCATCCATCCCCCCCATAGAATTGGAGGAAGTATTTGTTTATTTAGAACATTTTTAACCACCTCTCCAGGAACCTGGCTCAGGTGGTTTACAAAAGGGACTAGGCATTGTTAGTAGAGGCCATAGCTCAGAGGCAGAGCATCTGTTTGCCATGCAGAAGCTCTCAGATTCAATCCCTGGCAACTCCAGCTACAAGGATCAGGAGATAGCTGTCACGTAAGACCTCTAACTGAGGCCCTGGAGATAGTATTACTAACCTACGGATGGTGGCTGGAGAGCTCCTGGGGTTACAACTGATCTCCAGACAATAGAGATCAATACACCTGGAGAAAATGGTCACATCAGAAGGTAGATTCTATGGCATTATACTCCATTGAAGTCCCTCCCCTCCCCAAATCCTGCACTCCTCAGGTCTCACCCCCAGAATCCCCAGGTATCCCCCAGCCTGGAGCTGACAACCCTATCTGGAGAGTCGCTGCCAGTTTATATAGACAATACTGACCTTGATGGACCAATGGTCTGATTCAATATAAGACAGCTTTATGTGTTTGGTAGAGAAAAAGGAATGGCTCCCTCACGCAATGCGGCTAACAAGGAAACTGTTCCCTCTTGATTTGGTTCCCTTCTTTGCTGTGGACCTCCCTGCAGTTCCTTCTCTATGGCTGCAGTGTGAAATTAGCTGGTCGCTTTGGGGCCAAGTAGGATTGTTTTGGGTCTTTATCTGATTGGCCAGGATAAGAGACCTTTTTTTGCCTACCTCACATTTTTTTGGTGTGAGATTGGATTATATAAATTCGCCTAGTCTTGAGGGACTAGTGAGGCTCTAACTGGTGATGGCAGGATTTGTGCAGGTTAGGTGCTTGTTGTTGAATCAGACTGTCCGGCACCACTGATGGCTGCACAGTCCCAGAGTGCTGGTGGTTGTTCAGTGTTTCATGCTGTGCATCAACAATTGATCCTCCTCCACACAGTGTGTGGAGATGGGTTTGATGGGCAACACAACTCTGCAGAAGTTTGGTGCAGGCAAGAAAAAACAGGCATGGACTCTGGTCATGTCAAGCTTGGAGCCAGGGTGGGTTGCCCACATGCTAGCAAACTCTATGGACAGTCTCTTAAAGAGCCTGCATACATGAGTTTAAGGTGGAATTCAGATTGTAATGAATAAACTATAGTTTGACTCGTGCATTTTTTCTGATGTCTTCATTTCAGGGTATGGGACCAACAGCCGATCTAGGTCAGAACTTTGGTTTCTTATGCAGATCATTTGGTGTTATATTTCAGAGAAACTGCAACACTGATACACAGGGGAAGGGCCATGGCTCAGTGGAAGATCCTCTGCTTTCCATGCAGAAAGTCCCAGGTTCAGTCCCTGACATCTCTTGTTAAAAGGATCAGGTAGTAGGTGACCTGAAAGACCTCTACCTGAGACGCTGGAAAGCTGCTGCTAGTCTGAGTAGGCAGTTTGGACCTTGGTGGAGTAATGGTCTGATTCAGTATAAGGCAGCTTCATGTGTATATGATACAATCACCTTTAATACTGTTATATGTCATTCTGAACCAGACTATAGATTGTGGACCAAAACAGTCTGCCTAATGTATCCAGGGACAGGCAGGGGGAATTTTTTTTAACATGCCTGGGGCAGTCCTAGGCTTGCCTCAAAAAACAGTTTTGCATAATTTGTAAAAACCCAGAAAAAAACCCAGAAAAATATATTGCAAACTAATGAACAAAATGTAAACCAAAATAAGCATGAATAATGAAAGATTCTTTCACAGCAGGTTCAAGGGTTGATACAAACAACATGTTCATTTTTATAAAATTAACTTCAATTAAATTATTCCAAAGACCAGGGATATTTATATCAAAATTCGTGGCTTCCTATTAGCGCTGTTCATTAGTTATGTTAATATTTAGCCAAGTACTAATGTAAGCTAAACAAAGGCATGCATCTAGACACTGGAATTACCTACTGGGGTGTAATCCATGGTTGTGGGTTGGATTTGGCTTAGTAATTTGAAAATTGTGCAGGCCTGATCTGACTTCTTGCTGTTTTTCTTGCTATGTAAATATTGGAAAAGGAAGACAGCAGCTACAGGAAATAACCAACTCCTACTGGAAAGAACTTACTGGAAACAACCAGTAGCCGTTGAAATATCGGCAAACTTCAGATATTTCCATAGAGAATGCTGATATGACATTTTGCTTTATAGTCCACTGCATTCTGCCCATGACCTAACAATTTAGTTTTATATTCTCCATTAAAAATTTCAGCACACTCATACCATTTTCTTCCCATTTCTCTTTCTTTTTAATCCCTTCATCTACTATTTCTCATTAGGTGTCTGCAACTACAGTCTGTGTAATCATATGGGCTTCCCAAATTGCGTCAGACTAACAAATTGTTGGACAATTTGTCTGCCTTCCACTTTTGGTGGGGTTCAGCTAACCCCGACTGTTAAGAGCCTAGTGGCCAGGAGTCATTTCATAGAAAAAGAAATGCAGGAGCTCATTAGCATACCTGTTAGCATAATTCATTAGCATATGCCATGCCCCCTGACATCACCGGCTGAATATCAGTTTCAGCCCCATTATACCCTATGGGCCATTGAAGTCAATGGCAAAAATTCATAGGGTATATGAGGGGCTGGAGGAGAGTGGGTTTGAGGGAGAGGCTCCAAACTTGCAAGGTAGCTACTGGAGCCTCTCCCCCAAATACCCACCAAGTTTCAAGAAGCCTGGATCACGGGGTCCAATTCTACGAGCCCCCAAATGGGTTGCCCAATCCTCTCCATTGTTCTCTATGGTAAGAAAAACGTTACTTTTTTCCCACCATAGAGAACAATGGAGGGAATGGGGGCAACCTGTTTTGGGGGCCATAGAATTGGACTCCGTGGTCCAATCTTCTTGAAACTTGGTGGGTATTTGGGGGAGAGGCTCCAGCAGCTACCCTGTAAGTTTGGAGCCTATCCCTCAAACCCTCTTCCCTCTAGCCACTTTTTAAGCCGCCACCGAATTTCAGCAGCAATTTGGCGGCGGACCAAATCAGATCAGAGAATCTGATTCGGCCCGTGGCTACCCTAGTGCCCATGGCTGGGCTGGCAGAGTACCGCTCTGCCTTGCTCCAGCCCCAAATGACCCCTACTAGTGATCATACTGGATCCTGCATTGCTGTTAGGGAAGCAAGTTAATGCAGCTGCAAAAAATGCTTTCTTCCAGCTCAGTCTAGTCCACAAGATGGCCCCCTACTTTGACATGGTCGATCTGGCTACCTGGCTACCTCAGTAACACTGAGACTAGACTACTATAATTCATGCTATATAGGTATCCCTTTGCAGTCCAGTCAGAGACTCCAGCTGGTACAGAATGTCACAGCTTGGTTAGTATCAGCAGCTAGACAGGACATGTATGTTACTCCCATTCGACTGTCAGTCGTTAACTGCCTATAAGTTACTGGTTTCAGTTCAATGTACTGGCTGTCACACATAAAGCCCTTTATAGTCTAGGTCCATCATTTCTGCAGGAAAGCCTTTCCCCTTGTTTCACCACGACAGCTTCACTCTGTTAGCAGGGCCTTCTGCAGGTGCCAACAAATCAACAACTGCTCATACACATGCATTCTCTGTTTTGGCTACACCTTATGCAGTGACCTGCCTGATGAGGTTAGGGTGGCTGCCACTCTCCTGGCTTTCTGTAGACTGTGCAACTATGCAAAACTGAATTATTCAGGAGGGTTTTTAAAATGCAGGTAACAGGGCTGCACTGAAATTAAATGGATGCTTTGGTAAAAGGATAGGGACCAAAGACTATAGCACTCTGTTCTGTTTGTTGATATAACTATGCTACTACTGTGTAACTTCTGTATCATTTAACACGTCATGTTTAAATACTTAAGCTTTGTTTCAGTTTTGTTTCAACTCTGTTTCAGACTTCTGCTTGTTTTCACATTTCTGCAGTTCAACCCCTATTACACTGTTTAGTGGATATCCCATCCGGTCGATCATATTTGGCTACACCAGGGGTCCCCCAGATGGTGCCTATGGGTGCCAAGGCATCCACTGACACCTTTCCTGGTGCCCATCAAATGTTGTTAGAAAGTGGGTGGGGCAAGGTTGGGCATTTGCCCAGCAGGGATTCTGATTGACCATGGAAGAGACAGTTGGCTGGGTAGGTTAAAATAATGTTTCAATGGCACCTGCCCCCACAAAGTTGGTTTTATTTTCTCTTATTTTTCTTTTCCAGTGTATTTTTAAAAATGTAATAATAATAAAGAATGCGTGGCAACAAAAACAAACTGACATTTTTGAAAAAGTAAATGAATCAAAGGTGAAAACAAATGCACATCTCTAGGGAATGGAAGAAGCAGCATTCTCAATGTACTACTGAAGTCTGCTTCTAGGATTAAGCTTCCTTTGTGATGTTCTAGATTACTACATACAAGAGGGTGTTTTTTTAAAAAAAAATGAGGAGAAATATTATGAGAATTACAAGTTTTGTGGTATGAAGCCTTAGCTCTGCCCCAGAGTGTGCGGCAGGATCCACACTTCTATCTTCTACCTCATTTCAGTAACTTTGTTCTAAACTCTTAATGAGTTTTCCTTTTTTTATATTCTTGGTGGATCTTAAAATTGCATTTTAGTCCAGCTTTTGTTTCTTTTCCCCTCATTTAACTATATAGTTTATATTCCCAGCAAATAAGTATTTGTTGATTGATTAAAGTACAAAGAAATACTGTATGGTGTTATTGTTGCTTCATCTACACATCTTTCTGAACCATCATCTGTAGTCAAGATTCCATTTATGAGTATTATCTACATATCATTGTTCCTTTCAGAGCTGTGTCAGGATGGTGATGGGCATACAGGTAATTAGTTATGCCTTCTTTCAGGATATAATTGTTGTATCTGAAGATGATAACTTCTGAAAAATCTTGATGATTAGCTAGATAATACAACTACAGTTTTGAGAAACTTTCTCCCCAAAATCTATCTGTGGAATTAATGGCCTCTGATTGAATTACCCTATATACTTTCCTAGAAAGTTATGGTCTTAAAATATGGATTTAATGATAAATATTGTAAATATATGAATATTTGGGGTTGATATTTATGTATGGCTTCATTTATGTATTGACTTCATTTGATTACTGGCACCTAGACCAAACTGGAGCTAAAGCGTCATACCACAATACTTGCAATTTTCTTCTAAATCCTAGATATTAATTTTTTTGTCACAGAACTCCATGTTGGGACTTGATTATTCCCTCTCTGGGTTTTCAAGACACTTCAATGGATTAAAACTTCTTTTAACTTGTTAGCATAACTTTCTTTTTATACTTTCAAAAAAAGAAAGTTCTTGAAATGTGTGTGTGTGCGTGTGTATGAGGTTCCTTCAGTGCATAAAACCTGGAGGAATTAAAATGTATCTCAGAGTCTGAGGTATTTAAAATTCATGCATTAAAATAGGTGTGAACTGACAATGTGGAAAATCCAAATGCGATGCATAAATTGGCTAGAATACCTGTTACCTATTGTTTAGTTAGTGGAATACAGTGGATGCAGGTTTTTATATTTATATAACTGGACCTAATCCTGACTAATCCTTTGACTCAATAAAAGAAGCCATGGCTCTCAGTTTGCAAGACCTGAGCAAGGTTATTAATGATAGAATGTTTTGGAGGTCTTTAATTCACAGGGTCACCATAAGTTGGAAGTGACTTGAAGACGCATAGTGCACACGGTACTAACTTACTTTGCATTAACTATATTGTCTGTAAATGAAGATCATAAGAGTGACATTTGGGAATGTGTGTGAGCACCTAATGGTAAGATTCAGAGGCAAATAAGTATAAAATCTGTACTAGCTAAAGATGAATGTCTTTATAAGTAAACTATTTAGATGTAAGAGAACCCGAACTCTCTATCAGATCTCATGGAAATGTCATGGCATTCTCATAGAGTTGGATCTACAGGTGCTCTTCAGTTAAGTGGAACTGTAACCAGCAGCACAGACCTAGGACCTGGGGTGGTCTTTCCCGAGAGACACCACCCCCAAAGCGACCTCTGAACCTCCATAAGCCGTGCCCTATGAGGCTTGGCTTAAACAGTGGCTTTTGCTGGGAGGCTTGTAGAACCACATTTTGGCTGAGAAAACTCAGGCCAAAGAAAATTATCCATGCAAGCAACACCCCCTCTTCTCTCCTGTCAGCTTAGTCCAAAAAGGACTAAGCACAGGCAAGTCTCTGCCCTTGCCTCAGGCATCTTCTGCTGACCAAATGGCTAGCCTTTTGTCTGTCAAACGTACAGGCAGGCAGGGACAAAAAAGCCTCTGCTCTGTGCTATTGTCATGAATGAAGTATGTTGCATCTTTCCACCCCCCTCTCCTGTTAATCCACATCAAGAAGTATCTTTGGAATAATCCTCTCATCCCTGTCTCCACATATTTGTCTAAGATATCTGCATTCTTACACCTATGCCAGACCCATCAAGGTAAACACTAACTCTCCATGTCTAGTGAATGGTCACCCATTCGGGTCTAGTGAATGGTCACCCATTCGGGCCTCATCCTGCCACACATTAAGAAACATCACTCCTTTTGTCTGGCACTAGGGGAAATGCCAGACCACTCTATTGTTCCAGCACACTCATACAACGTCTGGCTTCTATTGTTAAAGCCAGACTCTGCCTCCCTGAGAGCTCATTGGTCACATCCAGGCCTTGCCCATCCTGATGTCACACATCCCTGGGACCCCGTATTGGTCCAGGTAATCTTTTGTTCTTACCTGAGACCAGCCCCCAAGACCTTCCATTGGTCTGCATTGTTTTCCAGTGCCTATATCTGTGACCACATAGGTTTCAGATCGTGTGTTTCTGCCTTGATGCCAACTGGCAGGCCACCCCTTTACCCTCTGGGTTCAGGCCATAATCCTTTCTTCATGGATCTCTACACATCTGGACAGGTAGTATCACCCCATAACTCCCCCCTCTATTCCCTATCGATCACCTTTGCTTCCTTAGTTCTGTATTGTGTGTATGAACGTTTGATTATTGTTTATAAGTTTAAGAATCCTTCAGTAAAGAGATCACTGCTTTAGTTATCTAGTCTCTGCATCTATTTCTGTGACCTGGATAAGGTGGGACTCTGGTATACAAAGGCCATGATCATGTAGTTATGCCAATTGCACATTAATAGCATAATTCCCAAACCTTTTATTAAAGCAAATAGAGCAATTTGGCTAACAGAAAGCATTTTTGCTCACACAAGGGGATTGAGGGGAAGTTTCCAAAAAGACTGTAGCTCTTGTTGTGCATCCCAAACTGATCCCCAAGGTCCCAAGACTCAAGTATCTTTTGTGGTTTTCGGGGGGGGGGGGGCTAGCAGTTCTTTGGATCCAAACCAATGTGTCCTTTTTCTTGTGGAATAATACAAGTGTATTAATTCTATAAATGTAAGAAAGTATATACTGGCTTCCTTCATGGTGAGGATTTAGTGGTTCTGTGTGTCCACCATCAGACGCAGCTTATAATTTTTGAGACACTACCACTTACATGGTATTTGTGGCAGTGTGTCACAAATAGAATTTTCTATATCAGAGAGATACAAATGGCTACCATTCAGTGAAATAACTATGGGAATGTACCTTGAATATATCTCTAGAATGTGAAAAAGTAGAAATAAATAAGGAGCAGAATGGAGCCTAGGGTTGCCAGGTTCCTCTGGCCATGGTGGGGGAATGGGGGGAAGGGTTGCCAGATCCATGTTGGGATAGGAACCTCTATGGGAGGTTCATAGAGTCCACCCTCTAAAGCATTCATGTTCTCCAGGGGAACTGATCTCTGTAGTCCGGACATGAGCTGTAATTCTGGGGGGTCTCCAGGTCATACCTGGAGGCTGGCATCCCTAGCTGGAGCCCCTGCTTGTTAGAAGTCCAGAGGAGTGCATATTTCAAAAGTTAAGGCTACTGTAGTTAAAAATGTAGAGAAATAAAACCCATAATGTAAGATCCAATTATCCTGGCTGTGCTTTACAAAGTGACTCAAAACTGTTGCGTTTGTTCACATCTTTCTGTTTACTGAGAATGGTTTCAAAGAATTATTTGTCCCTGTACCATTACTATTAAGTCAACGCTATTGCTTCTGCCTGTCTTCATGGTTTTGCAATGCTAATTTGAAGCAGTTTATTAAATCAAAGTGAATTTCTCCTAGATCAATGTATTCCTATGAGCCTTTGATAATTAGAATAATTACTTTCCCCAATTTCTGCTTGCTTGTGCTCTTTAAGAGGATTTGTCTGCACAAAGCAGGAATAAATATGGAACCCACTGAAGCTTCATTTTTTTTTTCTCTTCACAGTACGATATATAACTTCCCAAAACTGTGAAGCTTCTATTCTTCTTGTGTTCCCATTCTTAACCATAAGATTTTGCAGCTGGTGACAGCCACTGAAAATTTTTGAGAAATGAGGTGGACATATAAAAAAGCTAAAAGATATTGGAAGGAAATATATAAAGAAATGCAGAATAAATTAAAGTTCAGATTTCCCATGGAAGCCAAGAATATGCTATTAGGTATACTGCCTAACAAATTACCAAAATTTTGGAAGAGTTATTCAAGAGTAGCTAGCGGGGAGGGCGGGATATAAATATGAAGTATAAATAAATAAATAAATAAATGGTGACAACAGCTAGAATTATCTGTGCAGCAAAATGGAAACTAGATGTCTGTCCGCGCTTAGAAGAATGGAAAAACAAATTTGCTGAATACGTAGTAATGGCAAAATTGCCAACTTATTGAGAAATAGCTCAATTACAAAATTTGAGGAGAGATGGAGTGTGTACTATGCAAGCAGGAGACAAATTCAGAATGAGAAATAATTTTTAAAAGGTATACAAATGTCTTGCAATGTAGAAGCAGATTGAGAATAAGTCTTAAATGTAACATTTTGAATATAAATATATAAGGAAGTGGATTCTGAGAAGAAACAATTTTCACTTTCTTATTATCAGATATATAATAGACTTGTCCTCTGTATTTTGATATATTACCTGTTTGTGAAAAGTAATAGTAAATATGCAGAAGTGGGAAAAATATGTAATACCAAGTATGTAGTAATGATGAAACTATTAATGTAGCTGCATAACAGATTAGTTACAAAATTTGAAATCTAAAATGTTAACTGTAAATGTACCCCTACAGAAGTAAGCATCATCATACTTTATGGTGTCCTTAAAAAAATTATATTAAGGGGGTACCCGGGAGAAATATTTTCAGTTTTAAACAATTTGTCATATATAATCGTCTTTGAGATACACAATTATGTTATATAATCCCCTTCCCCCCCCCCTTTTTATACCCCCTTTATATTAACATATTTACATTGTGGTGGTGGAAAGTGCCAGCAAGTCACAGCTGATTTATGGGCTGAGGACAGATTGGCATTTTGGCCCGATATAGGTCCGCTTTTCAAGTGGATTAAGAGAGCCCTTTCAGACAGCTGCAGCTGCCCAGTGTTGCTGAGCCGCACTCACCCGGTCCCTAAGCGCTTTCATCCTGTGTTTAAAAGGTACCTGGGGAAACCGGTGTCAAGCCGTCTGGGTGCACGTTCATCCTGCTTCCTGGCAGTGTGGACGCAAATAAGCTGCACATCAAGTGGCACCAGTAATGTGAGCCCGCTGATCCGGCTGGTGCGCCCGTGCGCCCATACGCATATGCGTGGGTAGGCAAAATGGACCAAAGCCACGTGCCACCGCAACACAGCCATCAGGGGTTGCCTCACAGTGTGAATGCTCCATTCGGCCTCCTCCCTGGTATGGTCCCACATCAGTCTCTGCAGTGCGAATGGAAAGCCCCATGACAACTCAGCCCAGGGGTTTTTTGCCCCACTTCCCTTGCACTTCATTTTCCCAGTCTGTCCTCGGCCATGGTGACCACAAGGGGTTTTCAAGGCAAGGAGGTAGTTTGCTATTGCTTGGCTCTGTGTCACAATCCTGGTATTCCTTGGTGGTCTCCCATCCAAATACTAGCCAGGGCTGAACCTGCTTAGCTTCTGAGATCTGACAACATTTGGTCTAGCCTGGGCTATCCAGTATGGACTTAAAACTAATTGAATAACTATTCTGTCCTTCACAAGAATATGGGAATTGTAGTCTTTGAGGGATGACTGGGGATTTCTCTTAACACCTCATTAAGCTATACCTCCCAGGCAGGGAAGCCATGATAGTGCCAGCAACCTGGCATATGCCTCTTGTTTCACAATGCTTTGCTGTCTCCTTTTTTCTATTTGTTTTACGGTGCTGAGGTATAGTTTCTCATTCTGGTACATTGTGAGATAGGGAAAGAAGTCATGCTAGCTGAACACAGGACTTTTCTAGATCAGCCTTTACTCAGTCAGGTTGGATAATTGATCTGTAGATGACAGGTGGTTAAGTTAAATTGTCCTCAAAAGTCTGTAACAGTGGAGCCACATTCTTGTTACGGGGATTAGAACATAGTAGCAGGCACTGTAAATGAAATCCCTACTGTAGTTATGAATAGCAGTTCTCCAGAGACAAATGCCTGAGTAACCAGAAGGCCGTGGGGTAATGAGGATAAAAGTGTAGGCAAGTTGAATACAATTAAGTCTTAAAGTCGAAAAGATGTATGCCATGTGGAATCATGAATATTTAAGGAGGGAAAGACTGCAGAAAGACTTTGGCACAATGAGGGTGTTCAATGCATCCGGAAAGTTCCATAAATAGCATTAATATTCTGTGGACAAAAGGCAGAAGTATGAACAGTTGCACAGCCTGTTGTTTGTGGTAATCTTCCAGCTATCATTTTATTCTGCACTATGGTAGCACCAATATTAATTAGGGATCTGAAAATCATAATGTTTTCAATGGAGACCATGATTGAGAACAAGTATTTGGAGGCATTGGACAGCAGTACAGGACATTGGAACACAAATTACAATTTGGTTCTCTTTCTGACTACATATGTTTTTGAACCAGGTGGTTTCATGAAATGGATCACCTATTGTTACATGGGTTTTACAGTACCCAGCAAAAAGAAAAGGGAATATTGGTTACTTTCAGCAGATCGTTGCTGTCCCTTAGAATGCTACCTGCTGTCATCATTTCAATGCCTGCTCTTTCTAAGCCAGATAACTGTTTTTATTTTAATACTCCAGAGTCAGTTCCAGCAATAGGCACACACAGACACACAGCAGTATAGGAAGTTTACCAGGGATATTAAGAGGATTTTTTCACATAACAATAGGCTGGATCTGATCAATTTTTATGCTGGAGGAAAAGGAAGGAGGGCTCTCCTTTGAGTACCAAAAAATGTTATGTTGAGGGTCATGAGACTTGCATGGACAAAAGCCATGTGGGACGAGGCTTGTAGTAGGGAAGGGAACTGAGTGACACTGAGCCCCTAACACCCCCCCCCCCAAAAAAGTGTACACTTAGTCTGAAACAATGTCTCAAAATCTGGCAGCTTTAGTTCAGAATCGAGGACATCATTCCAACACAGAGCAAACAACAGAACACACTGAACAAACTGCACTGACCCCAAGATAGCATGCACCTAGTATCATTAAGAGAAATTCTGTTAATTCCTCTTTACCCAATTTCTCCCTGAAATCCAACAATCCATTTCCTTTTCTCTTTTTAGGAATTTGGAGTCTGTTTCTAATCGACTTCATTGTGATCAAAGAGAAATTCAACAAAAGGAGGAAGGGAATTTCTGCAGAGTTTCAGAATTTCACTCTGTAGATGTTCAGAAGCAGGCATTGTCTCCCGATACCTAACTATCCTCCTGCTAGAGCACCACCTTATAGTGTTTAACATAAAACAACTGCATCTATGCTTGCAGAATGTGTTGGGAAGGTTTCACATCTGTTGGCTTCCAAATGCAAGCACGAGAGCAGCAACATTGACTTGCATGTCCATCAGAGGTAGTTTTGTTTAATTTGCTGTGCTTGCTCTTTAACGACAACCCAGAGAAAGTTCAGGTGTAATTAGGTTTCACTGCAGTCAATTTGATTTAAGAAGTTAGCAGGGTGTTTATGTCCCATCGATCTGAAAGCACCAAACTTTTCCCTCAAAGGTGAGTCCGCAAATCTTTTGTGGAACTGCAGGATGGCAGTCAGATGTAATAACTGGTACCACAAAGTTCAGCTCAGAAACCAAGATCGGAACATATCAAATTGGGTTGAGATATGAAGGGAATGCCAATGCATAGAAACTGCTAAGATACAGCTGCCTGAGATCCTAGCTTTGTGGTTCAACCTGTCACAGCAGTGGTGTCCTGAAGTCCACACCCCCCAAAAAAGATGTTGGTCCAATTCATAAGGTTTACTGATCTGTACAAATATACAGAGAAGTTTATGGAAAAGATTCACAACTCAGTAGAACTGGTGGCCGTTAGCTAATTATTTCAGATACTCAGTGGCCTTTTTACCTGTGCAGTCAACTAGCATCTTAAGAACATGTTGCAGTTCTTTAAAGGACAGTGAGAAGCCTGGGATCTAAAAGCCAGATATACACATTGTGGTTGCTGAAGGCAAAAGTTGCTGAGACATCAAAGGTGGTAGAAAGACAATCAATAGAATAGATTCTGTCATTAAGTCAATGCAATAGGACTTTTGTAGCATCAGATTATCCACCAACCATATGCACATTCAATTAAAAAGCCATTGTTTCCTCTCTGTCAAATATTACAGGAAATGTTACCAACTCCTCTGATGTCAAAGTTGTGACTTTTATATCTCACGCTATAAAGTCTGAAAGGGACAAATACTGAAGTAAGGAGGACAATTAGAAATTGGGTGTCTTGGAATTAAATTAATGGGAATAGTACAACATTCCAAAGACTAAAGGAACTGATTGTGTGGTCAAATAAAACTTAGTATAGCAAGCAAAGTCTGTTGGCCCTTACCATGACCAGTATCACATTTAAGTGTAATTTAAAGATTAAGAATTTGCTTTCAATGTTAACCCCCAATTTTTCACTAAATTTACGACACAGTTTGTCACCATGTGATGGCTGAACGGTATAGTAAACATTTGCAAAACTGAACCAGTATGTGACAATCAGAGTGGAGCCATGGCTCAGTGGTACAGCATCTGGTTTGCATGCAGGAAGTCTCACGTTTAATCCCAGCTAAAAGGAGCAATTAGTAGGTGTTGTTGAAAGATCTTTGCTTAAAAACTGGAAGAGCTGCTGCCTGTCGGAGTGAACAAGACTAAGCTTGATAGAGCAATGGCCTGACCCAGTGGAAAGCAGTTGCATGCAACTACAATTTCTGTCCATTCATTTTACATCTTTTTTTTTCCCAGTAGAGGGCATTGAATATCAGTCTTGCGGAAAACGTGGCCTCCTTTATGTAACCTTCTTTATAAAAATCAATTTAACGTTTACATCTGCATTGGTAGATCCATATATTTTACTTAAAACTCTTGCTAAGCTTCAAAAAGTAGACACCGATAACATTTCTAGTGCAGAAGGAAGAATTATTCTGATATTAATGCTTGAAAGAAATATTACGAATATCCTTCATTATAATTATATTGTAACTATGTGATTCTGTTACAGAATGTGCTCGGAAACTTTGAAGGAATTGTCATTATCTGGGAAACTGATTGGAAAATGATTATAAAGGATGGTTGGGTTGCATCCAAAGGATCCCAACTTCAGTTCTTCTTGCAGAAAGGATTTTACCTGATGCATTTCCTAAAATGTAGTCCTGGGGGAGCAAGGGAACCCCCCCCGCCCCCCCGAACAGCATGGAATGTGATGGAGGAGGTCCACAGTGAGAGGAGGGATCAGTGAAAATCTGCCACACCTTCCAGGAGTGCAAGTTCTTTTAGAAGATTTTAGAATCAATGGATATATTTCTTATATGAACCAATAGATTATATCTTGGGGCAAGGCTGGCCCAAGGATTTGGGGCATCTTAGGGTAAGGTGCCTAAACCCCCGATACCACTTGCATCACAGGAAGGCCGGAAGGTGGTGCCTGCCCACCTCTCCCCTGCATTAAGGTACGAAGCTGCCAACCGTCTTTCTTGTCCCCAGGCAGCAGCCCCCCCCTCAGCTCCCACTGGGGTGTAGGGAGGGAGAAAATGGGCACCAACCTTCCTCTCCTCTGTACCATGTTGAGGAGGCCTGCCCTGTTCAACAGGGACTTGGTGGAGTAACACTGTTTGAGGTGAGGTGGTACCCACTCTCCTTCTCCTTACATTGCAGCAATAATTCACTGCTGCTTGCCCTTCTCTCACACACCCCCTGGCCAGAAGAGGTGCAGCAGAGAAAGGTGAGGAGGAGGCCCAGGCCCCCTGGCTCACCCTGCCCCCCTGACAGAAGAAAAAAAGGGGGCAAGCTACCCACTGGCCACCCAGTGTGGCTGGGGCCACTTCCCAGGGCAGACCTGGAAGCTGTGGGTAGGCAGCTGGGTGGAGGGACAATTGAGCTGGTTGGTGCCCCTCCATCCCTGGCAAAGTAGGTGATCACCTAGACCCACCTAGTGGATGGCCCCACCCCTGTCTAAGGGGAGTTAGTTTGTCAGAAAATTTTACTTGTTGATTTTCTCCTCAAAGGGATGAAAGCAGTTTACAGCAACAGAAGTGTAATCCAAATAAAATAAACAGTTTAAACATGCAGGCATGCAAGAATAACCAACTGTACCTTGAGCCCATCTTGAAGTAGGGTTGCCAGCCTCCAGGTGGGGCCTGGGGGTCCCCTGCTTTTACAACTGATCTCCAGCTGAGAGAGATCAGCTCCCCTGGAGAAAATGGCTGCTTTGAAGCACTGTACGATGCTGAGGCTTCTCTCCTCCCCAAACCCCGCCCTTTCCTGGCTCCACCCCCAAAGTCCCCAGGTATTTTCCAACCCAGACTTGGCAACCCTATCTTGAAGCCAGTGAATTAGGTTGCCCAGGGCCATAGGGCATGAACTTTAAGCAAAGAACCAAAGGCCCTCTGTCTCTCACCTGAGGGCTTGCACATCTGGCCATACCCAACCTTTAAACCTGTAGACAGGACACAGGAAGAACAAGCAAAACACAGTTTAGAAACTTTGGATGTTGGAAGCTGGCAGTAGCACTCCTCCAAATCTGCCCTTGTGTATCCCTGACTTACTAATGTGAAATTATGAAATAACTGAATATGGTGGTCTGGAAAAAATAGTGTACATACACAATAATCTTTCAGACTCTCTAATAACCTGTGAACCTTTAAACATTAATGGGGTGATTTATTTTACTGGGGGGGGCTAACTTAACATGTGTTGTATTTGGTATATTTTATAGGTAGGTAATACCTTAGTGGAATAATACTTTTACTAGTCCTTTAAAATACACAGCCAGATTTCTAATTAATTAATGGATATTCTTTGAATATGTATTGGTTTCTTGGATTCCCAGTGTCTTTTTCTCTCTTTCTTTTTTAAATTTATCGTGGTCTGCAAAGACATTTAACAGCTTTTCTGTTTTGTAGCCCTGGGCAGGCAGCAAAATTCAATTTTGGATGGTGAACTACATTCACCTTGGAGGGGGGTCACAAATTTTGAAGGCCTTGTTTATATTAAAGTCAAGCTTCTATTTGGTATATATCTGAACTGCACACAGCCTTTACTAGACCCATCTGAGATTTCCCCTTCTTTTGACTTGTTCCCGTGCAGTCTTAAGCAGAGTAAAATCCTCATAGACCCGCTGTCTTCAATGGATTTAGAAGGGTATAACTCTGTTTAGGATTGCATCTGTATTGTTCTTCTGGCATATGATCCAATTATTTCAGTACATCACCTATTATCACCCCGTTGTACTAATAAAATATAATGTCAGCCAAGAACAACAACAAAAAGGATACTCCAGATTAAATTAACCAGTACATAAGTAATTAAGAGCATAACAGTTTAAATTAATGCAAATCAATATGGCGTTACTGACATAAATCAAAAGTGAAAAAGGGTCAGATGGGTCCTGTGTCAAGAAAAAGATTTCATGGTGGTGGTTATATAAAACCACACTGGAATGGCATCAAGTCAACAAAGTAAAGTTCAGAAGATGAACATGGATACTTACATTAGACTGAGTACCTATTACATTAAATTGAGTACCTATTGAGTACTGGATCCATTTCAATGTGTTGGTATTAACCCTTAAAGCCCTGAGTGGCCTGGGTCCTGCATATCTAAGGCACTGTCTCTCCCCATAACATCTACTGGCTATCCCTGGTCCTAAAAATGTCCACTTACCCTCAGCTAGGGCCAGGGCTTTCTCTGTCCTGGCCCCTACCTGGTGGAACATGGTCCCACTTGAGATCAGGGCCTTGCGGAACTTATAACAGTTCTGCAGGGCCTGTAAAATGGAGTTGTTCCACCAGGCTTTTAGTCAAGATGGTGGATACCCAACTTGCTGGCCTCCCTGTACAGAGCCTATATAGAGGACCATCTACCCAATGTGGAGTCTTGGGGTTGTGTGGATGTAATCCCAGTATTACCTATCCAGTTTATGGGGTGTTTGAATCATTGCTCACCAACTTTTAATTGTTTTGGTTTTAGTTGTTTTCAGACTAATTATGTTAATTGATTTTTTACTCTTATACGCTCTGATGTTACCTGGCCTGAGCCCGTCTTGGGAAGGGCAGGATATGAGTTATAGATAGATAGATAGATAGATAGATAGAACATTGCAGTGTAAATCTTATACTCAGTGATCAGAATTTGGACTTGAACATGAGACTGTCCAAAAACAGACATTTCCTCAAATTTTGCATATACACCAGTGAATTCTAGCTACTTTCTGTGGCTGTAATTATTCACCTTTGTGTTTTGGGGCCATCCAGAAAATTTGTGGATATTCTCCAAATTTCAAAGCACCCACTGTACTATGGAGTCACAAATCCCTATACAGTATGATATTTTTACTGCTTTTGAAATGACCTAGTGCTACTGCACCTCCGGAGAGCAAAAATGCTTTATACCCTCTGCCTCCTTTTTAGCATGGGCAGGTCTGGAGACTTGAATGCCTCCTCTTCCTGCCACAAGACACTGATGTCATGCAACTACCTTTCATGTGCTTCCAGCTTAGAGGGTCCCATGCTGATAGCTTTGAAAGGTTTGAAGTTTAAGGGAAAGCACTTTCAAACTTCTTCAATAATTTGGCATCTATAAATGTTGCTAGTTCACTGTTTCACCTGATTTTAGATCATACAAACAAAATCAACACTGCTCTAAGCCCAACACAGATCCTTGACTCTTTGAAAACAGATTTTTTAGATGGGAACAATTTGGTCTCCACAATCTCTAAAAAACTGAAAATGTACTGATGTATGCATACCTATGTGGAGGGGTGGAAATTCACCCCTTTATCTCTCTGCAGCCTGTACATATTTGAAAAGTGCTGCTGCTAAAGTCTGTCAATGTATACCTGATCTTCATTAAGAGATCTTGAATATTTTCTGTACTCCGGCCCAGAAATGGCTAACTTGTAGCGCTGCAGAGTAATAAAGCAGAGAATTAGAAGTCAGAATCTCAAAAAGTATTAATAACATGCTACAGCTCTTTGGCTGCCTGTGGACGTGGCCTCTTTATCTTGTTCCCCTTTGAGGCAGTCGGGCCTACTTTACTGTATCTTAAGGGCTCTGTGGTATTGCTTCCGTGATGAAATCAGAGTCTCCTTGCTTAAAAATGAGAGTGAGCAGCAGTTCATCAAACTAATTGGAGATTCTGTACAAGGAATGAACACCGGGAGGCATAGAGAAAGTGCTAATAATTCTCGGGAGTGCCCTTATTGAAGTCCCAACTCCTGACAACTCTTTCAAGAGCAGAGGACTGTAGGCTTGCTGCATTTTGGTACTCAGTGGAGAAATGAGGGGCAATACACAGGTTCAGAAAATGCCACTGGCACCTGATTATAATCTAGGGTTGTGAATCGCCAGGAGGGGCCTGGGGATCCCCTGGAATTACAACTGGTCTCCAGGCAACAGAGATCAGTTTCCCTGGAGAAAATGCTTCCCTGGAGGATGGACTCTTATGGCATTATACCCTGTTGAGGTCCCTCCCTTCCCCAAACCCTTCACTTCCCAGGATCCACCCCTGTATCTCCAGGAATTTCCCAACCCAGAGATGGCAACTCTATTATCATCCTCATCGCTTAAATATTCTGAATTCTCTGAAAGGCCACTATGAAGTCCCCTCTTAATAATCACCATAGACTTCCGGCAAGACTTGCGATAATGGCGGACGTGCTCCTCCGCAACTGCAGGGAGCGCGATCCGTACCCGGCGGGAAGAAGGGGCTCTGGACTGGTGCCAAGCCCCCAGAGACCCCAGTGAGGGGGCTCTGCCTGGGGTGGCACGAAGGGGATCTCTCCCTACGGTGGCGATCGAGGAATCGAGATCCCTTTTCATCACCCCCATAGGTTCCCCCGCCGTGGGAGCCGTATGGCTGAAAGCGCAAATCCGTGAAGCAGCAGAGAGTGCGAAGCAATGAGGCTGGAACTGACAGTTACGCATGGAGAAAACGTGAGTCTGAAGTAAGAAAAGCAGAATACAGCGGGAAGTGAAACCTCCCCCCCCCGGGACTGGCGTACTTACCAGACTCTTCTTGTGGCGTTACTGCATGAATAAAAGCCCATCTGCCTTGCTAGATGGCAGCATCGCTCACTTGGAGATATAAACTTTAAAAGGACATAAGTGCTGTTCGAAAATTTGCTCCTTTCGTTCATCTTATCTATCTATAAACAAAGAGTGCAGCCTCAACAATGGCGGGGAAACCGAAACCTTCCCCCAAACTAGGAAGTACAGCTCCGAGTGCAAAGGTTGATACCACAGAGATGAGCGTGGTGTTCTCCTCGTTATTGCGACCTCTAGTGGACCAAATGACAGCTCTCAACGTGAAGATGGACAAAATGCAGTTAGAACTAAAAGAGTCGAATAAAACCACAGAGAAGCTGCAGCGAGAACTTCTGGAAGTAAAAACTTCAGTAAAAAACCAAGACTCAAGACTACAAAAGGCAGAGAAGGAAAAGGCCTTCCACCATGATCAGCTTTTGAAATTACAAATGGAAAGATCGAATTTTTTCCTAAGACTTCAGAATGTGCCAGAAAACACAGGAGAAGACCTTAAAAATTTGATAAGTGAAGCACTTGAACCAGTGACAGGCATGAAAGCAGCGGATATAAAAAGCGATATGGATATGGTTTACAGAACCTATCCAGATTATACTAAAAAGAAAAGCCTGCCTGGTGAAATTATGATAAGGTTCTCCAAAAAATCTACAAGAGACGTGGTGCTTAGGACCACAAACAAAGCAGCTCTGAAGATCCTGGGAGAAGAAGTAAAAGTGATGAAGGATATCCCATTTGAAATAAGGAAAAGAAGGAAAGCCTATGGAAAATTGACATCTTGGCTCCAGTCTGAGTCTATCATCTATTGCTGGAATACTCCAGAAGGACTATGCTTCAGCATCAAAGATAAGAAGTATAAGATTGACTCTGTTCAACAAGCGAAAAAATTTCTGGAAAAAAGCAAAGAAAAGAAAACTGGGAGAGACTCAGATGGTTCACTGGCCTCGCAAGAAAGCATGTATGGATTTGATAGCTCAAAGAGTGAAGAAGACGTGTCTGACTCGGAAAAAGGAGCAGCAGCTCCAAAAGTAGATGAGACTGTTAAGACAAGAAGAGGACGAAAGAAGAAATAGTGATTAAACTGTTTTATTAAGCATTGCACCTATGTATTATAAATTGTTTAATTAACCGTATTTCTCTAGGTGGGTGTACCTGCCAAATAGTTTTGATAATTTTTATAGTAGCAGTAACAAAATAATTGAAATGTATCCAAGGTTCTAAATGCTTCATAATTATATTATGTAACATGGTAGTATTAAGCAAATGATAAAGTACTCTCTGTATAAGGTATATGTAGCTTAGATTGTAGCGTATTAGTTGTGGATATAGGAAAAATCAATAAAAATTTATTAAAAAAATAATAATAATCACCATACACCCCACTCTGAAACAGCAATTGTATGAAATAGTGCTTTCAGTTTTTCTTTTGATACGATTTGCCTTTTTGTGAATAGCAGTACGTGTGTGTGGTGGAGGGGGCTGAAGCGAAGCATCTTTATACCCCAGTCCTAAACGTTGCATAGCATTAAGTTATGTTGATATCCACAAAGATCATGGTCTTGTAATGTGTTTGCAGTTCAAAAGCTGACATATTGCCATGTTTCCCAGTGCTTATTTTCTACAAGGGAAGTGTCACTCAAACTTACCTAGAAATCATGGCCAGTAGCCTTCTGATCACAAGCACCTAGGGTTCGCTTATTGGTGATCAGTTACCTATGGGGAACAAGCATTCTGTGCATCTTAGGCTGATTCACAATAACAAACAGCTCCCATATCTTGAAGACCTGCTAGACTCATAGACAGGTAACATTCACCATTTATGAGAACTGGTTCTCCAGTAAGGACTGTAAACTAGAGACGCCACAAATCTCTCAGTGAACTTGTTTGGCAATCAAACATAGTCTGTTTGACACAAACAGACCGTCTGTTGATAAAAGATATGTTTGGATTGTACTGAGCAACTTAAACAGCTGCTCAGTATTTGCATCTGCTGGTTTGTGAGCTCACAGTTGATTGGGGGGCATCAGTTGGGAGTGGGGTTGTGACTCACCTCCATCCTCCCAGAAAAATAGCTGCACAGTGAAGTTGGAGATCAGAAGCAATGGGCTTTTAATCTCCACATTTAATAAAGGGAGAGGGAAAAGAAATAGTTTTTCTCCATGCCTGAAGCCAGGTGTTGACGGAAGCAATGCTTTTGATCTCAGCATGCTGAAAAAGGAAGAAAGAAAGAGGCTATTCCTCTTCTTTTCTCTGAAGGCCAAGCTGACAACTCGGCGTGAAGGCAACATATGAGAAATCAGTCTGCGATTGTAGTAACACCCCTCATAAGAACATAAGAAGAGCCCTGCTGGATCAGACCAGTGGTCCATCTAGTCCAGCATCCTGTCTCACACAGTGGCCAACCAGTTCCTCCCCAGACTTGGCTCCCAATTCTCTCCCCTCAAAACTTTGCTGGTATGATGACCCTGTCCACTTCCCTCCCTCAGAGGCAAGATCTTCCCTCCATTTTTCTTTCCATTTATTCATTCAATTTTTATCCTGCTCCTTTCCATCAGGCAGGGCTCAGGGCAGCTTCAAACAGTCCAACGAAGTAAAATACAGTAAATTAGCATCACAATTTCAAACCAAACCTTGCAGTTAAAACTCAAGAGTCAATCTGTTGTATCGTATCAGACAGCACCCCAACAAACCTTCAAGGTGGATAACTAGAGGGGAAGCCAGTACAACAATATTTGTGGCCCAACAGTTGGGAGGTCAGATGATCTTTCTAATCACCGCTGTCTTCAACCAGGAGCATAAGAGTTTTTGACTTCCGGGGGGGGGGGGGGGGCTCTTATGCATGTGTGTGCGCAAAGCGCACTGGGATGATGTCCCCACTGCCACCACCGCAAGAGCCTCCCCCCCACCCCGGCCCGCCCGGCCAGCCAGCTGGCCTGCCGGTCAACTCCTCTGAACCCACTCCCTCCCTCCCTCCCTCCCTCCCTCCCTCCCGGGGCCATCCGGGGACTGCCCAGCGTGATGATTTCACTTCCGGGTGACATCATCATGCTGGGCAGATCCCCGAATGGCCCCAGGAGGGAGGGAGTGGGTTCATGGGAGGGGGCTGGCCAGCCAGGCAGGTGGGCAGCTCTTGCAGTGGTGGTGGGTGGGCGGGCCTAGCAAGGGAGGTGGGGAGGCAATGGCGGGCGGGCAGGCAGAAGACCTGTTTCTCCAAGGGGGCTCAGTCCCTCCTGGGAAACTTCAGGGGTGGCCTGCGCCCCCAAGCCCCCCCCCCCCCAGTTTACTCCTATGTCTTCAACCACATGTCTGGTGGAACATCTCGGTCTTACAGACCCTGTGGAACTGAGCCAAGACCCACAGGGCTAGGGTTCCACTAGACAGAGAGTTCCACCAGGTTGGGTGGAGGATAGCCAGAGTGTTCTGGAGCCAGGGACTACCAGTAAGTTGTTACTATATGAGTGTAATACCTTCTGAGTGGTGTATAGGGAAAGGCGATCCTGTGGATATGATGGTCCCAGACCATTTAGGGAAGGTAAGTACCAAAACCTTGAACCTGATTTGGTACTCAGTCTGTAGCCAGTGCAGCAGATAGAACACGGGTTGTATATGTGCTCTCAAGGAAATCCCAGTAAGGACCTGTGCCGCTGCATTCTGGACAAGTTAAAGTTTCCAGAGCAAGTTCAAGGGTAGCCCTGTGTAGAGTGAGTTACAGTGGTCTAATCTAGACGTGACCGTTGTATGGATTTACCGAGTGAGCCCCCCTAGTAATGTGCTTTCTTCTTTGCTGAAGAACTCTGTCCCACCTTGTTGCAGTATGAAATTTTGGCTGTTGGCTCAGCCCAGGAACCTGAGGGAAGAATCTGGATCCCACCTTAACTTAAACAACTTAAATGGCACTCAATGTGTTTTTATATTCCAAATTAACAAAATATCTTATTTAACATAGAGGGGAAAGGTCAGGTGGAATCAGAGGTTGAAATTTCTGAGGTAAAACCAGTGCATGCACAGACTTTAGTTCTTATGTATCTGGCTAATGAGAGTTCCTTAAGCTATTCGCAGTTAATTAAGTATGTTAAAAGGCTTTTGTTCCAGTGTTTTTGCACACACTCTAGTACACTTTCTTAGAGTATTCTCTGACTCTTTTGGTTTTCAGAAGGCTGGAACACTCTTTCCAGTATCAAAACCCCTTCTCTTGAAACACAAGTAGTTGTCTTGATTTTTTAACTGGCTTTTAAGGTCTCTGAAGGGAGTTTCTAACCACACCAGACCAGGGATCTCTGCACTCGTCAGAACTAACTCCTGTTTGACTGGGTAGGGAATTTTCTTCTCTCTCTAGAAGATCTATCCCCTTTCCTTGGCCAAAATGAGAGTCTTCACCAACTTCCCAAACTTCCTTGCCAATAGGGTTGCCAGCCTCCAGGTGGGGTCTGGGGATCTCCTGCTTTTACAACTGATCTCCAGCTGACAGAGATCAGCTCTCCTGGAGAAAATGGCTGCTTTGAAGGGTGAACTCTATGGCATTGTACCATGCTGAGGCCCCTACCCTCCCTAAACCCTGGCCTCTCCTGGATCCAGCTCCAAAGTCTCCAGGTATTTTCAAACCCAGACGTGGCAACCCTACTTGCCAACTTTTCTGCCAGTTTTCTGTTTGTGTTAAACTGCTCTCAGCTAAGGCTGAAATCTGACTGAATCTCTCCTTAGCATGCAGCACTCTGAAGACTTTTTCTGCTCAGCTGATGTTAACCAATCAAATTGCTTGGAGCAGCCTGTCACTCAAGGCTCTCTGTTTCTGTAAAGTATTAACCCTTCACAGTCCTTCAGCTGTTCATACAACTTCTAAGCTTTTAAAAGTACAGTCCATCACATTTTGACCTGGATATCCCAGGCAAGCAAGCCCAAGCCCACCAGATCTCAAAAGTTAAGAAGGGCCAACCCTGGCAAGTATTTGGATGGGAGACCTCCAAAGAATACCAGGGCCGGGAGGCAGAGGCAGGCTATCAAGCCACTCCTCTGAATGTCCTCCATGACTCAGTGGGAGTCACCAGAGATCACCATGACTTCCAGGCATAGGCACACACACACACACACGCAAATGCAAAAAAAGTGTAGTCCATCACAGCTGGGTATAGAGAAAATCATACTCAGAGGAACCAGTTTATACACCTTTACACAAAGGCTCCCAGGCTCACATGAACCCATGGAGTTTACATTTATAACTGCTGTTGAGTTGCAAGTGAATTATGGTAACCCCAGCAAGGAGCTTTCAAGGCAAGTGAGAAGCAGTGGTGGTTTGCCATTGCCTTCCTCTGCAGAGACTTTCTTGGTGGTCTCCCATCCAAGTACTGACCCTGCTTAGCTTCCAAGATATGACAAGATTTGGAGTTTACATAGGGCTATTGACTAGTGTGAAATCCTCAGTCATTCCCATCTGTTAAGACTTTTTCTATTTCAGGACCTGAAGCCTGTTAGAAACATTAATTTCCTAGCCAAGGAGTTGCTTTCCCCTGGAGAGATTCCATGTTGTTTTAACAATATTTGTGTGCCTGAATCATATTAGAAAGTGACTCCAATAAAGTAAAAAAGTGACAATACTGAGCCTTGCTCAGAATAATAAAAATTGTGGCAACCCCTCATGGGACTTTTAAGTAGGGTTGCCAGCTCTGTGTTGGGAAACACTTGGCAATTTTGGGGACGGAGCCTGAGAAGTACAGTGTTTGTGGAGGAAAGAGATTTCAATTGGGATATAATGCCACAGAGTCCACTTTCCAAAGCAGCCATTTTCTCCAAGCGAACTGATCTCTGTTGCCTGGAGATCAGTTGTAATCCCAGGAGATCCACCTGGAGGTTGTCAGCCCTACATTCAAGGCAAGAGATGAGATGGGGTGATTTGCCATTGCCTGCCTCTGCATAGTAATCCTGGTCTTCTTTGGTGGTCTCCCAGCCAAGCACTAATCATGACCAACTCTGCTTAGCATCTAAGATCTGACAAGTTGAGGCTAGTCTGGGCTATTAAAGGCTGCTGTTTTAAATACAGCTCTTGCATAAAATCTGTCTAAGGAGGACCTCCTATATGCCTCTGACAAAGTGGACTGTACTCCACAAAAGTTGATTCTAGACTAAGAGGAATTTCACACAGCCAATATGTTCTGTTTCAGGAACTCTTCAGTAACGGTTTCTGTCAGGCATTTCACATAGTACTGGTTCTCTAATGGAACATATTGGCCCTTTCACACAGAAATGTGCCTCTCCCGTTGGGGAAGCGTTCTTGAGCTGGTTTACCTTGAAACCTCCTCCCAAGTGTTCTTCAGATCTTCAACGTGGTCTCTGTGCTTCACACTGTGGGTTTACTGCGCCTGCACAGAAATCCATCGATGTAGAGAAAAGCTTTTAATGGATTTTCACGCCCAGCATACTCCAGGCATGCGCAGAAGCCCCTGCGCGCATGCCCAGAGCCACTGGGTGTGGTCATCCCACCAGTTCTCTTCTGACCGCCGCACGAGTAACAGTCTGTTACTTTTGCTTGTCGGTTACTGTTGAGGAAAGTTTCGCCACATCTCTGGACTTCTTCCTTTTTTCTTTTACAGTCTTATTTTTCTTTCTTTCTTTCTTTCTTTTTTAAAAAATGACTCCCTTTTTGTTTGATTTTCTGGGTTCTCTGGGCCTCCGGGCCGTTTTTTCCTTTCCCCCACCTACCCCCCCCCCCCCGTAATCTTCATGCCATCATTGTATGGCTGGCAGGTGGGGCTGTTTTAAGAGGTGCTCCTCTTGCGGTAGCAAGTTAGCCGCGCCCGACGGCCACTGACTTTGCCTCTTCTGCCTGGGGGAAGGACACCGACTCGATTCGAGTGTTCACTGCATGAAGTTCTCCAATCAAACAAGGAAGAACAGGGCAGCTTGTCTCCGTGTAGCACTTCTTGAGTCAGCTCTGCTCCCGGTTTCCCCTATGGATCCACCGCGACCATCAACTTCAACTGTCAATACTGGCCACTCTACATCAAGGGTGGCCTCCAATATAGTGATAACTTTGGTGAAATGTCCCCCACCTACTCAATCGACCACTTCCTCACCGATAAAAAAGAAAAAGAGGGACAAAACGGAGAAACGGAACAAAAAGAAGGATGTTTCTACAGCCAAACCTCCGCTGAAGCCCTTGGCATCCTCGGCTGCTCCGCCCCCGCCCCCTCTGGCTTCCACCACACCCCAGACCCTCGGTTCTTTGGCTCCTATCCCTTTGGCCTCAACAGATCTTCCCATCATTCACCTTTTTCACTCCTCCATCCGGGTAGTGGATGTTCACCCACTGGATGCGATCCTGGAGACACAAGAATTCCCAGATGTCAATAGAGGATGTACACCCATCCAGGGGCGTAGAGTTTGTAAATCCCCCGGGGGGGCGGGGGCTCTCTCGTGCGCGCGCACAAAGCGCGCGCACGTGCACGGGACCATGTCCCCGCCGCTCCTCCTCCCCCCCCGGCCCCAGGGAGGCAGGCTCGGGGCGCAGGCTTGGCGGGAAAGAAAGATGGGAGGGGCAACTGATGAATGGGAGACCCCGCTGCAAAAACCAAGGGCGGCCGCCGCCTGGCCGCCTGAAGGGCCACTTCCGCCGCCTGTGAAAAGGCTGACTGAGCTGGGTAATTTATAAAGGGGGGGGTGTAAAGCCAAGTGCCCAAGGCAGCCCTAGTCTCGCCGCTTGTACTTGACGCCTCCTCCTCGAACAACGCCTCCGCTCGACCTCCGCGTCCTCGGGGCTTCCCAAGAGGGAGGCCCGCAGACTAAAGCTGCTCCAAAGCGTGCTCCTTCCAGACGAGCATGCGGAGCCAAAGACCATGTCCCCGCCGCTCCTCCTCCTCCCCCCCCGGCCCCAGGGAGGCAGGCTGGGGGCGCAGTCTCGGCGGCGGCGGTGGCAGCCAGCTGGCCGGCTGACTGCCAGCCGTGCGCACGAAGCGCGGGAGCATGTCCCCGCCGCCTCTCTCCCTCCCCCCCCGGCCCGCCCCAGGGAGGCAGGAGGGCAGGCCGGGAGTGGGGGGGAAGGAGAGGCGGCGACGGCAGCTGGCCGGTTGACTGGTCACCGGCAGTGGGCGCTCCCTTTTGCTGGGGGTGGCTGAGCCCCCCCCCGGGAAATTTTGGGGGAGGCTCGAGCCCTCGAGCCCCCCCGTAGTTGACACCCATGCACCCATCTCCTCTCCTCTCCGGCATCAACCCTTGTCAAAATCTCTGCCGTCTGACCGTTCGGTCTCACCACCTGACATGAGGCCATGCCGACATAGGAGTGAGAGGTTTTTCGATGTCGATCCTCCCTTCTATTACTCCTCTATGGACAGAGATAGACACTGGGACTGCCATGAGAGGTCACCTCGCTGTCGATCCCCCCAACATCAGTCGCCTGTCTGCTCTCAGTGGGGTTACCCTTCGCACACGGTGCCTTGGGATTACAAGCATTGATACCATCACGGTGCTTACTCGTCCATGCCCTGGTCTTCTCCTGCAGCACATTTGGACTAGGACTGCTGCTGCACGAACCGCCCAAGGTCTCCTTCGACCTACCATCCTCTGCCATCCGCCTCGCTGGCTTGGCCTCCAGACCAGGTACCTCCCATACAGTGACAGGGCTCTTCACCAGCATGCTCTATCCTGACTTAGACTTCAATACCGATCGTCCCTCCTGATCGAGATGGGCAGCGTCCTGCTCAGCCTAAGATATCGACACCGCTGCCACCCGTTCCCAGACAGGTTCCTTAGCTGTTGATCCCGTCAGAGCCCCCACCTCTTTCTTCAGAGTCTTCTGATAGAGATTCAGAGGATGACCACTCTGAGGTGCCAGATCGCCCAAATGAGCCTTCCCCTAACTCCGATGTTGCAGACAATCTCCCTATCTCACCATCTGAGGACCTCTCCCCATACGGTGATCTCATAAAGCACATGGCTCTCCCCCTCGGTCTTTCAGTTGTTCAGCCGAAGCCGACCATTACCGACGCTGTCTTCGATGTCGTTCAGCTTGATGTTTCGACCTCGATAGCACTCCCGATGTTGACAGTCCTTCTCCAGGCAGCTAGGGTGACCTGGGACAAACCATTTACAATGGCAATTTCCTCTCAAGACTTGACCACATGTATAAAGTTCAGGAGGCAGGAGCAGAATTCCTTCTCAGTCACCCCTGCCCTACCTCCATGGTGGTTACCTCCTCTTCAAAGTCAAAGCGTATACACTCTACTCCATCTGATAAGGAGGGAAAGAAGCTCGATGCCTTTGGGAGACAGTTCTATTCTGCAGGGGCCTTGGGCCTTAAGACATCTAACTACCTGGCTTGCATGAGTAGGTATCAGTATGCTTTATGGGAACGGCTATCACCACTCCTGGTCACGCTACCTGATGAACACCGCCAAGCTGCTTGCAAGATCCAAAAGGAAGGTCTGGTTCTTGAGAAACAACAAATTAACACTTCCAAGCACTCCCTTGACACTTTTGCTAAGACAGTGTCCTCCGTAATTGCCTTACGCCGCCATTCGTGGCTCCGTTCCACTACCCTCCAACCTGACACCAGGGTGTATGTGGAAGATCTCCCGTTTGATGGTCTTGGTCTGTTTCATGCCACCACTGACTCTGTCCTTCAGGAGATGGACATCAGCATCAAAGCCTCCCACACCTTAGGATTCTCTTCTGCTCCTAGGCAATACAAACCGCGCACCTGGTCACGCCAGTGGTCCAGGTGATCATCCAGCCGTAGCTCTCCAGACAGCTCCTGGAGGCCATGAACATCTCCTTCCTCACAACATGGGCAGTATACCCAGAAGCAAAAATTTGCTCAGCAGCAAACCTCTGCTCACGCTAAGGCATCCCGGCAGCCTAAGCAGGGCCTTTGACTTGCAACCAGGGCCCACTGCCACCCATCTAGGCTATTTTCTGCCCACTTGGACCCTGGTCACCACAGATTCCTGAGTTCTTACTGCTTCCTCCTCCAATGAGTGTTTTTGTGCCTCTTTTCGCCCGTGTGGGCTATCTCTGTGAATTTTTTTTTAAAGAGCCAATCCAGGCTGAGTCTTAAAATGTGGGGGGGGGGGGGAGGTTTTTTGAGAGAGAAAGAGAGAGAGAGAGAGAGAGAGAGATCCAGGCTGAGTCTTAAAATGCTGTGTGTGTTTGTGTGTGTGTGTGTGTGTGTGTAAAAGAGGCTTGAAAAGAAAGTGGCATTCTGAAATGGCAAACTGCTTCAAAGATGGCTCCAAAATGTTAGGGGAAGGGCTCTCTGAAACGACCATCACTGTACCGGTTTATTCCAAGCCAGTTCAGTAACATTTTTAAAAGTGTAGCGTGAAATTCCCCTAAGTCTTTTTAGTCTTTAAGATGCCACTAAATGGTTAATTTTTGCTACAGAAGGCTAACATGGCTACCCCTCTGGAATTCTGAAGCCCAGAAAACTACAATACTCTGTTTTCAGTCTGTTTTAAGCCAACAACATATTTTTGTTGTTGTTGTTCAGAAGAGACAGGACTCACCACTGGCAAATATTTTCTTATCCTAATAAGCCATGCTCTTTAAAGTTTGAAGAGGCCTGAGTTTTTTTCTGATGTGGGGGAAAAGAAGGGAAGCTTTGATCTGATGTGTTTAATGGTTACAAAGACAGTGTGGTTGGCATGAACTTTGAAAGGCTTTTCTTGGGGGAGGGGCAGGTTAAGGTTAAACAGGACTTGGCACTACCAAAACAAGGAAGGCGCTTATATTTTTAGTATCTGAAGGTAGCCTTGCATCCATGTCCTACTTGAAAGGGCATCCTAAATTTCTTTGTAGACATCCTATGCTTCTATCACAAATACAGAATTGTATGCAAGCTGGTAATTAGGAACTGAAGGTGTTGCTGGAACTTGGGAAGGGTTGTGCTTTATAAGGGTGAATTCACCCATTCAATTTGTTTTGTCCCATTGTTAGGCAATCGTCTACCATTCTAATAACAGACAATGAACCATGCAAACAGATCAGCAATCAAGACGATGCTGGTTGACTGACTGGAAAGATTCATTAAGTTTGCTGTTTCAGGTTTTAAACGGAATGTGATATAATTCTTGGGGCAGAACTAGGGAACTTTCCAAAATGCTTTTTATTGTTATCTCCAGCTTTTGTAGTTTTGAATGGGGTGGTCTTATTTCCAAAGTGAAACTGAGGCATCACGCTTAAAAAAAAAACTTTTCTGCATGTGGAGCACATGGAGTTTGCTGCCATTTTGAATTTCTTCACTTCATCTGTTGGTTTTTGTATGTTCAGTTGCATGGCTTTTACGTTTGACTTCTGTTTCCCAGAAAGTTGCAGCCCGAGAGTAGCCATTCCCTGTGCCCATTGAAGTCTGAGGAGGGGCTGTGACTAGAAATGTGAAGGCCCAGAAAAAAATCAGAAAAATTCAGGAAAAAAACATTTCCCCCCCATTTTTTTTCCTGAAGGCTTTTTTGTTTTGTTTTTTCCCAAAAAATTGAAAAAAGAAAAGAAAATATTTTTTTAATTATGGAACGTTTTATTTTAACATGATGAATAAAATATTTTAAGACAAGGTGTTCAAATATTTTCCAAATCATTTCTAAAAAATATGTTTGGTATCAGATTAATCTGATTTCTGTGCACTGAGGACAAGCAAGTCCAAGGTTACAAACTGAACTCTCCAATGCAAGAACAAGATGTATTTCTTCCTTTAGGAGGTGCTATTGTCACAAGAAAAGAAAAAGGTTTCAGTTTTGTTTTTGCATGTGGGTGGGTATACTGGCACTGAGGCTTCACTAGGCCTCAAAGTATTGGAAGAAAATACAGAGCAACCAAAAGGACCTGAAAGTATAGTTTTTAGAGGTCCATAATAACTGTCATAATGACAGACACAACAGAATAGCTGCAGAAGCAGAGACTGAAACTGATAGTGATAATTACAGCTCAGAAAATGATTCTGATTAAATTTCATGCCCATTCATTGAAACTTAGTCCCATACTCCCTTCTATACACTTCCCTCCCTCTTCAGTTCTTTTTATAAGAAAGGGTTGTTTATTTTTATTTAATACTGTGGAGAGGAAATATGAATAATTGTTACTTCTGGATTTTTAAAAATTGTTTTGTGGAGGGTTTTTTTGTCTGTTCCACATAAACTAGTAAACAGTTCAGGAGATTGTTGCTCCATTTGTTACAATTACAAATAAATATTATTTAAAAAGTAAATTCTGTTTGTAATAATTGTTTGGATACACTATATTTTTAATATGCTAGTTGTGATAATTTCATGCCAAGTAGAATTGTCCATAGTCATATTTTATATTCCTAAAGTAACAGAATTACTTTCAATCTGGAAAAGGAAAAAAAAAGTGCTAATGTAGCATTTTTTTTCAATTTTTCCAAAAATCTCCGGGTTTTTTCTGGAAAAAATGGAAAAAAAAAACTAGGAGTTTTTCTGAGCTTCAAAATTTCCTGAAATTTTACACCTCTAGCTGTGACTTAGTGGTAGAGCATCTCCTTTGCATTCAGAAGGTCCCAGGTTCAATCCCCAGGATGTCCAGTTAAAAAAGGATCTGGTAGTAGGTGATGTGAAAGACCTCCACCCGGGACCCTGGACAGCCACTGCCTGTCTGAGTAGACAATACCAACCTTGATGGATCAGTGATCTGATTCAGTATAAGGCACCTTCATGCATATTTTCAAGTCTACAGGCAGTATGCAGAGAAGATCCTGTAAGATCATGGCCTGAAATTCTCTCCCACCCACTTTTGGGGTTTTTTTTACAACCACCCTGATATACTTCAAAGTTTCTAGCACTGTGTTATTTTCCTTGCAGGGGAATGTGTGTGTGTGTGTGCTTGATTGGCCATTGCCATTTTCACCTGCTTTCCAAATGGTAAAAATTGTCATAATTGTTTATCTCCCCAGCTATGTCTGTAGCCTGCCTTTCTCCTGTCTCCTGTGGTTAAGCACCTTCTTGATGAGCTATAATACAATAGTAGAAGAAGAAAAGAAGAGATTGGATTTATACTCCGCCCTTCACTACCCAAGGGAGTCTCAGAGCGGCTTACAAACTCCTTTCCCCTCCCCTCCCCACAACAGACACCCTGTGAGGTAGGTGGGGCTGAGTGACAGAAACTGCTCTTTTTCAAGAACAGCTGTGCCAGAACTATGGCTTGCCCAAGGTCATCCAGCAGGTGCAAGTGGAGGAGTGGGGAATCAAACCCGGTTCTCCCAGATTAGAGTCCACGCACTTAACCACTATACCAAACTGGCTCTCTTAGACAGCAAGTCTTAGGCATTGGGTATGAATTTTTAAATGGTGTACAGTCTTTCCTCTTCAGGTGTCAAACTCGAAAGATTGTTTTCAGCCTCGCTAGCTGTTCTGCAGCCTTGAAAAATAGAGCACACCAAACCCAGCCTGAGAATAGCGTCATTCTTTTTCACACTTATCAGGGAGATGTCTTTTGTCAACATGATTATTGCCAGCTCCTGTTCCTCCTGGACTAAAGACTGCAGAATTTTGTATTACAGTTACAGTTCCTGAGTTGCAGGTGCAGAAGTGTGAGAGAGGACTTGGTAGAATAAAGTGTTTTTGTTTTTGTTGTGGAGTTACTGTGAACTGCTTTTTCACTTAAGAGTAATTTGAACAGAAATTGTGATTTTTTTTTTCACTTCCAAAATGTGTAGGGATGCCAGCCTCCCAGTGAGACCTGGGAATCCCCTGGAATTACAGCTCATCTCCAGACTACAGAGATTGGCTCCCCCAGATAAAATAGATGCTTTGAAGGGCGGACTTTAGGGCAATGTACCTGACTGATGTCCCTGGCCTCCCCAGGCTCCACCCTCAAATCTCCAGGAGTTTCTCAATCTTGATCTGGCAACTCTACCCCCCCCCCCAACCTCTGCTGGTGGCCAGGGGGGATCTGGCTACCCTAAAACTGTGTGTGGCCAGGTTTGGGAATCCCTCTGCTAAGACATGGGAAAGGAGAGTAAAAGGGGGGGAATGCTGATTGAAAGAGTTTTGTGCCTCCCAGCAGTGAGTCAGATGCCTAGGAAGTCTTCCAACAGAAGTTCGCCCCAAAGATGGGAGTAGTTAAGAAAATGTTAGTCTTTATTTCTCAAGATGTAGCCATTCTTCATACATCTTCACTGGTTCCCAAAGGCAGAGCTGTTCTTTTTGCAACACTCAGGTCCCGGTCACATGATCAAGATAATCCGAAGGGGGAAGTGAGGTTATTTGCTCCAGAGTATTTTGACCCGCAGTTGCGTGATCACACAGTTCTGCGAAGCTGCGGGCACAGCCCACCACTGTGTGATCAGACGCAATCGCGGGTGACTTGGGGGGGGGTGCAGTTTTTTCCCGATGCACTTAAATGGGGGATCGATGGATCACATCTCCGCCCTGAGGGCTTCCTATGGCAGTATGTGATGGTGCGCATACTGAGAAGGGGGAAAAAACAATGGCATGGTGTTGGGATAGCCTGATCAGACTATCTCCGACGCCATGAGTGCACACTGGAGCGATCACACGAGGAAAGTCTGTCTTTGGCCCATAGCAAACCTGTTTGATACTGGACTTTCCCTAGTATCTTTTAACTCTGCTTCTTCGGCGGAGAGAAACGGGTTGCCAACGGGTGTGGGATGCTTACCAGATGTTCTGGTGTGATCGTGCCCTTAAAATCCGCATGGCATTCGTGCCTATCACATGGCTAATTCTGTGTGTGATCGGGGCCTCAGTATATCTCTGATTTGTGTGGTTGCAGTTACATTCCATCCTGAATAATTCATAGTAGCTTAATTTCCTTTTTTGCAAACTTAGAATCAGGTTTGATTTATGTGTCATCTTCTTGTTAAAGAGTTTTGGATTAACTAATTCAAGGTAGGCAACATTTTACTGTCAGTAGGCTGAATCTACTAACTTTGGGCCCCAAATGAGCCAAGATATAATCATATCTAATGATAACAGAAACTCCATTATTTGCCTCAGGCTCCCCCCCCCCCCCATTTCCTGCGCCACATACACAAGGATTCCTGTCAAGATAGCTTTCAAGTTTTCTGTCATGGTTTTCCGGGGGGGGGGGGGGAATCAAGTGGCTATTTTTTCAAGTATTAAATGAGAAAAACAAAAATGGGAGAGGGATACCCTTTTCCTCTGCCTGTTGCCCTGTCCATGAGGGGGAGATATCTTTTCCAGCTCAGAATGACTCAGAACTTCCCTCCTCAAACCTCCTTGTGTCACAAACCTTACTTTGTGTCACAGCTGGTGGTGCTAGATTCAGGTGGGTAGCCATGTTGGTCTGAAGCAACAGAACAAAGACAAGAGAAGGAGGAAGAAAGTGTGAGGGGTCAGAGTTCTTGGCCATATATACAGCATAAGCCAGAGAAGGATTTGGAAATGGAATTATGGTGCAAGTATCTCTAAGTAATTCACATTCTTAGTAATTCACCAAAAGCTCAGCAAATTAAAAGTGTCTTTATATGGGGGCAAAATGACAGAAGAAGAAGAAGAAGAAATTGGATTTATACCCCACCCTTCACTTGGAGTCTCAGAGTGGCTTACAAACTCCTTTCCCTTCCCCTCTCCACAACAGACACCCTGGGAGGTAGGTGGGGCTGAGAGAGCTCTGAGAGAACTGCTCTTTCAAGAACAGCTCTGACAGAACTATGACTTGCCCAAGGTCATCCAGCAGCTGCAAGTGGAGGAATGGGGAATCAAACCCAGTTCTTCCAGATTAGAGTCCACAAACTTTACCACTACACCAAACTGAGAACGCTGTATAACATCTAGATTGTCACTTGCTTAATTAAGTTCTCTACAACCTTAGAGACTAACAAGATTTTCAGGGTATGCGCTTTCAACAAAGGGATATTTGATTCTTGAAAGCTTGAACCCCGAAAATCTTATTGGTCTCTAAAGTGCTACTGAACTTGAATCTAGCTGCTCTAATGCAGGCCAAAATGGCCGCCCTTTGAAGCACCGAGCAAGTGAATTTCAGGGATAGTTTCCATAAACAAGACACACTGGAAAGACCCTGTCTCTAGGCATCACCTATGAAAGCAGGAACACCCAAAACAGGACTTTCTGAAAGCGATCTTAAAAACAGCATTGTTTGTATAAGAGAAGGACATGTTTTGGTAATGTATTTTATGAAATAAATACCCTTAAATTAAGCTGTACCATTATTTTACTGTATTAGTAATAAATGCTATCATTTTCTAATTAGTCATTGCAAAAAGTCAGTTGTTTGAAAGACCACTAGTAATATTGATTGACACCAACTTCCAACTTCAGAATAGATGCAAGTCCTACACCCCAGCTTTCTAAACTACAGCTCACAAGAAGTATGTTTCATAGGAAATGCCCCATGGAATTTATTAAGAAAGAAAACCAGGGTTTCTACGAGAATTGCTAGTATCCAGAAATAATTCACTGGGTGAGACTGTAGTCTGTTTTAGTGTCTCTAACCACTGTTGTTGCTCCTGTGTCTTTAATGTGGTCTTTGTATCCCACTATATCTGAACTGCTAGATTCTTTCAAGTATGATAGTGCATCTTCTTGGAAAGTATTTAATTTGGGCCTCTTAATTAAGTCTACCTGTTTGAAAGAAAAGAAAAACATTTGTAGCACTGGAACTTCTTCCAGTGTCCGGTCTGTCTCTTCCATCATTCAACCATCTCTCTACTTCACCCTTCTGACAATGCAGTCCCTTTGGGGAGATAACTTTCTTTATACAAAATTCAAAAACATCTTGCAAAAGAATCTCCCTTTGTAACATAATTGGCTGCTTCATGGCCTGTCACAGCATCAACAAAGCTGCCCTTAGTTTGGTGTAGTGGTTGGGTGTGTGAACTCTGGTCTGGGAGAACTGGGTTTGATTCCCCACTCCTCCACTTACACCTGCTGGATGACCTTGGGCAAGCCATAGCTCTGTACTAGCTGTTCTCTCAAGGACAGTTGTCTCAGAGCTCTCTCAGCCTCACCTGTCTCACAGGGTGTCTGTTGTGGAGAAGGGAAGAGAAAGGAGCTTGTAAGCCACTCTGAGACTACAAATGAAGGGTGGGGTATAAATCCAATCTCTTTGTCTTCTCTTCTTAGTAAATGAGGTGTAGACCCCCTTCGGAACAGAATTTTGTTCCTGGGAAGCAGCAGAAACATCATCAGAGTAAGGTCCGGGGGGCTGCAGTGGAAAGTGGAAAATCTATGGAAATGGCTGCTCTATTTTCTAAATATTGAATGGCACTGTGTGGTTGGATACACCTATGATCCTGACAACACCCTAATAGGATCCTGACAACACCCTAATATGTTCATTTCACCTTGTACCAAGAAACAGAGTACCAGTAGCATTTGGACATAGTTGAGGTTTGCAGACATTACCTTTCGTAACATGTTAGTATAACAAAGTTATCTCTTCATATGCTAATTTTAGCTTGTATCAAGCAAGATGTTGTGCTCTACAACCAGACAGCTGTAGTCATACTTGCACACAGATTTATGTGGATAATGTAACTTGTGAACCAGAAATCATGTGTACTGCCAGAACTGGTTTCCTTGATGATCATGGAGCCCTTTTCCCGCCAGCTATACTCATCACCATCCATTTCACACATTGTGTCATCGATGGAAATGCGTGGGTGCAGATGCGGGTGACTGCTCACTTGTATAGAAGAAAGCATCTTGTGCAAATTGGTCCTTTGAAAGATTAGATCAAGGTGGGTAGCTGTGTTAGTCTGTCTGTAGCAGGAGAAAAGAGCAAGAGTCCAGTAGGACCTTAAAGACTAACAACATTTGCGAAAGGATTTGAGCTTTTGTGAGCTGAGCTGTGACTCACGATAGCTCATACCCTGCCACAACTTTTGTTGCTTTTTTAAGGTGCTACTGGACCCTTGCTCTTTTTTACTTTAAAATATGTTTGCCATTTCTAAGGTAATTTTTGTTTTCTGACACCACACAAGCTGAGGTCAATTGGAAGAACTTTCCTGTGCCTTTTTCTTTATGTATAATTTTTAATATTTATACATCTTGGTATTTTGCAAGCATTAAAAAAATCATGCTTGCAATGAATCCTTAGTGGCCTACGTTCAATTTTTTTTCCCATCCGGCAAGCTCTAGCAATGCCCATATTATTTTCAGTCATGCTGTCAAGATTTGATAAATCAGCAGAGAGTGCAGTAAACTACTAAAATGAGAGCATTTACTTGTGTTGTTCACAGAGGGTATCTGCTTCACTTAATGTTCAGAGATAAATTCATTAGGTTAATATATTAGCAAGAAAGTAAAAAAACAAAGGGAAAGAGATCAATGAGCAACAAAATTCCATTCTTTTTCACATTTTGAACCAACTCCTCCTTCTTACATAAAAAAACTTTCTTCAAAGAAACCATCCATTAGCTTTCTTGAGTAATAACTTCAACAAGCCTACCTTAGAGATCCTTATCTTCGTAACAACATCTGAATCTCCACAGGATGCAAATGAACACAGCCCTTGAATCAGTCTGGCATTCCCATTTGTTAAAAGTGTAAATCATTACTGTGAACATTTAGTTTGAGTCAGTGCAATGTTTTGATATTGGGGCCAGAGATTTGGAGAGGGGACACTAATAATAACCATAATTATTGTATGACATTGTGTGCCAGGAGATCCAAAGATTGTCTGGCAGCTGCAAGTTCTAGCTCTGGAGCCAGTTTGGTGTAGTGGTTAAGTGTGCGGACTCTAATCTAGGAGAACTGTGTTTGATTCCCCACTTTTCCACTTGCACCTGCTGGGTGACCTTGGGCAAGCCATAGCTCTGGCACAGCTGTTCTCTCAAGTACAGTTGTCTCAGAGCTCTCTCAGCCCCACCTACCTCACAGGGTGTCTGTTGTGGGGAGGGGAAGGGAAAGGCATTTGTAAGCCACTCTGAGACTCCCTTGGGTAGTGAAGGGCAGGGTATAAATCCAATCTCTTCTTCTTAGCATTATGCACCACTAGGTGGCGAGCTAGACTTGTTTTTTAGGGGTTGAGAGAGCTCTGAAAGAACTGTGACTGACCCAAGGTCACCCAGCTGGCTTCATGTGGGGGAGTGGGGAATCGAACCCAGTTCTCCAGATTAGAGTCCACCGCTCTTAACCACTACACCAAATTGGGTCTCTAGAGAGGACACTAAGGTAGAATCTCTGTTATCCATGCTCCTTGGAAAGAGTGAAAGGAAGATCCGCATGAAGTGCTATGTTTTATACAGTAGCTAGCTAGAGTTGTAGCTTCATCTCTTCAGAGCAGAAAATTTTCAGATTGCTTATGCTTTGCCATTGATGACTGGGTGGGACTATGTATTATGAGACAAACAGAAAGGATTGGGACTTATCTGCTGGCTTCTCGCCTGTACATGTGAAGTAGAAGAAGGGTAGGCTTTTATACCACACTTTTCTCTACCTTAAGGAGTCTTGGAGCAGCTTACAATTACTTTCCCTTCCTTTTCCCACAACAGGAGGAGGAGGAGGAGGAGGAGGAGGAGGAGATTGGATTTATACCCCGCCCTCCACTCCCCAAGGGAGTCTCAGAGTGGCTTACAAACTCCTTTTCCCTTCCCCTCCCCACAACAGACACCCTGTGAGGTAGGTGGGGCTGAGAGAGCTCTTTCCCAAGCTGTCCTTGAGGGAACAGCTGGTACAGAGCTATGGCTTGCCCAAGGTCATCCAGCCAGGTGCAAGTGGAGGAGTGGGGAATCAAACCCGGTTCTCCCAGATTAGAGTCCGCGCACTTAACCACTACACCAAACTGGCTCTCACAAGGCACCTTGTGAGCAGTGTTCCCTCTAAGATGAGTTAGTGTGAGCTAGCTCACAGTTTTTTTAGCCTCCAGCTCACACATTTTTGTCTTAGCTCAGGAAGGATGGCTCCAGAGCAAACTAATTTATTCAGTAGCCAGATCGCTCGTTCACAACTTTAATGCCAGTAGCTCACAAAGTAGAATTTTTGCTCACAAGACTCCACAGCTTAGAGGGAGCATTGCTTGTGAGGTAGGTGGTGCTGAGACAGTTCTGAGAGAACTGTGACTGGCCCAAGGCCACCCAGAAGGCTCCATGTGGAGGATGAGTGGAAAATCAAACCCGGTTCTCCAGATTAGAGTCCACTGCTCTTAACTGCTACGCCACACTGGCTCCCAGAGGTAGTGTGACCAACTATCTGCAGTCATGTTACTTTCTCAAAATGTATTTTGCAGTCTGGGCATGCTGCAGAATTTATGTTATTAATTTTTTCTACAAAAGTTATAGCCCACTGTTCTATCCTCACAAGGGCCGCCAAGGCAGCCAAAAAAATTAAAACATATATGATAAAATCATATTTTAAAACCACTAAAATCAACTCCCCCCCAACACACACATATTTAAAAACAGAGGTAAAAAAGGTACAGAGAGATAAAAATAGACAATAAAACATTGGTCAGGAAGGAGGAATCCCTAAAGGAACACCAGATGAAAGAAAAGAAGTCTTCACCTGCTTTGGCAGAAGGCACACATAAACACGCCTGAAGCTGCCTTATACTGAATCAGACCCTTGGTCCATCAAGGCCAGTCTTGTCTACTCAGGCTGTGGTCACACAGTCATTTTGAGTGGGTTTCATTGCTGTTCCCTATTGGATTTAAAAGGGCTGATCAGATGGGCACATCTGCCTCTTGTCTCACAACCCACTCATTCCTGCAAAGAACCCCACTCACTCCTGCAATGAACCCCGTTTGGTGGCAGTTTTCCCGACACCAGGAAAATCAAGTATTTAACAGATTCTTGTGGCGTGAACCCACAATTCTGCCTGTCTGGACCCCCAACTCTCACTATGAAGCTGATTTGGATGCCTGAATGTCCTTGTGCTTTAATTTTTTTTTAGAGTTCGGCGGTTGTGCACATAACTGACCCCACACTGCATACATCCAATGCATGAATGGTGATTTGTCTGTGTGCATATGCTCATGTGCAAGGAAAACTAAAAAAATCTCATGCTGCACCACTGCTTGGGTGGCGTGGCTATCTGGATGGTCAATGGAGCCTCGTCGCATGGTGAAAGCTGTTTGGGGAGGGATGCCTGATCATCCCAACCCGCAAATAAATACCCCGAACAAATATACAGCGGAAACAAACTGTGGTAAGCTTGTCATGTGACCACAGCCTCAGACTAGCCGCAGGTCTCTGGGGTCTCAGGCTGAGATCTTTCACATCACCTACTGCCTGGTCCTTTTAAACTGGAGACACCGGCACTTGAATCTGGGACCTTTTGCATGCTAAGCAGGGGTTCTTCCCACTGTGCCAGAGGACAGCAACAGAAGGAGGCAGATGAATCTCCCTGAGGAGAGTTCCAGAGCTTTGTTGCCCTGTAGTAACCTGTATCTCCACCTGAACTGCAACTGTCATACTTCAGCCCCATTTATATCCAAGTGACTTGCAGACAGGAGGGAGCTCATGGGGGGGGGGACCTGGTGCCACAGAGTCCACCCTCTGAAGCTGCCATTTCCTCCAGCAGAATTAATCTTTGTAATCTAATGATCCATTGTAATTCCAGCAGAACCTTAAAGCTAGTCATCCTGCTTGGCTAGCACCATTGTGACATTATGGAGGTGTAGGAATTGGTAATTGCCTTTTGTAACCAGACTGTTTAAACGTACCCATCATTAGACAAGACATAAGGCCTAGAGCAGTGGTCTTCAACACATGAGAAGGGATTCTCAGGTGAGATTCTGATTCACATGACTCTACACGGGGGGGGGGGGGGTCTTTCTTTTTTTGAAAAAGAGGTGCCAGAACTCTCAAAAGGGAAATGAATTTTTCAGTCGGTATACCGAAAACTCATGAACTTTTAAACATTTTAAAAAGAATTTGGTTGAAGAGGTTCTGGAAATCTGTTCCAGCACATTCCCCCAATACCTGGAGTATTGTGTGCAGTTCTGGAGGCCTCACTTCAAAAGGGATGTGGACAGAATGGAGCGGGTGCAGAGGAGAGCGACAAGGATGATCAGGGGCCTGGAGACCAAGCCCTGCGAGGAAAGGCTGAGGGACTTGTGAATGTTCAGTCTGGAGAAGAGGAGGTTGAGGTGGGACATGATTGTTCTCTTTAAGTATTTGAAGGACTATCATTTAGAGAAGGGCAGGGAGCTGTCCCTGTTGGCAGCAGAGAATAGGACTCATAATAATGGGTTTTAATTAAGGGTGGGAAGGTACTGGCTGGATGTTAGGAAAAACTTTTTGACAGTAAGAGTTGTGCAGCAGTGGAACCAGCTGCCCAGGGTGGTGGTGATAGTCTTTAAGCAGCGACTGGACAAACCCTTGTTAGGGATGCTCTAGGTTGATCCTGCATTGAGCAGGGGGTTGATGGCCTGTATGGCCCCTTCCAACTGTATGATTCTATGGGAAAAAGTCCTGCTCTACACTGCTGTCATGTTTTTGCTGCTTCTTGGAAGGACCTCTTGCTAGTATCCATGTGTGGAGTACAAGGGTGCTCCTAGCCCTCCTGTTTCTCTGTGACTTTGTGTGCTGAGAGGATCGGTAGGCAAGGCAGAGAGGATTCCTTCTGAGAACAGACAGGTTCACCTTGCAAAAGCTTTCCTTTGCCATCTCTCCCCCCCCCCCCCCCAGCCCAGTCAGTCCTCTGGCCTAGAGGACTCTGGCCAGTGGCCATAAAACAGTTAATTGTGTAGGTGTAAAAAGAAAACTGAGCTATAATAAAGCTATCACTTTATTAATGACCCTGAAGGACAAATTTCTTTGGCATTTAGTAGACTTGGATTAGTTTATATGAGTATTGGCAATCTGACACTAGCATGACATTGATCGTTTATGTCAATAATGCTTTAAACCTAAGGATATTTCTGATGGGCAGAGTCTCATCAAACTGTGCCTGACTGATTTTCAAGGAAACACAATGGAAATCCACTTCTAGTGACCACTGCCCTATGCTTTAATGAAAGGTCATATAGTAAATTATTGGGGGTCCTCTCATTGTTTTTAAAATATTTTATTGTAGTTGTTACAAATAATACTTTTTTAATGCAAACAGTGATTTATATTTATTGTGAACTTCCAGAGATGAAGTTCTCTCTCTAATGAAATAAAATAAAATTCACAAATATTCTTCCATCAATACAGTCCTTTGCAAAGTTTTTCCAGTCTAAGCCCACAGAAATCAATGGGACTAGACTGGAGTAACCCTGCATAGGGTTGCATTGTGTGTTTCTTAAATTAGGTCGTATCGCAGCATTTTATGGAAGAGCCCATAAGGCTTACCAAAAAATCACCTTGTTGATGCCAGCGTAGTGTAGTAGCTATAGAAGAGCTACAAATTAGGAAATTCTCAAATTAAAATGACAGCTCAGCCACAAAATCTCCAGACATCCTTAAGCAAGATGACCTCTCTTAGAGAGCAGTTCTATGGAGAGCTACGCAGAATCGGGACTTAAATGTGGGAGGAAGGGCAATTGCCTCCCGCATTTAAAGGGGCTGACCAGACGGCCAGCCCCTCGTCCCGAGCCGAAGCGGGCTCCAATGCGGGTTCCTCCCGCATTTTCAAGACCCCGGGAAAATCAAGTATTTTCCCGGGTGTTGCGGGAGGAAACCGCATTGGGAGCTATCTGGACAGCCCTCTCTCGCATGCATTGTGAGAGAAGGGCTGTCCACATAGCCCCGCCGGCCATTTCCCCCCCCCTTTTACACTTGGGCGCATGGCTATCCATGCGCCCAAGTGTAAAAGGGTGAAAAAACAAACAAACCCCAACTTACCCGGGCGGATGGCGGGTCGGAGGCCGCCACCACCGCTTTAAGTGCTCCTGGGGCCGCCTCCGCCGCCTCCACCAACCTGTGAAGCCGGCTCTTCAGCGGCGGCCGCCGCTGCCACCATTTCCGCCGCCGCCGCTTCCACCTCGGCTGCCCCCGCTTCTGCCGCTGATGCGGCCGCCGCCGCCGCTGCTCTTCCCGCCGCGGCCGCCTCTTCAGCGGCCGCGGCCGACGATCCCGAGGCCACAGGGGTTGGGATGTATAGACATCCCAACCCGCTGTTTAAAAATGCGGCCCCTTTAAATCCGGGAGCCCTCCCAGATTTAAAGGGGCCGTGTGACCGCGGCCCAAGTCTATTCAATGGGGCTTGCTTCCAGGAAAGAGTTCTTAGGTTTACACACTGTTAACTTTGCAACCCGCTCACAATATGGGCATAATCATCCTGACCTCATTTGACATGAAGAAGAGAAGAAAAAGAGAAGAGATTGGATTTCTATCCCAACCTTCACTCCCCAAGGGAGTCACAGAGCATCTTACAAACGCCTTTCCCTTCCCCTCCCCACAACAGACACCCTGTGAGGTAGGTGGGGCTGAGAGAGCTCTTTCCTTGAGGGAACAGCTGGTACAGAGCTATGGCATGCTCAAGGTCATCCAGCCAGGTGCAAGTGGAGGAGTGGGGAATCAAACCCAGTTCTCCTAGATTAGAGTCTGCACACTTAACCACTACACCAAACTGGCACCAAAATGAAGATTATAGCAAGGTACACATGAAGCTGCCTTATAGTGAATCAGACCTCTGGTCCATCAAAGTCAGTATCAGGCCCATAGGCAGGATTTTTCATTTTGTGGGGCACCCATTAGGTTTATACTTATACTATAAAATAATAAATAAATAAAAAAGACAAGTCATTTATCACTCAAAAACGTTTCAGGTTTATTTCAAAAATGCTAACCATTAAATACTAAACATTACTGATCTTGCGATTTGTCACATAAAAATGTTTCTGCTTTACACCATCAAACAACTAAAAATCAAGAAAATCACACCCAAAGCATGAACTTTGTCTTTAAAACAACAACATAAAATTTGGCTTTACAACCCGCCCCCACATGAGATTACACCTTGAAAGCAGACAGACATTGTTGGGATTTTTAAATCGTAATTCCAGACTTGGAAACCCCAGGTTCCACATGGAGTCTGGCATTCCTCTCCCTCCTCCCTCTCTTGATACAAAACAAAAACATTGTTGGGATTTTTAAACTGCAATTCCAGACTTGGGATCCCCTGGAGACTGGCAAACACCCCCACCCCCATGCTGATAGTAGGCAGATATTGTTGGAAATGGGATCCCCAGGTCCCACATGGAGTATGGCATCCCTTCCTCCCCATCCCCATGCAAAGGAAAACAAGTAAACTTCACCCTACCTGTTTGGGGCTTGACTTGCTGGCTTGGAAATTGGGTGGGAGCTTGCTTGAAACAAAGAGAGATTACTGCAGCCATGTGGGAAGGAGGGAAGGAGTCAGGGCTTGCTTGCTTGTTTTGCCTGTAATGAGGGAATAGCAGCAGCGTGGCTGGGAATGGCGGCGGGGCTTTCTTGCTTTGCTGGCTGGGCAAGACGATCAGACAACAGAGTAGCTGAGTGCCATTGCCGAGAAGAGATACAGAGAGAGGGGGCAGGGGGCGGTGCGAGGCTTGCAGCGGCAGCCAGCATGAGGAATAAGTCAGGGGGCCTACCCAGGGTAGTAAGTTGGGGGGCCCTGGTCGAAAGTTGGGGGGCCAGGCCCCAGAATTAGCCAATGTAGCTACGGGCCTGGTCAGTATTGCCTACTCAGACTGGCAGCAGCTCTCCAAGGTCTCAGTCAGAGGTCTTACACATCACCTCCTGCTTGATCCTTTTAGCTGGAGATGCCGGAGATTGAACCTGGTGCTTTCTGTATAAAAGACAGATGCTCTACCACCAAGGCACAGCCATATGTTTGTGTAATATTTGTGTGAAGGTAATGTTTGTGAATGGCTGCAAATACTTGAAAACTGTGTGTAATTGCTAAATAATAATACTAACAAACAGTGCCTGTCACTTTTGCAACATGACTTGGATCTATGCCACTTTTTATTAAACCATTCATTAATTGAGGGTTATCTTTAATTTCCATTTTGCTACAGTCTGTGGTTAGCAGTTAGGCCCATCTGTTCACCTAACTGCTAATTTCCCTTTAATACAGTCAAGTGATATAATTTCTGGATTCAGTGAAATAAAGCACCTAGGAATTTTTAATATATGTAGCTATCCATTAAACCTTAATGGTTAGAACAGTTCCCCATATGTGTATCCTATAAGCTTGTTATTGATATCCCTCCAATTTATACATTTTACTTGTTATTGCATTATTGCAGACAAGAGGCACTGATACATGTTTTATAGTCTTCTCTTTAAAGTTGTCACATGGGGGAGCAGCCGGGACAGACCCCCCCCCCCCCCCCGTTTTTCCTCTGATAGTTTGTTCCCCAGACCTGTCTTCCTTTCCTAATTAAATTTAGTCCTCAGGAATAAATTACAGACTTAGACCTTTGGAAAAGTTTCTCTGCTCAACAGAGAGAAGGACAGAACAGTGTTTTTAACTATTCCCACTGGAATCTATTGACAAGTTTTTCAGAGATTCAGCTCTGAGGGGATAATTTTTCCTTTGCACAAGCTTGGAAGAAAACACAGTCAGCTGGTTTGTGGAGCACAGGGAAGAAAATTAACTTTCTTATTACACCAGCAAGGCCCCTGACCCAGCATACTTCCCAATTTGTATCCTTCTCCATGAGCCTTGTAATCTCTAAGAGGCATTGGGAGTGCTAATTCAATACGGGTTATAAACTTCCCAAGATGTCTGTGTGGTAAATTTGACTGAGAGTCTTTCCAAAGGCTGCCAGCAGCTAACTAATTATTGGGATCTGAAGCTGGAGACAAGCACTGTGTTATTAAAATCATGATTTACCTCATGTTTGCAGCACTCCTTTAAGAAGACATGAAACTCTGTCATGAGTCAAACCATTGGTCTATCAAAGTTATTATTGTCTTTTCTGACTGTCAGTGGCTCTCCAGAGCCTCAGGGCAGAGGTTTTTCACATCACCCATGACCTGATCCTTTTCATGAGAGATGCCTGGGATTAAACCTGGGATATTCAGCGTTGTTTGACTTTCGTAATTGCCTGAACTGTACAACAATCAGTTAGACTTCTTCCACTCTACTTGCTTGCTCCCTAGCTCATGCACTACTCCACCCGCACCTTAGACTGAGAAAAGCAAACAAAATGACCTACCATCTGGAGACTAGGGCCGCGGTCACACGGCCCCTTAATGCGGGAGGAAGGGCTGCTTCCTCCCGCATTTAAAGGGGCCATCTACATAGCCCCGCAGCGAGTCCCGCAGCGAAGCGGGCTCCAATGCGGGTTGCTCCCGCTTTTACCGACCCCGGGAAAAACTAGTGTTTTCCCGGGAGTCGCGGGAGGAACCCGCATTGGAGGTTATCTGGACAGCCCTCTCTCGCAAGCATTGCGAGAGCAGGGCTGTCCAGATGGCCTCCCCCCTCCATTTCCCCCGCCTTTTACACTTGGCCGCATGGCTATTCATGCGCCCAAGTGTAAAAGGGGGAAAAAAACCCCCACAACTTACCCAGGCGGCTGGCGGTCCTTGGCCGCCACAGCCGCCTCTCCTGCTGCTGGGGCCGCCTCCGCTGCGGTCGCCGTTCACTCCGCGGCTGCCGCCTCTTCAGCGGTCGCCGCCGCTTCCGCCGCCTCTTCAGCGGCCGCCGCCGCTTCTGCCGCGGCCACAGCAGCCGCGGCAGTCGTTCCCGCCGCGGCCACCTCTTCAGCGGCCGCGGCTGCTGCTTTTGCTGCTGGTGCTGCCGCAGGGGTTGGGATGTATGGACATCCCAACCCGCAGTTGAAAAATGCGGCCCCTTTAAATCCGGGAGCCCTCCCGGATTTAAAGGGGCCGTGTGACTGTGGCCTGAGATGGCTACTCGGCCATACAAGCTCATTGGACCATTTTGGACTAGTCACTCTTTCTTACTTTAATCTACCTCACAGGGTTGTTGTGAGCATAATGTGAGAAAGAGGAACAAACCATGTATACTGAGCAAACTGAGAGAGGTTAGAATAAAAATGTTCTCTGGAGGGGCCACTGTGGAACTGTCTTCGCCTCAGATGCACCAGAAACGGCTTTCAGCCAAGCTTCCTAAAAAAAGTAGTTTAAGCTTTTTTGATAGAATTGTGTAAACATTTTATAAAGAAATTTAGCACAAGCATCTTTAAAAAGCACCAAAAGACATAACTAAATGTGCTTATCTTTGAGTAGTGAATCTAAGGAGGTATTTAAGGTTTTAACATTTTTATTGAGCTTATTACAACATATATACAAAACATCAGTATCGTACAACCTTGTGATGAGTAAGATATTGCACATATAAGATGCATAGAATGTTATACAGAAATACTTCTCTATTATGTTGCACTAGAGAAGTGGATCATAACACCAAATTTAATCAACCAACCACCAAACATATCAAACAACCTGTTTAATATCAGATATTAAGCAAGTTCATATGAATCAATTTTTTGGAACCACATTATGAGAAGCCAAATAACTTAATACAGGAAACCACTTTACTACAAATTTGGAGTATATATCCCTATCCATATTACTTTGACTTATCTGATCAGTGATTTTTTCCATTTTATATAGATTCCATATCTTGTTATGCCACATATTTATGGAAGGCCCTGCCTTTTCTCCCCATTTAGCAGCTATAGCTGTTTTTGCTGCGATCAATAATATGGCTATTAATTCTTAAGTAGATTTTTGTATATCTGGATCTGACCATAGATGTATTAAAACCAGTCATAATATAAATCTGATTTAAAACCTGTTCCCAAAATGTTGTGATAACTTTGCACCTCCACCAGAAATGCTCAAATGAACCCACTTCTCCACACATTTTACAGCGCAATGAAGCACACTTAGAAGACATATGAGACCATTTAAGAGGGGTTAAATATCCATGAGATAGAATTTTAAAGGTCTGAAACTTTATATCAAATGAAGAGGTATTAAAGATATAAGATGACCAGATCCAATACCATTGATCTTCGAATAATTCCAACTGACAGCTCCTTTGCCACTTTTTTGGGTACGATGTCTGTTTTAACATTATATGAAGCGATCAACATTTTATATACTGTGGAAAGAGTACCCCATTTTACGTGGCCAGAGGAATTCAATATTTTCTCTAGAGCTGTAAAGGTTCGAGTAATAAGTTGTGACAAATTCAAACATTCAGCTAGGTTTTTAAATTGAAGATATCTAAACCAATGCAGTTTATTATTCAGTATTTAAGTTTTGTCTTGAAAATAGGACAAGTTATACATTCTGTTAAACAACTTGGTTATTTTTAGTCTACACTGTAGATCACATATATCTATATCAGGCATGGATAGACGCTCTAAGAAATAGTTCCATGGGAGAAGGGACTTTTCATTCAAGCATGCAGACATGCTGGAGATCTATTGAATTCTGATAGTTCAGGTGGCTTCATAGGCCTATATACAAGTGTAGTATTTCCATCTGGACCACAGAAGGATCTTGTTGCATCTTTCTTCTGGTTTGGAGTAGCAGAACTGTTTGAAACTTCATATCCAAAGTAGATTCACTGTTAAAGCAGAAGTTCAGAACGGTTCTGCTGAATCAGTAGATATGCACTGGAATAAGTTATGAATTGTGAATCTTAGTGCTGATCTTCCATTTTCAGTTTTAAAGGAGCAGTTTCTTTCAGTGTAAAAAAGGAAGTCTTAAAATCCAAAATGGTTTCAATTACCTGAATTTATTTAGGTAACACCCACACATGCCTACCTGGCACCTCATTGCGCACAATTCACACACCTGAAACCTGTTCCATTTAATCGGTGTGCAACTCATGCGGATTGTTTTTCCCCAACGGTAGAATCTAATTTCTTTCTTTTCTAGTTACATTGTTTAGCCTGGCATTTCAAGGCATGCGGGGGGGGGGGGGGGGGACCCACCGCAAACGTCTAATTTTTTAACAGCCCTAAAGGGAAGTGTACTTTTCTTAGTCATCCCTGCAAACACCTATGCATGAGTGAGCTTAATTGGACTACAGCTGGTGCTGCTGTTGTATAGTGAGAACAGATTTTACAGACTAAATGGAAATCCTGACATTGTGTGTCGTCGTTTTTCTTATAGAGGCTTGCAACACACAGCCAATTTGCTGTGGACCAGTTTCTTTCCCCTGCCCTCAGAGACCCTTGGTTCGTAGCACCAGTTGGATAAGATCTCTGCCTGAGACATTAGAGAGCAGCTGCAAATCAGAAAAGCTTGCTCTACAGCCAACATAGCATAGTGATTATAGAGACTAGGACTGGGGTCCCCAAAATGGTGCCCAGTGACACCTTTCATGGGGTCTACCAAGTGTTTGTAGAAAGTAGGTGGGGCCAGGTAAAGCTTTCTGTCCTGCAAGTCTTCTGATTTGCCACTGGAGATTTGATTGTCCGTGCAGATTTCTAAGAACGTTGCTTTGGCAGCAGCCGCTAGCTAACACAGCACAAGGATCTTTACTGTATGACTGAAGGTAAATGGCAGCAGCCATTTTCTGTCCATGGCAGCCATTTTGTGGCAGTCAGTCTCTGACCATCCTTGGTTTCTGCACTTTTGATTGTTTCAGCTTTTGTGGTAGTGATGTGGGTTAAGAGTGGTATACTTTGGACTTTATTCTACAATTCTGAAGGAGGGGGGATAAATGTCCACTGTGGGTCTTCAGAATCTATGTTTTAATTTTGTTTAAATACACAAGTGACTAGTTCTTAAGCTCTGCAAAGTTCTTAAGTTCTGCAAAGATATGCTTGAATGTGTATTTTCAGGTTCTCTAAAGCTAATGAGATACTCTTTTGAATAAAACTACTATTGGTCAACAGCTGTCATTTCAGTGTCCCACATAATATTACGCCCTACCCCAAGGCAGCATGAGAAAAATAAATTATATGTTACCTATTGAACACATTTTTAGCCTGCCCTTCCTCCAAGGAGTTCAGGTCAATGTACATGATCCCCCTCCCCCAATTTTGCCCTCACAACAACCTTGTGAGTTGGGTCAGTGACTGACCAAGCCCATCCAGTAAGTTGCATGGCTGACTGGGTAGTTAAATCCCATATCTCCCAGGTCCTAGTTGTACATGCTAAGGTTTAATTAACAGTATCAGTATAGACTATGGAATTCTTTCTTGCTGCAGAATCTACATTCTAATTCTATTCTAATTTTTAGCACAACGTGTACACAACTGTCAGAGAGTCTAACTAGAATTATCTTGGGGAAAATTCTGTTGCGAACTCTCTCTGATCTTTTTTGATCATTTCTCTTACTTGGCACCTACATGGGAGCTGTACTGTGACATTTCTTAAAAGAAGGTACTAAAAAAAAATAGATTCAGTGACTCATTAAAAGAAGGCCCAGGTGAGCTGGGGAGCTGCAAAGCTCATCCTGAGCAAAAGGGAAAGTAGAGTTAAAAGGGGACACGTGTAGAAGATTTCGAGGTTACCAGAGAAATGAAGCATGTCTTAAATGTAAAACATTTTAAAATATTCTGTATTTTATACTTTTAAAGAAAGAGACCCCTTTTTCAGTATTTCCTGTTTACATAAGGACCAAATCACAGATAACATTTTTTTTTCTTTTATTCAAACACCACTGCAAGGGTTTGCCAATTTCTTTGGGCAGTAGCAGAGAAGGGATTGTCTACCCCACCCTGAGTCACTTTCCTGATCTAAATCATCCCTTGGAAAGTATTGTGCTTGTTCCCCACAGAAGTATAGCCAGTTCGATTGGATAGTGTTAAGGGGAAGGTTTGCTTAAACTCCGCCTTCCCCCATGGCATTTTCCTCATCAAAATAATACCCTGAACATATGGATGCCAGCCTCCAGGTGGGGCCTGGGGCTTTCCTGAAATTACAGCTCAGCTCCAGACTACAGAGATAAGTTCCCCTGGAGAAAATGGGTACTTTGTAGGGTGGGTACTATGGCATTGTACCCCACTGAGGCCTCTGCCCTCCCCAGGCTCCACCCTCAAATCTCCAGAAATTCTCAGCCTGGAGCTGGTAGCCCTACCCACCCCATCCCCCGCCAGGGGGACTTGGCAACCCTACCTGAATATATTGTGCTTGCTTCACACAAAGGAGAAGGGGAGATGAGTTGTCTCCATGCCCTGTGGTGGGTTTCCTGAAAACATCTATTTGGCTGTATGGGGAACAGGACTCTGGACCACCTGGACCTTTAGTATGATCCAGTATGGCCTCCTTTTATGAATCATGTAGTAACACTTCCTTATTCCCCTCCTGAGAGTCTCCCAAGAAAGTCAGTTGGATCCAAAATACTGCTAGTGGAATAAAGTTTGAAGAATGGACATTCTCCCCTCCCACCGTAGATCTCTGGGTCCCTGAAATTCTGCTCCTGGAGAACAGGTGATCTTCACAAACAGTCTGCAACAGGGAGGGGGAATCACTGGCAAAAATAACTTTTCTTCTACCAGCTGCGCTAACTACTAACTAAGGTTGCTAACTTCCAGCTGGAACCTAAAAATTTCCCAGAATTACAACTGATCTCCAGACTACAGATATCAGTTTCCCTGGGGAAAATGGCTGGTTTGGAGGGTGGACTCCATAGAATTATACCCTGCTGAGGTTCCTTCCTTCTCTAACCCCAACTTCCCAGGCCCCACCCTCCAAAGTTCCAGAAATTTCCCAACCTGGAGTTGGCAATCCTATCTGCTAGTTTCACAGCATTTTTTAATTCAGTCCACTGTCCTTGCAGTCTCAGAGAGGACATTTTTATTTTACTTTTCTAAGGCTGTGATCATATGCACAATTAGTCCGGACATAGGCGCAAATGCCGAGTGGATTTAAAGTGTGCAGTCAGACACGAACAAGCGTCCTGCAGCCGACAGGAACCCGTGTTGCTCTGCCACAGAAGTGGGGTAAAGAGGCACTGGGGAAAGTCCGGTAGCAAATGGGTTGCTACAGGCCACAGGCGGACTTTCCCCTGTCTTATTGCTCCAGCACACTCTCATGGCATTGGGATGGTCTGATCAGGCCATCCTGACTCTGTTCTGTTGTTTTTTCTCCTTCTCAGTATACACATCATCGCACACACCATAGAGAGCCCTCAGGGCAGAGGTGCAAATCATCGATCCCTCGTTTAAGCACCTCAGAAACAAACAACAACAAAAAACCCCTGACTTACCTGCGGTTGTGTTTGATCACGCAATGGCGGGCTGCGCCCACAGCTTCAAAAAATGGTGTGATCGCGCAACTGCAGGTCAACTTCTGCCCGAGGAAATAGCCTCTCTTTTCCCTCGCTTTATCTCAAGTGTGAGCCCACAACCTAAGTATCTCTTTCTAAGTAAGAAAAAAGGTATGCTTAGAAAGGAACTCAACTCTCAATTGTGCTTCCAGGTACTATATACTTGAGTGTATGTGATTGTATAACACAGTGAGCAAATACACTATTAATCTTATTGTCTTGTTTGAAAAACAGTTGATCTTTTGGCCTCCCCCCTTTTTTATTACATAACTTTTTCACCCAATTTCTTGTTTCCTTTAGTTTTATCCATGACTGGTACAGCTTTGGAGTGGAAAAGCTAAATAAAACAAAATTCCCGTTCCTCTCTGTAAATAATCTGCTTATTGTGTTTTCCTTCAGAATTACTTAAAAGAAAATCACCCATGCCGTGTTTATTGTAATGTTCTCCTAACATGTTCATGAAACATTGATTCTCTTTTATGTGTACACTGCACATCTACTGTTGCGACGCAGGCATTCTTCAGTGTAAGTGGTATTTGTTGATGCTTAAAGGTTCAATGGATTATTCAGCCCCTTTACCCTTCCTGCATTGCTGCACACCTATTGAGCTCTTGGTGCAGATTCATATCAATAAATTCTGACTCGCTTTGCGGCTCCAATTTCATGCTTGGCCTTTCCTCAGCTACATAATAGGAAAAATAAATAAATGAAATAAATAGAATGGGTACACAAATTGCTTTAAGTAACCACTTGCCCATCTCTTGATGCCTTTCCCCACCACCACCAAAGGAGCAAACATCTCATAAGAAGTAGTCAGCAGAAAATGGTTGGCTGAAATCTCTCTTGAGGTAACTTTTTTTGTGGTTCATTCTTAAGGATGAAAGGGCTGGCTAAAACTTACCGGCTCCAACTCCCTTATCTTGTTTGAAGGCTCAGGATTACGCTGCGGACTTGCACATGCCAGTCGTAACCATAGATACACCCCCATATAAGCTGCATTGTGTGGTGGTTAGTATTGTAATTTTGGTTCACATCCTCATTCTCTCATGGAAGTACACTGGGTGATCTTGGGCCAGTTACCCTCTCCTCTCTCAGTCCAGCCTACCACGGGGTGGTTGTTGTAAAGATAAAACGGAGGCGCGGAGAACAATGTTTTAAGATGCTTTGGATTCCCAAAAGCAGAGTATAATCAGGGCACTTTCTTCAAATTATCTGGTGAACCAAACCCTACATTTGCTACAAGATTCTGGAGAACATTTGAGTTTTAAATCTTGGTTAACAGTAAGGAGATATATTTGTGGATACTTATAAAAAGAAGGATAATGTGCTGTCAGTTCGCAACTGACTCATGGCAACCTCATCTATCAGGCATTGCAGGCGAGAGATGAGCAGAAGTAGTTTGCCATTGCCTTCCTCTGCATAGCGACCCCAGTCTTCCTTGTTGATCTCCCATCGAAGTTCTAACCATGGCCAATCCTTCTTTATCTTCCAAGCTCTGACAAGGTCCAGTGAAGCTTGGCTATTCAGGCTGCTATGGCTGCTTAGGTTCAGTCCCAGTGCAGATGTATGCCCTAAATATGGTTAAAGCTAGTATTAATGGCAGGGGGATAAGATTCACATTGGAGGGGGAGGAGTGGTAAAAGAGACCATGTGAATTTGAAGTTAAGAATTGCGAGTGATGTCTGAACCAGCCCTTTGTCCCTGAGGGTTGCATCTTGATTGCAGATTGGTCTGAACAATCAGCACTGATTCTTAACTATGTCTACCAAATCTGCTGTGCTGAAGGCAAGAAGTGAAGCTTCAGATGCTTACCACGTCAACACAGTACGCTAATCACATAGACTTAGTATTTTTGGCACAGGCAACAACTTGAAGCTATGCTCCTTCATCTTTTAAGTCACAAAGTTCCTATTTTTTTTCTTCCAGGAGATCTGACGAGTTTTAACAAGTTAGTGCATTTGAGATAAAACTGACCCACACTAATCTGAAATGACTTCTCTGTCCCCCTCCCCCTGTTAATTTTATTTCGGTGGAGTATAAATGAACAGCAGGCTTTGTACTTTTGAGAAGTCGGAAATCTGTGGGAGTTTTTACACAGAAACATTCACTTCTTCTCAAAAGCACTAACAGACTTGTCAGGCAAATCTTTTAAAGTCGGAGTTACTCAAGGGGAAAGACAGTACGTCCTTTCAAAAAATGCCTGTGTGTCTGAAGAATGGGAATTGATGCTGTTTATGGAAAATAAAACATCTAGTACTCACAACTTGCCTCAAAACATAAAAATTTCTCTTTTGCATGAAACTTTGGATAGTAAGGTTTGTCCTTCCAAAGGAACATCAATGCTTATTTCTTACCAAGTTCAAATTAGGTCATTCTACTAAAAGTTACTGTTGGGACCTAATTTGGTAACATGGCATTCCAGTTCATTTTTTTAAAAATAGGAGAGGGGAGTAAGATTCTTAGTAAGGTTTAGTAGCATCTCTTGGAAATACTCAAGATTAAGTTGCAAAAAATAAGCCAGATATTTTAAAAAAACAGTTGTTGTGATTTGTACTTGTATACCAATAACAGAACTCAGTCCTGGGTGATGGTGGGAAATGTTACCAGGTCTTTCCCAGGCTAGGCTGCAAGACCCTTATGATGACATGACCTATTTAGTCATCGGTTCATTGACCCGCTCGCAGCTGTTCAGTAGGTTGCTTCACTGTATTCCTTGCTAACAATACAGGACAGTGCAACTGAATTTTCATGCATGCTCATTCACTCACTGTCCCTAATGAGTTCCTCACCTCCTTGCTATTCTGCTGCTCCACTCGTTTAAAAACACAGTTAAATCAGTCACAAATAATATAGCCATAAATAAATGCTATTTTTTTTTAAAAAAAATCCTACTGTTTATTTAAGAAGTTAATGTAAGAAGTCCATAGCAACATTAATGGCCGCTGAGCTGGGAGTTTTTCTGCACATGTGCAGTTTTGCAAAAAACCCATGCAAACCAGTTCTGCAAGCACTTGAGTAATTCAGTGTCAAACTAAAGACACCCACTGATCAGCTCACTTCTTATTGCTGCAGGTGAACGTTTGACATGAAATTCATAGCATCCCTACTAAGAATGTGAACATGGTCAAGGAAGTCCTAGGTTTCTGCTATCAACTCCTTAGGTGGCCTTAGGCAAGTCACTGTTTCTACTCTCCACCCTTCCTCCCCAGTTGGGATTATGGGTTGAAACCAAAATTTCCTTTCTGCTTACAGTGGAGTCTTCCTCTGAAGGAAAAATCCTTTTGAGGGCAGAATATACTTTCTTGTATTGGCAGAAGGCTCCTGGCATCAGAGAAAGGGTCCACCGTTAATGGAACAGATTCTTCGAATCCTGCCTCATAATACGGACTTAGTTTGCAGGGGTGCCATGAGAATTACTGAAATAATACATGCAGAGTACTTTGAATTAGGACTGCAAAAACTTTGGAGATGAAAGGTGGTTTTCTGAGAGTGTGGGATACTGGCAGGGAAGAAGACCTTATCCGTGTTATTTTGCACTTGCACAGCCTCTTACTTAAATTGGGCAGCTGCACATTCAAAGTGTCTACATGTGTAATGTATGCACACCAGTGCAATGTCCACCAGGGCTACTGAATGATAGGATGCTATTTTTGCACACATATTGCAAAATCCCGAACACCCTTCTAAGTCAGTTGAAGTCTCTGCTTACAATTGCACTGCTAGTGGCTGAGGTCCCTTTAAATGAGCATGTGCAATGTCATATGGAGAAGTTCTAAATGTCAAAACTCACCTCTACTTTGCTGACAACAGCAAGATTGACCATTGCAGCAACGTGGAAGTCCTCTAACTCCCCAGACTTAATAATGTGGAAAAACAAATGCTGGGACCACTTCGTGATGGATAAGATAGTGGAAACCACTGAAGACAGATTTTGCAAGAAGGGAAATTCAAACTCAACATTTGTCCGTACATGGTTCCCTCTGATCCAATATATGGCAGAAAACAATATTATTCCCTCCAACCCACATTACATAGAATGGCTTTATTTTGAGGCTTCCTAAACGATTTGAGCACTTATTACACACATACATAATTTTATTAATGAACACTATCAGACATAAACAAGGTGTCATATGGTTAAGTAACTTATATTGATTATATATGTAATAATATTATAACTCAATGTATCAAAGTTTTCCATATTATGTTTATACTGTTTAAATCTTCAATAATTCTTTTTTTAAAGGAGAAGTTCTTCTGAATAATTCTTACATCAGGCCTAAGGGGGGGGGGGGAATCAAAGTTAACCCACTGCTGAGAATTCCAGAATACACATGCAACAGAATGAAGCAGTAGTGCACAGAGGAATGGATGATGTAACTTCAGACTCCAAGGGGGGCATCACATTTTCCATCTCCTACATTACAGCTTTCTTGCAGAACTCCCTACTAACAGTGTACCATACTTAGAATGTTCCCCTTTGTTTTCTGTATACAGTGACTTGTTTGTGTGTGGCACCATTCAAAACTGGTGTCTGCCCCACAAACATCTGTAGTCAGAACTACGGTGGCCAGGACCCCTATGGCCACTGGCAGAGGGTGGGGAGGGGGTTGGGTTGCCAGGAGTTGAGAAACTCCTGGAGATGTGGGGATGGGGCCTGAGTAGGACAGGGACCTCAGTGGGGTACAATGCCATACAGTCCACCCTCCAAAGCCTCCATTTTCTCCAGAGGAACAGATCTCTGCGGTCTGGAGGTGAGATGGGGGCAAAGTCTCACCTGAAACCTGGCATTCCCTAGTGAGAACTGGCACAGTCCATCCTATCACCTCTTTTTATGGTAGAGCCAGCCAAAGTCCTGTCTTTTTCTATACTTCTTCAAATAAAGTTGACCATTTTCCTTCTAAGCCCCATAAAAAAGCTGTTAAGCTTTCAAATTTGTCTCTGAGTGTTCTTCCAATAAGTACGCACCTTGCTGAAAAATGATGCCTGTAATATTCCAGACATTTCAAATATCCAGTCTAAACACAGTATTGTAATTTGGTGGACAATCACTTTTTCATTTCCCCAGGAAGCCACTGTTCATTTTTTTTAAGCTCAAGAGTGAGAGAGAAAAGCCCCCCCCCCAATTCTTCACCCTGTAATGCTGACTATCTTCATGCTGACTATCTTCAGAATTGTCGGCAGGAACAAATAACATATCTATCATAGAAAGCTAAGAAAAGGTACTTACAAAATAATGTGCTATGCTACATTGGGTCCAGTGAAATAAACAGCATTTCTGAAGCTAATGATACAAAACAGCATGTTTCAAAATTAGTGTCATTACCGTTAACATTGTTCCTATGGATGATATGGATTGCCAAGTCACCATAATAGCATTGTTCTTCACTGTAGCTCTGCAGCAGCAGGTCACTGTAGTCTCACATCTTTCACAGAATGCACTACTTAACACACCAGAGCTGCTCAGGCTATTATGATAACTTCCTTTTTGTCTTCCAGATCAATCTTTTACTAGATTTCATTGTTATTAAGTAAATAAAAGCTTAAATCGGGTCATTCTCGCTTGAAACCGTGACAAGAAATCTACACCGCAGCCTCCCATCAATATGGCGGCAAGAAATTTCCCAGCCCTTTCCTGTAACTGGAGGCTTTGATGATGTGGGCTGGTCTCCTGTCAGGGAGGCTTCCAAAATTCTGATCAGAATTTCTCCCTGAACTTGCAATTGTCTGGTCTCACCCCCAAAGCAGAACCAATACATTAGCAAGATACCATTATTTTGGGTTGCTGATTTTAATACAGAGCACTGTATTCTGAGATTATGCAGCTTTTCAGTCCATTTGTATCCCTTCTTCTGCAATGGTTGTGTCCACTGGTGAAAAGAGGAGGAAGGGTTCACTTTTGACTACCAAAAAGGCAATGATGGGACCTCTTTGGACAGAAGTCATCTTGGACAGGAACTGTGACAAGGAGGGCAATTGGCTGAGATTGTGCAAAAAACTGGCTTCCTCATTCTGTGGGTTGGATCATATGCCTTCCTTCGGATCATACTGTTCCTTTCTGCCATCTTCCTCTGATGCAGAAAGTCCTTCTCCACCAGAAAAAGTCTTTATCAAAGGGAACTCAGTGGGCTTCCTAGGATGCAACACAGTGGAAAGTAGTAGTAAGATCATGCAGCCCAATACATCTTATGAGGAAGGCCTAGCTAATGACATATTGTCAGATATGCTTGACCAGCCTGAAGTAAGAGAAATAACATGTCAATCAAATGTTGAGTTCTCACAGTCATGAGAATTCATGAGCTTGCCCAGCCATTAGGGTTTAGTAACTTTTGGATCCACCTTTTTTCTTCATTTGTATACCATTCTACACCATTTGTACAAGCTAGAATTTTGGTACAAAGTTTGCCGTCTTCAGCAGTGGAGCATGTGACCAAATTGTATACCCATTTGGTTGACAGCTCTATGGTTGTTTGGAACTGTATTGAACAATGTTGCTAATATTATACAATAAAGACTGCACTTCTGAGAAATATGGCTGGTTGGATCTTACTGATCTGTCCCACTAAAGGTGGCACTTTCTTGTAGAAAGAACAGCAATTTCTGAGAACCCTTTTTCACATGGACATGGGGGGGTGGAGTTACAATGCATGGAATGTCATCTGGAGCAATATGGTTTAAATCTAGTTCTCACTGAGATAGGAAACCTGCTCTGGGCTGTACAGAAACAAATCATAGATGGGAAATAGGTAAAAAACAAATGTCAAGGTGGTTGATTCTAACCCTAATATGCTAGTTTTCTGTGTGAGGGAAGTATTACTATTGTTGCCGTTTTTGTATAATCATTCAGTCATCTACGCTGTCACTGGCAATCTAGAGTTTCTAATCTCCAGGAGGTGGCTGGAGATCTTCTGCTATTACATCTGATCTCCAGGCAACACAGATCAGTTCACCTGGAGAAAATGGCCACTTTGAAAGGTGGACTCTATGGTATTATACCTCACTGAAACCCCTCCCCTCCCCAAACCCCACCCTCTTCAGGCTTCACTCCCAAAATCACCAATTCCCAACCCAGAGCTGACAACCCTACCTCAGTCTGAAATGTTGCAACCTGGACAGATGTCTGATTGTTTGTTTAGAATATATCCATACCACCTCTCCAGAGGCCTGCTCAAGGTAGCTTACAATTAAAAGTAACAATATTAATACACAGCCATTGGTTATAAGCAGCATAGAAACTATCCATAAAACAGAAGCAAGCCATTAAAAATCCTAATTAAAATCCTGGAAAGAGAAGTATTTTAGCTTGGCACCTAAAAAAAGAGCAAAGTAGGCACCAGGCAAACCCCAGAAAATGTCCTGTCTCTTGTTACCATGCCCTGACCTGGATGGCCCAGGCTAGCCTGATCTCGTCAGATCTCAGAAGCTGAGCAGGGTTGGCCCTGGTTAATATTTAGATGGGAGACCACCAAGGAAGTCCCGGGTCACTATGCAGAGGCAGGAAATAGCAGATCACTGTCTCTGAACATCTTCTGCCTTGAAGACCATACAGGGTCTCCAAAAGCTGGTTATGACTTGAAGGCCCTTTCAACCATTAGTCACCACCTACTTTAACTCTGAAAGAAGGGGCAAAGAGGGCAGAGCATGAGAGAATCTTAACTTAACTAGAGGCAGATCTTAACCAGATCTTAACTAGGTGGATAGCATGTTTTGCGCCTCATTCTCCACAACTCTGCGAGTTATCATTGTCCAAGCTTTTAATATAGCTATTTAGAAGCCTTTTCATTGTAGCTCATTTTTCTTCGTTTACCCCAGACATCCATCAAGATGAATCTAATTGCTCCTGAAGCCAGAGCTTGCCACTGCCAGCCTGTTTTGCACATTATATTTCCTGGGGCAACTAGATGATGCCCTTAAGTTCACTGGTGTCCCAGTAGACTTTACACACACTAATAGAAAGGATCGATGGGAGTTGATGTATCCCACTAGTAATCCTGCAATCCCCCAAATACACCATGCAAAAGAGAAATAATGCACCACGCCGCTGTGGGTTGTAATTCTGTTAATTGGCTGCATTTGTGGCTTAACGAGGCTTTGGAGGAATTGTACAAGTTGCTTTCATTCCAGCCCAGTAAAATCCATCGAACTGACACCAGAAGATTGTATTCTGCTTAGCCGAGAATCATCTGAGTGTGAATTCTACATTGCTCAGTGCCTTGCTAACCTTTGAGAGTCCCTAAGGCTTCAGGATATGCTGCTTGCTTGATGCAAATGTAAAACTGCTGTTAACATTACTAAGAGATGTGCATCAAAGGGAGAATTACTATAGGCTTCTAGTAAAGCTGAATCTTTTCTCCTGTCAGATTGGACAATTGCAGGGCATTAGGCTGCCGCAGTTAAAAGCTCCCCACAGAGCTTATTAATAGTTTCCTCTTAACCCCATCCGTCACTATCCTTTTGGGAGTATATTTTATAGCTATAGTCTAAACTCAAAAGTCTCTGCTTATCAGATGTGCCACAGTTGCAGCTAGTGTCTGTGTACACTTTGGGAAGTGATGTAGTATTACCGCCTTGTAAGGTTGCCAGCTCTGGGTTGGGAAATACCTGGAGATTTTGGGGCTGGAGCTTGGGAAGGACAGGGTTTGAGGAGGGCAGGGACCTCAGCAGGGTATAATGCCATAGAATCCACCCTCCCAAGCTGCCATTTTCTCCAGGGGAACAGATCTTGGTTGTCTGGAGATGAATTGTAAAAGCGGGAGACCTCCAGGTTGGCAACCCTACCACCCTGTGGGACCATTTATTTACCATTCATATATTAGTTAAAACTGTTCACTAATATCTTTTTTAACTGCCATCAAAAGCATGTATACAGTCTTATACTAGAATAGTCACTGTACACCCAAGTACCACTTTCAGTTAATCTATATCCAAGTAGATATGCTTAGTCCTGACCTGGGTGGCCCAGGGAAGCCTGCCTGATCTGGTCAGATATGTAAATTAAGCAGGGTTGGCCCTCATTAGTATTTGGATGGGAGATCACCAAGGAAGTCCAGGGTGCTACACAGAGGCAGGCAATGGCAAACCACTTCTGCTCATCTCCTGCCTTGAAACTCTACCTGGTTGCCTTGTGCCAGCTGTAAGGTGACATCACTTTCCACCGCTCCCAAACGTGCATAAAAGTTCAGCCTTAGATACAGCAAATATACTCTATTTTTTTTGTTACATTGCTTAGTCTTTTCTCACTGGTTTTGTAGATTCATTTGTGTTGTATACTTGGGTTGAGTTTTATTGTAAACTTGGGTTGGGTTGAGAGCCAGTTTGGTGTAGTGGTTAAGTGCGTGGACTCTAATCTGGGAGAACTGGGTTTGATTCCCCACTCCTCCACTTGCACCTGCTGGATGACCTTGGGCAAGCCGTAGTTCTGTCAGAGCTGTTCTTAAAAGAGCAGTTCTTGAAAAAGCTCTCTCAGCCCCACCTACCTCACAGGGTGTCTGTTGTGGGGAGGGGAAGGGAAAGGAATCTGTAAACCACTCTGAGACTCCAAGTGAAGAGCAGGGTATAAATCCAATCCCCTCGTCTTCTTCTTCTACAGATTTCATAGTGAGTTCTAGATTCAATGTATGCCATTACTCAGTATAATGCATAACTGACCATTTACAGATGAGCAGATAATGATGAAAAAATATACGTTTTTTGGGAGGAAATCTGATGTATGGGAATAGAAAAATAGTTAAAATAGTTGGTGTAGAAGGGACTGTGGCTTAATGGTAGACAATTTGGTTTGCACACAGAAGAAAGGATCAGGCTGTTAGTGTTTCAGGAGAGAGGGCCTTTCTTAGAATGGCATTTGGTTGAGGGCATTCTTTTTGTTAGTGGATTATTTTGGCGGATTTATCGTGGATTTGATGTTTTGATTGCGCTTTTACTTCATGCTTTAATCTACTTGCTGACTGCTCTGAGTGGAGGATAAAAGCAATACGAAAATACTGTAAATAAGGTGAATGGATAAATCACTGATAACATTAATAACAGTCTCGTCCCGCTAATTAGCCGTCTTTAGCAGTAATTGTGCACTCTTCCTAACAGCTTAGCACAATATCCTTGTTTGCAGCCATATCCTCCAAATATTTGAGCAGCTGCAGGCCGTATTGGCATATCAGCTCCGCCAGTTACACGTGCAAATGCCAAGCGCACACACACACACACACACACACACACACACACACACACACACACACAAAGAGAGCCATAAAAACAAGTCATTGTTGTACTACTGCTGGGAACACCAGCATAGTGCTGAAAGCAGGACCTGCTTGTGGGGGTATCACCAACCCAAGCTCTCTATCCAAAGGTAAGTTCAAGGAAAGCTTCGCTCCAGATTCCAAATGAAGTTCTAAAAAAAATGCAACTTTGCAAAAACTGAAAACTGTTCTGCTTGTAATTCAGAAATGGGCAGCAGCTCTTTTTTTTCCTGTTGGGATGGACTGAGGAGTTAAAACAGTCCAAGAGCAAGCCAATCTGAGCAGTCCCTGCAAGCCAGCAGTGCAGCTGAGACCTTGGATGACAGCACTGTCAAGAGACGCCAACTCAGGATCACACTGCACTAAGGGTCCCCAAACTTTTTGAGCTTGCAGGTACTTTTGCAATTCTGACACAGTGCGGTGGGTGCAGCCACAAAATAGGGTTGCCAGGTCCATCCTAGTCCCCAGTGGGGGACTTTGGGGGTGTTTCTGGAGGAGGCAAGGATGTCCCCAATGCAATGACATCACGCAGAAGTGATGTCATCATGTTGGGGACCAGCAGTTCAGACACACACACACACACCGCTTCTTGCCAAAGGCATTTAAAGGGTGCCTTTAAATACTTTAAATGTTTTTGGCAAGAAGCGGGGGGGAGGGGGCACACATCTTAACTCCAAGCAGCGAATTTGCCTCTTGGAGTTCAGGTGTGCAGCCAGCAGTCACCCCCTCCCTCCCCTCCCACAAGATTTAAAGGGCCCTCCAGCTGATTGGCAGGCTACTGTGCTCCCGCCAGTCAGCTGGAGGGCCGTTTAAATCTCACAGGAGGGTAGAAAGAGGGGTGGCCACCAGTGGCTGCTGTTGGGGGGTGGGGCTTGGGGGCAGAAGCCCGTAAAATTGGGGGATCCCCCACCCCCACCTAGGGACTGGCATCCCTACCACAAAATGACTACTGCAGGAGGTGCAGCCAGCCACAAAATGGCCACTGTGACTTGCTGTCAGTCATGCAGTGAAGATCTTTGTGCTTTTATTAAAAATCTGCAAATCCAATTAAATCTCCAGTAGACAAACAGAAGCCTTGCTGAACAAGAAGCCCCACTGGGCCCCACCCACTTTCTTAAACAACTGGAGAGCACCAGGAAAAGTGTCAGCAGTCTCCCTGGTGCCCGTGGGCCACTGGGGACTGCTAATCTACTCAAATGTGTTGGATGTGAGCTGAGCAGTTTCTGCAGTGCTGGCTCGCAGTGTGGCAGGAGCTGCTAAACTTGGCTTGCTCCTGGTTTGGCTCAGTTTGTTCCTGGCCCTCCAGGGCAGCAGCCCACTGAGAACTTTCCTAGTAATTTAAGTAGCCAGCCCCTTCACCAGTTGCTGTTCTATCCTCTTGATCTATGTTTGTTTAAAACATGGTAGTGGAACAAGCCATCAATCACAGTTGACTTATTGTGACCCCAATGGGTTTTCAAAGCAAGAGATGTTCAGAGGTGCTTTGCCCTTGCCTGCCTCCATGTCACAACTCTGGTATTCCTAGGTGGTCTCCTATATAAATACTAACCAGGGCGAGCTTTGCTTAGCTTCCAAGATCTGATGAGACTGGGCTAGCCTGGGCTAGCCAGGTCAAAGTTTGCTAAAGCATAAGAACTAAATAACAAACTCAAACTTTGGCCATCCATGACATACCTTTAAAGTATTTCAGTTTGGGTTGCCAACTAATTCTGGCATCCATGTGCTTGCCTGTTGGAAGGTAACTCTTGACAGTGCATTTGAAAGGTGAGAAATGTTCCACATTTGCATTTTTTAAATATTCATTATGTAAATGCTTGAAGCCTGTGGTTTTCAATTGCCTTTCTAGCAGTGGTCAAAAGATGAAGGCAATCTGTTTAAACAAACTGGCATATAAGATAGCTGCCACACATTTGCCACGCCATCTGCTAGGTAATAAAACAAGCAAAACAAACACCAAAAAAAACACCACCCCACATCAGTCCCTAGGGTGATCTTGTTGTCTTAAAAAAAAACCCTAACACTTTTATTTAACTCATTAATTTAGAGTTCTAGGTAAGTGTTGCTACCTGCAGCATGTAGCAGTTAGGTGGACACCAACAAAGGCCTTTTAAAAATGTAATTAGAAGACAATTACAGCATTTGATTTTCTCTTTGGAATATTTGCCCTTTGGATCATGCATTCTGTCGGCACGCAGTGTGTATAAGCGACAACTCATTTGTACAGTTAGCAGGTGCTTTTCTAATTTGGAATGTTGAAACAATTAAGGCCTCATATTCACCACCATATGTATCATTAGCCAGGGCATATAAAAAGAGATTATCTCCCCTTTGTTGGTAACATAAACACTATTTTTAATTATTTTACACTTCCAGCGAGGAAAATAACTGCTCTTCAGTCATTTCAGTTGTCAGCGGTGGCCAACTGTGGAATAAAGTAGGCTGTGGTCCTAAATGCTTGTTCACCAAAGTTCACTCTATTGAAATAAATTATAATTTAACATTAAGGTGTAATTTTCATATGGAACACATTAAACTTGGGAAAATGTTTAATCCAGGATACTTGCCCTATCTGACTGCATTTTCAAGCATTATGACTTTAAGGAACTCCAAGGAGTACAGTTGCCAACTCCAGGGTGGGAAATTCCTGGAGATTTGGGGCAGAGCCTGGGGAAGCCAGGGTTTAGGGAAGGGAGGAACCTCAGCTGGGTATAGTGCTATAGTCCACCCTCCAAAGCAGCCATCTTCTCCAGGGGAAGTGGTCTGGAGATCAGTTGTAATTCTATAGTCTGGAGATCAGTTGTAATTCCAGGAAATCTCCATATCACACCTGGAGGTTGGCAACCTTCATGAGGAATGGCATGAAGGGAGTCTTTAGTGGGAAGGAGGAATCATTTAGTCTGGATCCCACCCTATGTGTGCACAGCTCTGGCTGCTGTAGTCTGGTGTAGTGGTTAAGTGTGTGGACTCTAATCTGGGAGAACCGGATTTGATTCCCCACTCCTCCACTTGCACCTGGCTGGATGACCTTGGGCAAGCCATAGCTCTGTACCAGCTGTTCCCTCAAGGACAGCTTGGGAAAGAGCTCTCTCAGCCCCACCTACCTCACAGGGTGTCTGTTGTGGGGAGGGGAAGGGAAAGGAGTTTGTAAGCCGCTCTGAGACTCTTAAGTGAGTGAAGGGCAGGATATAAATCCAATCTCTTCTTCTCTTCTTCTTCTTCTTCTTCTGTACATAAAAACTCTTGAATTGGAGTCATTGAGGTTTATGATGCTCCGGCATCTTTTCTGATGACAATCCATACTTTAATGCAATGCTTTCTTTTTTAAAATCTGGAATCTCACAGCTTCATTTTGCCTGCAGTTTTGCTTCTAAACTGAAACTCACAAGAGGAGGGGGAAGCCCTTCTCAACGATACCGTGCAGTGTATTTTTTTATATTATCTCATTTTTACTCACTCCCCTATACAATGCATATTGTTATTACACGCTGGATGCTGATGGGTTTTGGCCCTAACTGTTTCCCATTTTATTTCATCAGGCTGTTCTGCACTGAAAGGAGCCAGCCTACAATGGTTTTGCCTATATTTTGTTTGTATATACTCTGCATTTATATTGCAATTACTAAAATGGACTAGTTAAAAATAAAAAAAAACCTTTCAAGTACAGCTGCTTTCTGCCCTCTGGCACAAAGTAAAAACGATCTTGTTAGGGCGTTCTCCTCAACTTATTAGTTATTGCCTAATTACAAAGCTGTGCAAACATATCCATAAAACAATGCTTCAGATCACAGCATTCTTCTCCAAGTCGAAATAGAAATGCATACGCTGATTAAAAGGCTGCCAGTTAGGCTTCCAAGCTGGGCAGAACTTCTGTTTAGAACAGAACCCTATCCAGAGCTCTTTTTCTCATGGATCTGAAGAGCCCTAGATGAAAGCTGCCGGATAATATCTGTGGATTGTTATCATTTATTGAATGTTTAGCAAGTAGCTTGTTCTCAGTTGAAAGTATTGTCACCCTGGCTGTGCCATTTCTGTTCGCTGTGCATTGCATTCAAGTCCAGGATCGGCCTAAGTGTCTGAGCTTGGGCTGAGTTTCCTACCCTGGTGGTAGAATGCACGGAGAAGTGGTTATGAAGCTTTGTCCTCTTAGCACGTTGTCACCTGTACAGTAGTAAACAATGCCCCCAAAGTACAGCCAGTTAGCACTTACAGTTTGCTTTCTTTGAATAAAACTAATCAAGATCCTGGGATCCCATAACAAGCTTATAAATCTATATATTTTGCCTTTAGAGTACCTTTTTTTAAAAAAATCTCAAGCTTATTTAACAAATTGGAGCAAAAAACTATGCTATTAATTGATTTTTTTTAAAAAAAGCATTGATCTATTGAACCATTTTTAAGTCCTCTGGAGAGATACAGCCCTTCTTGACAACCTGAAATTGCTTCTCATAACCCCGGAGGCTGCCCTGAGCCTATCATATGGTGGGGAGGGTGGGATATAAATCCCCAAAATTAAAAAAAATTAAAAATATTTTCCCCACCGCAGAGAGAGTCATGAGGTAGAAAAATAGCCCAGGATACACACACACAAAAGGATAAATTATCTGTAGTCTGGAGATGAGCTGTAATTCCAGGGGATCCCCAGGTCCCACCTGGAGGCTGGCATCCCTATTAACTGGGCTCAAATCCAATTTTACTGAGTACTCCCAAATTCTAGTTGCCTGGGATGGGAGAAACAAAATTCTCCCTACCCAGTTTCTCCACCCAGTTATTATTTTATAAACCTTTGTATTTTATTTGTATATTTATTATTTTATGTTCTATATTTATTATTTTATAAACCTCTCACATGTCTTCCATAGTCATCTGTTCTCTCAAATGAACAGCCCCATTCTCTTCATCATTTCTTCTTTAGTCTTAAAGTCAATCCTTTAATCATCAGTTTTCCCAGCTCTGTTTTTTATTTTTATTTTTGAGATACTTTGATCAGACTATTCCAAAGGGACCACACCATAGATCTATATAAGGGCATTATAATATTGGGTGTTTTATTTTCAGTCCCTTTCCTAATAATCCCTACTTTCCCTTTTTCACAACTGCCATGTGGTCATCCAGCGCTCACTTTAACCCTGAGATATTTTTTTCCATTAGTGGTCACTGCCAGTTCAGATCCAACGAATATATACCGAATTAGGAACGTTCCACAACCCAGTTTGGTTTTCACCATCCTGAATGATTTCTTATCCCCAGCACTGCACTGCTTGCCCTGACTTCTATATCATTTGTAAACGCATGACCCAGTTTGTAGAAATTTAGTTTTCAATAGGATTTTCCTTGTGCTGGATTTCAAATGCTCGAGCCAATCTGCTTCTGAGTATGTGGCAAATTGGCTTGCATCCAAGTACTTGGACTCAACAAAGCTGTTGATTGCAGTGTCAGGTGGTTGGGGGTTCTTTAAAATATATTTTGTACACCATTTAGGAACAGATGGAGTTGAAGAACTCTTTAAGCGTGAAGTATTGTCTTTGACTAAAATACTTTGGTCTGTCCTTCTAAACTAGCTGACGCAAGCTGACTACGGTTTGTTATATGTCTGAAGGTTTGACAAGGTATTAAGGTGAGATATTTTTGAGAAGAAGGTCCACTAACTCATTGAGAACAGTAGTTTCAGGTGCTACTTAAGAGGGATTGCAGAATGCAGAGAGCACAGAACATAGACAGGTAACGTGTTACTAGTATGCAGAAATTACGAGAAAAAAGGGGATTGAAAGTATCACAGTGCCATTCTACAAACCTATTCTGTAAGCAAATTAGGAATGTTTTCTGTACCCTGGGTCATTTCTACCTCAAAAAGCGCTGAAAGATTCAGAAGAACTCAGCCAGTGATCAGGGTGGTGCTGTATCTTCCTGGTACAGCCCTTGGTTCAGTTCCCTGGGCCTGGTACAACGTACCTCCTTCTGACATCCCACCCACCTTGTTCATCCAAACATGTTGTATTTTATTGTCTTTAATTGTGTTTTATTGCAGTGTGAACATCTTTGGGAACTTTTTAGTTGAAAGGTGGCCTACTTTGGTGTAGTAGTTAAGAGCTGTGGACTCTAATCTGGAGAATTGGCTCTGATTCCCCACTCCTCCATATGCAGCTTCTGGATGACCTTGGGCAAGCCACTGTTCTCTCAGAGCTATTCTCTTAAGAGCAGTTCTCTCAGAGCTCTCTAAACCCCACGTACCTCACAGGGTGTCTGCTGTGGGGAGAGGAAGGGGAGGAGATTGTAAGCCTCTTTGAGACTCCAAGTGAAGGGTGGGGTATAAGTCCAAACTCTTCTTCTTCTATGAATTAATTAATTAACTAAATAATAGCATGTTTTACAAAGGCCTCTTATAAGGTTAAGTTAGGATGGACCATCTCTAACATATTTCAGGTTGCTCTGAGGGCTATTTGGGACAGAGAAACTGGCTGTCACTGTTCTGTCTCATGACTCCTAGAAGGAATCTTGATCAAAGTCCCCACAATACATAATAGATGTTCCACTAGGTAGGTATCTGTACCCAGTTCGACACAGCACTGCATGCAGGTCAAGAGCGTGCGGCTGTGATTTTGACTATACCCTGTTTTCTCTATTGGTGTGGAACAGAGGCGTCGACTTTTAAAATCCCCAGGGGGGGCGGGGGCTCATGCGCGCGCGTGCTGGGACCATGTCCCCGCCCCCCCCCAGACTGGCCGAGCCTGGCCACTCCTGCCTCCGTGGGGCCAGCTGGGCAACTGCCCAGCGTGCCAGGCCAGTCCTGGGGGAGGGAGGAGGCAGCGGCGGCAGTCGCTGGGGGGCGGGCAGATGAGGCGGCCTCCCCCCCCACCTGCTCCACCCCTGCCTATCCCCGCCGCCTCCCCCCCCCCCCGCCTGCTCCTGCCTCCGTTCCTCCGTCCAGCATGCTGGGCATTTGCCCAGCTGGTTCCTGGACGGAGGGAGGGAGGAACGGAGCAGGGGGAGAGGCAGTGGCGGCGGCAGCTGGCCAGCCAGCCGGCCTGGGCGCTCCATTTTCCCGGGGGTGGCTGAGCCCCCCCCCGGGAAATTTCGGGGGTGGCTCGAGCCCTTGAGCCCCCCCGTAGTTTACGCCTATGGTGTGGAACCTGAATTTTCACTTGTGACATCTGTTGCTTTGTTATGTAACAAGGAGCTGGTACCTGTTCATTAGCTCTTGGAAACAGTGCCTCTGAATCCCTATCCCCACCCATTATCTTTTTTGTACAAGAAGATAACGAAGGTGCCTTTGACCTACCAAGAACAGCACTGTGTGCTCCGACCACCAGTGGTTCTCCGGGGTCTCAGGCAGAGATCTTTCACATCACCATCTACCTGATCCTTTTATCTGGATAAGCCAGGGACTGCAGCTGCAATCCTAGAAACACTTTCCTGGGAGTCAGTCCTGCTGAATAACAGGTGGCTTACTTCTGAGTAGATCTGCTTAGGATTGCTCTCTAAATCCAGGCCCTTCTGCATGCAAAGCGAGGTGCTTTCCCACCAGGCCCACCAAAATAAAGGTTTGGCATAGTTAGTCCAAATCTGCTTTTGCAAGAAATGTTAACTTATTCCTGGCTTTGTGCAAGCCCTGAAAAGGTTGCAAATTAGAAGCCATTCATACAGTGACAGTGCAGTGTGAACTGAGAGCAATCTTAATGACACTCCTCTGCTGCAGTCATATTTCTTCCTTAGTGTTTGAATTATTAAGCTTAATTGTAGCCTTGCTAAAGCCACCAAAGTCATATTTATTGGATTTATATGTGTCATGGGCTGCTGACAGCTTTATGAGCGAAATTGATCAGAGCATCTTGATGCATTTTGTTATTCTCTTTTCTCCCTTTATAATTAAGGAAGGGCTTTTTGCACCAGGCTGACATAATTTTAATGATGCTGCTTCTATGAAAATTTTAATTAAATTTTATAAATCTATGAATTTTTCCCCATTTCTCTTTTCTAATGGGGTAATAATCTAGAAAGTATTTTTTCCCATGCTTGTTGAGAGAAAGAATGATACGAAGAGCAATGTTTAAGGTTTCTGTATCTTCTCCTGGAATCCAGTCATTAATAAAATAACTGACTCGCATTAAAACTAACAATAATTTCCAAGCAGAATGCATTTTAAAAGGCAAATCTCATGTGGAGCAGGAGCTACTTTTCATAAGAGATTAATATATTTGAGAAGCAATGAGGAAAAGAGAAAAAATGGAAGAGGGAAAAAATGAAAGATTTGTGTGCCAACTGTAAAAAAGCTGTCTTAATAGACCAAGAAAGAGCCCAATGAAGAAGAAAACACTCATTTATATATTAACACCCTTGAATGTGTTCTTGGTGTCAAGGATTAGGGGCTCCTCAATTCTCTTCTTATTTATGAGAATTCACCTCCATTTGCAAAACTTCTCAATGCATCATCTATTATTCTAAAATGGTTCCACTGCTAGATATGAGAATGAGCTCCAGCATAATGTGCTATTTTTCGTACAATGATAATAAGAAACATCAAAGGTCACCTTCATGCAAGGCCTTAACGTCGCTGTACTAAAAGCAACCATGAAAGAGTGTAACCCAGTTTCTGCTTAGAACCAGTCTGGATGTTCGAGGGGAGGGGGGGAACAACCCAAGAGGTTACAGCATGTCCTCCAGTATGTCACAATGAAAATAGGGACACTGGTTTAACACTCCTACTCTTGTACTAAGAATCATTGTACAAGCCAGCTGCCTCCCATACTGCACATTGGGTGAAAGTTCTATTCTATCCATTTGTAGCCATTTGTTCTGTCAGAGCCCACTAATTTAAAGGCACAGAGAGTATTAGTTCTTTTAAAGATGTATTAGGTATATTATCTGCCAAACTATACGAACGAATGCAGTGGCAGTCTGTGCTAGATAGTGCCTTAGTGTTTCTGAACATGTATTTGCAAAAGGTTGTACCACCAATGAGTTGCAACTACCAGGGCCACTTTCACAGTTTCCAGAAAATCAAGACTGTCCCTGGTTAAGCTGGGACACTTGGTGCATATAGCACAGTCTGTTGGGACCATAGCCTGTCAGAATGCAGGTAGGGGTCTCATATATTTTGTCTCATCACATGAAAAATAGTAAAAAGTCCTCTCACCACATGAAAAATAGTAAAAAGCCCAGCAGCACCTTTAAGACTAACAAACTTTATTGTAACATAAGCTTTTGGGAAACACAGCTCTCTTTGTCAGCTTATGCTACAATAAAGTTTGTTAAAGTAACAGACCAACATGGCTAACTCCTCTGGATCATCACATGAAAAACACCCTTCCTGAGATAGCTAGTGTCTCAAAGAAAAAAGTTAGTATTCTATCTAACAAACTAGTTTCTTGAGCCAGATCAGAGTTGCTATGCAGTGCAAAGAAGTTACCAACCGCCTTTGCTCATCTCTTGCCTTGAAAACCTCTGGAGAGTTTGCCATAAATTTGTTCTGATTTAATTATTATTAGATTAGATTTTTACTTTTCAAAGAACAACCTACAGATGTGGCAAGCTTGCAGAAGTAGACTGGCCATTATGGCCACCAGAAGAGGTTCTACTGCCCTGATGGACTTAGGGGCAACCTTTCCTGATCCCCCCATGCCTGGGTTGAGCCAGCCTAAAGGGGGAAGGAGACTGGCCCAGCCAAGCAGGAGCAGCTGCTGGGTAGATGGAGGCTACAGGCACCAGGCAAGCCAGCTGCTGGGTAGAGGGAAGCTACAGGCACCAGGCAAGTTGCGCTGGCCAGCAGGCCCAGCAAGTCCATCTTCCATCAGGGGGCATGGTGGGGAGAGGACATATTCAGGGGAGGGAGGGTTCCTGTCCTCAGCCATTTTGCTCTCCCACCCTGCAAGCTTAGGAACACTTCTGAAATTCCCCAACTAGGACTTGACAACTTGTAAATTCACCTAGCTGAATGTAACCCATTAGCCATGACTTTTCTGCTCCTTTTCTGCTTATCAAAGCAGCCATTTGAAACCATAACCTGAGCTCCCCATTTTTGAAAATTGCTTGTTACATGAATCAACTTCAATCTTTTGTTTTTTTTTTAATCCTTTACATTCTTGTAATTTCATCTAATTTTTTTTCCATATGGAGTTCAATGTGCTGCGCATTATGACAATCAGGGACAACCTTTCTCTCCATCTGTTAACTCGGCCTGGCTGAGCAAATGAGCACGTTCATTTCGAGAAGTGATTTCTTTGCTTTGCCATATCTGAAAATTGCACCTTTCTTCCAGGTCATTTGTATGTGAGGAATACAAAGTTAGCTTAACAAAGAATCACAGTGACATTAACAACCTGACTTACTATCTCTTTTCATATTCATAAAAACAAGGAGTTCTCTTTCTGTTCACCATAAGGCTCTTAATTCATAATTCTCTTATATCATGTTTTGTGACATTTGCGATTAAATGGTGGTGACAACATAGATTTCTTGATCTGAGACTGAGTCCTGGGGGGGGGGGGGTCTTCCTTTTTGACTAGATTGCATTGATTAGTTCAATTCTTCCCTTCTAGTTAAATAACACACTGGAATAAATGCAGGAAATCTGTCCCTTCCTGCATGAATCTGGACTCTTTAGGTATTATGAAAATATGGGTATTGTATATTCCTAATTTACATAGTACCTAAAGACTCCAGATTTTCTTGAGAGAAGGGCCAATTTTCCTGCATTCATTTCACTGTGTTATTTAATTAGAAGGGAATAATTGCAGTAATCAGTACCATCTAGTTAAATAAAGGAATAACTCCCCCCCCCACAGAGGATTCACCTCAAGAAGTCTACATGTTGTCATAGCCATTTAATTGCAAATATGGATACTGACTACTTCTAATATGGATGTTGGATACTCCTAATTGGGATGGCTCAGATCTCAGAAGCTAAGCAGGTTTGGCCCTGGTTAGTGTTTGGATGGGAGACCACCAAGGAAGTCCTGGGTTGTATGCAGAGGAAGACAATGGCAAACCACCTCTGTTGGTCCCTTGCCTTGAAACCCATATGGGATCACCGTAAGTCGGCTGCGACTTGACAGCACCTTCTACACACACACACACACACACCCTAATTTTTCAAAAAGATTCAACGTAATCTTGGCTTGGCTAATTTGGATTTGTTCCACTAATGGTAGCATCTGCCTCTGGCACAAGATGACTGTCCCCAACACCAGAGACTGATGAACTAGCCAAAGAGCCTCTAACACTGGGGGAAGGCACCTTGCACCAGAGGCAATGTTCCCTCTAAGCTGTGGAGTCTTGTGAGCAAAAATTCTACTTTGTGAGCGACTGGCATTAAAGTTGTGAGCCAGCAATTTGGCTCCTGCATAAATCAGGTTGCTCTGGAGCCATTCTTTCTGCGTTAAGACAAAAAGGCATGAGCCGGAGGCTAAAAAATGTGAGCTAGCTCACACTAACTCATCTTAGAGGGAACAGTGACCAGAGGCAGGTGCTACCATTAGCAGCACAAATCCGTAAGAGGCAGCCCATAGTATGTAATGTGTTGGGCTTGGTTAAAGTTTCCAGTGGACCTTGAGCATGTTAGTTGGGAAGGGATTCCACTTGTGTTTCATCATCCTTCTCTAGCCAAAAGGGAGAACAGCAGGGGAAATCAGCAACACCAGCAAGGAACCCTCCATGCTTGAATAGCCTAGTGTGAATCAGGTGGTCCCTCCAGAGACTTACAAAAATCCTAGTATAGAAACTGCATGTTGAGCAATGAGATGTGTCTTTGTTAGCAGTAGATCCATCTTCACCATCTTCCTTCTCTTCTGCCTTAACCATGCATTCAGCCTCATAGACGCCAGGGCCCAAGTCTGGAGTACATTTTTGCAGGGTGGAGCACATCTTTGGTGGCTGACCCAGTTTGCAAGCCAATAATTTTATTCTTCCATAATTCATGAGAGTGTTTGCATAAAACCAGATGTGTATGTTGGTCCCATGTTACCAGTTTGTGTCATGTCCTGAAACACATATGAGTGTGATACAACCAAGACCCAACCATTCAAGGCTGTTGTGAGGATAAAAAAGGGATAAACCACTTTGGAAGGCCAGGGAGTGCAAACAATGGATTGGATCTAGCAAACTTTTCTACTCAGTCTTCCCCATTTCCCCCTTCATTCCTGTAACCCCCATCCCACATGGCTTTTGTCCATGTAGGTCTCATGATCCTCTGCATAACCTTTCTGGTGGTCAAAGGGGATCCCTCCTCCCCTTTTCACCATTGGAAAAGCTGATCGAAGTATTTCATAAAATAGATAGATAGACAGACAGACAGACAGACAGACAGATAGATAGATAGAGGGCTTTTTTGTGGGAAAAGCCCAGCAGGAACTCATTAGCATAATAGGCCACACCCAACAACAGGTACTCTTTAGCATATTAGGCCATACCCCTGACAGTGCAACTCCCTCCCAGGATCAGCTTTTCCAGGTGCCCCGCGGCTTGCGGGGCACATGGGGAACCCGAGAGAAGGAAGACAGTTTCTGGATCGGCATCCCCAGGTGCCCCACAGTTGCGGGGCATCTGGGGAACCCGAGGGAGGGGCAGTTTAAACTGCCTTCCCTCCCTGGATTGGTTTGGCTTCCCCAGGCGTCCCGCGGCTTGCAAGGCGCCTGGGGAACCTGAGGGGGATGAAGCTGCAGGCGTGGCCAATTCAGAAGCCAGCTGGAACTCCATTCCTGTGCATTCCTGCCCCAAAATAGCCCTGGATGGATGGATGGATGGATGGATAGATAGACAGACAGACATATATATATATATCTACACACACACACACACACACACACACACACACACACACACATTATTTAAATCAAAGATATGTTCTAGAAATCTACCTACTACATTTTTTCCAAGCAGCATATATGGTTCTATTTTCCCCCAATTTATTCTCACTAAACTATAAGAAACATTATGCTGAAAGAACATGACTGGTTTACGGTCACCCAGCAAGTTTCATGGCAGATTGAGTCATGTCTCTCAGTTCCTAGTTAGACTCTCTAGCCGCTATACCACATTGGCTCCATGAAAACTTCATGCTTATGTCTTTTATTTTATTTGAATATCCAAAAGGAAAAGAGAGCTTTAAATATGCATCTTACTGATCTTCTAGGGAGGGGAATATATCTCAAAATATATTGATAGGTAGAAACCATCAGCTTTTGCACAGTTCTGTGACAAACAGGCTAGATTTTGAAAAGATGTTGCTCATGAGAACTTTATGCCACAATATCCCATCTTCATGGCACTACAGCTACCTGCACTCTCTTCTTTTTTAAAAAAGCAGCCAGATTTGAGTCTGGTAGCACCTTAGAGACCAAAAGGATTTGGAGGGTATGAGCTTTCGAGAATCAAAGCTCCATCAGATACGTTGACTCTCTAAAGCTCATACCTCAAAAACCTTGTTGGTCTCTAGGGTGCTACTGGACTTAAATCTAGCTGTTTTATTGCAGATCAGCATGGCTATCTTCCGAATGTCTTAAAGAGAAGAGCATGCTCTTGAAAACAGAGCCCTGAAATGATTAATGTGTGTTTATATGCAGAAAGGTTCCCCTTATTCCACCTACCGAAGTCAGGAGGCAGCAAGAACTGGCCATGTGCATCAGAAGCCAACAGCCCATACCTGTATTTGTGCAGCTTTACACTTCGTAAAAATTCTCAGGCAAAGGCAACTATTTGGGCACTTTTTCATCCTACTTGTCCTTTTGCTTCTTTGTGGTTTTGAAGTTTCTCAGCTGCCGTTTCTGTTTCTCAGTTACAATTTGTGTATTGTTTCTTTGCTTGTTATTTGATAGTTATGCTGAATTGGGTCACATATCACCTGCTGGCACATTGTACCTCCTGGTCTTATTACTTCCGATAGAGGTAATCTGGGTTTTATCTATCTGGATAATTTAAATTGTACACTACACACACTCTAGCCTTTTAAAGCTGCTTTATTAACAGAGCCATTTCATAGTCCAGTTGTTCTTTCCACTGTGGAAGGATCCTGCAATCTGTCCTGATAGCTAACTTCCCTATCCAGAGCACATTGAGTCTCTCTTCAGAATGAATTTACCTCATTTCACTTTTTAATTCCCCCCCACATCCATTTTTTTCAGTGCCTTCTAAGTTCTCCTTCACAAACACAGGGCTTCTCTTTCAAAAAACAGCCTCTCTGTTTCTCTTCTGCCATGTGTAATGAAGGACAAATACTTTGTTTGGAATTGGGCTGAGTTAATGTTTTACTCATTGTTGGTTGCATTTTGTCAGTGGTTTTGATTGTCTGCTTTTCACTGTTGTTTTTATAGACTGGTTTATACTGTGTGTGTGCCAGTTGTACAACTTATATGACTAACTTGAACCTTGAACTACAAAAAGACAGGTTATAAATATTTTAATAAATTGATGTCACATTTATTAATTAAATTACTTATTTATTAAACCATTTATACCCATACTTTCTCCAAGGACTAAAGGCAACTTATAGGAGAGGCTGTGGGTCAATGGTAGAGCATCTGCTTGGCCTGCAGAAGGTCCAGTTTCAGTCCATGTCATCTCCAGTTAAAAGGATCAGGTAGTTGGTGATGTGAAAGACCTTGACCATAGATCTTGCAGAATGTCTGCTGATTTGAGTAGAAAGGCATGGCCTTGTTGGATCCACGATCTGACTCAGTAACGCCATGTTGCAATGAAACAACACCAGTCAAAACAGCCCAATACCCTTCAACTTTCTCAGAGCTCACTGGTCCATTAGCCCAACTAAAAGGATCATCTGAAGAAAAATAGTATTTGCATGCCTTGCAAAAACCAGTAAGTAACAGTGCCCTCTGTACTTCTTCAGGCAAACATCCAAAGCAGTGGTCCTGCCACTGAAAATGTCCTTGCCTAAGCTGAGTCGGAGGGCACTGATTAGAAAGAAGGTACCTTGAGGAGAAAGCCATCTGGAAAATATACAATGAATATTTATATTTACAATATGTGTATCGTGTGGAACTTTGAAGCCTAAGAGAATATATCTTTGAAGCCTAAGAGAATATATATATGGATCTGATGAAGTGAAATCTGACTCAAAAAAGATTCTGCTGAAATACGTTTCAGGGAGATAAACATGTTGGCCAGCAGTAGAAGAACTAGATTCAAGTACAGTAGCACCTTCGAGACCAAAAATTTCTGGCCATAAGTTTTGAGAGGCAGGGAGCTTTGACTCGCAAAAGTTTGTACCCCCCAAATCTTGTTGGTTTCTGAGGTGCTACTGGACTCAGATCTAGTTCTTCTATGGAAATAAATTTTCTCTAAGGTGCCACTTGACCTCTGTTAAATTTTACTGCAAACAGACTGCTACTCCCTCTGACATTAGGCATACAGTGTGTACAGTGTGAAATGCCTTAGGGTCAGGGGTCCTACCCCACCCCCCCAGCTATACCGACCAAAAACAGGCAAAATACTTTTGTCTCTCTCTTAATACTATTAGAGAGCAATTCTAAGCAGGTCTCTTTAGAAGCTTGAATAAGTCTCCTCAGTAGGACTTACACCCAGGAGCATGTTCTTAAGATTGCTGGGATATAAATCATCATCATCATCATGCAGTTCTTGGGTCCAGTAATCAAATTAAAGCAAAGATGCTTATTTTCTCCTAACACTGCTTCCCATCTTCAGGTCCACAGACTCTTCCAGTGATAAAGGCAGAGGCATCCCTGGCCAAGTACAATGAGGAGAGTAGCTACATTGGGGCCTAACTCGGAAGGAGAGAAGAAGTATAGGGTTGCCAGTTTTGGGTTGTGAAATTCCTCAAGATTTTGGGGGTGGAGTCTGGGGAGGGGAGGGACTTCAACAGGGTGTAGTGCCATAGGGTCTACTTTCCAAAGCAGCCATTTTTTCTCAGGGGAATTGATCTCTGTCACCTGGAGATTTGTTGTAATCCCAGGAGATTTTCAGCCATCACCAGGAGGATGACAACCTTAGTGAAGTGGCCAGGGTGGCAACCGGGAGGATCTGAAAAAAGACTCTTCCTGCAGATGCAGGACTAGCAACTGGGCCTCAGGCCAAGCAGCCCAGAAGAAAAGTATTGTTAAAGAAAAGAAACATTAAAGATAAAAATCACTGGGTCTACTGGAGAGAAAATCTTTAACCAGAAAATGAGAGGTGAAATAATATTGGTTATTTTATCCTATTAACGTGACCTATTTGTAGGAGGGGAGAAAGCTGAGTACTAATTATCCTTGGACTCAAAAGCACTTGTAAGCTAACCATTGGGGCTTCATGGAATCTCAAGGGAGGCCAAGCACTGTCAACTGATGCCTGTTTGAGGAGATGAAATCAAGCACATTTCCAGTCAGTTGTGGACCGGTGTCAAATTTAGCACGTTGCTGGAAGTTTTTTTTATTTCTTTACTGTACTTATATGCAACCTCTTCGTTAAAAATGCCTGCAGCAGTTCACAGCAAAATTAGAGGATGTAATTGTCTAATAAAATCAATACACAAACAGAACAACATTGGCCAGATGTAAGAAATCAAATAATCATAGCCTAAGAGCAAGACACCAAGCATATATCCTAAAAACAAAACAAAAACAAACACTGAGGCAGAGGGAATTAAAAGAAGGCCAACCAATTTAAAATTTTGTGAAAACCCAGGCAACAACTGCTACTTGGATAGGGATGCCAGCCTCCGGGTGGGACCTGGTGGTCCCTCAGAATTACAGCTAATCTCCAGACTGCAGAAATCAGTTCTCCCAGAGGAAATGGATGCTTTAGAGGGTGGACTCTATGACACTGTACCTCACTGAGGTCCTTGTCCTACCCAGGCTCCACTCCCAAATCTCCAGAAGTTTTCCCACTTGGAGCTGGCAACTCTACCTCCCCCACCCCCCACCAGTGGCCAGGGGGACCTGGCAACTCTATATTTGGAGATTATCCAATAGCTGAGGCACAGCAACAACAACAAAAAAACCTTTTAACAACACCCATGAATGTGACGAAATCATGAGCTCAAAGGAAGCACATTACCTGGTGCACATTACCTCTTCTGTTGCTGCTTCCATACTGCTTCATATAATGAATGTATGTTTCACATATATTGTGCAAGTAGTCCCATGACAGTGTTCTCTATGTGTGGCTGCCCTTGAAAACTTTGGAAACTTTAGTTGGTACAGAATGCTGCAGCCAGGATGTTGACTGGAGTAGGTTGCAGGGACCTTATCACTCCAGTCTTGGCCCATCTACGCTGGCTCCCTGTTTGTTTCCAGGGCCAATTCAATGTATTGAGCTTTAAAGCCCTATATGGCTTGGCTATGGTTGCCAGTCTCCAGCTAGGGATGGGGATTCCCCAATTTGGAACCCCTCCCCCCACTTCAGGACTATCAGGAACCATAGGAAATTAACATCCCCCCAAAACAGGCAAGAAGCCAAAAATAAATGTGACATGCCTACATCACCTGGAATGTCGGTGACATCTGGAGCGATGCTCTGGATTTTGGGCAAACTCTGTGGTAAGAAGCTAATTCTACCAGAGAGGTTTTGCCCACAAACCAGAGTGTTATCCCTACATGCCTATGTCACTTCCTGGTAATTTAGGCATATTGCCCCCAATGTCCCTGACGTGCCTACGGTGTCACATTCATTTCCGGCTTGTTCCCTCCCTACTCCTGGTAAGTGCACTCCCATCCCCCACCTGCTCATCCAATGGACCTGGCAACTCTACTTGGGATCAGCATGCCTTAAAGACTATGTACCCCCATGGAAACCTACCTGACCAGTCATCTTCAAAGGGCCTGTTTCACGTCCCGCTGCCTTCTGGTGTTAGATGAGTGGCACTCCTCAAGGCTACTCATCTGTTCTTTTCTGTCACTGTCTACTGCCAGCAGATTAAGCCTTCTGTTTTGTCTTGTCTGGTGTGACCCCCTCCTTCCTTCCCTATGTTTTAAGCTGTTCATTTTTTACACACATTTTTGTTTTCATTTTAATTGTTTTAATGCTCCGCTTTTATTTGTTAGCTGCCTTAGTGGACCCTGATTGGGCAGAAAGGTGGGATATATGTTTTGTAAACAACAACAACAGTAGTGTCTGATTGCACTCTTGTTACTCAGTGGTATACGAGCAACCATAGAGATATGTACTACCATGCCTCTATAGGTAACCAGACCTTAGAACGGAGTGCAGCCAAAGGCAAGCCATCTTATTCTTGCATGTGTCCATGATTTCATAGGGCAAAATGGAGAAGAATTACACTTAGTTTTAGCTAGGAATATCTTTTTATTCTTAGCAGTGATTACTGAATGACTATTTTTTCACAACGTTTCTTGGAGGAAATAACAATCAAAAATAGCAATCAAACAGAAAGGTAGTTTCACATTTTCTATGGCAATGTTATTACCTACATTTTCTCATTTACAAGTTCCCATTACACATATGGTAACTCCTCTTACTATCCCATTGTATTCTGATACATCTGAGCCCAAAGTTCATGACCTGCAAAGGACAAAAGAAAAACAATAATTAAATACTGGTATTTGCTGAAAGACCTGCTAACAGCTCTTCGAACATTTTGTGGCTCATAGAATGATAGGGGTCAGCTTTTTCAAATGGCATTTCTGTTCACCTTTACAATAGTACAGCATTTCTTGAAGTTCATTCATGCAGATATGGTTCTTACAATTTCTCTGTCTGTATAATTTGCAATATAAATTCTTCACACAAACACACACACACACACACACACACACAAAAGGGTTTCATACCTTCTGCAAAGGTGTGTGGGAGAGCAAAAGGGCTATGCAGAGTATTTTCAACATTTTCTCCTGGTCTGAACCCTCATTCTTTCTTGACTTTTATTTCTGTTGTGTATCCATCATGAAAGCCTATTGAAATCACATCATAGTAGGAATACCCAGGCTCTTTCTCATGCAGCCCCTAAAAATGTCAACACTTATAAAAATTATTTGTACTTCTCTGGTAATTAGGCCCATAGCCAGAATTTTGTGGCTTGTGGGGCAAAAAATTTTCTGATGGGTCTGGTGGGGCTGCCCTTAGTTCCCATAATGAAGGGGAATGGCACGCACCCCTCTACCTCCCTTCCTGCAAGATTTAAAGGGTGCTTCAGCTGATCAGTGGGAAGCACGTGGTCCACTGATCAGCTGGAGGACCCTTTAAATCTTGCTTTTGGGAAGAAGTAGGTGCCCTCCAAGAAAAGGGGGCTGGGACTTAAAGGAAGGGAACAGAACCCCCGATAGCCCTACTGTAGCTATGGGCCAGAATTCTTCAGAGCTTTGTCCTGAACAGGACCACACACATCTGTTAATGTAAAGGTTATACACAATTTCTTAAATTATCATACATACCTGTAACTTGTATGTGGATTTGAAATGAGCTCCCTGTACTTCTTAATGATGCTTTTAGGGGAAAACCCTAGTCTTCCGTTCATGCAGATAGAGTTAAGTGATCTTTGCATTCGGGACTGATGTTTCTGGAATCGTATCATGGCAGTGATATCTTCTACCCTGCCCTGTTCTATAAGTTGTTAAACTTGTATTCATGGAGGGGGCACAGATACAGTGAGCTAATTATTGATTTTAGGTGTCAGATACAAGTCAGTCTTCTTCCTCAGGTAGATCAAGATGGGAAGCTGTGTTAATCTGTAGCCGTAGAAAAGAGTAAGAGTCCAGTAGCACCTTAAAGGCAAACATTTCTGGCAGGGTATGAGCTTTCATGAGTCACTGCTCACTTCTTCAGATACAGCTAGAATGTGATTCCATCTGTCCTCGTATCTTGTATCTGAAATCACTCCACTCTTAAGGACAGATGGACTCACATTCTAACTGTATCTGAAGAAGTGAGCAGTGGCTTGCAAAAGCTCGTACCCTGCCACAAATTTCGTTAGTCTTTAAGGTGCTACTAGACTCTTGCTCTTTTCTTCCAGAGTTTAAAGTATATTATGGCCTTCTTCTGTATCCTCATTGTACTTTCCTGCTTTTGACAAACAGCCTTCCAGCATTGGATTTGTTAAATGCTTGTTGTTAGTTGGGATCCTTGACATTTTTGAAAATCTGATACTTTCTTAGGAAAAAAACTGGTATTTTTCTTAACTCAGTGCTACTTGGTAAATAGCAACAAAATTGTAATGCAGGTTTCCAACCTGTTGGGCAATCAGTTGAGGAGCAATTAATAAATGGTAGGTTTCTACTACAAAGTTTCATAAAGCTTATTGCAGTCAACAGGAAATGTGCTTATATTGCAAGCCTGCGTGCCATATGATTCAAGCACCATTGAAATGATCACAGTATTTCAACATGAAGTGTATGAATTTTAATATAATTATACCCTTAAAAGCCAGCCCTCTTTTATTTTTTGCATCTCAGTCTTAAACACTTAGAAGTAAACCCTTGTTGGTTTAGATGAAAATTACTTGTAAATAACTCTGCTTAATATTATGACCCTCTTTTGCTTTACCAGAAGCTACAGGAAGTTAGAAATTCAGTGTGCTTTCATAAATATGGGGGGTGTATTTTATGGGTTTCATGGTAGTTGTTCTTCAGTACTTTGCTCATGATATTTGATATTTGAGACGATCACACTTTGGTCACATTATAAGAAGACAAGCATCACTGGAAAAGACAATAATGCTAGGAAAAGTTGAAGGCAGCAGGAAAAAAGGAAGGCCCACCATGAGATGGACTGACTCAATCAAGGAAGCCACAGCTGTCATTTTGCAAGACCCGAGCAAGTCTGTTAATGATAAAACATTGTAGAGGTCATTGATTCACAGAATCACCATAGATCAAAAGTGACTTCATGGCTCTTAACACCCACAAGTGTTATCTTATCCTGAGTTTCAGTCAGCCAGTTTGGTGTAGTGGTTAAGTGCGCGGACTCTAATCTGGGAGAACCGGGTTTGATTCCCCACTCCTCCACTTGCACCTGGCTGGATGACCTTGGGCAAGCCATAGCTCTGTACCAGCTGTTCTCTCAAGGACAGTTGCCTCAGAGCTCTCTCAGCCCCACCTACCTCACAGGGTATCTGTTGTGGGGAGGGGAAGGGAAAGAAGTTTGTAAGCCACTCTGAGACTACAAGTGAGTGAAGGGCGGGGTATAAATCCAATCTCTTCTTCTTCTTTTTCTTCTTCTTCTTCTTCTTCATCCCTGAAGAAGCTTAGCTAAACATATTAGCTTCCCTTTGAATTTCTCCCTGTGTTGCTGAAAGGACATAGCAAAAGTATTTTGAATTTAGTGAATAGCTTTAATGCAGACCATTACAGAATTAACAGAGTAAGAATTGTCTGCGTCACTGGACAAAGATGAACTTTTTGGCATAGCAGAATTAACCGCAAACCTGGTGTTCCATTTCATGTTTCCTGTTGACCTGACATAAAGTTAAAATAGTATAATGCTGGTGGAAGAAATTGCTATAATGCGGTGCTCACAAAAGAAACGGAGTGCATTGAAATTCCACGTGTGTTTAGGAACAAATGACGATATGCGTGAAGAAGACAGTGAGATGGTGCCAGGAGGGAAGAAAGATATCACCTAAATGAGTTAAGGGAAGAAAAATTATTGGGCTGCAGTAAGCCATCATTTAAAAGGAATAGCTTTGGCGTGTATGTCTTACACAATTGTAAGGCAATGGTAAAAGGAAATTATGTTTCATTTGCAGTAACTCAAAGTCGGCTTACACAGCTCAACTTTTGCAAAGGCTGTAATAAATATGCCAGATCACAATTAATCTAGCTTGCTGTGGGAAAAGAATAGTTCATTTTGGATTATTCTTTGTACTTAACATCTACATTCTTTTTTTCTATATCACACAAAAAGTTTATGATTCAGTAGTGTCTTGACAGGGATATGGATAGCCAGAAATTGCTATATCTCAGTAGCACATACCTGGAACCTTATCTTCCTCCCTGCCCAGGTACTGAAAAAAATATTATGACACCTGAGTTTTGAAAATTGGGGGGGGGGGGATTCAGGCTCCAGAGCAGAACTATGATTTCTAGGGGGAAGGGAAGTATTTCTAAATTGGCCTCAGGGCCCACAGTTTTCCAGCAGGATCTAGCAGGTGGGGTGTTTTTGCCTCCTCTTCTCTTCTTCTAAGGACTTGAGGTGCTGTACAGGAAAACCACCTGATGGCCTTGCGATACAGTTCCTTGGGGCATTATTTATTTGTTTATTCACACCACCTGTGCCCCATCTTTCTCCCAGTTGGGACCCCAAAGTGGCTTACAGCATTCTCCCTTGCCCATTTCGCCCTCACAACAACCCTGGGAGACAGGTGAGGCTGAGAGTGCACGAGTGACCCAAGGTCATCCAACATGCTTCCACGGGAGAGTGGGGATTCAGAAATCAATAATGCCTTCAGCATTGCTGGGCAAGAGGTTGCAGTGCTGTGAGGACTCACACACCCTTTCACTGAACCCTCAGGCATGCACCAAGAAGCTCAGTTAACTGGGAGGCGGGGAGATAAAAGGCAGGCTGGTGGGTGGGAAAGAGAGAAGGAAGCAGGGGGAGATGAGGGTAACAGGGATTAGCATGACTAGGGAAAGAGGAAATAGTGCAGGGAAGGGGATACAGGGGGAGAATGATAAGTCCTTGAGTGTTCCCCATGATACAACTGGGCCCACCCTGGTGGCTGGCACTGCATAACTGTGCCATAATTTTCCTGAGAAGACACTGCAGGGGGAGGGAGGGAGGGAGGGAGGGAAAGCTGAAGACATTGCGACAGATACAGGTAGGTTGGCTGGTGAATCGGAAAGGGACAGGGAGCAGGAAAAGGGATGAGGCTTCCCTTTCAGGGAAGGAAAGGGGGAAATAGAAAGTGATTGGAAATGGGATGCCCTCTGCTAGTCCTTGTGGGTTCCCAACTTGTAACTATATAAAAGAAAACTCTGAGGAACAGTGTAGTTCTTCAGTCGATCTTATAAGTTCCACTTTAAGAACATAAGAGAAGCCAATGTTGGATCAGGCCAATAGCCCATCCAGTCCAACACTCTGTCACACAGTGGCCAGAAATACCAGACACCATCTGGCAGTAGGGCCAGGACACTAGAAGCCCTCCCACTGTTGCTCCCCCCCCCCCCCATGCACCAAGAATACAGTGCATCACTTGCCCCACACTGAGAGTTCCTATCTATACCTTGTGGCTAATAGCCACTGATGGACCTCTGTATATGTTGTGAAAGAAAGATTGTTGACTTTCCAGTAATTGGGGATGTTTCAGATACATGTCCAGACTTCCCTCAAAAGATGATAAAAATGTTTTTTTAAATCTCTCTTAAGGACAGAAGCAAGATTATTAGCAGTATCTGCAGAGCCAATCAATGAAACAATGACAGATCACTGTAAAATATAGAACCAGAGTCACAAGCAGCAGAAATATTGAGCATAAAATAAAGTATGATCTCTCTTTGGCACGATGGCAGTATTCAGTTGATCAGTTTCTTCGTGTGCTTCAGTGATTCATGGTTTCTTATGACACTAGACTGGCCTTTTTAACACCTTTGGGTGTTTGGACATAAATGAGATGGTTAGCGATTCTTTTATTTGGGTCTTGGAACAAGAACTTTATCTTTGCAAGAAGGAAGTGGTTTTGCTGCTTGGAAGGTCATCTTTTTTATTCCTTTGCGAGAAAAAAGCAGGTGAATCCAAAGCTAATATATGCAAAAAGAAAAAAAAAAGAATCCTGCAAGCAGTGTCCTGGATCCATCTGAAATGAAGAAATCTCTCCAAAGAAATGGGCTGACTCTTGGGTGACTCAGAGTGCCGTGATAAATGTGCTTACAGGCCCTTTTGACAAAAGCCTTAGTCTTTCTCTTTCACTTACTCCTAACCACCCCAGTGACATTATCAAGCCTTAGAAGAGATCTTCATGTTGCAGCACCTCATGACTGAAAAATGGCAAACTAAGTGGCAGTGGTTTAACACTGGAAAAAGAAGGCGAAGCTTGCAATTGAGTTTTTCGTCCTTTTTTCCTGTCTTTTATATTGCAAGGTTTTGATCACTCCTCAAAGCCATGTGATGTTACAAATGACCAGACTGCCATTGTTTCTCTGATTATTTGTATATAGACACTCTGTTTGCCTAGCCCTGGCCTGGATAGCCCAGGATAACCTGATCTCAACAGGTCTCAGAAGCTAAGCAGGGTTGGCACGAGTCAGTATTTGGATGGGGGACCACCAAGGAAGACCAGGGTCATTATGCAGAGGTAGGCAATGGCAGACTGCTTCTGAATTTCTCTTGCTTTGAAAACACTACAGAGTCACCATAAGTTGATTGCAACTTGACAGCAAAAACAAAACAAAACAAAAATCTTGTTCATCTAGCATTCTTCTCTGGGGGGTTTTTTCCCAACCCCCCCCATATATATATATATATTATTACTATTATTATGCACTATGAAATTTTTAATGTGCTTGTGTGAATAATCACTGCAGTTGTACACTGGTCCATGATGATACATTCAGGTAGGTAGCTGTATTGGTCTGAAGCAGCCGAACAAAGTTTGAGTCCAGTGGCACCTTTAAGGTATCTGAAAAAGTGTGTGTGCACATGTAAGCTTATACTTCGAATTAAACTTCGTTGGTCTTAAAGGTGCCGCTGGACTCAAACTCTGTTCTACTGTTCCATGATGTTATCTATGTTTGCAGTGGCATTTGTTTGGGTTGGGGAACAGGAGAAGCAGGAAACACTGTCCTCTGAAACCAACTGCTTCTCCACAGGATTTATTGATTGATTGACTGATCTATCACATTTCTACCCTACCCTCCCAGCCAAGGCCGGCTCACAACCATGTGTGTTCCACCTTCGCATAAAAATAGTTGAAAACTGTTAAATAGTTAGACCTGCATTAAATAATCATTTTGTTCATGGCAAAAGGAAGAGACCAGATTAAGAAGTATAGTTGGGTCCATTTCAGTGTATTGTGTGGACAGATCGAAGTTGGTAGGAAACATTATGACTGGGCAAACATTAGGAATTTAGGGAGACCCTAAGCAGTATGAAACTGGGCTCTTCGAGTACCTTTGAGATAAAGTTTGGATAATGCAGGTTTTGGTGCATATGCATGAAAAACTGCACACCCGCTGAAATTCCCAAGTATCGATCTACCCTTCTTAGCAGTACAGTATACTTGCTTTTGTTAAAAGACATCATGGAAGGATGCAGCTGCTACACTTCTCATCCTTCTCTTCTATTGGTCACTTTGCCCACCCTCATTTCCCTCTCTCTCCACAGTAGCAAGCAGGTTTCTAGATCTGCTCTATAGGACAGAGAGGCTGGCAAGAGATGTAGGTGCTGTATCCTGTCTTTTTTGCCTTGGTGATATTAAAAGGACAGAACCCATAAATAGGCAATGCTCTTGGGATCCAGACAGTGAGAGGAAGCAATCCAAAGCAGATCTATTCAGAAGTAAGTCCCATTTTATTCCATGGGACTTGTTGACAGGGAAGTGATTTTAGGATTGCAGCTATAACAGACTAAGTCAAAGGATGTTCTAAACCTTGATCAGTATCAAGGGACTCAGGTATTATGGATCAAGAAATCCATTAAAATATGAATTCAATGCAAAGTAAACTGATGAAGATGGTATCAGATTATGAAGATCATGAGAATCACAATGGACTGTAAGTATCTCCAGAAGTATCTCTCAGAACTGGCCAAGAGACTGTGTCAAATAAGGTTCAATATGTAAGGTGATGGACACTAGGCAAAAAAAATCCTAAATTTAAGAATGTACTGGCAGGGTCTGAACTGGCAGCCCATGGATGGGGAAAATATCTTGGAATTACTGTGGATTGTTTGATGTGTGGCAGTGGTTAAAAAGCCATAAGATTTCCATTCAGCAGTTCCCAAAATTGTAGAACACCATCCTAAATTTCCCTAACACACTGCTGGCTCCAAGTCTGTGAGGAAGTCCTAGGCAGGATGCCTTCCAGCAGTCTCCTTCTAAGCACTTCATTGCCAGCACACCTCATTCTTCTCCATTCTCTCTGTCTGTTGTGTGCACAACACACGTGGTTGTTGCTGGAGAGTCCTTCCTCCATTCTTTTCCAGCCAGGACATTGGGAGATTGTCCTGAAGGGTCTTGTACTATCTCAAGGGCCTCTGCAGGGAGGTCATGTTTCCTGGTAAAAGTGAACAGGTCACGTGTCTCTTATGGTGAGCTATTTTGAAAGGTGCCCAGGCATGCCAATGCTGGATGTTGGTCTTGCCCTGACACTGGAGATATTTGCGGCCACACAGCTCCTTACCAGGACAGTAATATGAGAGGGTTAATGCTTCTTTAAAAACTTCTTGAGTTTCTACCAAAGTATAGTAAATGCTGGCTGGTTTATATTGCTAAAATATAGTCGTGTAACACTGGCTTGGGCTACAGTCCATATTTGCTTGACTGCACAAATACAATTCCAGTTGATTTGAATGGCCATGCACCGCCCCTTTCATCATGTCTTTGCTGTGTTTCTAAAGGGAATCTAGGAGCTCAAAGGCCTGGTCCAATCCCAGAAGATCCATGAACATTCCACTCCATTCAGGGGTATTGGATAGATTACATTCTGTGAACAAGTGGGCAGGTCTGTTTTTAGCTGCCAGCTACTTGGTTTTGGCTTCCAAAATACACCTCTAGAATTACAATTATATATCTGTTTTAAACAGTAAATTGCCATATATGTGGCAGTTCCAAAATATCGTTTGGCACGGAGTCCTGGCATCCAAAAACTCTATCCTGTTAGCGGTCATTAAAAGCCCTTCGCCCCACAAATAAGAACAGAAATATTTGCATATTTATCCAGAATGTCTTGATTTAAATTTCACATCTCTATGTAGCCAGCATCTGCTATCCTGTGGGAAACAATACCAGTGGTACTTGGGGGAAGGCCACTGATAAAGGGATGGGGTGTGTGGGGGGGGAGAGAATGTATTCCTTTCAGTCACCGAAGGTATATTAAGTAGCAGCCTCAAAAATGGTAAAACACAAAGAACAGCGAGCAAAGAATCCCTCCCCAAATTTTGTCTGTATTTCTCTTGCATTCACTGTCTGCATTGATAGGACAAAACCATGATTACAGTACACTGCATTAGTCAGTCCGCACCTGGAGTACTGTGTGCAGTTCTAGAGGCCTCACTTCCAAAAGGATGTGGACCGAAGGGAGCAGGTGCAGAGCAGAGCAACAAGGATGATCAGGGGCCTGGAGACCAAGCCCTGTGAGGAAAGACTGAGGGACGTGGGAATGTTTAGTCTAGAGAAGAGAAGATGGGGGCGGCATGATTGCTCTCTTTAAGTATGCGAAGGACTGTCACTGAGAGGAGGGCAGGGAGCTGTTCCTGTTCACAGAAGAGAATAGGACTCACAGTAATCGATTTAAATAAAGGGTGGGAAGGTACCGGCTGGATATTAGGAAAAACTTTTTGACGGTAAGAGTTGTGCAACAGTGGAATCAGCTGCCTAGGGAGGTGGTGAGCTCCCCCTCACTGGCAGTCTTTAAGCAGCGTCTGGACAAACACTTGTCAGGGATGCTCTAGGCTTATCCTGCATGGAGCAGGGGGTTGGACTAGATGGCCTGGATGGCCCCTTCCAATTCTGTGATTCTATAATTGGTAGAACTGGTTCTTCCTTTCTTCCTCCTGTTCTCCTGTAAACCCCAGCTCTTGATCCTTTGATTCTGCCGAACATCACTGCTTAGTAGCTACCAAAAATGGGAGGAAAAAAAAAAAAGTAAGTTGTGTCATGGTGCTGGGAATGGAAAGCAGAGAAGAGAGACAATGGTGCCTAGCTGACACTATAACCCAAACCCCAATGACATTCATCTTCCTCTTTGCAAATGTGTAGATGTTAGTATCTTCAGAGTTGACAGATATAGATGCACAGGGCTCTTTTTGTAGAAAAAGCCCAGCAGGGGTTCATTAGCATAATAGGCCACACCCAACAGCAGAAACTCAGTAGCATATTAGTCCACACCCCTGACAGCACAGCTTATTAGCGTATTAGGCACGGGACTGGGAAAGCACAGGGCAGGCATGGAAGCTTGCCTCTTCCCCCCCCCCCCGAGCTTCTCTGCCCCACTTCAGCATCACCTTTCTAGCCTACCCTTCCTCCTTCGAACCAGACGGCTGGGGAAAGGCGCAGCTGAAGTTCCTGGGATCTGAAAGATCCCTGTCACTTCAGCATTGCCTTTCTAGTCTCCTAGCCCCCCCTTTTCCCAAATGACCAGGGAAAAGCACTGCTGAAGTATCTGGGATCTGAAAGATCCCTGGCACTTCAGCATCAATTTTCTAGTCTCCTACCTTCCCCCCCCCCCCCGAAAGATTGGGAAGGGAAGCAGGCATGTTTGCCTGGCTGCTCTCCGTCTCCCAAGCCAGCCCACCAAGGTGCACAGGCTGGGGAGACTGAGGGCAGCCAGTCAAACATGCCCCATTCCTTCCCTGAGCCTCTCCACTTTGGCAGAGAGACTCAAGGAAGTGTGTGTGTGGGGGGGGGGGGGCGTGGGTAAATGCCTTTCCCCCATCTGGGGGAGGGAAAGAAAGGCATTTTCAATGTGCCTGGATTCCCCTCCTGATCTTCTCACACCTGGTTGTAGGCGTGGCCAACTCAGGAGCCAGCCGGATCTCCATTCCTGTGAGTTCCTGCCCAAAAATAGCCCTGTGATTCATGTGTCCACCTACACATTACAAAGTCCTCATGTTCATTGAAAAAACATGTGGACTTTGTATCACACATGCGATGTGGGTATTATGCCTCCCAGATGCATTCTGGTTCTTTTTTATTTGTAACTATGGCATGCAGGGAGAAGTGGAAGTAGCCTCCACCTTCCACTATTCTTCTGTCCTCAGTCCACTGTATGGAGCCGCTGTTGGTTTCATCATGAAACTTAAACACGTAGCCATGCAAGTGGTGGGGTATTTGAGAATAGAGAGTGGGCACCACTACAAATGTCTCTCAAGATCACAAAATGGCTACCAAGGGGTGCTGGGGCCAAGCAAAAAATGGTGGAAGGTTGCAAGCCAAGTGCCTTCTGTGGTGGAGTTATCAGTTTCTGACTAGGCGCCACCTGCACACACAAAGGTGTTGCCGGCTGGATTCTTCTGAAGGATCTCCCACTCCAATTTGGTGGAGGAGAAGTAAGGTGGGTCCTTCACTTTGGGGAAAAGATGCAGAGAGGAATAAAATGTATGCCAGGAAACCCATTGGCAGGTTCATGGTGCCTATGGGTGATATGTCAAGGCATCATTGCAATAATGGAAACAGCGCAAAGCATTTTGGAGGCTGCTACAGTCAGATAAATAACATCAGTGACGTGCTGACATTGTGGGGGAGTATCAAAAGACGACAGTGCAGATGCCAGTTTTGTAGTGGAGCAGAGAGAAATGGTAGGTACTTGGGAAGGATGATAACGGCAAACAGATAAGAAGTATCTGGTTTGTTCTCATCATTTGTCCATTTCACTGGCGCCAAGAGATACGGTTCTAGAATACTTTCAGAAGACAAACGGATAATTTGGTAGGCTCAGACAAACTCTGAAAGGTGGGTGTGTGTGGAGGGAGAGAAATTGCACTTTAAAATGGTGGCGTGTTTATTCTTTAAAAGAATGACCAAGAACGACTGAATGCCTATTTGCCCTTCTGTGCTGGGTCTTCCAGTTTTTAATCATGAGATGTTTTCCAAGCATTTAATTCCAAGTTTTTAATCATGAGATGCTTTCCAAGGCATCAGAAATGGCGTTTCCTCACTTTCTCTGTTTCAAATATGTCATCCTTGAGAAGCAAAGGGACAAGGCGAGGGAGGTTTATTTGCCTCCATTCATTCTAGTCGTGCTGTTAAGTACTGACATGCACAGGGCTGCTATTGCTATCCCTTGGCAAGACCTTCCATTATCGAAACATCCTTGTACAGTGGAAACCTCAAAACAGATACAATTATATGGAGATCAGAGAACTTCTCTTTTGTTACAAATGCTGCCATTAACCTGAGGATAATCTACTGCTGATGCTCCCAAACGCCTATTAACTTGTCTGTGCTTGTTCCATGTTTTGAAAAGGACTTCTCCAGAAGTCCATTTGAAGCAGTTATCTATCATTCGCTGTCTTGTTCCCATTGTCTGCTCCTCTGGTCTTTAATAGCAGTCTAAGTAGGTCAGTAAGAGTGTAGGTATATTTTATTTACACAGGCTACACACGTAGAGGGGAAATGAAACTGCACCCTCTCATGTCCACTAGCTCCTGCCTTACTCCTTATTCAGTTTGGTGTAGTGGTTAAGTGTGCAGACTCTAATCTGGGAGAATCAGGTTTGATTCCCCACTCCTCCATTTGCAGCTAGTGGATGACCTTGGGCAAGCCATAGTTCTGTCATAGGTGTTCTTTGAAAAAGAGCAGTTTCTGTCAGAGATCTCTCAGCCCCACCTACCTCACAGGGTGTTTGTTGTGGGAAGGGGAAGGGAAAGGAGTTTGTAAGCTGCTCTGAGGCCGCGGTCACACGGCCCCTTTAAATCCGGGAGGGCTCCCGGATTTAAAGGGGCCACATTTTTATGCCGCGGGTCGGGATGTTTACACATCCCAACCCCGGTGGTGGCGGCGGCCACGGTGGCGGCAGCAGCGCAAACGGCGGCCGCGGCAGAAACGACGGCAGTGGCCGCCGCAGAAGTGGCGGCGGCAACGGTGGCAGCCGCGGTGGAAGCGGCGGCCGCGGCAGGAACAACGGCGGTGCAGCAGCAGGAACGGCGGCCGCGGCGGCAGGAACAGCGGCGGTCGCAGCCATGGACCCGCCATCGCCTGGTGAGTTGGGGTTATTCCCCCCCCCTTTTACACTTGGGCGCATGAGTGGCCATGCGCCCAAGTGTAAAAAGGGAGGGGGAATGGCGGGGGGGGCATCTGGACAGCCCTGCTCTCACAATGCTTGCAAGAGAGGGCTGTCCAGATAACCTCCAATGCGGGTTGCTCCCGCGACTCCCGGGAAAACACTAGTTTTTCCCGGGGTCGGTAAATGCGGGAGCAACCCGCATTGGAGCCCGCTCCGCTGCGGGACTCGCAGCGGGCCGTTGTGGACGGCCCCTTTAAATGCGGGAGGAAGCAGCCCTTCCTCCCGCATTAAGGGGCCGTGTGACCGCGGCCTGAGACTCCAAGTCAAGGGCAGGATGTAAATCCAATCTCCTCCTCCTCTTCCTCCTCTTCTTCTTCTTCCAATTGTACTTGCAAACAGTTTGCAAAGCTTGTATAAGCATTGGAGCTAGTGAGTGCAGGTGGGTGCAATCTCATTTCACTATGTGTAGCCATCAAACCCTGTCTACAGTCTGACTGGCATTGAAGACCTAATGAGCAGAGAATGGAATCATGACAGAGAACCATATCTGCTTGAAACTAGGGGTTGCCAAGTCTTTCCTGGCCACTGTAGGGTTGTCAGCATCGGCTTGTGAAAATCCTGGCGATTTGGAGGTGGAGCCTGGGGAGAACAGGGAGCTCAGTGGGGTACAATGCCATAGAGTCCACCCTCCAAAGCATCCATTTACTCTAGGGGAACTGATCTCTGTAGTTTGGAGATAAGCTGTGATTCCAGGGGATTCCCCAGGTCCCAACTGGAGGCTGGCATCCACAAGTTTTGTGGCGAAAGTGCAGCTTAGTCTCTAGTCTGTATGAATGGGTACCTGAAAATGAAAGGTTCCAGATCATGTAGCAGACTCCCAGGTATGCCTTTCATATACACATGCAGCCTTTCCATTTATATTGCAGGTACCTTGGCAGTGGGAGAAGGGATAGTAGAAGTGAGTTGGTATACTTCTGCTGCCCGCACTGTGCGCATTGGCTATACTGTTATCATAGCATGTATGACTCTCCCACTCTTCAATGGATCCCTGTGCTTTTACGCCGGTCTCTGCTGCTGCTCTCTCTGCTACCTTTTACAAATATTACTTTGCCCAGACTGAATTTCTGAGTTTGTTTTTCTCTTCTTCTCAACTCTTTTCAACATCACTGTCTCCTGTTTCTGACGATGTTGCTCTCTGTTCTGCTCGAGTTCAGAATTGTGAAGCGCTTTCATTTTCAGTTGCTTAACACATCTGGAATTTTTCCTTTTTAGTCTCACATTGTTTTCTGGTTTTGCTGCATTGATCATTGTAACACTGTTCTTGTGGGCCTCCCACTTCTACCCATAAGCCCCTCCAGTCTTAAACATTGCCACACCTTTGGAATTTTCCTGCTTGTTGCCCAAACAATATTTCCTGTGTTGTTCCACCAGGCTCCCAACTTCTCTCTTCCCATCTTAAGTTTAAGCTTCTGGGGCGTACAAATGCCACTTGTTCAGTTTCATACTTGTTATATAATTTTGCTGTGGAGCAGCTGTTGAGATTTCAAAGTACTTGTGTTCTTTGTGTTGCCTGCTGAGTGCTTGATTCTGTGCCCCAGAAGACATTTTCAGTTGTACATCTGTAAAACAAACAAACGCGGGTGCTTGCTGTTCCAAACCAATCCTGTCAAAGGCTGCAAATAACTTCTTACCTCTTAGGAAGAAAGAACCATGACACCATACAAAAGAAATATAACATGCACAGATACGTGTGGTCTGTCTCCAGATAATTTGTAGGATATTGCCTTGGTTTGTTGTGCAGACTCTATTTATCTGTCCTGTATATATTTCTCCAAAAATCCAAAGGGTGCATAACTGACATTTTGCTTTATGGCTAATTAGGCTGAGATACAGTGGACTGACTCCAGGCCAATGATCCTGGAGGTTTTTTGCCATCTTCTAGGCATGGAGCAGGGGTCACTGGGATGTGTGCGTGTGTCGGGGGGATATTTGTGAATTTCCTGCATTGTGCAGGGGGTTGGACTAGATGACCCTGGAGATCGCCTCCAGCTCTATGATTCTATGACTAAAGATCATCCAGTGAGTTTCATAGGATTGCCAGTCTCCAGGGGGGTGGCTGGGAAACTCCCAGAATTACAACTGATCACTGGGTTTGTTTCTCCAGTTTCCCTGGAGAAAATGGCTGCTTTGGAAGATGGGCTCTATGGCATTATACCCCAGTGAGGTCCCTCCCATCCACAAACCCCACCTTCTCCAGGCTCCACCCAAAATCTCCAGGAATTTCCCAACCCAGAGCTGGATCTCTGGGATCCTAGTTCAAGACTCTAATCATGTCAGTATCATCTAGATTAGCTCAGGCGTTTGTGTACTTTAATTTCCTCACACTACTTCAGTCCACTGATCAGTTTTGCTTCAAACAAACAAGCTAAGAGGCCCCTGGCAACTCACTTTGATATCAACCACCCAATTGCACAGTTATGGCACTTAATAATGTGCACTGAGTATTTTCGTTATACGCACTTGACACCTGAAAAATACTCATGTCACTGTTCAAGGCAACATACCAGCAGAACCAAAGAAGAAATAATGACTGAGCCCTTGAGCTTTCCTCACATTAAGACAGTCATAACCCTTTCTTTTTGGGAGAATAATCGTTTCTATTTCCATTCCTTGAATTTTGCACACTAGGGCTTGAGATCCAGGTGATGGTTTCATAAATATTTTGATATATTTGGATCATTCCTGTGAAACTAATGACAGTTTTTATAAGTTACGACAGTGTTCATGATGGAAATGGATGCTCATCTTTCACTGAAGTTTAAAAAAAGGATTTTTTTTTTTTGGCACCGTAACATAAGAACTAGCCTTCTATACAATGTCTCGCTGTGGAAAGAAACTTGGTTGTGCTTGCTGGGTAGCTGTGAAGGTCTGAACCAGCAGAACAAAGTTTGAGTCCAGTGGCACCTTTAAGACCAACCAAGTTTTATTCAAGGTGAGATTTCGTGTGCATGCACACTTCTTTAGACACCATGAAATGGAAATAGAAATAACAGTCATCATACATCTAGAAGGTGGGCAGTGAATTAGCATGCAGAATAATGAAGGGTTTTTTGTTTTTTTTAAAAAATCGTCATTATTCTGCATGCTAATTCACTTGGTTGTGTTTGATGACCCTGAGATTTGGAGGTGGGTCAGCCAAAGTTACATAAAGAAGAAGAGAAGAAGAGATTGTATTTATACCCCGCCCTTTACTACCCAAGGGAGTCTCAGAGCAGTTTACAATCCCTTCCCTTCCTCTCCCCACAACAGACACCCTGTGAGGTAAGTGAGGCAGAGAGAAATCTGACAGAAACTGCTCTTTTTCAAGAACAGCTGTGCCAGAACTATGGCTTGCCCAAGGTCATCCAGCCAGGTGCATGTGGAGGAGTGGGGAATCAAACCCGGTTCTCTCAGATTAGTGTCTGCGCACTTAACCACTACACCAAGCTGGCTCTCATGTTGTGTTCTTTTCATAGTGCCAAAAATGCATTTTCTATCAGTTTAATCACTTATGAACTTATTTGCATTGTTTTATTTTATTTTTTACTGCATTGATAGTCTACGATGTTTATAGTCCACTTTTCTCACTGAAGCTAGTTTCAGAGAGTAGTGGTTTTGATCTGCTGTAGAACAGCTGGATTCGAGTTCAGTAGCACCTTAGAGACCAACAAGATTTTCAGGGCAGAAGCTTTTGAGAGTTAGAGCTTCCTTTGTCAGAGAGGAGCTTTGACTCCTGAAAGCTTATACCCAAAAAGTCTTGATGGTCTCTAAGGTACTTCTGAACTCAAATCCAGCTGTTCTCATTCAAGGAAGATTACACAGTGTAAATTGAAATGATCATTAGATAAGATGTCTTATAAGCACTGTACTAGGACTAGGACTGCAGAAAACTGACACAAGCACAGACTATTAGACATTATTCAGAATGTAGATACAATGCAAGAAAAATGGTATTAAATCATTAGATACATTGCAGAAACAGTACATCAGTAAAAAATAATGCAAGATTTCTTTTTGGACAGCATCTCTCTTCATCTTTGGCATTACTGTTTTTGGTTTCTTATGTGTGTATCATAGCTTTCATCCTGGGTCCCTGGCAGCTATCTGTCGAGCAACATGGCTTGTTTGTTCATGCTGTCTTTGATGCATGCTGTAGCCTGGATTCTGTGAATAAAATCATGGGACTGATAATCAGAAGAACTTAGCGTGGAGTGGGATAGCCTTCTGGTCTCTTTCTGTCTCCCCACCCTTTGATGAGCAAGAGTTGGCCATTATATCTAGTCATATATAATCCGTTTTAATAGGTAGTTATTATATGATGGAAATCAGGGCTGTGCCAAATGTTTGCCCATTTTGAGTTTAAAGAAGTACTTTTCAGGATGGGGTGTCAGAGCAAAAATATGTCTTTGAAAACTTGCAGATGTTCACCCCCCTTTTTGGGAATCATATATTAATATTTTGTCAAATGTTTGTTGTTGCTTTGGTGCAAGTTCTCCTACTGACATTCCCTTCTCCATACAGGATTTACCAAAACCTCCAGGGATTATGTAGTGAATATGATAAGATCACAATACTACATAGCCAGTTGGATTTTGTTAAGTCCCAATGTCACTGAAGGCAGACAAAAAGCTAGCCAGAGTGGGCAGAACTTTTTAAATATGTGATACTTTTGTCCTCTTGCACAACAGCACCTGAAAAAAATTACAAAAACACTAATATCATACAATAATGACTGTCCAAAAATATTCCAAAAATGGTAATTTACTATTTCCCCGTTTCAGCTCGAGCACAATAGATATACAGGCATTTTCATTATGTTTTCCTATTTGATAAACACTATTCATTTACATGCATATTTATATACTCCCACCCCCATTTTCAGCATATTAAGGGGGTGAGGGCCAAATTGACAACTTGATTTCGCTGATTGGGTTTCATGTAACTGTTAACAGCTTTATGACAGAGCTACGTCTGAAGGATAGGAAAAATAAGTTTGTTCACGGCTGTTGACGGCATAGGAATGCTGCCAGGTGAAAGTGGACAACTCTGGCAAACTAACCCTAAGGCCCTGACACTGGTATGTCACTGATGCTGCTGCAGCACCAGTGCTTCCAGCTGGTATCCTGTGCCTACCCAGAAGATGGAACATCTGGAAAGGAACATCCTGCCCCAAAGTGCAGAAAGCATAGCAATAGCAGTGAAGTCCAAAGGAGCCCTGTCAACAACCACCAGTTAGAGTGCAGCATACAATGATAGGCAGACATGGGCCCAATCTGAATCTAGCATTTGCTCCGCTGTTTTACCAAACCCCACACTGGAACAGAAATTCCCTTCTGCATTGCATGCCACTTTCACTTTGATTGGTTGTCAGGTTTTATGGCACTGTCCAGACTGCATGCGTTGGCCCAGGGTATTGGAATGTGGTTTTGAGCCACATCTTTCCCACCGCTTCAGTGGGAAAGTAACAGCATTCCGTGCACCTCGGCGTCTAGTCATACCAGCAACATGACCACAGAGAAGTCTTCGGACAGTGCTGGTGCTTCGGCTTGGAAATGGAGATGAGCACTGCCCCCTAGAGTCAAATTTGACTGGATTTGGAGCAAGGGAAACCTTTACCTTTAGCTGCCATGCTGCACTTTCACACATGCTAAATAAGGCCATTTCAATCCACTTCAACGACTGTTTGCAAGTGGATTTTGCCATTTCACACAGTAAAATCCAGTTGCAAAGTGAATCGAAAGTGGATTGAAAGTGTGTTATTTAGCGAGTGTGAAAGCCCCCATAATAGTTACCTAGGAGCTATAGAATTTGTAATTCTGTGTGGAACGAGGTGTCAAACAGAATTCTCTGCCCTCTCATAAAATGACTTACAAGAGATTTTAAAATTTATTTTAAAGGTGACACAACCCATTTTCAGCCCATAGCACAGATATATAATAATAGTGGACTCCCAACACTCATCTGATTTCTGAGCGTCAGGTCCATAACTCAGTAATACATATATGGGACTGAGTTTAAATCCAAGCACTTTAGAATCACTGAATTGGGGACTGGAGTAGTGCTTGGGCATTTGAGGCTGCACTTCATCATGTGCTCCAGCCGTGCAGCGCAAGAGAACTACTGCCTTTAATGCACATTATTCAGCTTAAGTGGGATGTGGGTCATGTCTTTGGGCTATTAATGGGGGTCACATTCTTGTCCCTGCTAGTTCCTAGGTCTTGTGTAAAAAGCAGCTTTAAAAGCTTCCCTGGCTTTATCCTTCTGTCTCTGAGTAATGCAGAGGGAACATGTTACTTACTAAGAATAGGAGGCAACTGCCAGAGAGAAGCTTAGGAAATAGGGGGCATAACATTGTAATTCAAGTGCTGGAATCAGTCAGTTTCTGAATGACCGCAGGATATGCTTTTCTGATGAACATCACAGGAAGTAACTCCCAGATAATTTCTTGGTGTTGTATCCAACCGCCCCACCAGTGTGTGTGGATTTGAGCTGTTTCCCATTCCCTGGGAGTCCCTTTAGACATAATCTGAAGCCATGGCTTATTGGCATTATGGTTAGTTTGTGAAACCAGAATTCATTTATCATTCAAATCCTGTTTTGTCTCAACAAATGTTGGTTTCATTGTTTTCACTGTTTTCCCTCCCTCCCCCTCAGAGAGTTGGATGGTACTTTGGCTTACATTGTGGAAGAAATGCACTGAGAAACAAGTCAGAATTGAAGCTAGAGTCCTTTGTTTTTATATAATGTAAAGTCATAATTAAGACCAACTTCAATCCATGTTAGGGTTGCCAGTCTCCAGGCGGGGCCAGGGGATCTCCTGCTTTTTACAACTGATCTCCAGTTGACAGAGATCAGCTCCCTTGGAGAAAATGGCTGCTTTGAAGGGTAGAGTCTATGGCATTGTACCATGCTGAGGCTCCTCCCCTCCCCAAACCCCACCCTCTCCTGGATCCACCCCCAAAATCTCCAGGTATTTTCCAACCCAGACTTGGCAACCCTAATCCATGTTTTCAGAGCGTGGTTTGACAAGATTTAACTAATCATATTTTTAGGATGGAAGGCGTTGTTTCAACAGTATTTAAAAACACTGTTGTTGAACAAACTTTAACTTTACGGTAACAACTTATTTACAGAGTTCTCTCATTCTTGGCCTTCTCTCATTCTGCTCAGGCCTCAAATGAAGAGAAACAGAAAGTGGGTGTTACACTTGTCCAATTCCTGGCTCCTCCCAGGAACTACAATATTATCATTTTTCCCCATATCACTACAGCCATAATGGCTTGCAGTAGAAGAGCTAGTTTCGAGTCCAGTGGCACCTTAGAGCTCAACAAGATTTTTAGAGTATGTCCTTTGAGAGTCAAACTTCCCTTTGTCAGATACAAGTAGGGCTGGAGATCCCTGAGCCCTTATATTCCAGCCAGAAGGTGAGAAGGCTTTGCAAAGAAGGGAGTCAGGAATCGGATCCAGAGCTGCAATGCAAAATGTAATCAACTTGATTAGAGCATCCCGCCTCTGGTATTCCTTGGAGGTCGCCCTTCCAAGTACTTGCCAGAGTCGGCCCTGCTTAGCTTCTGAGATCTGACAGGATCGGGTGTTGCATGAAGTATTGACCTGTTCTAGGCATATTTGTACACTTGTGTTTTCTTTTTAAGCCGTAGGCAAGTCTAAGCAACACGAACAGAGAATAACTTGTAAAGTTTGGTCATTAAGCCAGCCTCTCCAGGTGGTGTGTCTATATTTAATGACTTAATAGCCTATTTGTTTCTTCAAAGAAGACAAGCACCTTTATTTCATATTTCCCCGTGTTCATTAACTTTGACAAAGCAATTCTTCTGCAAAGGTTGTAAGGTGGACCCAGTCATTGTAAAGATGAAGATTTCAGTCAGGTACACAGATAATGCCATAAAACCAGTCCAGGATTCATTGGCTGCTCCTTTTAGGTTGTAAATTGTGTTTACTTGGTTGGTGTTATTAAACTAGCTGCCATTCCCTTACTGCACTGAAGTGTCTTGGCAACAGCTTGTGTGCTCTTTCAACTGGTACATAACGCGATTGTTCAAGACGGAAAGGCGAGATTCAGCTTCCCTGTTAAACAGATGGGTTATTAGTGTGGGCTAATCCACATAATAAATTGTTGATACGTAAGCAAGAGAACGGCAGATGCTAGTACAGGTTGGCTTGACATGTCACTGGTTTGATACCTTCAAATACTGATGTCCCTGCTTTTGATGGGAAAGTATCTTCAAAACGGTTAACAAGCTAATTAAAACAATATCCAAAATGGAAAAGAAAGTATGAAAAGAAAGCAGAATAAAACTCAAAGCAAAATACTAAACTACCCCAGCACAACAAAAACAGTGGAAGCCTTCTTATAAAGGTGCTTTCACTGCTGACTGAAAAGCAGGCAGTGATGAGGATGGCTGAACTTCCTCAAGGAGGGTTTTCCCATATCATGGTCCTTGACCTGAAAAGGCTCTTTCTTTCTTTCTTTCTTTCTTTCTTTCTTTCTTTCTTTCTTTCTTCCTTCCTTCCTTCCTTCCTTCCTTCCTTCCTTCCTTCCTTCCTTCCTTCCTTCCTTTCTTCCTTTCTCTCTCTCTCTCTCTCTCTTCCTTCTTTATTTATACTCCACTTTTCTCCCTAGTGGAGACCCAAACCGGTTTACATCATTCTCTTCTCCTCCATTTTCCCTCACAACAACCCTGTGAGGGAGGTTAGGCTGAGAGTGTGTGACTAGCCCAGGGTCATCCAATAAGCCTCCATGGCAGAGGGGGGATTCAAACTTTGGTCTCTCAGATCCTTGTCTGACACTCTCATGACTAAATCTTGTCATTTACATTAATATGTTTAACAGTATAAAACACAGTCCACGTAAGCTTCTTTAGGAGTCTCTTAGAGTATGTTTAGGTCTCACTTATATAGGATATACTGGTGGGCTGGGAAAGAGCAATTGGCTTCTTGTCCTTGAATACAAATGTACATTACTCTGTATTAGTCTTATGTAATCCACTCACACACCCGGCCAAAAAAACCCACAAAGAATTCAAGAGGGAAACTTATCTAGAAGTCAGAATGACGTTCACGGTACAGAAGGTCTCTCCAGCACAACTCAGACTAAAAGGAGCTGGAGGGCCTGGCTATCCTGCTGGGAAGAGTAATTAATTGTATTTAGGTGAGAAAAGTGCAAGGATGGGAAGGTTATGGCCTTGATAGTACTTGCCTTAGGTATGAGCAAACTGGGGAAATAGCCAGGGAATAGGAAAGCCTGAAAAAATTTGCAATGAGTGCTGGTAGGAATAGTTTAGCTATATGAGAAAACCTTGTAGAGTCCATGATGTACTCATAGATAGGGTTGCATAAGTGTTTGAGGTGTTTTGAGGTGTATTAAGCAGTGTCCCCCAGTAAACCCAGGGAATATCTTTACAGACATAGATGACCAATGCTGCAAAGCTTGAACCAGAAACCCTGCACCACTAGGGTTCCTGGGCAAAAAATAAATCTACAGGCAATTCTTGGTGGGACATAAACACAGCAGCCATAATCTTCTTGGCCTGGGAGGTCAGATAGAGTTGCCAACCTCCAGGTGGAGCTTGGAGATCTTCCAAAATTGCAACTGATTTCCAAACAATGTTCACCTGGAGAAAATGGCTACTTTGGAAGATAGACCCTATGGCATTATACCCTGCAGAGGTCCCTCCCCTCACCAAACCCTGCCCTCTCCTGGCTCCCCTCCAAAAAAATCTCCAGGTATTTCCCAACCAAGAAATGGCAGCCCTAGGTCAGGTGATAACAGATGGCCCTTCTGGTGGCAGTGATTCGTGAACTGTTAAAAAATTCTACCTCTTTGAATGTTCAACTTTCAATAATAAAGCCAAAGGTCATAAAAACCCATCACTATCCTGTCTGATCTGTATGTAAACCCTGGTTCAGTCACCTGTTGGGCCAGAGAAGCAAGGGATATGCAATGCTCTTATGCTGTAACATGTGACATGAATACTTTGCATGGAGACCTAACAATCTTATTTACGCATTTGAAAAAGGGTGTGTGTGTGGGGGGGTCATATGTTCAGGCTGCTTGTCTCATGTTACATTATGTAGGGTGGCCAAGTCCCCCGGAGGGGCAGGGAAACCCCCACTCCAGTGGCCCGCTGCCTGCTGGCCGGGATCAGACCACAGGGGGAAACCCCACCCCCAAATTGCCAGGCTGAGGAGACGTGCCCGGCGCACCCGGAGGTGACGTCATCGCGTCGGTCACATTTCGGAGGGGACGCTCTGTAATTCGAGGGAAAACTCAATGGTTTTCCCTCGAATTACTGAGGTCCCACCCCCAATGTGCCAACGCAATGGCCAGAAAACTCCAGGGCAAGAATGGACTCTCCCCCCCCCCACTCCTGAGATGGTAGGACTTGGCAACACTATGTGTCTGGTAGAGCACTCATTCCACCACCACCACCGAAATTGCAGCATGACCCAGGTACCAGTGTTCCCTCTAAGCTGAGTTAGTGTGAGCTAGCTCACAGTTTTTTAGCCTCCAGCTCACACATTTTTGTCTGAGCTCAGGAAGGATGGCTCCAGAGCAAACTAATTTATGCAGCAGCCAAATCACTCACTCACAACTTTAATGCCAGTAGCTCACAAAGTAGAATACTTGCGCACAAGACTCCAGAGCTTAGAGGGAGCATTGCCAGGTACGTGTGTGAACTGGCTCAAAGCTGCCCTGAAATGTGACAGTTATGATCTAGAATCAGTCAGATGCTATCAAAAAGCATTTCAGGGGACATCTATATTAAAGAAAGCAAACAGTCTATCAACAACAACAACCCTGAAGTTAGAATGTCGTCGTAAAGTTTTTAAAAAGCCTTTTGTGATGAGTAATTTATATGTACATCTGTCAAAGTACATCTGTACTCGTTTCCAACTGATCAGGCTAACGCAGTTAAGAAAGCATGCTTTACTGCCCTACATCTTTTAGCTGAATGCCCAACTAGCTTGGCTTTCTGTATGTCTCTATAGCGGTGAGTCTGTGGCTCAGTTCATAGGGCATCTGCTTGGCATGCAAAAAGTCCCAGGTTCAATCCTTGGCATCCCCAGTTGAAAGAATCAGGTAGTAGGTGATATGAAAGACCTCTGCCTGATACTCTGGAAAGCCGCTGTCAGTCTGAGTAGACAATACTGACCTTGATGGACCAATGGTCTGATTCAGTATTAGGCAGCTTCATGTGTACCTGTGTTGTCCCCAGGCTGAATGTTAGAGGAAAGGTGTGGCAAATATATGGGCATAGGTCTCCACAGTGAAGAACTGTTCCATGGGGAGGGGTCCATTGCTCAGTGGTTCAACACAAGCTTTGTGTGCAGAAGGTCCCATGGTCAGTGTCTGATATCTCTGTTTAAGGGGTTTCAGGATGAAGTTGTTGGAAAAGACCCTCTTTATCAGAGGCCCTGGAGAGCCGCTGCCAGTCAGATTAGGCAATACTGACCTTCCTAGACTAATGTTCTGACTCAGTAGAAGGCAGCTTCATATATTCGTACTTTCTCAAGCTAATGACCACATTCACAATAAGAACTGGACCTACAAGGGAAGGGTGAGATTATATAAAACTTCAGCCCCCAAACTTGAGCAGTATAGTCAAGTGTCCTATGTCCTTGGTTACTGCTCAGTTCTGAACACCTGTAACATCTGCACTTCCTTTAATATATCTGTATTGCACTGACCTTTTCACTCTTTGGCACACATGATAAGGAACAGTGGACAGCCTGGTCAACCTAAGTGCTACATATACGATTTCAAAGGTTACAATATCACAGCTGATGATTTGACCTCCTTGAGCACTGGAAAGGATGAAGATTTCTACCAGAGCAGGAAATGACACGTTTAGCTGTCTTGCAAAACGAGTAAGTTTTGCCTCAAATTGGAGAGGAATCATATTTGAATTAATTTCCATCTTCACCCTACTAAATACTGTCTGGCACTTTCTTTGCCATACATACATCAAGTACATGTCATGGGGGAGCAGGATTCATGCTCTCAAACCTTCACACAGCACCTCCTTTGGGGAGGCATTGTGGCTCAGTGGTAGAGCCTCCGCTTGGCATGCAGAAGGTCCCAGGATGATTCTCCACTTAAAAAGGACCAGACAGTAGGTAAAGTGAAAGACCCCTGCCTGAGACTCTGGAGAGCTGCTGCCGGTCCGTGTAGACAATGCTCCCCTTGAAGGATTGATGGTGTGATTCAGTATAAGGCAGCTTCATGTGTTCACTGTGCCTATAATGGCACATGACCTCAGAGTTCTGTGACTGGTCATCCAAATGTGTCCCTCCCCCCCCCCCAAGCAGGCACAAGGGGTCGGGCATTAAGGAAAGAAACCATGGTTCTGGGAAAGATGGAATTAACTCTTTCCTCCCTGCAACATTTTTCCAACTGAAAATCTCCTGCAGGTTGCTTCCAGCTCGGTAGGGAAAGAAAAGACAAGCATAATATGGATACTTGCCTTTTCCACCCTACGAAGATTTGCACACTAAGAAGAGCCATTTCTGAAAAGGCAATGGTGAGGGAGCAAAGAGTTAACCCACCTCCTTCCTCACATCTGTGGCCCCAGTCCATACCCAATTGTCACCACCATGTTTACAGCATGGGGTGTAGGCACTCCATGCAGTCGTATATGGAGATAGTCTGAACTGTGTCATTGTGTACCTTCTAAAGGGAAGGGGAAATCACACCTCCATGTGGGGCCCATGTCCATGAGCTACCTCACATGAGTACTTGGGAGAAAAGGCATGTGCGTATGCTCCTCCACCACAAAGCAGGATCTTTGTTCCGAATAAGTGTCTGAACAAGGCCAAAGTTGAAGGCGTAATGACCTTTTTAATTAGGAAACTTCTGGTGTAGCCTACTTGTTCACCTCCTTGAATCATCCACTGAGCTTCAAATATCTCCCATTATACAGATAATAGTGTCTTAAAATTTCATTTGCAAAGGGGAGAAAAAGCATCTTATTTCTTTTGAAATTCTGCAGAACACATTACACTTAATTTGGGGGGCAGTTTTACGTTTTTGCCTTCTCTTTTTAATGTTAGTGCATATATATATAGACTCACATAAAAACCTGCAACATATAGTACCAACTGGATAAATACAATGGGGCAAATGTACCCAGATTTCAGAACAAACTTTTTCTTCCCCAGTGACTAAAACTGCCTCAACAGTAAAAGGATAATAGAACTTTATCAGCGCTGGAGAATGAAAAAAAGAAAGAAGGAAAGAAATGGATGTCTGTAGTCTAAATCAGTTCTTTATGATTACTGGGCTCCAGTCTGCGAAGTATTGCTGCTGCATATTCCCCATTCATTTCAATACGGGCTTATTTTCACAACTAGCTTTACTGACACAACCCTTGCTTGATAGTACTTTGATTCTGGTTGGGGAACATTATCGAGGGCATAGTCAGAGGCAGAAAGTAAATCCCTAAATATGCTGTATAATGGCCTGTCTGCCAGTCCATATGTCATATTTAAACCTCACTGCATAGGAAGCACAGTGCCCTTCCAGGCCAGGGCTGAAGAGATGTAAAAAGAGCCATAGAGAGTCAGGATTCCTGTGTCCTAGATCCAGCGTGTTATAGAAGTCCTTTCTCTTCCCTTCTGGATCTCCACTCCAGGGTTGGAAAACACAAGGCTACCACAGGCTGCCACTGGAAGAAGTGCTCAAACATCCCTGGGTTACAGCCAACTCTACAAAATCTCTCAGGCACCGAACCAAACATACCACTGGTATGTTCCTCTGAACAATCTAAGATAGAGGTCAATGTACAAGAATACGTGTGCATTTGGAGAGAGCTTTAGGGTTGCCAGGTGCCTCCTAGCAACCAGCGGGGGATTGGGGGATTTACCAAAAGCAGGAGGAAGGCCCAGGCTACATTGCCTGTGATGTGGCAACATCACTTCCAGTGTGTTCTGAAAGTGATGTCATCACACTGGGCCAGCCTAACAACACTCTGGCACTTGGAGAAAATACTCTATGGTGAGAATGGCTTTACCATAGAATCTTTACCCAAATACCAGAGTGTTGCCCAGACGATAACAACATGATGACATCACTTCCGGTACATACTGGAAGTGATGTCACCACATAGCCTGGGCCACCATCCTGCCCTTTGTAAGTCCCCCTGCGGGTGACTGATTAGCAGCGGAGGGGGAGGGCCCAGGGTGGCAACCCTAGAGTACTTTCTGTTTTTAACTCCATTTCTCCCATGACATTACATTTTTAGCAATATCTATTTGACTTGGATAGCCCAGGCTAGCCTGATGTCATCAGATCTTGAAAACTAAGCAGGATCAACCCTGGCTAGTATTTGGATGGGAGACCACCAAGGAATACCAGGTTTGTGACCCAGAGGCAGGTAATGGCAAAGTACTTCTGACTGGCCCTTTTCAGACAGCCTATTCTGTTTCAGTAACTGGTTACTAATGGTATTTTTCTGTCATTTCAGACAGACCTGTTTTAGTAACCGTCTGCTAACAGAATTAATTTACCTGTTCAGTCAATCCTGCTTGTGTCCCATTGGGGAAGCATGCCTGAGCCATTGTGGACAAAAACTGCTTTCTTCCATTTTCAAAACCTTCCTTCTGCTTCTGAATTGCTGTGGTGTGCTGTGTGAAATGCCCCATAGCACTTCATGCAATGCTCCTTTCTTTCCCCTCTCCTTTTCACCCCACATGCACAATCTTCCTTGGCCATTTTTTAAAGGTTCTAATGTGATCACTAAAATGCACGAGGTCAGTGTAATAGCAGCACCATAGAGATTCCTGGACTCTCAGCCTCATTTGCAATCCCCCTCACCAAGCCCCCGATTTCAGCTCAGCAATGCAAAGAAGAGGAGAAAATCCACATTATCCCATGTCACAGGTTTCCTCAATGGCGGGGTGGGGAGCACAAGATTGCAACTACCGGGATTCTGTAGTTCTACTCTGTCAACAGGATTCTTCCCTTCTCCTTTCCTTTAAAGGCTTCCCAGGCAGACAGGGATTCAAAAGGTACAGCTTTCATGCCGCATGGGAATGCACCACTGGGGAGAGCTGTGACTTGGATTTTCTCCTCTTCTTTGCATTGCTGAGCTGTGATCAGGGGTTTGACAAGGGGGACTACAAACAAGGCTGAGAGTCCAGGAATCTCTATGGTGCTGCTACTACACTGACCTACTGTATGTGTTTAGTGTTTTAGCGCTCACATTAGAATCTTTAAAAAAAAAACAGCCAAGGAAGATTGTGTACTTAGGGTGAAAAGGGGAGGGGAAAGAAAGCGGCACTGTTTGAAATGGCTGGATTGCTTCAGAGATTGCTGTACTCAAACTGGGCCAATGATGGATAACATCTGGTTTAGAAAGGTAATGTGGAAAGGACCCAAGTCTCTTGCCTTAAAACTCTATGGTTAAGTGTGACTTGATGGCAAAAAAGAAAAGAAAGAAAGACATGAGAAGTATTATTCATAGTGCCGCAAACAGGAACTTGTACCAAACCTTTTCAGATCTGTGCTGCTGACATTAGTTTATGAAGCCATGCATTTACGGAGGTCATCATCAAATGCCAGCCTCTGGGCATCCTGTATGTTCTTAGACTGATGATTTTTCATTCACTTGGCTCATGTTTGGCATTGTTTTATTTTAGACTTTAAGTCAGTTTGAAAACCTTGCAGAGAGAAAAAAAAGACAAGGAATGAATATTTTACATGACAATAAATAAATACTCTGATCCTTGGTTTTAAGGGCTCGTTGTATTCAAGCATATATATAAGAAAAGCAAAGAAAATATTCTGTTGTACCAGTTAACTAATTTAGTGATTGGTTCAAACGATTCACAAATATCATAATTTGGAGGGGACATGGTGAAGTATCTGCCCGGCATGTAGAAGGTCACAGGCTCAGTCCCTGGTATCGCCAGTTAAAGGGATCAGGCAGTAAGTGATGTTGGAAAATTGCTGTTAGTTGGAGTAGACCAAGATCCCCAACATGGTTCCTGTGGGCACTATGGCACCTGATGACACCTTTCCAGGTGCCTGGCAAGTGGTTCTAGAAAGTGGGCATGGCCAGGTGGGGCTTTTATCCAGCAAGGCTTCTGATTGGCTGAGCAGATTTTTTAAAATGTTTATTGGCAGCAACTGCCATCGGAGCACAAGGATCTTCAGTGTGTGAGTTAGTGAGCCATAACAATTTTGTGGTTGGTTCCACCTCCAGCAGCAGCCATTTTCTGGCAGCCATTTGGTGGCTGCGCCCACATGGTGTCAGAGAGCCAAAAGATGCTCAAGTCTCAAAAAGGATGGGAACCCTTGGTGCTGGCAATACTGACTTTGATAGACCAGTGTTTTGACTCAATGTAAGGCAACTTCCTATGTTCATGTCATGCCATTCCCCCACAGACCTATGAATCTTTGATATGTTCATTAGCTTTCTTCAAGAACTCTGTTGTTTTGATGTTGTTTTCCGTTTTCAGTCATTCCTTGTCAAGTTAAATATATTGAACTGTCTTATGACTTTTGTGACGACCTAGAGTTGTTTACATGGTTGTAGGTAAATCCAGACATCACCCATGTGTTATAAAAGTTAAATGTGTCTACCCTCGAAAGCTGAATGATAGGGGGGGATTTAAAATAGTAATCAATGTTTCATTAAATCAAGCAGAAGCAGTACTCTCCCTGAAACCTTCTGTTTTTCTTTATGTCCATCTTTATCCCACCATCCCTTCATGATGCTCACAGGACACAGGTTCAAGGTTTTGGTATTGACCTTTAAGGCCTTGAGCGGTCTGGGACCCACATATCTTCAGCACTGCCTCCTCCACTATGTCCCCCCAAACAGCGTTGCACTCTGCTGAGAACAACCTACTTGTGATCTCTGGCCCCAAAGACATCGAGCTGTCCTCAACCATAGCCAGGGCCTTCTCGGTCCTGGCTCCAACCTAGTGGAACTCTCAGCCAAATGACATTTATTTATTTTACTAGGAATAAGGCCCGTTGTGGAAATAAATACAACGGGCTCTAGAAAGAGGCTTTGGGAGAGTGCCCCAGCCTTGGGCACTCAGCGTCATTTTGCTGTGGTGACCTCAGCAGGGTATAATGACACAAAGTCCACCATTTTCTCCAGGGGAATATCTCTGCCATCTGAAGAGCAGTTATAATTCAGCATGATCTCCATCCCTCCCCTGAGATTGGCAGCAATTGTTCCCCATGAGAGAACAGGTGGTTTGGAGGGCGGACTCTATGGCATCGTACCTGTCTGAGGTCCCACCCCTGCTGAAACCTCACCCTCTCCTGGGTCCACGCTCAAATCTCCAGGAATTTCCCAACCTGGAGTTGGCAACTCTCTCCCAGCCAACCATCAATGTATCATTATCTGCCCCCTGGCTTCAGCTTCCCATCTCCTCCCCCTCCCTCCTAGAGAGCAGTTGTAATTCTGAGTGATCTCCAGCCCCCACCTGAAGATTGGCAACAATGGTTCTCCATGAGGGACTTTTGGGCTTGGAAGGTGAAGTCTATGGCATTGTACCTGTCTGAGGTCTCACCCCCTCATCCAACCTCACCGTCTCCAGGCTCCATCCCTCAAATCTCCAGTAATTTTCCACCTGGAGTTGGCAACCCTATCTCCTTCCCAGCCAATCGTCAACCTCACTCTTCAACTTTCCATTCCCCCCCCCACAGCCTTCACTGAAGCCCTGACTGCTGTGTCACATTGGCTGTTATAGGGGGTCCATCTCAGCCCGGTATAAGGACGCAGAGTCCACCATTTTCTCCAGGGGAACTGATCTCTGCCATCTGGGGAGTACTTATAATTCTGAGTGATTTCCACCCTCACCTGGAGATTGGCAACCATAGTTCCCCTGCAGGAAAAGTAGTCTTTCTCTACAATGGGGACCAAAGCAGCTGACATCATTCTCCACTCCCCCTTTTGACTTGCACACCAACCCTGTGAGGTAGGTTAGGCTTAAAGTCTGTGACTGGCCCAAAATCACCCACTCAGCAAGAACCTGAGTATAGCAGATCCTGCTCGGAAGAGCTACCTGCTACACCTAGGGTACCCAACCTCCAGGTGGAGCCTGGAGATCACCAAGTATCACAATTGAACTCCAGACAACAGATCTCCACCCCCACCCCCCCAGAGAAAATGACTGCTTTGGAGGGTGGCCTCTATGGCATTCTGTTCAGCTACCCCAATGAGTTTTCTCCCAGAGGCCAACACAGGTGTGGAAAGGGGCTTTCAGAGAAGCAAGCTTGGTTGCCTAGCAACAGGCACTGAGGGAAAAGTTGCCAGCCCCTAAATACCTGGTGACTTTGGGGGTGGATCCTGTGGAGGGCAGCATTTTTTTGGGCGGGAATGGAAAGACTCAGCAGGGTATAATGCCATAGTGTCTACCCTCCAAAGCAGCCATTTTCTCCAGGGAAATTGATCTCTGCCATCTGGAGAGCACTTGTAATTCTGAGTGATCTCCAGCCCTCACCTGGAGATTGGCAAGTCTTCTCCACCCACTGCCAGGTAGGTCTAACTGTCCCCTCAATGGCCTGCTTCTGTCAGTAAAAAGACAATGGACTTTCAGAATAACCACCTCCCCCGCCCACTGCCAGCTTGTCAACCTAGCTTGCTCTGATTAGGAAAATACCTGGAGATTTGGGGGGATGGATCCTGTGGAGGGCAGCATTGGGGGGGGGGATGGAAGGACTCAGCAGGGTATAATGCCATAGGGTCTACCCTCCAAAGCAGCCATTTTCTCCAGGGGAACTGATCTCTGTCATCTGGAGATCAATTGTAACAGCAGGAGATCTCCAGGTCCCACCTGGGGATTGGCAACCCTAGGGGGAAATCAGCCACACAGCAGGGGGTTGAAGGGAATGGTTTTATGGTTGCTGACCCACCTCATTAGCTAGCCAGCCATGGCAGAGCTAAGCAGGAGAGAGAGCCTTTATTCTGACAGGAATATTCAGTTTATTCTAACAGGAAAGTCAGAAAGTCAGGCAGGGGAGGGGTTTATACTGAAAGTCCATTGTCTTTTTACTGACAGAAGCAGGCTACTGAGGGGACAGTTAGACCCACCTGGCAGTGGGCAGAGGAGAAGAGTGGACCAGGATCCAGTCCTTCCCCTTTGCTGGCTCCCTCCAGACTAAGGCCGAGACACTGGCCGGTGGCTCTGTGGGTGGGACTGAGGCAAAGCAGCAAGAGAATGCAGCCAGTGGCCAGGGACCTCTTTTGAGTGGCAGTCCTTCCAGCCAACTGATTTTGGCGCCCCATGGAATCTTGCCACTTGAAAATGGCTTTATATAATAAGGAAAGTTTTATACCCCACCCTCCCCGCAAGGCAGGCTCAGGGCAGCTTACATTCATTAGTACATAGTACATAATACATAAATAACACTTAAAATCCAATAAAATCATCTAAAAACTATTCAGTTACAATAATAATAATAATAAAATGCTGTCGGTATTTCACTACTTACAGAAGATGGCGTACTAGGGAGTGCATACAAGAGCTAACAATATTTTACTCGATAAGAGCATAAGAACATAAGAGAAGCCAATGGTGGATCAGGCCAGTGGCCCATCCAGTCCAACACTCTGTCACACAGTGGCCAAAAACACCAGGTGCCCTCAGGAGGTCCTGCAGTGGGGCCAGGACACTAGAAGCCCTCCCACTGCTGCCCTCCCTGTCAAGCACCAAAAATACAGAGCATCACTTGCCCCACACTGAAAGTTCCTATCTATACTTTGTGGCTAATAGCCACTGATGGACCTCTGCTATGTTCTTCATAGATCACACTGTGACACAAGCCAGCCATCTGAGCCGCAGGTTCATTGTTGGTGCAATTCCACAGGGCCTGTAAGGCAGAGATGTTCCGCCAGGGTTTTGGTTGAGGACAGGGATGAGTTTTATTATGGCTGTCACCCTTCTCCCCTCTTTCCTCTCTTCTTCGCCTCCTCCTTGCCCTGCCCACAAGGCGTCAACACAGTCCAGAACAGGCTAAGCTAAATTCACACACCATCTGGGGACTGTGTTAAGAATGAAATGATTTTATGTAACTTATAATTTTAACAATGCTATGGTGTATTTTATTCTACTGGTGTTCATCACCTAGAGCCCTGTGAACTCAGGGATTGGGTGATTCATAAATTTAAATTATTAATATGTAAATGAATAGTATCTTCATCCTGTTCTTAAATGTTTAGGCCATGTTAGAATTCTTCTGCAGGATTAGATTTTGACTCCTCCAGTTCCAGAGCAAATTACTTTCATAGAGTTGCCACTGGAATTATCCGTAAAGCAAGATTCAAAGGGAATTCCTATCTGGTCATGCCCAGAGTAACTGGCACAAGGCTTTGGAAAGGCAAAACAGAACCTTGTAAGGAAGTCTGGTTGTTAAAGATTTTGGAGAGGCTATACAATTAACAACATTTAAGAAATTCTCCTTGTCTAGCCTCACTATCCAAAGACCTATGTAGAAAGACAAACTTGAGAATTACTCTCCTTTCTTTCAAAGCTTCCCCCTTTTGCATGTTCATGCGACTCCCCCCTCCCATTTGCACAAACAGAGTTGTGTGAACTGTATCATTAGTCTGGGCACCATGTTTCTGTCAGCCTGAGATAAGAGAAGCTGGCCATTATCTCACCTTAAGAAGCCTGGGGTAACTTTAATGACTTGCCTCTCCTATCTTCAGTGTTCATCCGGAAAAAATATATTAGATCACAGAGGGCATCCACCTTTCCCCATAGAACTCACAAGTATGATGATGAATCGTCTACTGAGCTATGTCGGTGAGGGTGGAGGGAGAAGGGAGGCACAAGAGAGAGACTGACTGGCATTCTAGGAGGCAAAGAGGGTTGTTTTTTTTTTTAAAGGGAACCGGGAACATTTTTGTTCAGTTCAAGTCTTAGTTAATACTATGCAAATCACTGTCTTTGTCAATTGAATACTGTATTTGCTTGTAATGAAGAAAATGACATCTTGATAGAAGACAAGCATGCACAAGGCATATTTACGTCAATTTTTTGCAGTTCACTAAATTAAACCAATTAAAACTTAATGTGTTGATCTGCAAGCCAAATGTTACAGCTTCTTTTTCATCATTCGGTTTCTTAAGGTGGTCTCTCCACAATAAGGGAGCAGTTCAGCCCAGGCTAATGCTGTTTGAGGAGGCTTTCCCTCCCAGACATGATTTTTTTTTTAAAGAATGGGGATGCTTTGGGATACACTTTTCTACCTTAGGGCAGTGGATTGTATTCTAAAGCCTTAGTCATGTAGGGAGTGGAGCTCTTCTTCTATAGTGGATAAACTGTGTTGCAGTCTATTGTGAAAATGAACCTATACATAGCCCTTATTCAGATTACAGGACAGGGAGGGGAGAGGGGATATGATCATTCCACCCCTGCATGATTACACTTACTGAACTGCCCTCTGACACTGTTATTTTTCCTGAAAGGGAGAAAATGGGCCTCTTTTTTATTCATTTTGCCCCTCTTCCAAGGCTAAGAGCAAAGCACAGAGAGTGGTTTCAGTAGCTGAAATAATGCAAAGTGGAAGATTAAACCCTCTCAATTCCCTGCATAGCCTTGATCAAAATAAGGGCCGTGCATGGCCAGAAATTTTTAAAGGTACTAGGAAGATCTGATCCCAGGGTCTTGCCTTGTGATTCATCCGGCGAATCATCATGCAGTGTTGCTCCAGGTCTTTAATGCTGTTTGGCTGCTGAAGCATTATGTGTTCTTATTTGTTTATGGATGACATTTCCATAAATTCAGCATCTCTGGTAATTTACAAAACACATGGTAGCAAATGCCGTGGAGTCACAGCTGACTTATGGCGACCTTCTGCATAACAACTCTCCCGTCCAAATACTAACCAGGGCCAAACCTGCTTAGCTTCCAAGATCTGATGACATCTGGCTAGCCTGGGCCAGCCAATGAAAAATCAACTCTGTAATAAAGCCCGTTTGAATCTGAAATGTGACCACTGTGAAAATTGGGTGCAGCACCAGCCTTCATATCCTTCCTTTCAGTGGGCATGTACACTTTCAGCCCCTCCACTGCTACAGCTGCTATCCATATACTTTATCCCTCTATGCTGCAGTCCATATACTGTATCCCTGCTTGCAGAATTTAGGGCATGAGTTTGAATTCATTCCATTTTTATTATTTGCTATTTTATAATCAGAAGCAATTAACCAGCTCTTCCCTTTATGTATCCCCATCTCTATTTAGTTCATTTTTATTATATATATATATATATATATATATATATATATATGTATATATATATATATATATATTGACAATCCATGTACTCTTTCTTCACTCATCTCCTCCTCTGTTATCAGTTTGTAACATTATTTTGATCATAGTCTCTGACGGATAATACTTCACCATCTGTCTATAGTGGAGTCTAAATTGGTAGGTAACAAAAAATAACCTCAGGGAAGGAAATGAACTGGCTAGGAAATGAACTGCCATAATCCCAGAGGTGGGCAGGATGGATGGGTCTCTCTTGGACCTCTCATCATTTTTTTCATCCTTCAAGACATTTACAAGAGAGTCACGGAAGATGTCTTACTTTGGGTGTCTCAGTGACTTCACATCTGTATGGGAAATTACAGTCTCTCCTGTTCAAGCTCAGCACTGTATTCAGAGCACCACTAGCTGCTAGGTTACCATGATAACTGGAAATGTGGCACTGGCACAGCAATCAGAATACTATCCTGTCTGTCAAGATACTGTGCAACTGAGTGCAGGATAAAGCATAGGCAAAAGTTGGAGGTGGAAAGAAGGGAAGATAGTCTATATCCAGAAAGAGCAAGTTTCCTGATTACCCATGTGAGCGAACAAGTCTGATCTAGAGACTTTTGTAGGGGTAAGGAACAGTATTCCCTCTAAACTGAGTTATTGTGAGCTAGCTCACAGTTTTTTAGCCTCCAGCTCACACAGTTTTGTCATAACTCAGGAAGGATGGCTCCAGAGCAAACTAATTTATGCAGCAGCCAAATCACTTGCTCACAACTTTAATGCCAGGAGCTCACAAAGTAGAATGCCAGGAGCTCACAAAGACTTCACAGCTTAGAGGGAGCATTGGTAAGAAGCTGTTTTGGCTTGCTGTTGCAAAGAGGTTTCCTTGACTGGTGTTGGGGATCTCCCTGCAGTTCCCGCCTTTAGCTCTAGAGTGAAACTTGCAGTCATCCCAACATTATTGCCTATAGGTCTCTAGCTCGAGACCCATTGTAGATTTTGGGTTGCCCACTGTGCATTGGTAAATATCAGGAGACTTTTGGGGCAATGCCTGGGGGAGAGTAGTGTTTCAGGGAATGTGATGTTACATCCTCTATGATGCTCTAGGAATTCCCCAGATCTTTGTAAGAAAGAATATAGAGACTGGGAAAATTCCTAGAGCATAGGGTTGCCAAGTCTTGCTTGGAAAATACCTGGGGACTTTGGAGGTGGAGCCAGGAGAGGGTGGGGTTTGGGAAGGGGAGGGACCTCAGCATGGTACAATGCCATAGAGTCCACCTCCAAAGCAGCCATTTTCTCCAGGGGAGCTGATCTCTGTCAGCTGGGGATCAGTTGTAAAAGCAGGAGATCCCCAGGCCCCACCTGGAGGCTGGCAACCCTACCAGAGCATCAGAGAGAATATGATGTTATTTCTGGGTGAAGGGCTGGAGAGTGTGGCATCACTTCTGGATGACACCCTAGGAATTACCACAGAGATTGCGGAAGCTCCTAGAACATAACCAGCGGCCTTATTCTCTCCATTTTTTCATCAGCTATTTAAATCAGCAAGAGCAGCAGACTGAGGATGAGGGTGGGGGTTTGCCCACCATGGGTAGAAAAACGGCAAGCCTAAATTGCGTCCTGATATTTTCCCCCTAATCCTAAAAGCAGATCCCAAACACACTCTGATTAGGAGCTCAGTTTTATCTGTCATGAGATGTGTTCATGGTGTGTAATTGTGATGTGTGCATTTGCCACAAAGTGCAATAGATTCATCCCCCTTTCTCTTCCAAAACACAACCAGCCTGGGTATATCTCTTTTGTAGCCAGTGTTTCAGGTTTCTCTGTACAAGTTTATCTCATTGTTGCAAGCGAGATCTATGTTGACAAGAAAGACCATTGTCATTTGTTAGCGTTCTTGCTGCCAGAGCTGAACATTGCTTTCCAATTCACTTTAAGGAGGAGAAAAAGTGTGTGTGTGTAAGTTTAAACAAATATAAAATGGAAGACTTTCATAAATGATAGAACTGTCACTCTCCCCCTCCCATTTTCGTAGCAGTCAATCAGCACATTTATCTGTGAACTGAAATAATTTGCCTTCTTGTTGAAGCAGCAAAAGAATTCACCGCATGAATTGTCACAGAACATCTCTTATGGATTATACTTTTTTTAAAAAAAAGGCTGATTGATGATAGCTTAGGAAGAATATCCTTTCAATGTTGTTTTCTTTCTTTAAAAACATTTTGTAAATGATGTTCCTTCGGTTTTGTTATTGTGTGGACTAATCTACGGCATTATGAACAATACATGTAAGTTTAAATCATATGCATCTCTTTTGTGCACGGAACAAGGAACTGGTGGAGTGTGCCATTAAATAACAGAATGTCCAAAACAGCCCCCTTTTTAAAAAATGAGAACACTTGTCAGGGTCCCTGAGGCCAATGAGAATGCCAGAGGATGCTGAACATAGCCTTCAAACCAAGACACCACACACTTTGTGCTTTACTCTTTCTCATGTTGTTAATCACCATTGCACTCACACATATGAGCCTTCCCTCCCGATACTATTACCAAGTACAGGTTGGAAAATTCCTGGAGATTTGGGGGCAAAGCCTAAAAAGGCAAGGTTTAGGAAGGGGAGAGGCCTCAGCACAGTATAATGTCCACCCTCCAAAGCAGCCATTTTTCTCCAGGGGAACTGATCTCGGTCATCTGGAGATAAGTTGTAATTCAGAGAAATATTCAGGTCCCACCAGGAGGTTGGCTTCCCTGCCAACAAAGCATGAATTTTTTTTTAAAAAAAAAAAACACTTTCAATGAATGCTCAGTGGCAGGGGCGTAGACTTTTTAAATTCCCGGGGGGGCGGGGGCTCTCTCGGGACCATGTCCCCGCCGCTCTTCCCCCCCCAGGGAGCCGCTGCTGCCGCTTCCCTCCCCCGGGCCGTGCCCGCCCGCCCGCCGCGCTCCCCGCCCCCTCCCTCCCTCCCTCTCCCCGCTCACCTCGGGGATTGCTGCTGGCTGCTGATGCCTGCAGCCAGGGCTGGTGCGTCGCCCTTGCGGGCCCTGGGCTCCCGCTCCGCCTCGTGCCTAAGTTTCCCGGGGGGGATTCAGCCTCCCCCGGCAAAATGGAGCGCATGAGGGTGGCCAGTCAGCCAGCTGTCGCCGCCTCTCTCCCCCCCCCTGCCCCAGGGAGGCAGGAGGGCAGGCCGGCAGGGCACTCCATTTTGCCGGGGGTGGCTGAGCCCCCCCCCGGGAAATTTTGGGGGGGGGCTCGAGCCCTCGAGCCCCCCCGTAGTTGACGCCCATGCTCAGTGGTGAACTAAAGATTGTACATTTAGAAACAAGGTTGTAGGCTGTGTTAATACTGCAGTACATAGTACAAGATATTTCATTTATGTGGTGTGGAAAAGACAGTAAGTGTGTTACTAGGCAGAGCCATTAAAAGAAATAATATGGCTGTCCTTCACTTGCTCCGTGGACATTTTAGAAAATGGTGGTTTTGTTGTTTGTGTTTTTTTCTGGATTCTAGATACCCTAGTATGTGCTATTTCTCACTGGTTAAAGAGGACCATTGATGCTGTCTTTAGGTTCCCCCCCTAAAATCTCACATCTGGGTCAGGAAAGAGATCAGAACACTTACGTAAATATATTCACAGATATAGAAAGACTAACATGCATAAAACAGGAATAGAAACAAATTAATTCAACCACAAAAACTCCTATTGAGTTGCCCTCGCAGTCTAATAAAAAATAATAATAAATTGCTTGAGTAAACTTAAACGAGAGACACACTTATCTGGTATAAAAGCAATGCAATTTACCTGTTGTAAAAATGATTGGAAAGTCAGTCATGGCCCATTAAAAAAAAAGTCTCATCACTTCATCTCCCCTCAGAGCCAGTGGCAAAGTACTTCTTTCTGCAAACAAAACAAAACCAATACATAATAATTTAGGACGAGGACTTCATACATCACTAAGTTGGCATGAATACACATATCATTGTGTGACACCTGCCATCTAAAGATTGTAGCATGGTCTCACAGATACCCTAGTACAGCCAATCAGAGGAGAAAGAGGAGGCCCATTTGGATGGGTTTTCAGGCTCAAAGGGCCCCCCAAATTTAGACAATGATTGATTTCCAAGTCTCTCTCTGTCTCTGTCTCCCTCTCTCTCTCCCCCCCCCCCCGTTGGTGACTTATTTTGTTTTCATGTGTCATCATTTTTTTTTAATTAAAGCTGGGCTGGAGCCCCCAGGGCCTCTCTGAGCCTCTGAGGGGGCCTGTATAACAGCACAAGTTATTATTTTTAGGAAAGACAGCCCACATACACTCCAATATGGAAGCAGTTTGGACCGATGGACTGGACTGTTTAACTAGAAATGCAAACAAGGTCTGAATTATTATTTCTGACATCTGAAATGATGATTGCTAGGCAATGATGTAACCCTGACCTGGATTGCCCAGGCTAGCGTGATCTCATCAGATCTCAGATGTTAAGCAGAGTCAGCCTTGGTTAGTACTTGGATGGGGGGCCACCAAAGAAGCCCAGGTTCACTATGCAGAGGCAGGGAATAGCAAACCACCTCTGTTTGTCTCTTGCTTCAAAAACCCTACGGGGTCACCGTAAGTCAGCTACAATTTGACACATTAAAAAAATGATGTCACTGTGATACCAAGTCAGTGGAACTTCCTAGTTATAACTTCTAGTGAGTTGTAACTGCAGCCTTCATGCCATGAAGGAGACCCTCACTGCAGGAAAGACTAAAGTCTGGCATGTGTTGGAAAGTGCCAGGATTGGAAAGCTGCCATTCAGCTTCTCCAGCTCTAGTACTCATATCCTGAAATTGTTCTGAAACCTTTTGATATGCTTTGTGAAGCATGCAACATGTCATTAACAGGCTCCAATGTGTTTCAGAAAGATGACCCAGTGACTCTGTGCCCTGTTTGTTGGCCCTCCAGAGGAACTGGTTGGCCACTGTGTGAGACAGGAGGCTGGGCTAGATGGACCAATGGTCTGGTCCAGCAGGGGTCATCTTTTGTTTTTATGTTACCAGATTATGAAAGAAGTCTGTTCCCTGCTCCTGTAGAAATGGGGTAATTTTTTTGCTCCTGTCTCCATGACAGTGGATCGTGAAGCTCTGTGAGCTCAGACTGGGCTATTTCAGCCCAACCAGTCATAAGGGGGTGGAGTGGCTACTTAAGCTAGTTCACCTACCAGCCTCAGGAATTTTGCTGCGGCTGTTGCCCCACCCATCTATTTTATGACAAACAGTGTGGAATTAGCTGGTAACCACTGCAGAGGATCAGGAATTTTGGGATTTTCATTCACCTTGTCTTTGAAGAAGGCCTTTCTTTCACCTGTGCCATGCTGTTTGACAAGGTTTCATGGTGGTAAGGTCAATAAGGACTGGTTAGACTGTAAGCAGGGATAGCAGGAACAGGGTGCTAGCACATAGTTAGGGATAACTGGCAAGCATCCTGAGGTTGTGTGGCTGGGGAAGTGAATCCCTTAGTGCTTAGTAGCATCAGCTGTGCATCATGGGGCAGCAATGGTTCTTGACCCAGATTTCTGTGCAGGCCAGGAGAAACAAGGATGGCAACTTAGTTTGGAGCCAGGATGGGCTTGCCCAGAGGTTCCCCACAAGTGAAACCCTCACTAAAAAAAAGAATGGAATTGAATACTTATGCCTAATAGCTATTAATAACAGTTATGTCCAAGCACTGGAGCCCTGTATCTTCATTCTGGGTGCCTAAGCAAATAAGGTTTCATGTCAGTTCAAAAATGTCACAACTTCTGTTGCCTGGAACAATAGAGGGGAGACACAGTTTGAGGCATCACTAATCTGAATCCCTTTTATAATAACAATCAGATACATCACAGCTATAACAGTGGTAGTCCAGGTGTTGCTAATGGCCATGGAAATTACCTATCCTTTGAAGATATTTGTCTTGAGCAAGAGCGAGATGTGAACAGGGGAAAATCTCTGGATGATTAAAAGAGCAAAGTACTGAAGAGGAAGATGTTAAAAAGGAGGGGGAAATAGCACTTTGCTTTATAATATAATGGGAGGATTTGATTCATTAGTGCATGAATCTCTTAAATGCATTTGGTATTCAGACCAATCACATTGCACAGCTGGCGTTTAATATAAGTCATAGCTCTATTAGGTGAGTAGAAATGTGAAAATAACTTTCTGAGATCTTCTTTCCTAACCTTTATGAAGGGCTTCCTTGGTACTCTTGGCATGGTGGCGAAACACACAGTTGAAAGTGTAGATCATTACATTTTTATTGTGTAGATTGTGAAGAGTTTTCAGGCATCATGAAACAACATATAGTGATTATGCAAATGGAATGGGCCATAAATTAGGAAAGTTGTGACCATCCCATACATAACGCTTTCTGCATTAAGAAATTAGCTACTTCCAGGGCTTCCCACAGAATGCTGGGTGAAGTTGATCCTCTTCTTTGACCTTTGTGCCTTCTGAACTGTACCAGCTCAGCTACCTCAGGGTGCCTGACACAGCCCCTTTAAACAGGCTGCACGAGGGAGCCTGAGAGTGACAACTGAACTGGTGGAGAATGATTTTTCGGTGCCAGTCCAGCTGTCTCAGGCTTACTTGCCCAGCCTATTTATAGGGCTTCCCAAAGCACTTTTCTGGGGGCACCTTCTTTGGGGGGGGGGGCTGTAACTCGGACCCCCCCCCCCCAAGTCCAAACTTCACCAAAGTTGGTGGGCAAGTGGAGGAGAGTCCGCTGGAGACTGCTGTGAGTCTGGAGTCTCTAGCACCCTGGTGAGGGGCTATTCTACCACATCATGAACTTCCCAATCTGGTTCGGTCTGTGTGAGGCTGGTTCAGTTCAAGGCTCAGTCTGTGGGCTGCCACAGACCCCAAACCACCTTTTTTCAGTCTATGCACATCCTTCCTGCTGATAGCTTACAATGGAATCAACACTGTCAGTCTTAAAGGTGCCTCTTGATTTCTGTCTTACTTTGATGAGAAGAGTGTAATATTGGGCCTATTATACAGCATTCAAAGCAGTTTTGTGGCTAGACGAAGGAAGAGAAGACTGGAAAGGGACAGAGAGGAATGTCAGTCAACTGGGAAATCAGGGAATTAAATACTCCAAAGACCTTTGGAATATCTGACACATTTTTATTTCCAAATAGGAAATGCTGTGGTCTCAGAGGCAGATGAAACTCCAATTACTTCGATGCAGTGCATAGTGCAAGTACTTCGTGCACTCCTTTGTCTAGACTCCACTGTTCCTAACTCTCACATAAAAAAGCTGCTTTTGTACCCCACATCCTCAATAGATATTCATCTATGATAAATAAGAGACAGACAGTACAAAGTACTAGGCCTTTCTTGCTTGTTTGATACTTATTTCTAAAAATAAGTGGTCTCTATGGCAATATTTCCCTGTGGCCTTGAAGGTAAAAGCAGTTTTGCTTGGCAGAAATCAATTCAGCTCCATGAATGGCTCTTATTAGCTTGATGTGGCTACCATCATCATGCGTTTCCCTAAGAACCATTGAGCTCCACAGAAAGGAGCCTTTTAACATAAATATAATTCACAGCATATTCTTGTAAGAATATTTATTGCCTTTCATGAATACATGAGGCTGCCTTATACTGAATCAGACCTTTGGTCCACCAAAGCCAGTATTGTCTAATCAGACTGGCAGCAGCTCTCCGGGGTCTCTGGGTGAGGTCTTTCACATTACCTACTGCAAGATCCTTTAGCTAGAGATGCTGGGGGTTGAACCTGGGACCTTGTGCATGCCAAGCAGATGCTCTACCACAGCCTCTCCCTGTGCCTTCATCACATTAATGCCATCATATTTTTCTGCTAAGTGAAGTTTATGGTTTGGATGAACACTGAACCCCAATTGCTACTTAATGCACAAGTTTATTTATTCTGTTGTTCACATTATGTATATAGTCCACTTTTCTCACTGAGACCCAAGGTGGATTATGCTGTACAAGTCAATGGATGAGAGGTCTAATAAGAATGTAACAAGACTAGGATTACAAAAATCTGAAACAAAGCATAAGGGTTATACACGATTATATTAAATCAATGCAGAAAATGGTGTTCTATTATTCGAAAACTATACACAATAGTATAGTCCACAGTCCCATTCTCTTCATTAAAATGCCTTCCCGAACCATTCCATTGTAATATAGCTCTATTACCTTTATAAAAATTCTCTCCTGAACAATTACATTTTACATAGTTGACAGAAATGACAGCAGTGTGGCGCCTTCCTGATCTCATCAGGCAGGCCATTCCATGAATTGGAGGCCACAACAGAGAATGCATTTATACAGGGCATATGTTCATCTTGCCGATTTACATGGTGGTACCTGGAAAAAGCCCTGCTCAGGTACACCAAGCTGTCATGGAGGAGTATAGGAGGAGAGGCAGTCCTACAGATAGGAGCGTCCAGGACCATGAAGGATAGCAAGTATCTCAAACTGAACCTGGAAACTGATGGACAGTGAATGGAGTGATGGCAGAATGGGTATAATATGCATGCTCCACCTAACTTCTGATAATAACCAAGTTGCAACATCCTGTACCAACAGGAGTCTCCAAGTTAATTTCCAGGGTGGACCCATTTAGAGATCATTATAATAGTCAAGTCTCAAGGTTACTGTGGCATGGGTCCAGGGGGCCAGATCACCCAAGTGAAGGCCATCTTCTGAGCTAAATGAAGTTTTTAAAAAGTGTTTTAGCTGAATTAGATCGCTTCTCCAGCGGTAACGCTGGGTCCAGTATAACCCCTAGGCTTTTAACCGAATAAGCAAGGGTCAGCTGAATCCCACAGAATGTAGGAAGCTTAGTTTCTTTCAGGACTGCAGGCCTCCCAACCAGCATTTCATCCGTCTTAACAGGATTCAGTTTCAAATTGTTCACCCTTAGCCATTTGTCCACAACAGTCAGGCAGCGGCTCAAGATCGCTACTGCACCATCAGGAGATTTAGATTAAAATGAATGTTGGAGGATTCTGATAAGTGGACCCCAGAGTGTGGTCTGAAGGCCTGTGATACAGAAACCATTGGGAAGCTAAGCCAGGTAGAGATCCAATTAATAACTGGATGGAAACCCCAGGTATGCCCTCCTGAGTTCCATGATAGAAGACAGGTGGGATTCTGTTGTCCATACGATGAAGCAGCATTCCAGAATCCATGAATCAACATACAATCACCAAATATCCTACCTTTATTTGTGCCTGTATGAGGTTTCCCTGTATAGATGCCTCATTTCTCTGAGAGAAGCTTCATTCTAGCCACTTTGGTGTAGTGGTTAAGAGTGTGGACTCTAATCTGGGAGAACTGGGTTTGATTCCCCACTCCTTCACATGCAGCTGCTGGTGTGACCTTGGGTCAGTCACAACTTCAGAGCTGTTCTCTCAAGGGCAGTTCTTGAAAGAGCTCCCTCAGCCCCACCTACCTCACAGGGTGTCTGTTGTGGAGAGGGGAAGGAAAAGGAAATTGTAAGCCATTCTGAGACTCCTTCAGGTAATGAAGGGTGGGGTATAAATCCAATCCCTTCTTCTTCTTTGTGAACATGCTAATTCCGAATGATGTTTTTCAGCAATTAGAATATATATAGATATTCCAGGATATCATAATAGGTTGGTCAATGGAGCTAGGGAAAAACAGACAGGCAGTCAACAGCAAAAATTTCTTGTAAGATTTTACACACATACACCCTACACTGTACTCAGTAATGAGTACAAATAAAGGAACATTTTTCTGCAATATTTGTTCTAAAACCCATTTGCTACAAGCTATCAATGTTAGCAGTGAATCATAGAGCTGCTTTTTCTTATTGCACCTTAAAATTGTAGAGCATCAATTGAGTCTCAAGATGACATTAAAGTACAAGATTTGATGCTCAGGTACACACTCCAAATGCAGTAAATCAATGTGCTCAATTTAATCCTGCTAAGATTATACTGATAGCTATGCATGCTGGCTACAAAATTAGTTCAAATGAAAAATGTGCTTAGCACCACAGTTCTCTTTCCATCCTGCGCATATCCCTGACATGCCTTTTTGGAACTGGTTTTGAGCTACATGTGAGATGCAACTAAAACTGCCTTGGGAAAGGCAGAATCTTAAATGCAGGATTGGATTCCATTTACAAACTAGACAGAATTATTCAGGTTGTACGTGTTTTTTGGAATAAGCACATAAGAAGTGCTGCTTTTGATGCTTCATCACATCAGCTGAAGGAGAGGACAAAAAAAGAATTAATCTTCAACATATTTACTTAGAAATATCCCTTCTTGCCTGTGAGTAAAAGTCTGTTTGACTGGATTGCTGTAAAGTGGCCGGAATATTGTAGGTATTTTTATAAACAGTAAATGATGATAATGAATCCCCATTGAAAGCAATGGAGTAAAATTCAAAGAGATTATTAAGATTATGCTTCAAGAGTGCATTGAGTGGACCCTGTTTGATTAATGCTCAACAAAGGAAGAAGACACTTGAGTAAATAGACAGTTATTTCTATTATATCTTCAGTTAGCAGAATGATTTTTAAAAGCTTACAAGAAAGTGACTTGATAAATGGAGGAAAAATGGGTGAGTGAGGGTTGCCAGTCCTGTATTAGCAAATACCAGAAGATGTTGGGGGCAGTGCCTGGGGTGGGTGAAGTTTCAGAGGATTTAATGTCACATCCTCTGTGATGCTCCAGGAATTTCTCCATTCTCTGTGCTTTCTCCCATTCTCGGTGGGAATTTTACACACATACACCCTACACTGTACTCAGTAATGAGTACAAATAAAGGAACATTTTGCTGCAGAGAATGGGAAATGGGAATGGGAGAATTTCTAGAACATCACTGAGAATGTGATGTCACTTCCAAGTGGAGGTTTGGGGATGTGGCACCATTGATGATACCCCCCACACATGTTTTTTCTTCTGTTCTTCAAATCATCAAGGGTGGGGGGGTTGAGGGCAGGGGGTTGCCACAGTCAATGTCCACACACCTGCTATCTTTATATACATACAAATTTGCCTACTTTGTAACAATTCTCCACACCAATCCCCCTGTCCTCTCCAGACCACAAAACTTACCTTTCCAAAGGACTTCTTGTGGTAGATGGGTCTTTAAATAAAGGATAGTCTCCAACCAGGACCTTTGTTTTCTGTAAATTATAATTTCCAGTGTTTTCCAAGGTTGACTTCCTGCCAAAGCTGATGGGAGCTGTAGCTGAAAGGGAGAGAAAGTTACAATTTCCCAGCAAGCCAGTAAGTTCTAAGAGTGCCTAAACAGAAGGTACCAACTAGTTGTCTATTCAGTGATGTATGCTGTACACCTAAGCTGATGCAAATACATCTATATACTAATAGCCAAGTGCCCCCTATGCGTGTGGATATCTAAATCCGCACATCAGGGGCACTTGGGGGGGCAGAGAGATTTTCCTGCTGGTGGGTCAGCAGAAGGGAGCTGCTCGGGCCTTGCTGCTGGTGCCCTGGGGGGAGAGGATTAATGGTCCTGGTGGCTGGGAGCTGCTCAGGTCACAGTGCCAGGGGTGGGAGGATTGGCAATCCCAGCAGCTGGGAGCTGCGAGGGCCTCAGTGTCGGGGGTGGAGGATTGGCAGTCCCAATGGCTGGGAGCTGCTCAGACTCGGTGCTGGGGGGAGGATTGGCGGGCCTGGTGGCCGGGAGCCACTCAGGTCTCAGTGCCAGTGCTGGCAGGGGGACTTACCTGTGGCTACTTCCTCCTCAGTGTGAGGTCCTCCTGTTTCTACAGGGCAACAGCCATGGGGAATACTCCCCCCCATGAGTATTGCGGGTCCCTCTTCTTGTGTAAAACTCTAATTTACAACTAGAAATAAATCAGCTCTTGGATAGCAGTGGTTGTATGATACAAGAGAAATTGGGCATTGAGAGCAAGGGCAGTTCGATTTTTGAGTACACTATTTTCAATGTAGTATATGGTATAGCGTTATATGGTATAGTGTTTAAGAGCGGTGTATATGGTATGGTATGGTATGGTATGGTATGGTATAGTGTTTAAGAGCGGTGGACCCTAATCTGAAGAACCACTCCCCACTCCTCCACATGAAGCCAGCTGGGTGACCCCAAGCTAGTCATGGTTCTCTCAGCCCCACCTACCTCACAAGGTGTCTGTTGAGGGTAGAAGGGAAGTCGCTTTGAAGCTCCGTAGGGTAAAGAAAAGTAGGGTATAAAAACCAACTCTTCTTCTTCTGGCAAGCCATGGTTATAAATTCAGACATAATGGCAAACCATAGTTAACTATGGTTTCATGTGTTTTCTGGGTTAAATGTCATGATTTAATCTTCCTAAGTGCCCCCAACATGACATCAATGCCTAGAAATTGATCAAAAGCAATTTCCCTCTGTGCTGGAAGATGAATCAGAGCACAGCCATTCAGAGATAGGGCTTCAAGTCCAATCCTAACAAAGCTAGAACATAAATATATTGGAGAAGTCTTCCCAAGCCTAAGGTAGAATTCACAACCGTGTTCTATTTCACCACATCTATATACAAGATTACTGCATTTATACAGCATTCCTGTGTTGAGTTACTCCAGTCTAAACTGATTGATTTCTTGGGCTTAGATTGCAGTAACTCTGCACAGAATTGCACTCTTAGACATATTTAGGCCATTTCCCTTTATTTCACCCATGCCTGTACTAGTATGTACATGCATAAACTTTACCTTAGCATAATATTCAAAAGAAACTTTTCTAATTAGGTCAGTCGCTTTATAAGACTTAAGAATCTAGAAAGCACATAGTTTCTTTTGTATCAGAAGCACCTGAACTACATTTAAATAATTACCTAATGCCTACTATAATTGTTAGTAGGAATGAAAGGATTTTTAAATTAGAACAGTAATGCCCTTTCTCCGAGGTGCTGTGTCCACTGAGTTCCAGGTCACTGAAAGATAGTTATCATTATTATTAATATGAATAATTTAGATTTATATCCTATTTTTAAACAATCAGATCCTCAAAAGAATTTATAGTATTTTAAAATATTATTTTACCTATTAACTGTACACATAGTTCACAATACCTTACTCATTATGGGGTAGAACGGCTAGATTTGAGTCCAGGAGCACCTTATCCCTCTGCAATATTTATATTTTATTTCCCCCTATCATTTTGTAACTGATAAAATCAAACCCATACTTTTATCCTCTTCACTCCAGACCAAAGTACTATTCTGAAACACAGATGTGTGTCCCCAAGTGGTGGGGGACTTACTCATCACCCTTTGACATCAGATTTGTCTGAAATGTACTGTCCACCAGTCTTGCAGATCTGTTTTAATGTCCCAGGATCCCAAGCAAGGATAGGGCTGCGGCTTTGGGGAGGAGTTGTGGTTGAGTGGTAGAGCATCTGCTTGACATGCGGAAGGTCCCAGGCTCATTTCTAATTAAGGATCAGGTAGTAGATGATGTGAAAGACCTCTGTCTGAATCCCTGAAAAGCCTCTGGCAGCCTGAGTAGACAATACTGACTCTGATGGACCAAAAGTCTGATGCATTGTAGGGCAGGTTCAGATGTGTTCATAAGGCAGGTGCTGCTGTGCTCTACTTTATGTAAGTTTCTTGCTTGGTGGCCTCTCGGATCCCTTATTCGAATCTCCACTTGGCCAAAAGAAGTCAATTCCCTTTCTTACTGTTTTGTTATAAGGAAATAGGTTCTCAGCTAGGGTTGCCAGGTCCCCCGGGGGGTGGGGAAAACCCCCGCTCAATGGGCCCGAGAACCCCACCCCCAAATTGCTAGAATCGCAGAGACGAGCCTGGCATGATGATGTCACCCAGAGGTGACGTCATCGCGTCGGGCACATTGCAGGGGGATGCTCTATGGCTTTCCCTCGAATGATAGTGGTCCCACCCCCAACATGCCTGATGCGATGATGTCACTTCTGGGTGATTTCATCGCAACATGCGAGTGAAGCGCATGGGCCAAAAACTCCCAGAGACAGCCAGGATTCCCTCCACTACAGCTAAGGTAGGACTTGGTGACCCTATTCTCAGCCTTAATACTCTGTTTAGCTCCATGGCTGTTTAGCTCCATGGCTCCATAACGTGTTATTCATACTTGCTCATCTGGTTCACGTAGCTACTGTTTTTCTCCTAGGAAATGCTACTTAAGAAAGGTATGAGATCCAAGGCCTACTGGACATGAGCACTAGGTTCAAAGCCACTCACGGGCACATGAAACTGTCTTAGGCTGTGGTCACATTAGGCTGTGGTCACATTATCCCAATTTGTTCCCTCTCTGGATTTGATTAGGAATATTTTGTTTTGGATTGGGATGACCACACATCCCTCCCTGAACCGCTTGCATCGTGGGACAAGGCTCCAGGCACTGTCCAAATAGCGATGCCAATGCTTGGGTGGCATGGCTTTTTTTTTAAAAAAAAAAAATTGGCTTTGTGCATGCATATATACACATGGCTGAATCACCACTCCCACTGGGACTCACCGTACTCCCTTGTTTTTGCAGCCCCCCCCCCAACAGCGAACAAAATTAACTGGCGATGTACAACTGAGTGCTGGAGTCTATATTCTTGCTTGAATGTTTATATGTTGAATTTATTCAGTGCAGGGTTGTTCATGTGCACAATGATGGAAGCTGGGGGGGGGGGGGGACCATCACGAAAAGGACGTTCAGATGACCCAAGTGCGATCATTGTGAGAGATGGCTGTCCAGATCAGCGAAATTGTGGATTCAAAGCACAAATACCTGGAAAGTACTCGATTTTCCAGGCATAGGAAAACTCACTAGGGAACCAGGAGGATTGTGCGAGTGAGCCCACTTCAGTGTGGGAGATGGATGTGGGCGTCTGATCAGCAATTTTAAATGTGAGAGGGAACAGCAGTGAAACCTGATCAAAATGACCATGTGACCACAACCTTATACTGAGTCAAACCACTGGTCCATCAGTGTCAGTGTTATGTATTCTGAGTAACAGTGGGTCTCCAGGGTCTCAGGTAGAGCTCTTTCATATCACATGTTGAGCCATTTAACTGGAGATGCTGGGGATTAAACCCAGTGCCTTCTGCATACAAAACAGATATTCTCCCACTAAGCCAAGGCCCCTCCTGACCTGTGACCCTGGAGTTCTCTGAATGTAGTCTGGCCTTAAGTACAGGAACTGGGGAGGCAGCAATATAAAGGCTGAAATATGGGTAATTTAACTGTCTCCCACTGCTGTTTCCTCAGTGAAAATGATCCCCCAAATGCCTTTAGCCCAGGTTGGGGGGGACACAGGTATGGTATCCACCCCCACAACCAACCAGTGTCTTAAAGGGCCAACAGACAAGGAATATAGGCCAAGACTTCCCTGAGATGCTGCTTCATTGATTATTCAGTGGTTTACTGTTGCTGAATATGGGGGTTCCTTTTAGTCACTATGGCTAGTAGCCGTTGATGGCCCCATCCTCCATGTATTTGCCCAATCTCCCTTTAAAGCCATCTGTGCTCGTGGCCATCACTGCATCTGCTGGCAGTGAATCCCACAAATTAATTACATGTATCTTGCCCTTTTGCTGTCCTGAACCTATTGTTCAAAAACTTCATTGAGTTCCCCCAAGCTCTAGTATATTATCACAGAGGGAAAGAAGGCTCTCTGTTTACTTTTTTTTTTTTTTTACTCTGTGGCTAATTTTATAATCCTCTATCATGTCCCCCAGTTGTCTTTTTTCTGTGCTGTGCTTCATAGGACGAGTGTTCTTACCCCTTTATCATTTTAGTTGCTCTCTTCTGCACTTTTGTCCAGCTTCACAGTATCCTTTTTTATATATACAGCAAGTACAACCATACACAGTACTCCAAATAAGGCCACACCATAGTTATATCAGCAGAAAAAAATGTAGAAAAACAGCGGCAAGGTAAAAATATTTTTTTAGTTCTTGTAGATCCCTACGTGTTTTCCAATTCACTTCGTCAGGGGATCTAGTATAAAATAAGGTAAAATTACAATTCAATTAATGAAAAATATATGATTCAAAAGTCAGACCTAACATTAATTATGACAATTTTCATAATTATAAAACCGAGCATGATACATAAAAGCCAATACAAACATAATACACTTAGGTCTGTAACACGTAGGGATCTAAATGGTTTTTTTTCCACCTTGCACCCATTTTTCTACATTTTTTTCTGCCTACTGGTGTGGCCATTCTTGTTTTCTCCATTACAATATCATACATTTTATTTTCAATACTTTTCCTAATAATTTCCAACATGGAAGAAAAGAGTCCAGTAGCACCTTAGGGTACCTACCTTAGGGTAGCACCTTAGGGTACCTACCTTAGGGTAGCACCTACCTTAGGGTAGGAGTTTATGTGAGTCACTGCTCAATTCTTCAGATACCAGCATGCAGTTTGCTTTTTTCACCAGCGCTGCACACTGACTCAACATTTTCATTGTAGTATCCTCTATAACCCCCAAGATCAATTTCTTTCTCAGTCTCTGCCAGTTCAGACCCTATTAGCATATAATTTAATGATTCTTTAAATTTATTTGATTTTTTCGTGCCTCTCCCCTAAATGGGGCTTAGGCCAGCTAACAACAGGACAGTATAATAACCATGATAAAACTATAATTTCAATAAAATCCCAATTAATCCAATCAAATCCAATTAATGATTTTTTAAAAAATGTTCCAATACACATCACTTTACACTTACCTACACTGAACTTAATTTGCCATGTTAAAATAGATGGGGGGGCATTCATGAGAAATTAACAAGGGGAAAAACCACCCTTTCCCACTTCATGGGCCTAATCCATATCAGCCTCTCATTCAGTTTTCTTTTCAGGACCAAATACATCTGGCTTTAACTGCACCATCCCCATACATTTACTCAACCAACTCCAGTCATATGTAATTTGGGCAGGGACCTCTAGTCCATTGTTCCTTTGACAAAGTAGCTGTCAAGATGTCTCAGCAAGAACAAAGCAAGTTCAAGCTACAGGAAGGCTTTTTTTCTAATGGTTTTTCCTCCTGCCTCTCAATATATTATTCCTTTTTATATCACATCCTTGATAAATGTTCTGAACATGAGTATTGACAGAGTGGGTTGTAGATATTTACTAGAATTCACATCAGAGGGGAGACGGGGAATTTATTTACTTACCACATGTCTATTACATCTCTTCCCTGCAGCAGTTTGCGCTCCCAAGAGCACCTGCCTCTCTGTTTTGAGACATTTTCTGCTGCACATTGTAAGTCTTTGGCACATTAGCAAAGGCAAAATAAAGTCTCTGAAGTTGAAAATTTAGCATGTATGTTCCAAAGGTGACAACCCCATAGAACAAAGATCTGCTTGCTATGCTAAACCCCAGCTGAATCATCATAGGAGCTTGGTCCTTTGGTCATTCTGAAAGCCTAAAAGCCATGAATACAACTTTCAGGAGCCCATCTCTCCACTACAGTCTGTGAGAATAGGAATGCAAGTTTCCTGTTCTTTGTGATGTTAAATGGCAAAACACTTTAAAGAACTTTCCCTCCCTTCAAATGCATTTCTTTTGCAAAAATCCGTGCTCTGAAAGCTAAGAGTGGATGAGGTGTTTGGCAAGGTTGAAAGCCCTGAGCCTGCATGTACTAATACTTAGGGGTAGGGGGAGGATCACCACAGTGGATCTTTTTCTAGTGTTGGGGAGAATTATTTGAGAAAATTTCATAAATCATCTGAGACATTATTTATCTTCTTTTTTATTCAGAGTTTTTAAAAAGTAGCAATTTGAGGGTTCATTTGTATTGTTTTTTAATGCAATTTGCCACGTGCTTGCTTCCAGAATAGAAAAGCACAATCTGATAACAGCAAGGCCCCAGTGACTGATTACGTTTGTGTGTGTTATCAATAAATCTAATTTTCAACATGGCTAAATCTGTGGATACTTAAATCCAGAGACTGGGGTTATGGACTAAGAAGACCAATCTTCCTACAAACCTGAGAAAACCCCAGGATTGCAGAAAAATCTGAAATCTAACAACCAGGGGTCCTTTCGTAGAAAAGAGGTGCAGGAGCTCATTAGCATAACTCATTAGCATACCTTATTAGCATATGCCACGTCCCCTGACATCACTGGAAGTGTGTCAGAAAGGGAATGTCAGTTTCAGCCCCATTATACCCTATGGGCCATTGAAATCAATGGCAAAAACTCATAGGGTATATGAGGGGCTGGAGGAAAGGGGGTTTGAGGGAGAGGCTCCAAACTTGCAGGGTAGCTGCTGGGGCCTCTCCTCGAAATACCCACCCAGTTTCAAGAAGATTGGACCAGGGGGTCCAATTCTATGGGCCCCCAAACAGGTTGTCCCATCCCCTCCATTGTTCTCTATGGTGGGAAAAAATGTTAATCCTAGTTCCTTTGAACAAAATGGGACTTTATCCCAAGTAAACAAGCATAAGCTAAGGATGCTTTCAAGCAGAAACATCTGAATACATGAGTTTAACTCTGGCTGTATTGGGCCATTTGCAAGAAAATCACCTGGTATCACTGTAATTTATAGATTGTTCTCAAAATGGCTCATTAGCCTCTGGCCTCTTATCAGCTGCTTTGGCTGGAAAGAAGAAATATTGAACACTACATCACCAGTATCATTCTCTCTCCATTATTACTATTGCTAGATTTACCACTAGACCACTGTCGGTAGTGCAATTCCAACTACAGCATGGTTGTACACTTGCAATCTCTAAAATTCTGATACTTGGGCAGAAGGTCTAAGTGAGATGAGGCAAACTGATGTAGGATTCAAATGAAGTGTTTTTGATGAGTTCAGATAGACGCCCAATGGTTTGGAAGCAGGCACAATGATAGAAGCTAGCATCTGTTCACCTAATGCTTACAGCTAAAACAAATTGCCTTGGGAATATTACCAGAGGAGGCTCTTGGACTTCATGGCTTGAGCCAAATTAACCACACACAAAGGCATGGGATGTGAGTAAAGGAGGTTCTGTTTACTGCACAATAGGAGCAAGATAGTTGAAAACCACCAGTTCAATTTGTCCATGCAAGCATCAACCTTTATAATGTTGCCCTGTCAATCATTATGACACCAAGTTTACATCACCTTAACATCATTTGTAAAATGATTTTTTTTTGTTAGCCTTTTGGAGTCTGTGCAGTGTTAGAATCATGGAATCACAGAGTTGAAAGGGGCCATACAGGCCATCTAGTCCAACCTCTTGCTCAATGCAGGATCATGGCACGTAACCCTCATCTAGCTAACTGATTGTTGTATATGACTGGATACAATGTAAGTGAAGCTTAGCCCAACTGGAGCCGTTTTGAAAAAATAAAAAACAAACAAAAAACTTTTCATAGTAAGTACTATCTTGGTCTAGGTTACATCATATAAAGAGCAGATGAACGTCTTTCATGAAGCATATCTAGTCTCTGAATATAACAGAGTAATGTTGCATTTTGCAGAATCATTTATAATTAGGTTTGGGAAAATCTCCCACCTGGAGTCTAGCATCCTCCAGATAGACCCTCCCAGGGGCTCTCACACAATAAACAATGGCCTTTCTGTGAGGCCGGGCCATGTTCTTTACGTGTAAATTTTCAAGGGCGAGCAAGCTAGTCTCCAGTTTAAAAAAAAGAAAGAACCTTGATAGTTTTTACAAAGAAGACAACAATTTTTGGCAAGCATTCTTTACCTTAGCATTAGGCCCAAATGCGTAATTACTGATTTCAATGTTTCCAACAGGAAGAACCTGTTTTGCCAACTGTCTTGAAAGCTAGATCAAGGATTTTTTTTCTTGTTTACATAGCAAGCATGTTGCAAAAGTCATCCCTATGTGATTTCCCCCTGAAATTTTCAGATGCTGAATCAATTTGGGAATGCATCATTTAGGAAGGACAAAATATGAAACCAGCAGGTTTAAATCTAGGTCGTGTGGGTATGGCCATCAACATCTGGTTCAAGCATCTACCTTAGGAAGGGTTGACATGGCACTCTGCTGTGTGTTGTATTCCTCCAATGTGAAGTCTGGTGCATCCTCTAAGTCAGGGGTGTCAAATATATGGATCATGAGCTGGAATCAGCCCATTCAGAGGTCTTATCTGGCCCAAGAACAACTAGCGCGAGGGACAGAAGGCAGGAGGGGGAATGCAAGTGGGCACACACAGCGAGCTGTGTGTGGTTGAAGCGGTCAAGAAATAGAAAGGAAATGGCTAGGGGGCAGAACTATGAGGCTGAGGTAAAATAGTGTGGGCGGAATTGCAGTGAAGGTGGAGAAAGAAGAGGTACAGTGTTTTTTCCCTCCTTCCTCCTCTGACTGCAGCTCAGCAAGGATTGGTGAAGCCACTACATGGGGGAGTGGCAGAGCTGAGTGGCTGGTGCTGCCACACACCCCACCAAACTGCTTTGCTTTTTTTTTTCAAATGGTGACTGTGAGGGGAGTTGGCGAGAGTGCTGTGTGGAGCAGTGGTTCGCCAACCAAGGGACAGGGCTAGCAGGGGAGAGAAGAAGAAGAGGGCTGGCATGTGGATTGATATTACATTTTATGGTACGCATGGCCCTGCCCAACAAAGTGACATTTATGTCAGATCTGGCCCTCGTGATAAATGAGTTTGACACCTGTGCTCTAAGTTTTCCATACAACAGGTAACCAAGTGGGTGGATACAAGCAATGATTCATATTTTAAAAACATATTTCATTGCTTATAAAATAAACATAAATGTTGTCAATGCAATCAATAAATGAAATGATGAAATTCTGAAATAACATTAATAGAAAATAAAAGGGCAGTTTCCCAATCAGGTATGAGAGATCAGATTGCCTGTCAATTATAAATTAAAACCAGCCAATGGAAAAATGGGCTTTGAAGTGGAAATCTGCCAGGTCTGGTGTTAATTAGCAAAGGCAGATGAAATCAGGAAGGGAACTGACACTTCTCCAGAGAAGATGGATTTAATCATTGCCAATTACTGGGCACTTAATTCTGTCTGCCACTTGGGAAGAAGTTTATTGCAGTTTCCTGGAGACAACAGGCGTTAACTCCATGGACTACCTTTTGCTGTTTCCTGAGAGGTGATTAGGTCAGCCCACTCTCAGGGCATACTGAGGTCAACTTTAATTTAAAATTAGCTAGTGAATCAAAACTGTAGTCCAGAGGACTTTTCATCACAGCTTGTATTGTCAAAAATGACCATTTTATTATGCCAACTAAACCAATTGGGACAACAGTCCTTCGTTACAAGCTTTCTTCGAGAATATTGATTAGACATAATAATTGCAGTCTGTTGATCATTAAAGTTGGTCTGAAAGACTGTCAGGAAAATAACTAGTTTGTCCTTGGATTTTCATTAAATTATTTTTCAATTGGACTATAGAGAAGGTAAAAGAGAGCAAGGCAAATATTTCTTTGCAAAGTCCATTCTAAAATGCAGATTAACACCAGTGTATAGGTGTGAATGTTATAGAATTATGCTCCATACATGTCAGCTTTAATTTTCAGGTTGAAAGTGGCATTTTTTGCTTTGTTTTATCAATACACTAGTATAAAGGGAGGGAAAGAAATAAAATGAAAGAACTGCTTGCTATAGTGAACTGCATATTTCCAAACAAATACAAATATGCACCTTTTCCTCAAACATGGTTGTGTCACATTCTTTTAATTCTGGTTGCACCCCATTTTTTGTCATGGCCCTTCTGCAATGATTTCCTTCTTGGTCTTTCCCACCTCTGCTTTCTGTTCCACTTTTAAGTGCCATTGATGAAACCGTGGTGTTTTCTACACAAGGATGCCCATTGTGTGGTTTCCCCATTGCTGTTGTATAGTGTACACATGGCAGGTTTCTCTGCATTTTCTCGGCCCCAGCCCCCTGGCAGTTGTCACGGGCTTTTTCGGGTTTTTTAAACCAGCATTTAAATAATATTATATCAATTATGTTATAACAATCTGTCAGTAGGGGAATGCATATCTCATAAATAAAAAGCACTAGAGAGTCCTGCAATTAACGATATCCAGCTGCTGATTTATTAATCTTTGGTGATGGGAGGAGAGCCACCATAGGGGACTGGGATAGGGGAAATGGCACAGATGTGTGCAGGACCAGGAAAATCTGGACTTTCCCATCCACATAGGTGCCACCTTGGCTTTGCTGCAATTTTTCTCAAAATCTTTCCACAAGGCAAGTTCGGGGAAGATCATTTCAAACACAGGGGAAAAAACCAGGAGGTCAAAAATCCACTTCCCAATGGCTTCCAAGCCAGGGGAAGCAACTCTGATATAAGTTACCCATCTTCCTTTTCTGAAACAAGGATTACACCACTTGTCTCCTCATATCTTTCCACTGGCTCCTCTGAAGTGTGATCAGTGTGCTAAAACATCTGTCCTAGGGTGCAGGGATGCTCAATTACTCACTGGTTCACCTCACATCTTGCAAGTAGCAATCACGGGAGTCAAGCATCAACAGCCTGTTCATCTGCATCAGAACAGATCAAACAAAACTGATGGTGAGGAACGGGCTTTCTTGCAGCTGCTGCTCCTCCCTGCAACCATTACCGGTACTGCCACCCAACGTAAAAGGAGAATATAAATAGCGTTTGACATTTTGCACTGAGATGTATTCCTTTTGCTGTTTCTGTGTGCCTTATGATAGCATAAACCTGTACCCATAACACCTACCCAGATCCATATCAATCTGTGACTGCAAACGATCCTGGGAAATGCAATTCATTTGTGACCCTTCTTTCTCCCCCATGTCTGTACAAAGCATGTTTCCCAAACTTTATAACTGCTACAAGGGATGTTTCTTGGGGTTTGTTAAAATGAAGGATACCCATGTTGGCAAACAACAGAAAAGGCCCTTGAACTCTCCCAATCAGGGCTAAATTCTCACAAAGCAGTGATAAGATGTGAAAGATCTGTGCTTGAAAAAGAGGCCACTGTAATGGCCCAGCCTTGACCCTTTTCTCTACCATTTGAGATGATTTAGGCCCAATTTACACCTCCCCTCTGAAGAAGTTTGACTGCTGTCTTTTCCCAAGCTCATTTCACGCTGGTTTCAAATTTCACTCCAGGGGGACTGAAGAGTACTAAGCAACAGCATTTGTTTAAAGGAGTATAATGCTAGCTTGACCACAGGATGGCAATTAACAAATGTAAACATTAATTTATAAACTAGAACAAGTATGGCTTTAAACTAGAAGCAGGTATAGACAGGTTTTTTTGAAACTAGAATGATTCTAGCGGGAAAGTCAGATGTAAATTTGACCCTAGATCACCAGCTGCATAGGTACAAAAGTGACTGAAAGCTACAACACCAACATTACTAATGTCGCCTATGTGCCAAGCACTGCCTGGCCATGAACTTGTAGCACAAGCAGCTACTGCACAGATGCAAAGCTACTCTGCACAGTGTTCAGGTCAAATGCAATCAGGTGGGCTCAACGTGTATGTAAGAAAGAAGTTTGATCAAGGTACATTCTGCTCACATGCATGTTGAACATCTCAGCAACCCTGTTCAGGTATCCACAACCACAGCTGTTTCATGTGTGGTGCATTAATCATATGCAGCACAAGGGAACAGTTTGCTTCCTCGCACTGATATTTGTGTGTGTTGGTTTCGTTTCATGGTATAGTAGTTCTGTTTGCTAGTTAGAATCATAGACCACATGAGTGCCGTTGCCCAAAACCACTTGCTTCCATCCCTGTACCTCCTTGCTTTGTTTTGAACATACCAATCTCTGTAAGCAAAAGCACACTTAGGTTGTGTTCAGACTGGCAGTTTGGCCTGACATAGGCACATTTCACAAATGGATAAAATGGGCCTGGTCACACAGCCACATTTGGCTGTGTGGAGAGCCAGTTTGGTGTAGTGGTTAAGTGTGCGGACTCTAACCTGGGAGAACCGGGTTTGATTCCCCACACCTCCACTTGCACCTGCTGGATGACCTTGGGCAAGCCATAGCTCTGTACCAGCTGTTCTCTCAAAGACAGTTGTCTCAGAGCTCTCTCAGCCCCACCTACTTCTCAGGGTGTCTGTTGTGGGGAGGGGAAGGGGAAGGAGTTTGTAAGCCGCTCTGAGACTCCAAGTGAGTGAAGGGCGGGATATAAATCCAATCTCTTCTTCTTCTTCTTCTTCTTCTTCTTCTTCACATCTTTCAGGTGTTCCCCCAGCATACTCACCCCGTCAGAGGATGACTTGGAGCCGGGTTAAAAAACCACTACCTCAGAAGTGGTGTTTTTATTTCCCCACACATTCATTGCACATGGCCAGATGTCTGAACACGGGTGAGTGCGCAGAACGAATTTGGCAGTCTGAACCTGCAGATCCGTTCTGCCACTGGGTACACAGGTTGATGCACTGTAATAATATGGATGCTTTACCATGGGATATCTCCATAGGTAGCCTGCAGCAGGGTGTGTTGTGTGGCTGATATGCCCTACAATACTTTCAACCGGTTCAATTAGAGGTGGCACCATATCACACCCAGCCGCCAGTGTGATCACAGCCTTAGACTATCTAGAATGAGTTGCAGTCCTATCCGGCAGGGTGCCCTGGCATTGCCATAGGAAATGCTGAGGTGCCTTCTCTCAAGTTGCTTCTTTCTAGGATACATCAAGAGGCAAGTGACTGAATGCCTTATACGGTCATGGAGGCAAGGAGAGAAGGGAGAAAAGGTTGGGAGAGAGAGAAGCATACAGAGGCATGATCACATGCACCCAGCAGCTTTGTGGAATTCTCTTCCTTATAGTCAGATTATCCCACGTAGTGGTGTGGAAGGTGTGTGAACACTGCAGCCCTATAGACAGGGTGAATTGCATGGCTTTCCCTACCAAGTTGCTGGTCTCTCTCCCAGCAGCGAGGAAGACCCATACAATCTCCCTGAGTGTGTGGTATTCATAAATGGGAGAATAGCACAGGGGCCAATGAAACAGATGAGGAAAAATTATATATTAATGGTACTCTCCCTTCTGGGCAGATGCGATTTTTGATCAACATTTCCTAGATTTGAGGAAGTTGTTGGAATGTATTGCAAAAGTTCACGCACCTCCTCTTTCCAGGGATGTGCTGCTTATTCTGTCACCCCTTATGTTCTTTTTGTGTTTGTTTTGACAAATCTGCAGGTGCAAGTTATTCTTACATCTATTCTGCCACCAAAATATAAAGCACAAAATGTGAAATGATGACTATAGTTCAGGTAAACAATGTTTCTTTGTAACAAGTTAATCAAGTGAAGTATTTCATTGAACATGAATATGCCTCAGAAGTACTGCACAGGCACTAATTGGCAAGATGACATGTTAAAATGCTGCCTTCATTACTTATATTTTCTTTTGTATTTTCTCCTTTTGGCAATTGATACCATAACTGGGTACTCTGTTTTTTTAAAAAGTCAGTTCAGAACCTTCTCGAAACTACACCAAGCCATTTCAGAACTTCTGGTACATGAAATCAGACTGCACACTTGACAGCCTACATTTCTGAGTTAAGAATCCATGGGATTCTTTTCTACTTGTATAGAATGATTTTCAGGGGGGAATATGACCTCCCTTCAGCTTCAGACCTCAGTCCTGCCTCATGAAATGGATATATTATACTTATAAAGAACCAAAGGATTTGGCTATGATTTTTTGAGAGGAGCTAAGATTACATGGAGGCAGTGTGGATCCAGGAAGTGATAACAGATGTAAGGCACACCCACTGATTCCTCCAGGGAGCAAGTTGAGGCTCTGCGGTAGGTCAGCTCCTGTCCCATTGGGCTGCACCAAGGAGCCACTAGACTAGCTTTTTTGCAATACCACGGGTACTTAGAAGTGCCATGGGATTTTCATAATACATTGAGAATGAATAAGGAGGGATTTGGGGAGAGGTTTGCAGTTTTTTTGAGTTGACGCTACTTCTCAAATAATAGGCACATAAAAATTCTCATATATAGTGCAATTCTAAGAAGAGACTATTCTAAGTCCATTGAACTCAATAGACTTATAAGAGTATACATCTGCTTAGGACTGTACTGATAATAAACGTTAATGTTAGGGTTACCAACCTCCAGGTGGTGGCTGGAAATCTGCTATTACAACTGATCTCCAGGCGACAGAGATCAGCTCACCTGGAGAAAATGGCTGCTTTGAAAGGTGGACTCTATGGCATTATACCCCATGGAAGTCCCTCCCCTCCCCAAACCCCACTGTCCTCAGGCTCTACACCTAAAATCTCCAGGTATTTCCCAACCCTGAGCTGGCAACCCTATTTAAAGTACACATTTTAAAACTCTTCCCTTCTGAATAAATCTGCTCTTTGAGAGATGGCAATCAGGTGTGAATGGAGTTTGGAACACACATTCAAGGTGGAAAACAGAATGTGCCCAGATTTGTTGGCATAACTTGGACTTCAGCTCAGGAAAAAATGAGCTTTAAAATAGGGTTAACATCAAATTTACCCACGTTTAAATTTGAAACATTCCTAAAAAGTACATTACTCCAATATTTTGAATTTGTCTTCTTATAACAACATATTAAGGCTCCTTGGCAGGATTTTCTAGGAACTTTAGGCAAAGTGACTGAGGAGATTTGCACATTTGGCTTTTGCCTGTGGACACAGGTATTTCAGATCCAGATGCAACACACTTGAAGTCACATACCTCCTCAGAGTTAATGGCTGTTGCATTTGAGATCCTGAGCCTGGGACTCTGATTTACAGGGTTGTGTCTGTATGAAAGATTGAAAGATGAAGAAGCAAGACAGTAGGGCAAGATGGCAAGACTGAACTATTCAAATGGCCACCGTTAGTACCATCCACCATTGCAACTACTATCGCAATGAGGGTCGGCCCTAGAAGCAGCCCTGGCCAAGCGGTCTGGGAGCTGGACTCCCAACTCTGGTAGGAAGCCATCTAAATATTGACTGGAAGCACTTTAAATTGAACTGTTTTTTTAGGGTTGCGTTGTGTTGTTTTAAAATGTTTTATTGTAATTTTATGGTGTATTGAACCTGACACTATGTGTCCTTGTAAGCCGCCCTGAGCCCGTTCACGGGGAGGGCGGGGTATAAATGTAAAATAATAAATAAATTAATTAATTAATTAATAATAAGTGGTAATGAGACTGAGCAATTTGTTATGGCAGTACGATAAAAACCATTCACATTTGCACAATACTAGGGTTCATTTGTATTACTTTAAACGAATCCAGACTGTGGTCTTCCCACACAGGTAGTCTAGTAATCCAGAGAGAAGGGATGGGTGATTGATTGCTCAAAACGTGGGAATCAGGGGGCGGGCCCTACAATGGCTCGTCTCATTTCTCCAGGGTCGGGGACAAAGGGTGGTGCTAGGGGAGCAGCAGTCCTCGAGGCACCCGCTTGAATGCAGTGTGCCGCAAGGGGCAGTGCTCTCCCCGATGCTCTTTAATATCTATATGCGCCCCCTTGCCCAGATTGTCCGGAGGTTTGGGCTGGGATGTCATCAGTATGCGGATGACACCCAGCTCTATCTGATGTTGGGCGGCCGGTCGGACTCCGGCCCGGACGATCTTGACCGGGCATGGCACGCCGTGGCTGACTGGCTCAGATCTAGCAGGTTGAAATTGAACCCGGCGAAGACAGAGGTCCTGTGCCTGGGCCGCTGCGGTCCGGAGTGGGGGGTCCCGCTCCCGACCTTCGACGGGGCGCCGTTGGTGCCAGCGCTGAGGGCGAGGAGTCTGGGAGTGCTCCTGGAGCCTTCTTTGTCAGTGGAGGCCCAGGTAGCAGCCACTGCCAAGTCAGCCTTTTATCACCTACGGCTGGCGAGGCAGCTGGTTCCCTACCTGGACCGCGATGGCCTCGCCACAGTGATCCATGCGACGGTCACCTCGAGGCTAGACTACTGTAACGCTCTCTACATGGGGCTGCCTTTGGTGCAAACCCGGAAGCTGCAGCTGGTGCAGAATGCCGCGGCCAGGCTACTGATGGGTCTCGCAAGGCGGGACCACGTCGGGCCTGTGCTGGCGGCGCTGCACTGGCTGCCTATAGCATACCGAGTTCGCTTCAAAGTGCTGGTTCTTACCTATAAAGCCCTATATGGCCAGGGTCCAACATACCTTAGGGAACGCCTTTCTCCATATCAACCCCAGAGAGCACTACGGTCAGGGTCTGAACACAGGCTACGTGTTCCTGGCCCCAGAGATGCCAGGCTGGCCAGAACGAGGACCAGGGCTTTTTCGGTGGCGGCTCCTATCTGGTGGAACGAGCTCCCAGAGGAGATCAGGGCCCTGCGGGACCTTATGCAGTTCCGCAGGGCCTGCAAGATGGAGCTCTTCCACCAGGCTTTTGAATAGGAGCCGCCACCGACGATATTAGGATACCAGCTGACATCACAACCATCTTGATGTGCCCTGGTCCAACACGGTCTCAGTGGTGGCCGAGGGGGGGGGGGTAGATCAGCCACTTGGTCGCCATCGAATGCTGTTTTATGGAAGCTTTTAGGAGTATTTATTTGCTGAATGTTATTTATTGTTATTTATTATACTGTTTTTAATCGATTTTATAGGTCAATGTACCGAACCGGCCTCTGGCCAATGTAAGCCGCCCTGAGCCCGCTTGCGGGGAGGGCGGGATATAAATACGAAAAATAAATAAATAAATAAATAAAAGAGGGCCAAAAGGTAATTTGGGATAAATGGGAAATAAGTTTTGGAAAGGGGAGAAAGGAGTCCCTAGTCAGGTGAGGATGCTCTGGAGCAGGGGTGGCCAACCTTGCTTAACGTAAGAGCCACATAGAATAAACGTAAGAGCCACATAGAGATGTCTGAGAGCCGCAAGACAGGAACAAATATCACACACAGGTTTTTATTTTTAAAAATATGCAAATTTGCTTTTTATTAACGTTAAATGGGACTGCCAAAAATAAAAACAAACGAGGAAAACCAGTTATAAGAAAGAGAGAGAGAGAAACTAGGAAAGCAAATAGATGGGAGGGAGGAGGGAAGGAAGGAAGGGAGAAAAAGAGAAAAAGCATGCCTCCCCTTTGCTTCCCCAGCCGCCCTGCCAGGAGCCGCACAATATGTGTGAAAGAGCCGCGTGTGGCTCCCGAGCCACAGGTTGGCCACCCCTGCTCTGGAGGAAAGCCAGTTAGCTGTAAGGCTGGCCAGTCAAGATCACAGAGGGAAAAGTTCTAGAGGGTCCGTTCAGGAAGGAAAGCAGAATGGGAGAGAGGGGGGAAAGCATATTCTGACTGCCTTGACAAGGAACTCCAATGATTTCTGTGTCAGTTATGATGGAAGAAGAGGTCAGGGCAGAACAAACTACCTAAATGGAGGGCTTGGCATGCCCTTTTAGGCCCATGGATTTACCTGGGCATGAATAGGGAAAGCAGTGCTATTGACTGAAATTTGTGCAGAGTTAGGATCTTCAGTGCTGTTGGGCCAACACTGGAGGTTCTGGTTGCACTGTTATTGGTGGAACTTTGGGATCTGAGACCCCATGATGAAAGGGTCAAAACCCGAGCAGTCATTGGCTAATTCAAACTTTCTGTGGTTAGGGGATACTGGTAAGGGTACGTAAGTGATGTAAAAGGGAAAGGAGATGTGTCCAGTCACAGGAGACAAAATTAACATGACAGAGATCTGTTGGCAATGGCCAGGTGATGTGCTGATGGAAGTTACTGGGCTCTTAATTTAATTTTCATAGAAGACTGTATTGGAAGTGCAATTCTGAAAGCTTTAGTTATTGTCCTGTAAATCTGGTTCATTACTCTTGCCTGAGAATCTTTGGAAGGCTACACAAAAATCCCTTGATTAACATGTCCCCGGGAGTTCAAAGCAGCCAAACTACATCCTCTTGAAAGCACCTGGAGAAATAAATGCCTTAATCAGAGTACCCTGCCTTGATATATTTTTTTTTTAATGGATGGATTCATTTGCGCCTCTGACTTGGAAAGGCCAGAGGATCACAAGATGTAAAAATACTCGGGTCGAGGGGGGGGGGGCAACCATTGCCACAGCTCTCTTTGAGCATGCCTTAACTTATCCCAGGTTCAAGAGTTTCCACACTGATCCTGGAGAAGGCAACATTCAAATAAGTAAATTTCCATCAACTTTCATGGTCATGTAAATTCACTTGGATCTTTAAGGATCATTCAGATGCCAAGTACAAACAGTGGCCAGGGAAGTAGCATACTGTGAAGCAAGAGGACATTACTGACTAGCAACCAAAGGAGATACCTGACACCAGTGGGCATTGCAAACGGGTAGCAGGCATGAGAGACATTAGGTCAGCCTTGGGAAGTTGTGGGGCTGTTTACTGGCTAGCAGTGCCACCAACGCTGATGTCATGGTGTATGCTGGGTAGAGCTGGCCAATCAGCGCTTCCATGACATTGGCCTCACAGTCCTCATCAGGGCCTTGCATCAGTAGGGGTATTGATCCCTTTCCTTAGTTGCCACTCAGCCAGCTCTTACTAACTCCACCGCATACCATCTTCCTGGCTGCTGCCAACGAGCATTGCCCTTTGCCCTGCCTAATTTAAACACCAAGAAGTTACTGATGGTTGTTGGATTCTGGATTACAGAGAGGAGGGGAGAGGAAGAAAGATGAAGCAACTTTCAAACAGACAAAAATGCATAGTGAGAAAAAGAATAAAGGGATGCAGTGCATGTATATTAATGGCATTATCCTCGATCGGTGACACATTCCACAGGAAGAGAAGCATTTTCCATCAATGGGTGTCAACCTGATTTCATTGCACTATTTACTGAAGCACTACATGGCTAGAATGGGAATGCAATTCATATTAAATATTTTCCTTTCTTTGGGATAGGAGGCACAAGCAATTATTAACACACGGTCTCAGCATCACTCAGGAAACAGAAGAGCTGATTTAAAAGAAAGGGTGACAGCGCCGTGTGCTCTTATCTGCTTCAGAGCAGGAAGAATGAATCCAAGCAGTTTAATCTCGGAGAAGAAAAAAACAATACTTAGTTTCCCCCCAGGTGCTGCATGCTGAAAAAGAAAGGGGGGGGGGGGGAGAACCCATCCAAACAACTTCATGTCACCATGAAATGTTCGTTACTAATGCAATGCTAAGTGAACAGAACTTTTTTAGCAGACGGCTGAGAATTTACCATGGAAATAATGACAAGCACTCTGAGACTTTAGCAGGACCCAAAATAGAAACCAATGACTGGCGAAGATAACCTTAAAACACAGCACAAAACAAGTCGGGTGGAGAGACTGTATAGCCAGCAATTGTGTTTCCCCCTTGCTGTAGCTGGCTACTCGTCAAAAGCCAGCCTTCCACCACTTGAACAAATAACTTGGGGCTGGCCCTTGTATGGGTAAACTCATGTTCGGTCTAGAGATCGTCTATGGGTGCATGTCTTGTGGAACGTATTGGAGTCGAGAGGCGAGTGGTAGTGATTTCATAGCAAAGCTCTTTATTGAGGGTCAGATGGAACATGAGAAACCCCAGGCTCAGAGCCTATTTTATGCCGGCCGGAGACAATGCCCCGACCTCGCCCCCAAGACCTGATAGGACCTTAAGTCCGTGGTTGCAGTTCATAGGTCCCCCAGCGGGAGACCTAGGCTCGTAATTGGTGGTTGCTCAGGATCCGACTGGCTATTGTTCTACCTGGCCAAAGCTCAGGTAGATTCTGACCATGTGTGTTGACCATGCGGCGGTTGCCATTATGAGAGACACTCCTATCTCTTTGCTTCTTGGCCATGTAGAATGTTGAAGCATAACGGCTGAAGAAGGTAAAAGGACAAATGAAGTCCTACAGAAAATGAGACCGATCTTCAAACCACACACCCCTATTAAGTAGCTTCAATAGTGACGGTGCAATCCATTCCGTCTGCTGACATTGCCAAAGCTTAGTTTTGGTTTATTGTGCTGCTTGATATTATAGTCTGCTTTCCCCTAGTACCTAGTCTTTTATTGAATTGATGCATTAGGGATTTTACAAAAATTGACCCATATTTTATTTCCAGTTTGGGTACAATGCCCCCGAGTTTATAGAACCATCTATTGTGATTGGCACAAGCCATTCTGGTTTCCTTTTATTTATAAGGATGCGTAAATAAAATATAATCTGAAGATTTGTTATCCTTTAATCAAGTACATTCTGCTCTCCCATCCCTTTCTCCCCCCCCCCCCACACACTTGAAAATATGTTGTGTGAGATTTAAATCTTATCAGGTCTTCTGGGATCTCAGAAGCTAAACAGGGTCAGCCTTGGCTAGCATTTGGATGGGAGACTACCAAGGAATACCAGGGTCATGATGCAGAGGCAGGCAATGGCAAACTACCTCTGAAACATCTCTTGTTTGAGCTGTCATAAATCAGCTGTGACCTAACACTGTTCACCACCAGGTCTCAAAATTAGTGGGTATTATGATATAAACAACACACACACACACACACACACACTTTTCTGTCTAAAATTTCGAGACACTGTCTCCTTAATAAGACCTCAAAGTGATGCAGCTCTGCAGTGCGTTGAGCTTCTGGTTACTATTAGATGAACTCCTGATCTGCTTTTTGCTAAATCCCAGTATTAAAGCTTCAAAACCGTGTTGCACTACTTGAAAATTGAAAGCACTATACAATGGTTATTTTTCAATTAAACCAATTCTAGGACACAAATGTGGCTGGGAGAACCTAATTACTTTCAGTAAAATCGCTCCGTTTTCTTAAGCCATACTATTGCCATGGAGGTGCTGTTGCAGGATATCAAAAGAAAGGATGATAATCTCTCCCTGAACTTGGTCGGTAGCTAATGGGTCCTGAAGGTCAGTTCATGTTTCCACAGCTAATGTAATCATCTGTCTGAGGAGGTGGAGAGGGAGGACATAATCACTCAGTGTCTTACATAGGGCACATTAAAATGTTTGGTTCCAGAGAACTTTGAAGGAAAATTGGTAAGACCTGACAGCTCTCTGGTGGATATAGGGGGTGGTTCCAGGCTAGGGATGCTAGCCTCCATGTGGGACCTGGGGATCCCCTGGAATTACAGCTCATCTCCAGACTACAGAGGTCAGTTCCCCTGGAGAAAATGGATGCTGTGGACGGCATTGTACCCCAGAGAGGTCCCTGTCCTACCCAGGCTCCATTTCCAAATCTCCAGAAGTTCCCCAACTTGGATTTGGCCACCCTGTCCCTCCATCCCTCGCTGGTGGCCATGGAGGACCTGGCAATCTGATTCTAGGCTCTTCAGTATTCTTGTTGAGACTATCTGGTCTTGATATAATTGCTCTGCTGCAACCTGGTTTTGCATTTTTGTAAAGCTGCCATGAGTTTGAGAAAGATGGGGTACAAAGTTTCATAACTTAAGGTCAGATGCAAATTTCAGAAACAGTGTGCGCGTAAACAAGTTCCCCCAGTTCAGAATGTCTGTCCTTTATAAGATTTAAAGTCTGGAGTCTGGGCCTAGCTCATGGTGGCCAATGCCAATTCGCCCCATTGCTGCAGTTAACACCCCTTTTTCTGTCACTCAGCTGGACTGGCAGCCATAGTGAGGAAGAGGACAGGTGCCAGACCCTTCATTATACCCTAGAGTGCTGTTGCCACAGTGTTCCAGACATAGGGTTCCCAGGTGTCTCCACCTCCCAGCCACTGGTAAGGGTTGGGGGGTTAGGGGTGCCAGATCTGGGATGGGAATCTCCTGGAGATTTGGGGTTGAGCCTGGGGAGGACAGGGAACTCAGTGGGGTACAATGTTACAGAGTCCACCCTCCAAAGCATCCATTTTCTCCAGGGGAACTGATCTGTATAGTCTGGAGATAAATTGTAATTCCAAGGTATCCCCAGGTCCCACTAGAAGGCTGGCATTGCCATCCAGATGCCAGAACTCCTGGGAAATGTAGTGTTTACTAGATGTGCAGATTTCACAACACAATAGCCAATGGAAAGTTATATTCTATTTACAATTACAATGCTGCGAACAACACCCACAGCACAAGTCTGCTACAACTGTAAGCCCCCAGCATTGCAGCTGTGAAGCAAGAGAGAAAAGGGAGCTCAAAGAATCGTAGTGGGTAGAAGGCTGACAGGGCTCACCATCTCCCCCACTGTGGATAAACCCCTGCTTTTGGCCACAATCTCCTGCCCTGGAGGAATTGAAGAATAGGAGAAAAAATATCCTTGATAGTGGCTCCCTAGGAATTTCCCCATGTCTGTATGGTCTTTACCATAGAGATTAGGGGAAATTCCTAGAGCATCACCAGGAAGCAATTTCACATCCTTCTCAAGCTACCCTCCCCAGGCACCACCTTCAAAATCTCCTGGTGTTTTCTGAGGGCCGAGGCAGTGGTGGCAACCCTACCGCTGGGCCAGTTCCTTATGCCTTGCAGTGCTTGAGGATGTCTTGGGAACATGGTGAATGGCCTTGGAAATTATACTGTTTTCTTTTGCAATGTTTCAAAAAAAATGCTTAAATCAAACCCCATTGCAACATAAGACTTTCCTAAACGATGCTCCTTTAGTTAGCTGAGATAACCAGTGGCTACGAACTAGGCCACATTCCAATAGCTGGGTTGAGAAGAAGAGTTGGATTTAGACCCCGTCCTTCACTCAGAGTATCAGAGCAGCTTACAATCTCCTTCCCTTCCTCTCCCCACAACAGACACCCCATTGGGCTAAGAGAGCTCTGAGAGAACTGCTCTTGAGAGAACAGCTCTGAGAGAACTGTGACTGACCCAAGGTCACCCAGCTGACTGTATGTGGAAGAGTGGAGAATCAAATCTGGTTCTCCAGATTAGAGTCCATTGCTCTTAACCACTACACCAAACTGGCTCTCATGAGGGCATGGGAGAAGCAGTTTGAAGTGAAATATCTTCAAAAAGCAAGCATAGGGTGGAATTCTAAACTGTTTTGAAGAAGGAGCATCAAGGGGCATCAAGGACATGTTGTTTTATTTGGGGGAAACTGATGCCACTTTAGTGCCTAGCACTGTTTGTCTGGGAAATATTCTGCTTCCCCAGGCCCAGCCTTTAAGTAATAACTGTATTATTCAGAGGTGCATACCTTGTTACTGAATTGTGAGTCTTCCATCTTTTGAACATGTGCCTGTTTCTCCTGGTGAAATCCAAGAAGGGACTTCACAGTTAACCCAAGAGAATTTTTCAGACTGGACAGTTGCTTTAAAACCTGGGAAATTTCTTGTGCTTTACGGTACTTTGCTCCGACGGACAGATCATTTCATTCTTGCTCCAAGGAAGTTTTCCTCTCTGTCATCGTGTCCATAAAAATTAAAAGGAGACTCAGTGAAAACATGATCCAGCCTTGTTATTTTCCCCCTTCCTTCTCACCAATATGCAGCATGCTTTTTTTTTTCTTTTTTCTTTTGGTCAGTCTTGATTTTACCATTGTGGAATTTTACACTGTATCTAAGAGATAGTTTTGCTGACAAACATGACAGGGAATGAATAAGCAGGTCTTTGCCAACCTGCACAGGTCTCCTGCTTTCATCTCTACTTCTCTGTCTAAAATGAATGGAAATGTTCCCTGTTTGTGAAACTGTGGTTGGGGTGGAAGTTGCAGGAGTAGAGAGAAAAAAAGCAGAGGTGATGGTTTTGTCATATTAGCTTTCCTCCCAGTCTCCCATTTCTGCAGTAGTTTTTTGCGATAGTTGATCAGTTTCTAGATAGCAAACAAGAAGTTTTGGTGTGCAAGTAGGTTAATACGTGATATTAATGTGAATATGGACTATAGCATTATCATTTGCCCATGCTTTGCTGATCAGTTATAAAAGTAAAAATAAAGAGTGTGATTCAGCTAAAGTCAAGGCCTTCCTAAGTTAAATCATTTTCAGTGTGAGAGATATAATATATGCCTGTTTCTTCTGGTGAAATCCAAGCTGGGACTTCATAGGCTTTCATTTTAGTTGGATCATGTCCATACATACCGGTGGAATTCAAAGCATCACATCGACAGAGGCAAAAAGCTGAAAAGCTTGATACCAATTTTAAAATTGATACCAATTTAAATTGACAACAGTTGAAGCTTGATACCAATTTTAAAATTTATCTATTCATTTATCTGCTGAAAGTTACCAAAAACAAACCATAAAAACAACATCATAATAAGTATCAATGTTAAAAGAAGCTATTTGAGATGCCATTAAAATGCAGCATCTGAAGCTGCCATACAGAAAATCAGAATATTGTCCATCTTTGGTGGGGAGAGAGGAGAACCAAAATTATTTAAATAATAGGTAGTGGTGAGAGACAAGAGGTAGGTATGGTTACCAACCTCTAGGTAATGGCTGGAGATCTCCCACTATTACAACTAATCTCCAGGCGATAGATATCAGCTTTGTTGTTAGCACCAGTGATACCTTTTGCTATGTTGGGCCATTTCTAGGGAAAGTGGCAGATACGTTCACTGCATTGCTATGAGAATATTTTGTTCATGTCACTGATTGCCCACGGATGCTTTCTTATTATTATTGCTTGCCTCGCTTGCCTCTTAAATCCTAGCAGAAGGCGTAAAATATCCACTGATGTATTCTAATCATTATCAGAATGTTGGGATCCGACAGAGTTTTGGGATTTGCCGCGCTAAGAGTTATAGGAAAGTTAATTTGAAACGTGGTGACAAATAGTAGCAATAACATCCCGTAAAAATTTCCTATTTGCTTCAAACGGTGAGAATGGTAAGATCTCCAGGTACCTAGAAGAAGTCAGAGTATATTACTGAAAATACAGTGATTTTTTTTTTTTACACAAAATATATTAGAACTTTCAGCTTTAATCCTTTTAAACCCTTGGTGTTTGTAACGGGTGTTTGATACAGCACCAGTCTAGAGGCCTTTTAAATAACACTGCAGCTGTTTGACAGCCTCTTGTTCTATGAAGGCTCCTAGCTGTGGGAGAATCACTGTGGTCTAGTGGTTAGAGCAGGGGTCTCCAACATGGGGCCTGTGTGTAGCATGATGCCCACCTATACCTTTTCTGTTGCCCACCAAGTCATTTTAGAAAGTGGGCAGTGCCAAGTGGGACCTTTGCTCAGTAGGGCTTCTGAAATGTTGAGGAGTTACTATTAAAGCTATAGCTTAATTCCCTAACATTTTGTAGTTGGCTACGCTTTGGGTAGTAGCCATTTTGTGGTTGGCTCTACCGGCTATGGCAGCCATTTTGTGGTTGTGCCCTTCATCCTGTATCAGAATTCCAAAGGTGCCCACAGACACAAAAAGGTTGGGGACCCTGGGTAAGGGTCTAGAATAGGGCACTAATCCCTCTCCACCATAAAGAACACTTGGGTGAACTTGGCTGAGTTACCTTCTCTTAGCCTCACCTATCTCATCTAGTGTAAAATGAAAGCAGGGGAGAAGACACTGTGAGAACCCATGAAGTTGCCTTATACTAACTCAGAGCACTGATCTATGGAGGTCAGTATTGTCTGCTGTGACTGGGAATGGGTCTCCAAACTCTGCAGAATAGATCTTTTGCATCATTTACTGCCTGATCCTTTTTAACTGGAGAAGCAAGGATTGAAGCCCAGACATTCTGCATGCCAAGCAGATGCTCTCTCCTTGAACCGTTGCCTCGCCCTAAGCCACAGACATATCCCAAGCTCGTAAGAACATAAGTGCCCTTTTTTGCTCCTGTCTTTTCCTTGGACTAAGTGCTGAAATATACAGTTGTTTTTCTGGTGACACTGGCACCCATCTTCGTTTCTCTTTGATATTGTCTGATATCATTCGTATTAACATTACCTTATTCTCATATTTGTCACTGATGAGTCTTTGTTTCTCTTATGTCATTTATACACTGATACCATTTCCACACCATTTATAGGCCATTTTCTGCCATTTATATGAAACCAATGCAAAAGTAATACTAGAAAATGCACTCATTTTAATTTGAAAAATCTGGCTTGAGGAAAGATAAACTGATGAGCAAAACCCCCCAACTACTCCTGGGTTATTTCTCACAAAGGAAGTACAACATTGACCTGAGGATGTTTAGCTCCAGCAAGACAGCTTTTGAAATGAAGTCTCACCCCAATGGTATGACATACATTTCTCAGACTGAATATGTCATCAATGACATATTCAGTCTGACAATTGGCATTTGAACTTGAAGTGTAAAATTGTTTCCTGAATATACGTGCCAAGCTTCACGGTGCTGTCTTCAAACAAGGAAGATATTGCATTATGATGCATTTCATATCTTTCCTCCTCATCTTTTTAATATGGATATATATTTTATACATGATCCTTCAGAGCCATCTCTGGATGAGAAAGCTGGGGACTCAACTCCAGTATCACCTATGGAGGATCTCCAGGACTATACAGAGCAATCGATCAGGGTGGAATTGTGTCCTCAGTGTATGTACCAAATTTGATTTGGATAGTTTTAATTTTCATGCAAACACAGAAACAAGCAGTGATATCATGCAAACAGAGAAACAAACAGAATGCCAAGTATGCAAATTAAGCAAAAGACCTCAGCCAGTTATGTGGCAGAAATGCGGGGTGGGGAGGGGAACTTTATGAGACAACCCATAGTCCTGCTTGATTTGAAGTTGCTGAAGGCTTGGAAATCCCTTGGGGGGGATTACAGTAAATACTCTTGATCCATTTAGCTTTAATTCACTTTATACCTGGTAGATTCACGGACAGTGAATGTACCAGCTCCTGGCTTGTTTCCATACCACATATACACACTCCACCATGTGTTATTTCCATACCCTTGGTTTTGTTTTTCTCCCCTGGATGGTGTTGCCAGAAGGCAGAGTTAGCTGATCAATAGGAGCTGATTCCGGTTGATGTAAAAACTCCAGTGATGGTTTCAGAGCATCCTTGAAATCAATAAGGAAGAGTGCTTCTTAACAGCCTAAAATGAAGAACAATTACATAGTCTGGTTGAATTACATTCCATATTGGATCATTCACAGCCCTGGGAGCTGGTGGGCATGAAACCAAGGTGATGTAGAAATTAAGCAGTTGACATGGTGACAGATGAGATAGACCGAGGAGCTGATTTAACTGGCGTTGGTAAATTAGATCTGCAGTTACAGAAACTGTCAGGACCACAACCACTGTTTAGCATAACATGAAGATAGGCATCCAGACCAATAAAGCTGCCTTAACTCGGTATTGTCTGCTGTGACTCTTCTCCAGACTCTCAGTACTCTTAACTAGAGATGCCATGGATTGAACCTAGGAAATTGTGTGTGCAAAATTTGCACTCTGGCACTGAGTTGTGGCCCCTCCATCTGAGGAAAGAATTAACGGTCTCATTCTTTCTCTTGCTTGTAAAAAACAGTTGTAGAGGATTAGTTTTTGATTAGGGATGGGCACAAACTGGGAAAATGTGGTCTGGTTAGTGGTTTGTGGCATGCCCGGTTTGTGAACCACAAACTGTCATGAACTTTTAGCCATCAAATGAACTGTTTCAGTCTGTGAGGTTCATTATGTGGTAAAACAGGCCCTCGGCATGCTAGAGTCACCTATCTTGCAGGGTATCTCTGGCTCACTCTCCTCTACTGGCCCACCATGTTTAGTGAGAATTGGAGCTACAGGGGCTGAGTTACAGCCCCCTAAAGAAGGTGCCCTCAGGAATGTGCTTTCTGGGGAAATAACAGGTAGTCATTTTGACAGGCACAGGTCCAGGAGGTTCAGGCGTGTATAGAATGGACCCTGTGCAAACTAGAGATATCAAACTCATAGTGGATCTCCTGCTTATGCTCGTCTACATGCCCTCCAAGTTATGTGCATATTGAACTTAGGAGGTCTGAATTATGGCCCCCAAAAAGAAGATGTCCCAGGAAAGTGCTTTTGGGGGGGAATGCCAGGGATAGGTTCAAAAGTGCAAGCTACACTCATCAAATGCACAGAAAACCTATTGATACTTCTAAGGCTGGAGAATTCCTCCCCCTCTGTTGCTTTGAAGTTGCTTTGAAGTTTGGTAAACATTTTGTTTGAGCAGAGACTGCCAGTGAAGAAATGTATCCATTCATGAACTGGCGTGAACCACCACAAACTGCTTGAAAGTTTGTGGAAAGTTCATGCCAGTTGACCTGCCATGGATTTCAGTTTGTGAACCACAAACCTGCCAGAATTTGTCATGTACATTAGTACGAGAGCCAGTTTGTGCCCATCCCTATTTTTGATGACATATTTCCTGATGAAGCCATGTTATATGATGAACTTTTAAATACAAGGGGAAAATTCAGCTGTCTGGGGAAGACGTACGTATATTCAGTATATTTTGCTGATGATGAAAAAGGAAAGAGAAGTTCCTGTGGACCACTAGGGATGTACATGAACCAGCTCATGAATAACACTTTATCATGAATTTTGGCCAGTTCATGGTTCGCAAAGTGATGTTCATGGAAGGGCACCCAACATGAACATTTCACAAACTTTGGTGTTGTTTGTAGCAATTTGTGGTGGTTCATGAATGGATAAATTTCCAGAAAGACTGTCTTCACTCAATTGAATTGTTTACGAAACTCCAAGGCAACAAGGGGGCAGAATTCTCCAGCCTTAGAAACACCAATAGGAGCCTTCCAATATGCTTTTGTTTGTTGGCTCAGCTGTTTGCATCGCAGTAACACAGAGTGGCAAGAAACTTGTTAGTCAAGTAGCAGAGCACATTCATTTATTCCATTCTGATTGTGAACTATTCTTCCCTGTTGGGGTTTGGATGTTAGGTGGACGCAGGGCTCTTTGCCACCCTTTCTCTATGCTCACATGGAGTGGTGGGGCGTAGCTACTGGGTGCCTTGGCTAAAGACCCACATTTTGATTGTGATTGTGGATGGCAGAGTAAAATTTCCTGTACATTTGGTGTGTGTAGCTTGCAGAGGGTCCATTCTATACACTTTTGAACCTGTGCCTGACATTTCCCCCAGGACACTTTCTTGGCTTGACCTTAGTCCTGTTGAGTTTGCAGTGCCACTGGTTCTGCTGGGCATATTGCATTGGTTCTTCTGGGCTTGTAAAAATGCCCCCCCCTTCAGTTTCTCCTGCAGAGATTCTCTGGGATTTGATTCCATTCTGTGGGGCTCCTATTGCCTTTGCTTTTGGGGGCTGTTTTTCTTCCTTTGGAAACAATGGAGGATGGGGGCACCTTCTTTGGGAGGCTGTAACTCAGACCTCATAGATCCAATCCTTATCAGACTTAGAGGACAGGTAGAGGAGAGTCAGCCAGAGACCCACTGTGAGTTTGGTGTCTCTAGCTTGCACAGCACTTCTGAACCTCCTGAAGCAGTACCTGTCATTTCCCCAGAAAGCACTTTCTTGGGGGCACCTTCTTTGGGGGGCCGTAACTCAAATCCCATAAATCCAATCATCACCAAACTTGGAAGACAGGTAGAGGAAAGTCACCCTGTGAGTTTGGTGTCTCTAGCACACTCAGGGAGCTGTTCTACCCCATCACAAACTTCATGAACTGAACCACTGTCTAGCATAAAAAAGTCCATGATGGTCCGTGGTTCGCAAACTGCGAACACCATGAACTGCAAACTGAGCCACATTTTCCTGGTTTGTGTCCATCCCTATGTTATGCTGGGGCTACAGGACCTGCTTGGACAAAAGACGTGTGGAACAAGGACTGTACTAAGAAGAAAAATACTGGTGGTGTAAAGTGCTGTCAAGTTGCAGCTGACTTATGGTGACCTCGTAGGGTTTTTAAGACAAGAGGTGAGCAGAGGTGGTTTGCCATTGCCTGCCTCTGCAGAGCAACCTTAAACTTTTTTTTGCTGATCTCTCATCAAGGTACGCCTATCCAAGTTCTAACCCTGCTTAGCTTCTGAGATGTGATGCGATCAGGCTAGGCTGGGCCATCCAGGTCAAGGCAAGGAGAAAAATTGGGTGGGATTAAATGGTAAAACTGGCTGGATCCAAGCCTTGTACTTTGGTGTTGAATAGATTCTGGCCATTCACTCCTAAACTGGAAGGAAACCACCAATAAAATATTGCCTTTAGTCACATGTATAATTTGCATTTCTTCACCTTTCTCCCATTCATCTCATCTAATTCAAGATGCACATAAATGGTCTGCGTGGAGTGAGCATCCCTGTCTGCAGAAATAGATACACTATGTCGTTTCAGAGGAGCCTTGTTGTGCAGCATAATCTACATGGCGGTGTACAGCTAAATCTGTGGCAACTCCTAATGCAGAAGACTTCTTCCATGAATGGGATCTCCGTTGCTGGATCAGAGTGTGGCTTCACCACAGCCCTACAAAGGCCAAGGAGATAGTTGTGAACATTCTTGGTACCTTTCAAGGGCAACTCAGGATCCTTTGTACTGAGAACTATGGGGCATAAATATTTTAAATAAGTAGCTTTTTTCCAATGCAGGATTATATAAATAAATCAAAGCATCTGATATGTAAAGGCCACTCAAGGATGATAAAGGCAAAAGCCTGTGACCCTTTAAATATGGATGTGTGTGTGTGTGTGTGTGTGTGTGTGTGTGTGAGAGAGAGAGAGAGAGAGAGAGAGAGAGAGAGAGAGAGAGAGAATATAAGATAGATGGTAGATAGACAGATAGATGATAGATACTCTCTTTTACGTTTAGAGCATGTATTCTCCAGAATCTTTCTCCAGCAGGGATTTCCATGATGATGATTCCAGAGGGTAAACTGCATTAGCACGGTGTAGCAAAGTAAACAGGAGCCTGATAGCACCATAAAGACTAATAACATGCATTCCAGAACAGGCTTTTGTGAGTCAGAGCTCACTTTGTTAGATGTGTGATGAATTGCATCTGACAAAGTGAGTCCTGACTCCCGAAAGCTTATGCTGGAATAAATTTTGTTTAAGGTGTTCCCAGCCTCCTCCTTTAATTCTTCTTTTTTGGTGCTCTTCAATTTCATTTGCTTTGTACCTGACCCCTCAAATTGATGCCTATTGCACATGTGGTGCTCTTCAGTCACCACACATTTGCAGCAGTGCTTGTAACCACTCATGGACAAGAGAGGTAGTGCACCATTTGGCACCCAAAGGAGCCATCTTTCTGGGCACACTGCTACCCCTTTCCAGGGATAAATACACTGTACAGCAGGGGTGTGAAACATGTGGCCTGGGGGCCAGATCACGCCCCCAGAGGGCTTCTATCAGGCCTGCACTGGAACTGGCCATCTCCTGCTTCCAGTCTGTTGCTGCTACTGCATCATAGCTTACTTCTCCAGACTCTCTCAGTCACTCAGCCATTTCATGTTTTCCCCTGGGTCCTAGACTCAGAACTCTGAGCATGAGATTTCTGTGGTGAAGGACAATAAATTAAAAGTAGGGTTGCAGCTTACAAATATACACTTGAACAGCATAAAGATTGCAACAGCACAGACATTTTGATGCAATAATTCAGAGCAAGTGGTATCAGATACTGTTAAATAAACAAAATACTGCAAGAGTGATCATGTTTTAAGCATGTTTTTATTTTAAGTTTAAAAAAAATCTTTGTGTTTGTGTCCTTTATAAAGGGTTTATCTCCTAGCGGATATCTCCTGGCATTACATTTTATGACACACATGTCCCGGCCCAACAAGGTCTCGTTTATGACAGATCCGGCTCTCATAACAAATGAGTTCAACACCCCTTCTGTAGAGTATACACAGCAGATGGCTACTCAAAACAGCATTATTTTCATACTTCCCCTTAAGTTAAAAAGAAGGGAAAGTGTAGCATTCCTTATATCTCCCTGGGGTAATCCCAAACAGAAAATCTATGAATGATTCAAGACATCATGTCTTGAAGTACCAGGATTCACATTCAGCACACTATTGCCTTAAGGATCATTATGGGGAAACACTGGGTTAGCACAGCAATGTCAGGTAGGCTAATCCATGCCCGGGTACCATTCCAACACTGTCTTTTCACGGGCTTTTTCTGTGGCTGCTCCAATATTGTGGAATAGCCTCCCAGAGGAAATTAGATCTGTGTCTCTCTTGCAGTTTTGAAGGGTGTGTAAAACAAAATTAGTTAAAACTGCTGTTTGCTCCTCAAGAAGATCTGTGAGTGCCTTCAGTATTAAAGGGTGTGTGTGTGTGTGTGTGTGTGTGTGTGTGTGTGTGTGTGTGTGTTTGTGTGATGATTGTTTCAATGCTGTTCTTTTTAGAACTATCTCTTTGGTATCTTTTGTAGAGTTGTTACACACTTTGGGTCCTAGTTATCAAGCATTATAAATGCTTGAAATAAATAAATATTCATGCATTGCCTTTTTTTTGCAAAGATGCCTGGAAATAGAACTCTAATGAAAACTAAAATATGAGGTCCAAATTGCGCATTTCCCCCCACTATCAAGCAAAAAACTGAAGCAGCTATAAGACTATTTGATACTTATCACTGCTGTCATTATGACAGAATTAGAGCTTTGAAAGAAGGACGTGCAGAACACATCCCACGAGAAATTTCACAAGGCTTCACAAATCCCCCCCCCTCCCCGGAATTGTTCAACTATTTCTGCCAAGTAGGAATTTCAAAATTAGCCACCAAAGTTCACATTAGGCAAAACTGACATTAGATGGCATTTTAGGGATGTCCTGCCTGGCACATCTGAGAAATGTTATTGTTGCTCATATTGGGTCCAGATCCACCCACCTGATTTACAAAATCCTTTATTTTAGGGCCTTTTAAAGATCCCCTATGAAGCTTGCTTAATCAGAAATATGGCTGAAAAGGTCCAAAAAGTTCTAAAGGGCCTAGGGTTGCCAGCTCTGAGTTGAGAAATTCCTGGAAGTTTGGGGGTGAAGCCAGGTGAGGGAGGGGTTTGGGCAGGGAAGGGATCGCAGCGTAGTACAATACCATAGAGTCCATCCTCCAAAGCAACAAATTTCTCCAGGGGAATTGATCTCTGTAATCTGGAGATGAGCTGTTATTCTGTGAGGTCTACAGGCTCCATCTGGAATTTGTAACAAACTAAGAGAACCAGACCCCAGAGAACCACAAGATCATGAACGAAAGAAGGCTGGGCAATGCGCTAAATATAACATTAAACTAGAAAATACAAATATACAAAGTTACAACATTCAAAAATACAGAGGTCCATAAAAAGCTGGTGTTGATGAGATTCTCCGGAATAAAATTTCTTTAGGCAGGCTTCGTCCGAACAGGACCATGTAATCTCACAAAATTAATAACAATGCATTAGAATAGGGATTATTGAAGGAATACAATCAACATATCTAATTCCCAAGGCGCCCCCTGTGTGCGGATATCTAAATCCACATGGGGGGCACCTGGGGGGCAGGGAGATTTTTCTGCACACTTGGGGGACTCCCCAGGTGTACACAAAAATCCAAAAAGTTTTAAAAAACTATACAGGGGATATTTAAATCCCCCCAAAAGTTAAAGGGCGTTCCCTGCGCATGCACAGGGAATGCTCTCAGAACTGCAGTGGCCGGCGGTTGGGAGGCATCCAAGTCTCGCTGCCAGAGCCGCGGGGGGGGGGGGGATCGGCAAGCCTGGCGAGAGCTGCTCAGGCCTCGCTGGTGCCCAGGGAAAGGTGGCCGAGCGGGCCCACCACGGTAGCTGGGGGGGAGAGAAGCGGTGGGCCAAGCACCTCTTGGGTGCTCAGGCCCACCGCAGCAGCTGGGGGGGGAGAGAAGTGGCAGGCCTGAGCACCCAAGAGTTGCTTGGCCCACCATGGCAGCCGGTGGGAGGTGAATGGGGGGGGAGAGAAGCGGCAGGCCGAGCACCTCTTGGGTGTTCAGTCCCGCCGCAGCAGCCGGGGGGGTGGGGGGAGAGAAGACTCACCTGTGGGTGCTTCCTCCAGTCGGTGGAGCTCCTTCTCCCCCCCCACAAGTATTGCAGGTCCCCCCCTTCTTGTACCATATAATAACTGTAAAAATTATATACATATAGTTGTGTAGAAGATTCAATAATCATGAGAAGGAGTAAATATTAGGGATGCATAAAGCTTGTTGTCCATCTGGAGGTTGGCAACACCAAAAAGACCTCTTGAAACTTGATCTTTAAGCCTGAAAAAAACCAGGACAAGGATAAAGAAATGGTAGTATATCCACAAATACCTTTAAAGGACCCATGTATAGTAAATCTGTTATAGCTAGCATCTCATCCACTAACTGGAGCTTTGGAACTGTAATTTCACTAATGACTAAAAGGAGAGAGAAATATAAAATGTGCTAATTGCAGTGTGAATTATGGTATAGTACCTTTTAAAGAATTCCCTTGAAAGTGTGTATGGTCTGCATTTGTGGAATGGAGCAGATTTATGTCTCTCTCCCTGTCACTTTTTTCTTTCTTTCAGCTTTTCCTGCATGAATATTTTAGAAGAATAATATGAACTGAATTAGATTTGTGAATATGAGAATCAAGGGTTGTGTATTATGATGCATCTTTAAAACAAGAGGCAAATTTCACGAGTTCAGGTTCATGAATTTTCCGACATAGAGAATGCATCAGAGGGTATTGGAGTATCTTCATTGCAGTTGAGAGAATACGCTCTTGAGGCTTGTGAACCACTTCATGGAAGTCAGCGTTATCAACTTGTAGCCATCATCTTGGGAGAGTAGATAGTTCCTTCTCTTGTTTGTGGTTCTATACCACTGGAGCCATTTCCCTGTGACTGAATTCTACACTAGGGGTGAGCACACACAAAAATCAGAATTTTTTGGGTTCGAGTACATTGAATGAAAAATATCAGTATTTCCCAATATTCTCAAATCCCAGTTTCAGTATGGTATTGGGATTCAGAAAATATTTGGGATTGCTGATTTTTTCCAGCTCCATTATACCCTATGGGGACCATTATAGTCAATGATCCCCACAGGCTATAATGAAAAATCAAGATGGTCACAGGTGTATCTGGGGCTCAAGGGAAGGTTGTTTTTTGAGATAGATCTGCACATGAAAGCTTACACCTTGAATAAAACTTTGTTGGTCTTAAAAGTGCCACTGGGCTCAGACTTTGTTATGCCACTTCGAAGTTCACTTGTGGCTTGGAGAAAGCATTTAAAGGGACTGTGTTCCTTTTAAATGCCTTTCCCCCCTGGTTCAGTCTTTTTGAAACTTGGGGGTGGGTTTGAGAAGAGGCAACAGCAGCTATGCTGCAAATTTGTTGGCTCTACCTCAAATAACACCCCCTCCAGAGCTCCAGATACCCCAGGCTCAATTTTCCATTATAGCCTATGGGGGCTTTGACTGTAATGGTTTCCATAGGGTATAATGGAGAACTTGCCACTTGGAGTTCACTCACATAGTGGCATGCAAAAAGCTGTGCCACAAGCAGTGAGTTCATCTAGAAGGTTTTAAAGAGGTGATCCTTTTAAACACCAGTTATCCAGTGGCCCCTAAAATCCTGAAGATTTGGGGGATTTTTCAGGGCCGCCATTTTTAGATAGCTGAATCAGCAGCCGACTCAATAACTGGCTGAGAAAATATCTGATAAATACTGATAAGGTATTTATCAGGTAATTTTTTGGCTCAGTTTATACTGAGTGCACCCCTCTTTCCTACACCACTTCAGTATCATCTATACAATGCAGTTATGAATGGAATGCAGGGTTGCCAGGTCTGGGTAGCAAAATACCTGGAAATTTTGTGGGTGGAGCCTGAGAAGGGTGGGGTTTGGTGAAGGGAGAGATTTCAATGGTGTATAATGCCATAGAGTCCACCTTCCAAAGCGGCCCTTTTCTCCAGGTGAACTGACCTCTGTTGCCTGGAGATCTGTTGTAATAGCAGGAGATCTCCAGCAAACACCTGGAGGCTGACAGCCCTAGTGGGATAAAAACCATGGTTACTTCTCCTCCTGAGGTCACTGTCACCCAGGGGAAATGTAAGAGCAGTATCTGAAGTGGCTGTACCTACCTGATGCATATGATTGCTTGTTACAGAAGTTCCCAGAGAAATGTGAAATTCAGTCATGAGGGAACAACAACCAAGCTGCTCCAATAACATAAGAAAAGCACCAGTTAGGATATGGGAGGGACAGAAAAGGAGGAACAGATTCATTTTTGCCCTCCCCAAAAAGGGGATGAGAGTTGTCAAAGCTAACTTGATACAGATGATACAGCCTTCTGCACAAGCAGACTGCATTAAGAAAATCACACTGAATTAAAACTATTTGTTCTTTTTAGAAAGTCTTTGTAAATGCTATGTGAAGTTCACAGGCAAAACATATCACCATAGTTCTCCATAAATACATGTTTTGTTTTGTTTTTTGGTATTGTGTGTGTGTGTGCGCGTGCATGCGTGCTGATGAGCCTGGAGGTCATGGTGACTTCTGGTGACCCTTAGTGGGGCTAGGATGTTTTGGAGAGGTGGCTTGATATTACCTGCCTCTGTGTCCCAGCCCTGGTATTCCTTGGAGGTTTCCCTTCCAAGTACTTGCATGGGTTGGCCCTGCTTAGCTTCCGAGATCTGACGAGATTGGGTTTGCCTGGGCCATCCAGGTTAGGGCATTAATACATGTTGAAGTACAAACACCCAGGTATTTCCCACTCTTTGTCAAATTTGCATCCTTCAAAACAATGTCCAAGTTATTATACTTAGTACTCATTTATTCCACTGCCCTTCTTTTAAATAATGACTGCAGTTTTCATTTCTGTGCTTCTGATGGCTAGGGATTTCTTTCAGCTTTTTGGCATTTGTCGCTATTTTAGTCAGCAGTGAAAATGCCTAGCCTGTTGCACAGCTCTCGATGACACTGAGAACATTATGCATGCACGCTCCTAGCTGCTTTGCTGTTCACATGTTCTGTTACTAATGCTTCATCCCCCCACCTTCCTTTTTTCTGTTTTCTTTGCACAGGCTACATTTCTAAACAAAACGCTGAACCAAACTCTCAACACAAAGGACAGAAAGTCAGTACATACACCCACCGAGGACCATTTTAGATACACGCCAAGCAACCAAGCAAACTCCTACGAAAGCAAAAGCTGCCAGCTGTCGAGCGCGTGCCTCAGCAACCTCCTGAAAGAGAAAGATCTCGTGGAAGTGATCAAGCACACAAGAGATGCTTATGAGAGCCTCTCTTCAGAGGTCAGCCAGAACGGCCTAGCTGGAGAAACACAAAGTACATCCAAGCCAACCGCCAAGGCTGAGAATGTTCCTGTTTTTGCCGGGGCCCTGAAGGATCACGCTGCTATCCCCCGACAACATTCTACTTTCATAGGAAGACTGGGACAGCCTCCCAGAGGACCAATCTCTTTACACATGTACAGCAGGAAAAACGTTTTCCTTCACCACAGTCTACACACGTCTGAGCTTCAGACTCTGGGCCAGCAAGATGGGTAGATGGAGCTGGCCAAGCCCTTTGTTTGGTGTAAGGGGGCACAACACTCTTTTGAAATGGACTTTTGAAGTTCTCCTCAGCTGCTACCTACCATTTGTTTAAAAATTTATTATGGCTGTCCTAGGGTTGCCCACTCCAGTTTGAGAAGTTCCTGGAGATTTGGGTTGGAGCCTGGAGAGGGCGGGGACCTCAGTGGGATATCATGCCATTGAATCCATCCTCCAAAACACCTGTTTTCTCCCGGGAAACTGATATCTGCTGTCTGGAGATCAGCTGTAATTCTGGGAGATTTCCAGGCCCTACCAGAAGGTTGGCAGCTCTAGTTGTCTATGAAATCTGAACATTACCTGTAAAGGAAGGAGAGGGGAGGGGGAGGGAAATTCGCATGTTAACTTAAACAATTAGCTGAAATTTTTGTCTTGCAGAAATCACTGAGTGTGAAATTCTGGATTTAGTGAAGTCAAAGTGACAAAGCTTTATTGACTTCATAGTGAATGGGACCATCTTGATGGTAGATTTTTTTCTCAGTCTTTTGTTTGTTTGTTTGTTCTACCATCAATTGCTCACATACCTGAGATTTGAGAAGTTAGTATTAAAAAAACATTCTGTTCTTTGAATAATGTTACTGTGAAAGTAGATGTGAGGAATGAATAGAGAATTAGTTTAAAAAGAAATATTCTCCCAGTTGGTACATATCGGGGGTGAGAAGGTGACAGTGGTCTTTGGGATTTTTGGTTTAGGTTTTGTACAGTGAAATATGCTCACACATCATCTGTTAGCCTTTCTGTTGCTCATTTCATAGAATCATAGAATCACAGAGTTGGAAGGGACCTTCAGGATTATCTAGTCTAACCCCCTGCATAATGCAAGAAATTCACAAATACCTTCCCCCACACACCACCAGTGACCCCATTCCATGACCAGAAGATGACAAAAAAAAAACCCTCCAGGATCCCTGGCCAAACTGGCCTGGAGAACAATAGCTTCCTGACCCCCAAAGTGGCAATCATCTTTTCCCTGGGCATGTAAGATAGGGCCACAAGAACTGAGCACTGATGCAACCCTTTCTGCCCTGCCTTCTCATGAACTGCCTAAATTCACAGAATCAGCATTGCTGTCAGATGGCCATCTAGCCTCTGTTTGAAAACCTCCAAAGAAGGAGAGCCCACCAATTTGCTCAATTCATCATCATGTACAAACAGGGTGATGGCCCAAAGAATTGCTCGTTGACCCAGACCAGGGTTTATCTAGTTCTGATTCCAACAAAATCTGGCTAGATTCCTCTAGATATTCATAAACTGGGTTTAAGGACCATAGTTTCACCCTGCTGTTTATTCCAAGGATCTGCTATTTGGAGATATAATGTCTCAGTACGTCCGTTCTATTTAGCTGTAATGACTAATAGCTACAATGCCCTTTGGTTTTTAGCCCAGACTTCTTTTTTCTCTGTTTGGATGTATCAAACTGTGGTGACATCATATGACCTTACTGATCATAGATGTCACCACAGTTTGATACATCCAAACAGAGATCTTACTGATCATATGACCTTACAGAGATCATATGACCTTACTGATCATAGATCTTCCATATAGCATGATGTGACCAGTCTGAACCACAGGACTCAAAGAATCATAGAGTTGGAAGGGATTATACAGGCCATCTAGTCCAACCCCCTGCTCAGTGCAGAATCAGCCTAAAGTATCCCTGACAAGTGTCCGTCCAGCCGCTGCTTGAAGTCTGCCACTGAAGGGGAGCTTACCACCTCCCTAGGCAGCTGAAAAATGAAATTATCCTTTCTGAGAATCAAGTTTCCCCACTGGCTAGTAACCAGATTACTTTTGTGTAAACAGTGTTGAGGTATTCTGTTGATCGAGTTACTTCCTGAGTAACCTCTCCTTAAATATCATCAGAGCTAATTTCGTAGCAGGAGCTCCTTTGCATATCAGGCCACACACCCCTAATGTAGCCAATCCTCCAAGAGCTTACAGAGCTCTTCTTACAGGGGCTACTGTAAACTCTTGGAGGATTGGCTACATTAGGGGTGTGTGGCCTAATATGCAAAGGAGCTCCTGCTACGAAATGAGCCCTGAATATCATCACCCCCATGCCAGGTGGTTTCAGTTGGAGCCTCCCTTCATTAGTAGCCACAGCAGGACTGATAATTATAGACAAAGTGTTAGGGAAAACAGCCTTAGTCGGATTGATCCTGAACGTATGAAGCTGCCTTATACTATGTCAATTAGTCCTTGTAGCTCAGTATTGGCTTCTCTGACTGGCTGCAACTCTCTGGACTCTCAGACAGAGAGGGTCTATCTCAGCACCTGCTACCTAAGATCCTTTAACTGGATGTGGCAGGCACTGAAACTGGGACCTTCTGTATACACAGCATCTGCTCGACCATTGAGTCACAGACCCTCCCTGAGGCTTCCATGCCAGAAAACAAGTGTCCAGGATGAAGTGTACTGGCTTCTTAGCCAGGCATAACACTATAAGCCATGACATTGTTCCTGGATTGATGTAAAACCTGCAGGGATACCACATCAATACGGTAGACCAAGGTTTAGTATACCAGGTGTTTTCAATTAGGGCCTCATTCATGTTCACTTGTTTGGTAAATCAGAATGTCAGTGACTGGAAACTGAAGTAATCAATGCTACAGAACTGACAACAGAACAGTGGACCCGTAAAATGGCATTTGCTATAGCGGAACCAAAGCAACATCCAACAGTGTGCTTGGTAGAGAGGGTGCCTGTTTGTCATATTTTATAACTGGTTGCATTAGTACCATCCCAATGGCATTTAGAACAATGATCATAAGGGGATTTGAAATCATTCTGCAAAAGCAAAGGCCTTTTGAGCTGTCCTTAGTAGAAGTGTTCTTAGGTGATGTCTTTTGTGTGAGTAGCTTAGCTAAATAGGTGGATGTGCAATACAGATCTGCTAAAAATCTCATGGTGGACTCTTACCCCAATCCTACAAGACTGATCAGTGCACAGAGACAGGCTTTGTGTGGTGATAAAAAAGCACATTTTGGATCCAGTGCTCCATGTGCAGTGACCTCTGGCCTATGCATTCATCTCCTCAATAAGGTTTGGCATATCCATCTTTGCCAATGCCAATCACCTGTTAGAAGGGAAGGTTGATTCCAGCTCATCCTTTCTTCACGAACAGGTGCTGTTAAAGTTGGCTGTATCTGCTTGGAGGATGCAGATGCTGAGATCTTTCCATACAACATCAGGTGTGAATCTGTATGTAGGGCATTGTGGATTAGGGCCAGCATGTTTTAATATGAATATCAACACAACTCAAATTAGAGTTGTCTCCTGCAGTTAAGGCACACATTAACAGATTTGCAGGCTGGTACAAATTCTTAAATGTAGGAATCAGGAAACTAATTTGCTATTATTTTACAAGTTAATATTCCATACCTATGAAGAATAAGAATATGCTTAAGGTAAGCAACCCTATGCACACTTACCTATGAGCTAGTCCTGGCGAACAAAGTGATGCATGCTGAAAATTGAAATAAATGAATGAAATGAAAAAATTTTGAGTAAGTATGCACAGGATTGAACTGAAAATATATTTTAGAAAACCCAGTAGCAGAAACCAATTTCCGTATCCGTTTTTATCAGCTAGACAGAGAGTTTAACCAATTCTGCCATTTCCCCTGTTGAAACTTGAGTGGGACAATAATTTAAATTGTTGTTTATAAATCTGAATGCCTTTTGTTTCGGACGCATGCAGTCTATACAGTAATACACAGGAACATGACAACTCTTTGCATTTTAACTGATCAGAATTCACTACTCAAAATAATGATTTGTGTGTGTGTGGGGGGGGGGTAAATTTGTTTAAGATGTGTATGTGTACTTCCAAGAATATTGGGAACTGATATGATATAATGGTTAGAGAGTTGAATTTGGCTCCTGGAAACTTGCCTTTGAATCCTTGCAGGCAAGGAGCTTGCTGAGTGACCTTGAGCCAATCACTCTCTCTGAGCTTGAACTATCTCGCAAGGTTTGTGTGCTCCCTCCTGGTTCTTATATTGTCCCAGTGACTGTGGATCCACTTCTTTCCTGCTCCATCAGATAATTGTTCTTTCATCTCAGTTGTCTGCTGGTGACACAGTAGACTGAAAAGGGCACCTGATGCCTATTCATTATGGATTTTCAAGTTGGCTTTACAGAGGGAGTGGCAACCCTCTCTCAACTCTGCCAATACATTGATCATAATTCCATAATTAAAGCAATGCTTTCCTCAGTACAAATGCACTATTCTACAAAAATCAAGGAACCTCTTCCATTTTATACTTAGATAATGTTTCTTTATTTCTTGAGCTAGACAAAGTTTGAATTACATTTTGTAGCTGTGGGGGGGGGGAATGAATTGGCTTGAGCTTTACAATAAGGCAATTTAAATTCTGCTATTTTCTTGGAGGAATTGTGTTTGGGGTTTTTTTAAGGTGAATTTTTTTGGTGCAAACGGAACGATGCAAACAAGGGATATTTGCTAGACATATCCACTTGTCGCTGTTTTTGTATCAGTATTTTTCATGCATTGTTAACAGTATTTCTAGTAGTTCTAACATGTAAATCTCCTTCTCCATGGAATGGATAGCAATGTACAGTGCAACCATTTCCTATAAACCAGTGCGACTTTGCACTATCCTCTTGTGTATAGTGTAACTCATAAAACAACAGCATGCAGACATTCTTTCAATGAATGGATTCCTTTGTACTGAAATCTCTAGTTTTCTAAGACAGTTCTGTGTATAAAAATGATTTGTACATCTTTCCAAGGCTGTACATATCTAGCCGTCAGTCATCATGCAAGGGGAAAGGGCTTTCTTTGGGGCTGATGGGCCTCTTTTTTTTTCTTTTCCTGTTTTCTGATTATGTCTATAAAACAAAAGTCTTGTAAAACTTCTGTTGCAAATTCCACCTTCCAAAACTGTGGTTGCACAATATGAGTTCAAGGCTACAGTGGAGGTATAACTGGCATGTTTAAAGGAAAAGGGAACCCTGCAGGGTGAAGGGAAAGTTTCTATATATTAAAAATCTGGGATAAAAATAAATCATCTAACAATTCTTCATGAATTAACAATGCCATTTGTGATGAGATACATCATAATTGTCCTTTGGATTATTGGGTAGGCTTGATGGTGCTACCATTAAAGGATACTATGGCTGCGATCACACACACTAAATAATCCACTTTCAATCCACTTTCACTGCACTTTCCTACTGAATTTTGCCAGTTTACACAGTAAAATCCAGTTTAAAAGTGCACTGAAAATGGATTGAAAGTGGATCATGTTGTGTGTGTGACTGCAGCCTATAAGTAGTAATGGCCTAAAGGTCCCTATACACTTGCTTAGTAGAAATACACAGGACACAGTCCCGCAAAAGTTAGCCAAAAATGTCAAAATTTAAATAATGGGATGGACTCTGAAATCCCATTGTTTTCCCTTGAACTCATTCACGATTAACATCTGAGCATTTATTAACGTTGTGGTCTACAGCAGCATGCAGGCATACAAGTGAATTGCATATGACTGGAAAAACTCAAATATGTGTGCTTTCAACATCTTTATCTAATAGAATAAAATCAGTACCAGAGCCATGCTAAAAGAAAAACCACATACCTGCCAAACTTAGGCTACTTCCTTCCAGTGTTGCCACGGAAAACTGTTTTCAGTGTCCCTCGGTGGCTGAGCATCACCTTCCCAGGAATCTCCTTCTGAAGCAAAAATACATCTCTGTAATCACTGCTACATCTGTACAAAGATGGGTAGCTTGAAGACCCCATGTGATCATCTGCATTTCAGCCTATGCATATGTGTGCTTATAATCACTTTGTTAATCATTAGAATAATGCAAGTTTTAGGAAAATGTAAAAAAGATAGTCCAGCATTCTAAAACCTTATATCAGCATTCGGATATTAGTGAGGTCACACTTGTGTGTGTGCGGGGTGTATGTGCGGGGTGCCCCCCAACTTATTTAAAGGCCCCTCAAATTAAAAATTCCTGGCTACGGACCTGTCACTCACAGTCTCCAGAAGTCAAAGGGCTTCCTTTGGCGATCTACAAAAATCTCAAAAGTTCATGTTCTCTTTATTTTTACCAGACCCTAAATGAACGTTTTAACTAGTTTTGTTCTCATCCAACTGCTAGCACCCTTAACCAACCCTTTTGACAAGTTCAACAGAACATAATCAATGAAAACAATTCAGCTGGGTAGCCGTGTTGGTCTGGAGTGGCAGAACAAAGTTTGAGTCCAGTGGCACCTTTAAGACCAATAAAGTTTTATTCTGGACATAAGCTTTCATGTGCATGCACACTCCTTCAGTGCACACAAAAGCTTATACCCAGAATAAAACTTTGTTGGTCTTAAAGGTGCTCCTGTACTCAGACTATGTTCCAGTGAAAACAATGTTTACCTCTCTCTCTCTCTCTCTCTCTCCCTCCCTCCCCCCCTCAATATATTACATTGGTAATTATAATGTTAGCACTGTATGATGTTTATCTTCCCAACAATAGTGTCCTTCTGCTATATTTATATTTGCTGTAGATTAAGTTCTTGGCTGACGAGAGACTGACTGTGACAGAATTATACTGCCTTGACGCACAACCTCCACCTGCCGACTGAACACATGGAGGGCAGGAGTAGGCAAGAGCATGTTGGCCCTGCCATCTGTCTCCACACAATCACTAGCTCAGGAGCCTGGCACTTACATGTGGATGCTGCTTTCCAAATGTTCCAGATCATCTAAAGGGAGCATACTCATGGACACATCCACCATGTGTAGGAACCATGTTCAGGAGCCAGCTGCCTCACTCACCTATCCTATTTTACCCCACCCTTCCTCCAAGAACTTCAGGGTTCTCCCCTTTCTGCATTTCATCCCTATAACAATGCTGTTACATGAGAGAGAATAACTGGCCCAAGACTACCCACCGTTTCATTGCCTGGTGGGAATGTGAACCTGGGACTCCCCACTCCCAGTCCAGCACTCTAACCCCTATACCAGACTGGCTGTCCTTAAGAGCCACCGTTCCCATTAAGTTTTACCCCTTAGTCCTCAACCCCAACCAAAAACAAAGTCTAAATATTCTACAGCACTTGGTCCTCACACATTCATAACTTTGTTATTCTTGTCAATCCCCTTCTTCACTCTACTCTGTTGTCTTTCTTCACTATCAATGTGTATCTCGCACTATCAAAATACAGCTTGTAAATTCTTTGGAGGGGGCAGGGATTAACTCTTTTGATTCATGTCATTCTGTAAAACACAATGCTGACTGATAGCTGTATATCAATATTAATAACAACCTGGATGAGCCAAGGTGTTGATTAATTGTTTCGATGCTTGTTCATGAGTTATTTGTATATAGGGTGCATCTTCTATTACTTTTTTGTTTTAAAACCACAAAACACAGGCAAAGGTTTGTTTGTTTTTAAAAGCACCCCATGACTCAATCCTATCAATCACTGTGCAAAGAACAGAGCAATCCTAGGCAAGGTTACACCCTTCTGGGTCCAGTGAAATCAGTGGGCTTAGAAAGGTCTAACTCTGTTCAGGATTGCATTGTAAATGCTTAGAATAAAGTAATGAGATTTTCTGGCATCAAAGCACCTCATAGGGCATCTATTTGGGAAGTGAACCATATCTGATCTTATTTGTTTTTCCTTCCACAGCAAACCACAGAATTAATTAACTTAAATGTTTAAAGTCACACACACACACACAACTGCCTTATACTGTGTCCACCAGTGTCACTGCTGTCTACCCAGACTGGTGGTGGCTCTCCAGGGTGGCAGGCAGACAACATCTATTGCCTGGTCCTTTTAACTGAAGATGCTAGGGATTGAACTTGGGACCTTCTGCATGCAAAGCAGAGGGTCTTCCACCAAACCGCACACAATCCCTACATAGCTGTCAAATATGTGTGGGGAAAGATTGCACACATAGTAGCTGGGGGATGAAGAAGTTTGGTTTCTTCACTCACAGCTTTGTCCTGCTGAATTGTCAGGCTTTCTTTTCCACCCCATCAGTTTATTTTAAAATCTCTTACTACCCCTTTTCATGCTTAAACATGCATGGACAGCTCCAACCTCTTAATAACTACAGTACAACTTGCCCATTTTTTCTTACCCATAATATTAGTTAGGGTGGGGGGCGGGAGTCAAGATCCAAAAAAGGAAACTGCTGATATTCCCAGTGTTGTTAAACTCAGAAACAAGGCAAAACACTGAGCTTTAAAGAAGTGAGTGGCAGATGTTCTGCAGAAGCTTGATGGAAGGGACAGGAGTGACAGATGGGTCTCCCTTCTGAGAGAAGCAGCACAGAGTTGTTCTCAGTCATATGCAATCAAGTGGAGCCTATAAGACAGCATGTTCTTGCGAACAAAACACAAGATAATAATATAACAACCGAGTGTGGTAAACTGGTAGGCATGCAAATGGCAACTTCTTCCCATCCCATGTCACTACCAGCCGAGAAGAGGGAACCTCAAGAAGAGTAGGAGGAATGGAATCAGCAACATCCGCAAGGTTCCCTGGTATGGGTCCGCCCATGGAGGATCTTGTAGCAGAGTCCATCCCTCCAGAGAGACCTTATAATGTTGTTAACTTCATAATAGGAGAAAAGGTGTTACTAAAGCCAAAGTACGTAAGTCCAAAGTCCCCAGTAGTCCTGCTGCCATCTTGGATCCACAGACAACAATTCTCTGTGAGCCCCACCTATACCACCCAGGCCCAGTTCTCTGCTCAAGCAACCCAAATGGCTGCTTTGCAGGTGGTAAACTGGTGTACGGGAGTGAGTGATCATGGAGGAGGGAGAGGAGTGGCTTGCACCTGGTGCCACTGCACTGCTGCACTGGAGACAGTCTGGATTCTGCTGTGGTTGCCCATGCTCCTTCCAGCTGGGGTCAGAGGCACTTCCTCTGCATGGAAGGAAGGTGCCTGAGCTAGCAATGATACCATCCAGATCCAATCCAACCGTCACATCAAAAACAGTCCACATGATTCAGTCAATTCCATAAGTCCCCATGGTAACCTGGGCCCTGGGAATTCTGTCCCTCGAGCTCCACCCCCACACAGCCCAGCAGCCCTGGGATCTAGTTGTGCACTCCTTTGGTTCCTTGCTGTTTGCATAGTCTTTAAAACAGCATTGTGCAAGCAACGATGATATCTACTTAGCCCGCCCACCAAGACAATTAGTATAGCATCTACCAATTCCTATAGTTTACAGAAAATTTACTCACTTCAGGCTGTAGTCCTAAACACTCCTGCGTTTTAATCAGCAGTACATCCTTATTTTGAACATGAACACTGACCTCTTAACTGAACTGGGGAAATAAATCAGTTCCACACATGCAGAGTGGCATTTGCTAGAGTTTACTACAAAAAGCAGAGAGTCCAGTACCAGAGAGAACTTCAGGATACACAAAGTATAAATTACCGCTCCCCCGAGAGCTGGAACAGACTGAGTACATGCTGCCCTGAATGGAATGGTTCAGGCTAGCCTGTATTGATCAGATCTCAGAAGCTAAGCAGGGTCAGCCCTGGTTATTACTGGGATGGGAGACCACCAATGAAGTCAGGGACTGCTACACATAGGCCAGTAATCACAAACCACCTCTGTTTGTCTCTTGCTTTGAAAACCTGAGGGGATGCCATAAGTCTTCTGTGATCTGCTGGCACTTTCCACCTGGCTCCAGCCTGGTGGAACTCTCTCCCCAGTAAGATCTGGGCCCCATGGGACAAGGCTCAGTTTAGCAGGGCCTCTAAGACTGAGATGTTCTGCCGGGCATTTGGTTGAGGACAGCAACGGTTAGAGAAAACAGTGGCCTCCCAAGTTTTTCCCCTTTCCTTTACTCTTTTCTGTTTTAAGATCCTCCTTACGGATGGAATATAGATTATATACCAGCCGCCTCAGCTATCTGTGGAATAGATAGCCACCCAATAATAGATTAAATTGCTGAATAGCACTAGATTTTAACAATATTGTATGTATTGTATGTATTCCATTATGTATTGATATATATTATATGTTATATGCGGCCCTGGGTCCTGCTTGCAGGAAATGGAGCAGGATAGAAATCAAATAAACTAAACTAAACTAATACACACTGTATTAGTATGTACATTAAACTGCTCACATCCTGTTGCTTCTTAGACACTACAGCTGTTCCACTGTTCATTCCACTGTTCCTTGTTAAGAACAACCACGCTTTACAGGAACAATGTTAATCCAGTATACAATTAAATGGGGGGGGGGGGGGGGAGAGGTAAACATTGTTTTCACTGGAATAAAGTTTGAGTCCAGTGGCACCTTTATGACCCACAAAGTTTTATTCTGGGTATAAATTTTCATGTGCATGCACACTTCTTCAGTGCACACTATTAAATGGGGGGGGGGGGGGGAGAGAGAGAGAGAACAAATCGCTAAAGGGTTTTTAGTGAGTATATAATAGAACTGGGACTTGAACCCCAGGCCAAGGACCAACATATGACCTAGATGAACTCAGTGTAACTGGCTTTCAGGTTTTTAGGGTCAGGGTGTGTGTTTTCTTTTTTTACTTTTTTTTCACTCTCCCTTCTTTTTTCTCCTTCCCTTAAACTGCTGCCATGAAGTCATTGTAAACAGACACTTAAATAAGAACTTTCAACCCACTGCCAATAAAAAATTTTGGGAAAATATTTTCTTCACGTACTGTTAATCTAGCACCCTCATTGCTAAAGTCTTCCTTCAATCATCTAATGTTATGGTGTATCTCATTATCAATGGATCCAAATTGTAGACATTGTATAACTATGCACTGCAGAGGTCTTCTGTAGGGGTGTGTACTCAGTATAAAGTGAGCCAGCAAAATACCCAATAAATACCTTATTGGCATTTATCGGGTATTTTCTCAGCCAGTCACTGAGGGGGCTAGTGATTCGGCTATCCAAAAATGGCCATCCTGAAAAATCCCAAAAGATATTTGGGTTTTGGGGGGGCTGCCAGATAGCTGTAGTTACAAGGCATTTAAAGGGCTCTCAGTCCCTTTAAATGCCTTCGAAGTGAACGCTCAGCTTGAAAAAGGCATTTAAAGGGACTGCAGTTTCCAATGAAGGGAGGCAGGACATTTAAAGGGACTGCAGTTCACTTGCCATGGTGTGAAGTCACACTCCAGCTTGGAAAAAGCATTTAAAGGGACTGAGCCTGCTTTGCAGGGAGGGCAGGGTACAAATTTAATAAATAAACAAATAAAATAAATGCCTTTCCTCCCTCCACTGGAAACAATGGAGTATGGGGGCACCTTCTCTTGGGGCCCATAGTATTGGACCCCGGTCCAATCTTTTTGAAACTTGGGGGGGGGGGGGTTTGAGAGAGGCACCAGAAGCTATGCTGCAAACTTGGTGCCTCTATCTCAAAAAAAAAACAGCCCCCTCCCAAACCCCAGATACCTCCAGATTGATTCCCCATTATACTCTATGGAATAGATTCAGGAATATCAGAAATATCAGGATTGGGATTCAGGGATATCAGGAAATACCAATATTTTTCAAGTTCAATAGACTGGAACCCGAAGAAAATACCAGTTTTGGGGGGTGCACACCGCTAGTCTTCCATACCACTGAACTGCTGCATCCTTGCATATTTGGTGTTGGTTTTTGAAATTCTGTTTTGGAACCAAAACTTGGACAACAAAGAACTTCGACACTGTTTGTTTGTTCTCATATTTGCAATGTATATGCAGTATGATTTGATTGTTTCAGATTCAGTCTGCTTGCACTGACTTAAAGTATAGACTCTGCATTTGGAGAATGTAAAGTCAACGGGAGGTTCATCATTGACATAGGTTTGTTAGAGACTGTATGCAGCTGTCTTAACGTGGTCATTACCCTTTGGCATAAAATCCCCAGTGTGCGCACAGAGGTCCACCATCATCAAGGGCTTCCAATTTACTTCAAAGGAGAATCGATGGTACATAGACACAGATGACTCTTTCAAAGTGAATGGGAAAGCCCATTTCCTAAGAGACTCTGTGAATACACTGGAGCACACAGAACTCTGGGCTGACACAGCTGTCCATAATAATGATTGAGCAACACATTGTTAAATGTCTTTCTTCTGTGTCTGAAGACATAGAATTTGAGGAGTTGTTTTAAACTTTAATGTGGATTTATAAAACTCTAGCGATGGATTTGGTTGGCGTTATTTTATGGAACATTTAGTTATGATTATTAACAGTTGGCATGATCTTGTAAATGATTATCCGTCAATTTAGTCTTTTCATGGTAGGTTTGATGGAAGAAAACAAGGATGCTATTTTTGGATGTTCAGAAATGAAATTTCTGTTATAATAATGCCCCCATTGTCAGCTCAATGATGTTCATGCATTTAAACTGTTTTTTAATAGTTTTTGTTTCTTTTTTCCCAAAGGAAAACTGTTTAATAAAAATTTGGTACTACGTTTGTGTTGCTTTTGTCCTATCTTTGAAATTATTTTAAGGGGAGAAGCATGGGTCCATAGCATGGAAAGGGAATGAGTTGTGACGGTGTTTGGGTTTTAAGCAATAAATAGTGAACTGAAAATGCAAGACTCAAAAAATAACAATACAGATGCTCCTGTTTACCACCAGCCCTAAGGTGGGCTACTGTATAAACAATGCAGTTCTGCCTGATTATAATCCTGCCCCACTGAAGGATATTCTTTCTTTACTACCACAATGGCCGGATCTAGAGTTTCATAGAATCACAGAACCACAGAGCTGGAAGGGGCCATACAGGCCATCTAGTTCACCCCCATGCTCAATGCAGGATCAGCCTAGAGCAGGGGAGGGCAAATGGCGGCCCGGGGGCCACATGCGGCCCGCCACAGAGTTTTTTGCGGCCCGCCAAGACAGTTGGCCACTGTCAGCACCTGAGGAGCTGCAGCTTGAACTTATTTACATGCAGTCAGATCACACTGTGAAAGAAATGTTTAACGCTGTGACATTAGTTGGCTTTTACAAATCTTTGTCTGCTGAAAAGTTTCCATGCATGAAGAAATTTGCTGGGAAAATGTTCTCTGTATTTGGGTCTACATATATTTGTAAGCAAAGTTTTTCTTGCATGAAGATCAACAAGAGTAAATATAGACATTAACAGACATTTGACAGACATTAACTTGCAGGCTGTGATGAGAATCTCAACAAGCAATCTCACTCCTGATTTTAAAAAAAATTGTAGAAAAGTGTGATAGGGTACATTTGTCTCATTAAACTGATTCTAAAATTAAATGTGCTTGCAGCTATAGATGATATGAAATTAGCACAATAAATAAATTGAACAAAACTACCACTATTTTATTTAATTTATATTTATTGATTTTTAATGATACAATTTATACCTTTTCTGAAATGCAAAGTTAACTAATGAATGCAATCATTTTAAAAGGTGTGGCCCTCCGCTAACCTCTGCTCCCACAAAGTGGCCCCCGAGCCAAAACAATTGCCCACCCCTGGCCTAGAGCATCCCTGAAACGTGTTTGTCCAGCTGCTGCTTCTTCAGGTATATGATTATATTATGGTTTACAATGATACAGGAATGAGAACATGATACAGGAATGAGAACATTGCTTCAGAAGAGGGGGAAAGTCTCATCTGCTTTTAGTAGACTAGACACCATATATTTGAAGAGGTCTTCCAGGTTTTCCTAGTATCTCGTATTTTGAGATGTCAATTAACAAATTATAAGAGCCTAAGAGTGTTGCTGAATCAGACTGTGCCTATTTAGTTGAATATCTAGCATCCTGTTTTACACAGTGGTCAACCAGTTGACCTGAAGGGCCAGGTAGGTGTAGTGGTTAAGAGCACAGACTCTAATCTGGGAGAACCGGGTTTGATTCCCCACTCCTCCATATGCAGCCAGCTGGGTGACCTTGGGTCAGTCACAAGATCTCTCAGAGCTGTTCTCTCATGAGTAGTCCTCGAAATAGCTCTCTCAGCCCCACCTACCTCACAGGGTGTCAGTTGTGGGGAAGAGAAGGGAAACGAGATTGTAAGTTGCTCTGAGACTCCAAGTGAAAGGCGGGGTATAAATCCAATTTCTTCTTCTTCTCTCCCCCCCCCCCGATGTTAGAATCATAGAACAGAATCATAGAATTACAGAGTTGGAAGGGGCCGTACAAGCCATCTAGTTCAACCCCACTTCAATGCAGGATCAGAATAAAGATTCCATGACAAGTATTTGTCCAGCCACTGCCAGTGAGGGGGAGCTCTCCACCTCCTTAGGCAGCTGATTCCACTGTTGCACAACTCTTCCTGTAAAAAAGTTTTTCCTGAGATCCAGCCGGTACCTTCCAGCCCTTATTTTAAACCCATTATTGCGAATCCTCTCCTCTGCTGCCAACAGGAACAGCTCCCTGCCCTCCTCTAAGTGACAGCCCTTCAAATACTTAAAAAGAACAATCATGTCCCCCCTCAACCTCCTCTTCACCAGAGTGAACATTCCAAGTCTCTCAGCCTTTTCTTATAGGGCTTGGTCTCCAGGCCCCGGATCATCTGATCATCCTCACTGCTCTCCTCTGCACCTGCTCCATTCTGTCCACATCCGTTTTGAAGTGAGGCCTCCAGAACTGCATACAATACTCCAGGTGCAGCCTGACCCACGCAGTGTACAGTGGGACTATGACTTCTTTCATGTGCGCTGAGATGCAAGCATGGCAGGCATGGGCAGGATCATCATGCATTTCAATACACACACCGGTACAAGTGTGCCAAGGAATGCAAGCACGCACCATCTGGGCAAATGTGTTTGTCGCTGTTTTCCAAATTGTCTATTGAAATTAAAATATCACTTTTAAATTCATACTGTTTTCAAGGGATTCAGGGCATTATTTATTTATATTTATTATTTCAAATTATTATATCCTGCCGAAGAAGGAAGAGGAGTTGTTTATACCCCACTTTTCTCAACCCTAAGGAGTCTCAAAGTGGCTTACAATCACCTTCCCCTTCCCACAACAGGCACTTTGAGAGATAGGTGGGGCTGAGAGAGTTCTAAGAGAACTGTGACTGGCCCATGGTCACCCAGTAGGCTTCATGTGGAGGAGGAGGTAAGGAATCAAACCCGGTTCTCCAGATTAGAGTCCGTCACTCTTAACCACTACACCATGCCAGCATTAGCCCAAGATAGCTTACAATTATGACCATAACATAACTAAAAGCATTAGGTTCTACTAATGACATGCCAAACAACGGATTCTACATAGCACAAGTTTGCCTTGTGAAAAGGGCCTTTTAGAAAGGATTATCTTCCAAGCTTTATGAGAAGTTGGGACCTTGTAATCAGCATCTGGAAGACAGTTACCGGGAGCAGTCAGGGGCTGAATGAACCAGATGAGGTGAAAGGACAGAGAGGAGGAACTGCAACAAATATCACACTTGGTACAAGTGGTCATTCAGATATGTAGGTCCTCAGTCATGAAACGGTTTATTCACACACACATCACTTGAAGACTCCTGAATGTATGTCTGTCACAAAATGAATATCACAACTAGAATTTTACAAACACAATGCATTACATTCAGTGAAACATCATTAGAAGCCGTGCACTGCACAGACCAGAAATCAAGTGACATCCTTCTTTGAAACGGCTCTTGATAAATCACAGTTGACAGTGTAAACTGATTCCATTTGAAATAATTGTGTTGAGACAATCAGATAATTTGAAGATTCTATCTACTGTTTTCTTTTTTTCCTAAAGGGTAACCATGTGGCAATATGGAGTCTTATGGCATCTTAACATCTGACAAATTTAATGTAGCGTAAGCTTTGATGAACCTGTTTCAACAGACACATGGAAAGTATTGGAGAGAGAGTGCTGGACTAACAACAGAGAGCGGACAAAGGAGGGGATGCTATTACAAAGTGAGGCCACAGGCCCAACAATCCAAGAGATGTACATTGTACCATTTATTTAAACAAAAACACCACAAACTCAGGCCTTTCATCCAATAGCTCCCAAGGCAGTATAGAGAGCAAAAACAATCCTACCTTTCTGCTCAGTTAATAGCACTAATGTAGCTTTAGGACTACTGTGGTGTTTTTTTTATTTCTGTGTTTTTATGTGCGGTTTTATATGTATGGTGCTGTAGTTTTAAAAAGGCAAGCCTCTAGAGTAAGAAAGGGGGGATGGGTGGGTTACTGAAGTGTGTTATGATTGGATGGTAACCAGGGCTTTTTTTGTAGAAAAAGTCCAGCAGGAACTCATTAGCATAATAGGCCACACCCAACAGCAGAAACTCATTAGCATATTAGGCCACACCACAGCTTATTAGCATATTAAGCCTCACCTCCATGTTACCAGAAGAGTGGTCATCCAGCCACACCCACCTTTTGCTTCTTATTCTGTTTACCTTGTTTGTTGTCAAAACCCAGGGCTTTTTTGGTATCAGGAATTAATTTGCATGTTAGGCCACATATCTCTAATGTAGCCAATCCTAAAGAGTTTCTGCTATTGGGTGTGGCCTGTTATGCTAATGAGTTCCTTCTGGGTGTGGCCAACTCAGGAGCCAGCCAGAACTCCATTCCTGTGCGTTCCTGCCCAAAAATAGCCCTGATGGTAACTGTACCCTAGGTGGTCGAGTTGACCAGTTTGTGAAGAGAGTTTGTTCACTCTGTGTGTGTGTGTGTGTGTGTGTCAGAGAGAGGATACTGAGTGAAGTGCTGTACATGGTGTGAGAAATTTGTGTTCTTTATGGAAGTTATTTGCCTAAGTGACAAGATAGGAAATTAAGCTTTGTGGACGGTGTTAGCCTAAGTAGCAAGTGAGAAAATAAGCCTTTCTGGCTAGATCTATTTAAGGAACTCTAGAGAAAGAAGTACATATCTGAAACCATTATGGTTAGGGATGGGCACAAACTACACTTTTGCAGTTTGGTTCATGGTTCTTGGGTGAACCGAACCATGGACACATATGAACAGGAAGGTTGGTTCGCAAACCAACCCGGTTCATGAGCCATTTCTGCTCCCTGTGGCTTTTCATGGGGAGCAGAAAGCAGAGGTTTCCAAACAGATGAATGGTGGAGACCACTACTCAGTTGTTTGATTTAAATGGCTCTGAGCCATTTAAACACTGCCTTCTGCTCCTCGCAAAAAGCCTCAGGGAGCAGGAGTTTCCAAACAGCTGGGTGGCAGGGACTTCTGCTTAGCTGTTTGGTTTAAATAGCTTGAAGCCATTTAAACCCTGCTTTCTGCTCCCAGCAGCTTTTCACAGGGAGCAGAAAGCAGGGGGTTTGCCATTTAATCCTCTGCTTTCTGCTCCCCATGAAAAGTCGCAGGGAGCAAAAAGTAGTGGTTTAAATGGATCCACTGTCAGGCAATGGATCCATTTAAACCAAACAGCTCAGTGGTAGGGATCTCCCCGCTGCTCAGCTGTTTTTCAGCTGCTTTCTGCTGTTCCTGGATCACCACAAACTGCAGTTTGTGGCAGTTCTTTGGTTCACAGACATCATTTCACGAGCCACAAACCGGCCAAAATTCGTGATGCACTTTAGTTTATCAGCCAGTTCTTGCCCACCCCTAATTCCAGTTATCTACCTATGTGAAACTATGGATTTCAGAAAAGATTAAAATGTTGCAACAACTATTCTGCTCAGCTGGTAGCATTAGGGCATTAGGGTCATACCTGTGTCTTATGGCAGAAAAAAATCTTAAAAAATCACTGTCAGGCAAGAGTGTGACATCACTTCCAGGGATACCCAAAAGTGATATCAGTCTGCTTTAGAAAGCACTTGAAACTCTATGGTTTTACCACAGAGTTTCCAGCAATTCATAGAAGGTAGTGATGTCATTTTCAGGTTTCCCAATACCATGCTGTTGCCTGATGGCAACCCCCATGTCCCTGCCCCCCTTGACGCCCACCAGTTACCAGGCTGTGCCTGGTGACCCTAGGAGGCATGTTCCTATTGTACAAGGAACTCTCCACCAAAGCCAGCAGAAGAGCATTTTGTGTCAAGGGAAGTATCCTTTGGCCAGAGGAAGGTGGTGCTATTAGCAGAACCAAATGATAGTATATAGCCCAATAAAACAATTTGATAGCATAATAAAGCCTAAAACTATAACGCAGTTGCCTGAAAGCTCAGAATTTTTGACAGGACAACAAGTGAGGCAGTAAAAACAGCCTTCAAACCAACATGGAACATATAAAAGTCAGCACACATTTCTATTAATCAAAACAAACAAAAGGAAAAGCAAGGGGATGTGGCACCAGGCCTTTCTTTGACTTTTACACCAGATACCTCAGATGGTTCAGAGCATTTGTACACTCCTAAGCATCCTTGTGACTGGGAGCAACTTATGAACATGTCATCCAAATGCCCAAGGGGAAAGAAAAGTCATTGCTGGGCACCAGCATCTTGGCAAATTTGGCAGTCTCGCCATTCCAGGGAAAATGTGTTGAGCACAAATTACAATAAGCTCCACTTTCTCTATGGCAGGGGTCCCCAAACTTTTTGAGCACAGATGGGCACATTTGGAATGCTGACATGGCAATGGTGGGCACAGCAAGAAAATGGCTCCCGCAGGAGGCAGAGCCAGCCACAAAATGACTGCCATAACTGAACTTCAGTCACACAGTGTAGATCCTTGTGTTGTGGTGCCAGCTGCTGCCAAAGCAACATTTTAAGAAATCTGCATGGCCAATCAAATCTCCAATGGTCAGTCAGAAGCCTTGCTTGGCAAAAGCCCTACCTGACTCCACCCACTTTTTAAAAACAGTTGACAGGTGCCAGAAAAGGAGTAGGCATGTGCAATGGTGCCCATGGGTACCACACTGGGGACTCCTGCTCTATGGCATTTGCTTGGCAATGGCTCCTTTACACAGTCAGTCACCACTCCATGCTGCAGTAAAGCATGTGTGAAGCAGACCTGCATTTGTTTATTTGCACGGCAAACAAACACAGCAAAACTCATTGGCTGGCTTGACTGAAGATATATAGGATGTGAGCTCTGGACCAAGAGCCTCTAGATTTTGTCCTTTGACATCCACACAAAGCCACTTCCAAGCTTTATAAAGTCCAACATACCTGAGGGACTGCCTTTTCCAGTATAGAGCCCAGAGAGCACTTCAGTCAGGATCACAACACCAACTTTCGGTCCCGGGTTTAAGGGAAGCCAGGCTCGCCGGTACTAGGGCTAGAGCCTTCTCGGTGGCGGCTCTTCTCTGGTGGAATGAGCTCCTGGAGAAGATCAGGGCCCTGCAGGATCTTATGCAGTTCTGCAGGGCCTTCAAGATGGAGCTCTTCCACCAGGCTTTCGATTAGGAGCTGCCACCATCCACCATCTACTACCTACCATCAACCATCTCCATTAATATCAGAGATGAGGGTTGGCTCGAACTGAGAGAATCTGTAGGACACCATCGTGATCTGCATTGATCATCTTGCAATGATCTTGCGATCTTGCAAGCTTTTACTGTATATTTATTGCAGATCTGTTATAATGTTTGTTATTGTTTTAAATTGGTTTTAACTGTTTTATTATGAGTTGGCTTGTGCCACATTGTAAGCCGCCCTGAGCCCGCTTGCAGGGAGGGCGGGGTAAAAGTGCAATAAATAAATACCTGAAACAGGAACCCATCCTCAGCAAAGATAGTACTAAGCTAGCAAAGATGTTTCTTCTCTTGGTCCTCCCCTCCTTTCTGCTGAAATCCTTTTGAAGTTAACATGTGTCAACCAAGGCTTCCAACCCTGGGTGGGGAATTCCTTGAAAATTCAGGGGGTAGATCCTGGGGAAAGCAGATTTTGGGGAGGTGAGGAACATCAGAAGCATATAATGCCATAGAGTCCACCCTTCAAAGCAGCCATTTTTTCCAGGAGAGCTGATTAGGGATGGGTATGAACCAGCTGAACTAAAGTTCATCAGGAATTCTGGCCGGTTCATCATTCACAAAGTGATGTTCACAAACTGAAGAACCACCACAAACTTCCATGAAGTTTGGTACAGTTCGTGGTGGTTTGTGAAGAGCAGAAAGCAAAGGTTTAACCCCCCCCCCCCGCTTTCTGCTCTTCATGAAAACAGCTGAGTGGCGTGGAGCCATTTAAACCCCTACCTTCTGCTCTCTGCCATGGGGGAGCAGAAAGCCATGGGGAGCAGAAAGCAGGGTTTTAAACATTAAATAGCTCATGAACAGATACAAACTGGGTCAGTTCATGAACTAACCTCCTTGTTCGTATGTGTTCATGGTTCAGTTTGTGGTTTTGCTACAAACCACAAACTTCCCTAGAGTTGATCTCTGTAGTTGGAGATTCACTGTAATTCCAAGGGATCACCAGGCCTCACCTGGAGGGTGGTAAGCCTAGTGACAACCCAAATGTGGTGCTCACAAAAAATTCTGCTGAACAAGGAGAGCTTCATGTGAATAACAGCTGTTCTTGTCATCGCTGCTTGTAGAAATGAGCAAGAGTCCAGTAGCACCTTAAAGACTAACAAAACATGTGTCAGGGCTTGAGCTTTCATGAGTCATTGCTCACTTCTTCAGAGACTGCTCACTTTCTCAGAGCAGTGACTCATGAAAGCTCATACTCTGCCATATTTTTTTTTAGTCTTTAAGGTGCTTCTGGACTCTTGTTCTTTTCTACTTCTACAGACAGACTAAGGCCGAGGACAGACTGGCAGTCTGGGCCACTCTGCCTCTGCTTCAAAAGTGGAGGCAGAGTGGCCGTTCAGATGGCCGCATCTGCCCCGAGGAGGCAGCCCGGACGCATCGTGTCCGGCGCCGCGCTCCTCCTGCAGCAGCCGGGCACCACTTAAAAGTGGTGCCCTGGCTGCTGCGGTGCACGTTCCACCCGCCTCTGGGGAAGCTGCGCGGCGTTCGCATGCTGCCGTAGGAAGCCGCCCGCAGTCTGAACGCTGCGGGCGGCTTCCTTCCGGTGGTGCGTGAACGTCGCACAGCGGGGGCAATTACCCCCGCCTTATTCTGCCGTGCCGCGGAGGCGCGGCAGAATACAAATCTGTCCACAGCCTAACATGGCTACCCATCTTGATCTATTGCTGCTTGTACGGTCGTGGTCACTCGCTCAGTTTGATCACCACTGTTCCCTCTCACATTTAAAATTGCTGATCAGACGCCTGCATTCATCTCCTGCATTGAAGTGGGCTCACTTGCGCAATTCTCCAGGCTCCCTAGCAAGTTTTCCATCACCTGAAAAATCAAATACTTTCCAGATATTTGCACTTTGAACCAGCGATTTCAACAATCTGGACAGCCATCTTTCACAATGATCATGATTAGGTCGTCTGAATGTCCTTCTTATGATGTGTCCCCCCCCCCCAGCTTCTGCCATTGTGCACATGAGCAATCCTGCACTGAATATATTCATTGCATGAACGTTCAAGCGCACATAGATTTCTTCCTCTCCTATCTCCCCCCCCCCAATCAGTCCCTGGATTTATTTCTTTCAGAGGTTTCCAGCGAGGCTCCTCTTGCCGACCAGCTTCCTTCTCTGCTGGGTCTGATCCATCCCTATGAAAGAATTTCCACCTGGAAATCTGCCCCACAGACACCTGGTCAACTGGTGCAGAACAGCCCCTCCCACTCTGCAGTGGGCTCGGAGCAAGGGGGTGTGACACCTCCAGTAGAGGAGCGTTCTGAAGGTGGGTGGGCACTTTTGTCCGGGTTCTCTTCCCTTGTTCCCTGGTGCTGCATGTTCTCTCTTCAGCTTACCTGGGCTGGAGTAGACATGCCTGGCTGAGCCCAGAGCCCACCTCCCCCAGCACTGGCTCTTCCAGAGCAGACTGGCCAGTGGGGGAAGACACTCACAAGCGGGGCATCTTTACTGTGACCCTCTCTTCACTGGATAATCAGTGCTATACTGCCTCTGTCCATGGAAGCTCCACTGAGCATTCACAACTAACAGTTGCTATCTGGACAATGCCTGAATCCTCGTTGCGCGATACAAGCGGTTCGGGGAGGGATGTGTGATCATCCCAACCTGCAAAAAAATATCCCCATCAAAAAAATCGCTATAGGCTTGTTGTGTGACCACAGCCAGTATCAGAGCCCACTGGACTATGAACCGGGGGTGGTTCCTTTTCCTTTGGCACAGGGAGCTTTTATCTGTCACAAGAGAACAACTGCATCAAAGAAGGTTCCTTGCACCAGAGAAAAATGCCACAGCTAGTGAATAACAACTATGACTACTATTTGTTTGTGTCAAGTTTGTTCTTTTTATGTAGCACAGCAAAAAAAACAATCAGTGGTCATTTTAAATTGTTTTGATTATTGTTAGGAACAACACTTTAAATATTCCATGGTCTACATTAATGCCTAAAATAAATGCTCCTAGTCCATAACTGTTAGACAACCATCTGGCAAAGTGACATTTCAATTAGTTTCTCTACTGATGGGAGCACTGGAGAGCTGTGTTTTTAATACAAGAGAATTTGGGCTTGTTTGCTTTTTTGGTTTGTTTTCCTAGCAAGGTTAAAAAATATGGAATTAATCTATGGGAAGATCTCAGTTTGCTTTCTCTATCCCTCCCATCCTGCAAGAAATAACGGAAGATCCGTTTCCTAGCATTGTGTATGTCAATCATCTGAGTGCCACAAAATGAACCTGCAATTGTTTGGAAGCATGAACATCAGAGTCCATTTTGTAACTCAGGCCTTTAACACATTGTTGTGGTTTCTAATTTAGTCCCCAGTTAAACCATGCTCACTTGAACATTTTTATTCTGCTATGGTGGGCATGTGAGTCACTTTGCCTTACTCATAAATCTGATGCAGGTCTACTACTACATCATTTTTTTTGCATTATAGAAAAAAACCCAAACCTGCTGTGAACATGAGAACACTAGAAGAGCCCTGCTGGATCAGACCACTGGCCCATCTACTCCAGCATCCTGTTCACACACAGGCCAACCAGCTACCTCTAGGAGGCCCAAAAACAGGAAGTTGGCTACAGCATCACCCTGCTGTGCTCCACAGCGACTGATTTAAAGAGGCAGACTATTTCTGGTAATGGAGATGCTGCAGGGGATATAGCAAGTGGGGAAGGAGTTAACCTTCCTGTGGCCCCCTAAGGAGGCAGTGAGCCATCGAAGCTAGCTAGGCATTCCTTAATTAAGGAATTCAGTGCTCCTTAATTGCATCTTAATTGGATTTAGCTAGGGTTGCCAAGTCCCCCCAGGGGGGTGGGGATTCCCCCACTAAAAGGGTCCCCAATCCACTGGTCCAGATCCAGCTGGCAGGGGGAACCCCACCCTCAAAGTGGCCAGATCAGGCCAATGTACCCAGGGTGATGACGTCGCCTGGAAGTGACATCATCACACTGGGCACGTTGCCAGGCAATGCTCTAGCAATTGCCCTGAAAACTCTATGGTACCAAGAGAGGGCCCAGGACTCACCCGCTGTTAATTCGGTAAGACTTGGCAACCCTAGATTTAGCAGAGTCCACACAAGCTTTCTCACAGGCACAGTTCCCTTCATCCTTTAAATTGTTTTATGATACGTATGGCTTTTTTAGCCCTTGTTAGCCGCCCTGAGCCCGCTTGCAGGGAGGGCGGGGTATAAATACAATAAATAAATAAATAAATAAATAAATAAATAAATAAATAAATAAATCCGACTGCTTCTACCCCTGCAAAACTGAGGGCTGAGCTGTACTTGGGGCTGAGCCTTGGGGCAGTTCCACCAGACCTGCCCTGGTTCGGTAGTCTTATCTTGCCCCAGGCCCAAACTCCTCCTTTAGGTTCCTCCTTTCTTCACACCCTCTCAGACAGCTTGTTTTCCTCACCTCCCCTGTCTCTTCTGACCCCTCCCCTTTTATCCCAGGGGCTCCACCCATGTTGGCCAAGCCCACCACCACCCCTCCTCTCCCTGAGCCTTATTTATTATTTGCATTTATACCCCGCCCATCCCGTGAGCAGGCTCAGGGCAGGTAACATCATTAGAATAAATATAATTTTAGTTTAAAACATTAAACATTAAAACACGATAAAATAGACTGGCCCTGCTTAGCTTCCAAGATCTGATGAAATCAGGCTAGCCTGGGCCGTCCAGGTCTAGGAACATTAAAGGGTTATATTTTAAAGACAAGGTTGTAGGGACGGACTGGGATTTTAAAGCCGCTCTGAAAGAAGTTCATCCAAGCAGCCCCTGCAAAGCTGCTGGTAGGCCTGCAAGGCATCAGTCTACTGGAACTTTTCCAGTACATTGAAGGACCACCAGTCCACCTTGGTGAGGGTGCATTTTTGGATTATCAGTTTATAATTATCCTCCTGATATAGGCTGGGACTGCATTCCGAGGTCATAAGAATGATCCTTACTTTATCTCAGGCTTAAAACCCCAGTTTGTGGATATGAAACTAACCCCAGTTTGTTCAAACACCCAGATTTGGATGGCACAAGAAACCGGGGTTCTTAAATGAAGAAGCCGCCATCATCTTCATCTTCAGGTGCAATGACAGGGCAGAATGGGGAGGAAACCTGAACTAGGCACGCTCTTGTTGCAAACAGTCTGGTGTTTATTTGTGATGCCTGAGTACAACCGGTGTGCCTTCACAGCGCTATAATGATCATAAACTTTCCTCACCAGCACTGGCAAAAAAGCTGCATTAGATTAATTTCAGTTTCTCCTGCAGCTGCATAGGAAAAAAAAGAAGGCATTCTCTTGAGTCACTCCCCAGCCACAAATTGTAGAAATGGGGCTATAAAAGTACAATGAATCATCACAGGTATTCAGTATAAAAGTTAAATAAAAGAACCACTGCAATGTTCAGAATTCTGAGTTATACATATTAAATTTAGGGCTCACTGCAGGCCTAAAGTACACTTCCAATGTCTTCCCGGGACACCTTCCAAACAGCTAATTCTGTTCCCTCTCTCGTCAATCTATTTACCATCACAAATGTTGCTCACCTTGAACACATGAAGCTGCCTTATACTGAATCATCAGACCGTTGGTCCATCAAGATTGGTATTGTCTACTCTGACTGGTAGTGGCTTTCCAGGGTCTCAGACGGAGGCCTTTCCCATCACCTACTGCCAGATCATTTCACTGGAGATTCCAGGGATTGAAACTGAGATCTTCTTGATGCCAGCCCCCCCCCCCCCCATCTTCTCTCTGATCGTCCCTTCTGTCTTTCTTCCAGACTATTCAGAAAATAAGAAGGTGCATATAAGAAAATAGAGGTGGAAGCCATGAGAGAGAGAGAGAGAGAGAGAGAGAGAGAACATGCACAAAGGAAGAAAGGAAAGAACACCATTTATCATGCATTTCGCAAAGTGACCTTGGACTTGTTTTTGAAAGGCAGAGGTCATTTCACTTTCTTTGAAAAAGTAGTTTGGTTTGCAATGGAGATTTCCCAGACGTCTTCTATAGCACACAGAATGCAAGCCTAGAAGCCAAGAGGGACTTTCTGTCAATTAACAGCCACATGAAAAAAAATTGCAATAATTTCAACATTTTAAGACATCCCTGGTATTCAATGCAATATTCCATGCTGGCATTTTAAAACAATATATTTTGGGGAGATTTTTATGAGGCTTAGCTGTTGCACTTCTTTATTATAAGGACTGTAAAGAACAAAGAGTCCCCCCCCCTCCGCCCCGGACTATAGCTGGGTTAGAAGCCTGATTCTCTTCAGAGTCAGGAGGCCATTTGGTAACTATGCCTTGTCTGGGCCAATTTAAAAAATACTCCATGGGCAAAAATAAACAAAAAAAGTGCAGGCTTCACTGGAGAGCATTATCAGCCAAGGGATTTTAAGCACAAGGCGTTGCAAAAGGTCCTGCTCTCTGGAGTCCTTGGAGGTGTGCTGATGGGAGGGTTGCCAGCTACCTGGAGAAAATGTCCTGTCCCTTTAGTAAAAGCTTAGGACTTAACTACATGATATTCTCGACACATGTCGGGTCACAGGTATACAATTGGATTCATACTTTGGGAGAAGTATGAGGAAAGGATGGGTAAAAAGGTGTTAATAAATAAATAAAAACATAAAAACTCACCCTAAAAAGGCACTCATTCACTCTGTGCTGAGATGGGCTGCTGAGAAAGGGGGAAAGGGGCTTCTGGTTTCCCCCAACTCCTAATTAAGATGCCTCTGGATTCCTGTTTTATTTTACCGCTTAGCTGCAGTTCCCCAGTAGAGAGGAAAACTCGGCCACTGTGGTTCCTTCTCATCCTTTCGGACACCTTCTCCCCACCACTGTGCACTACAGACGGAGTTCTGTCTTGCTGTAGCAGTTGAAATTATGGAGAGACCAGAATGTCAAGAGGGAGATGGCAGGAAGAACCACAGTGCTGAGTCACTCTCTTCATTGGGGGATTTAAAGATATGCGGTCTGAATTTACATCCAAAATATCAACTTTTTTTTACTCCCCCAATGAAACAGCCAGTATCACATGCCCAGGCCCGACGGTCATGAAAGGCTGAACTCCAACCTTGTTAGGAAGCCATCTGAACATTGATTACTATTACAACGGGAAGCACTTTATTGTAATAGTTTTATTGTTACTACTGTATTTTAAATGTTTTATGCTGTATTGGATTTGGCACTGTGTGCCCTTGAGAGATGCCCTGAGCCCACTTACGGGGAGAGCGGGGTATAAATTTGAAATAATTAATAAATAAATAAATAAATAAATAAAATTAAGTAATGAACAGATTTTCAAGTGTCAGCTGCTTGCACTTCTGGGGTCGGCCACAATGCCATAGGAACATTTCCAAGAAGTATGTGAAGATGAGGGTGGTTGTGGTGGAAACTGCCGTCAAGTCACAGCTGACTTAAGGCGACCCTGTGGTATTCAAGGCAAGAGACATTCCAAGGCGGTTTACCATTGCCTGCCTCCATGTCACAACCCTGGTATTTCTTGGAGGTCTCGCATCCAAATACTAGCCAGGGGCGCCTCTGCTCAGCTTCCAAGATCTGACAAGATCGGACTGGCCGGAGGTGAAGGTCTGACTGCTGTCTGAATCTCAAGTCTAAAACACAAGAGATGATTTCCTCTAAAACATCTTTTGTTTGCATGGTTGCCAACTTTTCAGCCTTAGGGCTGTCAGTTTGGTGTAGTGGGTAAGTGTGTGGACTCTAATCTGGGAGAACTGGGTTTGATTCCCCACTCCTCCACTTGCAGCTGCTGGATGACTTTGGGCAAGCCATAATTCTGTCAGAGCTGTTCTCTCAAGGACAGTTCTGGAAAAAGCCCTCACATCCCCACCTACGTCACAGGGTGTCTGTTGTGGGGACAGGAAGGGAAAGGAGATTGTAAACTGCTCCGAGACTCCTTCAGGTAGTGAAGGGTGGGGTATACATCCAATCGCTTCTCCTTTTCTTCTTGTAGGGAGGAGAAGGGAAAGGAGTTTGTAAACCACTCTGAGACTCCAAGTGAGGAATGGGGTATAAATTCAATCTCCTCCTCCTCCTCCTCCTCTTCCTCTTCTTCTTCACAACCTCTTGGTCTACAGGCATTAAGCAGGCATTATTTCTGTACTGTGAAGTGCTTTGTTTGCATTTTTTCATACAAAATTGATGTTAAAGACATGAGCATTCCTTGACAATTTGAGCAACTCTACTGGTAAATAGCCCAACTTGCACTCCTCAGACCATTTGCTCTAAGTACCTCTGTGGTTTGTAGTTTAGATATAAGCTGTTCCAATGGCTTTTATCATGTTTGTGTGCCAATTTATAGGCTATTTTAATGGGGGAAATGGAATAAAAATCATATCTAAATAAATACAACAGTTCCAACCCAGCTTTGAGATAGGAATTCCTAACAGTGCCTCCTCTGGGGTGTAAATTAAATAATTTACCCCTATAGGGAGGTGTAAATTAAGGAATTGACAATTTGCTAACCTTCAGTGGTGCATAACGATCTGCTCGAAAGGGGCCATTTTACGCAATGCATTTAACCTGCACTATTTTACTGCATACTGCTAGCCACCTTGACTAAATGGAACCAACACGTTAGACACAATAACCCTGTAAATGCTGGTGCCTGGAGGAGGTAACACCAAAGAGTGGTGGTGGGGAGATCCAATTGACTACTGTGTGAAACAAGTTTCTGGATATGATGGGCCATAGTTCTGATACAGCCCCAGCCTACTCTCATGTTTTTACAAGTCAACATCTGGCAAGAAACTCACAGAGGAGGGGAAATTCCATTCCACACACTTACCCCAATATCTTTTCCATGATATCACTTTTCCCGCCTACCTTCTCCCCATCCCCCGGTGTTCTTTTTCCATTCTCCTGCTGCAGCTTCTTCCTCCTTCCCGCATCCTGTCTCTGTCAGCAACCCTCCACATTCATTGAATCATAGAACAGAATCATAGAGTTGGAAAGGACCTCCAAGGTCATCTAGTTCAACCCCCTGCACAATGCAGGAAATACCTCCCCCCACACCCCACAAATTCCCCCCACACCCCACTGCCTCTTTCTCCTCCTTTTCCATTCATTCCAGTGTTGCCATCTCTTGCTCTGTTCCCCACCCTACCACCCTCACTTATCCCTGCCACTTCCTTCTCTCCTTCCCCCGCTCTTGCTTTTTCTCTCTATTCTTGGCTGCTCTTTATTTTCCAGGTTGCAATGCCGACCACAATCTCACAAAACCGTTACGGACATATTTTTGTTTGTTTGTTTGAATGTTTGTAAAAACACAAACATCACTTATCCAGATTTTTTAAAAAAGAAAATAGCTTTTCCAACTTCTTGGTCTTGGAGTAGGGTTTTTTTGTTGCAAACTTGGGGGGTTCCCCTAGGTGCATAGAAAATCCCCCCCCCATCTGTACATGCCCCCATTGTGTGGATTTTTTTACCACTGGTCCTGCTCTTCTGCCATTAACACAAAGAACCCAAAACTTATTTCTGTGCCAGGAAACAGCTTTCCCTGCCAGGTTCCTTTCTGTCAGTCTGCCACTAAAGGTACATATAGTAAAGTGACAGCTCTCTACTTACTTTTAGAATTTTCTATTATTATGGGCTGGAGCCAGTTTCCACCTTGGATTTTTCTTTCTAGCTACTTTTCATTCCTGGCCAGGTTTCTCTCCAGCAATAGAGCAGCGTGTTCTCTCAATAAAACTGAGTAAGAGCTGGAGTCATGCCAAAAACAGGTCCCTTAAAAATAACGCCCAACGAACTTGAGAGCAGATGCAGTTAAGCACAACAGCAGACAGAAAAGTTAGCAATTGTAGCCAGAAACAGAACTGGGATTGATCCTAACAGGAACCAAGGGACTGGCTATGAGCTCGCCCCTGCCTCGTGTGTTCACTGACAACTGCCATTCCGTGGGGACATAAGCAGTAGATCAGGAAGCAGCCAGGCACCCCCCTCCACCATCCGACGCCCAATTGCTGTCATTTTTTTTCAGCTGCTCTTCCTGATATTGCTAATACATCAAGGTTTTGGACATTTTAGAACTGAGGAGAACAATGTTCACATATCCATCCCCACACGGCCATGATAGCTTTTGACCTTGGAGTGACCAGTCTCATTCAGCCTAATTTACCTCACAGTGCTGTGCAAAGGATAAAATGGGGGAGGGAAGAAATTTGTACCTGAGCTCCTCAGAGGAAGGGCAGCATAAGAAATTATTCATTAAAACATTTACACCCCGCCTTTCTTTGTGGTTCAAGGCAGCTGACAAGAATAATTAAATAACATTTCCAGTTCAAACCAGTAAAACAACCCCCAGATCTCTCCCTTCCATCCCCTTAAAAGATGCCTGCCATTCAAACTACACCCCCCCCCAAGCCCTGGCAAACAAGCAAGCCTTGCAGTTTCAACTGATGGTTTCCAAGGAGGGAACTCATCTCACTTTTCCAGGGACCCCATTCCACAGAGCAGGTGTCATGATGGGAAAGGACTAGGCTCTGATCGAAGCGAAATGGGCCACCCATAGTGGTGGGCTAGCCAACAGATGGCCGCCTGAGGACCGTAGCTGGTACACAGGGACATACAGAAGAGACAGACCTTCAAGTATGTGGGTCCCAGGTCTGAAATTCATAGCCAACACCAGTGTTGTGGGTTAGTGTGAGTTAGTGTGAGCTAGCTCACAGTTTTTTAGCCTCCAGCTCACACATTTTTGTCTTAGCCCAGGAAGGATGGCTCCAGAGCAAACTAATTTATGCAGCAGCCAAATTGTTTGCTCACAACTTTAATCCCAGTAGCTCACAAAGTAGAATTTTTGCTCACAAGACTCCACAGCTTAGCGGGAACACTGGCCAGCACCTTGAATTCAACTCAGAAACCGACTGGCAGCCAGTGTAGTGGTTTCAAGACAGGCAACATATGCTCCAAACAGCTAGCCCCTGACAATAGCCAGACGGCTGCAATCAGAACCAGCTGTAGGCTGTGATCTCACCCACTAAATAATCCACTTTCAATCCACTTTTGAATTGGATTTTGCCAGTTCATACAGTGAAAACCCAGTTGGAAAGTGCATCGAAAGTGGATTATTTAGTGTGTGTGATTGCAGCCATAGTTTCTAGGTTGTCTCCAAGGGCAGCCCCATATAGAGTATGTTGTGGTAATCCAATTGTGAGGTTACTGATGCATGGATCAGAGTGGCCAGAGTCTAAGCAATGACAGCACTGGCAAACGAGATGCAGCTGCACTCCTGGCCCACCATGCCAACCTACTTTTCAAAGAGCAAGGCAAGGTCCATAAGGACGCCCAAGCTCTTAGCTTGCTCTGAAAAAGCCAGCTTCATTCCATCTAGGACAAGCTGATTCAGACCCTCCAGAATATCAGCCTTCCCAACCAGCATAACTTCTATTCTATCTGTATTCAGCTTCAACTTGTTCTACCATAGCCACCTGACCCCATGATGTGGAAGTTATTTTAATGCAATTTGTTGACAATTGTCTCAAACAAATTTAGACTGGTAGTGTTATAAAAAACCTAGTTTAGATAACTTTTAAAAAATCCAAATACATCTCACCATTATTTTAAACATTTTTTAAAAAGAAACTGAACCTAACCATCTTTTAAAACTTATTCACCTTTCTAGGGAACAATACAGAACAAAGTGAGAAAATAATGTATTTAATACTCAGCTAAACTTTCAATAAACATTTTCAAAGTTCATTTTGAGTAACCAGGATAACCAAGAGCAAAACCAAGATAGTGTTACATGGTAAATGCTGAGAGACTAGGATGAGATTTTCCTAAAAGGTCCAATTTGTGAGCCAAGTTTCAGTGGAATAATGGAGCCTTCAAGCCTTTCTGCAGGTGTACAATGTACCTTCTTAGTCCAGAAAAACCGATGACACATATGCCTGTAGCTGCAAGCAAACCCAGTGCCAGTAATGTAAGAATAAGTCTTAAATGGAAAAGTGGATAGGGTCACTTGCAGGTAACCTTAAGAAAACATTCTGTATCTTTTAAAAAAGACTCTCAAAAAGTAAACAGATTCCTTATATATAGTTTTTAAAATTTCTTTTTAATTTTCTTTCCTTGCAAAATCTAACAGGATACAAGTCCTTTCACATATCGTAAGCCTCCGCTCATATGCAACCTTGATTTAAAAGATCAGTGGTGTGGTTAGAGCAAGGGTACCTAGTGTGGTGTTTGTGAGCACATGGGGTACAGATTTGTGCATCAACACCACTGAGCCCACCAACATCTTCTCCGATGACTGCCAAGTGTTTTTAGAAAGTGGGTGTGGCCAGGTGGCATCCTTCCCAGCAAGCTTCTGATTGGCCACCGGCATTCTGATTGGCTGCACAGATTAAAATAATGTTGTTTTGGCAGCAGCTGCCACCACTGTGTTCGTTTTATTCTCTCAGTCTTCTTTCCCAGTGTATTTTTTTAAAGTTACTCCTCTTGTCCTTTGTGCTTGGGCTTCCTATATGTTGGGGGGGGGGGACTGCGCCTTCTGTGGTGGCCATTTTGTAGTTAGCTCCACCTCCTCTGGAAGCCATTTTGTGGTTTCACCTCCACCCTGTCTCAGAGTTCCAAAGGAGCCCCTGTGCTCAGAAAGCTTGGAGATCCCTGGGTTAGAATGTTAAACTAGGACTTCAGCCATGAAGCTCATTGGATGACCTTGGATCAGTCTCTCTTTCTCTCAGCCTAACCTACCTCTGAGGGGCATTTTGAGGGCAAAATGGAAAACCATGGATGGTGTCTGAGCTCCTTGGAGGAAGGGTGGGATAAAATGGCAACAGATACAGGAGAATTCCAGTGTAGTAATATACACATGAGGCTGTGGTCACACGCACCAGTTGAAGCGTAGGGGAAGAGAGGCTGTTTCCTCCAGAGGAATTTGACATGCAGTTGTGAAATCACACAGTCTTTTGAAGCTGCGGGTGCAGCCCATCACTGTATGATCAGACACAACTGTGGGTTAGTCTTTTCTTTTTGCTGTTTGTTTCCCTTGCGCATAAACAAACAATCGAGGAATTGCACCTTCACACTGAGGACCCCCTGTGGAGTATGCAATGATGCACAAACTGCAAAGAAGGGGAAAACATGGCACGGAGTCATGATGGCCTGAGCAGACCATCCCGATGGTATGAGAGCATGCTTGAGTGATCAGACAGGGGAAAGTCTGCCCGTGGCCCACCTTAGCTGGATAACATCAGACTTTCCCCGGTGCCAACAACTGCAGGATGCTTCCCTGATGTTGCTGTTTGATCACTCCCTTTAGATCTGTCAGGCATCCACATCTGTGTCAGATCTAAAGGAGCATGTGATCTCAGCCTGATTGTGTCAAAATTGCTCCTTTACTGTGTTTTGTTGGGCTGCACAAGACAGGTATCCTAGCCTTCATCCCATAAGTGTGTTGTGCCCCTTTTCAGAAATAAAGTTGGGCACTACTGCATCCCACACTTCATGAGTATGGAATAGGCTTCATTTTGGCTCTCCATGTGGGAAGTGATCTGGCCCTTGAGAGGCCTTCTTGATCTTTTCCCACCTGCAGCTCAATGAACTGTGGGTGGACTTTTCGTCAGTCATTGATATGCCCAGAAGCTTCCTTCTGGTTATTGCATCGTAGTACTCCTTAGGAAGTCATATCATGTCACAGTTTGAGAAGCTGAAATTCCCTCCAAGCAGCAGAATTAGCAAGGTCATTTTCGTAAGGACTTTAAGTTTGTTTCTGTCCAGTGACTGCAGAGCAGACGGATGGGTTGCCTCGAGTGAAACAGTTTGCCGGGAATTTCAGATCAAGGTGAACAGAGCTATATGAAACCAAGGCAGGACGACAGAAGTTTTTCTCCAGTGAATAATTCTTAGAAGCTTGAGACCAAGTTTATATTCTGTTGACACTTTATAAAGGGGGGGGGGGGAGAAAATTCTTGACTTTGAAGCCAAAGAATTCAGATGCTTAGATAATAATTAACTCTCTGGAGTGCAATCCAAAAAGATTTTATCATCTTCCCAATTAAATGGTAATGTGATTAGCATGTATCCGTATGTGTCTGAAGAGACCCTTTCTGTGGTCATCAACCCTGATTTCTGCTGTTGACCTTCATTAACATGTTGTACATTGCTGTGTTTCTGCAAAAAGCAACACATTCAGACTGGCACAACAAGACCTTGTATTTGTGTAAGTTATCTTTGATCTTTTTTCTTGCTTGTGTTTCACAACAACTGAGATGTGCAAATTAATGTTAATTTTTTTTTAAATCCCTCTTTAAAAAAAAAAAAAAAGCCTTGAGGAAAGATTTAGGGTGCGTTTAGACAGCATGCTCGTGGTGGTTTAAATTGCCCCCACTTCGTTGTGGGTTTTTTTTTTACTCTGGACAATCGCAATCACACGGGAGCATGTGTTTTGGGGGGGGGGTTGTTTGTTTTTTTCTCAGTTTGCACATGCGCATAACTGCTCATCCATAGAATTGAAAAAAAATTATCCTCGCACATGCGCAAAACCACTAGGGCGAATCACAGCTTTCATTTGATAGTTCTGCAGAGCACCGTGATTTCACCGCTGTGACAGAAGACTTCCCTTTAAACTTTTTGCCTGAAACTGGCCTCTTTGGGATCCCAAACTTAAAACATGTGACCATTTAAATGTTGGTTTTATAATTGCGGGAGCAGAGCTCTGCTTATGCGCATACCACCGACGCACAAAAAAAATGGTGGGCGAAAAGTGGAAGCCTTGGGCTTCCAAGCAGGGGTTTAAACCACCGGAAGTGGCTTGACACCTGTGGAGTGATCACACTGCGAAAACTGTGGCTTTAAACCGGAGAGCTGAGAAAACACCACTCGGGACCTGGTAACAAAATACTCCAGTTTAAAGGGGGGGGGGGTTGAGCTGGAAACCAACGGCTGGGGACGAGAGGCAGATGTTGCTGTCTGAATGGGCACATAAAATCTGTTATTGAAGAGTGACGAAACCGGATCAAACAGTGCATCTGAATGCACCCATAGAATCACAGAGTCGGAAAGAGCTATAGTCCAACCCCCTGCCCACTGCAGAATCATCATAGATGCAGCTGAGGACAAGGAGGAATAGAGGAAAGATTCCTTTGTTTTGGCTGCTCATCAGCTGTTCTCAGGAAACTGCAGCTGAGATGAAGCATATGTACCAAGGAGTAAGCCTCACTGAACTCAGTGGGAAATATTTCCAAGCAACCATATTTAGAATCAGACTGCGAAACAGGAGAAAACCCTCTGTTCCCCCATGCACCTGCTTTCCACAGAGAGAGACAGCAAAAGAAGGCAGGGACTGGGGAACAGAAGAACCCAACAAATTGTAAACCGAATGGTGCTGAGACTGTATATTTTTCCTAACGGCTGTTTTCCCACTCTGGCTCAGTGTCTCAAGCTACTTCCACAATGTATGCCAGGCAATTCACAATGCAGTAGCATAGAGCTAACATGGAGTAGGGGGGAAAATGTGAGGTGAGTCTCTTCTGGCTACCATATTCTGCATCGTCACTGTTTCTGAGGTACCTTCTGGGGCAGTTCCATGTACAGCATATGAGGTTGTCAAAATACAAGGTTACCAGGATATAGGCCAGAAAGGGCCAGGGCTGGCAAATCAGCTAAAACCGACTCTTGGCTACCATATCTATCTGTGAATCCTGGAGGATGCTTGGAGCCAAGCTAAAAACCTCACCTTTTGAGGAAAATGCAACCCATGAAGAACATGAATTTCTACCACTTCAGTGGTTTTAGGATTGCATGCCACCTGCAACTTGGTCTTGCCTGAAATAAGCTTCAGTGTGTTTGCCCACATTCAGTTCATGATGAACAGTTGTTGTGAGATATCATTGCCTCATTACATCCTTATGTAAAGGAGAAACAAGGGTACATCCAGAACTCTGGAGAGTCTTGCACAGCAGCTTGGTGTAGTGGTTAGGAGTGCAGACTGTAATCTGGAAGAACCAGGTTTGATTCCCCACTCCTCGACATGCAGCTGCTGGTGTGACCTTGGGTCACTCATAAGTTCTCTCAGAGCTGTTCTCTCAAGGGCAGTTCTGGAAAGAGCTCTCTCAGCCCCACCTACCTCACAGGGTGACTGTTGTGGGGAGGGAAAGGGAAAGGAGTTTGTAAGCTGCTCTGAGATACCTTTGGGTAGTGAAGGGCAGGATATAAGTCCAAGCTCTTCTCTCTTTTCTCTTCAACTTATGTGAGAATGTAAGAAAAATGTCCTACCCAGCATTCCCCTCAAACTTCTTTCTGAATCCTCCAAGGAAGATAGCACTGGAAAGATGGCACTGCAATATGGTGCCTCAAATTCACCTAAATCAGAAAGGTATAAAAAAAAAACCCTCAAAAGAAATCTAGAAGAATCCTCAAGGCCATAGTTCACCTCTCTTGTTTCCCAACAGATGCTAGGAACCAAGGAAGTTTTAGTAGTGAACTCTGGCTTGAAATACATTTATTTTATTTATATTTATATTTTATTTATTTTATTTTATTTTATTTATCCTTCCATTCCTTTATGGGACCCAGGACAGCATATATGGGCCTTCATTTTATCCGTACAATTACCCTGTGGTGTGGGATAGGGAAGTCTGGGTGAAAATCACTGGCCTAAAGTCACCTGAGTTTCATTTAAAGCCATTCAAGGCCTGGGACTCACATCTTTGAAGGACTGTCTCCCTCCATATATCCCTATGCACCAACTATGGTCATCGGGCAACCATCTGTTGGCTATGCCACCACTTAGGGTGGCCTGTTTGTCATCAACCAGAGCTTGGGCTGTTTCCATGGTAGCTCTGGCTTTGTGGAATGGACTCCCCGAAGAGGTGAGGAGGACCCCTCCTTGGAGATCTTCTTGGACGTGCTGCAAGGTCTACCTGTCGGCCAGGACTTTTAAGGTTGAATAACAGGCAACTTTTAAGGGGAGGAAGAAAAAGAGTTATTTTTATATCCCCATTTCTCTGCCCTAATGTATCTCAAAGTGGTTTACAATCCCCTTCCTCACCCCACAACAGGCACCTTGAGAGGTAGGTGGGGCTGAGAGAGCTCTGAGAGAACTGTGATTGGCCCAAGGTCACCCAGCAGACTTTGTGTGGAGGAAGAGTGGAGAATCAAGCCCAGTTCTCCAAGTTCAAGTCCACTGCCCTTAACCACACATGCTGGGGATGGGCAGGAAGAGATTTGGGGTTGGTGTTCTAACAGAAAATGTTTTTAACTGTTCTTGTAAACTGCCTTGAACCAAGATGAAAGGTGAGATATAAAGGTTTTAAATAAATGGCAAACAAGGTACTTAGTCCAACATACTAATCAGTTCACCAACTGACTCAGATTAAAAGAGACCCTGATGGACTGCTTTGTTCAGAAGCACCTAGCGTTCTCTGTCCAGGAACCATTCCACCAATTCAGCCAGCAAGAGAAGATGGAATCCTTCCTTTGATACAACCCAGGCCTACTTATATTTTTTAATGTATTCATCAGATTTATATCCTGCTCCCTCTCCCCTGAACAGGACCTGAGATAGCTAACAACGTATAAAATACACCAGGTAAAACATACAGTAAATAAAAATTTAAAAATATAGAACAATTAAAGAGCTATCACAGTTAAAATCTGTTAAATATCAAGCAAGGATGGGATGCATGGATGGTGAAGACAAAGCTGGAGCATAATTTACCAGCTGCCTGGTGGATCGTAATCACCCAAAGGCCACCCCAAAAAGAGAAGCCTTGCAGAACCTAGGGAGGCCCCACAAGGGATGTACCTCTTCAGGCAGCTGGTTCCGCAGGACGGGGGCCACTACTGAGAAGGCCCCTGCCCTTGTTGACACAAGGTAGACAAGTTGTGGACACGGATCTTCCATAAATCTCAAGATGATGATCGGATAAGTTGGGGAGGATCATGCTGGAGAAGGCGGTCCCAAAGGTACGACGGTCACAGGCCATTTAGGGCATTATAGGTAAGTACCAACACTTTGAATTGGCACCAGAAACTAATTGGGAGCCAGTGCAACTGTTGTAGGATAGGTGTTATATGCATTCCTGTCAGCAATCTGGCAGCTGCATTCTGGACCACTTGCAGTTTCCAAAGCATCTTCAACTGTAGCCTTGCATAGACTGTGTTACAGTAGTCCAGTCTCGAGGTGACCATCTCAAGGTGGCCTGTCCGCCAACATTCCCTGTTTACCAGGAACAGTCTCAGTTCTCTCATTCCTGTCCATCATAATCAAAGAAGAAGAAGAAGAATAGGAAGAGGAGGAGGAGGAGACTGGATTTATACTCTGCCCTTCACTACCCAAAGGATCTCAGAGTGGCTTACAATCTCCTTTCCCTTCCCCTCCTCACAACAGACACCCTGTGTGGTAGGTGGGGCTGAGAGAGCTCTGACAGAAACTGCTCTTTTTCAAGAACAGCTGTGACAGAACTATGGTTTGCCCAAGGTCATCCAGCAGGTGCAAGTGGAGGAGTGGGGAATCAAACCTGGTTCTCCCAGATTAGAGTCCGCACACTTAACCACTGCACCAAAATACCAAAGTATTTTGAGAGTGCATGATAGTAAGATAGCTTCTCTACAACTTTCCATATAAAACTTCCTATTCAGACTAATGAATGTTGCTAGAGGGTTACAGCTGTTTTGATTATTATAAGTATGATCAAAATAACTTTGAGATTCAAGTATCCATTCAGCATTCTTGTGTTTAGGGAAAGGGAGCTCCTATTGTCCACTTTCTAACACGTCTGATTCAAAAGTCAGTGCAGGTCAGAATGCTGCAGAGTAAATTAACAGTAGGATGCTGGGAAGCTATTTAAAACCATGAGATGGTAGAGAAAACTGAACAAATTCTTTGTGTCTGCTTATACTGTGGAGAATGTGGGGCAAGCACCCACACCAGAGTGGCTGTATTCAGGAAGAGTGTCTGAAGAACTAGTTCATGGACTACAAGGCAAAGTGGAAACTGATAAATCTCCAGGTCAGAATGGTGTAAGGAACTCAGATGTGAAATGGTTAATCCACTAACCAGAACAAGTATTTCGTCACTAAAATCGGCCTCCAAACCAAAGAACTGAAAAGTAACAAATGTCACACTGATCCTTAAAAGGGACAATGAAGAGGATCCAGGGAATTACAGGTCAGTTAGCATAAAGTAGGTAAATTAGTAGAAAGTGTTATTAAAGGTAGAATTATTAAGTGCATAGAGAAACAAAGCCTGCTGAGGTAAAATTACCATGTCTTCTGAAAGAGCTCTTTGAGCAGTTCACAAGCATGGAGATAAGGTTTTTTTTTATTTAAATCATTTATACTCCACCTTTCTTCACATTTGGTGATGCAAAGTGGCATATCATTCACCTCTCTTCCATTTTATCCTCACAACAAGTCTATGAGTAGGTAGATTAGTTTGAGAGTGTGTGAGTTGTCCTCGGTCACTCAGCAAGCTTCCAATCTAGAGTAAGGATTTTAACCTGTCTCTCCAAGATCTTAGCCTGACTTCTTAACCCGCTGCACAACACTACACTGCACTATGGTGGCTCTCACAGGATGATCCAGTAGACATTATATACATGGTCTTCCAAAATATTAAAGAATCCTGAGCAAATTTAGCATTTATGGGACAGGTCCTTTTATGGATTAAATGTTGATTAAACTACAGGAAGCAGAGAGTAGAAATAAATGGAGCTCCAGGATTGAATGAGTGGATAACAGTATGATAAATGAACTTCAGTGGATATAGGTGTAAGGTGATGCATGTAAGAAACAAATCCTAAATTTAAGTATATGCTGATGGGGTCTAAATTGACCAAAATAACATGGAAAGAGATCTTACGGTTGTAGTGGACAGCTCAATCAACATGCCAAACTTTGTGTGCAGCAGCAGTGAAAAAGGCAAAGTCCATGCTGAGAATAATTAGGAAAGAAAGTGAAAATCAAACAGTCAATAGTGTAATGCCCCTTATGGATCTATTAGCCTGATACCCATGCTTTGCTACGGTATTTAAGTTCCATAAATCCAGTTATAATACTGATGGTGTGAAGTTTGAAATGCAACATTTGTTGTGTGAATTCTAAAGAAGACTGTAGTGTAAAAAATGAATTGAAACATACCTACTGTTTTTTTCTCTCTACTGAAGGACCCCTCTGTAGACCACATTGGTGGTTCTGCCCTCAGGTGCTAGGATCACCAGGCTGCTTGGTGAGCTCACTCTGGAGCAGGCAACATAGAACTGTCCATTTAAGAAGCAGCCATCTGTTAAGTCAGCTCCTGCCACCTTCCACGAAAGTGATGGCTTTTCTACTGGTGTTCCTGGATTGTTTTGCTCATATGGAGACTGTGTTGTTCTGAGCACCTCAGGGTGATCTTGCTGGTACTTGGCCTACACAGCTCAGTGCCCTGCAGGAGTACTATGTGCAAATGTCTTTGCTGCAGTCCTAAATTGCCTTCTCCTTGTAGCATTAAAGTACCCTGGCCCTGCTCCGACACCTGAGAGACACCCGCCTGTCTGGTGTGTGTGTGTGGGATTATGTTTAAAGGCATCTGGGAGGCTGGGTCAGCAGCAGGGCTAAGGCAGTCCTGCTAAGCAAACCTCCCCAATGGCTGTAAGCATTGCACCTCCTCTCCTACACCTGACAGGCAGCTGCCTGTCCAGTGTGGGAGGGGGAGGAGAGGAGTATTAGAAGCCACTGTGGAGGTGGGGGCAGCAGGATCACTAAGGCGTTACTGCTGGGGTGGGCTCCCTCGTGGCTTTAAGCACCCTGCAATCACTGCTGCACTGACAGACAACCACCTGTTAGGTGTAGGAGGTGAGGGAGAGTGTGTTGGAAGCCATTGAAGAGGCTGGGCCAGCAGCATTACTGCACCTCACAGGTGGTTGTTGGCCATTCCTGATTTCCTCAATCTGCCATTAGCTCTGTGCAGTCTTCTGTAACTGTTTTTTTTACCTCAAAATGCTGAGCTCTGCAGCTGACCAATCAGAGAGTGGGAGGTGCAAGAAGGCAGCCACATAGGAATCAATGGGGAGGAGCACATTTCCCCCCTCTTGACCCACTTAGGAATTGCATTTCTTAAAATCCCTTCTTAGTGAGCACCTACACCATAGTAGGAGTGCTCTCTCCAAATTTGGTGCTTCTAGGTCCAGCGGTTTGGCCTGGGCATTGATTTTACAGTGAGGGGACTTTCTTTTATATATATAGATGGTGAAGATTTTGGAATGCTGCATACAGTTATAACCCTTGTATCTCAAAAGATACTGTACAGCTAGAAAACAGAGGACAACCAAGAAAGCAACCAAGGTGATGATGAGAGTTCCTTTCCTATGAAAGGGAACTTTTGCTTAAAAAAAAAAGACAACTAAGGGGAGAGGCGCAACAGCGGTCTGTAACGTTATGTATGTGCTGGAGATAGTAGATAGAGATATTTTTTTCTCCCAGAAGTGGGCAGCTACTGGGGCCCAGGGTTTTTGGCGGGACCTACTGCTGCTAACACCCTGCCCACTCACTTCCAGTTTGGTGTAGTGGTTAAGAGCAGCAGACTCTAATCTGGAAAACAGGGTTTGATTCCCCCCTCCTCCACATGCAGCCAGCTGGGTGACCATGGGCCAGTCCCAGTTCTCTCAGAGCTGTTCTCTCAGCCTCATCTACCTCACAGGGTGTCCGTTGTGGTGAAAGGAAGGGAAGGAGATTGTAAACTGCTCTGAGACTCCAAGTGAAGGGTGGGCTATAAATCCAATCTCCTCCTCCCCCTCCTCCTCCACCTCCCCCCCTTGTGAGTGCTCCATTTCATGCACTCCTGGCTGCACATGCTGCCCAACACCATTGGAGAAGGACTGCGGGTGGTACACAGTAGCAGCCCTTCCGGCAGCCAGGTTTGTTTGGGATGGAAATCAGAAGCTGACTCCCAAATGATCCCCTTATCAGCTGAGAGCTGCTTTCTAAGCAACTAGTCCTGGAAACTTCACTGCCTGCCAAACTTGTTGGGACACAGTAAAGTTTTTTTGTGGGAAATGAGTCAGAAGCAGACACACACTTGATCAGAGGATCAAGTGAGTGTGGGCTTCCTTTCCTTTCCTTTTATACCTTTACATGCTTGTTGATTTACAAATCTTGAACAGCAGTGTGAGCTTCTTAGGGTCTTATGTATTTATTTATTTACAAAATTTATACCCTGCCTTTCTGCCTTCACAAGGGCCACCAAGACAGCTAACAATTTAAAACACACGTGATAAAATTGCATTATAAAACCATTAAAATACCCTCCTCCCAGACATACCCCATTAAAACAACTAAAAAGCATTTAAAAACAAAATTAATATATATTTAAAACAGTTAAAATACATACAAAACATAAAACATTGGTTAGGAAGGAGGAATTGCTGACGGAATGCCAAACAAAACAAGGAAGTATTTACCTGCTGGCAGAAGATGGCAAAATAAGGGGAAGTCAGCTCCCCCTGGGGAGACAGTTCCAGAGCTTTGATGCCATGACCCAGAAGGCCCTCTCCCAGGTTGCCACCCACCTAATCTCAGAAAGTGGGGGTACCCAAAGCAGAGCCTCTGAAGATGACCATAACAGGTGGGCAGCTTCATAAGGGATCAGACAGTCCTTCAGATATGTTGGTCCCAAACCATATAAAGATTTGAAGGCCAAGATCAGAAACTTTAATTATGCTTGGAAACAAATTGGAAGGTAGTGTAGGTGTTCCAGAAGCATGCTGGTAGAGAGCAAAGTTTCCAAGTTTGGGTGGGACATCAGAAGCTGACTCTCAGCTGATCCGTGCAATCAGCTGTGAGTCAGCTTTTGATTCACTCCCAAACTTTCCTGGGTTTTAGCAACACTGGGGCCCAGCAAGGCTTTCACAGGAGGCCATCAGAAGCCAACTCTCAGTTGACAGGGGATCATCTGGGAGTCAGTTTTAGATCACCTGCCACAACTAGCCTGTTGGTGCTTACTGGCATAAACAAGCATGAACACCAAAACAGCCCCAAAACTGGTTGCACAGTATCTTGAGCAAGTGGAAACTCAAGTGGAGATGCAATATGGTTGACAGTGCAAACAGCTACTACGGTCTTGCATTTCCCCTTGCACAAGAGCTTTAGAGCAAATTTTGTGCTGGATCCAACCCCTTGCTTTGATTCATAAAGGAAAATGATCTCTACAAGTGGTGATCACTGAGGCTAAATCTCACTCTAAATGGGAAAGTCTACTAGGACGAATACTTCATTTCTATTTCTTATTAGGCCAAAGGGAAATGTGATATATAGATACATACTCTGTTCTCCAGTACTAACTTTATAACATTGTGGGGTTTTTAAAAAAATCTCACCAGCACTGTCTGTCAAACACTCTGAATCAGTGTCATCATTACTGCTGGTAAAGGATGGTTTGAGACAGATAAGAAAACTTCAGCAATTTCTTGGATACATTAGAGCCCTAGCGGAATATGGCAGTCCCTAGGAGAGATGCCCTGAGGGTCACTATTAGACACATTTGTTTCAAGAGACCTTGCTAACGCATTCTAAATGTGTAACTGAAGGCCTCGCAGCTGCATCTTTTTCTGGCTTTACGTTGGTCATCTAATCACTTCTCTTAATGGTGCAAGGATGAAAAGGGTACTATATCTTTGGGCGAGTAGATGAGAATTGCTGCAGTAAGTTTCCAAAAAAAGAACCAAAGGCTCTTTGAGCTTTCATCTTTCTTTTAGCATTAAAGATTACAATCCCTTGATGAATTAGTAGCACCCTAATTGATTCTTTAACCTTGCCACAGCAGTCATGGCCTCCTCTGTTATGGTTGCCCCAGGGGACTGCTACTTCCGCAGCTTGCAAGAAAGTCCATCACTATTTCGAGCCTCGCAAAGTCCTCCATTCAGCTGGATGGCAAAGATGCAAGAGTTTGACACCTCCCTGTATTAATTTAGAAAGATGGCACTTAATGAAGATTTGCAAGGTCCTTCGTTACCTGCTGCTTTCATGAGACAGAAAAGGGATGACAATTAGGAATGACCATGGTTAATCAGGATCTGAAACTACTCACACTAAACTGTCAAGGCATGAATAGCAAGATCAAAAACAAACACATTGCCGCATAGAAAGCAAGAATGCATAGAAAGCAAGAAATAGACATAGCATTCCTTCAAGAAACACATTCCAAGAAACGAAACAAAATTTTATTTTATAACTGTTTTCCCCAACAATACGTGGCCCACGGATCGTCCAAATCTTGAGGAGTGGCCATAGTTTTCCCCGAATGGACCTCCTTTGTGTTGGAAGTGAGGGAAACTGATCCTGAGGGCCGAGTGCTTTTTTGAGAGGGGCATTAAATGGCATGCTGCTCACACTGGCAGTACTTTATGCCCCCAATAATGGCCAAATGAAATTTTTAATTAGCATCCTTGATAAACTAAAGTCCTTCGCCAAAGGTCCGATTATTCTGGGAGGAGACTTCAACCTCCTAATGGACCAGGTAATCAACAGGTCTAAAACTCAAGTCAACAAATACGCATCAAAAGCCAAACCTACCTTCAGAGCAAACACCTTTGCCAATTTAATGAAGCAGCTCGACCTGATCAACCTATGGCGGCATCATCACCCCAAACAGCGGGACTACATCTATTTTTCGGCGACTGACAATGTGCACACCAGACTGGATTATGTTTTTGTTTCAAAATAGCTGATAGAAAAGCTACCAACCTCAGCGATACATACACAATGTTGGTCTGACCACGCATCGGTGGAGTGCCTTTTAACTCTTGAGGAACCAAAGAAAACAAAACCACTCTGGACTTTTAATCATATGTTATTATCTGATCCGCATTCTCGAAATACACTAAAGGATGAACTTCAAGAATACTTTGACCATAACTCCTCAAACAAAGTATCGGAAGCCACTGTACAGGAAGCCTCCAAAGCTGTCATGAGAGGGAAATGCATTGCAACTCTTACAGCCTGCAACAAAGCGAAATCAAAAGAGAAAAGAACTTCTTCTGAATATTGGCTACCTGGAAAGTCAACATAAGAAAATATGTAACACCAGAATCTATGCAAGACTCCTCCAACTTAGAAAGCAACTAGAAACTATGGACATGCAAAACATCTGCAAAGAGGAACTCCAATAACGACACGCTAGGATGATCAAAGGCCCCAAGGTGCTGAAGATGCTAGTGTTTAGACTCAAGAAGCAACACACACAAAGATACATAGCCAGTCTCAGAGACAACTTAGGAACTCCCCAAACATCCACCACCAGTATTCTCAAAATCCTTGAGTCCTTCTACACTGAACTCTACTTGTCAACCAAGCCAGCAATAGCGAACATCACTTCATTCCTACACTCACATGCTGACATTCAATGGATCTCTGATCAACATAGGGAATTCCTAGACAAACCAATTCAACCTGAGGAAATGATGCAGGCTTTCAAGAGCCTAAAACCTAACAAAGCTCCAGGCCCAGATGGGTTCCTCTTAGAATACTACAAGGCTTTCTCCAAAATACTGCAAGAGCCTCTGAGAAAAGTCTGCAATAACATATTAGCACGGGTGTAATGCTGCAATCCTGGAGTCATGCCAATGTGATCCTTATCCAAAAAAAGACAAAGACTTAACGGATCCCAAGTCATACAGACTGATCTCGCTGTTAAACTGTGACTACAAGATATTCACATCCATCCTTGCGTCGAGACTCAAGAAAATTGTAACAGAATATATTCACATAGACCAAACAGGTTTCATCCCATCACATGATATTTCTGACAATGTACGAAAAACCCTTAACATAATACACACGGCCGGTCCTCTAAGAGCTCGGACACTATCCTGCTTTCCACAGACATAGAGACAGTCTTTGACACGGTCAAATTCAGCTACCTCTCCATGCTACCTTGGCAGTACTTAACAGCAAAGCCATCTTGGCTATCTATTCAAACCCTACAGCAAAACTTCTGGTTAATGGAGGTGCTAGCAACAACATCGCCCTAAACAGGGGAACGCGCCAAGGCTGTCCTCTGTCCCCGATTCTTTTTGTGCTCGCCATGGAGCCTCTAGCAAGGGCAATCCGAAAAGATTCAGATCTCTCAGGCATCCACGTTAAAGACAAGGTTTACAAACTCAGTCTATTCATGGATGACGTCGTGGTCTACCTATCAAACGCTGCAAATTCGCTTCCAGTGCTACAACGGCAATTGTGTGAATTTGGAATGATATCAGGACTCAAAGTTAATGAAGCTAAAACTTTACTATACCCAATCCAACTGAAGGAGGAGACAACACAGTTCATAAAGAAATACTACTCCTTCAACTGGGTCCACAAATGTTGGTGCTACCTGGGGACAAACATCCCATCAAAACTCTCCGATCTCTTGAAGTTTAACCACCTGCAGATCGCAAAGGAAGTATCAGATCTGCTAAAATCATGGAACATGCGTGGCCTGTCATGACTTGAAAGGATTCAGACTGTCAAATCATATGCCCTTCCAAAATTTCTGTACTGTTTCTGGACCCTTCCTATAAGCCTACCCAGCTCTTTGTTAGTAAAGTGGCGAGGCATCTTAAGTGCGTTCATCTGGCAAGGCAAAAAACACAGAGTCAACTTCAAAACAATGCGAAGACTCGTGAAGGACAGCGAAATGGTGGCACCAGATCTCAAACTCTACTATCAGGCGTCCCAGTTGTCTACGCTAGTCCAACTACACCACCAGAACAATATTCCTGATTGGAGCTGTATTGAAGAAAACTCGCTCTTCAACATGACGATCAAAGAAGTCCTTTGGACTGATACACCAAAGAAGATTTGTAAAGGTCTCTAAAACCCGTTCCTAAAAGCTACACTCCAAATATGGTACCAAAACAGAAACAAACTGACCCAGCAGAGATGGATGGGTAGCGTATTTACATCTCAAAGCTGGTTTCAACCCGCTAAAGATCGGTGGTCGTTTGTCACCTGGAGGAAAGCGGGTATCATCAGACTCTATGACCTCACCTTAGCCAAAAGGCAAGCCATGAAAATGGAATTAGAAAATAAATTCAATACAAACTTACTTTGGTACGAGTATCTCCAAACTCTCCATCTATTGGACAACCCTGAAATAAAAAAGAGCATAAAATCACCATTAAAACCCTTTGAGCTACTCTTGGTACATCCCTCTCCAAAGAAAGGATTAATATCCCAAGCCTACAGACAACTGCTAGATAATGATCCCAGGCAGAACCTTTTTTTACCAATCAGCCTGGCACTCTGATCTCCAGCTTCAACTTACTGAGGAACAGTGGCAATCTGTATGGTCCACAACTACTAAAACAACGAAATCTTTATCCATACAACAGATCCAACAGAAAGTAATGCTGAGGTGGTACACAACTCCTCAAACACTCTCGTATATAACCCTGCATGTTAAACCCACCTGCTGGAAAGGATGTGGGCTCACAGCTAACTACTTCCACACTTGGTGGTCATGCAATATCATCGCTACGTTTTGGAAGGAAGTGCTAGCACAAATCAAAGGACTCACAGGCCATCACATCCCATTCGTCCCGGCCTCAATTCTTCTCAATTTCTGGCCCATCAAGGGCCCACCCCCCCACGCCCGAGACCTAGTAACTGTTTTGATAGCAGCAGCTAAGGCGGTAATAGCTAAACAATGGAAGTGTGAGAAACCACCAGCAATTCAACACTGGTGGAACAAGGTTTGGGACTACTTCATGGAGGAAAAATGTATGCTATGCTTTGACAAGACCTTAGTTATAAATGAGCTGTATAACCCTCTGGAGAAGTGGTGCCCTTTTTAAAACAGAACTGACAAAGAAAAGTTTGAAGGTGAAGTACTATCCTTTTATAAATTTAAGTTATACTCTTATGCGTAAACCGTACTTAGACAACTCTAATTTAATTATATAGTAAGTGGATATAAATTGTAATAGAAAGTTTTAGGCCCTGTAAAGAGATGTATCTCATTGGTTACTATATTTTACTGTCTCAACTCTCTTTCACCCTACAATATAACCTCTTTTCTCAATAAAGCTGTTGGTTTAAAAAAAAAAAGGTAATTAGGAATGAAGATAAATCAACCCTACTCAGTCAATACTCAAGGATGCAGGTTTTTTGGTCTTGTAAAACTTGTTACATCTCTCTTAAACTTCGTGTTGTAAAGACCTGTCCCATATTGGTTTGAAACTATTCACTGCTAACAACAATACAGCCCCATCAATACTTTTTGTGGCTGCTTCATATATTGTTTTTAAAAGAATCAATATATCTAATTCCCAACATGGCCCCATACTTAAATCCAGAGACTAGAGCCATGAACAGACAAGACTGAAAAACACCCCATATTTGCATAAAAATCTGAGATCTTAAAAAAAAATGTTTAGTAGGGTTGTCTGGTTGACTTACCTGGCCAGCAGGGGTCTCCCAATGTCCTTCTGGGAGACCAGAAGTGATGTTAGGCATTTTTGGGCCTACTTCTAATTTTGGCCCCACTTCTGGTTTCAGGCCTATTTCTGGCTGGGGTGACACTCTGGTTTTTGGGCAAAACTCTATGGTAAATTCAGCTTCAAACCATACAGTTTTGCTCAAAAACCAGAACATCACCACCAACCGGAAGTAGGTCTAAAACCAGAACCAGGATCAAAAAGGTCAGTTGGGGGCAGGCAAGAGCCTGTAAAAGTGGGGGTTCCCTCGCTCCCACTTGAGGGCTGGCAACCCTAGGCATTAGCCCACCGCAACTAATAGTATTGCCAGTCTTTAAAGGTTGGTTTCTGTCAGCAAAGGGCAGGGGTAAGGGCAAGGCTCTTTCTAGAGCTGTCCTGGCCTTTGAGGGCAAACTCATTGGGGTCAGGCCTAGCAGCAACCACCAGGTCACGTGCTACCACCAGACTTTCATGACTCACCCAAATCTGGCTGTTTGTTTATGTGTTCAACAGTAGCCACATCATAAAGGGTGGTGTGGCTGTTAAGAGTTTTTTTACTAGAATCTGTGGGGTTGCCTTTAAAGATTGTCCAGAAGCTACACCTGGTACAGAATGCTGTGACCACAATGCTGACTGGAGTAAGTTGGAGGGTCCATATCACCCCCGTTTGTTCCATTTAACTAGCTGCCAATTTATTTTCAAATCAAGGTGCTGCTATTGACCTTAGAAGCCCTATACAACTTGGGGCGAGCATCCCATAAAGACTGCCTTCTCCCATATGAACCTACCTGTCCACTCTGGTCCTCTTCAAAAGCCCTGCTTTGGGTGCCCCTACCATCTGAGGCTAGATGGGTGGCAACGTGAGAAAGGACTTTCTCAGTTGTGGCACCAGATTTGGTCCTTCCTCCCCAGGAAGATTCATCTGTCTCATTCTATTGTTGTCTTCCACCTCTGGGTGAAGTCTTTTTTGTTCTGATTGGCATACCCTCAGTTACTGTTATTGGCCTCCTCCTTGCTTAATGGTGTTATGAATGTTTATGTTTTTAATAAATTGTTTTATTGAATTGTTGTACATATACTTTATATATTTTTAATGTTGAAATGTTCTTGTGCTTATTTTGGTGGTTATTTGTGTGTGTGTGTGTGTGTGTGTGTGTGTGTGCACATGTGTGAGCTTGTATGCCTGGAAGTTATGGTGGCTTCTGGTGACCCCTACTGGGAGCTTGGACTTTTTCAGAGAGGAAGCTTGATAGCTTGCCTCTGCATCCCAAGCCTTGCTATTCCTTGGAGGTCTCCCTTCCAATTACTTGCCAGGGTTGGCCCTGTTTAGCTTCCTAGATCAGGGCTAAATGTTTTAATGCTTGAAGTATGCTGCCCTATAGCAGTGTTTTTCAACCACTGTGCCGTGGCACACTGGTGTGCCACGAGATATTGTCAGGTGTGCCGCGGGATTTTTTCAATGAAAGAAATGTGCCTTCCGGGCTGACCTTCCGGGACGCGTTTGCGCATGCGAGAAAGAACAGTGGCGCGCTCTCGCTGATTCCGCTCGCACGCTCTGTGGCCGGCCTGAGGTAGGAGGGAGGAAGAGTGCCGAGGGGCTCTGTCTGTTCGCCCACCCGATCGGCCAGTGCCACGACGGAGGCAGCAGCCATGAGCGACCGGGAGCAGCTGCTGCAGCGAGCCCACCTGGCTGAGCAGGCGGAGAGATATGACAACATGGCCGCAGCCATGAAAGCGGTGAGTGGCTGGGGGGGAGGAGGAGGAGGAGAAGGAGGGGTCCTTCTCAGGAGACGCACGGCGGCCCCCACGGGCCCCGCCGTCGCAGCCTCCGCTTGGCCGTGATGGAGCCAACGCCCTGGCTCGTCTGCGCCACCCCCCCCATGAGCCTTGGTGGGGGCAGCTGAGCCTTTCCAGGTGAGGGCTGTCTTAATCTGCGTGGCCTCTCAGCCTGGAAGGTGGAGGTGGGCCTCCGCGGGTCCCGCCTCACGGCTGCTCTTTTTCCGTCTCTGGCCCTGGTGCTGATGTTGGCCGCCTCCAAGCCGTGTGTCGGTGGCGGCAGTCGGGTGATGCCCGCCTGCGTGTTGGAGAATGAGCAGGGCAAGGCGGCAGACTCGAGCGGCATCCAGTTCGTGGGGGCCGGAGGCAGGCTCACACACGGCAGATGGTTTTAAATGAATGAGGAGGACTCGTGTGCTGAATCAGAGTCATGCTAGACCTGTGGATGTTAATACAGAGGACAGGAACATTCGGTACCAAGGGCATTCACTCCTCCAGCAGAGTAAGCTGGTTTCTTCCAGTGCCTGGCTCCTGGGTTGTGTGTGTGTGTGTGGGGGGGGGGGTGATTTGCACCAAGACATTCCAGTAAACATGAATATGTTTGATGGTAACAGCTAGCTGTTTCTGTCAGGGTGGGGTTCAAATCAGTAACTGACCCTCAGCGAAGAATGGGTGTACTGTGTTTCTCTTCAAATCACTTATGGTCAGCGGAATGCTGTTCACATAAGAGTAAGAGTTTAAACTCTCTGTTTGAAAAACTTTAGCAGAATCGCAGTACTAAAATACATCCACATTATATTTCTTCTGAAACTCAGGTCAATGTTATGGGAAGGAGCCATTACACTTTGGATCTGTAACTTATGATTTCAAGTTGAGTGGCTATTATGTGTATTTGTAATACTGTCATAGTTAATACTTGAGCTGAGGCAACTAATGACCCATTTATCTTGTATTTCAGTGTTTTTCAACCACTGTGCCGTGAGATATTGTCAGGTGTGCCGTGGGATTTTTTTCAATGAAAGAAATGTGCCTTAGCTCGAAAAAGGTTGAAAAACACTGCCCTATAGCATAGAGATGTTTTAAATAAAATAAATATATAACAGTACAGAAGTTTAAAAGAGAATAACCTACATTTATCTTGTATTTCCCCCCTTTATGTTACTTTTATCTTGACTAGGGAATAAACTGGCAAAACCATTATTTTCCTGCAAATTGATGTGTGCTTTGCTTTAACTAGATTCCTGATTTTTCCCACTACAGCCGCCCTAAGTGTGCTAAAAATTACTCAAAGCTGCTGCTTGACTTTTGCAAACAGATATACAGATTTCACAGTCTCAGTCTGATATCTATCAACTGATACATTACTCCTCTTTTATTAACTGCTGGTTCCTTTGACCATCAGGCCTGAAAATGTAATAAAGGAAACCCAACATTAAAAAAGGTTCAGATGTACCACCTATTATTGTTTTGGAATGACAGCAGCCCTTGATATTCATGCAGGTCACAAAGGGACTTGTCCATAAATGCAGAATCTACAGGTTACCAAGTATGATGGGAGGGCACTTTTGAATGATAGATGGCAGTTTTTCAATTTTGCCTGCTGGGACTAGGGAAAGTAGTTTCTTATTAAATGGTCAGAATTAGGCTATAAAAGACTTTTCATCAGGAGTTTGGTACTGAGTGACTGCAGCTTCTAAAGGGTGCCAGTTACCTATATGGCATTGTCATGGAATTTGGGGTCGGGGGGATTGGAATGAACTAATCAGGACCTAAGAATATGTCCGCTTTCATTTCTTTTTGTTTTAATATACTGTCATTTTAAGCCATTTCATCTCACCTGTTTTTATCACTGGTGTTCCCATTTCATTTTTTCCCTTTTTGTACCCTTTTAATCAGGGGTCATTTCGTAGAAAAAGAGGTGCAGGTGCTCATTAGCATAACTCATTAGCATAACTTATTTGCATATGCTACACTGCCTGACATCACCAGAAGTATGTCAGAAGGCAAGAAAGAGAGAGAGAAAGAAAGCTGGCAGAGAGGGGACAGCTACTAATTCAAGCCTCAGAAACACCACTCTTCTGGGAGGATGGCTTCAGTGGTGGCTGAAGCCTTCAGAAGGCTGGTTGGAGGAACAAGAATCTTTCCAGGGGACGGGGTCATTTTGCTGCAGCCATGACACAAGCAGGCATTCCCCCATTGGGGGGGAGGGGTGCTGGCACCAACTCCCGGAGCTGCGCTCCCCCGAGCTCCTGCTCGAAATGACACCTGCTTTTAATAGCGAAAACCCCTGCCCCCAAACACCAGACATTTATTTTAATAGTAAAATGCTACTGAATTTTTCTAGTCTGATCAGGAAGAAAGACAGAGAGAATCAATGGGTCCCCTGGGGAATGCCCACTAACAAAACGCCTTCTCGTCAGTGGAAGAAATCTCCCTTGAGCTTCCCCACCCCCTCCTGTGGTGCAAAATGAGATCTTCTGGGGGGAAGCAGCAAAAACATGCCCCTCCTTCCAATAGCAGAAATGTACTGTGGCATTCAACCTCATCAGAATCTGGGGTTTTCCAAATCAATGCTGCTGAATAAAACTTCAGCTTTAAGGCAATTTTATGTCAGGGTAACGATGCTTCTGGAGGAAAAGACATTGTGCCACTACGTTTTTCTTATATTAGATGCAGTCAAAAATAATCTCCTCCTTTGCTTTCCCAAAATAACTCCAATGGTAACTAAAAACAAAGCAAAATTAGGGCAGTTAAATATATGTACTGATTGAGTTACAGGTAACGCAGCTCCGGGGGATGATGCCAAAAGCTATGAACTGGGAGGACTGAGTATTACACAGCACTGGAATGACAGAGACTCCTTCATCTAATTCCTTGCAGAGGCAAGGCAAATGGCTCCTAAAAATCAAATAAGCTTATCCCACCCCCAAGATGTTTCTGAAACGATGGCCCATTTTGGTGTTGCTCTTTCAGCAATGCTGTACTGGTGGTGACCTACCTTTAGCAGCACCTGCAAGAGTCAATGACCCATTTACCTGGAAGACGGCTTATAGCAAAGAAGTGAGGTGAGTGTGAGAAATCACCATCCACAGCCACAACCAAGTAGCCTACAGACATCGGTCATGGGTGTGGCAATCCAGGATCTCAGCATAATTCGCTCGGATAGTAGAAGCACTGACGGTCTCCTCAGGTCAAGTGGAAATGCTGTGTTGGGCTGTCTCCAAAGTGAGAGGGAACAGCAATTGTTTCTCCTGCTTTCATCCTCCACTCACATAAATTGAGCCACAACCATCTTAAAGACGTTGCAAAATCTATGCAAGGATCTTTGGTCTTCCTGGCTCTTCCCTCCCACCACTAGCCATTTTGAATCCCAGGAAAGTGTAAGGCCCTCAAGCCTGAACCTGGCTGGCCCAGGCTAGCCTGATCTCATCAGATCTCGGAAGCTAAGCACAGTTGGCACTGGTTAGTACTTGGAAGTGCACCAAAGAAGTCCAGGGCCACTGCATTGAGGCAAGTGATGGCAGACCACCTCTGTTTTGTCTCTTGCCTTGAAAACCCTATGGGGTCACCATAAGCCAGCTGTGACTTGATTGCCATTTCCACCACCACCAAGACCTACATGGAGAAATAGCCCAGTGGGTTGGGGCAAAATCTCTCCCTTCTGCCTCTTGTCAGCAGAAATCTGCTCCTACTAGAGGCAGAGGGATTGTTTTCCACCCCCTTTCCGCTTCCCATTGCAGCCTTCTGACCCATTACTCCATGTGGGTCCTGCAATGCTTAGAATAAACTTCCTGGGGTTGGAAATGGCAGCTGGTGGAAGGGGAGAACCAGGTAGACCCAACAGCACCAGTGTTTTCCATGGATGGACTGCAGGATCCAGCCTGCTGTTTTTGAACTGGGAACATTTTGGAATTTTGCTGAAAATTACAATGAGGTTATGTGCTTAAATGCATATTTGAATATATTTTATGTGTCAGTGGTTTGTAGGCTGAAAATAGAAAAAAAAATGACCAAATTCTATCTTAATCCCATATTGCCACTTGCCTTTCCCAGGTCACTTCATATATCATTCTAAAGCACAGTGCTAAAATATCAGGGATGAAAATGTTTGGCTATAATTTACCTCTCACATGAGGCTGAGCCCTGCAAAGATTAAACAGAGCCAGCAGCCCCATTCACTCTCGACTTGGCAGGAAAACTGGCTATCCAGAGACCTGTAGTCATTATCCCTGCAATGCTCTTTTGGAGAGCCTAAAAAGATGTCCAAAGCTACCTTCTTAGAATGGAAGTTTATCCCTTGCTTTGAGTGTGAGGACTTCTCTGTCCATTATATGCCAGGAACTTTCTGGGTGTCTTAATTACAGTACATGGAACAGGTAGTTGAAGTCAGAGCTCGTTCTCTAATGCATATACCTTTTTTGTTGGTATTTTTGCATTAGTGTGCGTGCGTGCGTGCGTGTGCACCCATGCCTGGAAGTCATGGTGACCTCTGGTGGCTCCTACTGGGGCATGGAGGACATTCAGAGAAGTGGCTTGATGGCATGCCTCTGCCTCCCAGCCCTGGTATTCCTTGGAGGTCTCCCATCCAATTGCTTGCCACACCAGTAGTACCTCCATTTTGTCAGAACTGTGTTTCAGTTTGTTAGACTTCATCTATTGCAAAATTACCTCCAGGCACCTGTGTTTGTTTGTTTGTTTGTTTGTTTAATTCTTCAAATTTATATCCCACCCTCCCCGCGAACAGGCTTTATGGTTTCCACAGCCTCCCTGGGATCTGCTGGAAGCCCAAGATAGAGCTGAGTGTCATCTGATATTAGTAGCAACTCAGCCTCAGTCTCCAGATGACCTCTCCCAGTGGCTTTATGTAGATGTTGGAAAGTTTGGGAGACACAATGGAACCTTGCAGAACCCCAAAGGTCAAGGGGCAGAGCAGCAGTCCCCCAGCACCACACTCTGAAATCTACCTTCAAGGTAGGACCTGAACCACCACAGAACAGTGACTCACAGTCCCAGTCACAAAAGGCAGTCCAGAAGGCTACCATGATTGATGTTGTCAGAAGCCACCAAATGGTCCAGAAGAATTAACAGGGTAGCACACCCACTCAGGGGCATCGAGTTTTAAAATTCCCAGGGGAGGCAGGGGCTCTTGCATGGGATCTTGTCCCTGCCGCCACTGCTCTCCCCCCCTACCTGGCCACTCCTGCTTCCATCCCTCCCTCCATCCGTCCAGGGGCCAGCTGGGCATTTGCTTAGCTGGCCTCTGGACGGACAGAGGGAGGGAGGGACGAAGGGAGCCAGACCAGGGGGGAGAGAGGCGGTGGTGGGCGCTCTGTTTTCCCAGGGGGGCCTCAGTCCCCCCCCCGGGAAATTTCAGGGGAGGCTCAAGCCCTCGAGCCTTCCTGTAGTTGATGCCTATGCACCCACTAGCTGTCCATCTCTTAGTGCATATCATCCACCAGGGGAGCCAAGGCCGTTTCAGTTTTTCAATCAGGCCTGAAACCAGATTGGAACAGAAACAAACAATCCACTTCATTCAGGAATCCCTAAAGTTGTCCAATTTACTACTCATTCAATCACCTTGATTGGGGAAGGGATGTGTGGCTGGGTGTAGAGCATCCATTTGGCATGCAGAAGGTCCCAGGTTGAATCCCTGGCATCTCCAGTTGAAAAGATCAGGCAGTAGACGATGTGACAGTCCTCTTCCTGAGACCTTTGAGAGCTGCTGCCAGTCTGAATAGACAAATACTGATCTAAATGTATCAAGGGTCTGATTCAGTATAAGGCAGCTTCAGGTGTCCATGTGATCTTGCTCAAGAATGGCACATTTGAGACTGGATGGTAGTTATTCAAATCTCCTAACTGGCCATGACAGATCAGGCTTTACTTCATTGAAATGAGTCTCTTCAGCAGTTAGTACAGCTGCTGAGGCATTATAGAATGTTTATTAACATTCCAACAGTTCAAAGAAGTTGGAGAAACAGAGACAGGCAAAAATAAATGTCAACTAACAAGCTTTCCGTCCACAAGGTCTAATAACAAATTGGTAGTAGGCAGTGTGGGAAATATGGGAAGGTGCAAAGCAGGATTGTTGTCTTTCTAATCCCTTTATCCTGCTCTTCCCTTAAAAACCCAAATTATTGAGATTATCCACCTCTATCAACTCAAGAGACCCATTATAATTAATGTATCCTTTCATCTTCTAGGGGGTGTTTCAACTGATTATGGAAGATACAAACATTTATCTGTTGGCCAGATGTTATATTTTTGTGTTTGAACACAACATACAACCCCTCCCCCATGATAATGCAAATTGGGGGGGGGGGTCAGGAAATTGTATTATGGTGCCATGTAGATGTATGTGTTAGTTTTTATGGATCAGGATTTTAGATTGTTTAATGTATTTTATATGTCATTTATATGAATTTGTTGTGCACTGCCCTGAGCCTGCCTGCAGGGAGGGTGGTCTAGAAGCTTAATGAAATAAATACATAAATATGTAGCAGCCTTGTAGCAAGACTGACCATCTAGCTTACTATTGCCCCTCTGACTCATGACAATTCTCCAGGATCTCAAGCACAGAAAGAATTCACCCAATAGCTGTTGCCGGAGCCATTTTACCTAGTGAACATGGAATACTCTTCATGAAAAGTATGCATTTACTACTGAAGCATAGATCAGGGTCTTAATTCAGAGGCACATTAGGATTGACATTAGAAATTCAGAAATCACTTGGTATAAAACCACAGGAAAAAGTTATCAAAATTTGCTAGAAATGTTTCCCCAAAATTAGCCTCTTGTCATGGTAGTTTAAAGGATGCATCAGTGCATGATTATAGACCTCTAGGAAATAAAATCCTCTTCCTGAAAGTTGAACCAGGTAGAAGAGGTATAGATTGGACTCTATTATATTAAAAGGGTGGAAGAGGAATAATAAATGACACCTTAAAAGGAAGCCCCAGGTGCTAAACTGTAAAAATCCAATCAGGAGCGGACATAGCATGTACAACATCAAAAATCTGCACAGGAAACTGCTGCCTAGCCACAGAATTTCTGCCTGACCACTTTGCTTCCGGCAGACTGCCCCAGTCCAAATTTTACCTTTCTACATATCATTTTCTTTTTACAGACTAATGGAGATCTGTGATCTTCAAAATGCCTCTTTTGGCTCAGTTTCTGTTTCAGTAATGAGTGGGATAGAGGGTGAAAAAAAATGGAGGTGTTAACAAAGACAAAAGTATTCCTAGGATCTGGTCAATTAATGTTGGAGGGTTATATCTGTTAGATTTCATTTTTCACTTATATCACTTTTTCTTGATTTAATTTATTATTTGTCATTGAGATTCACGATGGATTACAGAGTTAGAAAGCAAAGCAATCAAGACCAGTGTAATTCATATTGGTCATCCTGAGCCTTTTTGGGAAAGGCAAGCAAAAAACCCAACAGACAGATAAAGTGGTAGGGTGAATTTTCTATGCATGTGTAAAGTGCCCTCAAGTCGCAACTGATTCATGGTGACCAGAGCCAATCAGAGGTGGTTTGCCATTTGCCTTCCTCTGCATAGCAACTCTGGAATTTCTGGGAGGTCTCCGATCCAAATACTAACCAGGGCCAACCCTGCTTCACTTCTGAGATGTGAAGAGATCAGGCTAGTGTAGGACATTCAGGTCAGGGCACTTTTCTAAACTGGGGCCATGGACCTTCATGGGGGAGGCAAACGGTGCAATGAGGGAGAAAAGTCTGAAGTAAATACACATTCTTGGTCTTCCAACATCCCAGCTTGGCTGAAAATACATTGGTAGCATAGGAAGTTATGATGCAGTTATGGAAGGCGTACCTAAATATATCTTGAGGAGACAAAAAGGATGGCAGGGCTTGATGGCTGGTTCCATCTTACGAATACAAAGGGAAGATAATATGAAGTATGGGTAGATGATTCAGTGAAACAGGGCTCTCGTTAAACAAATTTATGGCTCCTTGCAGTGAAGAGTGGTAGTGTGGGGACCTTGGGCATTTGCACATGTGAGATACTTGCTAATGGCTTCTGAAGCCTACAGCCATGTTTACACAATACAATTATCCAAAAGATTGAAAATTCTTATTAGTTCACTCTTTGTTCATTAAACTTACTGAGAAATGGCCTCAGTTTCAGAGCGTTCCTTTAGAATCTACATTAAAGCAGCCTGACATTCATTTACCAAGTTCCCATTAGACAAAATACCCTGCATCCATTCCCACTCATTAGAGATGGTGAGATGCACAGCCGACCATAAGAGAGGATTAAAGAGAACTGGAAGGAAGTATAAAGCAAACAAAATTAATACACTGCTCCAACTGGAGCAATCGAAGAAAACTAGTTTAAATTGCATTTCCTGTTTCTGTCTGGCTCTTTGTTTTTAACTCCAGATGACATTTGGAATGGCTAAAGAAAACAAACAATGGAATTGAAAAGACAACAGTAGTGCCTTGGATGGAAGTTCCAACTAATAAATTTTAACCACCAATGTCAACCCACAGAGTATAGAAAACTGGGGAGTGCACATAACAGTCACACCGATCTTCTGGATTTCTTTTTTGTAAACACAATTTTAACAACAGAAATGGATTTTATCAAGCCAGACTTGTGTCAAAGAGCAACTCCATTTTTAGTCTCGGTCTTTTAAGCCTCTTAGCTACAGTGCATATTTGAAATAGAAAAGGGATTTGCATATATAGAAAAATTATCATTTAAAGAAAAAAAATTCTAGCTACAGAGCGAAGCCATTAATTCAATTTAAAGTCAACTTGAGTCAACACAACATATCAATATCTCTGAAGAAGAATTCAGCTGTACATCCAGGACTTACCTGGAAACTGTTTCCATAAATCCCATATAGGGTTGCCAGGTCTCTCCTAGCCAGGTCCCTCCTGGCAGCTGTGGGGAATAGGTGGGGACTTACTTGGAGGGAGGCCCATGCTATGTCACTTCTGGCATGTACTGGAAATGATGTCCTCATGCTGTGCCGTCATGGTGATTCGGAGTATTTGGGCAAAAACTCTGTAGTTTTGTACTCTGTATGCTGGAAGTGACTTCACCATGTTGCCGGTGTTGAAGCCTCAGCCTTCCTCTTTCTCCTGGTCAGTCCTCATGCTGGCTGGCTGATCAGCAATGGGGGTAGGGACTGGTAGCAGGGGCCCCTCACCTCCACTGGGGGTGGGGCTGGCAACCCTCATCCACTAAAGGTGTGTTGGATTTGTGAACAAATATCAGATGGGTTGTGCATGCATGAGAACATCATGTATGATATTGGGGGGGGGGGTTTACACACATTCCGCTTTGGAGCTCTCACCAGCATTCCCACAAAAAAAGGAGAAAGGGGTCTCCTTTGACCACCAAAAGGGCAATTTTTGGAGTCATGGGGTTGTTTCCATGGCCAAAAAAACCATGTGGTACAGGGGCTGTAAAAAGATAAGGAAATAACCACAGTTAAGCCAAAAAGCTGGCTAGACCCAACCCTCTATCTGCCACTGAAGAGCAGAGAAACAAAATACAACCACTGCTTTTCTCAGGGTAAGTTGCAGGTATTTAGGAAAGGCATGATTCCATCCTCTTGGGCTTGTCCCACTTTTGAGTTTTTTGCTGGGAAGGCTGTATGCTTTGATGTCCCCTGTTTTAAAATTTCCTCTCCTTTATAGGTTGATATAGGATGCATCACTTTGTGGGATAAGTATCAGGAACAAGTTGCTAAGAATTAGTTTGGCTAAGTTCAAAATCATATGTCTTCTCATAAGACTCCAAAAGGCTTGCTGCCTATAAATATATGGGGTGCTGACCAAATGGAAACATCATAAATGGAACCATTTTAAAGTGTAATGGGACAGAATGGCTAATAGAACAATACTGTTGGATGTATGCCACTGGTACTGCAGCCATGTTAGAAGAAAACCATTATAAAATGATTTATTGGGAGTACCTTAGGCCTTTAAATTTGAGTAAAATTTATCAAAAGTGCAAAAAAAGAAAAGAAAAAAGAAGAAGAGCAATTTGGCCATGTGGACAAGCTCCAGTGGATTAGATACACATCTGATGGATTTGCCCCAAGATCCATGTGTAGGTAAATATAAAAATAGTTGCATGCACACACAAAAGTAAGTTAATTACACAAGACAATCTTACATATAATCCAAAAACATTGTACCATTAGGATTTTTTGATACCTTGACAAATAAGAAACATCCTATGTTCTCAACTGCTGATACTCAGATATTACACAGTGGTATTCTTGGCTGCTATCTTTCTTAGCCATATAAAACCTGAGATAATAACCATCTATGCCCCAAACTGGGTGCTGGG